>OW569403.1:119078282-121478282 GCA_937654795.1 Cistogaster globosa
TTAAGTTTTCGGCAATAGATAAAACTTTTATTTTCCACCAAAGTATATTTTATCGATTTACAACTCAAAATTTCATTCGTATTTTTTCAGTTGGATATTTCAGTACAAGCTTCGGTACATAAATTTGAATGTTAGTTGTGTACAATAACCAGCAAATTGGGTGGGCTTACATATTTACAAATCAAGGGTACTAATTCTGAATGTTCTAAGCCCTTTCTAACGCATATCTAGGTATTTCATGTTAGTGAACCATGTGACCTCAAACCGGTGTGTATATTAAAAAAAATATATTAAAAAAACAAGTGAGTGAAGATAAATATGCCGAGTTAAATATGTTTTTAATATTTGTGACATATTTACAAATATGTTTTCGTATTTAGGATAAATTTGTAAATATGTTTTCGTATTTGGGACATATTTAAATACTTTAAATATTCGTATAAAAGAGTATGAAGAGGGGTTTTGGAAGTTGTGGACAAACTAAGATAGATTACGGGATGGGACCTATCACATTTTAAAGCTAATAAATCACAGATATGTAATCTATTTAGACATTTTTGGAAAAGTGTTTAGGATATATGAAAAAAATCATTGAAAAATTTTTATGACCCCACATCGTTTCTGTGAGGGATTTTGGTAATTGTGGACAAACTAAGATAGATTACGCGATGGGACCTATCACATTTTAAAGCTAATAAATCACAGATATGTAATCTATTTAGACATTTTTGGAAAAGTGTTTAGGATATATGAAAAAAATCATTGAAAAATTTTTATGACCCCACATCGTTTCTCTGAGGGATTTTGGTAATTGTGGACAAACTAAGATAGATTACGGCATGGGACCTACCACATTTAAAAGACAAAAAATTTAAACATTTAAACATATACATTCTCATAAATTTTAAGTTTTCTTAATATACTGAACTGTCCATCCATCTCCCTTTTATCTCGAAAATATTAAAAATTTTCTTTGTTGAAATTATAATCAATTTTGGCACAAATCCTAAATTGCAACATAGAATTAAAAAGCTTATTCGGCTCTAATCACTTTCTCAATGTCAAAAACGACTAACCGTTTTTCTGGTCTGCCAATTTTTTTTTTTAAACGGTATAACTCGGTATAACACCACAACAGTTCTTCATTTCTTGGAGGGTTTATTGTCCCTTTTAGTGTCCAAAGCAACCTAGGATCATTGCTCGCCTTGAGTTTCATTGCCCACTCTGGGTGTCCAAGCACCAGTCTAAAAGATTTGTTTCTAGCCTTCAGGAAATCGGCTTCACTGAAAAGATTAGAAATTCCTTAGATCATCTAGAGTCCATGGAAATTTCGTCATAAAACAGGGTGAAAAGACAAACATCTGTAAAAAGACTTTTCTATCTATGAGGACTCATTTAGGATAAAAACAAGAAATTCATATTAATTTGAGATTTATTTTTAACTTATGAAATAATCAGATAATAATTGCATGATTATTGCATGAAGCAAGTTTTAAACTTGTCAAAACTTTTTTCTTCATTTACTTCAAAAGTATTTATTATTATTATTTTTTTTTTAATTTGCCTATTACAAATATTCAAGTGGAAAACCTAACAGCTGATTACCGTCCCTTATTTCAAAAAAAATTAATCATAAACTCGTAAAACGTATTGACTCGATTAACTAAATAATAAATTATCAAGACAGAAACAAAATGTGTTCATTAAGATAAAAATATAGAATTATAATGAATGTAATTTATATTAGTTTTTATTGTCAAACGACTTTAACTTTGAATTATGTTTGAAATTAAAAATTAACGACTTTCACTTTTAAATTAATTTCCCTGTGCTGCAATTTTTAATGTTAAACAGATTCACAATTTATAAATTGTTAAAACAATAGTAATGAAGGTCAAAGAATATTTTATTCCTATTTGTCTAGACTTCGAATAGACACAGTGAACTTTTTCGCATGCACTTGATTTAATTCAAAACTCACAAGGGTATCATTGCGCCTGCTAACTTTTAACCTCATTACATTGAAAAATATGCACAGACATACAAATAAATAAACAAATATGCAACATAAACAAATGATTTTGTTCAAAAGTGCATATATGTATGTGTGTTAATAATTAATATACTTTCCCTTTAAACCTAAACTAAATGTGAAATTTTGCACTTTTTTATAAAAAGCAGAAGTCTTGTAAAGAGGTAATGAAAGCGCGTGTGGTTGAATGGAGAAAAAAACTTTTCAAATACATCAAGCAAGTTTTAGAAGTTCATTAAACGCTAAACAAAAACTCGGTGAAACGACAGCCCTCGAAAATTACCTCAATGTCAGGAAAGCCCATTCATTCGAACTCAATTACAACTACATATAGTCATAAAATGCAAACACACACTTATACATAAATAAATGTAAAAAACACATTGCTACCACCACTCGTAGATATGTATGTATAAGCGTATATTATAACAATGCCGTGTTCTTTAACTTACAATAACCATCCATCTACATTCTTAAAAACTCAACTCAACATGGAGAATAAATAAACGTAGTATTACAGCCGTTAATCTGTTAAATGGAAATAAATATATGTAGGATTTCTTGTTTATCCTTATGCGAAGTATATGTTTATGCAAAAGCATATATGTATGTATAACTGTGTGCACTGATTTGGTTTGGTATTTAGTATATAAGCTTTGGACTTGCGCAAACATAATGGAGGGTTGTTGATAATGGCGTTTTACTTTAGAATATAATTTATTTATTTCCGTCTCTGTTGCGCTTTAAACATTTTACTAATAAAAGAGCATCCTTATGTGAGTGCTTCTTGACTATAAAAAACTTTACATGCATTGTGAAATGAATTTCGCGCAAATACCTATTAACAAAAATAATAGTTATAGGGTGTTGCCCAGATATTGAAATTCGAAACGTACTGACAAACCGAGTCTGTTCTGCAAACAAAACTCGAAAATGGGGTTTAATTTTTAGAGTCCTATATACATATTTGAAACTACGCATATGCACGGATAGAATTTTTTGTCACGCACGCTCACCCATGAAATTTAAAAAAAAAATTATTAAAGTTATGTTAAAAATACTCGAAATTAGTTTAAATGCAGCTAGATTGTAGCAAAAGGGGTTTCTTTTAATTAAAATTTAAAAAGATCGTGCTATTATCCCGATCAAAATTATTAAATTATTAACTGATACTGATTATTGAGGATGAAAGCACGTCCCATTGGCTATTTTGCTGCCGCTTACTAAGACTTTTTAGGAAACATTTGAAATAAACTAAAGATTTCTTTTACTATACATATCTCCTATAGGCCAAGTTTGATTACAAAAGACTAAACATCTTAGATAGCAAGCAATGGCGCATTATGAAATAAAGCCAAATTTTTTCTCCATTTTCTTTCGATAGTTGTTACAAATCTAAAATTTTTTGTACATACATACAGTGATGGACTTAAGTACAGGCACAAGGTGCAAAATTTTTTTGATATTGATTATCATCAAATGTTTATTTTTAAAACGTAAAATGGTTCTTACAAAGCTTCATATAAGAAGTAATCAAAAAATTTGAACAGATTTCATTCGCCGATAGAATAATAAGAAAAAAATTTTAAAATATCGATTTTTTATGGGACAAAAGTATAGGCACATTCATTGTTAACGGAAATAAAAGACAATTATGAATTCGCCAATCTGGCAATACTGTATTTTTTGACAGAATGGAATGTTCCGTTATAATTTTCAATTTGTTTCAGTTGGTGAAAAGTAAGAAAAATTTCTTAAAAATAATAATTTCTTTGTTGTTTTCTAAAAAATGTGTCCTAAATTAAGTGAAACAACAGAATCACAGCGAAAAATAATTCTCCATCTGCATAACCAAGGCAAATCTTTTGCTGAAATTGGCGAATTAATGGATCGAAGCCGTTTTACTATTCGGACAATAATTAATCGTTTTAAAGGTAAAACTTACTTTGAAAGTGCTAAACCTGTGGTCGTCCCAGAAAATTAACTGAGAGAGAACGTGCCCAAATAATACGGAAAGTTAATTTTGATCCGAAAACAACATCTACACAGCTGGCAGCGGACGTCAAGGAAAATTTCGGTAAGGACGTGCACTCTAAAACTGTTCAGAGATTACTACATGAAGCCGGTTATAAATCACGTGTTGCTAGACGAAAACCATTAATATCTGCAGTTAATAAAAAAAGACGTATGGATTATGCAAAACAATTTGAAAATCAGCCATGCAGTTTCTGGGAACAGGTTCTCTTCTCAGACGAAAGTAAATTTAATATTTTTAAGCCTGATGGACATTCACGAGTATGGCGAAAACGTAATACTGCATATGACGAAAAAAATCTTACACCAACAGTATGTCTGCAGCGGGTGTTGGAGAACTAGTCTTCATTGATGAAATAATGAACAAGACTGTCTACTTAAATATTTTAAAGGAAAATGTTAAGAAAAGCGCCATTAAATTGGGTTTGTCAGAGTCATTTACATTCCAGCATGACAATGACGCCAAACATTCTGCTCACGACGTCAAGATGTGGCTTGCATATAACACCGCACATGTATTGCCACATCCTCCGCAGTCCCCAGACCTAAATCCCATTGAGCATTTGTGGGAGGAGCTAGACCGAAGAATTCGGAAACGCAATATTTCAAACAAATGTGAGCTTAAAACAGCGTTAACCGAAGAATGGCTTAAAATTGATAAAAATTTTACAAAAAAATTAGTACACTCTATGCCGAATAAACTTAAAGCCGTTATTAAGCAGAATGGACTGCCAACAAAATACTAATTTGAGTTTCTGACTAGTTTTGATTCCGTTAACAAAGAATGTGCCTATACTTTTGTCCCACAGAAAATCAAGTTTTTTAAACCTTTTCGTTATTTTTCTACCACCGAATAAAATCTGTTCGACTTTTTTGGTTATTTTTAATATGAAATACTGTTATAATTATTATATGTTCTTTAAATAAATATTTGATACTTACAAATGTGAAAAAAACATATTTTGTTTCATTTTGCAGCTTGTGCCTATACTTAAGTCCTTCACTGTATATTTTTTTAATTTTCTTTTAGGTTAAATCAAGAATAGATTTTTTTAATAAAAAAGGTTCCATTGATTTTTTCGTTTGACTAAGGAAATTTTGACGTTGCTTTTATAATTAAAAAAAATTTATGTATATCAAATGCTTTCAGTTGAATGGCTTAATGACTAAAGAAATCAAAGATAATTTGAAATGAAGTTTGTGGCATGACAGCACCAAAGTTAAAGACATATAATTCGATCAATAAATACAAATACAAATAAGTAACTTTGTTAGAGGTTTCAAAATACTTTTGTTTTCTTTGATTGAATGCGATTTTGCCATTATACACTAGAAATTTAACATAAACGTGTGCATATCTTTATAAAAATTGACTACTTTGAGGAGGCACAAGTATGTAGGGCCTGTTCTATAAGCATTAATGTCATAGTGGTCAATAAAATATATTGTAATATTTGGTGGACTGATAACATTCAAGGCCCTAAAGATACATTCAGGTGGCAATTTTCACTAAAGCACTTCGATTCTCCAGTTAGTCCTACAACGCATTAGAACCCTTTAACACTGAATAAACATCTCACATCATTTTAGTCCCTTCTTATTTCCAGATTGATTTCGCGACTTTTTTTTCCAAATTAAAAGTTTCGACAAAAAACATACGAGTCACATGATGAGGTATGCATCAAAAGCTTTTCTTTTTTTTCGAGGACTTTCCTTAATCCTAATTAACAGTTCTTTAGATGAATTGTATCGATATTAGATAAGAAAATAATTAAAATGAAAACGGACTTTTTAGTTTAAAGTTACGCCAAGATATTAGTTGATAAACACAAACTCACATAACCACCCAGTTTATAAGGATAAGGTTACTAAGAAAGCAACAAATATCACTTATATCTACATAAAATACATATGCAACTTCAAAGTCCAAATGTACATAAGTTTGTATTTGTGTATGTTCACAAATTGCTTATATATGCATCGTTTTGTATCCCATCTTTCAAGTCACTCACTCATTTTGTTTTGCAACCCCGACAATTTCCTATCATAGCCTTTTTAGATTTAGTTTGACTTTTTAGCTTTGTGTAGCTAGTTGCTCATTGACATCGTCTAAAAAACTATTCGTCTACGGATCCTATTATTGTGGCTGCCTCATTCATTTAATATTATTGTTTGGCGTTAATGTTTTCGTCGTTTTATAAATAACAAAAAAAAAAAAAAAAGAAGCACGTACTACGATTCAATTGCATTTCATTTATTTCCATCAAAGGTTCCTTCTTCTCGTGCCGATGAAGATTTGTCACCACCGAGAATCGTATGTCATTTATTTGCTTATTTCATGTTTTCTGTAGTGTGTGTGTGTGTGTGTGTGTGTGCATGTCTATAATACTTGAGTTTCGAATTTATTTATATGTATGTATTTATTTATGATACCTATCACCTTTATTTATCATCATCAGTTACAAATCGGTTATAAAATACTTAATGCTCTTTTGTGTTAATCAAAACAACACAAAACAACATAATCCCTAATTATTGAAGTAATTGTAATTTAATAGTTTGTTGACATTTTGTTGTATTTATCAGACTGAAACTCAACTATTACATTTTAGTCAAAAACCAAGAAAGTTAAAAATATCTGATCTAATCTTATAAAAATTGTATCGATTTATTTATTAAAAAAAAAAAATAATAAGAAAAAAATCGTTCTAAGAATAGAATATAATGGTGTCTTGAGTGTAACTATCGTTGAAGTGCCGATAATTTTCGTTTCCTTAAAATTGGTATTACGCTTATCAAAAACTATGGACGAAATGAAAGCAACGGTCTGAAAATGGTAAGTAACTCATATAAAGCCCTACAGATTTCAGACCTGACAAGGTAAAAAATTTTCGATTTCATTTGCAACATGACTTCCAAAAATAATAATAATAATAAGGGAAGATCTATAACTAGTGAATTTAAAAGTCCATGGTAAAATGTAGCTATGTAAGAGCAATTCTAAACTCGTATCCTGCACATATAACAAATCAGCGCAAATTGCTACTTAAAAAACGTCTATATGACGCCATTCGCTTACTGATTCGATTATGTCTTTTGAGTTCTAAATATCTGTCCTCAATCCATTTGACAATTTACACATTTTAGTGCAATTAATCAAATTTCAAGTGTCTATTATAGAAGTGAGTGAAGATAAATATGCCGAGCTAAATATGTTTTGACGTAAGTTGTTACGTCGATTACATATCTGTGATTTCTTAGCTTTAAAATGCGGTAGGTCTCATTCCGTAATCTATCATAGTTTGTCAACAATTTCTAAAACCCCTCTTCATACTCTTTTGTACGAATATTGAAATTATTTTGTCCCAAATACGAAAATATATTTACAGATATGTCCTAAATACGAAAGCATATTTGTAAATATGTCACAAATATTAAAAACATATTTGCAAATATGTTTTGACGTAAGTTGTTACGTCGAAACATATTTAGCTCGGCATATTTATCTTCACTCACTTCTATAGACCCTATTTGCTAAGAATTTAGTCGAGCACTGAAAACCTGTTATTTGTAATTAAATTTGATTTAGTTATAAGAAGTTTTAAATGACGTAAATAATAATAAGGTTAGAATAATGAAACCAAAACCATACATTTGCAACTTGTAGTTGCGGGCAAGAGTTTGTATACCAAATGTGAAGTATTTTAACATTTTCAAGTTTTTTTTATTTTCTAAAATATATTTTTATTTTTTCTGCCGTATTCATTTGCATTATAAAATTTTAACGGTTTTAAGATTTTCTTTGTCGAATAAACTGTGAATCCAACTTGTTGACCAAAGTTTTTAGTTCTGTAATGAAACTTTTGGCAAAGAGTAAAAATCTTACAATATTAAATATAAGAGCAAGTTTTCTATTCTGACTTTAAAAATTTTTCTGATGGTGTATGGTTTTCTGTCATTTACTTTAGAATTTTGTTAGAATTTTGCAACAGTTACATTTACAACTGAGGTGTAATTTAAGTTTTTGAATTAAAGTAACAAAGTGACCAAATTTGTTTAGCATCACAACAACACCTTATCAATTACTTTTAATGTCGTTGTTAAATACTTATGCATATGTACAAAACAAATTATTGTTGCACTTCAGCCAGAATATTTTTTGTACTATTGTCTCTTATTTTTCATAAGCAACAAGTTTTATTGCTTTTTTTGTGTCTACTTATTATTACATACATACATGTGTGTGAAGATAAATACGTCAAGTGTTTTTTTTAACAAAAACGATTATAGCGACAAAACCCTTCGATCTCGGTGAATTAAATCTTTTGGGAAATCAAGGGCACATATAGAGCTATTAAACTGTAATCACAGTTTATTCAAATTGTATTTGAGAATTTTTTTATAAGACGCGGAAAATTAACTTAGTGCAATTTTCTCATATACAATGAGTTCTGTGAGGGATTTTGTTACTGTCGCCAAACCCTTCGATCTCGGCGAATCAAATCTTTTGGGAAATCAAGGGCACATATAGAGCTATTAAACTGTAATCACAGTTTATTCAAATTGTATTTGAGAATTTTTTTATAAGACGCGGAAAATTAACTTAGTGCAATTTTCTCATATACAATGAGTTCTGTGAGGTATTTAGTTACTGTGGCCAAACCCTTCGATCTCGGCGAATCAAATCTTTTGGGAAATCAAGGGCACATATAGAGCTATTAAACTGTAATCACAGTTTATTCAAATTGTATTTGAGAATTTTTTTATAAGACGCGGAAAATTAACTTAGTGCAATTTTCTCATATACAATGAGTTCTGTGAGGGATTTTGTTACTGTGGCCAAACCCTTCGATCTCGGCGAATCAAATCTTTTGGGAAATGAAGGGCACATATAGAGCTATTAAACTGTAATCACAGTTTATTCAAACTGTATTTGAGAATTTTTTTATAAGACGCGGAAATTGACTTAGTGCAATTTTCTCATATACAATGAGTTCTGTGAGGGATTTTGTTACTGTGGCCAAACCCTTCGATCTCGGCGAATCAAATCTTTTGGGAAATCAAGGGCACATATAGAGCTATTAAACTGTAATCACAGTTTATTCAAATTGTATTTGAGAATTTTTTTATAAGACGCGGAAAATTAACTTAGTGCAATTTTCTCATATACAATGAGTTCTGTGAGGGATTTTGTTACTGTGGCCAAACCCTTCGATCTCGGCGAATCAAATCTTTTGGGAAATCAAGGGCACATATAGAGCTATTAAACTGTACTCACAGCTTATTCAAATTGTATTTGAGAATTTTTTTATAAGACGCGGAAAATTGACCTAGTGCAGTTTTGTCGTATTAAAAATTCTCAAATACAATTTGAATAAACTGTGATTACAATTTAATAGCTTTATATGTGGCCTTGATTTCCCAAAAGATTTGATTCGCCGAGATCGAAGGGTTTGGCCACAGTAACAAAATCCCTCACAGAACTCATTGTATATGAGAAAATTGCACTAAGTTAATTTTCCGCGTCTTATAAAAAAATTCTCAAATACAATTTGAATAAACTGTGATTACAGTTTAATAGCTCTATATGTGCCCTTGATTTCCCAAAAGATTTGATTCACCGAGATCGAAGGGTTTTGTCGCTATAATCGTTTTTGTTAAAAAAAAACACTGAATTTACCATACAATTTGTACTGTATGTAGGGGGGGGGGAAATTTTATCGCATGCTACATTTTTTAAAAAACGTATTTAACTTGACGTATTTATCTTCACACACATCATACATACATACTTAAATAAATAAATATTTTCGGTTTGCTTATTTCCAGACCATTCTCGCTTTTGCCGTTTTTAATTATTTCTTTTCCCATTTTTTTATTTAAAGTGTACAAATTTATCTAAAAATATAAATATTCTTATTAATTATTGAACACTATTTTATTTATTTGACTGTCGCGACTGGCTTCGCAATAGTTTATACCGCAATTCCAATTTTCTTAAATATTGATGACGGTTTTGGTTGAATCTCTAAAATGGCTGCAACGATATTAGCTGGAAAGATATGGGTCGCTTCTAAGCATAGCATTGGTTTTTAAGAGCCCCTCACAAGAAAAATATAAAAAGTTATTGATATTGCTAAGGCGGATGATAACATGATTACCAAACTTAGTGCGAAAAAGATCAATTTTTTGATGCGGTGTGACATGTGCGTCAATCAATTGAAACTAAAGATTTTCCAAGTTCATATCTTTCTATACAAATTTTGTACTTGTAGAATTGTAGAGATTGCCGTTGGCTAAAATGCCATTTCCAGCGAAGTTTTCAAAAAAAGCCCTTGATGCTGCCACTCCTAAAATCCAGAAGTCGTAACGTAAAAGTCCTTTAATTCCAAAATTCTCATCATGGGTTATGTTTCAAATGCAGATTCTTCACGATCGAAAGCTAGACGACGTTCCCCGATTGAGTTGCTGCAATCTCATTTTCGTCGGAACGCGCCGGGAACTACCACTACCAGCCGCAGCACTTGTGATCGG
Source organism: Cistogaster globosa (assembly GCA_937654795.1). NCBI lineage: Eukaryota > Metazoa > Arthropoda > Insecta > Diptera > Tachinidae > Cistogaster > Cistogaster globosa. The sequence continues at coordinate 119,088,883 of OW569403.1, forward strand.
TGCTTAATTTTGGCGAAAATTTGTCTTAAGCAAATGTGCAGTTTTATCCATTCACAATAAAAAGAAGTTCGCGATAATTCTTAACGTTTCTCAAGTTCTACGTCGGTCACTTTTTGTCTGCGTAGGTTTTTAGTATCGACTCATTTCGGTATAAAAATAACTTATGATTAGAAATATACTTATATTTTGACCACCCGGTAATTGGACTATTGATGTGAATAATAAAAACTACTTTTAAGAGACCTCTTATTCTCGGCCAACATATCTAGAGTCCGACCCTTAGACAAACAAAATATTTATAGATGTATATTGAGTAACGAGACCAAGTTTTTCCACTATTGCAGTTAACAATTTTTAATTTTTTGTTAAAATTTGTTATAATATTTTTAAATTAAGCTTACAAAAGAGGTCAATAATTTTTCTTTATTTAATTAATAATATTTCAATGCGAAATTTTTTTAATAAGGTCAAAGGTTTTTTTCAATTGTTTATTTTTAAAAGATAAAACCGTCTTAATTCTAAGTATTAGCGTCACGCTTGTTGGATTAGTGATCTTCACCAATAATGGAAGATATATTTATTTATATAAAAAGCCCTTTTTTATTTTACAGTATTAAAACTCAATTAAACAAGAATTGCCAATATAAAGGGACACAACAGTTTTCACAACCGTACAGCAAAAAAATTTGAGTCAACTTTTTCATTCATGTTATACACAAAAAGTTCTGTTTTTATACTGTTGTAGAATTACTAGGGCTGCTCTATATATTTCTGGCCTAATAGTGAAAATGCGAATATGTATAATCAAAAATGGTTTTATTGTCTTTCAAAGTATTCTCCAGCATGATTTATACACTTTTGCATGCGCTCAAACCAGTTTTCGAAGCACTTTTTCCACTCCGATTGAGACACCTCTAAAACATGGTTTTTGAACACTTCAACAGCTTCTTCTGGCGACGAAAATCGTTGACCACGCATTTTTTTCTTGATGTGCGGAAACAAGAAGAATTCATTAGGTGCCAAGTCAGGGCTGTACGGCGGATGACCCATTAATTCGACGTTTTGACCGGTCAAAAACGCTCTGGTTTAAGCCGATGTGTGAGAGCTCGCATTGTCATGGTGAACAATGATTCGTCTTCTCTTCTTGGTTTTTCGAATTTCTCCGATGACTTCAGGCGAACAAGTTGTAGTGTACCACTCAGAAGTGGCCGTCCTACTTTGCTCAAGCGGAACAGTCGCCACATGACCAGTTTTGCCGAAGAAACAGGCGACCATTTGCTTTGAAGTGCTTCTTCCACGAACAACTTTCGTTGGATTTTGCTCGTCTTTGAAGACCCACACGGTCGATTGTTGTTTCGTTTCGGGCTCATACGCATAGATCCATGATTCGTCACCTGTGACGATCTTATAAACGTCTTTTGAAGCACCGCAATCGTATTTTTGCAACATTTCTTTGCACCAATCGACACGAGCCTTTTTTTGAGCGACTTTCAAATTGTGCGGGATCCAACGAGAACAAACCTTTTTTACGGCCAGGTGTTCATGCAGTATCGAATATATGCTGGTGGAAGAAATGTCCAAGGATGTCTCTATCTCTCGGTATGTCGCATGTCGATCTTGAATTATGAGTTCACGCATGGCATCAATGTTCTCTGGCACAACAGCCGTTTTTGGACGACCTTCACGGAATTCGTCTTTGAGCGAGCTTCGGCCACGATTAAATTCATTATACCAATTTTTCACAGTGCTATAGGATAGTGCTTCATTGCTATACAAAGATTTAAGTTCATCAATGCACTCTTGTCGTGATAATCCACGTCGAAATTTGTGAAAAATGATGGCACGAAAATGTTCACGAGTTAATTCCATTTTTTTCTATATTATTTTTTCAAGTCACTGTAAACAACACAAATAATGGTCGTACGTCAAAACGTTTTGAGTACGATTATGCTTAAAAATGACAAACTTTCCAATGGAAATGTCAGATTGCACTTGGCAGCACTCAGTGTTGCCAGGCTAGAAATATATAAAGCAGCCCCTCGTATTTTTATGCTGCCTAAAAGTTGCAAATTTACGTGAATAGAAAAATCCAATTTCTTGTATGTAACTGAAAAGCTATTGATAAAACTAAAGTATTTCGTTTTAAAATCCTACGATCCCTAACAATCATTCGGACGTCAAATGCGAAAAATATAACACAGAATTTAAAGTTTCTCATAGCGGTGCTGCTGATATTGAAAGTACACAAAAAAGCATATCGCCATTTTATTTTTGCAAAAAATCGGACTCGACAAGTTGAAAGGATTTGCATACCGATGATGCAGCCGTTGAGTTCGAATGAACTATTATAAAAATGTATTTATTTTTTTTATTATTTACACGATTCAATTTGCGGCTTCGTCAGGTGGCTTTTATCAAGCTGGGTTAAAGGTTGAAAGAGACTACGGCAATGCAAGCCTTGATTTTAAGGTTAATATTGCTCAGAAAGAGACTTACGGCCCAACTTTAATGTCCATAAGGAAAGAATCTTAAACAAACCTAAAAAGACTTTGGTGACCATAATGTACCTTCGTGAACTTACAAACTATTTAGCCACGGCTGAAACTGTTTATAAAATTCGTACTTTTGCAATAATTTTATTTCTTTTTATGATTCCCAAATATATTAAATTTATTCACAAAATATAATTAAATGACAGTTTATATATTCAAAGCCATAAATATCGCTAAATTTTTTTTTTTAATTTTAGGAAAAATTTTAAAGATAAACAACAATTTTTATTCTAAGTACTTAAAAATGGAGCAGTGTATATTTTCGAATTATTAAACAATGATAAAATATTGTGTGCAAAGTGTGAGGAGTAATACTTTAATTTTCAATTTTATATTTTAAACATGCTACAATAGACATAGTAATACATACTTCAGATTAATTAAAAATGAGTCCCTATGAACAAAAACAAGCCATAAGCAATACTTCAAAAAACAATTTTATTCGCTATACTGATAATGCCTAACTATCATTTTTTTTTCAACTACCAAATAAAAAAATGGTTACATGCATATCAGTGTTGCCAGGAAAAAAACAGGGAAAAGTTACGCTTTTCCTTCAAGAAAGTTAAAATTTTTTAATTTAATTAATTTAATTTAATTTTTAAATTGTAATTTAATGTAATTTATATAAAATATAGTAAGAAGTTTTATTCCATCCTTCAGAGAAAATACCAATGCAACTAATTCATTTACTGAACAAAAACAAAACGAAAATAAAAAAATTTCATACCAATGATACTCATGAGGATTTAAATTAGGACTCAATGCTAATATTTCGGTATAGAAAAGAACATGCTCTCTCCATTGCAAAGAAAGATTTTTTAATAAAACAGTTTTACCCTTTTCTTTGAAAGATTGAGCTTCGATAGAATTTATTACACTAATTATTTAAAAAATACCGTTCTTAAAGACAAATTTGAGCCTTATTTGCCTTAAACTTAACATAAAATTACTTACAATTTTTCTGTAATATAATCTGGCATTTCATGAAGGAAATTAAAAGACAACTTTCTTCTAATTTTAGGTATTGGTACGGTTGTCAAGTTTTCGAGCGAAATAACTGAAGTTAACATTAATTTTCGCAAGCTCAACAGAAGAAGAGTTGTTGTCAGAAACATTTCGCTCTTTCTAAACATGAAGCAGAAACATTTAGTAATTTCTCACGAATTGAACAGAGTAAAACTTCAGCAATGTTATTTTTTGTTTACTTCAAACTTTTAAATGGGATTTTAATTGCATTTTCAGATAATGAAAAAATTTTCAAATAATGAAAAAACTACTCTTTCAGTGATATTAATTTATTTCCTGTCTGTACCAAAATTTACAAAAATTTGGCCAAATATAGCAAAATTATACATGTTACGTGGAGCCTTCAAAAATTACAAAAAAATGTAACCAAACGGCAACACTGATGTATATCAACTTAGAGCCATTTTACGCCATTAAATTTTTTATGCTAGTAAGAGTTGTGGGAGAAGCAAGCAGGACAAGCAAAATGACATGGCTTTAATTTTGAGGGTATGTTGTTCCACTAGCTTTGCTTATATTCGCTGCATGTGTACTATTCTTGCATGTGTACTATTTGAAATAACACAAACAACTACAACAACGTATATCAAATTAGAAGCGAAATGTACAAATTCCATCCTATGAAAAATTTGATCTTATAGCAACGCGAAGAAATTCCCAGAAACTTTTAATGACATTTGAACAAAATGTTGTAAATTTTTGGTATGACACTAAAATTGGTTATAGAACTAAATATTTCAACTAATAATTAAAAAATAAAATAAATAAATAAAAAATATATTAATATTTAACCGAAAAAACTGTAGAGCAAAAGTTTGAGTCTATGAAATTGATCCTGAATATTACTTAGTTACACAAACATTTTTTTTAAATGACACGTATGAAACTTTTGTCATTTTCAGCTTCTATCAATGTTAGTGTCAGATTTAATATATTGATCACAACCCAATATTATAGAATAATTACAAAAATAATTAACAAGTATATACTCGTATTGTCGATAGAAAAACAAAATATAATAGTTGTGTTTTTATCTCTTAACGTGGCGTGGAAATGTGAATGGGAAAGGGAACGTGTTTACAGACATACTACTTTTTGTCCTGTACTATTTTATTTTGTAGAGTTCACCAAATATCCTACACCAATTGGTTGGTTATTTATTTAAGGAGATTATCGAGTTTTTTTTTATTTACTAGATTTAACTAAATATAGTCTTCTAAAACGTCATTTACAAAATCAAGAAGATGAATACTTTTTGTTAGTAATAGTAGTTTTTGGTTCTTAAAAAATCATTCCTAAAGGTTGTTATATAACATTCATCATTCAAAAACCCGTAGAAACTAAAAATTAAATTTATTAAAAAGAAAATCCGATTCAATTCAATATGGAAGAAATTATGAAATATGGTATTATTTATGAAATTGTATACGATATTATTTTCTTACTGACATCCAAGCGAAAGGACCGTCAAACAGACATGCACGCAAACAAATATAACACACATACAATTTTACACACCGTGTATTTATGTTGTCTTCTATTATTATGATGAGGATTATTTAATTTCATTGTTATGATTTTCATTATTATCCTTTATAATACTTTTAGGATTCATACAGAAAGTATTGTGCGAGTTTATTTAATTTGTAAAATATTAAAAAATAATTGAGTTTATTGAGGGATGTTGTTTTAGGATTAACCTTTGTTCTTTATTTCAATTTTTGTTTGGCTTATTAGTTTTGAAAACATTGCATATGTAGGATTTGTATTGTTAAGACAATTTTTGTAAAATAGTTAACAGTTACAGAAGTATTTTTTCTATTCTTAATTTATCAATATATCAATTAAAAAGTATAGAATAAAATTTCTATGTAATATCTGCAATACTAAATTGTATATATATTTTAAGTGACAATGCTTTAAGTCAGCTTTTATGCAAATTTCAAAATTCACTCATCTAATTTTTTTATGTTTTATTATTTCTTAATGCTGCACAGAGGCTTAAAACCGTTTTATTTTAGAAATAAATGGTTAGATTTTGGGACCACTAAATATATCCAGCAAAAAATCACGCCAGCGTAACCAATTGAAATATTGTTGCATAATTTGAAAACTCCAATTAAAAGAAAGGATCATAAAGATGTGATGTCATAATACGAAAATCCTCAATAGGATATAGTATGTTAAAAATTTAGAATTTTCTTAAAATTTCTTTGTAAAAGTTCCCTCTTATTGTTTTTATTGTTGTGGAACCTTGGACTTTTTGAAATATTTTTATTTATATATATATATATATATTTTTTTTTTTTTGTAAGGACTGACTAATATTTGATAAAGCTGTAGTAAAAACAGTCTCCTTCTTAAATTTTAGCACTTGGTATATTCATTCCTCTTTATTTTTATAATAATCTTCTTGATTACTAAATGATTAAACGACTAAGGTTTTTTCTGTTAATGAGATAATTTTGATAAACTTCAAAACAAGTTATTCCGTTTTTTGTTGTTTATACAACAAGGCTTTTTAAATTTCAAACATATTTTACTTTACTTTTTAAAGAACCCTTTGCAGGGACTTCAGTAATTTTGCTTAAAATCTGCTGGATAGAGTTTGAAAGGTCTAAACCACGCCCCATACAATTCAAATGCCATTATAAAGAAGATTAAGAATATAAAGACATTTATATACGAAAATCTGTAACAGTTAGACCAAATCGCAAGGTTTGAAAAATTTTGATCAACTTTTATTATATTCTAACAGTATAACTCTGTGGTTTTCACGAATGAAAGTTCTAAAAAAATTAGAAAAATGTCGACTAGCTGGAAGCAATAAATTAAATAGACTAATTAATAAGCAATTTCATTATCTATGAATGATAAATAATGCTGATGCTTTATTTTCAATAATGATAATGCTTTTTAATGAAAACGTTTCTTTGATATTTATTAAAAAACAAAATCATTATCACTGACTTATGATTAAATGGTTTCAAAACATTACCATTATTACCATTATTAACGTTATTCCTTTTCTTTATACTCTTAATCAAAACCCTAAAGTATAATATTATTACTAAAAGTATATCCGGTTTGACATTCTTAGAAAATGAGTAATATGAGTATATGAACATATATTTTTAATATAAGTAGTAGCAACTGCTAGCTTGGGTTTTAGATGACTACAGAATTCAGACATAAAGTTAAACACTTGATATTTAAAATTTTTTTATATAAGTAAAATTTTGATGGGTGGTATTTCTCAAGCTTCTGTGATCATTTAACAATTAGTAAATAACCGATTTCATTATAATTTCATTACCATCATAATTCGAAAAAATCATTAACATTAAATGATAGCTAAATTTATTGGCATTGTAATTATTTCAAATAATGCCAATGAAATTTCAATGGTAATAAAAAAAACGGAGGGGTATGTGTTTGTATTTTTGAACACAGTTGGCTGGTAGCAGTAGCATCGTTTTTAATTCCACGATAACTATAATATTTTCATGATTTATGGAAATCGTTCCTAAAAAATGTTGATTTTTAACCATTTGCTACAATTTTTTAAAACAACAAACTGTGTTATGATGGAACTGATTACTACTATATTTCGATTTAAATGCCAAGTCCTCACATTCTGCTGATGAAAAATACATTATAAAGCGTATTGTTTGTGATTTGTTTTCCTTTTTTTTAATTTCCAAACCGTACCGTACCATTATTATTTCTTTGCCATTATTGTTTCTTTGGCATTCTTTACTATGAGAGGAAAGTCATATATGCATTTGTTCCGGCCCAAATTTCTTGAAGCTGTTTTGTTCGATTTTCAATATCAGCTTTAAAAGTTTAAAAGTTACTTTATATATAAATAAAGTATGAACCAATATTGCAAATGTTGTCAGATATATATTACTATTTTATGTCTAGTCCTTTGCTTTGCATTTTAGAATAACGAATATCAAAGGAACAATATTTATTTAATTTTTTTACCAACACTGTAAGTTTTTATTTTATTCATCATATGTAAATGATGTAAATGACTTTACATATGATTAACATATTTTGCATACTTAGTTTGAAATTTTCTTTGTTCTTTTAGCCAACTTAAATGTGGAGCAGTATGTAAATGACATTTCCATTTGAATTCCCTTTATTACTGTTTGTTCTTTATAGAATTTTCAGTTTGCTAATGTCTCCTTTACCGATCCATGTATTCCTTAATGTTCATTGAGTTTATCAAAACGGTTGCGCGTATATTAAAATTTTTGCATACTCATCGTATTTAACAAGTGTTTCCTCACACTTTGTCACTTACTTTGACTATTTAAACAGAATTTTTTTTCAAAGCCACAATGACAGCCTTTTTTTCTTGTACATAGATGCTTGAATGTATTTTAAGTAAAATAACACACCAAATATGCCGTTTGAAGTCAAAACACTGTGAATAAAATCATAAAATAGTTCGTCGCTACGATTAAAGTCTTTAATTACATGTTTCATAATCCAAAAAGTGTAAAGCACTTTTACATTAAGATAATCTGTAACCTCAAGAAATATCTGCAGTAATGAAAAAATTGCCTCTGTCCATCGCACAAAAACAAATGTAGCGGTTAAAGTGAACGCAACTGTTAGATGTTCTTGTGTACAATATTATCGACATCTTTAAAGGTATTCGCTTAGGTATTGAAATATAGTTATTTAAGCCAAACTAATTAAAGAGTCGCATTTTGAAGTAAACGTTTGAACTCTAAAAGCTGATACAAAAAATGGTTAGTGCAAAAATTAAAGCATGATAGATTTTCACCTTTGAAGCCTTAAGAACATATATACGAAGTTTAAGCAAAATCTGAAATAGGTCTGCATTAGTGATTTGTTGATTTCACGTAGAATCACTCCACTTTAATACTAAGTGCTACTCAGTGAGTATAAGATTTGCCTACTCATAATTTTTATCTTATTTCAAGTGTAAATTCATTTTTACAAAATCTAATGGAAATCTTAAAGCAATGACTACTTTATCTAAAATCAAAACATGTGCTGAGTATTATAAGATTTGGTAAACTAGAAACTAGTAGGAAAAATATTAAATAAAACTTAGTGACAAAACAAAAAAATAGATTAAGTACGTAGCTTACTATTCTATAAATATTTAATTCTTTTCGTCCCTAAATTAAAATTTTTAATTAAATGTTCCTCATAACGAAAACCAAGTACATTCCTTTATAAAAATACGGTAACTTTTTGATAAAAATTACCGCCAGCAGAGTGCTTATGTAAGGATTTATGATCTTTTAAAATTTTTAATGTAATCGTACATATTAAAGCACTTTTTCAAACTTTCAGTACCACTGTGCTATAAAAAAAAATTATTTTGATGCTTTTCAGTAACGTTCCATTTTCTTTGCAAATGTTTTGTTAATGGTGATGGTTGCTATTTTTTCTAGCAAAAAAAAAAAAAGAAAAAGAAAATGTTTCTGTCATCATCGGCAAAAATTTTTTAAGTTTAGTTTTGTTCATGATGTGCATGTATGTTTGGATGTGTGTGAATGTGTATAATGACAGTAATTCATATAAGCACCAACGTTCAAATAAACACACACATACATACTATATATTTATTATATTCCTTTTGTTTAGTTGTTAGATGATAACAGAGCAAAGAATCGTACTCAATGCGTCACCATCTAAACTTCTGTTAAAAAAACTTACCAGGAGTTGTTGTACTATAGTTTCATTGTATTCTCTATTTGACTGTAGAATGAGTTCAATGCATTTTATAAAAAAAATTTTAATTTTATTTTTAAATTTGTGTTTGTCGTATGTAAAAGACTTTTGCCGCTATTGCATAATAATAGCACATGTATCCCGAATATATTGTATTGGTCGATTTCATCCACCAATCAAAATGGGTTTCAAGATGGCCGCACATACCGTATTCTATTCCATTCTTTCTATTCTTCATCCCTTCCTCTCAATGAGCTTCTTAAACAAATCTTTTAAAAATTAGTAAATAAAAAAGTCATTATACCTACATGCAATATATAGATATTTATGTATATTCAATAACTTTATTTTCATTTGAGTTACTTTTTAGACGAAGTGGACTCTTCTAAGCAGCGTTTGACAGCTATTGATAGTATTTATTGTTTATGTGTTTAATTGTAAACTATCTGACTCACATTACACTGCAATTATTTTTTTGCCCACTTTAGTTAGCAACAAAAAATCTCGGCAATTGAAAATTTGTATGAGTTGTATTTAATTATTTCCTTTTATTTAATAAATTGCATGAACTTAATTAGACAACAAAATAAATGATATATCCTTTATATCGAACCGCGAATAATGCATTTTAAATAGAAGACATACATACATACATTAAATTCAAAAATTTTAGGTACCAAACTTTGGACGAGCTATAAATTCATCCTCCAAGAAAATTTTAAGTTGAAAAATTTCGAAAATTTAATAATAAGCAACAGCGATACCAACTATTCAAAGACAAAGCGCGTTGACTAAGCGATAAAAAAGAGCTAATTTGCAACAAATAACGGTTTTTACTTATCTGTCTATTTATTATTATATTTCTACTTTGTGTCGATATTTCTTCATTTACAAGGAAATTTTTAAAATAATAAAAAACAAGCAGTCATTTTAAAAAGAATCTAATTATTATTTTCTACTTCTGTCTGTCTTATATAATATTTTGACTTGATATACATACAATTGGTATATCTGTAGACATATTGCAAAAGCACGGGTATTATTTATTAAAACTATGGGGAACATTCCTTAATTCAAAGCACACGATGTGGAAATAATTCTTTATCCAAAAATACGCGTTCATTTTGTTGCTCATTAAAATAGGTACACTTGTACTTTTGATCAGTTTGTATTAAATAAAAGCATTAATTAGGATTAATTTTATAAAACGGTAAGAAAATATTCTAATATCTGCAAAAGTCCGTGATTATAATTACCATTGTATACAAAGAAAATGGGCCGAAACACACACTGCTCCTTTGACGAACAGCGCCTCGTGAAACAACTAAGAGTACAAGGAAAATCCCTAAGAGAATTTCCAAAAGCTTAGGACGATCTGTGAACTTTGTACAAAATGCTATAAAGAGACATCTTATTTCAGAAAAACGAGACAGAGCACGCAAAATTTCCACATTTACTGTGGTCTGGAATTGATGAAGGAAAAAGTGAAGAAATGTAATCTGGAGTGATGAAACTAAAAAAAAACAGTAAAATATGGTGGGGAAAGCATAATGGTGTGAAGATGTTTCTCTTGGTATGGTGTAGATCCCATACACCGTATTGATTGCACAATGAATGCCGATGGATACAAGGATATTTTGGAAACTTTTATGCTTCCGTATGCCAGTGAGAAAATGCCGTTAATTTGGGTATTTCAACAGGATAACGACCCTAAGCATTCGCCGACTCGGGTAAAAAAATGGTTTTCTGCCAACAATGTTCTACTATTAGGCTGGCTAAGTCAATCTCCCAAATTAAATCCGATTGAAAACTTGTGGAATGATTTGAAGAAACGATTGTCGTCGGAAGTTTGTAAAAACAAAATGATTTGTGGGATGAAATAAAAAAAGCTTGGTTCAATATCTCATAAGAAACCTGTCAGAAGTTAATAGCATGCCAAAAAGAATAAGAAATGATTTTGCATACAAAATCAAAAAAAAATTTTTGTCAGTTGTTTTGAATTGATAATCATTTTAGGTTTCAAACTTCTTTAATAACTATTGTAGAATAAATACTTTTAATACTTTATTGAAATGAAAATGAAAAATGAAATGAAATGAAAAAAGTTCATAGGGATGTACCTATTATTTTAAGCATATGTGTATGTATGTACATAATCTTTATTTTTATTTTTGAGAGAACATTTGGTTATGAACCATAAGGGCATTGTCAGTAATAGCCCTTCGGGTCCTAGTTTTATTCTCGAAAAAAATTATAACACTGAATGCTCTTTTTTCTACAGCATTAGAATACGGAAATAATAATAAATTTAAATTTATAAAAAGATTTTTTTATTAACTAATTTTTTTTAATTTTTCCTAAGCAACTAAAGACGTAGCTGCATAAAAAGTTTGCTTGTAGAAATTTAATGTGATACATAAAAACTACAAACTTATAAAAAGTAAAACAGCAAAAAAAATTTAAAATGTACAAAAAGTGCAAACGCGATTTTTATAAGAATAATAGCGATATGGTAGCTATCTTTTGAAAAGAAAGAAAAGTGCTAAAAGAAAAATTTTTGCATCACCGGTAATCAAGAAGAGCGAAATAAGCGCGAATAAAGCTAAGTTGTCATCACTGATTAACTATGTAAGCAATTGAGAAATGTCCACATTTTTAGTTTTAAACGATAAATATTTCGTGAGAATATCATGAAATACGTATATTTGAAAGAATAAGGCATAATTAACGTAAAACAATTTCTTTTACTTAGTCGTTACGTCGAAAATATAAATTCAACACGATATATTTATTTTCACTCATATTGCACATTTTTGGTTCAGTGGTTTACAAATGTTACGTATTTTCGGTCAAATAACTAATCGGACTGATCTGACCGCACCCTTAGACTATAAATTTACGTAGGGTATGTCTTACTAGCTTGGTATAAAAACAAAAAGCCAAATATTGGGGTGACAGAGACTTAAAAAATCTAGAAAAAAAAATTAAGTAATATATATAATTTTACATACAAATGCCCTTCAGATCTTAAGGGGTTAATCATTTTTTTTTTTTTTTTAATTTAAGTATTTCTCTAAAGATCTTTTCAAGCTTTAAAATTATATCCATATTGATATTTTAAAAAAATTTAAAAGTTCAGAGGCCCATAACACGTGCCAATTTATTTGTTTTTTTTTTTTTTTTCTTTGACTGGAATAAGTTCATTGTTCCAAATAAAATAGAAAAGTTAGAGAAAGGCGTGTTTTGCCCGTTGCGTCGAAGGACATGGTCCGATCTTGCTAAGTTCCAATAGCACTTTTTTTGACACTATGTCTGATCGATTGGTGTATGTAAATTTTCTCCAGCTGATCTGTTGCCTCGGCAAGCTTGATTTCAACACTAACACGGACGGAGAGACGGACATCGGTCAATCGACTTCGCTATGCATAAGAAGTCAGAATATATATACTTTTTGGGGTCGGAAATGGATATTGTAGAAATTACAAACGGAATGACAAAATTAGTTTTATCATTTTTCAATTTTTTGTGGTGAAGGGTATAACACAAGGTACATTTATATTACTAGGTAGTGTCGTCCGCCCAGCTGGTTTGTAGCTGGACATGTCAAAAGTTGTTTATATTTTACATTTTTTGTTTGCGAATTTCAAAAAACACTAACAACAAGCATGTGTAGAACAAAGAGAGCGTTTGTTTTTAGACCAATTTATTTCCTTTTTCTATTTTTGACATTTCCACTCACAAAGCAACAATAAATTGCCATGTTGTTTTTACAAATGTTGTATTTGTTGTAGAGCCGCTATTACCTAGTAAAATAAATGTACCTTGGGTATAACAAGTATAAAAAATAAAAATATTTTATAATATTTACGTGATTTTTACCGAGCTTTATTTTAAACTGGCAGCGCCCACGACTTCATCCGCGTATCATTTTTATTTTCTTAAAATTAAAATTTGGAGTTAAACTAGTGTCGACTAGGACAATTCTTTTATACCTTTTACCATGTATATAAAACTAGTTTAGTGAAGTAACTCCAATAAAAAAAAAAAATATTAAAAACTAAAATAATTAGTTCTATATATAATTTTACATAAAAGTGTCACCGGCTCTTAATGGAATATGTATTTAAAAAAAAATGGTTATTTTCGGAAAGATCTCTTGAAAAGCTTTCAAATGATACCCATATTGATATCTTTAAAAATATGGTGAACAATCGTTCTTTTCTATAAAAAGTTCAGAGGGCTATTACTCGGAAATTGTTGGCGAGCACTTTTTTTCGCTTGATGCTTTTTTTCTTATTTTAATTCTATATCGCTCTATATCTGTTTTTTTGTGATTGGAGTTACTTTATTGTTCCAAATGATATGGAAAAACTAGAGGCAGGCGTGGCGTTTTGCCCGCTGCCACGAAGGACATAGACCGATCTTGCTGATTTTCAATTGCAAATTTTTCGAAATTATGCCTGATCAATTGACGTATTTAGATTTTCTCTGCCATATCTATCGCCTTGGCAAAATTGGATTCAACACTAACAAGAACGGACAGTCAGACAGACTGATCTCTCACAATTGACTTCACAATGCATAAGAACTCAAAATATATGTACTTTATGGAGTCGGATATAGATATTGTAGAAATTACAAACGGATTGACAAACTTAGGTGAACTTTTGTGGTGAAGGTGCAAAAATAAGAAAAAAAAAACATCAAGTGAAAAAAACTTGGGTTCGTCTATATTTTCTGAGTTAAAGGCCTCTGAAATTTTAATAGAAATAGTCATAGTCATTTATTGTCATAGCTAAAATTTTAAATTTAAAGTAGAACAAGCAGAAAAATACTATTAATGTTACTTACCGCCAGTGATTTCAAGCAATTAAAATAAAACTTTAAGCACAGTTTTTTGTCAGTTTGAATTTTTAAATATGGCTTTCTTGCTTGAATCAAAGGCTCAATATTTGCAATCCATTATATTTGACAACAAATACTGATTATAATTGTTTATTTTTTATTTTTCTTTCAGGCCTTGTATTATTGCCTTCCGATTTGAAAATCTTCCATTCCCTTATATTTTAAATATAAAGGGATTTAGCGAATTATAATTGTATGTAATGTCTAATAAACGACTTAAAATTATTAAATTAATTTATAAATAATTACAACTACGTATGTAAATACATAATATAGAATATTTATAAAACTATTACTAAATAAGATCACAAAAATAATAATTAAAGAATAGAGAGAGGCAGAAGGAAGAAATAATAAAGGACTTCCGAAAACCTTGCAAAAAAGAGAAAAGCTTAAAATTCATATAATTTTGGTCTGATATTTTAATTAAAAGCTTTGTTTAAATAAATTATTTACATCTTAAACAAACTGCGTTTAAGTTTTGAAAAGAAAATTCAAAAACTTAATAACATTTTGGTTAAGTGGCATGAGCCATACATCGGGTTACCGAAAATATGATGATAATGAGTGTAGTGGGCCAAGACCACCTGTACCCGGAGAAGAAAGTCGCGTTAAAAAGGTTTGTGGCTGTTGGAAAATTGTGCTTTTTTAGTAACATTTTTCTTCTTGTTATTTTCATTTAGATGACCGAAGGGGTGGGAGAACATATGCGTAATTCACCACCGTCCTATTTGAATTGGGCCCGTACACTCAATCATCTACTAGAAGATCGTGATGGTGTTGAATTATTTAAAAAGTACGTGGAAGAGGAGGCGCCTGCATATAATGATCATCTTAATTTTTACTTTGCCTGTGAAGGTTTGAAACAACAAACAGATCCCGAAAAGATAAAACAAATTATTCAGGCTATATACAGGTCAGTAAACGAATACAATTATTTTGTCATCTATTTATGTTGTAATATTGATTTAATTTTTTCCAAAGATTTTTGCGCAAAAGCGCATTGTCTGTATCAGAAGATTTGAGACGTAATATTAAGGCTGGACTCAAAAATGAAATACCTCTCAGTCCAAATATATTTGATGAAATGCAGAAATATGTAGAAAACACAATACGGGATAATATTTATCCATCATTTTTATGTTCGGAAATGTACATCCTATATATACAACAAATGTCAGTTGCTCACGAACGTTTTAGCAGTAGTGGCGGTCCGACGACGGGCCTAGCTAGCTGCAGTACTGGTAGCACTAGTAGTAGTGGTGCTAGTTGTGGTAGTAATAATGGTGGCAGTGGTGTTGCTGTAGCAGCAATGTCAGCAGGAGGTGGTGGAGCATGTGCGTTGCCATTTGCAGGCGCTTCCACTAGTAGCGGAAAAGTAAGCAGTACATTGGGTCCAATAATAAATTTGCCTGTGAATACTAGTGCTGCTATTGGTGCTTCAACTGCTGGTAGTTGCAGTGCTAGTGGCAGCGTGTATGGCCCCTCAACTTCAGCTAGCTCTAGCGGTTCCGTTAGCGCAACAGATACACTACCTCGCAGCTCAACCTTACCCACCCTACATGAAGATTCGGAGTTGTCATTGAGTGACGATTTTGAAAAACTACGCGTTGAAGGAGGACGTGTATCAGCTGATATGCCTATTGGTATGCGTTTAACACGCGATTTATTATTGGCTACACAAAAGAGAAGACTGGAAATTCGACCACCTGGGTAAGTTTCGTTTCGATTACTTTTAAGAAAACTTGATCTTTAAATGTTTGTAAATAAAAAATATAAGTTGTGTTTTTAGATGTTGTAGAACTTTTAGATATCATTTTGAATTTGTTAGTTTTGCTTTAGTAAATAAAAAAAACTTGTACTTGACAATGATTTTGGAGACGTTCATATTCAGTAAAAAAAAAAAACTCTTGAAGCTCATATCATCCGTAAAGAGCGATAGCCTTCATGTGCACCTTGATAACCACCTTATTTTTTTTTTATAGTTCTAACACGTGGGCGAACTATTTTTTATAGAGAACATACTCATTAAAATGAGTTTTGTTAGAGCTAGTAATGCTGCTCGCTCTCATTAATCGTTTTACATTTTTTACTGTGTATGTACGTTAATATCAATAAAACTTTTAAGACTTTAGCTTTGAATTTATAACCAGCAGAACTTAAGAAAATAAAAAACAGAATTCAGAAAATAGCACTAATTTATGCCTAAGAACTGTTAAATAAAAAATCCTTGGCTGTTTCACAGAAGTAAAATATTTTTTTAAATTATCTTTAATTTAATCGTGCTTGTATCTCAATAAATATTTTAAATTCACTGATATTGATTATTAAGAGTGAAAGCAAGTCCCGATAACCATTTCGCTACAGCTTATTAGCTCTTCGGGAAACTTTTCATAAAAATTTTAAATAAACTTAAGATATTTGTCCCTCCATACAAATTATATAAATATTATCATATACCTAGAGTACTGAATAGGTAGAGTCATGAAGTAATCTGGAATATTACAGACTAATTTGAAACAGTGGGCGTGATACTTTCTATACAAAAAAAAATGTTAAGCAACTAGAATAGGGAGAATATTTAAATTCTTATTATGGTAAATAATCAATTAAAAAGATAAAAATAATCAAGATTGGAGTAGCGAAGGCTTGTAAGACAAATTTCTAAACATAATTTTCATGAAAACTTTTTATAAATAAAATATTAAGTTTTAGAAATCAAGAGAAACAGCTAAAGCTATATTTTTAACTTTTTTTGCCTTTTAATATTTTGGGTTTTATTATCCGATTTTTAGAATATTCTGCTTTATAAATGGAGGTTCTAAAAATGTTTTGCATTTGTATTTCAAATTTTGCAAATTAAAGAATAGTATTAAAATTTAGTTGTAAAATTGTTAACTTGTTCATTATAGTTTTCTAATTACTAGTTTAATTTTTTATGTTTAATAAATTGAGGAATAGAGAGTGTACTCCAATATTAACTAAAAAAAATCTTTGGTCTTAAAAGTTTCTTTTAGTCAAGATAGATTCGAAATTATATTTTTAGAAAGTCTTTAGTTATATTTGTAATTAAATTAAATTTTATTTTATATTTATTTTATTCATATTAATTTGTGTAAATGTTTGTTTTTTTTTTCTTTTTTTCATTTTTAAACTGCCACTGCACACATCCAACCACAATACCCATTGCCATTTACCACAACCTACAACAATGCAACCTACAAACAACTCACATCCACGTTATTAATTTTAAAAATCTACCAATACCTTATGATCCATAACGCCAAACGTAAACTACGCTCAAACGTGTGCTTTCGTTATAATAATCAATATTATTAATTTAACTGTTTTCTTTTACTCGTTTTAAATTTCATTATTTGATTTTTTTTTTAATTTGTAATATTTTGATGCATGGAATGAATGAAACTCGACACTCGTTAACTTTATAACACAAATTGTTATTAAATGTAAAATATTAAATAACAAAATATAAATAAATGCACACAAAATCTATGCATGTGAGTGTAGTGCTCATGGTTATGTGTATACAGGAAAAACAAATACCTCATATGTACCGAATTCCCGTGTAGATTCTGAAAGGGCCAGTGTCAGTTCGGGAGGTAGAACTGATTCTGATACAATGTCTCTTTCGAGCTGTTCAATGTAAGTAAATAACAAAACCCAATTGCCTTTAACAAAAAAAAAAAAAATCTAGTACAGTGTTAACTAAGAATTAAAACTATCGTTACATTGTGTCATTAATAAACAAAGCAATGTCACATTAATAAGTACACAATATGGGTTATTAGTTTTAGCAAATAAAACCAACGTTTTTAAAACAGTAAAATTGTTACTTAAGTTTACAGTCTTAATAAGAGTTCAAAATTTATTTCGGTCTACTCCCTTTTATTTATTTTTAGATATGATAAATTTTTACAAAAATAAAAAAAAATAATATTTAAAAACGATCAATTTTAAAGTTATGAGTAAACGATAACTTTTTTAAACCTCAATTGAATTGAATTATTCTACAATTACAATTTATTTACTCAAAGAAACATGGACTGAAAGGTCTTAATAACTCGCCACCAGATCATGCCATCTGACCCGTTTGATTTTTATTGGGATATGTCAAGTCGTTTGTCTACGCTGATAATTAAAAGGAAAGTTATTTGCCCCTATTACAGCCACAAATATTGCTAAAATTGGGCATCCAGTTTTTGCCATCTACACGCCGCGGTGTCCACATGGTTGGAATAATAATCAAGGCTTAATAACGTAAAATTATTTGTCCTGTAACGTTTCATTTCTTTGACTTGAATAGTTTTTTCGTTTGTCTTAGTTTAAATTGACAATTTTAAAAAAGATAAAAACTATCGTCTCATTTGGTTTGTTATTTGGTGTTTGAAGACATTTTAAATTAGTAAACAGTTATTGTTAAAACTTTCTTTTTTTTTTTAATTTTTGATTACCTTAGTTTTTTAAGAATTATTAAATAATAAGTGCACTGTAACAGAATTTTTTTGTTGAAGGCTTTATCAAACAAAGCAAAAATACATAAATTAAAATAATCAAAATTGAACCGGTATATTTTTAATTTTTATAATTTTATAAGTTCTACAGTAACATCAACTTTATTTTATCGTCCTTCATTTTAGGGATGGACGCCCATACATTCAACGAAGACACAGCTCAACTGAAACTAAAGCTATTCGACAGAGTGCCTTGGCTAATAAGGAAACAAATTCATTTCAGGTTTGTTGCTGAAGTAAAGTAATTTAATAAAAATTTTTTTTCAATAAGTTGTTGAATTTTTCTTCTTAATGCGTAAAGGTTATCCCTCGCACTCAACGTCTTCATTCAAATGAACATCGTCCCCTTAAAGAGAATGAATTAATAGCGTTACTTATACCCAAACTGGAAGAGGTTAAACGTAAACAGGATCTTGAAGAAAGAGCCCGTTTAGAGGTAATCAATTATTCTAAAGAAAAGTAAAAAAAAAATAATTATTTAATAATTTAGCATTTTCCTGAGGAATCTTTGCCGACAAATGAAAGAATTGCCAGTGATCGCGCGTTTGCACAAGCTATACGTGAAAAATTTGCTTTCGATGAAGACAATGATCAGGATATACTAGATCAGCATGTTTCCCGAGTTTGGAATGATCAAACACCACATCGGTCCCCTGGTACAATGTCACCCTGCCCACCTTTACCATCCAGAAGGCGAACCATAACGCATGACTCAGGCATGTTAAGTGATGGTGCCATGAGTATGAGTAAGTTCTTGTGTAATTAATCCTTACCATATTTATATACTGATAATACTAACATTTTAGGTGGTCACTCAATGAAACACTCAAAATCAATGCCAGATCATAGTTCCTCAGCCAGGAAGCTAACAAATAAATGGCCTTCCATGAATACAGATAGTGGCATAAGCTTATTCTCAGCTGATACTCTAATGAAGTACAAAGACAATAGGTGAATATATTTTGTTTTATAATATTTTTAATAAAATCATAATCAACAAAATATTTAAATTGAAACAAAATTTAGTTCACGTTCTAGCACGAGTACAGCCGCAAAATTAGAAGAGACAAAAAGAAGACTGGAAGATGAGACTAGACGGTCTCGTCGATATACTCAACAACATATGTTGTCACCAATGCAGCAGCAGCAGCAACAACCAACAGCCTCATTTAGTAACAGTAGCAGTGGCAGTAGTAGTCTACACCATCAATCGCTCCCGCCTCCATTACCCGCTAAACCTCAAGAGACGACTACGGTTGTATTCTCATTTTGTGATGAAGAATATCCCTATAGAACTAAAATACCCGGTACCCAACCCACACTTAAACAATTTAAGGACTATTTACCTAAAAAGGGTCATTTTAGGTATATTTAAAAAAAAAATATAAATTCAAGAACAAACTTCAAAATTGATTTATCTTTTAAGGTTTTTCTTTAAAACACATTGTGAAGACCCTGACAGTCCCGTAATCCAAGAAGAAATTGTCAATGACAACGATATCCTTCCCTTATTTGAGGGCAAAGTGATGGGTCTTGTTAAGCCATCTGATTAAAAATAGTGTAAGTATTAAGTTTTTATACATAATTAACATCTAACAAAACAGATCCGATGGAAACAAAACTACAAAACTATTAAACCGTTTAAAGAACACTTTTTTATTACGTACGATAAGCTATTAAAGATCATAAAAAATCTACAAAATGTGTAATAAAACTAAATACATTTGTTTATCATTTCAAAATGACTGATAATATTACATTCTTTTTTTAATATTCATTTAAATTATTTTATAAAATGCAAAGCCAATCAAATCGGAATCTTAACTGAAGCAATCAAATCTGTTAAAAGTGCTTACACCTGATTATTATTAACTATTTTTAATAGTTTTGAAAAAATACTTTTCAAATTAGCTTTGTTTGTTATTTTTTTTTATAAGCAACATAAATTTTAAAATAGCTTCTGCAATTTTTAACTATATTTTGAGAAAATCAAAAAAGAATCAGTAAATTTAATGCCTGTTTATGCCATCCGAACGAATATTTCTTGCATTTTCATAAACAGGCCCTTATATATTTGAAATAAAATTCGATCAAAAATTAAAAAACACTTTTTTCTTTCTTTAAGTTTTAACAGATTCAGATTTAGAGAAATAGTTAGGCCATATATGCTGAGTTTTTTTTAACTGGATGTTGCTTTGCGCCCTTATGATGAACGCAACTATAAAATAATTATTTAACATTTATGATAGAAAAAACATAAACAGTGTTATCACGTAACTTAAATCAAGTGATTAACAAATAGGCAAATAGGTTTGATTTAATTTGTGACATTTGTCGCATTTAAATAAATTAACTACGAATAAAATATTTTAAACATAAAATTCATAAAAAATCTGTTAGTAACTGAAAAAATTACTTTTTATTTAAGCAAATGCAAAATGCAGTCGATTAACTTCTATTAGGTTTGAAAAAAGAAGATGGGCAAGAATGTGAGTTCGTTTTCCAATCGACAAAAATATTCGTTTCGTTCTTTCTGCTATCAATAACCTGAAGTCACTTAAGTCAGTGGAGTTAGTTAGAAGCTTTAAAATACTTTTACAATTAAGAAGCAAACTACTGTTTTTTCAGCACAGTAAAAAATAGAAAAATCAAATTCCATATTGCAACTCAAGCTAATATACTCTCTCCTCAACTAAATCCAAATTTTTTATGATATTTATCTTCGAAATGTTGAAATAATGTAAAGTTTTTAATAACAGTTCGAAGAATTTAACAATTTTCTACACATTAAATAAAAATAAGACACATTTTAATTGAAAATATAACTCTTCTAATTAAATGCAGGCTTAGTTTGGCAAAATAAATAATAAAAAATGCAAACATTTAAAACAATCACTAAGCGAAATCTTGTTTGATTGTCCCTTATAATGAATTTCAAAATTTTTTAAAACGAACTACATAATTCTTATGATTGCCTTAAATCAAACTTTTATGAAATTCTTTAGTGCGGTTTTTTTTCATTTATATGCATTTGATTTTAGGTGTGTCATCTACCACCGTTTATTTTAGTGACACTCAATTATGTTATTTTTAGCAGTATTTGTACTGAAGTTTTAATTTGTTTATTGAACTTCAGAATTTATTTATTTTATAAACTTAATTTAAAAACAATATAAAAATACATTTGAGCCAATTAAATTAACTTACGTAAAATAATGTATAAAGAAATGTATTTAGTTAGTTAACCTGTATAATATTTAATGTAAAGTTTTTTTGTTGAATGACAAAAAACTACAAACACGAAATTTTTTTATCAACGAATAAATTAGTTATTGGTGTTTATTTTACAAATTAAATTTTTAAATCTATGCCATTCTTATAATCAAAAGAATTGAGAATCTATATATTTTAGTTTATTTTTTTTTTCAATTGTTATAATTGTAAAGAAATAATTATTTTCAAAGCAGTTGAGTAATTTTTATTATTCTTAATTGAACAGTAATAATAACAATAATTTAAATTGTTAACTTAAGAACTGCCTGCAATAAATACAAGATATTGTGATTTTAAATGTTTATATATAAATATATTTATATTTTTTTTTTTAATTTTAAAAGAATATTCAGTCTGTTAATTATAATTATATAATTTGCGTAATTCACTTAAAATTTAAACTACATAGTGCAACAATTATTGTTTTAGTTTTAAAACTTTTGTAATGTTTCCTTTCAAATTGGTAGTAATTGTAAAATAGATAAATACTTTAAACTAATAGAGGGAAAAACCGACTAAAATATTTTTTTAAGGAAAATATATACAAAAAGTAATAAGAAATAATAAATAAAAATCTAATAGCAACAAACACAATATACACAAAACAATAAAGTTTAATTTTTATTTATTGAGTGCACGACTTTGCTTCGACATTTCGAATTTAGAGATTTAGTGGTGCTGAAATTATTTACTACCCTATTTTATACAATTCACAAGTCAATCTATTGTTTTTATGATGTTTGTTGATGTAAGAAAAAAATTTTTTTTCGCACAAAACAATGTCTAAGAAGCAGAGGATTTGGCTACGTAAGATTGAATCGTGTTCAACTGCAAAATAACTTTGTCATCCTTTTATTTCGCTTCTGCCATTTGTCTTTCAATGCTCTGATAACACGAAAAAGATATTGCACAGGTGCTATGGTTAAGGGCGATCTTCAAACCTTTTTTAAGTGAGATGGACCAAAAATAAAGCGACCATCATTCGAAAGATCCTCGCCATAAACCAAATTTTCATCTCCAGTAACAATACTTGTTTCAATAGCTTATTCGACATTCTGTCTTCATCTGAACTAATATTTATGTCCTAGCAGACTGGAGTTGCGTAGTGTAACACTAAATTAGCCTTTTTGGAAAGCTCACCATTCTCTCTTAAACCGACATACTAGTCTTTGGCGTAAAAGTCTCGCCTCCTGAAGTTAAGGTACCATTTTAATTAAGTATAACTTTACAATGCAAAAAAGAGTGTAATATTGTGTAACAAAATATATTTATTTCAATGATCTAATTAATTTCATTTATACTAACCTCTTAAGCCTTCTTTAAAGTACGGTGAATTAAAAGTTGTATTTAATTTCTTTATACCAGATTAAATAATTTTCGTAAAAAAAAATATATTTAAAAAGTAAGGAAAAAACTAGCCCAATGCAAAATACATTATATTTTCTTTTTTTATAGACCTAATTTATTGGTTATTAATTTGAAATAATGTTAAAACTCTGCGCTTGCCAACGTAGCGTCGAAGATATGAAAAATGTAAAAATAAAAAAAGAAAAATCAAGAAATTAAAATTATTTATCTCGCTAAAATAAATTCACCGTGTTTTTCAAACTTGCGGTAATTATTTTTTGTAGTTTTTGTAATTAGTTGTAGTTGTTCGCCTCCGGGCTGGCCTGAAATTCAATGGTCCTTAACCGCCAGGCGGATTTGTTTTTATTTTTTATTATAAATCAACAGCAGTGCTGCTAGTAAAAAGTTGTGCACTGCAAATATTTTTTTAATCATGCTATGACATTTAGTCTTTAGATCCGTTAAAAGGGAAATATGTATTCTGTGTGTGTTGTCAAGTTTGTTCGATTTGCTAATCTTTCAAAAAAAAATCGAATTTTTTTTACGATTTTTCTGAGAACAGCCAGAATTTCATCAGATTTTTAAAATGAATCGTACGATTGTGTATAATAGTCAGTCAAGGCCTAAAATGATATACCGAAATATACGACTGGATAACGTTCTTTAAAAAAGCTCCATAAAGTTTTCTGAAATTTGCATGGCGCAAAAGTATTTTTACGTGATTATGTGATAAGCGACTATTTTGATATAAATACAATAAAATAGCCGGTTTAATTACCATCTCCAAAGTTTATGCATATTTCTATATTTATAGTTTTCAAAATATAATGCTGACCTTTGAAGTAAAAAGGTGGAAAGTCCCTGTTTCTCTACAAGTACAGCAAGAAATTCTATTACCATTCTCGAAGAAAGAAATGATAATTTTTAATAAGTGCTCAAGAAACAAGTTTGACGTCAGATTTATTTGAATTTTTTTTTACTTTTGTGAATATTAGAACAATTTTTGGCATTTGGTTTTTATAAATTTGTATAGTGCAAAACTTGCTTTCTAGAAAATCTTCTTGTAACTAGTCCGATATCTTTCAAAATTTATTTAATACTATTAGGAATTTATTAGAAAAAAGGCTGAAGCTTAGTTAAGACACTATAACGTAACGAAAGCTAAACTACAATTTATGCCTTAGATATGCCGAGCACAGTGCATAAAATTTAAGCACAGTAAATAAAATACGAACACTTTTGCAAATAATTATTTAAATCTATTTGCCCTTTTTTAAGATTCCAAAAAGCGACAAACTTTTTGAACTCTACCCCCAAAATACTTCATATTAGGACTTCTAATTTCTCGGCTTTTGTGTTCCTTAAACAAAAGCAATCTCGCGGAGTTTATGTTGGCACATGTATTAAAAATAACTATATTAGTTTAAACAGTAAACAATAGCAGCAAAAAGAGAAGAAATCAATATTAAATTTAAACTTAAGTCTGTACAAAACAAATAAATTTAAACGAGAAATATTTCGGAAAAACAATTTAAAGCAAAAAATTTAATAACAATGACGATAATAATAATAATAATGTCATAAATAACAAAAACATACTATAGATGTAAAGCTTACAATTACTATAATTATTCTTATATTTATAAATTATTATTATTATTCTTAAAATTATTACTTATTCTGATTATTTAATATTACAAAAAAAAATGATTTAATTTATGACAAAATATATATAGACATATACAGATAAATATTATTATTTTTATTATTATAATTATTATTTATGATTTATATTGTATTTACACATGTAACAACAACAACACAAAATATTTTTTACGTAATGATATTTTTTTAAGAGAATTTGCCATCTTAACGTTTATAACAACAACAATACATTTACATAATAATGAATAACTTTATTTAAAATAAAACAAAAAACAAAAAAATCAAAATGATTAAATTGAAAAATAGGTAAAAAAAAATTCGTTTTTCGATTTATTTATTAATTATATGGATTGAGGTAAGCATTACCAGAAACTGTATTTAATTTAATAATAGTCGAGAGTGCTACCAAGTTTTGCTTTGTATCTTATTAATATGATTAACCCTTTATTTTCAACGTATGAAAGCCCTATCAATTATATTTTAGTCTATTATTAATTTACCAAAAAACTTAAAGACAGCTTATGGCTGTTTGCCATGAATATTTTTTTCCATTTTATTTCTCCCTTTATATATTCTTTATTTTTATTTTTTTTATTGAAATTTTTGAAAACATATTCTATTAATATATTATTAAAAAAATAATAATAAAAATCAATTCCTATCGGACCTTTAAATTTTAACTAATATAACTAATTTGAGACTTAAACTACGTTTCCAGTGATTTGAAATTAATTAACAAGTTATCAGGAAAGCACTTGGAGCTGTTTCCATAGAGCTAAATTGTTTTGCAACTTTGAAAAGAACAACAGCCACTACTTTATTTTTGTAACAATCGTTTGTTGTATAATTATTTTTTGTTTTTACAAGAAAAAAAATGCCTTGAATTTCGTGTGGAATTCAGAACGTGCCTGATAGTTTTTAATTTCTACTTTTGTAACATACAATTTTATTTCTCTAAAAATTTAAAAATAATAGTCACTTTGTCGGTGAAAACATCCAACTCGAATACCCCAGATATAAAACAGTTTTGCAAAGACAAAACCATTTCGACAAAAATAATTTTTCGACAGGCTTTGAAATAAATCAAATTCGGCTATGCTGAATCTTATGTGCCTTCATCATGTATGTAAATCCAGTTTAGTGAGTATCTCCAATAAAAAAAACATTGGGAGTGATTGAGAATAAAAATATCAATTATTTTATATAATTTTATATAAAAATGTCACCGGATTTTGAAAAATTTTAGCATTTGTTTTTTTTTTTATTGTTCCAAATGGTATAGAAAAATTAGAGACAAGTGTAGTTTTTGCCCACTGCTTTAAAGGACGTGGACTGATCTTGCTGATTTTTAATAGCAACTCTTTCGACACTGTCTAATAGATTTACGTATTTAAATTTTCTCTAGCTGATATAGTGTCTTAGCAAACTTGATTTAAACACTAACATTGACGAACATACGGACATCGTTCAATCGACTTTGCTATGCATAAGAATCAAAATATATGTACTTCATGGAATCGCAAATACATATTGTAGAAATTACAAGTGGAATGACAAACTTAGATATGCCCTTTTTGTGGTGAAGGTGCAAAAATAATAAAAATCCTCCAAGTGAAAAAATTGGCACTCGCCCATGTTTCCGAGTTATGGGCCTGTGAACTTTTCATAGAAAAGTGCGATTATACGTCATAGCTTTTAAGATATCAATATGGAAATCATCCATATTAACCGATTAAGAGCCGATAATTTTTTTTTAATTCTGCGTTACCTCAATGTTTGTTTTTTTGATTGGAGTTACTTCACTAAACTAAATTTACACACATGGTGAAGGGTATAAAATAATAGGCCATAGACGAATATAGCACTCTTATTTTTTTTTCTTATTATCTTTTATTAATTAAAGAAATAACGCTTAATAAATTTAACTTAACTTTCCTATTTTCAAAAATAGAAATTCTTAACCTTCAGGGCCCAAATCGTCGCGTTCGTGATCGAATGACTTTGATCGAAATTCCACATTTTAAGATCGTTGTACTCGATATCGAATAGGTTGTATCGAAATTTGAGATCATGGCATTCGATAACGAGTAGTCGATCGAATACTTTCACTCGAAATGTTATTCGATAGGCTAAGAGGTGTCATAAACATAATAATATGTTTTTTTATAAACAAAATAAAAATTGCATTGTAATTAATCAATAGTTTTTCTTTAAGTAAGTATTTACATATTAAACTTTATTTTCAAGAATAGTAGTAGTAGAATGACGTTTTTGTTAAGGAAAAATGTAAAAATAATATTTGGCAAACATAAGAGCTCAAGGCAAAATTTATGGTGACCACCCGAGCTTTGCAAAAAATTTAATACCAAATTGTGGACAAGGTAAAACAGTCGCTAAAAGGCTATAGGACGAACTTGCAAATAAATTGAATACGTACGGCCCACCTGTGAAAACTGTGTCGGCTTGGCAAAAAGTATGTTTATTTTTAATACACTTTGTAGACTCATTATAAGCTTCAACCAATTTTTAAATTTATAGGTGTACGCAGACCAAAAATACAATGCTAAAAAGAAACTTTATTTTAACAAGGAATTAAAAAGAAAAACGGGTGGTGGACCGTACAAAGAAGTGCTTTTATCACCGGCAGAAAAACAAATTAGTCAAGCTGCTACTGAAGGCGCCTATAGCATTAAGGCATTTGGTAAACCGATGTCAGACAGTAATAGGGGATCGGTTTTGTTTCGTATTTGTCTTTGGGTACGCATGACACTTTCATCTTCATCATCAGATTTCTTCAAAATATAAGTAATTAAAAATGAAAAAATATTTAAGTATTAAGAGTTTTACGTTTACCTACCTTCATTTTATTATATCTTCGTTTACATTTTATAAGAATCATCTTTTTATTCTATTACAAAGCAAAAACATTTTTCCATTTTCAAACAAATTTCGATTCAAGCGCTATCGAATGCAATACGGTTATTCGATACTTCACGAAATTTTACTCGATACGAAACCTCACTCGATCACGAATGCGACGATTTGGCCCCAGGAGTTATCTTTCGATACTTTTAAAAGACACCCTTCTTACACTTCCAAGAAACACATATTTCACAATCACCCTTATTCTGTTTGGCGACGTCAACATCGTCGTCAATTTTAAGACATCAATTTAACACGACATCAATACAGATTTGGTATTCCCTAACAGCTTAATGACGACGTTGACTGTTTATCGATAATCACCCCTATTCTGCGATTCAAATCGAAATTTTGTCCGTTTGGCAACTTCGGTATTCTGCGTTTCGATTCCGCTCAGTTTCTTTCGATCATACATATTCTGCATTACGATCGTAGCTACGTTTTTCTAAGTTGTTATTTGAGCGGCGTACCTTGTGTCTACTTTTCTTTTTGCGAGCTAAAAAAGTGTTTAATTAAAAAATGTAAGTATAAAATGCAATAAAATGGGTAACAAATGATTTAAATATTTTGTTGTTGTTTTAATTTATTATATTTTGTACTAAAATATAAAGATTTATATTTTCAGGTCAAAAACAACAACACCCGAGCAATATGAAAAGCTGGCAGATATCATGTCGGCTAAAGAAGATATTGCTTGTGGATACCATAAGAGATCCAAAGACGAAGTGCAGTTTTTTTGGGAGGAAGTAGCACAAACGCTTAACGCGTTAGGACCACCAACAAAAAGTGCCACTGTATGGAAGAAGATATGTATGATTTATTTAAAAAATTTTGCATGTACTTATTATTTTTTATAAGTATGGATTGACTGGAAGTGCTACATTAAGCCGAAACTTTCAGCAAATAAAAAAGAAATGATGAGCACTGGGGGAGGCTGCTGTCGCTTGCAGCGTATAAGCCCTCTAGAAGAAAAAGTTATCCAGCTGACAGGACTGGTAACAAGTACAAGTGGTATTAGTGGTGCAGTGGATTTTGGCTAGTGAGACGCAGAAAGAATTGCTTGAAGTGTCTCAAATGGATATTTCCTGTCGGTCGGAAGATCCTTCGGACGTACCGACTACTTCCAAAAAACGGCAAGAAAGTCCAAAAGATACCACTTCGTCTATGTTGAAACAGCAAATAAATGGCCAAAGAGAATTTTACGAACACTGTAAACAGTTTCATGACGACATACTTAAAAAGCATGATGAGGTGTCTACACATTTAAGACGAATGAATATATCTCTTGAAAAAATGGCTGACATTGTAGCGAAGCAGATGGAAGAACAGCGGCGGCATAATAAAATCAAAGAAGAGTTGCTGAAAAAAAAAGTAGAAATTAAGCTGCGAATGCTTAAGTTGGAGCATCCTTCCTTTGAATCGGATTAATCTGACCTGTGATAGGAAATTTAAAATTAAGACTTTATTAATTTTTAAAGACTTAGCAAATCAAATGCAATGAATGCGCTTTAATTTTTATTTTTTAATATGTACATATACGTTTTTTTTATTGTTTATTGAATTTTTAGTCCTAAGTAAACCAAGTATAAAATGAACTGAATGCGCTTTAATTTTTTTTATTTTAGTTACATATAAATTTATTTATTAAAAATGTAAAATATTCAAAATATGAAATTAAAAAAATATTTTTATTTATGAAATGACCTTTAAGTTCGATTTTTTGTGGACTTTAAAAAGAGGAAAGTATATTTTCGCGAACACTGCGTGCTATAGAAAGGTAGTTGGAGTCTATATTTTCTTCTCCTTCTTCTCCCTCTTCTTCAAAACTTTCCAGTTGCGATACCTGAGTGTGCATATCTTCCACCCGGTAATGTAAACAAATGTTGTGAAGGGAACAAACAACATTAATTATTTGAGTGGCTTTCTGCGGGGAGTAATGAAGTTCCCTAGCACCCAATATTTAATCACAACACCTTTACCTTTATCTTCACAAGATTCTTCGCACTGTAATATATTTATGAACAACTAATTTTTATTTTGTTTTTCTTTTATTCAACAATTTTTTTATTAAACTTTATCAAGCATTTATTTTTAATATGTAAACATACAACTTTTTGTATTAAATTTGACATTTGTTTATGAAAATGATAACAAACTTGCTTATTTTGCTATTTCATTTCCACATTCCACAGTGATGCTATTAATTTTGTAAATATTGTTGTCTTCCTCTTTTTCTTTCGATTCCGTTTTTCTTCAGAATACCAATTTTCGATCGCAACGTAACTGTATGCGGAGACTTAATCGAAACGCAGAATAGGGGTGAATATAAATAAGTAAAACACACATATCTAATATTTGTGACAGATGATTCAATTTGTTTTCTATTATGTTAAGAAAGTGTTGTGGAAAGTTTAAGTTTTCTAAGAAAAATTAATAAAAAAAACAATTAAATTAAATAGTCTAAGGGCCATTATTGCAACTTGCCGTTAGTTAAAGATATGATTTTAGCTGCTTGATATAAAGCTTTGCATTAATAAAACTTTCAATTTTTAATGTTCTTATTCAATGGATAAAAAATTAGTGAAGTTTTTAATATGCAAATTCATTTATCAGTCCGACAAGTTGTAACAATGCCCCTGCGAAATTCTCAAGCAAAGAATAGACTTTTTCTAACTCTTCCATTAATTTTTGGAATTTACAGGGGTTAATAATTTTAGTGTTTCACATTTCCTTCATGTTATTTTATATGTTTCTTACTTGGCTTTTTTTAATATCGTCGTACGCTTTCTATTTTTTTAAGTTTTCTTTAGCACACGACACAAAACAACACCAAAAATGGCGACGACAAACTAAACGGCAACACCAACATCAATTGTTCTTAGGGAATACTAAACATATGTCGACAGCCATCGGTTTATGACAATATTGACAATGGGAATACCGATTTATAACAAAAGAAGAAAAACGACTTCGTTTTGTTTTGAGGACGCCAAACAGAATAAGGGTGAATACCTTAATAGTTTCCAATTAGTTTTATCCTGTAATTGCACGTTCCTGTTGACTGGGGATACTAATTATACAACTTTTCAAAAATGTCTATGTTAGAAAACTCTGAATAATGAAGGTCTAAATTCTCACGACTGTTAAGCGATTTACAGTGGTCTGTTAATTGCAAAACTAACTATGTTTAAAAGTTTGGTTTAAGTCTCTGTTAGTTAATAGATTAAATATATAAATGAACAAATTCTTTAACCAGAATTTAATACTTTAAGAAATAATTTTTTAATTCACTTTTTAATTTTAAATAGAATTTAAGATTTAGAACATATATTTTGTGGTTTATAAGTATGAGATATGAATGAATTCATCATACCTTTTTTATAAATCAAAAATTCAACACTTCAAATTTATCAGAGCAGAACTCCCTGCAAATTTTATGATCATTTATGTTGGCCAAAGAACTTTCTGATGCGTTAAAAAAATTGCTAACAAAAAAAAAAAAAATGAGTGCCGAGGCAGTACACATCGCCAATACTATTTCTAGCGCATCTCCAAAACAGTAAAGCAAGTTAAAGCTTAGAGCATAAACGGAGTTAATAATCGATAAGCCTCTTCGTAGTGAGGGAAACACGATAGAAATACTGCAAGACAATTTTAAAACTACTTTAACCATTCGGAAGGAGTTACTTAGAATGGTTAGTTTAGTGTTAATTGCAATTAATAACAAAACTTAAATCAATTCTTAGCGGTTTGGATAATATAAAACAAAAATATATCAGCTTCTCGTCTTCCTATAGCCATTGAGAGAGTGGTCACAAAATAAGGTTTTTTGTAACAAAAAAGAATAAAGAACTTATTTTACCTTTTAGACTTGCCCCATGGTAATACAGGTTGTCTTGTAAAAAATAAATAATACTTTTAAAGAATTTTCATAAATAAAAAAGAACCGAAAAAGCTAAAAATTATTTGAAGTTTTTAATAACGAGTGTTAACTTAAGGAATGGCTCTTTTTTACCCTCGAGTACAAATATTGTTTTTCTATAACATAAATTTATAAAAGCGGGATACAAATTGGAACAATTATATTTAAGCTTTGAACGTGAGAGTTATATTGAGGAAAATTCTTTTTTGTTTGAAAGAAAATTGCGTTACTTACATAAAAAAGAAAATTAATGAACATAATTTTTATATTTGTTGTTGATCTTCGAAAAAATTATATAAAAAATAGTCCAATTTAAGAAAAGTAAAAATGTTAAATATTCAATAAAATTTTTATAAAATTAAATGTCAAAAAATCTGCTACTTTAAGCCAGAGAACATCTCAAAAGTCCCAAAATAACGACCAAATTCCCAAAATTGGAACTTCATGCTCTTTTTCCTATAAAGTACTTATATGGACCAGGGCTCATGAAATACTTTAAACAGCAATTTGAAATATATATAGCTTTTTTAATAATAGTCTTCTCTTTTCGATCCCAGCTTTGGGTTTGTAGAACATATTGGATAAATTCCAAATTTCTATCTATAATATGTAGAATTGAAGCACCTCCATCTTCTACAAATTTATCAATTTGGTTTAAACTTACACACATAAAATAAGCTTAAAAAAATAAGACATTTTTACAGATTCCATAGAAAATTTTTTTTCTATCTAAAGAAATTAGGCAAAAACGCAAAAATTCAATAATTTAAAGTTTTTAAATTGAAAATCGTATAATTTTTAAGCTAGAAAAGATATAATCTTTAAATTTGCCCCTAAGCGATTTATTTCGGTCAGCTCAGATTACTCGGAGACTCACGGGACGTGAGATCTCTTTTTTTTTTAAGGTGATCAAGTTTTACACACGTAAATAATATTTTATATCATGCGCAACTTTTAATTGTCTGTAAGTTTGCTCAGTTAATAAATATATTTCTATTTTCAAATGTTCTTTATTACTAATTTGATACGCTTTTTCTAAACTGTTCAAATTTGTGGTTAATGTTTTCAAAATCTGACAATTTTTTTCTATTGGCCCTTTAAATGCAGTTTTGCTTTGCATCAAATAAATATTTAAAAATTCAAAAAATTACAATTTCTTTGCCTTTTGTTAATTTTCTTCTGGCCAAATCCACAACAAACAATCTTTTTCTTTTAAAGCACCTTTTTGTTTTATTACTTCATTGAAACACAAAACAGTTTTGTTCACATCAATTAACCTTATTGATCGACACACAATAAAAAGCATTTTTTCCTCCTCATCTTGTGCTTTTATACCCTTTTCAACTTCAGTTACTCTCCGTTATCTTTCCATAATTCTAGAAATTTATAAGATAATCGTTCGATCTCTTTCTGTCAGCTTTTCTTTATTTCTGTTATATATTTTCATATATTGGATCACTGAGCTTTTCTTTCCTTTTTTAAAGTTCATAAACACTTCATCCGGTGGGTTAATTTCAATACCTGACTATAGGTGTTATGAGCTTTTATGATAGAAGATGTCAATCTATTAGACTTGTGCCATATAGTTCAATTTAGTGATCGCTCTTTTTAGTTTAAAGTTTGAAAATGAACTAGTTCAAAATTTAGTTCAAAGGCTCTCTTTAGTTCAAAATCTCTCTTAGTTAAACTTTCAACTTCTAGTTCAAACACTTTCTTTCGCTCAAAGCTCTTTTAGTTCAAATGTTCTTTTTAAAATATGATGGCAACAATACTGTAGCATTGCCATAACGAATGTTAAATTAAATGTCGGAAATAGTCAACAAGAAAAAAAGACACGGATTCTAGTTTTTCTTGTCTGGTAGTTCAAATACAAAGTATAGTTCAAAAATGAACTAGGTGTACTCAAAAGTATGAACTAGTTTACTTAGTTCAATCGATGGAATCGTTTAAATAAACTAGTTCGTTTATGAACTACCCAAGTCTACAGTCTATCTATTACGTGAATCTAAATGTCAAAACATATACTGCCTTACCCAGTAATTATTTTCATTGATAAATCTGACAAACATACTTATGCACTACCATAAATATATATACAATGTAAACAAAAGAACATGCAAGGGAAATAGAGATGTGCCTGGTCGTTCGCTTCAGTGACCGGTCTTTTTCGGTCATTTATTAAGGTCTGATGCGTTCGTTTAATCCGTTCAATGCTCAATTTGATCGATTGAACGAATTTGGATAAAAATCCTTATTGTATGTGATTTTTTGTCTTTTTATCAAAACCACAAAACCCTTGCTACATAGAAAACAATAAAATCAGGGCCCAAATCGTCGCATTCGTGATCGAATGACTTTGATCGAAATTTTAAATTTTGAGATCGCCGTACTCGATATCAAATAGCTTGTATCGAAGTTTGGGATCATGGCATTCGATAACGAGTAGTCGATCGAATACTTTTAATCGAAATGTTATTCGATAGGCTAAGAGGTATCGTAAACATAATTATATGTTTTTTATAAACAAAATAAAAATTGCATTGTAACTAATCAATAGTTTTTCTTTAAGTAAATAATAAGAAATGTAAATATTTACATATTTAACTTTATTTTCAAGAATATAAGTATCAAAATCATGACATTTTTGTTAACAAAAAATGTAAATAAAATACATAGCAAACAAAAAGAGCTCGTGGCACAATTAATGGTGACCACCCGAGCTTGGCAAAAAATTTAATACCAATTTGTGGGCAAGGTAAAACAGTCACTAACAGCCACAGGCCAAAAATATAATGCTAAAAAAGATAATTTCTTTTAACAAAGAACTTAAAAGAAAAACGCGTGGTGAACTGTACGAAGAAGTGCTTTTAAAACCAGCAGAAGAAAAAATTATCCAAGCTGCAGGAATTGAAGCTGATGTTGAAGGCGGCTATAGCATTAAGGCATTTGGTAAGCTGCTGTGTCGGACAATGATAGGGTATCGGTTTTGTTTCGTATTTGTCTTCGGGTACGCATGACACTTTCATCTTCTTCATCAGATTAAGACAAATAAAATAAAAATATAAGTACTTAAAAATGAAAAAAATATTTAAGTATTAAGAATTTACGTTTACTTACCTTTATTTTATTATATTTTTGTTTATACTTTATAAGAATCATATTTTTATTCTAGGCATTACAAAGCAACAAAATCTTTTACATTTTTAAACAAATTTGGATTCGAACGCTTTCGAATGCCGCAATCCGGCTATTCGATACGTCACGAAATTTTACTCGATACGAAACCTCACTCGATCACGGATACGACGATTTGGCCCCAGATTTTCTGTAGGTTCTTAAATATAGTGCTTTTTACTATGGAGAAAACACAAAGCACAAAAAGCCTTTTTCCACCAAAGGAGTAATTATTTTTCGTAAAAATAAGGAATTTAATTATTAAGTTGCACAAAAATTTCATAAACTGTGATTTTAAGAGATAATTCCAGCATATGCAAGTAAAAACGTCCTTAAATCTGCAATTTTTTTTTAATGCAGTAATTGTGATCGGTGGCAGAAATGCACCATCATTGCTTATGTGTTAACACACTAAATATTACAAAATTTGGATTTTCTCTATTCTCTATGAATGCAATTAAATTATGCTGCTTTTTCTCTGTAACACTTTATTAGTTTATTTATCATTCTTTTTATTAATTTAAACATTACAACTTTTTCATTAAAAAGAAACACTATATCAGACAACTAAACTTTTTGAAAAAAGTCTGTTAATTCATATAAAAATGTACTTACAAACGTATATGTACATGCACAGCAACTGATTACATAAAAAATCAACTGAATTAAAACGAGAACTAACACCTGAACGAAAGTGAACCATACAAGATATTATAATTCGAATTATAATTCGTACACTATTGAACGAAAGAAGCCGGTTAAAGTCCGCTCATTTCGTTCACTTAAATCATTCGTTCAATTTAACCCGTACACTATTGAACGAAAAGGCCGCAGGTAAAAGACCGAATCATGGCGCAATAATACCAGGTGGATGCATTAACTTTTACGTGTATTTTGTTTTTGTAAAAACTAATTCGAGCTGTCAAAAACGTCTGTCAATATGTGTGTATGTATTCCAATATATTTATACCCAGCTAGCATTTTGTGAAAATAATGATCAAAAATAGTCACATTTGAATATTTTAGTTGATTAAAACTATCAAATATGCTACATACTATAGTGGCTTTCTTATTTTTCACAAATACATACACACATTACTAGACGTTTTTGACAGCTCGAATTAGTTTTTACAAAAGCAAAATACACGCAAAAGTTAAAACATATGATGAACACATGATCTGATGCAGTCACCTGTTTGATGCGCCTTGTACCGGATCAATGCGTTCACTTCAGTGATTTGTTCAATTTAACCCGTTCGTTCGCGAACGACACAGCTCTAGAGGGAAATAAAACAGCAAAATTAAATTAAATTGCTTTAAAATTTATCTAATAATAACATTTTCTTTCTTTTTACTTTTCAAATTTGCTCTGTGGACAATCTGGTGTACAGGTAGAAGTTGATGTATCGTTTCTCACTGTTTATAACACAAACTTCAAATTTCCAAATTTTTTCAGGTCACTTTCAACCGGGCATTGTCATATATGCGGTTTTGCTCACCCGCCAGCATTTAGTGGCTAATGTTTCCATCGCGGTTGGCCATCCGCAAAGATGGAACATAAAATAAACTATGGACATACACAAAAAAAAAAAACGATAATACCAAATTAAAATAAAACCGGGATTTGCGTCGGAGATGGTTCCTCCAAATTATAAGAATAAGGGACTCGAGGTGCTAGGTATATTTAGCCTCTTCCCGACGCTTATCTTAGGCTCCGTCAGGACAAATTGTTTTTTATTTTTGTATGAACAAAGTATGTACGTACATAAAAAAACAAACAGTGTATAAAAAAACCCAACGCAACAAATTTTCTCTAGAATATTGTAAATATTGCTCGCTAACTACGGTAAACAATTTAAACAAATACGATAAAAATTGTACATAATATTTAACAAAAAACTGGACTAGGGTATCGAAAACAAAAATATTTTAATTCTAAAACAGTTACGAGTTGAGGTACCATTTTGTAGGTATTGAGCAGACCTGGGGGATGTCAATTACAATTTGTAATTAATTACACATGCAATTACAAATAACATGTAATTATAATTAAAAAAAATCAATTACATAATGTATATAAAATTATGTAATGAATACTTTTTTAATTATTTATAGTCAAAATATATTGAATTACAAAAATTATAAAATTATGTAATGAATACTTTTTTAATTATTTATAGTCAAAATATATTGAATTACTAAAATTATCAATTACATACACTTAATTAACATGCAAAAAATAATAACAACCCTTTTAAAAAATAAATTAGCGTTATATTTAAAAATAAAAAACACAGTGAAGCAAATAATGCAAAGGAAGATATAACACATACATACGTATATATATAACATACTGAAAAAAGTGCATATTTTAACAAAATTTTTATTTGCTTTAAATAAAACCATTTTTGCAAAATTTTTATCTGTTAAGCTTTGTCGCCTAGGTGTTAAAAAAATACTAGCAAATGAAAACAACTTTTCAACTGGCGCTGAGGATGTGAAAGGAGTATTTGATCGTAGAAAAGCCTTTAGTATTGAAGAATAATTCTTGAAGCACTTAAGAGATGAATTCAGATCACGCAAGTAAAGGTTAAGTTCAAAATTTTAAAATACTTTCTTCTTTACAATCGGATTTATAAATGACTATGGAATAAAAAATGAAAAAAATATAAAAGAAATCAAAGTTTTAAATTTTTCGTGAGCGATTCTTACCTTCATTTATGTCCTCACCGTAATATTCTTCTTAGCTTTAATATAAATTTTAATAAACTCGCTGAAATTTCCGAAACGTTTTAGAAGTTCATTTTTAGAATTTTTAGTTACACTTAATGTTTTTAGGAATGTAATTGAATTTTGTTTAAGTACAAGTAATGATTATTGCCTAATTACAATTACTTGTAATTTGTAATGGAATATATTCTATTACACATTATGTGTAATTGTAATTGAATCCCCCCAGGTCTGGTATTGAGACAATGTATAGATGTTAAAAACATATATTAAGAAATGCAAGGCGTTAGAAAAATTTTCAGGTGCGAGGTATCCAACTTTGGGACCATGTAGTGTCATCCCTGGAAAGTGTATGGTATCCAGCTTTAAAACTTAAGCTCAAATACACCTCTCCTATGATCGGCTAAGCTCTTTACAAAATGGCTGAGCTATTTATTATCTCTATTTTTCCATTTAATTGTTATATTATTTTTTCATTTTTTTTTATTGAGTAGTATTTTGTGACCGATTGTGACCTTTACGCTATAATAGAATAGATAATAGAATGAATGAATAAAACCGAATAAAGTATATTTTGATTCTGCCCGCTGAGCAGTAGTCTATTAACTACAGAATTAGCTGTGTTATAAAATTTGGGTTAGGTTTTTACTAGTTAACAAGGCGAATCAATACTAGGTGGTCGCAATGGCGAATTCATTATATTTCGCCAAAAGCTGAAATGTCAAACTCCATGCATAAAATATCAGGTCTGTTCTGTAAATTACTTTTTGTCAAAGTGATTTCTAATCACGTAAAAGGTGTTCTGCCTACAAATTATACTGAAATCACGTGATTTAAAAACGGTTAACTAAATGACTGCCGGTTTGAAATCACTTGCTTATTTTCACTAATTATTTCGTTTAGAATATAATAATATTGATTATATTTATTTTAAATACTATGTATTCTATTTATTTTTGTGGAAAAAAATAGATTTATATAGACAAAAACGAATTTATTTATAAATTCTTGAAGACTCCCCATGTTTTATATAAAAAAAATTTGCTTATTCAACAATGCTCCTGATTTCTTCTCTTTCTTAGCAGTTAGTTTTTGTTTTTGAAAGTTAATTCTAATTTTTCCCAATTAACGCAGTGTTAAAACAGCATCCTTTTTTCACATAAGCCTAACGCAAAATTTGATCATTGCTGTTAAAAAAATTAATAAAAATCAATATTGGGGTTAAATTTGCAAAAAAAAAAAAAATAAGTGCGAAATGTAAGCAAGTTTTCTCTTTGAAAAGAGAGTCAACATAATTTTTTTGGTTTTTTTTTTTTATTTTACGAATTTTCATTTGACGCCGAGTTTTAAGCAATTCAATCAGCTTCAGTAAGGAAATAAAAGTAAAAACATAAGTACTACTATAAACAATTAAAAATTCTCTTATTTATTTTAGCTTAAGGCATTTTGACTTCATTGAATTTCCAATAATATTTTTGTTACGAATTAAAAAAATAAAAAAACAAAACACAAATCTAAAAAATCATTTTTTTTCTTGTGTTTTTGAACATTTAAAATCACGCCGAAAAATTGAAAATCGCAGAACAGCATCAAATCGTTGGCGTGATTTTAAAACCGCTCGTGTTTTGAAATCACGTGATTTTCAGAACAGACCTGTATGTGTATATTTTTTTATTTCGCTATTGCAACCACCCTGTATTATTTCGCCATTATTGCTAAATATTTCTAAAATAAGAAACGTTGATCCAGCATTTAACAAATAAACACTACTGAATTTCAACAATAAACAAAGCTTAAAGGTTAATTTAAAGATTTCTTAAAACTGTTGCACCTTTAGTTCTGTAATTTTGCTGCTAATTAATATAACAAGATTAACTAAATTAATACTTTTTTATTTAATTATTAATACACTTTATAGTGCAGTTAAAATAAGATAAGATGACCTAAATCTAGAATCCCAATACATTAAAATTATTATTTAAAAAACAAATGGATCTGTATTTTCCAACGTAAACTATTTAAACTCCACACCGTGGACGTGCTCTAAGTGATATTCTAAATTATGATGGGCACTAAATATCTGACCACAAATATGGCAAGGTTTTCGAGCCTCATTTGTCACAACTTCATATTGGGAAAAGTTTGCAATAGTTAACGATTTTAATATTACATCATGTTCCTTTTCCATATGCTTGTTAAGATGGTCCTTTGTCGTAAATGGTTGATCACATATAATGCAACTAAATTTTGGACTTGTTGTTGTGACAGTAGTTTGTGCATTGATTGTTTGCAGGTTTGTCTGCATGTAGTCAACTTGGTTTTGATTTGAAGGCAGGGGGTGTTCTGTATCTACTTGATAATGTTTTTCCTGTTGCTGCTGTTGATATTGTACTGTTGAGACAGATGATGAAATTCCCGCTTCTGGATGTGTACGTTTATGCACCTTCAACGTGTACTTTTCGGTAAATGTCTTGCCGCAAAACTCGCAGCTATAACGGGGTCGGTCTGCCCGATGTGTAACCATGTGATGACGAAACGTGCGTTTAGTCTTAAATACTTGATTGCATATTTCACAGCGCAATGGCTTCTCTTCTGCTTCATGCTGCAACTTGTGGTTATACAGCACAGTTGTTTGTGAGAAGCATAGACCGCATTTGTCACATTGATACTTTTTTGTATCCATATGCACTTCCATGTGTCGTATGGTGCTTATTTTAGTTGTAAATTCCTTGTTACAAAATCGGCATTGGTTTTCGTTCTTACCTTCATGAATGTTCATGTGTAGCATTACGTAGTCCTCATTGCGATGACTAAACGAACAAACATCGCAACTAAATTTTTTATGAGCCTGCACAACATGTCTTTGCAAGTGTTCTCTGCTTTGAAAACGCATTGCACATAGATTACATTGTATTTGTTCAGAAAAATGTAATAGTCTTCTATCAAAATCTTGATGTTGTTGATTTTCTCGCTTTCGTTTCAGAGGATTGGTACCCCCGATCACTTCAAACATTGTTTCAGATATTTCACGGTCGCTTACATTAGCATCCTCGAAAAAATTATTATCATTTAGCTCCGCCATGTTTGACATTTCTTGAATACATTCTTCTTCGATGTCGCTGTCAAAGCTGATTGCTGCCTTTTCTACGAGCATCGAAAGATTTCTCTGTTTGCGAGTTAAGTCAACAAGAATTGAGTCATAGTCGGTTATTTGCATGTAACACTTGCGGCACAGCCATTCACCACTCGATAGATGTAATTCAAATTTTCCAATACGTGCCAAATGGAATAGAACTGTCTTGACACTTTTCTTGGAGGCCGGACACAATGCAGTATCTATGCTCTTGTGCAGCCCACTAATATAGTCTCTTTTACGGCACAAGAAACATCGAATAAGTTGATGCTCGAAAGCAGACATTTTTTATCGTTTTTAAGTTTATCTAACAAAATATAGTTTTCAAGATATGAAAAGAAATTGTTTATGCATTTAAGTAAGAACGCAGATATTAGTTTTAGTACAAATTTGTTTTTGTTTAATACAGAGGTGCATTTTAAAGGATGTTGTTTACACTGAACAAAAATATCGACAATATTTAAAAAAAAACTTACAAACTTTTTATCGTCAGCAGAAATGAAAAACCATGTGGCTAACACAAATATCTAGTTGGTTTTTCTATTGAACCTTGTAAATTAAATGAAAATGCATCTCCCTGCAATAACGAAAAGGATTTTGAATTATTTGATAGGAACATGCTTTTTTCATATTAGCTAACGGTATATAGTTAATCGTCTAATAATAATATGAGTTAAGAAGCATTTATTGTCTGGAGTTGTGTCTTATATTTCACGTATTGTATTTTTTGTATTGAAATAACTAATAGGAATAAGTAATTATTCTGAATACAAATTCTAAATTGATGCGTCATTAATGGTAAGGTAACATTGTTAAGGTCGTTTAAATTCCGTGTTGGTGTCTTGAAGGCTTTTTCTCTGTCTGATAACCTATTATTTCTACAATACTGGTAACTTGTTTCTCTATTAGTCTTGCCTGGCTTATGCGCTAATCGCATTTGATTATTTCTAATTCATATTTTTTTTTCTAAGTTTATATATTTGGTTTTCGTAATTTCAAAAGTAAAAGAATTACATATAGAATCTATGACGATAAATTATATTATATTCTAAAAGTTTCAAACATTCAAGGTCCTAAAAATCCATGTTATTCGAAATTTTTCTAATCGTTAATACGTTGTATTTTTACTTTCTCTTTCTTTTATTACAAATTTAGGTTAAACTAATAAATATTTTAGGAAAAAGTACAGCAATAAAGTTATCACTAAAAAAGTTTAAAACTTACAATCTCGTAATGAGTTACGATACCAATATAGTATAGCAGCTAATCTTTTTCCCACGTTAATTTGGAATTTCTTGGGAAACGAATAGTTTCCCCAATCGAAGTTCAAGTTTTGAAAACAGTATATGTATATAAGAATTTATCTCTGTTCAAAATTTAAACGAAATCGGCTCGGACTTGCAAAAGGTCACGTTTCATCGCTTTTCAATTACCCTGGCAACTGGTCTTGAAAACATTCATAGTCTATTTGAACTATGCTTAAAATTTTATTAAAATCGTTTAGGCTACATATATTGCCGGTTTTTCCCCTATCGGAGCTCTGGGAACAAGTTCTTAAAACAGGCAGATTACTGGAACTTCTGAGTCAATATCTTTAAGTTTAAAATTTCATCAAAATAAGTTCAGTTGTATAAATTACCCAGTACGTCTTTTCCTCTCTCACCATCTATGTAGGAGTTCGGAAAACAGAATATTTTGTTAGAGGTTCGATATAAGGATTTATATTTGTTTCACGTTTGATCATATTTGGTTTAACTGTTAAGGTGTCATTAGTGCCTAAACAAACTTAGAAAAAGATTGTAATATATTTATGTATATAACGTTGTTTAATGGTTACGATAATTTTTGAAAGATCTTTCAGATCGTACAACTGGGATTAACTTTAAAACAAGAGGAACAAATTCTTATTTAAATTTTAAATTTGTATTCCGTTATTCGTAACTAGCAATGCTAACGACTTCGTCTGCGTATCATTTCTAATTTTCTTTAACTTAGAAATTTGGAAAAAAAAAGTGTTTATAAAAGACAAACATAAAATTAACTGATAATTTCTATTTTCTATCTACAAAGATAAAATGGACTGAGAATTTTTCTAGCACCATTATTTTCTCTACGAAATTATTAGTAATTATTAATTACATATTTTTTATAAAATGTTCTATATTTGAACCAAGGTTCTAAGGGACCTCAATACAAAAATTTAATTAAATCTAGCCAGACAGATAGACAGACAAACATTTCAAAAATAGGTTTTTTAATAAAATTATCTCTAGGATGGATTTAACTTTTGCTCAGATAAATATCCGAGATCTCATCCCAACTTTAAATCGTTTATAAGGGCTTAACCATGGCATAATAAATATATGTATACATATAAACGAGAAAACTCAATATAAAAATATATGTATATTTTCAGCTTCCTAAATGCACCCAACTGATAAATTATTGCGCCGCGGGTCTAACCATGAAAACGATTTTTTTCGTTGCAATGGGTTTGCTGGGAAGACAGACAACCACCACTACGGTCGTGAATAAAAATGAAAAGAATCCAACACAGTAAAACTGTGTATATTATACAATTTTTGTTTAGTAAATTTCGAATAAAAATTACTTTAGAAATCAGTTCTTTTTTGCCCTTCGTGCGGTTCGCTTGTTTTTAATAGTGTGTAAAACACAGCTAATGTCTGTTTAAGTGTATTTAAAAATTATTTCTTTTAGTCAGTTCAAATTTAAATGTGCAATTATATTGCATTTAAAGAGATAAAATAATATGATAAAATCACCAAATTAAAAATGTTTGTGTTTTAATTAAAAAATTGTAAAATGTACATTCGTAAAACGGTTTAGTTCGTTTTTCATATAAAGAAAACAACAACCATACATACATATGTATGTATGTATTTAATATTGATAAATTGTACAAAGAAGAAAAAACTGTTGATTCCTAACAAATTTTCCAGTACATAGTAGGTATGTATATGTATATTTACATACATATTTTTTGTTTTTGTTGGTTACTTTTTTCGGGGATTCGGAATTGATGCATATTTATTAACAACTACTGTGTTGTGATATGTACATAGTTGTTGGTGATGACGAAATTCATTTTTAGCAAAACCTTTTTGTAGTACATAGGT
Source organism: Cistogaster globosa (assembly GCA_937654795.1). Taxonomy (NCBI): domain Eukaryota; kingdom Metazoa; phylum Arthropoda; class Insecta; order Diptera; family Tachinidae; genus Cistogaster; species Cistogaster globosa. Next base: position 119,132,928 of record OW569403.1, read on the forward strand.
ATCTGAAATTCGAAAAATAACAGACCAATTAGTCATTATAAAGCAAGTATAAAATTATTTTAAGGTAATTTTGTATAAAAAGGATATTTTATGATTGTTTAATGTATGTATGTGGAATTATAACATGAACACGTGATTAGATAATAATGCATTTTCGCAAAACAACAAATATCTATAATACTACATACTTATAACAGTTCTTTTGCGTAGCGTAACTAACACACATGGTTTTACAGTTTTCTGCTTTTTCTTCAATATGTTATTTGCCGCTATAATCACAGCTGTTCTCTTTTAGTACGTACATGCATTTTTATTTAAAAGATATTCTCTTGATTTTTTCGTTTGCCCTCTCTATTTTCTAAGTTTTTAGTACATATTGTGTATGAAGTATTTGTTTATTATTTGCTTAAAGAATTTTTAATCATCTTATTACAGCAATAAGTTTTATACTACATATACATACGTATGTATGTACCTACATACATATGTTTCATTTATGTATAAGTTTGTAGGTATATTTCACAGGTAAATAAGAATGTGTGTGCAAACAATTTGCCGGTTTTATTATAACCATAATACACTAAGTGGATACAGAAATACATACATATTTATACACATCTATGTACGTATGGATTCAATTTCATATAAATACATATATACATATGTACATACATTTTGCACGCAAATACCTATGTACCTACATATACTTAAAAAAATAAAATATTTGCCTGTTCAGACATAATAAATCTCTCATAAGATCGTTTCTTTGTGCAGAATTTAATTAAATGCGAGAATAAATAAAAATATATGTAATGCATTAAATTTAATCTATAGAAAGTACTTGTCGTTGTTCCAATACAAAAAGGACCTATCTCACAAATAATATAACTTTACAGTAGATGATAAAATCGTAAATATCAAATGTAAATGCTTGTAAAACAGTCGCTTTTGATACTATTACGTTGTTAAACTTTTATGACCAGATGTTTTGTGTGAAAAGTTTCAAAAAATTCCAATTAGAGCGTTTCTACATAAAAACAACTGTATGAAAGTACTTCTGTAAGAAAAAAAAAAAAAAAAACGGCAATAAAATCTTAAAAAAGAATCTAATCTGTCGCATTATGAAAGTTAATCCACGGAGATATGAAACTCTTGTTTTTCGCTCTCTATTCATTATTAATTCGTAGCCCAAATAATTCCTAAATAAAGTTTTTAGTTAACAAAATATTGAGAGCGAAACACCTCTATTAAACACGTTTTATTTTTAAACACTTTACAAAACACAAAGTAATACTATGTTTCTACGTAGCCCAATACCCTTGCTTCGCTCTCTCATTCATGATTTCAGCTCATTCAGCGAATCGCCATATAAAAACTTGATTTCGAAACATGTTGTTTTATGATTATTAATTTTGAATCTAATTACGAAGTACGACAAACTTATGTCTTCTAATTTTTTGTTGCAAGTTTATAAATTTGAATAAAAAAAATAAAGTAAAAATAAAGTAGTGTAAATTAGGGTTTGGGAAACGGGAATTCCCAGGAAAATCCGCAGTTTCCCGGGAATTAATTCGAAAATTCCCTGGGAAATTTAAAATCACTAGCACTTTGAAAAAATATACTAATTAAAAAATTAAATATTTTGGTTGTGACGTTTAAAAATGTTCAATTGTCCCGTTTTATGTGATTTCTACTACCTCTGTACATGAAATTTTTGGTGAAAATTTAGATGTTGATGGTGTAGATAGTAATTTATACAGAATACAAAACTCCTATTTTCAGAATTTTTTTCTGTCTGTCTGTGTTCGCATCACGTAGAGGTCCTTTGTTTAAATATAGAATACTTTTTATTTCATAAAAATATGTCATTTCGTAGAGAAACTAGAGACACCAATTTTATCCTTATAAAGGTACTAGAACAGTTGTCAGTACATTTTATTTTTGTAGATAAAAAGCTTTTAACATTGTTTACATAACTGTACAACAAATGTTTAAAAACATATTTTTAAATTTTTATTTTAAGATACTACGAAATATAAAGAAAAACAGAACAAAATGTTACTAATTTTTTTAAAGGAATTTAAGTTATTCGAAGCTACTATCATTTGAAACATGAACATGGATAATCTTTATTATGCATTGTTGACGCCAAAATCTTTTTGGAAATTTTGCAACAAAAACAAGCAACGGTATGTCTAGTGAATTGTTAAACGCACTTACAGCTCTTAAATCATATATTTCAAAAAATAATAAAACACTTTTTCAGAATTTTTATCTTGTTATCTCTCGTTATAGTACACATGTATTTCTTGTCACCTAAATTGTTTTTAAGTTTTATAAACTGTCAAAACTATTATTTAACAATTATTTTTTTTGTTTATGTTTTATTAAACTATGAATTTTTTAATATTATTTGATTAAATAAACTTGTTTTCTTCAAGAATTGATTTTTTCCCGGGAATAACGGAAATGCAATAATTTTTCCCATTTCCCGGGAAACAAAAAAGTCCGGGAAAACCCAAACCCTAGTGTAAATACAAATACAACTACATAATTTAATCACGAAGCATGTAGAATAAGTCGTGTAAACGCTGCTTCATTTTGCCGTGTAAGCATGCTAAAAGTGCTATTTTCTCATCGTTTACTTGCACTGTGTAAAAAACTTTATATTATGTACAAAATGAAAAAAAAAATATAGAAAAAATTTCCGTTTTGCTAAATGCTAAGAAACATCTATATATATGTACATATGTATAAAGCACAAAATGTGCTTTGCTTGTCGGAAAGCTTTAGCTGCTAAAACCACCACCCTGGTATTTTCACAGTTTGTTAGTAAAATAGGGTACTTATTGATGTTTCAAATGGGCGTTGGTACTTGGTAGGTAACTGTGACATTTTTTTTCAAATAACTCTCTTATTTATATGTTGGGAAAACTAACTGTATTGGCGTGGCACCTCTCATACAAATTGAAAAATTATTGGAGTGATGCTAGGGATCATATTCGATTCTTTTGTGACTCTTCTACACGATTATAACAATCATTAATGCGCTCGTTTTAGAGTTGAAAATGATTGCCTTGTCGGGAGAAAAGCGGCTCTTCTGAACAAGTCCCTAACTCGCGTTTTTGACTAATTTTCGATACTGTTTTTAATCGTACTTAAAATCAAATATGAATCTTTTTTGAGCCATTTTTTAGTCATATTCTTAGCCGCATGCTATTATATTTAAAATCCCACTATACGCACATTTCTAATTATTATATTTAATATACTTTTTCATTTAAAATATAATTTTTATAATTACATTTAAGTAATTAATAATTTTATACTAGAATTATGCTTCTACTTTTAATTGTTGCTATATGAAAACTCTATTGTAAAGAAAATCGGCTCGAATAAACTATAGATTCTATACCCCAAATAAAAACCATAGTAATAATTTCTATTATACCTATTTTATTTTTCTTATCTATTGTTTCCGTTGCACGCTTAGAACAAACGTACGTACTTGTATATATGTATGTATATACACAATAGAATAAAGTTTTGTCTAATCAAAACGCAAACAGTATGATTCGCAATTTTGATTCATAGAGCGAAACGAGTATTTTTTTATCGCCGCCGAAACATGATATAACGGGTTGATCTTATAAATTAAAGTTGAAGCATCAGTCAAGTTTCTTATCCTATGTTTACACGAAGTCCAATATTCATGCTTCGATCTTTTATACATAAATAAATAAACATGCTTCGCCATATAAAACTTGAGAGCGTGGCTAGTTGTTTTGAGACGATTCAATTTGAATCAATTTGCAATGAAATATTTCTGCACTATTTAGTTTTTATCGCAAGTTTATCTGAACTAGATGTATATAAATGTAATAAAATAGAGGGTGGTGTTTGAATTAATTCACAAAAAATTATTAACAATTAAAAATTTGTTTATTAACACAGGCAAAAACGACAGAAAAAAGGAAATCGAGGATCAAATTATTTGCAAAATTCTTTTAATTTATTTGCAGAAGTAAAAATGAAACATCATGATATAGTGAAGCAAATGCTTCATTTTGCTATTAAACTTATCGAGTCTCCAAATTAAAAGTTTTTATCCTAAAAATACCCTGGATTCATTGAAAATCATATTAAAATCTTATTATTTTAATTTCAATCCATTTAAGAAATAACGTTTGTAAATAAATACGCTGCATTCATCTAAGAGACGTTATGATTCATGCCAAGCTTATCTGAGAACACACCAGATCTGACACCACAGCTCATCTTAAACCCATTGATAAACATCCTAACATCATAGTTTCCTACAATGTACACCATTCGCTTTATAGTTAGAAGGTTGATTTATGACCGGAGGCAAAGTCACCATGAAAGCTGAGCTTGCATTATCCGAGTATGACAGTTCTAAAGCTTAAAATATTAGCCTTGTTGTGAACAGCAGCTTTGTTAAACATTAACTGTAGCCAATTTATTTTTCAACCCCAAAGCATTTGAAACGATGCCATTTTTCACATCCGTAAACAAATCGGACACTAGTATCACTACATTGTCTACAAAAACAACGACTTTCATGATCTCAATGTTCCGTTCAATTTATTTTGAGCTTACCAAATTAATCCAAGGCAGTGGGTTAATTGACATTCTTACCAAAATATGAAAAGTATTCACGTAAATCAAGATACCTCCTAAATCTCAGAAAGCTGTCAGTGTTTATTGTTCAAATTATTAAAATAGTTTAATAATTAAAATTTAATAGCTTAAAATATATAAAATCAAGTAGATGTGCCATAACCATGTAAAACACTTAAACCAACCTTATGGAAAACACTGCTTTCGATTATTGTTGATATGCCATAACGACATAGTCATAACCTTAGATATGGAATTTTGATTTTCTACCATAACCATATGCAGTTTACTCTCAAATTTATTTATTAAATGTATGTTTTTATTGTGTCCTTTTTTTAATACCGCTGCATTGTATTGGTGAGTTTAAATTTTATTTTTTGTAGCGCTTCTTTTTTAACAAATGGCAACGTAAATAAGAGTAAAGGTTCAATTAGACGTGCCATAACCGTAACCATATAAAACAGATGTTCAAACCAACCTTATGGGAAACACTGTAACCGTAACCATAGATATTAATAAAATTTACCATAACCATACACAGATGACTATTGAATTTAGGTATTAACTTTTGTTTTGTTTTTTTTTTTTTTTATTTTGTGCCTATTTTTCACTTGCGCTGCATTGTATTGGCAAGTTTTAAATTATATTTTTTATTGCGATGTTTTCTTAACAAACGGCAAAACAATTAAAAGTCGCTTATTATGATTATGGTTATGGCCATGGTGACGGCTATGGCGTTATGGTAAAGCACGTCTAATTGAACCTTTAAAGACATTCCAATTAATAATGCTGTTCTGCGGAAAAATTCTCCTTTAATCGGGAATAGGATGACCCCGCGAAAATTACAATATTTTCGACATTTAAGTGGTGTCGTATAACAATTTTATTTTATCTGGTGAAATGTTATTAGAAAATAATTGAGCATTTTAAAATTTTACCAGCCATAATACTTTTCGCTCAATTTTTTATACTGAAAATTAATTTATGAAAACTTTTTGTTTTTAAACAATAATTTTCCCTCAAAATGATAGTCTAAATTGTATAAGACCTTATTCGCAATTAACAAATTTATTCACCGTTTATGCGACACAATTTTTTATTTACAGTGGTATCTTTATTCGGGATTAAGTCGTGCTTATAAACGTAGTAAAAGTTTACTCTAGAATTATTTGTTAATTGAGTCACATAATTATTATTATTATTATTATTATTATTATTATTATTATTATTACTATTATTATTGTTATTATTATTTTATTTATTGCATTAATTTAGGAATATAAAAAATTATAATAACAATATTTAAGAATTATTAAAATACTCAGGCAGATTTTTATAATAGACTGAAGCAGAAAAATTAAATGACCTTAATATAGCTGTTAATCGATTCCATGAACGGGCTGTTTGAACAATAAATAATTTTTCAAGGAACATTTGTAAATTTTTTGATAAATGAAAAAATTGAATGCGTTGAATTAAAAACGTGAGTTTTTCATAATTTTATAAAAGCATAAAACGAGCTTTAAAGTTAGGTAATTATTGAACGAGCACTTCAGAAACTGAGCAACATAAATTGATATATGATCACGATGTCTTAGTTGAAATACAAATCGTATGATTTTGTTTGTTAAGAGTTTAATCTTTCTTAAATTTGCATTAGATGTACGAAAAAAAACTTCCAAGCAATATGACAACTGAGATATCAGTAAAACATGCGCTAGCTTATGTCTTACATGGTATGGTAAGTATGCGTTTAGGGAATACAGTCGTCGGAGTGTAATTTTACACTTGAATAGAATTTGTTTATATGAACAGTGTAACTTTGTTTCTCATCAATATTTACTCCTAAAACTCTTATTCGGTCAACACATTCAATGCGTTCACCATTAGGATGCACTAGAATTTCTTGAGCAGCAACTCGTCTTTGACGAGTTTATTGAAAGACTTTTTGAAATCATCCAAGTTTCTACTGCATTTAAAGTATTATTGAATACTGTCTGAAAAATATTAGATGAACGTTCTTCGAAAAACAGAAGCTGAATGTCATCCGCAAAAGCAAAAGCAAAATAAATCGTTCATGTACATTGAGAATATCAATAGTCCAAGGACTAAGCCTTGAGCCACACCAGAATTTATATCTCTCAAATTTGATTGACTTCCATTGAAATTGAGAAATTGTTCACGTCCACATAAAGATGATTGTATAAGTCAACAAGATGGTCGAGTGAATCTGAACTCTAAGTTAAGTCTACTTAATATTTTAATATGATCAATGCGATTAAATGCCTTTGACAAATCTAAGTAGACTAAAATACAAGATTCGTCTACGTCAATGCTATCTCTTATCGCTTCTGTTATGTCCAATAACGTTGCGACGCGCTGCAGTTCTTCCGGAAACCAGTTTAAAAAAAGATTGTTGCAAAATGTATTGAGAGATTCGAAGTAGTAAAACATGTTCAAAAACTCTAGATGGTGCAGGCAAGACAATTATTGGCCTCAGATTTGATAAACGTATATCTGACCCAGTTTTTGGAATTGGAATAACCTTCGCACAATTCCATCTATCTGGAAAAGTTGACGTTGTTAAAATGGTATTGAATATATGCAAAATGTAAGTCGAAATTAGGGGAAAAACTAATTTATAAAATTTTAATGGTATTCCATCCACACCAGATCAGATCAGAAATATATTATTTATTTATTATTATTTTTTATTTAGTTTCAGTAAAATACAATACAACAAGAAGAAGTCTTATAGTATTGCGTAGAATTTTGGCACACATATTTTGTCATATATAATATTAACAGAACGAAACGAAAAAAAATATAAAAAAATAAAATATAATCATATATTAAATAAAAGATAAAAGAAATAACTCATATAATTAAAAAGTAGTTAAGGATGGTAAATAAACTGTTTATAAAACATAAAATTTGCAGATTTAAATTGGCTTGCATTGCTTATAATTTGTATCTAAGGGGGTAATTGGACCCAAAGGCGAATAGAGTTTACAAAAAAATAATGTTTAGAAGCGCTCTTATTATGTTTTATGTTATTTATTCTTTTACCTCTGCTTGATATAGAGAAAGAAAGTTTTTGATAAAGGTAATCGGGCTATCTGGTAGAGAAGAACTCGGCATCTTAACAAATTATCAAATGTCACATATGTATCTGTGTTGCATGTCTTGATATACTACAGTTTCTTTTAATCTCGAAGATGTATCTGGCAATGTTATTGTATGCTACATTAAGTCTGCGTTTACTCATACTATCGCAACTAGAAAAAAGTTCGCAACCATACATGAGGCTTGGCAACAGGTAAGTTTTGGCTAGCAACATTCGTATATGAGATAGAGTATAGCATTGTGACATTCAAAGGTTTCTTAGCATCGCAAACAAAACGTTGTTTTAATATGCAATTTGTTTTAATATGATCTGACCAATTCAGCTGTTTATTAAATATAACCCCTAGGTTGTTTGCAGTGTCAACAAAATTAACTACCTCGTTGTTAATTTTTATTGGCGGAAAGAGAGGTGATAAGTACTGTGAATTGCCGTTAATCATGGCCACAGATTTTTAAGGTTTTAAGCTAAGTCCGTTTGCAGAGGCCCATATGTGAATCCGATTTAAATCTTCATTAATCAATTTTATACAGTTGGAGGCGTCTGGTGCATAACAGTCAATATAAAGTTGCACATCATCAGCGTTCATATGTATTTTACAGGTTTTAAGTTGTAAAGGTTGATCATTTGAATACATTGAGTATATTAGTAGATCAAGTATTGATCCCTGTGGCACTCCCCTAGACATTATGCAAGATGTGGAAATGTTAGTTTCATGGGAAACTGATTGAATGCGACCACTCAGGTATGATGTTATAGACTTTAAAGCTGTTACTAAAAAGTTACATATGTGTTTAAGTTTGAGACAGAGAATGCTATGATGAACAGTATCAAATGCTTTAGAATGATCAAGTAGAATAAGAAAAGATTTTATATTGCGTTTCTCTACTTGATATCTAATTTCTTCCGAAACATCAATCAAAGTTGATATGCAGCTATGTTTTGGCCTAAACCCAGACTGCCTATCTGTAAGCAAAGAGTTTTTATATAAGAAGGAGCTTATCTGTTAATAAGCCAACTTTCCAAAAACTCTAGACTAAAACGGCAAAATAGCTATTGATCTATAGCTCTTGTCAGCTTTAGGAACTGGTATAGTTTTTGCATGCTTTCACATAGCTGGTTATGTAGATGTTGTAACAATAGTATTAAACAAATGTGTAAGAGAAAACAAAGTGTATGGAAGGGTAAATTTAATAAACTTGGAATGTATTCCATCGTGTCCAACAGATTTAGACTTTATATCCCAAAGTGACTAATACATATTCGTGCGTAAAGTGATAGAAGTAAATACACTCTATGTGATGGTTCAAACGTCGTATGTTATTGGTGCTGTAAAAATTGATATCAATTTGTGGCATAGGCATATTTGCAAACTGTTGTATCAATTCATCGACGTTAATTGCACTACTCTCTGGAGCGTTGCCATTAGCAATACCTATTTTTCTTATCTCCCTCCATTTACTTTTAGAGTCAATAGCATTTCTAAACTTGTTATTATAAAAGATCTTTTTTGCCAATCTTATTTTCGAATTGACTTTAGCCCTTGCATTTTCAAAAATCATATACAGCTCTGGAGCTCTAAACAGTTTCCATCTCTTATATGCATGATTTCTAGATTTAATTAGAGTTTTAACATCATTTGTAAAGCATGGCTTTTTATTTCGTATCAATTTTCTTTTGGGAGGAATATGTTTTTCATAAAGATTGCGTATGTTGTGATATAAAAAACTCAACTGTTCATCGACGGTAGGCATGTAAAACCCATTACTCCAGGTTACATTTGATAAGTCGTCATAAAATAATTGGTGATTAATTTTGTTGATGAAGCATAGATCAATCAGTGTGCTTGAGGTTCTTGTAAAATGAGTAGGTATTTTGTTATTTACTAAGTGTAGTCTAATAGAAGTCATATCTTCCAGAACGTAAGAACGTAGTTTCTGTCATACGGGCTTGTAAATTTAATGATTATTGAAGCATCAGTAGTTTTTTTGAAGTCTTTTCTTTTGTTAATTGGGTAATTGTTTCTATTAATTCTGACGCGATAAGCTTGTTTAATGTCAGGAGGAAAAATCTGTATTATTGCGCATATATTTTTGTAAATACAAAAAAGATTTTCATTAGATTCAGAAGGCACACCATTAATACGAATATCACAAGAAACTATTGAGTTTTCTTGTTTTCTGGAATAATTTTTTATATATTCAGTTTCTTTTATTAATGCAGAGTTTTTATTTTTTAAAACCTGTTTTTTTTTTAATTTCTGTTGCTAAATTTTCCTGAATTTGTATGTGTGATTTCAGTGATGCTATTTCATCTTGTGTGCTTTTAAAATCGACGGTGACTGTTTCTAAAGTCGATACTCTTTTCACATAATCAAGTAATTCGTTCTTTTTAATATTAAGTTTCTTATCAAAATTGCTTAAGAGATCGTTCTTGTACATATTCACTTAGTTTCTTTTCTATAACATTGTCTATATGCTTAGTGAGAAGTTCGAAGCGTTTATCCATTATATTCATTATTTTAAAAGGGGAGTCATAATATGCAGAGCGCGGACTACCAAGCATTGAGTTTTGTAGACTTTCTTTTACACTTTAATGCTTTGGAGTGGCGAGAGAGGTCTTTGCATCCATGTTCATAGTTAAATCATACAAATCGTTGTTCGTATTTTTGGAGTTTCTCGAAATTTTTCTTTAAGCAGTTTTTGGATTTATTTTATTTTTCTTTCTTAAATTATACATTGAACACTTTACAGACAATTAAAAAGTATATTTTTTATCCAGCAGTGAGGTAAATAGACTTTATGTTACAAATATTATTTGTTTTCGTTTGTTTATTTATATTTTGTTAGTTTTTAATAATAGTTATTGTTTTAAGAAATGGCTTTGAGAATCTTTATGTAATGAAATATTAGTTTTTGTTTTTTCTCAAGAGCATTTTATATTTCTCAATTTTATTTAAAAACAAAATTTTTTTGAATATTATTGTACTGTAAAAAAATAGAAATTGTGATTTTATTAACTAGATGATAACTTCATTATTTGTTTATTCAGTTTTGTGTATGAAATAAATTATTGTCTTGCAAATCAATAAAAAATTACAAAGCTCTTAAAAAACACGTCCGATCACGACGAAAAATATTTTTTTTTTATAAGTACGCATAAAAGAAGAACCTCCCTTTTGATAATCAAATAACATGTTAATGACATCAAAATCCCTGGTGGAATTAGAACTCAAGTTTTTACAGAAGTAGTTATTTATTACATTAGCATTCTACTCATTCTCTGTAAGATAAGAGGTTTTCCAGCATGTTTTAGATGGGTCCACATTTCCTTGGTGTTCATATTCTCAAATTTTTTTCGAAAAATACCGTTTCTTTATTTTGCGAATGATAGCTTTAGCCTCAGGAAGAGTTTACAAAAAATTTTCCAATTAACATCAGTTCTATTTTTTGTATACGCTTTATATGCAATATCTCTTAAAGACATTGCAAACATTATCTCTTTTGAATTCATTCACTCTATCTTCTATTTTTATGTTGAACGTGCAGACCGGTACAAAGGAAAACATGCTTGAAATAAACGATTCTAATTCTGAAACTTGATAGATCACATCAGTAAAATTATAGAATGATGAAATATCATAATCCGCCAAATACGAAATTATACCATCCATATCGGTTAGGGAGTAGTTGCGATATTGTATATATTTACACAATAAACGAAGCAAAAACTAACGAGTGGTGGGAAAAAAATGAGCATTGAACCTGACCAGTTTTTCTTAAAGTAGATAGGCTACTCACGAGAAAAAAATTTAAAAACAATGTTGTGTTATGTTGAACATCAAAGTGAGTAGGTAAATTGTTATGAGCAACAGATAAATTGAGGCGTTCGCATAAAGATCGAAATTCATTAGCGTTTGTGCGATTGAATAAGTTATTATTGAAATCTCCAACGATTATTATGTGATCATATTTTTCAAAAATGTCGCCTACTGTGTGTTCAAAAATATCTTAATTGCCTCGTGGTAAATAAACAACTCCAAATAAAATACTAATGCAATCAACGTTAATTTCAATAAAAAGAATTTCACATTCACCATTATGTGATACTTCTGCGACTTGTTTGTATCGATTTTTACGTGACACGTAAATGCCTACGCCAGCACCCTTCCCTTCCTCTCGATCATTTCTGCAAAAACTGTAATTCGTTATGTTAACGAAATTACTTGAGACATAGGGCCTAAGCCAAGTCTCAGATACCGCGAATATGTCAAATGATGATCCTTGTATACTGTTACTTAATTCATAAAATTTGCCAAATAAATTTGCTGATTTTAAACTTCGACAGACGGAATGACCAACGCTTAAAGTAGGCAAAGGATCATACAAATAACGTTTAATATACTGATCACCGCTAACAACAGGCCCTAGATTCACACTAACTGAATCCATGTTTAAAAGTCAAAAATAGAAGCCATAATGAGAAATCTAATTTTAAAAGCATAATGTTTTACAAAAAATTATATTACTATCATACTTGTCGATAATTATATTAACAATAATTTGGCAAGATATTATTATATACAACCTAATGCCATATATTTATGTTTTTACATATTAATTAATTGCATCAGAGGAACAGGAAAACAGTTATAAAGTGAAATTTTATATCTAAAAAGGAAGTATTGTAAAAGTTAATACTTTTATTAAATTTATCTTTTTACGAAAACAAATTACCGTAACATTTTTGAATTACTTTTAATAACATTTTTCTTATGAAGACATTGAATAATGTTATCTGACAACTATTAGTCAAAACCAAAAAAAAAAGAAAAAAGGAAGAGAAACAAGAAACAAGGGCAAGGTACATATATTGTACCAGGCAATAGCAGCTCTACAACAAATACGACATTGCAAACATGGCTTTTTTTTGTTGCTTTGTGCCATGGAAATATTAAAAATAGAAAGAGAAATATTATTATTATTATTATTATTATTATTATTATTATTATTATTATTATTATTATTATTATTAATAATAATATTATTATTTTAAACGTACAATTGCATTTTTTTTAATTTCTTGCACAAAAAACTCGCAGGGAGATTTGTAACAGTTGATTTAAGTAATTAATGTATATACACATGTAACTTATAAATATATAAATATATACATACATAAATGTGTAAATTTATAAGAATACATGAAATTTTGTAGAATATTTATGTTTAATACACAATATAAAGACAATTTTTTAAGCTTGACTACAATGCTTGTCAAAGATAACATAATGTCGAACGCAAAAAAGTTGATTAACCTTTTATAGTAAGAAAACAAAAATACAAACATCAGCAGAGGTAAAATTGATAAGATGGCTTTTATTTTAACTTTTTTTTGGCATTTATTGTTGTAATAATCGCTACAAATTTAAGATCGATCGATTTCGGTTACTAGAAGTAACAATTATGTATGTAATACAATTGCCAAAAACAAAGACAAAGTTAAGATGAAAGATAAAAGATGAAACTTGTTTCAATCAATAATCCTATTCAAAAAAACAAAAAAAAAAATGGAAAAACAATTAAGTACTTAACATATTTTACATAAAAATATCACCGGCTCTTAATGGAATAAACAGTTTTTTTAATTTTTGTATTTCCTGAAAGATATCTTCAAAGGCTTTTAAATGATACCCATATTGACTACATTGACCATCAAATTTTTTTATAAAAATTTCAAAAGTCCCATAATTAGGTAAATATGGGCAAGTGCCAATTTTTTTACCTCATTTTTTTCTTATTTCTTAATTCTCTATCGCCCCATATTTTTGTTTATTTTTTTATTGGGGTCACTTCATTGTTCCTCCCTCGAGGGCAAGACCAAGCTTGTCTGATTTATTGGCGCATTTAAATTTTCTCTAGCTCATCTAGTACCCTGGCAAAGTTGATTTTAACACTTACAAGGACGTATAGACGAAATTAAAACGGAAGGATACAATTAATTTTGCACTTTTACTGCTGAAGGTTTTAATAATATTATTTTGTTATTAAAATATTTTTAAAATATAGTGTTACTTATTGTAACATTGATAACATTTACAGCGTACAATACCCATAGCAGTTAGATGCACAAAAAAGACAACTGCTGAAAGATGCTGCGATCCAGAGAATGTCTTTTGTAGGTCAAAGTTAGCACTCTATAGATAGAGATGTATAGTTTTTTAAATTTCATCACCGCTCTGGGCCCGAAGTTTAGAAAGAAACATATCCTATTTTGGTCTTGGGCTAAGAATCTACGTAAGTTTTAAATAACATAAAACTCTTAATAGTTGTTAAGCCTTGATTGATGCAAAAACGAACAAACAATATATAGTCAAATTTAAGATGAGATTTATTATAAATATAACTTTAGTAAAATTGATATCTACGGTTTGAGCTAATGGTTCAAGTAAAATTATTAGAAAAACCTAACCTTAGTTTCAGCTAAGCTAAAAACATTCTATAACAATTTATTAGATTAAATCTGAATTCCGTCAAATAAATCACACATTTCATATAAGAGAGTTGGCAAAACTACTTTACACTCAAGCATAAAGATAAAAAAGGAAACTTGATTGAAGTAATCCTATTTATATATTTTACACTCAAGCATAATTTTATTATTTTTAGTTAAATATGTTTAAACTACAGATGTGTTGTAATTAATTAGATCAGATGGTTTATTTTTTTTTTATAAAAAGTCTACTAAAGAAGAAATTGCAAATACTGAATTATAACTAAAATAGCCAACTGGTTGTATATGTTTGTATTGGATATGCGTCCGATTCCGAAAATTTTATTTTCGATACATAATAATAAATGATTAATTAGTTTTTTGTTCAGCTTAAGTTCGTAGTTAATTTTTATTATTTGTTGAGAAAATATAGTTTATGAAAAACAAAATGCAGTTTTTGGTTCTTCGAAATAGGAAAAATTTGCAGTTGATAACTACCTTGTGTATAGAAAAACGCTGATAAAAGTTATAAAATTGAACCAGAAAATACATTTCATTTTGCTGGCACCTCAGTTTTACTGTTATCTTTACAATTGATCACAGCTAAAAAGCTTTTTTCGTCTGAAATTATCACCTGTAATACAAACATTTTCTGTATTCGTACCCATAGAACTCATTCATTTCTGAACAGATTTTTAACCAAATTGTCATGCTTGGATGATTTTTTATTTATTTGAGTTAGAATAAAGAAAAAATAATTAAAAAAAATTGCTGGACTTAATTTTTTTTATAAGAAAATAACAGTAACATTAGATGCTTAATCTTTGCTTGGAAAAATAATATGGAGTAATAAATGTGTTAATAAAAAAAGATAATTTGTAAGCAAAAAATAAAATTAAAAATTACTTTTTTTCTACACGAATTTTTTTTTTTTTTAATTTAAAAAAGATGCATCTCTAATATATAAAATATGTATTTTCTTTTATATAAAAAAGTTATGTTTCAAACGGAATCAATTTTACTTGATGGTCTTTATATAGTAAGCTGCAAAGTAAAAAAGCCGTTATTTAGCATAGATGACCATTATATTAATTTAATAAAACGGTGGAACGAAAAATAGTGAAGGGAATTGTATATTATTTTAAAATATTTTTAAATTTAAAATAAAATAAAGGAAAATTAGGAACATAACTTTAAACTTCAACATTCGAGGTTGTTGCCATTTTTTTGAAAGAAAAATAAATATTAATTTAATTTTGCTATTAAAATAAAAATGGTAAGCAGGCCATCCGAAAGTAGAGAAACAAAAAATATATCACTAATTAATTGCTTAACACTTTAACTATTTTTAACTTTTTTTCTTTTCGTAAATTTTGGGTTTTTGCTAGTAAATAAACAATTAAAAGTATGTCGTTGTCGCTGTATGTTTTAAACCAATTTAATTTGTCGAAAGTTTTTAGTTTTCGCTCTGACACCGCCATATTTTCAATTAGATTATTTTTTTACAAGATTCTTGTTATAACGAGAAATAATCAAAAGTCACTTTATTCCTCACTTTAGCTAAAGTTAGTTCTTACTAATAACGGGCCTTAAGATAGTAAAAGCTGTTGAGTTAACGAACGCAGCTATTAAAAAAAAACGAACGTCCGTTTTAGTCTTACATTAATTGAACATACTAAGGCATTTAATAGTTAAACTACAAACATTCTTAAATTCAATACATACATAAACCTAAAAGCTGCAACAACAAAATGTTTTGTAAATAAGTGTATGCATCCGTTTGTATTGTGTTAAAATTAATGCACTCTATTGTTGAATATTCCTATTGAAAAAATATTTATGTGCAAAATATTCATAAACATTTGAAAATATAACCATTTCAATTTAAGAAATCTATTATTGTTTTAAGACAACAACAGAATGACACAATTCGAAGAATCTAAAAGAACAATTCAACAACAGTTTATTAAGAAAATGGTGCCCGCTTGTAGGGTTTTTCGCTAATAAATTACAACTTAAAATATTAAAAACCTGCAGATTTAATTCTTTAGTTTTTTAATTCTTTTAACTTTTAATGCACTTCAAAAATTTTATATTTTTGGACCCTGATTTTTTTCTTAAAAAGGGTTTTAAGTTATTGCCCGAGGAAAATCGTTTCACGATGTTTAACTCTTTTGTTCATATATTATTATTTAAGATTTCTACCATCTTTTTTCAAAAAACTCAAAAAAAATAATTTAATTCGTAACTTACAAAACTCTATTCTTTGGTTATTAGTTATGTACCACTAGAAGTTACTACGGGATGGCAATTAAACCTTGAAAAAATCTCGAATTAAAAAAATATAATTACATTCTAATTACCCTATTTTGGGAAGTATAAACTGCAGATATTGCATTGTTTACGCTCATAGAGATAAATTATTAACCGTCTTTGACAACTTTTCATTATTATTTTAATGCAAGAACTAACTAAACGCGAATGAATAGTCATTTAATTTGCTTGTATTGGTGAATATATACTTTCATTTCATTAAAAGTGTTTCCCAGCAATTTGAATAGTGGAATTTTAACACAATAAAAAAGAAACTACAACAAGTGTTGTTACAATAAGTGTTAGAAAAGTCCTTGATATGTTTTGTTTACAATTTAAGTTAATGGTTTTAATAATATATACATACAGATACATAGATACATACAATAAAAAGAGATGTATGTTAGTACGTATGTTAATCATTTATTATAATGATGAAATTTTAAATCATAGTTTGAAAACGAAGACGTAATAATTTCAAGACACGAGAAGTTTTTCATAAAATATTGAAAATAGAAATTACATGTGAAATTATTATTACGGAAAATGCATTTCACACAGACAGTTTTTAATTTTTCTTAGTTTTATTACAAAAAAACATATTATTTGAAACTAATTTTTAGCCGAACTAAAAAAAAGAAGGAGTATATGAATTCATCTGACTGTTGCTTTTTTATGTTTCCACCCGCAGAACCGATTTTGAAATTTTTTGTTAAGGTCATGCTTATTTTTTAAAACAGTTTTTAATTTTAAACATTAAAGGGTGGGGACACAACATACATGTTGGGTGTAGGTAGCGAGCATTGTCATATATGGGACTATCTTTTGAGCCGTTATAGAACAACTCTTGAAAATTGAACAGAATGTCGATTACTATAATCGTTATAATAACAAGTATAAGTAATAACAAGTATAAGTATTCAAAGTTATAACTTAAAGGGTGCCTCTTTTAATTTGAAATTTACAAACAATCTATATTGCTAAGTTCGCTACAACATATTTGAATTTTTAAATTAAAGGGTGTTTCCATAATTGATTTAATTTTACCTATTTTGAAACATTATATACAAGCACTTGATACTTTGTCTGGTATAATAAGTAAATATCTAAAATTATAAATTGAATGGTTGATGTAGTTTGATGTATGTGGCCAAACTTTTTAACCGCTACAGACAGTTCCCTTAATTGATGTAATTTGACCTATATGGCCCAATATTTTGAACCATTATATACTAACGCTTTAAAGTTAGACAGAATGTCCATTAATTACTATTTGCAGTATAAAAACAAGTATGAAAATTAAGCGGCTATTAGACGGTTAAACTTAACATGTGATCGCGGTTTGACAACATGCCATCATACTCTTGAAAGAGAGTAAAATTAGTGTTTGTCAATTTTTATATATAAACTCTTTCACTCATCAAACCGCTCTCACATGCAAAGTTTGACCATCTAATAGCGGCTTTAGAAATTTACGTATGCCCTAATAGTTGATGTAATGGGATTTATAGAGCTAATCATAATTACCGTCCAAAAAACTATGATTTTAAGTTTGTTTTGTGTTCGGTTTTTTTTTTTTTTTTTTTGCATGAATTATTTTTTCATAGCCCCAGGTCAAGACATACAAATTTTGTTAATGCAATTTTCCTTAATTTTTTTTTTTGAGACACTGCTTAATGTTTAATATTATGCTGTGTGTATAACGGCTTAAAACATAAAACCTCTCACTCATCAAACCGCTCTCACATGCAAAGTTTGACCATCTAATAGCGGCTTTAGAAATTTACGTATGCCCTAATAGTTGATGTAATGGGATTTATAGAGCTAATCATAATTACCGTTCAAAAAACTATGATTTTAAGTTTGTTTTGTGTTCGGTTTTTTTTTTTTTTTGCATGAATTATTTTTTCATAGCCCCAGGTCAAACATACAAATTTTGTTTATGCAATTTTCCTTAATTTTTTTTTTTTTGAGACACTGTTTAATGTTTAATATTATGCTGTGTGTATAACGGCTTAAAACATAAAACCATATACATACGTATAAAACAACGTCTCAATAAGGACACCACAAATTTTTATTATTACTCGTATTATCTTTTTATGTAATAACAATTCAGATGTAAACAGAATAAATGTTCATTTTGAAACTTCGACAAGTCTTTCTAGAATCAAAGTTATTTTTAAAAGAAATAATTTTCACTTAAGTTTATCCCCGTTTTTCAAAACGACTTAATGACATGCCACTCACATTCGTCGCCTCAGTTAAATATTAGAGTGAAACGCCAATATTTCTTTTCAAAGACTAGTGGCTAATTTTTCTTGGATTTTTTAAAATAACATAAAATTGTAAATATTTTATTCTACTGAGACTATTTGTAGTTTTACGTGTTCTACTTTAATAATATTATCCAATTCTTATTATAGAAGTGATTCATTTAAATCACTTGTAGAAAATCATGAACAACTAATAAATTCATTAGGATATAAAAGAAATTTTTTAATTTTTGCAAAGCTTTGATTATAAAATTCGATTTTTTATTTAGCAAATAATATAAAATACAATTTGTTAAGAAATATTTAAACTTAAGCATAAACATAAAACAATTAACTTAAATGTTAAAATTGGTGATGTAAATGTAATCTTATATCATAATGTAAACTAGCTACCAATCTGCTTTCACGAAGATTATTTGAAAATGTAAAATTGACGACATGAAGTTTGAAAAATTGTATCGATAAATTTATCAATTCACAAGGTATCGAAATATCTCAAACCTATCTTTAGCAAATTTGTAAAACTTAAAATCGATAAATTTGGTTTAACCACGACTTTTAAATTTCCATTAAGTAAATTGCTAATAATTTATTTAAATCGATAAAGGCTACAAGCCTATATAAATCGAATTTTTCATAATTTTAGGAATAGTATACGTCCATACAAAACTTATTTAAAAAATAAATAAAGCTAGTAATAGTATAAAATGAAGAGATTTACAAAATTTAATTTTATATTGTGCAGCTGTTGTATGGCTTTTCTGCTTTTTAAATAAAAGGTTCCCAGGTATAGAGCTAGACAATTTAAGAAATTATTTATGTATTTTTTTATAAAAATGTTGATATAATTGTTATAAAATACATACAGTGGCATACAGACTTTAAAGGTCATATTATTGGCCTTGGGTAAGATATTACTTTAAAAACAACTACGAGTGCTATATTATACTATACCCTTCACCATCTTCTTAAATCTAGTTTAATGAAATAACTCCAATCAAAAAATAAGAAACAAAATTTCAAGTACTACGTGTATATAATTTTACATAAAAATACCATCGGCTCCTAATGGGTTAAGCATTTTTAAAAAAATTTTTACTTAAAGATCTCTTTAATATGGGTATATTTAAAATGATACCCATATTGATATTTTGAAAAATTTTAAAGTCCCGTATCTCGGAAAATATCAGATCTGGTTGGTTTCAATTACATTTCAATTACAATTACACATAATGTGTAATTGAATATTTTAAATTAAAGATTACAAGTAATTGTAATTGAAAGCAGGGACTAAAGTCAATGAAATTTTTTCAATTACAATTACTTGTAATTTGTAGCTGAAAATATCTAATTACAAATTACATGTAATTGTAATTGTAATTAGGCAGTAATCGTTACTTGTACTTAAATAAAATTCAATTACATTCTCAAACACATTAAGTGTAACTAAAAATTCTAAAAATGAACTTCTAAAACGTTTCGGATAATTTCAGCAAGTTTATTAAAATTTATATTAAAGCTCAGAAGAATATTACGGTGAGGACATAAATGAAGGTAATAATCGCTTACGAAAAATTAAAAACTTTGATTTCGTTTATATATTTTTTTTAATTTTTATTCCATAGTTATTAATACATCCGATTGTAGAAAAGAAAGTAGTTCAAAATTTGAACTTAACCTTTACTTGCGTGATCTGAATTCATCTCTTCAGTGCTTCAAGAATTATCCTACAATACTAAAGGCTTTTCTACGATCAAATACTCCCTTCACATCTTCAGCGCCAGTTGAAAAGTTGTTTTCATTCGCTAGTATTGTTTTAACACCTAGGAAATAAAAATTTTGTTAAAATTTGCACTTTTTTTAGTATGTTATGTATATACGTATGTATCTGTTATATCTTCCTTAAGGTTGTTATTATTTTTTGCATGTTTATTATGTGTATGTATTGATAATTTTTGCAATTAAATATTTTTTGACTAAAAAAATTAAAAAAGTAATCATTACACAATTTTTTTCAATTATGTAATTATGTAATTGAATTTTTCAATTACAATAACATGTAATTTGTAACTGGATTTTTTCGATTACAAATTACAAGTAATTGTAATTGAAATTAGACTTTATAGTCAATTACAATTATATGTAATTTGTAATTGCATGAGATATTAATTACAAATTGTAATTGACATCCCCCAGCTCTGAAAAATATCAGCGAGCACCATTTTTTTACTTTATATTTTTATTCTTATTTTTTTAATTCTCTATCGAAGCCACTAACGTTGAAACAACAAGGATAATCTTTATAACGCTTTATAGAAAGTGAAAGGGTTTTTTTGAAATTTGCAACGAAAACAAGAAAGAGAATGTCTAGTGAGTTGTTAAACGCACTTACAGCTCTAATATCATATGTTTCAAAAAATAATTAATAAAATACTTTTTCAGTATTTTTAATCTTTGTTATCTCTCGTTATGTAGTACAAATGTACAGACGTATGTTTTGTCACCTGAATTATTTTTAAGTTTTATGAACTGTTAAAACTTTTATTTAGCAATTTTTTTGTTTATATTTCAATAAAACTATGAACTTTTTAATAATATTTTATTAAATAAACTTGTTTTCTTCAAGAATTTCTTTTTTCCCGAAATCCCGGGAATTAGATAATTTTTTCCCGTTTCCCGGGAAATAAAAAATTGCGGAAAATCCCAAACCCTAGTTGAAACTAATCATACATAAACTTGTTTAAACGAAGTAAAATTTAGAGATTAACAAGAAAAATAAAAGTCTGTGAAAATCTGTATCCGTTATGCCATTATCTATTTTATTGAAATTTTTTTCGTGCTATAAAATGACTAAGAGAAAGATTTTGGAAAAAAAATTAAAATAAATCTGCAGTTTCAAAACAAGTAGGGAGATTTGAATTTTTATTTGAAACAAGACCCTTTGTTAAACATACAATTTAAAAGTAGATTTTTAATAGGTTTTTTTAATCGCTTATTTTATGAACTTCAGTTTATCTCTTCTGTATCCTTGTATAATTTAATTGAAACCAGTGTAGAGTGCAGCATTTGTTCCATTGGATTATCTTTTATGTAAAGAAAATTTAAAAGCCAATGAAAAATTGTTACGCGCATACGCAGATGTACATTCATATGCACAAGCTTTGTAAGGCCCTGGCTAGAGCAGAGTAGGATAACTCAATTTTCTTGAGAATAATGGTAAAGAATGGTTTCGGATAAAGCTCGCAGCTGTGTGAATTTAATGCCAAAGTAATTCGAGAATAGCCGTGCGCTATCGTTATACATTGATTGAAAACAACTGAATATCACATTACTTTACGAGTAATGTTCTCATTTTCTTAAAATAAATTTGTTTTATTAGCAAAAATAAGCAATTAATAAAATATTAAACTCTTTTTTTATAAACTTATAACAGTATTAGATTTTATCTGTCTTTGATATTATATTCACGCATTTATTACAAACAAATAATGCAAATGCTTCTGAAATCTGCAAAATCAATTAACAACAAATTCGGTTGTCATCCCAAATTTATTTTCTCTGTGCTCACATATAGATTTCATTTTTTTGCAACGTGGTTTCGGTGATCTAATGTGAATATATTTGTATTAATATGTACATACATATGTATGTACACACTATGTTTAAATTAATATTGTTTAACCTGTAGAACCCATATAGTATTAAAAAAGAAAATTAAATGATTGTTATTTTATTTTATTTTAAAAACAAGCAAATAGCTTTAAAATAAACAAAATCCGAAACAATAGAAATGAAATGTGTTTATATATTTACACATACTTGTGGAATTAAAAGTAAAAATTATTTTGCGAATTCTTTTTGCGCAAAATTGTGTAATTTAAAACAGCTAAACAACAAATAAACATTAATTTTTTATTTGTTTAATAATTCTGAGTATATTTGAATTAATTGTTCTAACTATTTGTTTACAAATATAAAAACTTAGCCCTCAAAAACACTACATAACTTTTTTTAAATTTATTTTCTAACAGTAATTTAAAAATTGTAAATGCTTTATTTTAATTGTTAACTGTTAAAAAATTGAGATGTGAAAATATTCAGCCGTATACGATATAGTTATGAAGGATCAGTGCGCGAACAATTTTCTATTACTGGCGTATCACATGGTTCATTAAAATTTTTTGTAAAACAAACCTTTCAGCCAGAGCATAACCGTTATATTACCCTTGTAGCTACCAAAAATATAAAAGAAAGAGTTATACTAAAAAATAAAATTCACTATTTGTGTTACTAAAGGAACAAGAGCCTTGCAAAATATATAACTTATGATAATTTTTTTATATTTGTGCCCACAGAACTGAGCTATTCTGAATTATTGTGTACTCCCATACATCATACGGACTCCCATAAAAATCTTGTTTAACTTTTGGTATCACTACATAGTACGGAATAAAAAAGTTAGATATTAAAGGCTGTCCCCAAGGTAACACCATTTGAATTCTATGACTGTATCTTTCGAATCGTTATAGTTAAACACTTAAAAATTGCACAGAATTATGCGTAGAAACTTAAATCTTACACAGTAACGTATTGTTATATGCGCTAGGAAGCAACAAATATATAATTTTGAAAAACGAAATAAGAGGGTGTCTTCATAGCTGATGTAATTTGATTTACATGGAATTAGCTTTTGAACCGTTATAAATTGGCAATTGAAATTTTAAACTCTTCCCGTGTGTCCGTTTTAAAGTTGTTTTTTATTGTACTGTAATTGTTTTTTTTTTTTTGTGGAGTTTTATACGAGGGCTGCTATATATATATCTGGCCTGGCAACACTGAGTGCTGCCAAGTGCAATCTGACATTTCCATTGAAAAGTTTGTCATTTTTAAGCATAATCGTACTCAAAACGTTTTGACGTACGACCATTATTTGTGTTGTTTACAGTGACTTGAAAAAATTAATATAGCAAAATGGAATTAACTCGTGCCATTATTTTTCACAACTTTCGACGTGGATTATCACGACCAGAGTGCATTGATGAACTTAAATCTTTGTATGGCGATAAAACACCATCCTATAGCACTGTGAAAAATTGGTATAATGAATTTAATCGTGGTCGAAGCTCGCTCAAAGACGAATTCCGTGAAGGTCGTCCAAAAACGGCTGTTGTGCCACAGAACATTTATGGCGTGTGTGTTGGATCCCGCACAATTTGAAAGTCGCTCAAAAAAAGGCTCGTGTCGATTTGTGCAAAGAAATGTTGCAAAAATACGATTGCGGTGCTTCAAAAGACGTTTATAAGATCGTCACAGGTGACGAATCATGGATCTATGCGTATGAGCCCGAAACGAAAATACAATCGACCGTGTGGGTCTTCAAAGACGAGCAAAATCCAACGAAAGTTGTTCGTGGAAGAAGCACTTCGAAGCAAATGGTCGCCTGTTTCTTCGGCAAAACTGGTCATGTGGCGACTGTTCCGCTTGAGCAACATAGGATGGTCACTTCTGAGTGGTACACTACAATTTATTTGCCTGAATTCATCGGAGAAATTCGAAAAACCAACAAGAGAAAACGAATCATTGTTCACCATGACAATGCGAGCTCTCACACATCGGCTCAAGCCAGAGCGTTTTTGACCGGCCAAAACGTCGAATTAATGGGTCATCCGCCGTACTGAATTGGCACCTAATGACTTCTTCTTGCTCCCGCACATCAAGAAAAAAATGCGTGGTCAACGATTTTCGTCGCCAGAAGAAGCTGCTGAAGTGTTCAAAAATCATGTTTTAGAGGTGTCTCAATCGGAGTGGAAAAAGTGCTTCGACAGCTGGTTTGAGCGCATGCAAAAGTGTATAAATCATGCTGGAGAATACTTTAAAAAACAATAAAACCATTTTTGATTATAAATATTCGCATTTTCACTATTAGGCCAGAAATATATAGAGCAGCCCTCGTATACATACATATATTGTGATTGATTAATGTACAGACGTATATCACAAATCTCCAGAAAAGCTTTCTGCCTGCAAAGCCTTTTACAAACTTATTTTTTTTATATATAAAAAGTTATTGACCTCGAGCGTAAATAATTTCTTATTTGACACTTAACAGCAAACAGGTCGAATAAAAAAAAATCCAATAATTATTAATTTTTTGCTAAGCATCCCTTACTGAAGGAAGTGTAATTTATTATTTATTTATTTAATTTAGTTATGAATTCTAATAATTTTGTTATTATCTCTAAATAAGAAAATTAGAAAAAGAAGAACACAAATATAAACATAAAAAATTTAATAACAATTAAAACCTCTAAATAATCCAAGATTTACTTTTTTTGAAATCTATCTTTTTTAGTCAAGATTAATTTTAGTTATTTTTTTTTAAATTAATTTCTTTCAGTTGACGTAGATAACAACATTTATTCAACATGCAGTCAATAAAACCAACTGATTTCCCCCGAAATCCTTATGAGCGTGTAAACATATTATCTCGACTATGCTTTTGGTATGAACTTCTTGCACTTACATATTGAATACACCATTCTTATTTGGATTTAAAACGATTTAAATTTTTTTTCTAACTACGTAGGTATACGTTACCAATATTTTTCAAAGGCCGCAAAAAAACACTAGAGACAAAAGATTTATATCGGGCATTAAACGAACATAAATCAGGTAAATATTAAATTTTTTACATTGTGATAAATATAATAAAGTCTTATGACTTTATTTATTTAAAAAACCTTGATAATATCTAAAATCGATCGTTGTAGCATCACGAACAAATACCGATTAAAAGACATTCGTATTATTCCAAACAGACATTTCTAAAAAAGAGAGTCCTCGAGTTTTACAATAATATTTGTTTGCACAAATGATGTTGGTAATTGCAAAAATATAAATAAAAAATTAAAAATATGAAAACGAAAAAAATCAAATAAAGTAAATAAAAAATAATAAAATAAAAATAATTGCTAAATTAAAGTTCAGTTTTTGTTTCATTTTATAAAAAACACTCCTCACTCATTTTTATAACAAGTCCTGTAGTAGATAAGAAATTTAAAAAATTTCCTGTAGTCTTTCATTTAGGTAGCTGCATTTTACAAAATAGAACTGAAATTCAAGTTTGAAAACTACCCAAAATTTATTACATATTTATATTCTATTACAGGGATACTATAACAATATGTGAAGACTGTTTTTCGTTGTGAATAGTTGTGCATCTTTAGAAAAACTTTTCATGATATTTTTATTAACATTTAAGAAAACGTTAACTTGGTTACTTTTTTAAAACAAAGAAAAATAATTTTTTAACAATTACATACATATATACATACAAATAATTCTGTGTCAATGTAAATATCATCCATTGATTCGTTGTGCAACTGTTCATACGCTAAAAAATGTTGTATTTTTCTTTATCTTCGAAAAATGCTCATTGACAAGTGCCTTTTACAGTCAGCATCAATATAGGTATAGTGCGGAATTAAAAAACATACATACATATGCATATGTATTTATATACATAAAATCTAAGAAGTAAATTGATTTGTAACACATACATAAGTATGTATGTACGTGCATATTTTAAAAGCATGAACACAATATTATAACTCACAACAATTAATTGAGATCAATTAACTAGATATTTAATTCACTTTTTTATTTTCTTTGTTATTAAATGAAATTTTATTAGTTTTGAGTCAATTAAAATGTTTCGTTACAAAAATTTCGATTTAATACCATAATTTTCGTTCGTTTATCGGTGATAGAAACTATTGATTTATAGAAACTAATACGTTAAGATGTCTTCTGTTCGATATTTTTTTTAACTTATGTCAATAAAACGTCTTTGTGAGTGAGCACAGAGAGCTTAAAAATTTTTATATTTTTTTTCTTCTTAAAAATTACATTGTATAAGCAAATTATTCGCATTACATAAAAAAGAAAACAATTACATTTATCATTTAAATAACGTGCAGTTTCAGTACTGCAAGCAAGAAGTCGTCCAGAAATTTTAATAGAAATCACTCAAAAAATTTTCTCGACGAATCACTCATTTGTAAAACACAAACAGCTTATAAATCTATACCATTAATCTAATTGTGAGTTAATATTAAATTTAGTCATATTCCAAAAAAGAAAAAATGGATACTGTCCGACATATTTTAGCACAAGCATTAAGGCCCAACTATAATGTGCCTATACAAGCTTATGCCAACTTATACAACTGTGCAAATACATATAAATCAAATGTGGTAAACTATAATGTACTTGAGAAAACTTTTCGTCAAGTTTCGTCAAATGTCATTTGCTTAAGCAATGTACGAAGCTGATCGTACATTCCGTACAGAAACAGCTGATTGCGCTTGGTGTATACATACATAAATCAATAAAGAAAAAATTGCAGTGGAGAGCGACATTGAAAAAGATTTTTTTTAATTTAATAGAAAATGTAAAAAAAGAAGGGTTTATATGAGAGAAAATGATGCGCTTTTTTATAATAATAATTTTTTTAACTGCTTTCAAATTAAATCAGTGACACCGTTGCATCTTTTGGTACTTTTGACCAAAAATACGTAAAAAACATGCCTTTTTTTATCGAATTTAATTGAAAACTAGCAAAAGAAAGTACATCTATTTAAATCAATGTTATTAAATATATATAATATATTTTTTCGATGCCTTTTTCTTTACAAGTTTTATTTATTTAAAAATATATATAGTTTTGGGAAAGTACGATTTAAACATGAATGTGCAACTGTGGCAAATTATTTTTTAAATTTATGTAAGTACATTGTAGCCACATAAAAATCTTTAAAGAATTACCTAAGCATTTGACAGGCTTTTCGTTGGGTTTTTGACATAAGCTCAAGCTAGCTTATGCACATTATAGTTGGGCCTTTAGCTGTGTTAACAAATGATGTATCTAACGGGATTGTGACATGTAATTTTTACACAGACACATATTTTCGAAAAAAAACCTTGAATATGAAAAACTTTGAATTATGACTTTTTTAAATTGTTTTACATAATTTGCTATTGCCGCTTTTGGTCTTATGGATAAAAGATGCAATGCAAGACTTAATGACAGTCCTAATAAAAAAATTTAGAAACACTGCAATTTAATGTTTTTTAAAAGCTTTTAAATAAGAAAAAACATTGCGTTCTGATCAAAGTTGCCAGTGGAAATTTTCTTAAAGTGACACAAAATGTCGTTTTATGAAAATAAAGACGCACAAAAAGTCATTTGAAAAAGTAGTTAATGCAAGAAGGCCGCTTTTGTATCTTTGTATTGCTTAAGTCTCCATTATTCGAAATAATACTTCGAAATATTGAGCTTTTTGAAAGAACATGTAGCGTTGTTGTAATATTTCGGTTCAGACTCAGAGGTTTTTTGTCCACATATAGTTTACTTTTTTTTCTTTTGTTGATGATTTATTAAGAAACTCAGTCTCAAATTCAAAGATTAAATATAAAAATTATTAACACTTTAAAATCATTAACAAAATAAAAAATTATTAAAAGCTATCTGATACTTTGTAATACGTTGATAAAAAGATTTGTTTTTGTGGGTTAATTCACAAAAAGAGGGGAAGATTAAAATAAAAGTCTCACAAAAAGTCCTAGATCGTCAAAAAAATTCAAGTTGTGACTTAATCGACGAACTTTAACGATAGTAAAGCTTTCTTAAAGCATTTAAGCGAAGCTTGTAGACAAGAAATATAAAAAAAACACAAAATATCATTTATTGCAATATGTTATTCCATTTTGCAACGCCAACGATTTTTTTTTAACGGAAAATGGCAAAATTAATTTACATTTTTATAAGTTAGTAAATCAAAAAGTATTTGAAATTAATAAACAAATAAAACTAATAATGTAACTTTTAGATTAAAATAAAAAATAAATAAAAATAATCAGAGGTTTATTAAAGCTAAAATATTAGTAACTCCATTCACAATTTTTTTAACAACCCGTTTATAATTTTAAAAACATTTGGTCTCTCCAAGCTTTACACTGATAAGCATGAACATTAACAACAATTGTTAATCATGTGTAACTATTGTATAAAAATTATTGCAAGATTTGAAAGAGACAACAAGGTTATACATTACATAATGGTAAGAAGTTTGAATATAGAATCAATTGCTGCGAAACCATTCATGAATCACTTTTCTTGTGTAAGAATTTTAAAATTATATATGTTTATGAAAATAAATATACCTTTTAATAACAACATGGAAAAACATACTGATGTATGTATGTGTATAACTGCAGTATTTGATGTGCTACGACGCCGAGTGTGAGTTTGACTTACACACGAAGGGGTCTGTTTCATGTGTGTTTGTCACCCTTTATTTTTTGTTACAGCGGACATTGTAAAACATACTTTGGATAATTTTAAAATAGGGTCTAATAAAAATAATTTATTATAGTAGCCTTTATCGCGAACTAGCAGTATATGCTCCTCGTTAGTTCAGAGTCTCGGCCTATTAAGATTAAAAAAGGCCATATATGTGAAAATCGTGTTACTATTATTTAATGTTATTTTTAAGCGACATCAAAATTATGAATGTTATCAATACGTCTGAATGTCATTTCTGAACCGATTCTGAAAGTTTTTTTATTTGAGAAGCTATGCTTACAGATTCCTCCCGTTTTAAAGTCAAAGCCATATTCGTCACATTCACGGCCTTTAGTTTCTTCAATTTTTGTTTATACATAATTCTAAATGTCTGCCCACTGCAGTTAAAAAACTAAAGCCAAATAAGTGAAAACCACGTCAATATTGGAACACTCTATAATTTGAAATTATATTTTTTCAATAATTTTATGGACAACGTGCAAATTTAATAATTAGTGTTTATAGCTGCTATACTTACCAATCATCTTCTGTGAAATTTTCAAGAGTTTGCCTGTATTGGTACCAGAGATATCGGGTTGTGACAGACTAACGGACGAACGGGCAGATTTTGTGACGAAAACGATAGGAAATTGTTATTCTTCAATTAGGCTTAGGTTCAGTAATTAATTATAAAATGTAATTAATGATAAAAGCTAAATACCAACAAAATTGAATCCATTTTATAAATCGCTTCGACCTACAACAACATCTTCGTATCTGTCGACAAGGAAATTATCAACTGTAAATTTTCTCTTTAAACAACCAAAATGTCAAAAAAGATGAAAGGTGATTAAAAAATTTAAAACAAATTAAAGTGCATCAAAGGTTGAAAAATAAATAATAACAAGATTTTCTTCTATCTTATTATTAATTTTTGTTGATCTATATGCGATCAAATGCCCAAATATAATTTGATTTGGATTTTATGCAGCCTTGTAAAATCATTTAACCGTTCAGTTTTTTAAGGTCATTTAATTTCAACTTAAAACAACTTGCAATTTCATAATTATTATTCTATTCGACAATTCGTAGGGATTTTAATTTAACATACATATTTGAACGTAAAAGTTTTATTGAAACATATTTAATACTTTTGTCAAGCTTATACATACAGGCATGCCACAGAAGTCAATTCCGATTGAAAGTGGTTTTTATTCCGCAAGTTGGTTCTTCAGAAAACGAAAACCGAAAAATTTTCTTTGGAATAAAACCACATTTGATATTCATAGCAAAATTCATTTCATTTTGAATTTTGGTAATTACTTTTTTTAATTAACTTTTATTATGTGCTCCTACTCAGATTACCCTTGTTGCTTACTTTGGAGTACAAAATATTGCCACAATTAATTTATATAATAAAGAACGAGCATTCTTTAGGAATAAACAAAATATGAAGAAGGTGAAACAAAATCGATCTGAATGATAATTTAAAGCAATTTATATTTAATACTTCCTAAAGCATAAACTTAAAAGTGATTGGAATTTGATTTTGGAGGTTTTCATCAAGAAACTTTTTCAAGGCATTCTTTTCATTCTTTCTTCGTAAAGGCTCATTCGTTCGTTTAAAAATTGATTTCAGTTCTCTCTAGATAAATTTATCTTTTTATTAGTCATTTTTACGATTTATTTTTTAAACTACGATCCAAAACTAAAAAACTATAAAAGACACAAGTAAAAACAAATACATATGTTTCTTTTTTTTCAGTGTAAATTGAGTAACAGTCCCTTGTTGTCTAACCCCTGTAGTTTTATCCGTCAATTTATTATGAAGATTTAGTGAAAGATAAATACAAAAGTAATATCGTTAGGTCTTGCTGGTAAACTATGGAGGTCCATAATGATAAATACCTCAAGCTAGCTGCGACGATCCATCGACTAAAACAGCTACAGCTACGTATTTCGCTGGTCACCTAAGCCAGCTCCTCAGAAAACCTTTATCAAAAGAGAGGCCAAAACAACTTTTTTTTTAACCAGGTTGCTTTTTTAGTTTCTGTACTTAAAGAAAATCGTTTTTACCAACGGACAAATAAATTGCATTTATATTGTAAAATGTTATGGGTTATTAAATATATATAATTATTTAAAAATATAACTACTCAACGAGAAAGATAAATAATGCTAGATCATCAAAAGAGTCTTGTCCAAATAACAGATTAGGCAGAATATTTTCTATAACGTCATGACTCGTCAAGGACTAATAGAATTCGTTTTGAAGACCAGCCAAATTGCGGCATTCGATATCAATAAAAATTTATATTTAAATTCTATAAAAACTTCAATCGATATGGAATGCCAGTTTAGAATATTAAAGCTCTTAATTATAAAAATACCAATTTATTATGGAATTATTTTTTACCTTTTGTAAAACAAGCATATTTTTTTTAATATATAATTTTTGGTTTGGCTTTAATTATCGTTTATTTATCTCACTTTCGCTAAAATGGTACTTTTTGATTATTCTTAAAGAGACTTGAGGTCAGTACGAACAAGCCCGTTGTTGCTTGCAAGGCTTTTTCAGAACACGGCGTAGATTATCTTTTTTTACGTAAATGGAGTGAAGGATTTTGGTTAACGTTTAGTTAATTGATTTTATGAAAACATAAAATATATGTAAGTTTTGCAGTGATTAGAACAACAGTGCAGTTGCAGTAACTTTATCGTCCTGCTGTTAATGTAACAAGGAGGTCAAAATATTGTGATAGTGTCCACACAATATTCGATGGTACATTCGCTAATTATGCAAGACATAACTTGTGCGTAAAAATAATTTAACAACAGTTACTGGGTGTGTTTTATTTTCTAAAATAATTTTTAAACTTTTCGGAGGCACATAACTGAAATGTCAAACTCGCGGCTTAAAATAATACTTCTTGAAAATTTTTTTTTATATAATGAAAATATTTTTGGTTGTATATTTGCCAGAAAACCAGAAACTGTAAAATCCGTGAAAAAATTTAAATTTGACAAAATAAAATTTTTTCAAATGTTTTACAAAAGTGTTGTATATAATTATAATTCAATTTCTAAATAGACAATTGTTTTATTTATTTATAATTTACGTAAATTTTTCTTCTTCTAGCTAGGAAACTCTAGCTATTATTTTACCCGATTTCGAGAAAAATGTACTTTCATGATGTTTCACAGCTTTTGATTTTTTTAAATTGTTGCTATTTCATCGACGCTATCTCCTTATATGTTTTAAACTCGAAAAAGTTTACAAAACGTGTAATTTTAAATTTTTACAATAATAACTTTAATTAAGCTTGATGTCCGTTTTACTTATAATTAATTAATTAATTTAGTACAACAATTGAAGATAACAAGGTAAGACGTGCAATATATATGTATGTGCTGTAAAATAAATGTTTAATTTTAACAATTTGTTCGAACGCAGTGTCTTATATGTTGAACTTTTCTTTATTGCTTGTGATTGTTGCAAAATATAGGTATACAGAAGAGATTGTTTTAGTTTGCTTTACTCTTTCTAGTTTGGCATATTTTTAGTTAAATAATATGATATAACCCTAAATAACCTTGAAGATGATATTCAAAGAATATCGAAATATTGGTTAAATAAATAAATTATTTAATACGAAAAACGGACCTCGAGCTTACTTAAAATTTTTACCTTAAAAAGTTAATAAATTATATTTTCAAAATAATTATGTTAGAAATGCAAGTTTATAGAAGCAGAAATGGGCCTTGTTGTCTATAATGGAGATTATTATTTTCTTTGGTACTTCTTTCAACACACATTACCCAAAAAGGACGAGGTCACACATAATAAGTAAAGCTATTTGAAATTTTTTATTTTGTTTTATTTCATTCTTATCATATCATATCTCAAGTTAAGACGATTAGTTTGACCTCCGAGCATCTTTATAAAATATTATTAACAATCGCTGCATTTTTAACCTTAAAAATAATTTGCTGTAAAAAATAGAAATCAATCTGTAGACTTAAATTTTGTCTGTGCTGTAGGTTCTTATTTTATTAATTTCGAGGAGTAAGGTCCTCTTTTTAAATTTCTTGAAAATTGTAAGTCTTACAGAGACAGAAAAAAAGGTTCATGTGCAAGTTTAGTTAACTTTAATTTTATTACAAACTTTTTAATCTCTGTTAGATAATGAATTATGAAGTCATATAAACATTTCCATAGTATATAAAAAATAAAAAAATTTGAGTTCTACTAAGTTAGGAAAAGCTTTGCGAATTTCTACAGAGAAAACACCTTCACTAGAGTCTTACATTTTTCATGAAATTGGTCTAGCCGTTTTTAGTTCTTGTCGCATTCCTCACTTTGATATTTCATATTTCTCTAAACTTATTTTGTGTTACACGTGTAAACCTTTCATTGAATTGATTGAAATATTTTTTAATTGCACTGAAGTGTAAGAGGTAACAGAGAAAACAAATTCGTTATGACAACCAAAGTTGATATCAAAATCATGTCTGTTGCAGTTACTTTTTTAAAATGCGATTAAAATCACTGAGTAAATACGATAACTTTAACAATATAAATATTTATAATTTAAATTCTAGACAAAAAGGATTAAAAAAAAAAAACAATAAAAATAAGAAATACTTTTCAATGTGCGATATCGCAGATAAAGCAAAACATTCCATACCGCCATCCAACTGAATGTGCAGATTAGTAGCACATGTTTAAATGTCTATCTTTGTTAATATTTAATTTTCCTTTTTATAATAAAAGCTGGCTATTTTATTTTCTTTCTTCTGCGGAGTTTCAAAAAAGTCTTACTTTTCCACACATTATTTTGTGCCTTAAATTAATGATGGTAAGCATCTTAACAACTAAGTATGTGATTGAATTGGTGGCTTGTATTCGTATCCCAGCCACTGCTAAATTATAACAAATCAATTCCCTGTCACGTAATACGATTTTATATATTTAACATCCTTTTTTTTACATTAAAACATTATTAAAAATAAACATGACGTGCAATTACTGGCTTGTGAAAAAAGAAGCATTCAATCTAAAACTCTTTTCCGATACTCAATTCCCTTCCGAAGATAATAGTTGGAGAACGACTTGTCAGAAGTTAGAAAATCTGCTTTAACCGCTCTAAAAAAAGCCGGTATTCCTCGTTTCTTTTTTTTTACTTTCCTTTACGTAATAAATCAGCTGATTTGTTTTTAATGAATTTGCATAAATGTGTTTTTATCGTTTTTTTTGCGTTGTTTTTTTACAAGTGAGTACAACACAGATATGACGTTAAGTGGTATAAAGATGTTTAATTTGCTTAAAAAAATAATAATAAACATGTGTATTGTATTCAAAATGTGAAAAATAAATTATTTGGTGAAATAATAAAAAAGAATTTCATGATAAGCCTGTTATTATAGCGCAAAAACAACATTGTGTATAAAGAATTGAAACTTTTTATGGCTTTCTATTTTCTTTACTAAATCTTTAAATAATATTACGCTACACTATTATAGCGTTTATTTATAAAAATTAAAAGGGGTGTCCCACAGGTGACTTTAAATGGCCTTTATTGGCCTATCTTTTGATCCGTTATAGGAAAACGCTTCAAAATTGGAAGGAATGTCGATTACTATAATCGTTATAAATATTCAAAATCAGAGATTAAAGTGTGCCCCAATAGTTCATTTAATTTTGTGTATATGGCCATAGACAGTTATAGACAGACAGGTAAAATTTACAAAAAACCTTTATTGCTTTGTTCGTTATAACAAGTATAAAATTTGGATATGGAAATTAAAGGGTGTCCCAATATTTAATGTAATTTGATGTATGTAGACAAACTTTTAAACCATTGTAGACAGACAGCTGAAATTTACAAATAGCCTCTATTACTAAGTCAGCTATAAGAACAAGTGCTTAATTTAAATTTATAAATTCAAGAATGTTTTTATAGTTAATGAAATTTGACCTCTATGGCCCTATCTTTTGAACCGTTATATATAAACACTTGAAAATTAGACAGAATATCCACTACTTTGTCCGGAATTATAAACATTTAAAATTATAATTTAAAGGGTGTTGCAATAGCTGATGTAATTTGATGCATATGGCCAAACTGTTGAACAGTTTTATACAAACGGTTGAAATTTAATAAGAACCCTAAAACAACAAGTATACATTTGAATTTGAAAATTAAAGAGTGTCCCGATAGTTGATACAATTTTATGTATGTGGTCAAACCTTTTAAGCGTTATAGACAGATAGCTGGAATCTGTTTTAATTTAATTATTATTTTCTGCTGAACAGTTATTTTTTAAATATGATTATATTTTATAATCTGATTGATTGATGCCACTGACTGTACTGCTAAATTCAATATTTTGGCAACACTGTTTCAAATAATATTTTAATCCAATTTATTTTGTACCACAGCTAAAAAATTGACTCTAAGATTAAAAGTTAATTATTTGTTGTTTATTTTTTCAATGATTTTATTTTAAATAAAAAAAGCTTTTGAGTGCAGTAATCGCTATGATGTAAATACCTTGGCATTTCTTATTATTTCTATAATTTTTTACTTCTTTAAATATTGAGATATTAAATTCTAATCGACTAATCAAACACTCAAAATATTGTGTAGGTAAAATTAAATGAAAAATCACTTTTTACAACTACTTTTTATTTAAAACACGCTCCACTTATATTTCATTTAAATTAAATGTAATTTTTAATTGTTTTTGAATGTTAATTTTATAACTAACAAAATGTGTAAAAACAAATTATTTTATTTTATTCCAACGGACAAAAAAAGAACCTATCAGAACAGTAAAAAGTACTTTTTCATTTATTTTAACTAACAAAATATAACTTACGAAAACATTAGTGACAACTGTTTTTGTATTTATTTTAACTAATGTATTTAAATCTAGGAAAAGAGTAAACTAAACTACTCTTTTATTCATCTTTACCCCCTAAAACTAATTTGCCGAAATGTCAAAAGCAATTTTTTCCCATGTAATCCAAGCCAAAACCTCAGACATAGTTTCGAAAATCAGCAAGATCGGTGTATGTCCTTCGAGGCAGCGTCGAAAAGACAACGCCCCCCTCTTTTATATCTATATCATTTGGAACAATTAAGTAACTACAAAAAGAAAAAAAAATTAATAGATGGGGCGATAGAGAATTAAAATTAAAAAAAAAAAACCATCAAGTGAAAAAATATGCGCTTGCCCATATTTTTCCATAAAAAAGTACGATTGTAAACAATTTTTTTAAGATATCAATAAGGGTATCATTTAAAAGCTTTTGAACAGATCTTTCAGAAAATTCCAAAAATTTTAAAAAATTCTAGACATTTTTTGTTTGCTTAATTTTCTGTCACCTCAATATTTGTTTTTTGACTGGAGTTACATCACCTAACTAGATTTACATACAATTTGGCATGGCCGAATATAGTACTTTTTTATATTTACTCTTTAGGCGATTTTCAGAAATTTCAATATGATCAACAGACGCGTCACAGTAAATCAAAATTGAAAGTTTTGGTCTATGATTTTTTGTAGTGATTTCAGTATTTATGTATATAACAAAAAATCATGTGTGTAGGGATAAAAGCTTCATTATAAAAAATTTGCAAAAAGTGGTTTTTCCGCGTCTTATTAAAAATTTCTCCAATTCAATTTGAATAAAAAGTTTATACTGTTTAATAACACAGTATGTTGACTTGATTTCGCAATGGGATTAACTTTCTCACATTGGGAAAACCATTACTTATTAAAAATTTGTATTTAATCAAAATTTCTCAAATTGAAATTGTATTTCCTTACAGTTAAATAGCCTTGATTTTACAATAGGTCTCATTTTCCGAAATCAAAGGGTTTTGTTCGGTAATGGTTTCTGTTAAAAAAGCCTGCATGTTATATATTTCTTTTTTTGTTTGAATGTATTTAACTCGACATATTTATCATTATTTATTTATCATTCTTGCTATCAGAAACCAAACAGTATTGCGAAATCGTGAGCAGATATATAGGTTCACTTACTACTAATTTTTAATTTCATTTGAATAACTAAAACAAAGATTACAAATAGAACTGTAACGTTAATTACTGCGAAATATTTTTAACTTTTCTTTTGCTATTACTTTGAAATTACTTCTCTACTCTTCCTGAAACTTAAAAGATAGGAGACTTCTAAACTTTAAGACTATATATAACAAGATGTAACAAATTATTCAAAAAAAAGAAAAAAAGTTCTTTTTAATTTCATATTTTTATGATCTAAATTATTGGAAAAAGGCCATATCAAAAAAAGCATGTCCATATCAGCATTTCCATAATCATGGTTATGGTTCTTGTGGTGTACTTTGAATTATAATCTTTGTTTTTTTTACGAAGTTCTTCCATCAAGTCGGATTAAGTTAATTTAAGATTCATTAGATCACTCGATGTTTCTTCATCTTTTATACCCTCAGGCGCAGCTTACTCTGCATGTACCTTTGTAAAAACCAAACGAAAAAACAAATTTTGTACCAAAAAATTGCGCCAAATAGTAATATATTTTAAAACTGCTAGATCTAATTGATTTTTCAATTGCAGTGCAGACGAGAAAGAATTTCGCATAGACAACATTTTAATTCTATCAACGTCTCTTTTAAAAGCTTTTCGTGTTGACCACTCTCATTTAAAAATGATTTTTAACCATATTTTATGGCCTCCAATAATTTTTATAATCTTACGTTAAGTATTACCATGACTGTGGAGCTGGCATTCAAACGCTTATGTTTTTTGTTTTCATTATTAACTTTTTGATATATCTGAAATTAGTTCTTAAATGAGTAGTTAGTAAGCCTATTAATACGCTTGTAACTGTATATACATATTTATGTGGCAATTGACTTTTAAACATACATATATAAATTAATTAACGAAAATTACTTAAGATTTCTTTTTCAAATATGCAAAAAAGCTCCTTCAGTTAGATTCGTTTTTGAAAGCCCTATTATAGTTTACATATCTCTCACTCAAAAAATTTTTCGTTAACATAATTGAATTATTTTAACATTTCTGTAAGAAAACTAAAAAATGTACATTCATAAAATTTATAATTTTAATTATTTTTAGCAAAACTTACAAAATCAAAATATAACGCTTTCTAAAATTGGGTCACAAAATCCATTCTGTTTTATAGTTTTCCATAAATAAATAAAATTCTTTTTTTTTATAAATTTATATACTTTATACATTTTTTTATTTTTCGCATAGAAATATTAAAATAATTCAATTCTTTTAATTTAACATTTTTTAGTAAGAATGAGTATTTACTTTTATAAATAAAAAAATTAAGCACCAAAAAAAAAATTTTTTTTTGAACCGTTATCGCAATTATGAAAATTTCCGGATGTATGTTTTAAAATTAGTCCTAAATTTAAAATTCGACTTTTATAATTTACTAAGTTTAAACCAATAGATAAGCCAAGGATGTATAATTTCTAAAGTATTTTGGAGGAAATAGGAATTGAAACTAATAAAACCACATTTTTTTAATAAGTTCTTTTTTAAGTCGCGCTCTCATAAGAAATATTAATTAACTCTGTTTTTAACAAAAGACGCTTCAAAATTCATATGTACATTTAAAAAAGTATTGTATAGTAAATAAATTAATGTACATACAGTAT
Organism: Cistogaster globosa; assembly: GCA_937654795.1. Lineage (NCBI taxonomy): Eukaryota > Metazoa > Arthropoda > Insecta > Diptera > Tachinidae > Cistogaster > Cistogaster globosa. Next base: position 119,171,805 of record OW569403.1, read on the forward strand.
TATTTTTGCTTACATAATATAATTGTCTTCTTTGTGTATTTACAGAAAGATTATTAATACAAATTATCAGCAGAGAAGAAAAATATACATAAATTATTAAAATTATTTATCATTGTTTACAAAATATAATACACAATTTAAATTTTTGCTACAAATGTTGTTGAACTTTTTATTGATTTTCGTAAAAAATGTACAAATAACTAAATAGAAAAGTTTTAATATTTAACAAACACTTTTTACGTTCATACGTACCCTATTTGCAAATAAAAATTATTTCTAATTAGCTAATTCACTGTTCATACGTCATGAATATTTTCGACATTTTATTGGTACCAGATAGCAATTTTATATTTAAGTGGTAAAATGTCGAGACAAAACATTTGAGCATTTTATAATTATACCTGCCAAAATACTTTTCGCACAATCTTTTATATTCAAAAATTACTTATGAACAATTTTTTGTTTTTAAACAATAATTTTGTCTCCTCAAAATATTACTTTTTAAAATTTGTTATAAGGTCTAATACGCAAAAACGTTTAAAAAAAAAAAAAATGTGGCAGCATTTTACATCTTATTTGTAAATAGTGTAGTTAATCAGGAATTGTTTTTGTGAGTTTGATATTCACAAATAAAAATTTAACTCACCGTTTATGCGGCAAAATAAGAATATATTTTTGCAAACAAAACGTGCGTTTAAACGTAGTAACTGTAATATATTTACGTGTACAAATTATTATTTTTCTTCCTTTGTTTTAAATTTTTTTCATAACATTTGAACACGTTAACTATTTGTAAAAAATTATAAAGATTTTTTTTTGTAATAAAAAAATAATAATATTCGCGTACATGCATTCTGAAAATAAAAATTAGCTACGCTCGAAAATATTTTACATTATTTTTGCTGTTTAAGGCTTTTGTATTCGAAGCAAGGCAACTGGTCTAAAAAATTGCTTAGTAACAACGCATATCTGTACATGAATTATTTTGTTTTAAAGTTTTCGCAGAATAAAAAATTATGCAAATTAACTCACTTATAAGAAGTACATGATTAAATAATAAATATTAACAGACCCTCTATATATTTGACCAAAAAGCGGTAAAAAGATTCAAGACTTTTTAATGTATGATTACGATCTAATGATTGATAAAAATTTAAACGTCTAATTAATTTTACAAAAATGTATTTTTGGAGTTTATTCATTTCGCTACTTTGTTCGGCTTTCCAAGCAGATGATTTTGATAAAAAAAAAAATAAAAATTGTCGTTACGTCGTTTTAGACAAGTTTGAAGCAAAACCCTTTTTTACGGTTTTATGGTAAATTTAAGAATATAGTGTTCTGTAGTTTATTACTTTTAGCCTTTTATGATGAAATTTAGATTTTTTTTTACTTTTTTTAACCTTTGGGTTGTAATTCGATCTTGTTGTGAAAAAAGTCATGTTATTTCTTTCAAATCTGGATTCTTTATTCAAATAATGATGTTTTTGTTGAGACGAACATTTTAGCAAAGTCTACACTTTAGTTTTTATGGAGTTCAAGTTTGGTTGTTTTGGAAAATCTCACATTTTTTAAATAGCGACACTTTGTAAAACATCGTTTTCTTTAAGTTTAAATTGTGTGGTTACTAAAACATTCTATTTCGCAGACGAGTCTTAGCTGAATTCCTTATCGAAAATAATCTTTCAACGCAGGCATTCTTATTGGGAATTAACAGCGTATAAAGTACGGCAAGTTATCTGCAGTATCCTTATAACTGAAACCTTTGGCCAATATGTATATAAATTAGTGGGAATATCGTCATAAAATAATCTTTTTAATCAACAAAAGGTAATTGTTTCCTTTAATTTTCATACACACCCAACGGTTATTAGGGTCCAAAAAAATTTTTAATAATTTTTGGCAATAACAAATTTTTTTGCGATAGTAAATAACAGCATTTTGCAATAAAAAAAATTTCTTGAACTTTTAATACATTCATATTTTCAGGAAGCCTAATTATTAGTTCCTAAAATATGAAAAACTATTTCCTCGTAAAATTTTAATAGTTTCATCATACATTTCAACATTATTTAATTCAGTTTCAAATGTTGACCCATAATCAACGGCATTTAGTGGGAGAGGAGTGTGTTTGGTATATCAATGAATATGTTTAAATTATTTATAAATTGTTTACAATTATATACTTCAATAAAAACTGATGGCTTAAATATTTTTGAGGAAAACAAAATTAAACTAGAACACAACCTTTGATGCATACTGCCTGCGTCCACATTGTCTAATTGAAAAGCTAAGTTCTTATTGCCTTTAGGACTTAAAAGCAGCAAAAAAAGTCTTGGTTTTTCATCACACATCTCATTACATTTTGTGCTGTTTTGTAATATTCCGCTATTAAAATTAATAAAAAATAAAACCGGCTTTTCATATCGACTTTTGTCAAGACAAATTAAATGCTCATCTAGACTTGCAAAAATCGTCAAGAAAATCGCCAAATACATTATTATTCACCAAAAAACCGCCACGTCGCCAAATCAAAATTTAAGTCGCCAAATGAATGTGAAAATCGTCACGTTTGGCGAGAAATCTGACATCCCTGGTGCAATACAAGAAAATAGTTAAAATTTACAATATTGAAAAGCGAAAACGTAACAATTGCAATAATTTTTAACTCTCATTTGATAAAAGATTTGTTTGTTTGTTAAACAACATCTTTTGTGAAAGTTTTCCAACTATTTGACATAAGATATCAGCGAAATTACCATAGGAACCAATTCGCTCAAAAAACAATGACAATGATCGACGGTGTAACCTGTAATAAATTGCCTATTATAAATCAAACATGATGTAACGAAACAAACGTTCACATATTTTAAATAACACAATTTATTTGATTACTAATAATTGCTTTTCAAAGCAGATAAAACATAAAAATACAGCTTTTGTTGAAATTGTTTTTATATATTTTTGATTTCAGAAATTCTTGGTGATGAAATGTGTCAATCATGGAAAAAGGAGCTAGAAAAAACAGTTAACTCTAAAAAAAGGTCAAGTCTTTTAAGAGCTGCTATGCGTGTGTTTGGTTTGCGTTTTGCATTATTAGGCCTGGTGTTATTTCTGCTTGAATTGGGTTTAAAGTAAGAAATTTCTTTGTATTAAAACTGCGATAACAAAACAAGTTAAAGAAAATATTTGTGTTGGAAACAAATATTTTTTTTTACACAAATACATATTTTTGCTTTTATATCACCCGACACATGTGGGTGATTAAACATTTTAATTTGAATCTTGTCGGCTGTCTATGATTATAGAAAATCATTTAGTTTTTCTTTTTTATTTATTTTACAGAACCCTGCAACCACTGTTTCTTTTGGGATTGATTGCGTTTTATGCAAATGATGAAGGCGACATAACAATGGCTTATCTTTATGCAGCTGGTGTTATATTGTGCTCAGCATTAAATGTGATCATAATGCATCCATATATGCTGGGCACTATGCATACAGGCATGAAAATACGTGTAGCCATGTGTAGTATGATCTATCGTAAGGCCTTGCGTTTGAGTAAAACTGCTTTGGGTAAGACCACTGCTGGTCAAGTGGTCAATTTGATATCGAATGATGTGGGACGCTTAGATTTGGCCATGATTTTTATACATTATCTATGGGTGGGTCCCTTAGAGACGATACTAATAACATATTTAATGTATAGAGAGGTATGTAAGAACAAACTTTTTTCACAATTTTTTATGCTAAATTTTTTATTTCTTTTTGCGAATTTTATTTTTAGATTGGCATCTCTGCTGTGTTTGGAGTGGCATTTATGTTAATGTTTATACCACTTCAAGGATGGCTGGGTAAAAAGACATCAGTTTTGCGTTTGCGTACAGCTTTGCGTACAGATGAACGTGTGCGTATGATGAACGAGATCATATCTGGCATACAAGTTATAAAAATGTATGCTTGGGAAATACCTTTTGGCAAAATGGTAGCACATGCTCGCAAAAAAGAAATCAATACCATTAGACAAGTATCATATATACGTGGTATATTGCTATCATTTATAATGTTCCTAACACGTGTATCAATTTTCCTAAGTTTAGTTGGTTATGTGATACTGAGTCACTTTCTAACGCCGGAAAAAGCATTTGTCATAACAGCTTATTACAATATATTAAGAACAACAATGACAGTATTCTTTCCTCAGGGTAATTTTAATACCAATAATTTTAATTTATTTTATTGCAGCGAAGATAAATCGTTGCTTATACTAAGCAAATATTTGGCAGAATACATGTAACCACTTAACTCCAAATTTAAGACAATATGTCAACAATATCATATAAAAATAGTGGTTACGACTATTATGTCGAATTTTTTCTTAGTCTGAATTAAGCATTAGTCAATATACATATATTTAACAAATAATATCTCCGTTCCCTTACTTTTTGGGTTAATTTCGGTAAAATGAGAGTAAACCGAAATTATTCTTAGTTGAAGACAAAAATGTCCAAAAGTACGGGAACATAAAAAACCAAGATTCAATCCCAAAACAAGATGTAAAACAAAATATATGTACATGCAGTTGTTCATAGTAAACATAATAGCACAAATATTTTCTATGTTCTTAAATTTATTTTAGTATTTTTTTGGGATAACCTTGTAAATAACACCTTTGAAAAACTTTTGCGTGCATGAAACATAGAATTTTTTGTATTTGCTGCCTTTTACTTTTCTACCAGCTGATTGTTTCTCAGTTTAAACAATCTAATGAAATAAAAAGCCTGTGCCGTTTCTTGCAGAAAGAAAATGAATTTTATTCTCTCAGAGGCAGAGAGGAGTCGGGAACAGTTTTCGGTAACATTGGGAACCCGCGAGTTCCCAAAGTTGAGTAAGGGAATGCATCTAATATAAAAAACACCATAAGTTCAGAAAAAAATAGGTTTCCAAACCGATTGGTTAAGAGCCAGTTATTTTTTAAGGAAAAAAAAACCAACTAATTTTTTTTCGCCATTAAATGAATTACGGGAAATTCATTGCATATCACTAGTTCTTCATGCTATCTAAAATTAGGTGAATAAATTTAAACGTAGCCGTATAACTACAAATTATAGTCCTTGACATTTTGGAAATCATATGAGGTGGCAAAAATAATAAAATAGCAGATTCTCTAATTTAAATTATTAAATTACGGTTCCTAATGAACGTTCTTTCTAAAGAATAGTTGTTAATAAAAAATGATTTCGCCAGTAAATACCAAATAGCGGATTTTACTGCAAAATTGGACGACAAGAATATCTTAACGAGATTTCGCAATGGCAATGTAATTACATGTTTACAATGACGGCTTGGCAAAGAAATAATAAATCAAGAATATAGTTTGTAATTTAGCGGAAGAAAACGAGAAAAGCCGGCAGAGTAAAATAGAACCACCTTGCAGATGTCATAAATATATGATTTAACATGCGAATTATTTCCGCATCCAAAATATTTTTTATATTTGGTTTCTGCATCTTCCAACTTTAAAGTAATGGCAAAGAAATTAATGTCTCTTTTTAGCTAAATACGCTATATAGCTTTCATATTGAATAAAAAAAAGATTTAGCTTTAAAGAAAAACATACATTAAAAAGGTCTTTTGACTTGCTTCCGACTTATGAAAGAAATATTGTTTAATAAGTACGTCTTTATTAATTTAGGAATTTCTCAACTGGCTGAAACGCTGGTATCGATTAAACGCATACAAAATTTTATGCAATGTGAAGAGACTGATATTATAGACAAATCGACCGATTTTGTAGCCAATTACGATTGCAGTAACCAGTCAACTATTAAAGATGGCGACAGAGTCTTAGATGAAAATTTAGAAAATGAAGAAGCAGAAAAAGAACCATTAATTTCTAATGGTCATGCCACGCTATCAGAAGCAGGAATTATTATTAGTAATGTTAAGGCTAAATGGGATCAGGATTCTTCTGAATATACATTAGATGATGTTAACTTACGTGTGCAACCAGGTACTTTAGTTGCAATAATTGGTCCTGTCGGTGCTGGAAAATCAAGGTTTGTTTGTTGAATCAATTAATATTTTAATTTGATAGTCTATCCACATATTTTCTTTTCTTTTCAATCGAAGTCTTATTCAATGTATACTCGGTGAACTTCGGCCTGACTCGGGTACCATTAAAACAAATGGAACTGTTTCGTATGCCTCACAAGAACCATGGCTTTTTACTGGTACAGTACGACAAAATATACTTTTTGGTCAGCCTATGGATAAGAAACGTTATCATCAAGTCGTTAAAAAGTGTGCCTTGGAACGTGATTTCGAGCTTTTACCTTTCGGAGATAAAACTGTTGTGGGAGAAAGAGGTGCATCTCTTTCAGGTGGACAAAAGGCACGCATAAGCTTAGCCAGAGCTGTTTATCGTAAAACCTCCATATACTTACTTGATGATCCATTAAGTGCCGTAGATACTCACGTTGGTCGCCATCTCTTTGACCAGTGTATGCGTGGTTTTTTACGTGATCATATTGTGGTATTAGTGACACATCAGTTGCAATTTCTACAAGCCGCTGATCAAATAGTCATAATGGACAAAGGTCGTGTAAGTGCAGTTGGCTCTTATGAATCATTACGAGAAAGTGGTTTAGATTTTGCCCAAATGTTGGCAGATCCTGAAAAGGATGATTCCATGGAAGTTAAATCTCGCTCTCGCTCGGGCAGTCATATCTTTGATCGCCAAAATAGTGAAGCTTCCCTTAATTCAGCGGCCGATTCAACTATGGAAGATAATGCCATGCAAGTGCAAGAGAGCCAAGAAGAAGGAAAAATTGGATTGGAATTGTATAAAAAATATTTTAAAGCAGGAGGTGGTTTCTTTATGTTTATAGTAATGTTACTGTTTTGTATATTGTCACAAGCTTTGGCTTCATGTGGTGACTATTTTTTGTCGTATTGGTGAGTTAAATATTAAATTTTGTTTTAAAAAATGATTATATATTATTTTAACATAAGTTCATATTTAATTTAATTTTTAAGTTTTTAAGAAAGAAAATTATTTACAAATCTTTGCGGATGTTTTCCAAGAAAAACAAGAAAAGTTCGACACAAGCATTTCGAAATGAAATTAAGATATTTCCTAAAAAGAAAACTTGCGTATGTAAAAATATTCGAAATATTATATATTTCGTTTTGCTGTTTTGCATTTGAAAATCATAAATATAGTTTAAGTCCACGGCAGGACAAGACTGCAAAGCTTTCTATCAATCATGCCCATATTTAAAACAAAAATATATTTTAGATAAGAGATGTTTTTAAATAATGTTACTTTCAGCTTACTTAAGAGCAATTAAATTAAAGATAATTAGAAAGTCACCACAGCTTTAGAGTGAATACTGCCTAGGACATTACAATGTTAAAAAATTCGGTTGGCAACATTAAAAATAATCCAAGAATCGAATACTAGAGATGAGCAATATTTCTATACCTGTTATCTAATCACTGTGACTAAAAAATCACTGGTCACTACTGTGGCTGTTTATCAAGTAACAGTTCTGCGAAAGAACGTTCTCTACATTTGCACATAAACAAACTTTAATTTCACTTTACTTTGCGGAGAGTACTTTTGATTTCATTCTTTCATATGTGAAAGCAGCTTTATTAATGTGTAGCTTTCTCTAGCTTCTTCTTATTAACAACAGCTATTTTTTTCCAAACTTCTCACAAACATGTAATGTATGTAACAAAAAGACAATGTTTTGTGCTTTTTATTTGAAACTATATTCAGTGTTACCGAAATTTATATTTCTAGCCAAAATTAATTACAGCTGCTTTGAATTATCTTTTGCATTATGGTTTCTATATATTTTCTATATTAACACGTATACTTAAATAAAAATATATGCTTAAATGAAAAAAAGAACTGCAAACCGTGATCACGGTAAATATTAAAAAGATCGGTAATTTGAAAACCACGTTCACTCGTAACGATGTTCCTTAAAAATCACTGGATATCTCATCCCTATCGAGTACCTTGTTGGGAAGTAGTTAGCCTTAAGTGCGTTTTGTATTTTAAACAAATGCAATATCATATTCGTTGTTAATATAAGTGACCCAAACGAATTATTTATTAAAAACACAACAAAAGCTAGTTAATATTCTGTTTTTACACGAACAAATTTATTTGGTTTTTGGCAGTTTAAAAATATTACTTTTTCTCTTCTATAAATGTCGGTAAAACTTCTCTAATGAGCTGAAATAAACTTCGAGCTAAATGTGCGTACCTACGAGTATTAGTTTCACCTTTAACAAACAAATTTCATCTTACATGCTTAGATTTGACTTTTGCATATGAAATAATTTTAAATCTAACTCCTGAAAGCATGCTTTGGTTTAGGTTTACCAAATAAGTTCCGTTCCGGCTATCAATGCTAGTTAAATAGTTCGCTGTTTTATTGCGACTTTATTTTTAAATTACAGATTTTTTAACCAACTTCAAACAAAGAATTATGTTATCTATTCGACTAAATGTTGCTTTTTCTTATGTTTGTGCATGCAGGCATTTCTCAACCGATTTTGAAAATTTTTTGTAATTTGACAGATTATGCTTACAGATTGGTCCCGTCTTAAAAACAGCGAAAAAAATAAATAAAAAAATCATATCCCTTATGAATGAAGGGGGTAATATATGAATAAAATGTCTGACCAGGATTATTGAAAAATTTCAAAACCGAAAAATATATTTAGTATTTGACCAACAAAACTATTGCTAGCGAGATAAAATATCTTGAATAACACTGCCCTCAAAAGAAAGCTGTTTTTCCACAAAATGTCTCATTTTATTACGATGTGACGACGATCTAATATTTCAATTCTCCCCATTAGCGTTTTTGAAATTGTAAACCATGTTGAAAAGGAATAAAGAGGAATACTTACTTTGTATTTACTAATAAACAGTATTGCAAAAACTGCCTTAACCTTATTTGCATTTTGCTAGTTGTGGAGACCATGATTGTTAAATTTAAAAAGTTCATAACCATTCAATGCTAGCTTCAAATTCTTGCTCTTATGCACAACAGTGTACTTACACTTTCCGAAAGCATTTCGTATACAAACTGCATTACTTTTTGCGGCGATAATTTTTATCCCCCAATGTGAGTGAAAATCAGCATTTCCATGGACCTGGCTAAATTTCTTTTAATCTGTCGTTAAAAAATGTTGCCTGCTCCTGTTACTTTGTTTCGTTATAATTATTTATATAAGATCAATTTGCTTAGAAATTAGTATTTAAAAATCTGCTGAATATTACTGTCAAATCCTCTGCTATTTATATTTGGTTCTAAGATATCTGAAGCAACAAGTTTTTGGTTTCTTATTTCAACTCTTAAAACAAATTTACAATACAAAATCAACGAAAGTATTGAATTCTTTAATAAAATATTCTATTTCATCGTTAGATAAAAACAAGTAAGGGTGCTTTATTCGGCTTTGCCGAACCATTGGGATAGCCGAATGCCCGCTAACAATAAGGTAATCTAAATGCGACGAACCATCTATATAAGTAGGAAATAAGTTACAAATTCTTGTAACTGAAATTGATTCGCTCTGAAGCCAAGTCGATAGCACTTTTCCATTATAATTACAGATCGCAACTTCCCAAGGGTAATGCTTTGGATTAAGATCGCGACATAAAATTAGTCCATGGTAACGATTGGAAAATTTTTAATTAAAGAAACTCCGTTACTAATGTACATACCTACGATGGTAGTAATATTGAATATCAATGGATTCAAAAATATTTTTTTTTTAACTTCCATGATTCAGAACTTGAACTTCCGCATGTGACTTTGGTAACTGCTTTTTAAAAGCAATGCTAACACCTAAAATACTCTTGTCCCTTAGAGAGTTATAATTATCAAGTTTGATATTTGTGACCGTAAAAAGCCATATAATTTTGAATTGATTCAGTAACAAATCTAGATTAGCTCTTTTTCCTCCATGAACAAGAGAACCAACGTTAAAAGTAACTAAATTGAGAGTTACGGACCATAGACATCCTGAATATCTTTTAATATATTCAAGTTTTGCAGCACATGTCAATGTAGCTATCTTCCCTTCCCCTTTGTTAGAACCTCATTGAACAAACTTGAAAACGATTTATTTGCAATATTATTTGCAGATTGCTCCCTTCTATTCTTTGTTTCTTTGTGAAATTTTTTCGCACAACAAATGTATTTATTATGAGTGAAACATAAACTGTAATTAGAAAGTTAACGCAACAGGGTGCTACATTACTATCGAGAATAGCAGAGCATTTCCCAGGACCGTGCTTTTCACTGCATTTCAAACAAGAAAAAGCGCGACATTGTTGACATGTCCAACATTATGGAATTTTTGCGTTATATCTTGGCTCTTCCCCATATGGAAATTTTCGTGGAAAACTTTAAAACACAACTAACAGTATCTAGAGTCAGTCTATCAATTTATCGTTTATATCAGATGAATAATATGTCCTTTACAAAGAACGTTTTGACGTTTGCACTCCTAAGGAGTGTAACTATAAGAAGTAATTTTTTGATCCTTTAACAAATGCATCATTTCTAATTGCGCAGAGAGATCTTTAAGGTACAATTCGCTTTTGTACCAAGATTGCTTCTTAATTTTAAACTCAACTTGCTTAGAGCTTAGTTGGTCACTAAAAGATTTGACGTTAAAGTTTTCGAGAAATATAGGAGCACAATAAGAAATTCTGGTTTTAAAATTTGATTGAGAGAACCTATCAATATTGGAATCCATAATGTTGTAAAAAAGCGCTTCTGAAATTGATCGCATCTCATTCGGCTTTAATTACTGAAAATTATATAAAAAATGTTAACCCGCAGAAAGATCTATCTGTTATACAACTTTCATTAGAATCGGGCGTAATTGAGAACTAACAAACAAAACAAAGATTTCTATAGTTATATTCAAAGGTTAATATGTGTTTTTTTAATTTTTTATAGGGTTAACAAAAAAGGATCAATAGAAGCCGAGCGTGTTGAACTAGCAGCCAGACATATTGATTATGCGCCATACAACGATACCAATGAAGTTTTAGATCCACCATCATCGCATCGTCTTGAGTCTAAACTATCTACGTTGTTAAAACAATACGATATTCATGTAGATCCCGAAATGCTCGATATTTATATATTCACTATAATAACTGTGGCCACCATAATAATAACTGTCGCAAGAAGTTTTCTTTTCTTTAATGTGGCTATGAAAGCTTCACAAAATTTACACAATTCTATGTTTAGAGGCATAACCCGAGCTTCCATGTATTTTTTTAATACAAATCCTTCCGGCCGTATACTTAATCGTTTTTCAAAAGACATGGGACAAATAGATGAGATACTGCCAGCTGTTATGATGGATGTTATACAAATTTTCCTGTCCCTGTTTGGTATAGTTATTGTAATAGCAGTGATAAATCCATTGTATTTGGTGCCCACCTTAATTTTGTCCACTGTTTTCTATTATTTGAGAACGTTTTATTTGAAGACTTCGAGGAATGTTAAGCGTTTAGAAGCGATAAGTAAGTTTTCAATCTGAATTAACTTTTAATTTACTTAACTTATTTTATCTTTATGCATACATACTTAAAATATCTACTCAATTATTCGTAATAATTTTAATGTTATAAATTAATTGTTGACCACAAAAGTATGTTTCTTGAGTGAGTAGAATAAATTATAAAGTTTAAAAAAATGTAAAAAAAACAAAGAACTATTCGAATAGCTGCTTAACAAATCCCTTGCAAGACATACATAGTAAAATAAAATTTTTAAATTGATTAAAAGCAATAATAGAAATTAACTTTTAATTATAATTATTGATTAATCAAATACACATTGCTTTTATTTTCTTATCCTTTAGCTCGATCTCCGATATATTCTCACATGGCTGCCTCGTTGACAGGCATCTCTACTATTCGAGCGTTTGGTGCTCAGAGAGTTTTAATAACCGAATTCGATAACCATCAAGATTTGCATAGTTCTGCTTTTTTCATGTTTATTTGTACCTCTCGAGCTTTTGGTTACTGGCTGGATTGTTTCTGTGTCATTTTCATAGCTATTATAACATTAAGCTTCTTTGTATTTGCTCCCGAAAACGGTGGTGATGTTGGTTTAGCTATAACACAGGCAATGGGTATGACTGGCATGGTACAGTGGGGAATGCGACAATCGGCTGAGTTAGAGAATACCATGACCGCGGTAGAACGTATTGTAGAGTATGATGATATACCACCTGAGGGTGAACTAGAATCCATTGAAACCAAGAAACCTCCAAAATCTTGGCCAGAACATGGTAAAATAATATTTGACGAGTTGAGCTTGCGTTATTTTCCCGATCCCAAATCAGAATGTGTATTAAAATCCTTGAGTTTCGTCATAAAATCATGCGAAAAAGTAGGAATAGTTGGACGCACTGGAGCTGGTAAATCATCGCTTATTAATGCTCTATTTCGTTTATCCTACAATAGTGGCAGTGTTATAATTGATGCTCGCGATACCAATGACTTAGGCCTGCATGATTTACGTAGTAAAATATCAATTATTCCGCAAGAACCTGTCCTTTTTTCGGGCACAATGCGTTATAATCTGGATCCATTTGATGAATATGCTGATGCTAAGTTATGGGAAGCTTTAGAAGAGGTAATTACTATACTATAAATGCATATATTGTAAATAAAATGTTAACAGTTTATAATCCTTTGCTAGGTCAAACTTAAAGAAGTTGTATCTGAGTTGCCCAATGGATTGCAAAGCAAAATTTCTGAAGGTGGAACTAATTTTAGTGTAGGTCAACGACAACTTGTATGTTTGGCTCGAGCTATTTTACGTGAAAATCGTATACTGGTAATGGACGAAGCCACGGCCAATGTCGATCCCCAAACAGATGCCTTGATACAGACAACTATTCGTAATAAATTTAAAAATTGTACAGTACTGACAATAGCTCATCGTCTACATACTGTTATGGATTCAGATAAAGTATTAGTAATGGATGCTGGAAAGGTGGTGGAATTTGGTTCACCTTATGAACTGCTAACCGAAAGTGAAAAGAGAATATTCCAAAGTATGGTTAAGCAGACGGGAAAATCAACATATGAAAATTTGTTTAAAATTGCAAAAAAGGCCCATGAAGACTCTTTAAAACATAAAATGGAGTAGTTTTTGTAGTTTTATAGCATTGAGTACAATTTTCTATATAAAAACTTGCGATTACTTAAATCATGCCAATACGAAAAGACTAAAGATACTACAGGCCTTTGTTATATAGTGCAATTACTTATAAAAAACTATTTATCATTAATATTTGTTTTAAGTTCTTTATTTTTTTTTTTTTTTTGCTTTGTAAATGTATACAAAATGTGGGTTATTTAAAGTTATATTAATCTTATATGTATGTTGTCCAGTGAAAAAATTGTATATTTTATATTTTCTATTTCTATGTAATACAATATTGAATTAATTTTGAACAAATCAGTTTTTAAGTCAAATTTAAGTGTTAAAATAAGTCAAACTTAAGTGTTAAAGCAAATATTAAAACCTATAACGTGCCTTTATTTATAATGTAAAAGTATACAAAACGTCCAAAAAGTATAATAAAATAACGTGTTTTTTAATATACACTGAACATACTCTTTTTTAAATTTTAGTCTGGCAACTGCATAGACTCTCACGAAATTACTTATCGTTTTTCACTGTTTCAGTTTCTGTGGTTTTGTTTTGATTCCCTTTTCTTTTTAGTTTATTCAAGTACATAATTTTCATTTTAAAGTTTTTATTTCGAGCACCTGAAAAATCTAGTTTTGCACCGTTTTTTATTAAATAAAAATTTTTAATTATATCGAAATATTAAGTTTAGCTGTTATTGAAATGAATTTAAGAAAAGTGCAAAGAATTAATCAAAATACATTATGAATAAAGTAAAATAAGTCGAATAATATAAAAAATCATTGAATTTACCCTCAAAGTTTGGTTGGCTGTTGTTATGTAGTAAAATTTTACAAAAAAAAAAAAAAAAAAATCCACGAGGAAAATGTAAATGTATATAACGTGTGTATATACGACAGGATTAACCAAATGGTAAAAGTGTGCGTGTTGTTTAAAGAGCTGTGTGCGTGCTAAAATTTCTTTTCTTATTTTTGCTTATGATCTAAACTATACGACAAAAATAACAAACCTTAAAGGTAAAAACTTTAGTGAACATTTCATAAAATGAATAATTAATACACTTCATTATCTCAACAATAATACATATCTATTTATGATTGTCATTTATTGCTATAAAAAAAGTAATTGTCTTTCCTTTTACGTTCGTTTTTTATGTCAATGTTTCTTGTGTTGTTACTTTTTGTTGTGCTCTGGAAATAAACGGAAATAGCTGACTTAAGGGAAAATTGGCAAACGGAAACGATTCGTGAATTAAATATTTGCACAGTGGTCTAAAAAATATAAATTAATAAAATTTTATAGGTATTCTGAAAGCCACGAAAAATAAATAATTTTTAAGATTTATTTGCTTGAGGTTTATAATTATTCAATGCAAAATTAATTTTTGCGATTACTATTAGTAAATATTTCGATTGCAATAGTTAAAAGTCTAGTTTGTGTTTAACTCAAATGTAGAAGGCGAGAAGGTAGAGCTTCCTGCAACGGCTTAAATTTAAGATACATACTTGGACAATAACCGTACACGTTTTGTAACCACATATAAATAAAGTTAATATATATATTGTTCAGTGTAAAAAATTAGCTTCGAATGATAACTTAATGACAAATATATTAAGAAAAATTGCAATTGGGATTGCCTTGACATTATTTTTATAAATTTAAGATTAATTTCACCACAGGTTATTCCATTTCTAATACCTACAATATATAATTAATACCATAAAGTATATGTCTATATTCTGAGTTCTTACGCATAGCAAAATCGAATGAATTATGTCCGAAACATACGGCTCACGATGTCCGTATGTGGATAGCCTATAACATCCCCCATATTTTGCCCCACCCTCCGCAATCACCGGATCTTAATCCGATCGGGCATCTTTGGAAGGAATTGGAAAAACGTATAAGAAAGCACACAATTTCTAATAAAAACCAGCTTAAAGAGATTCTTTTTTTTTTTTATTTATTTATTTATTTATTTTGTCAATTCCTATACAACAAGTTTTATCTTATATTTAAAGTATAGGAAAGTGGTGGTTATAAATTAAATTTAGGGATTACACATTAATACAAGTACATACACTTAAGCTATATTAACATAAGAAGTTTTTACTTAACAAATACATTACAATTAAGAATTGAAATTCAGTGTTGTGCAAAAAAATCATATAAAAAATGTTTAAAGCTATTTGCGTTGCTACCCAGTAAAAAATAGGATCATCCAAGGAGTAATCTTGGAGCGCTCCTTTGCGAGTAATGGATTACTCCGTAAAACTTCGAAACTCATTGGATTTTTAACATAGCATGTCCGCAGACACGAGTACTCCTTTTAAGCTCCTTATGGAGTACTCTCTTTGATCTTTAAAATGACGACAGAGGGAGTAATCGTTTTCATCTCCTAAAAGAGCATAAAGGGAGTAATCGTTTTTGTCTCCTAAAAGAACATAAATCAAGTAAAAATAAAATACAAATTTTGTTATTTTTTACAAGAACAAGAAAATATTTATTTATTTTTTAAATTTTTTTCAAAAATGTTGTTATTGTTTTTTTGTTGCATTCGACGATGTCGTAGTTTTTGACAAGTAAGTCTGTCGGTAAACATTTGCTTTACACTTACGAAATGCCACCTTAAAAGATTTCGTATTCCGGGTATGTTGGATATGTACCTTTAAGTGCTTCTGCAAGAAAATGAAAGAAAAGATAACAAGTAATATATTATTTAAGACATGATATTAAAAATTCAGCTATTACCAAAATAAAAAAAGTTAAACAATTTGTACTTGTTTAAGGCTATCATATTTTTGGATCCATCCCAATTTAGTTTGAGTAACATGTTTTCGCCGATCATTTTTCGTAGTGCTTTTTCAATATTAATTTTGTCAAATCTGAGTTTAATATAAGAAATCTGAAATAAATTAAAATAATAGAGAATTTTAAATACTTGTTTAACTGGTTGCATTAAAAAAACTCAGTCTTACCACTTCTGAATCAGGCTCGGTTTTAATCAGCTGTTCTGCAGAATTTAATTCCTCCAAAGAAGTAATTGGGAAAATTTTAAGATCCCTACTTGTTGGCCGTAAATGTTTAGCAAGCTGCTCTAATAAAACACTCTGTTTACACATAATTAGCTTTAAGGATCCGACTTCATTTGTTAGAATATCAACTTTGTTTTCCAGGTTTTTTATTGCTTCCTTAGCTTCATAACTTGCTTCTGGAAATATATAAATCAAAGAAAAATAAAATGCACGCTACAAGAACTATAATGGTTAATGTTTCCGGCGTAAATATTGGCTGCGTTTGGAATATATTTGTCTTGAAACTCATAGCGTATGAATCTAATATTAATCTGAATTGATCACTAGTTTTTTTGTTTGTTTTGTTATTAAAAACTTATTTTTATTTTTTTATAAAATATTCTTTTATTGAATTTTAAGTTTTTCTTTTAAAGACAATTAAAATTTTCTAATCAAAATTTATTTTACATAAAAACAAAGGTTAATCATGAAAATCAAAATTTTTATGTTTCGTTTTACATAAGGTTCAGTTTAATTGGTTTAAAAATATTGCTGCACAACTTAATGAAAATTGGGCGATTCTACTGTATCTATGTAATATATGGCATTCTCAATTCTGACAGTGATGTAAAATAGGAATAAATACAAAGTATTCTCCATCAGGTATGCAAAATATTTTGCAATATATGTCCCGCACGTTAATTTTCTCTCGAATAGTATTAAGAGTTTTCGCCTTACAAATTCCTAAACACTTTTTAGAGTCTACGGGATACTGAAACAAACTTACAGCATCTGTGAATTTGTTACCGACTAAGTATTCTTCGCCGCCATCTATTTGGAAACCATATATTTTAATGGGAACCATATTCATAGTGAAGCAATAATTATCAGGAGACTTCCCGGATAAGAAAAACGTGTCAAACTTATATCTCAAAAACCAGTTGTTCCCGTGTTTTTTCCCAAGTGGTAAAAATTTAGGATCTTCCGTTTTTAAAATCAAATGTCGTTCTATGGCACGATTGTTTAGCTGTTGGCTAAGCTGTGACGGTTTCCGACAGTCTTTTTTTAAGGTTTGCAAATAATTCTCATATTTATATGCTGAAAAATTATCAACACTTCCAAAGCTTTCACCACATTTCGCCAAATGAAGTAAGCTGATCATTTCACTTCCATATATCAAGGCAAAATCGGCAACAAAAGCTTCCAATAGTTGCTGAACGCATTGCAAATTCTGTTGACAATTCGAAGGACAGAAAACAATACGATATGCTGTATGTAAAAGCAAAAAGTGGGTGTATAAATCGGCATGTAATATATCCTTGAATATTACTATTCCTGTGTAAAGCACTACTTGTCGGAATTCCTTTGCCTTCCATCTGCATACCTCATCAAATGTTCTTCCTTTCCGAGCGAACTCTTTTGGCGCATAATTCGCTACATATAATATTTTGCGATTCAATTCATTGTTTTCCAAAATGCTTAATTTATATTTTGCTTTCTTGTTTTGTAGAATTAAACGCAACATCTTTTTAATACTCCAAGATCAATCAAATGCATAGTATCGAGCGGAAATTGTGTGACCATGTTGATGTTGCATAATTCCAAGGGATGAATTTCGCTTTGAAATTGCGGTATGTGATAAGTCTTGCTTTTTCGTGATTTGAAAGCCATATCATTTCTTGCGTTTCCAGGAACTATTGTGTAATTTAGTCTTCTATTTTTATATGAAGCTTCTTGCTCACATTTTGAACAACCTTGGGCAGAAGTGTGACCCACTGTGCCGGTTAAAAACGCCCTTGCAGGTGTGTCACAAACAAAAAGTCGAATTTTAGGTATGAACGATTTGTCTTTAATTTTAATACCTTCATTATTTAATTTAATGTATTCCTCCACAAACCGTTTTAGGAATATTGCCACATCTGGAGGCTTTGATGGGCCAATATATGTAGCAATTAAAAATGGCTCTGTGTTTTTAAATTCTGAGAAGGCACCTAGGATTGGCCATAATGACTTTGATGAGCTTTTATAAAGCGGCATTCCATCCACAAATATATCGATCAGTAGTTCGGTATTTGCATTAAGTGATAAGTATTGGCCGTGCATTATCAGTGCTTTTTCTAAACCACAATGAAAGTATTCACCTGGTGCCATATCTGTTATTTCTGGGCTCACTGTGAAGCAGCATGGGTTTTCTGCATGCACTGGTTTCAACAATGTTTCTCTGCATAGTGGAACGTCCATACCTTCACTTTTTAAAATGTAGAGTAGTGAATTACAGCATTCGTTCAATACGCGATTTTCAATTACCCAAGAAGCAAGCTTCTTATTAAAATTTTCACTGATATTGTTTGAATTGATATTATAATGAACGTCAAAGTTTTCCGTTTGGCTATCTTCATTCGATATATCATTGTCTTTGTTAGGTGCTGATGCTTCTTGTTCACTAAAAAGTCTCCGGATTACAATTTGAGTATTTTTCAATTTCTTTTTTAACTAGTCGTCTTAAATGACGCTTAGAAACTAAATTTTCACAGATTTTTAAAAAATTTTTTATTATACCCGTTCCTTTTCGCTTTTTTTAAGAACACTTTTTAAAATTAAACTGACTAAATGAAAAAAAAAAACGAAAACATCAACAATTAACAGCTATGTCAAAAAAAAACCAAAAACGAACTGATACATCCCCCATTGATCCATTTGGAGTATTAAGCGAGGCATAAACAATAAAACAAAAAAAGTTTCGATAGCTCCCTTATTACTTCAAATGGATGAACAAGTCATTACTCCTTTATTGCTCGATTATGGATTAATCCATATATTTTTTACTGGGTATTGAGTTGTTGAGTTTGGGGAAGAATATTCCAAAGACGAGCCGCGTGTATAAAGAAATGCCATTCAGACACATGGAAAAAAAATCAGCTCAGATGTAACCAAAAAACTGGTGCATTCAATGCCTAGGAGATTGGGTGAAGTAATTAAGCAAAGAGGATACTCTACTAAATATTGAAATTACATTTTATTCTCTTATAAAGTAATATTGTCCCATAAATTTTGCATTATAAACATTATTTAATTCTTTTTCATAAAATATTTGGAATAAATTTTTATTTTTCTGTACTTATGTAAAAAAGTACAAGCTTGTTAACAATATATAAAAAGAAAAAAAAACCTAATACTGTTTGATTTTTTGTAGAAATCTATGGTTTTATTCAAAAATGCTTAGTGTGCCAAGAATATTGTCCGCGTCTGTAGATATTTATTTTTATTTATTATTATTTTTTTTGGAGTTACTTCATTAAATTAGATTTACATACATAATGAAGAATATATAAGATTCCGCACAGCCAAATATAGCAAACTTACTTTTTTTTAGAAATATTTCGATATGAATTGGAATCCCAATCTTCTTCATTAATATTATTTTTTTTTTCTTTTAAGAAAAGATATAAATTTCTGTTTTCAGTCATTTTGTTCGAAAACTTATATTTTCAATTGAAAGAAAAATTTTATTCTGTTTAATCAGTTTTTTCTTATTATTCTTTTTAAATTTTAACGTTCTTTTTGACTAGTGGTGATGATTTAGCTGTTTTATATATTTGAGATCTCAAAAGTATAATACCTACTTTACCCAGTGATTCGTTTTTTATCATAAAGGTTTTTCTACTGTCGATTCTTCCAAGTGCAAAATACTTTAATGTTTTTCATACAAATGAAAACAAAAGCTTTTGCTCCCGTTTGGGAATTAGGTAGAACCCAGCAAAAAATTTCAAAAAAGGTAATCGAGTGTGGAATTAAGCATTTTTCCCAACTGGATTACCAACCTAATGAGTTTAACAAGGTATGATACTTTTATAATCAATTACTGAGAATTGATTACATTGACTATTGCAGGAAATAATAATAATCATAAGTATGTATTTTAAGGTATTCTTTTTTAACTTAAAGAACTAGTTTAATTACTGTTTCCTTTACTAGCGAACTAATGTAATGTGTTTTGTAATTGAGTGACAAAATTTGGCAATCACAAAAGTAAGTTATTATAAGACAAGTACTTTTCAAGGTAATGTCTAATTTTTTGCTGGGAAGCGACTAAATATACTTAACTTTAACTATAATTATACATTAAATTTCCTTCGTGTAGACACTCAGTTAAATATCAGGAAATCTCGTTTATCAGATTAAACCACATGTAACAAATTAAGACTCTAACAAGAATTGGAATTTTAACTATAATCATTTCATTTATTCATTTTATTATAAGAACCTAGCCTAGGGGCCAAAATCGGTCACAATATTCTACTCAATAACTCACATGCAAAGTAAATAGAAAAGAAATATTCTTGAAAAAACGACTTCGGTACAGATAGGCATCAAATATAAGGTCTGTTCATTTACTAAAAATTGTTACGAATTTGTAACAATTGTTACTGGAAAGTGTTCATTAACCCAAAAAATTTGCAATGAGAGAGAGTAAACAGAGAGAAAAAAATGAGATACAAAAAATTTCTTGCAAATTCTTACTAGTAAAATTTTTACTTGCAAGAATTAGCCAAACAGCTGTTTCTTACTTTTGTTTACAAAATAATTTACTTTAAAAATGCCTGATAAAAGAAATTTTTATAGCATCAAAGAAAATGCAAGCATTTGACAATTAAAAGAGTATAAAAATAATATTATTTTGTAATTTTTTTCTAATTTAGCCATGGAAGTACAAATCAAAGTAGTGTAAAACAACAGAAATTTGGTTTAGAATCTTCGAGTTTTGCAGGTGTTTGTATTATTTTTAGAATTAAAAGTAAAAAAGCCAATGATGAAACATTCAATGCAATGTACTTTTTTCCGTACAATTTAAAGAAGAGTTGTACAATTCTTATGTTTAATTAAAAATAAGTTATATACATGTTAAAACTATTTCTAATATAATAAGAATGTTTATTAGAACTAACTGTAGAAAAAAAAATTCTATACATGATGAACTTAAACATCATAAACGCGTTTGCAAATTACCAAATATTTAAAAGATTATTTAAAATATTTTATATATTTTTGCTATTTGGTACTTGGAGTATTCTTTTAAATTTTTTCGTGTGGTTTCCAGTTTGCTGGCTTTCAGTGGTCTTTGTTTTATAAATTTTTGCACTCTAGTACATTTGCTTTTAAAAATAGTACTATTTTGTGTGCATAACGTACAGTTTTTACGTCTTACATCTCATTTCCAAAGCCACAACAATTTTCTTTGCTAATTTTTTATAGTAAAGCGTTTATTTACTTTTTTAACTTTTTGAGAGCAATTTTGCAAAATTGTTTCTTACTCTCTCGTTGCAAGTTCCTGCTAGTAAAGTAAATGAACAGAACTATTAACACTGCAACTTTTTTTGTTTTGAATAGAAACGGCTACACTGTTTCATGTACTTGCAATTCTCTTTTGTTTTCTTATACGTCTAAGCAATAAAAGCCAAAATTGCAGAAACAAAATTTTAATGCGTGGACACGAATGCAATTTCATAAGAGAATTTAGAAAAAATTTTCAGAACGGGGACTAAAAGGTTGTAATCTCTTAGCATTTGTTTTCAATCTTGTTTACTTAAATTACCTTTAAAGCGGACAAATTAACACCCTCGAACAATACGTAGAAATAACGTCTTATAGGGCACCTTTTACATTTTTTTTATGTTTTACTTTTAATTATAGCGGACATAAAAGAATTTCGTTTGTTGTCAGACTTATAGTTTTTCCATATAAATAATAAACCTGTTTGTAAAAAATTATTTTAGAGAATTTTTTTGTGCAAATCTGTTTTCGAACATTTTCTGCCAATGCTAAAAAAATAATAAACGAATTTGATGGGTGTATGCACCATTTTGCGAAAATTATATGCATAATAGTTAGCAGTCGGTTACTTTATTTTACTTTATTAAAATTCGTCAAACATAATCCGCATCCATGTCAATTAAATTTGGTTATAATATTCTAGTTCTGTAGTTGCTTTGTAATAATTTAATTCGCTTTCCTTTTTTTAATACCCTGTGTTTTAAATTTGTTACTACTTTTTAATAAGACATGATCAAAAATAAAAAAAATAAAACGTTTTCAGACATAAAAAACGCTAACATTAAAAATTGATTGATAACCATCTTTATTTTTGAAGTCAAGTAAAAGTGTAACTCATACGTCGGCGGCTAAATTTTAGCTGAAAAAATGTCGGCGCAGGTCTCTGTACCAAGCGCATATATGTTACGCTGAAATTATATACCTAACTAGGGTGTCAGACGACCAAGTTTTCATTCAAGTTTTAAAATATCTCTTATTTTTTAACCAATACACTCACACTTTAAAAACTTGCTGAGAATTTGCTTTCAAGTTTTCGTTCAATTGAGTCTTTCAAATTACATTCAAGAAAACAGCTGATTGACGTTTTTCCCTTGAAATTTGTATTAAAAATTCTGCTATCAGTGTTTTCTTGACATCTTGCTAAAAAAAACTTGCTTTGAAAATGCGTGCAGCTTTCAATTTCTGTGAATTTTGACAAGCAGTATGTGTAAATTTCTTGAACGAGAATTGAACAAAAACTTGACCGTCTGACTGCACTAAAAACAAGAGCTGTTTTATAAAATCCACGGTATAGAAATTAAAAACGATATATAACCGCAAGATTGCTCTGAGAATAACAAATTGTCACTACTGTTAAACAATAAAAAAAAAAACAAAACAGACAAATAAGCAGACAACCTCACTTTTATATGCACTGTCAAAATCGGATTTTCCAATTGCTAAGCGCTGGCACCGCGCTGTTTAGATTTGCTTCATATATTTTGTATGTCCATGAGAATTTTTGACATAAAGATTGCGCTTAACTCGTTGTTAGAGTGGGTGTTAGTTTGGTTATGAGAAAAACTGCCTTTGGTGCGTGGCTATGATTATGGGCTAATGTGGTTAGAAATCGTTTTGGTATTTAGTGTAAATTTTTTATAACTAACACTAGGTGGTGCAAAAGCTTAACATACGTTTCTAGTATGGTAAGTTTTTGTACCAGGTTATTTATACAAGCACTTTATAGAGGGTGCTGCATGATTTTGGTGATCATATTTCACATGCATATAAAAATACATAGATTTAATATCAAAAAATAATATATTGTTACGAACATAAGATCTGGCAACGCCTGTTGTTGTTGTCCGTATGTGCGTGGTAAGAAAAACAGAGGGTGAAAAAGTTACTTCCACCACCATTGGGTGTGTGTATTGAATAATACGACAGTTAGCTAACACAAGTTGAGCAACCTCAATGGCTGCGATGGTAGAGGTGCGTACTGTAAAAAACAGAAGCTTGTGAGTTCGAGCCTATCTTCAGACATGACTACAGAGGAAGAATAATAATTTTGTAAGGTAATTTAAAATTAAGTAACTGCAGTACAAACCTCCCGGAAAGAGAAAGACAACTATTGTGTGAAGCCATGGCTAGATAAATTAGTTAAGACGTCTATTTAATAAAAGCAGTAGTAGATAGAGTTCAAGACGATCTTTATAAGGAATGAAAAGAGTCCTAGCTGTTAGCGGAAGGAAGTAACTAACTTATTACAGATGTTAAGTTGTGCTATTGGATTAGTAGATATGACTGGCTCAGGTGTAAAGCAAGGTGGAGAGATCTGAGTTATGGTTGAGGTTACTACACAAGGCATCGAGTAGTTCATGTCTCGCCGGAGTAACACAGTAAGCTGCGTTTTTAACAACGCATGTTTAGTAAATACGACACCATAAGATCCTAAAGACGGGTGGATCAGGATCTAGTATGTATGTAGCCAGATAGAGCCATAAAGAAGTTAGAAATGACGAATTTATAATGTGCCACAAAGGTATTTGCAATCAAAAGAATCGGTACGTTATCCAGAAAGGGATTAAACGTAACAATATAAAGTAATAGCTAATGCCATTGTAGTACTTTTATGAATTTTGCTTAAATAATTCTTGCAAAGCTTACGGAAGCTTACGTCGCAGTCAGCGCGAAAACGGAACTCTTCATCCACTTCGAGTTCGCCCACTAGAGACATTATTAAGCTGTCTATGAGTGAGTTTTTGATGAAAATGACTTCAATTAAAGTTTATAGTTATTATTTTATTTTTTTAGAGTTTTTGTTTTTAGTTTCCTTTTTTATTTACTAATAAATTTTTTTATTTTATTTATTCATTTTTATATAATTTAAGTCGTTAGTTTCGTTTTTTTTATTAATATAAGAACTGTGATTAATACAAGGTGTTTTTATGTAATATAATATATATAACCATTTTTATTTTTTTAATTTACAATGAAATGAATTTCTTAAACAAATTAAATTATAAGCATGAGTTTAAAGACTTAAAGAAAGAATTAAAGACTGAATTGTTTTTTTAATAAAATAAATAATAATAAAACAAGCTATGTTTCAAAATTTTTATGAATAAGATGCAAATCTTACGTTTGGGTTTTTAACTTTATCTTAAGAAGTTTTGAAATCTGTCGCAATATGGATTTTTTCGGAAACTGAAGTCCATGATATAATTTATTATCTTTTTCAACAAACAGAAAAAAACTATATCCAATCTAACTTTGCTTCCTTGTTAAAATATTCGGTAAACTGTTGCCGAACAGCTTCGCACTACCCTAACGTGGATTGTAAGTACTACCATTAAAGTTGTCATTAGAAACTAATATTGATTGTGTGATGCTGTTTATATATGCACCGTCACTTTCTAATAGAAAGTACATAAGTAGCAAACAAATGTAATTGCTTCGACTCTTTCCACTTTTAAGTTTATTGGTGACATAAAAACCCGGAAACGGTTTGCAAGAATACCAAAAGCATGCCTGTTGTTGTTGTCCGTATGTGCGTGGTAAGAAAAACAGAAGGTAAAAAAGTTACTTCCACCACCATTGGGTGTGTGTATTGAATAATACAATTAGCTACCACAAGTTGAGCAACCTCAATGGCTGCGATGGTAGAGGTGCATACTGTAAAAAACAGAGGATTGTGAGTTCGAGCCTATCTTCAGACATGACTACAGAGGAAGAATAATAATTTTGTAAGGTAATTTAAAATTAAGTTACTGCAGTACAAACCTCCCGGAAAGAGAAAGACAACTATTGTGTGAAGCCATGGCTAGATAAATTAGTGAAGACGTCTATTTAATAAAAGCAGTAGTAGATAGAGCTCAAGACGACCTTTATAAGGAATGAGAAGAGTCCTAGCTGTTAGCGGAAGGAAGTAACTAACTTATTGCAGTGTACGGCAGATGTTAAGTTGTGGCTATTGGATTAGTAGGGATGACTGGTTCAGGTGTAAAGCAAGGTGGAGAGATCTGAGTTATGGTTGAGGTTACTAAACAAGGCATCGAGTACTTCATGTCTCGCCAGAGTAACACAGTAAGCTGCGTTTGTAACAACGCATGTTTAGTAAATACGACACCATAGGATCCTAAAGACGGGTGGATCAGGATCTAGTATGTATGTAGCCAGATAGAGCCATAAAGAAGTTAGAAATAACGAATTTATAATGTGCCACAGTGGTATTTGCAAACAAAAGCATCGGTACGTTATTCAGAAAGGGATAAAACGTAACAATATAAAGTAATCGCTAATGCCATTGTAGTAGTTTTATGAATTTTAATTAAATAATTTTTGCAAAGCTTACGGAAGCTTACGTCGCAGTCAGCGCGAAAACGGAACTTTTCATCCACTTCGAGTTCGTCCACTAGAGACATTATTAAGCTGTCTATGGAGTAAGTTTTTGATAAAAATTTCATTAAAGTTTATAGTTATTATTTTATTTTTTTATAGTTTTTGTTTTTAGTTTCCTTTTTTTATTTAATTTTTTATTTTTATTTATTCATTTTTATTTAATTTAAGTCATTAATTTCTTTTTCATTAATAAAAGAACTGTGATCAATACAAGGTATTTTTATCCAATATAATATATATAACCATTTTTATTTTTTAATTTACAATGAAATTAATTATTTAAACAAATTAAATTATAAGCATGAGTTTAAAAACTTAAGGAAAGAATTAAAGACAAAATTTTTAATAAAATAAATAATAAAAAAACAAGCTGTGTTTCAAAATTTTTATGAATAAGATGCAAATTTTACGTTTAGGTTCTTAACTTGGTCTTAAGAAGTTTTGAAATCTGTCGCCATATGGATTTTTTCGGAAACTGAAGTCCATGATATAATTTATTACCTTTTTCAACAAACAGAAAAAAACTATATCCAATCTAACTTTGCTTCGTTGTTAAAATATTCGGTAAACTGTTGCCGAAAAGCTTCCGCACTACCCTAACGTGGATTGTAAGTACTCCATTAAAGTTGTCATTAGAAACTGATATTGTGTGATGCTGTTTATATATGCACCGTCACTTTCTAATAGAAAGTACATAAGTAGCAAACAAATGTAATTGCTTCGACTCTTTCCACTTTTAAGTTTATTGGTGACATAAAAACCCGGAAACGGTTTGCAAGAATACCAAAAGCATGCTCGATAGTGTGTCTTGCACGTGACAGTCTTGAGTTAAAATCTTGCTTTTCTCTACAATTTGTGTGGTATGGATACGGCTTCATTAAATAAGTTTGCATTGGGAACGCATCATCGCCAACTACAATGTATGGAAGGCGCCTACCATTTCCTACAATACTATTTTGGGGTATTTTCTTTCCATTTTCTAAAACGATTTTAAAACTACTGTCAAGAAACACACCGTCCTCATTACTGCGACCATTGCAACCAATGTCAACAAATATAAATTTACAATTGGCGTCAGCAAGGGCCATAAAAATAATACTGTTATTTCCTTTGTAGTTGAAGTAAAAAGCTCCCTTATTGCGTGGTGGTCGAAAGTTAATATGCTTCCCAGCCAATGCACCCAAACAATTTCGAAATCGCCACTTTAAAGCGAAATCTTTAGCAATTGCCTCCGACTCTGACGGTCTTCTAGGAAACTAATTTAAAGGGAGAGCAAGCATTTATGTATAACTAAAAACATATATGTACCTATATGTATGCTCACAATACCTTCAAATATATTCATCCGTTTTGTAATAGATCGATACACTTCGGGAACTATACTAGAGATACTTGAAGATGAGACCCGTGTTTGGTAATCTATACTACGGAAAGACTCACCTACAAAATTATTCTTTTCGTTTAATAACTTCTAAACAAATACATCTTTAAATTATTGTACTTACCAGTGGCAAGGAAGCGCAACGTTAATGCTTACTTCTCTGCAGGAGTAATTGCATCCCTCATTTGTGTATCAGCACGTATTATGTCCTGCTCTATTAAACTGAGTATGTATTGAAACTGCGTCTTCGATATTCTTATATAGTTTTTGTAGGATGCCTGGTCAGTCAACAGTAATTCTGTTGTTAAAAAGGAAAAAGAACCACGATCAATTCTTTCTTTCCTCCAATGTTTTATTCATTGTCTTTCCCATTTCTTGGTAGGGAGATATGTTGCTTTCTTGCACAAATTTGTCAAACCTGTGAAAAGTTCTATACATTTAATATAAAAAATAAGCACATGTGTATGTATTACAAGCCAATAAGTATATCCTCCTTTTCACTGTCATCAGAATCCAAATCAACACTTTCTCCAATACACTCAAGTATATATTTTAATTAACTGTTTTTTTCTTTCTCGTCCATTTTAAAAATTTTCACAAATAAACAATACGTATGGAGATTCCATAAAGTACAAAAAGCAAAACGTCAAAAAATTAAGAAACATCAAACAAAAGAAAACAAAAATTGTAAAAGAAATTTTTGTGTGTCTGAACACCGAACAAAGTTTAAAAGAAAATTATCAAAACTTTGTCAAAGTAAACTTTGCTTGTCTAAATGCACTTAAACTAAATTTTTTTATACATAACCATGGCGAAATAATTTACCAGGTGGTGGCAGTGGCGAATTTATTCATTTTCGCCGTTGCAGAAAATTTCAAACTTCATGTAAAAAAAATTTTCGCTGATTTTTTATATATGGAGTTTGACATTTTCTGCAACGGCGAAAATGAATAAATTCGCCACTGCCACCACCTAGTAAATTATTTCGCCATGTACATAACTGTTCAACAGATTGGGCACACGGCGAATAAATATACGGTGGGAGCGACGGCGAATTCGTTAATATTCGTCGTTAGCCACAGTGTCAAACTACATATAAAAAATAGTATACAGATTTTTTATATATGAAGTTTGACAGTTAGGCTACCGGCGATAATCAATGAATTCGTCATCACTACTACCATTTTTTACATCAAGTTGTATAAACTATTAGGGCACCCTTCAATATTTATAATTGTTTTAAATATTTATACTTGTTTTTATACTGGATATCAAAGTACATACATATATATCAAGTACATGCAAGTCTACAAAAACAGTCAATTTGTTTGTGTAAAAATTTACTATTGTGTCAAAAAGCTGCTGACTACATGCAAGAGTTGTAGTGTCGGTATACTTAGTTTCTTTTTAACTTTTGCCCATAATCATAGTCATTAATAAAATGTACTTTACGAGTTCTAAAGTATATTTTTCTTTGAAGTGTACTTTTTGTCTACTATAGACAGTTAAAGTATATTTTAAAGTTAAAAATCAGTTTTAAATTTAAAACTTGTTAAATTTGTCTTTAACTGGCTTTGTATCGCCTTTAAACAATGCTATGACATAAACTTGCATTTCAGGTTTTTATGTTGAAATCCATTCTTTTTACAATTTGCAAAAATTTCCCTTTGCTTTTAATTTTTTTTTTTTTTTTTGATTTACCCACGTCAACAAAATTTTTATTCTTAAATTTATTTTTGTATTTTCCACAAAAACAATAACTCAGCTGACCAGAGCTGAATGATCTACTTAACTGTATTTTGTTACACATTGTAAGCAAATATTATTTTCATTTTAGATGTCACTCAGTTAAAGCTGGTTCAACTTAAAATTCACTTTATTTTTGACTGAGTATCAAAAAAGTTAAAAATAAGTTTTTAAATTAAAGTTATGAACGACAAACTTAAATATACCCTTTTTCGATTTTTTGTGGTGAAGGGTATAAAAACTGTCGCTTGCATTGCTTATTAACTTCGAGCTACTAAGACAACAACCCTAAAAAAACTTGCAACTTTCGCCGCTTGTTTTGAACAGAAAATCTTAATGGTATGGAGGAATTTCTTATGCCGATTTATATTGTTACGTTTATTTAAACTTATAAACGTTTATTTTATTGAGTTCTTTTATTGCAAATTGAATACACAAAATTTAATTACAACTTTAATTAAATTACACTTTAATTTGACGATTATTTACTTATTCGCGATTAGTACACAAAAAAATTTGCGATGGCAACTTTACCACTGTTTTACCACAAGATCTTCACTGGTTGACGTTTTCACTAAGAATGAATCAGCCTATATCAGGGGTTCTCATCAAATTCCTGCTCACGGACTTCTAGTAAACTAATTTTTTTTTAGCAGTCCCCTCTGAAGCCCAAGTTCAAAATAAAACTCTTATTATTTTTAAAAACACTGTTTTTTCGGTTCTTCATGGGGACCTCTTGGATGGTTGCTACGGACCCCCATTTGAGAACCGTTGGCCTATATGGCCGTTGCTTTTATATACCCAATTAAGGCTCTTGAATATACCAGAACTTCCTCCATCTGTTGGTAGAATATTTGTACGCATTTATCATTTGAGACACATGATGATTGTTGTTTGATTCCAGAACCTTCCATTATTATTTTGAATTTATTTATACAAGCTGTCTATTTTTATTAGTCGTTATTCTTATTGCTTTATGTTAGTTGTTTTTGTTTTGTAATTAAGAAGTTTTTGTAGAAACTTCTGGCGTTGTAAACAGACACAATAGGTCATTTCGTGTTACTTTGTTGGTGAAAATTATTTTTATTTCTTTTTATGACCTAAATAAAGCATTTTCGCAACACTATGTACATGTGGTTATAAATATATGGTGAAGGGTATGTAAGATTCGCCATAGCCGCATATTATGGATGCTGTTTGCCACAATAATACAAAGCCTATTAAATTATCTTATGAAAAAAATTTTTAGGGTTATAATTTGTTTATAATTTCTCAAATTTAAGAAAGAAAAATAAAATAAAAACAAAATTAGCTTTTCAGGTTTTATAAAATTAATATCAGTAAACAGAGAACTAACTTTGTATAAAAAGTTAAAAAATAATAATGTAATAAATATTAGCGATACAGTTGGTTTTGATGCATTTATCAATTCTTTTTGATAGAATTTTTTTCTTTGGGTAATCCTGGTTGTAATATTCATGAAAAGAATAAATGAAGTCTCGAACAACTTCTTTAAATAAGTAATATGATATGGGAAAATGTCAAAAATGTATACATGTGTATTAAGGATGATTTTTTTGCTTTAGCAAGATAACAAGGCGGAAGGTTTTTGTCTACGCTGATTTTGTCGTTGTAGTCTAAACTAATCATAATCATATATATTATTTCTAAAGCACTTTTTTTGTCGGTTGCAAATATATCCCATACCACCGCATCAAATTTAATGAATGATATTTCATTTTAAAGCTTATTTCTAACACTAATGACGAAAAATAATAAGAAATTGAAAAATTAATATTTTCATCGATAAAAATTATATTTTATATAGAACTGCATGATAATACCGTCATTACATGTTTTTGTTCAAGTGTGGTAATAAAGGGTCGCTTCTGCATGATAATACTGTTGTCATTATGATTATATATTTTTGTTCAAGTGTGGTAACGAAGTTCTACATAATACAGTATGTATTAAAATCCATTCTGGTATTACCGCTATTTACTAAGTCAGTTATATATAATATGCATATTACATGAAAATTTAGAATATAAATAACGTGCATTTAGATTAAAACAAGTAATAATAACAAAAATTATTCATACCGATAAAACTGTACTCATACCCCGAATCAGCCTTACACCTTCTGATCCAACTCTGCCTTTCCGAATGACACTAAAACAATTCCCTGTGAAAGTTGCTTTTGTGTGTGTGTATGTATGTAAATATGTATGATATTTTATGATTTCTAATATTTTTATACTTTTAATAAAATGTATTGAAGTTACTAAAATTTCTATTAATTATTTTCATTTTATCTTACAAAAATGACACTAACGCTGCGAAGTATTCGCACGGGTCATCTAGTAAACTGTTATTTTAGTACAATAGGTCATGTAAAATAAATGCTTAAAAATCCTTTATTTAAAAATAAAAAATGGTACAAATTTAAAATAATATTGCGTTATTTATTAAAAGATTCATTTTATTATTTAAAGATTTAAGTGTATTTCATATGCATAAGTCATTAGTAAAGGTGCTTTTTCAGTTTCGGTACTTGCATATGCATTTAGAAATATTTTTTAATAAAAAAATGCTTCAATTGTAATGGGGAAAACATGCGAGGAAAAATTGAAAATATTTCAGATTTTATGTTTTTTTGTGTGGACACCATTTAGTTTCTTATTTACTTCTGTCCCTACTACTTGCTGTTGAAGTGCAAAACAGCTTGGCAACCAATGAAAATTTCAATTGTCTATGTTAAATTCTTTTTGCATGGGACACTTGTTTGTTATTTTTCAACCCTATTGTATGAGATACATATCTTATGTACCAATCATATACAGTGTTACCGCTAAGAATTTTTGAAAAGTTGCACAAAAGGTCGTTTTATAAAAATGAAGTCGCACAAAAAAGTCGTTTGAGAAAAAAAAGTCGCATATCGTTTTTTAGCATTATTATTATTTAAAATAATAAGAAAATAAAAAAATAAAAAAAAAAAAAACTAAAGCAAAACAAGAAGCTCATTACAGAATCCATTTTTATATTATATATCATAAGATATACAGTTGCATACAGTACATATACCCATGCATCTATACATATATTCATGTATACTAACAGCGTTATTTAAGCTTAATAAATTTGGTTGTTGTATGCTATTTATAATTTAGAGTTAACTTGAAATTAAATGTTTTTTTTTTTTTTTTTGTGAGAAACTTTACAAAAAAAGGTAGAATCTCCCAAAAATTAAAAAAGTAGCAAAAGTCGGTGACAAAAAAAAGTGTCACAAAAAGTCCAGACCACTAAAAAGGATCAAATTGCGACTATTGTCAGGCGAACGGTAACTTAATTTTGCTATTAAAAGTCAGTGAATCCGTGAAAAAGGCGAGAGCTTCTATTTTTCACTATTTTTCCTATGCTGTTTTTTGTGCTTTTTGTTGTTATTATTTATTCAATTATTTTTTCTTTGTTAAATTGAAAACCGAAAATTTAAAATAAACAAAAACTCTAAGGTGCGGTGAGAATATCAAATATTTGACAAAACAAAAAAAAGAAAACGGTGTAACCACTATATTAAAAATTGTTTATTCAATCTTTCTTAAAACGTATCATTACGAAATACGACTTAACAATATAATAAATGTTATATCTTATCTTTTATATTGAGTTGGATCTTATATATCTTAATAAGTATTTGAGAAGGACCATTTTTTTCTATAATTAAGTGGTTACATCTTTTTGGTCAAATATTTGACTTATCTGACCGTACCTTAAGACTACAAAAATAAAAACGGGTTGTTACAGGGTAGCCCCATACATTGTAATTTTTCTGTTTATTCTTTCTATTCTGAAATTAAAAGTATGCAATTTAAGTGAAAAATGTAAATATGACCCTATTTCGGAGTAGACTTCGACGTATATTAGGTTGTCGTTATCACTTTAACTTTTCAATAAATAATAAAAAGATAAAAGTGAAAAGTTGCCAAGGTACTAGATGAGGTACAGAAGATTTATATACCAATCAGACATCAATCAGACATAGCTTCGAAAATTTTGCTATTGAAATTTAACAAGATCGGTCTGTGTCCTACGAGGGAGCGGACAAAACATTACGCCTAATTCTAATTTTTCCATATCACTTGAAACAAATCTTTTTAGCGATTTAGCTCAAATAGAAACACAAGTATATGGGTCGATAGAGAATTAAAAAATAAGAAAAAATAACAAGTAAAAAAAATTAACGCTCGCCCATATTTTCCGAGTTTCATAAAAAAGTACGATTTTTTCACATTATTATTTAAAAGCTTTTCAAGACATCTCTCAGAAAATGCTAAAATTTTTTAAAAATGCTTGGCGCATTAAGAGGCGTGTAAATTTTTCGGTGTAAAATATATATAAAACTAATTTTTTTATTTTTTTAATTTTCTGTCACCCCATAAATTTGGTTTTTAGTTGGGGTTCCTTCAATAAGCTAGATTAACCAGAAAAACTTGTAGGAATGAATTTTGTATTCCGATTTTAATTTAAACTATTCAATGGAAAATCTGCAGTATTATATAAATATGGTGAAGGGTATATAAGATTTGGCATATCCGAATATAGCACTCTTACTTGTTGTGTGTTTTTTAGAACCAAACTAAACATCCATAAGGCACAACCAGCCAAATGTACACTTTTAGGTGTTTGCCCGTATTAAAAATGGGATACAGTGGGATTACTCTTTGTAGCCTTATCACAGATGTAATTAGATGTAATTAAAAGGTTCTTTAAATATGTTTCTTATCTATAAAATACCTAGACATTTATTAGATATAATGGTTTCGTTACCGTAAAATTTTTTTGTAAATATACGTTTCGGAAATTTATTGTACGGAATTATGATAGCTTGTGTTTTATTATCATTTTGATTTTATTTATTATTTTTATATTAAAATTTTTGTTTTATTTGCAATTTGTCTACTTTAAGACAAAAAGCCTTTTAAATAACAGAAGTTATGTAGTTTAAACAAACTACATAACTGTATATGTAATAAACGAATTATAATTGACTACCTTCTAAAACGTTAGTCTTATATATGTGCAAGTTTAAGTCTTTTGGTTTCAGAGCTTGGGTCTAATAGTAAAGCACCTAGAGGATTTCTGTGATTACTTAATTGTTCAAGATAGTTTTTATCAAATTTCTTAATGTCTTCTCTTACTAAGGGCAAATTATCAGCTTGTGACCGATATCTTTCTTAAATATCGATATTTAATTTGCTATTCCCCATAAAATATTTCTTTATATCCATTTGTAAAAATATAATTTTAGCTTGAGATAAGGCTTTTGCATTCGCTTGATTATAGCATTCGTAACTTTGCTCATCTTATAAAAGCACTGTCATCAGCATAAAATGCTGCTTGTTAATTTTTGTGAATGTTTCTATCGGACGTGTATAGAAAGTATATGTGGGTAATAGCACTGAGCCATGCAGTAAGCCAGCTTCTTATTAAGCCTTAACTACCTTACCTCTATCTATAATAAGGTGAAAATAATTTAGCCTATAAAGCTGGATACAATTGGGGTGGTTACTGTAATTTGGATCCTTATTTCCCTCAAGTTTACTAAATATAAACCGCCAATAAGTGGAACAAGAAATAGGAACATGGTAAAAACGTATCACAGTTAATAAAAATGTACATAATATTTTTTTTAAAGAATATCCCAAAATACATACTTGTGACTTAAGATGAGCAAGAATGTACATTGTGAAGGGTATATAAGATTCAGCGCAGCCAAATATAGCACTCTTAAGGTGTGTTTACATTATGTGTGCAAGTCATGTGGAATGTAATATGTAATTTCGTGTGTATGTCAAAATTAGTGTTTAACATACGGTTTATAGTTTTCATGTTCAAACTTGCATATGTTATGTACATATGACATAACCTCTTGTCGTCGAAAAGAAAACATAAATACTAAAAACAGTGATATCAGCTAATAAATCTTTTTTTTGCGATAGCTATTTAGAACTTTACAATTTAAATTTAAGCACAAGACTGTCTTTCCTTATAAGAATTGCTAAAATATATAGTAGAGGTCCGCACTTGTGTACTTGGCTATGTTCGTTTTTAAAAACACGAGCTCGAAACTACAAGTTCTCAGATATGAGGCGTAGTTCGTAAAAAGTACATCTTACTAATGTAATTTCATATTTGAAATTGTTAATTGCCTTAATAAAGCAAGTAACATACAGTTCTTTCTCATTGTTAATGCATAAGTACGCAAAGTGTTATTGATAAGTTGTAAAAAAGAAAAAGATTTCAAAAATGTTTATTGAAGAGAGGTTTGTTGCAAAGAATTTCATTTTTAGGATGTTTTCTGAAGTTTGTTAAAAATAATTACATGTAAAATTAAAAATTATTATTTTTTCCCTTTACATACATACAAATACTTAAAAATGATTTTTAAATACTCGTCGCACCAAAAAAAACTTATCATGATTTTTGAAGTAAACTTTCACTGGAAAAAAAAAATACCAAAAAGGAAGTAATAAGGGCAATAATTCAGATTTCTATTAATTTTCTACTATATATTTTAGCGCTGAGCAAGGCGCCTTGGCGCTGAGTTTTGGGGGACGTGTTTGTCGTATTCGTGGAAATGTCTATATATTACTAGTTAGCCGATTATACGTCTGTTCAGTAACTAAAAATTGTTACTTATTGTTACTAGAACGTGTTAACGTACTTAAACAACTTGCAAGTAGAGAGTAAAAAAGAGCGTTAAAATTTGTTACAAGTTTTGGCTAGTAAAATTTTTACTAGCAAGAATAAGTCAAACAGCTGTTTCTTACTTTTGTTTACATAACAATTGATTTTAAAAAAGTTAGTTAAAGGTTAAAGAAAATACAAGTATTTGGCAACTAAAAGAATATAAAAACAATATTATTTTGTTATTTTGCTTTAATTTTGCTATGGAAGTACACAGCAAAGAAGTGTAAAAGAACAGAAGTTTGGTGTAGAGTCTTCGAGCTTTGCAAGTGTTTTTTATTGTTTTTAGAATTAAAAGTAAACAAGCCAGTGATGAAACATTTAATGCAATGTACTTTTTTCGGTACAATTTAAGAAAGAGTATTAAGTTTTAATTTGTATAATTATCAATAAGTTATACAAATGTATGAAGTTATTATTATCTTTAATATGCATCATCTAAATCACAATAAGAAAGTTTTTTTAGAACTTGATGCGCTTAAGCATCATGAACATCATGTAAATTTTTTCCTATTTAGTTACTTCGAGTATTATTTTCAATTTTTTCGTGTGGTTATCTGTTTGCTGGCTTTTGGTGATCTTTGTTTTATACATATTGCCCTTCTAGTATATTATTTTTAAAAAGGGGGCTATTTAATGGTCATACTGTACAGTCTTTAAATCTTACATATCATTCCCGGAGCCACAAAAATTTTCTTTGCTAATTTTTGCTAGTAAAACGTTCATTTACTTTTTTACATTTAAGATATTAATTTTGTAAATTTCTGTTTTACTCTCTCGTTGCTAGTTTTTGCTAGTAAAGTTACTGAACAGACCTTATAACAACAAAAATTAAAAAAAAATTTTTTTAAACTCTTGATTTTATCGTCTTAGTAATTCGAGTTGAATTTTTTAAAGTAAAAGTTAGCATCACTGAAATAGGGTTTTACATATCAAATAGTGCGTGCTATAAATAAAAAATTAACACATGTTATAACACATAGGAAAATAACATATGTAATGTTTCATGATTACATTATGTGTGTTGATTTACACATGGAAAATCTGAAATACCATATGACTTGTACACATAATGTAAACACACCTTAACTTGTTTTTTTGTTTTTTAATATTGTTTTAATATTGTTTTTTAATATGTTTTTCTTGTTTTTAATTTTTTTACTGTTTGTTTTATATATTTTGACAGAAACTCGAACATAAAAGCTACCTTGTTGTATCGATTCGCTAAAGCTTATTAGATTTGTCTTGTATTAAATTAACCGTTAAGTAAGTTAAGTACAATTTAAACGTTTTATTTTTTTAGGTCTGCGTAAAACAATACACCCTCACGAATGCTCATCTAATATGAAAGATTATAACAATAACTAATTTGTTTACCGTGTGGGAAAAATAGTATTTAACGATCTTAAATATTTTTGTATTTTAATTGGAACCTCTCCGATAGAAGAAAGTTCACACATTTATACAGGTGACGAGAAAATAATAAAGAGATTATAAGCACACAGCTTTGTAGCGAATATGTGTACAATAATAAAATTTAATTAGAAATTAAAAAAAATCTCAATAGGAGGTAGTAATAAGTTTGGCCCATAAGAGAGAATTTCACATTTGATTGCGCCATCCTCTCACTACATTTAAATTGAATTTAAAAGAAAAATTTATTGGCTAAAACAGAATACTGTCCAGAGTGAAGTTAACACTACAAGTGTTTGGTTGTTGAAACGGTTTATCACAAATACCATTCAATTTTTTTAAATTTAATTCTTATCCTTTTTTTTATAAGTTGTGCGTTAAACCCTTAACAAATAAGTTTAATTTATAGAAGTGTTATTTTTCACCTCATTATTTTAATAAATAATGTAATAAAAACAAAAATATAATTAAAATTATCAAAAGATTAGAAAACTTAAAATAAGCATGATAATTCAAAAGTCATATCTATAAATCTTAGTAAACACGTTTGACTGTTTAAGTGTATCATTGTGATAATAAGCAAACTGTTGTAAACAGATAATAGTTTTTTAACTATTTTTGCTGCTAAGAGTTTTTTATAGTGTATGCAAACTAAAAATGCCATCTTATTTGACTTACTTATATTAAAATACAGCGATGCAATAATTACAATAATATGTCATAAGTTTAAATAATATTTTAAATTATCAGTGTTGTATAATTGTGATCATTTTCATTTTGTGGTAAAACGTAAGGATATCCGTGGCAAAATCATGTACCAGGTGGAGACAGTGCCGAATTCATTTGTTTTCGCCGTTGCAGTAAATGAATGAATTCGCCAATGCCAAAACCTGGTATTTCGCAATGACGATATCTGAATAACAACTCAAATTCGATAATA
The DNA here is from genome assembly GCA_937654795.1 of Cistogaster globosa. Taxonomy (NCBI): domain Eukaryota; kingdom Metazoa; phylum Arthropoda; class Insecta; order Diptera; family Tachinidae; genus Cistogaster; species Cistogaster globosa. The sequence goes on from OW569403.1 coordinate 119,209,973, forward strand.
AAAACTTATTTATTTCAACAAAAACGCAAAGTCTCACTGAAAAAATATTTGAATATAATGAAGTTTTAGGATATTCATTATACTTCCGAGTGGTCACATATATCAAGTTTTAATACCTGATGCAAGGCTAGTTTACCGCTTGGAAATAAAAAATGATTAATGTATGTACATAAGAGCAACCATGAAATAACAGGAAATAGCAAAAGTATTATTTTTTCTTTTGCTTCCCGCTCATGTTATGTAAAAATTGTGATAAAAAATATGATGTGTATCTAATGATCGCTTCTGAAGCGAAAACCGAGCAGACATCTAACAGTCCACCCCTAAATACGGGCGTTAGGCACGACGTAATTTAGCGTCTAGTTTTTACGCTGTAATGAGTAACTTAAATACGAGCGCCAACGTTGTGAAACGAACAGTATTGTTTACTTATCTTATTTGCTAAAAACCACAAAATTAAAATAATTAAGAGAGATAAAATCGCGAAATTGACCTTAAAGTAGCTGTAATGTCATTACTGTTGGAAATACTTCTGTATATACCACAAAAAAAAAAAAAAAAACAATAAAAACACTTCTTTTGCAGCCAACTTCACTTTTTACGCGCGTCAAAATTGGATTTTTCAATTGTTCAACGTTAGCGCCGCGCTATTTGGGTTGGTCTCATACATTTTGTATGGGCATGAGAATTTTTGACAGTTAAATTACGTCTTACGCTCGTATTTAGGGTGGACTGTAAGTGGTATGAAGTGACCTTAAAAGCTGTTATTTATCAAAAGTGTCGTTATTTATCAATAACTCTTAATCTGAAGAGTTATCGCGATTAAGGTGTATTAACTTCTTATTTGGTATAACAGGAAATATATTACTTTCCCATAAACTTTAAACAAACGATAAGCATAAGCAGATTTTTAGCGGCTCAGTTTAAAACTTATCTCAAAACAGAATTTTTAGTGACTCCCGTTAAGACTTAACTACGTATAAAATTAGAATTGGCATTAAAATGCCTCATAACAATATATGAGAGTATTATATCCATTCAACTATTACTTTTTCACGCATTTGTTATTGTTGGTACTTTTCGATTAAAACAAAACAAATTTTTTAGACAAGTTGTTTACTTGTAATGCATAAGTAGCACAATATGTATTCTGAAAAGCATTAATGAAGGCTATGAAGACCATAATATTACGAGGTGTAAAAATCTGCTAAATAAATAATAATAATAATAAAATAAAATAATACCTTTAGATTTGTATCAATATAGTTATAGGCGAGTTTCGAACTCAATCATTGGTTTACCAAACTGTTACTGTTGGGATTTGAACTCTGAAACTAAATAAATTTAAAAGTATCTTACGTTTAAACTGAACACGTTCACTTTTAGCTTCGTTGCCATAAACATATAAAAGATTAAAATCAAACTTTCATAAGAGTAAATTATTTTTAATTTTTTGAACCGTGGATTATTCTTTAAATTTTACAAAGAAAAATTATTTTTCAAATGTATGCGGACGTTTTCAAAAGAAAACAAGAAAAATTAAACAATGGCAGAATGTAATGCCGCATTTTCAGGACCGCCAAATCCCTCATCAGCATTCTTCGCAACTACCTACCTTAAGTTGTGTTCAATGTAAATATCATCCATTTAACCAACTAATCAATATTAATTCGGTTGGACGAAATTCACACACAACTCAAAGCATTTTTTTTGTTTTCTCTACAACACGTCTTGTACATTTGTTTTTGCAGTTTTTCTTTGTAAAAATTTTATTAAAATATGAACCAAAGCCAAAAAAGTGACTTTTAATTATTTCATAAGAATATTTATTAATTAAAAGATGAGAGTAAATATTTGATATTTGATCAAGCATTTAATTATCAAAGTTGTCTTAAAAATCTGAACGTTTTCAGCATATAAGCTATTAAGAAATAAATACTCTTCACCTTACAGCGTTCTCCAAGATGTGTTCTACGAAATTCATCACCACATACATTGTATTCTGACACATTTCTTTAGATTTTTGAACAAGAATTTTTTTAAACCAAGGCCAACATCAGCACCCGCCATAATCAAAAAGCTCTTATCTTAGTCTTATGTTCATTGCAACTAAACACATTCAATACCTAAAAACTAAAGTTCATAGGATTCTCAAAGCCGATTGGCTGTAAAAATCTGCAAAAGGACAACAAAACTCAGACCAAAACTTTTCAAAAACACCTTGGCTGATATATAATTTTTAACCTCTTCTGCCAGAATCCGTTAGCGGAACTTTATTTTTCAAAAGGTTTGGTTTAAATAAAATAAAAGGTATTTAAATTATTTAACACAATTCCTAGATTAAAAAAAAGTGTTTAGTCCTTCTCTTCACTCAATACTTTGGGTTGTTGATGTTTTGTAGTGGGGAAAAAACGCTTGATATTAAACTGCTTCATATACAATCATTTTACGTTATAAATTATTTATAACAGTACTTCACAATTCCTTAAGTGCACAAGTAATCTATAGATTTTTTTCAACTTTCATTTGTCAAGGCATACAAATATTAAAATAAATAAGTTAAGTTAAGTGTTTCGTTTTTTATGAAGTTGTCAATTATTAAATAAGTATATAAAGTTAATCAAATAAAAATTCATAATTAAACTTTTGTTCTAATATTCACTCTGATCAAAATCAAAACACTAATATTTGTCACTGCGGAACTTCTTAATGTAACGCCAGATTAGTCAAATATTTGATCAAAAAAGCGTAACCACTATTTTTTCAAATGTTTATTTAATCTTTCCTGACACGTATCAATACGAATGATAATTTATAATATAGCAAATGTGATATCTCACCTTTTACAATGAGTAGGATGATCTATTTTTTAATAAGTGTTTGAGAAAGACAAAAAATGTTTTCAATAATTTAGTGGTTACGTCTTTTTGGTCAAATATTTGATTAATCTGGCCGTACCTATGGTTCTTTCGAACCGATAATTGGTATCATATATACATACATATATCTTATACAATATCTTTTGATGCGTAACTACAACAATGTCTAAAATAAACGTAAAAATTAAAGAGTGCGCCTATATAATCTTGATGTTTACGCACATGACCTTATATTTTTTTAGTGTATAAAATACAAGAAGTGATTTCGATGTATTTTTGCTTTATTTTTAAAGCCTTACTAAACAAATTTAAACATTACACAGAGTGCATTACTAAATATATATCAAATAAAAACAATATAAAAACAAAACTTTATAATTAAAGGCTGTTTCCTATATAAATATATATATATGTCCATAATGTTTTCTGATTTGTTGTTGTACTGTGTGTCAAAAAAAACTTTGAAAAGAATTCCTCATTGTACAGTTATAAAGGGCATATTGCATCACTACAAACAAGTTTTATTTACTTATGTTTAATTCATAAATGAAATCTGGGGCCAAATCGTCGCATTCGTAATCGAGTGAGGTTTCGTATCGAGTAAAATTTCGTGACTTATCGAATAACCAGATTGCGGCATTCGATAGCGTTCGAATCGAAATTTGTTTGAAAATGTAAAAGTTTCTTTGCTTTGTAATAGAATAAAATATGATTCTTATAAAATGTAAAAAAAGATATAATAAAGAAAAGGTAAGTAAACGTAAAACTCTTAATACTTAAATATTTTTTAATTTTTAATTACTTATATTTTGAAGAAATGGATTCCCTATTTTTATTATTTTTCGTTTTTCATCTGATGAAGAAGATGAAAGTGTCATGCGTACCCGAAGAAAAATACGAAACAAAACCGATCCCCTATTATTGTCTGACAGCGGTTTACCAGATGCCTTAATGTTTAAGGCGCCTTCAACAGCAGCTTGACTAATTTGTTCTTCTGCCGGTGATAAAAGCACTTTTTTGTACGGTCTACCACCCGTTTTTCTTTTAAATTCCTTGTTAAAATAAAGTTTCTTTTTAGCATTGTATTTTTGGTCCGCGTGTAGCTATAAATTTAAAAATTGGTTGAAGCTTATAATGAGTCTACAAAGTGTATTAAAAATAAACATACTTTTTGCCAAAGCGAGACAGTTTTCACAGGTGGGCCATACGTATTCAATTTATTTGCAAGTTCGTCCTATAGCCTTTTAGCGACTGTTTTACCGTGCCCACAATTTGGTATTAAATTTTTTGCAAAGCTCGGGTGGTCACCATAAATTGTGCCTTGAACTCTTTTGTTTGCTATATATTATATTTACATTTTTCCTTAACAAAAGGGTCATTCTGCTACCACTATTCTTGAAAATAAATTTTAATATGTAAATACTTACATTTCTTATTATTTACTTAAAGAAAAACTATTGGTTAGTTACAATGCAATTTTTATTTTGTTTACAAAAAAAATATAATTATGTTTTCTATACCTCTTAACCTATCGAATAACATTTCGAGTGAAAGTATTCGATCGACTACTCGTTATCGAATGCCATGATTTCAAATTTCGAAACAAGCTATTTGTTATCGAGTACACCGATCTCAAAATGTAGAATTTCGATCAAAGTCATTCGATCATGAACGCGATGATTTGGGCCCTGGTTTAAAGTCGATACATAGTTGAAACAAAAACGTTAAGTTTATTTTATTTTTTCTATCGTGGTTATTTTCAAATTTTGATATTAATAATTTTACATAATAATTTTCAAATCAAAAATCTTGAAGATTATCAACATGCTTACCAAGATTCGAATCACTTGAGGGTTCCTTTTTTAAGGCATAGTGGTGCCGTCTTCCTAAAGCTGCTTTTCTACATATGACAAAGGCAATAATTTAAAAAATGCTGACTCTCCTCATTTGTTAAATAAACTTCCTACTGTGCGTGGTTTATCATAAAATAATATTTTATCGCATGTGTTTGTAAAAGGTCACATATTTATTTATGTATTTAATTTAATGTTTCAAATTGTTTAAATATTTTGATAAGATTTAACTGGATGTTTACCTAATATTAGTTGTTACTTAAAAACATTACGCTTAAAAATAAAAACAAGTAAACATGTATGTGTGTGGTGTTTTTTTAAGCGACAGGTGAAAATAAATAAAAAACAAGTAAGAGTGCTATATTCGGCTGTGACGAATCTCATATACCCTTCACTACATATGTAAATCTAGATTAGTAAAGTAACTTTAATAAAAAAAAAATTAAAAAATAAGAAAGAAATAAGAACTATATAACTTTACAAAAAATGTCATTAATTTAAGAATTAAAAAAAAAGTATTTTCTGAAAGATTTCTTCAAAAGCTTTTAAATTATACCCATATTATCTATCACCTCATTTAAGATTATATATACTTTATTGGGTCCGAAATGGAAATTGTAGAAATTACAGAATCACAAACTTAGATATATTCCGTTTCCACCTGTGCTGAAGGGTATAATCTATACATATAATAAAACAGTAACGGGGTCACTTTAGTACATGATATATTTTTCGAAAATTTTGATGTTTGTGTAGATATAAATCAATATGAAATACAGAACACGTACTTTTGGAATTTCTGTCTGTGTTCGCAAGCATAAAAACCGCTAGATGGATTTGAATAAAATTTTGTAAGAAGGTCTCTTCGAACCTTGGTTTAAATATAGAATACCTTTTATTTCATAAATATATGTCATTTCGTAGAGAAACTAAAGATACAAATGTGAAAGCACTCAATTTTACCGGTATAATGGTACTAGAATAGTTGTCGTTACATTTCATTTTTGTAGATGGAAAGTTACTCTGTAACAAATTTTTAAAAACATATTTTTCTAATATGTTTGAATAAACAGAAATAGTAGTAGAAGGTTTTTATTATATTAAATTTTATACACGGTAAATCAACATATAATTAATAATTTTTTCATCTTCTTCGTAAAATTGTTTGGTGCCGTGAATTGAAGCAATATAAACTTGGCGCTTAAAAAAAACTGAGAGCAAACGCAAACCGTATAATAGGAGAATAATAACGAAAGTGCTCGAATTCTTGCTCGTTCAGGTGCTAGTAAGAAATACAAGAGTTCAAATGCGAATAAAAAATATTAAGCAGTGGTAAATGGTTAGATGCGAGAGGCAATTGGGCTAGGGCTTTAAATAGTTAATGAACTGGGTGAATTTGAGCAATAGGGAAACATCCAGAATTATTTTTTTTTTCAAATGCCATTTTACATTGCTTGTGACCTGTGATATAGTTCGATAATGCAATGCTTTCGTCTAAATTCGTTTAAAATCACGTTTACTTTACAAACATTTAACAAATGAATTATTATTATATTTATTTCGCAAATGCTTACTAAACAAAAATACTTTTTTAAAATTATTAATTTCTTAGTGGTCGGGAAGTGAACTTAAACTCAGTTGATGAACAGATATATGTATGTACATAAAATACGATCGACAAATTGTTACACAGTTAATATTGCTATTAAATTCTTTAAGTCTACGCTTTGCATCACTTTTTTGAAACTTGTATAAATATTTTTTTCCGAGGTTATGTAAATATTAAACACTAACTAAAAAGGAAAATAGTAAAAATATCAAACTACTTAAAAACATGAAAATATTTATTAAAAAATGGAATTTTAACCCTAAATTAAGTATGATCAGTTTTTATATTAAAAATATTTTTGTATTCGCAGTGATGCAATTAAAATTTCAGCTTTTCTAAATTTGATGATTTTTTTTTTAATTATCTGTTTTTATTACATACTCAAAAGTTGTTTTTTGATTTCCTACAGATAAAAAAGTATATTTATTATATAACAACTGCTGATATTCATTGCCAACATCCTGCCAAAATGCATTCTTTTAAAGCGGATGAATTGCCCGAAAATCCGCGGGAGACGGCTAATCCAATATCATCATTAATGTTTTGGTAAGTTCATTTATTAACTTTATGGTTTAATACAAACAAACTATCATATATATATATATATATATATATATATATATATATATATATATATATATATATACTTTTAACAAGCATGCTGTATTTACATGCTTTTGGAAACAACCATTTGTAAGGGGTTATGCCTTGATTTTTCCCAATATTTTTTAAAATACCAAAGTTGAGATAAGAAAAAACAGATTGCTATAAAAAAGCTATATATATTTCGAATTGTTGTTGAAAGTGTTTCATGTGCCCTTGTCCCTATGTGGACTTAATGGGCAAAAGAGCAGAAATTCCAATTCTAGAATTTTGGTCTTTATTTTGGAAATTATGGAATTTCCCTTTAATGTTGCAACTTTTTGCCAATACTTTTAAGTTGACCGCCTACACATCTACACAGAATTTGATTTGATTTGATTAATTTATAAAAATTTTATTTCATGTTTAATATTTTTACTTTTCGCAAGTTGAACCGATTTTACGTTCATTTTTTTAAGTTTTTAGAGATAAGCAACAAATATTAAAATTTTGTTTTCTTATATTATTATATATTTATATATATAAATATATATAAATATATATAAATATAAATATATATATGAATTACACCAATACCCCGATTTGCGTCGCTTCGAAGTTTCGTCTTTTTTTTAAGTTTCTGGAATTTCAATATTGCATTGTTTTTGTTTCAGTTTGCGTCGCATGGCTTCGAAGTTGCGTCGTAAATGCTTCGATTTGCGTCGTTGATATGAAAATGTTTTTATAAAGCTAAAGCAGAAAAAGGGGATTTCCCGTTTAGTAGAAAGCAAATTTGCAGGTGTGCGTTGTTTACATGTTAAGCGTAGTTATTAGTTTCGAATTACATATGTCGTGGAGTGAAGTTCAGTCTGCAAGTTAAAAAAATGAGCCAAAAAAGAAAGCAAATAACTTTAGAACAAAAGCTGGATATCTTAAAACGTTTTAAATTAGGGGAAAAGGCTGTTGATATCGGGAGAAACCTTGGACTAGCCCCTTCTACAATTAAATCCATTTGCTCTCGAGATGCTGAAAAAATTAAAAAATTTGCTGAAACTGCAACATCGCTGCAACATAAACAAGTTACGAAAATTAGAAGTAACTTAATGGAAAAAATGGAGTCACTTCTTACGATTTGGATAGAACATCAAAATCAGCGAAGAGTGCCATTAAGTCAGATGGTAATTCAAAATAAAGCTCGAACTATATTTAAAGATTTAAAAGAAAATTGTCCATTATCAAGTGCCGAAAGTGCGGAGGAATTTGAAGGAAGCAGAGGTTGGTTTGACCGTTTCAGAAGCTGTGCAAATTTGCATAGTATTCCACTAAAGGGAGAAGCTGCTAGTGCAGACTATTCTGCTGCTGAAAAGTTTAAACTTGAGTTTAAAGCGATTATTGAGGAAGGTGGGTATTCCCCGCAACAAGTTTTTAGCGTTGATGAAACAGGACTTTTTTGGAAGCGTTTGCCGGAAAGAACCTACATTTCTCAATCAGAAAAATCAGCGCCTGGCCATAAATATAGTAAAGACAGACTCACACTTCTTTTAGGAGGAAATGCAGCGGGCGATTTTAAATTTAAGCCATTTTTAATTTATCACTCTGAAAATCCAAGAGCTTTTAAGAATGTCGAAAAAAGGCAACTTCCAGTTCACTGGAGTGCGAATAAAAAAGCATGGATGACTGCAGCCTTATTTCGAGATTGGATGGAAACGTGTGCTACTCCCGAAATAAAGGCTTATTGTTCTTCAAAAAATATTAGGTTTAAAGTGCTGCTGTTACTTGACAATGCGCCAGGTCACCCTGTTTTTTCAGACGATTATTCTGAAAATATTAAGGTTATTTTTATGCCACCGAATACAACATCTGTACTTCAACCAATGGATTAAGGTGTTATATCCAACTTCAAGTTATACTATCTACGACGAACTTTTCATCAGCTTTTAAGAGCAACTGATGGAGATAATTTGCCTTCCATGAATCAGTTTTGGAAAAGTTACAATATCATGATAGCTATTGAAAATATAAATCTTTCTTGGAAAGAAGTAAAAGAATCGTGCATGAACGGAACTTGGCGTCAATTGTGGCCCGAATATATTCTCAAAGATATGGAAGACATTAACGATAGTCCACAAATATATAAAGAGCTTACGGAAGCAGCCAATAATGTAAATTTTTCTGGTATGGAGGAACAAGACATTCATGATCTTATATTATACGACGAAGAGATGAATAATGAAAGTTTGATTGCAATTCAAAGTAAAAATGCCTTAGATTATAAAGCACTTCCACTTGAGGTTGAAGTGGAAGAAAAAAAGCTTACAGCTGCTAAAATTTCTGAAGCGATGCAGTTAATATCGCAAGCAATGGATATTCTTGAAAATAATGACCCAGACGAAGATCGCAGTTTAATAGTTGCTAGAAGTATGGCTGACGCTATGAATTGCTATAAAGAAATTTATTTGGAAAAAAAAGCTGTTACAATTCAAAAAACTTTAGATAATTATATCCAAAAATCTTCAAGATTAACAAATCTAACCACAGAATTTGTAATCGATTTAGATGGTTCAAGCTCAGAATAAAAAATTAACACATCTATATAGACTTTTGCTTTAATTCTATGAATTTCTTATTTTTAAATTTAATATGTGTGAATTTTTGTTATGTTTTTTAAGTTTTTTATGAATTGTTATATTTTTATTTTACTTAAATCTGTTATTCAAAAAATAATAAGAAAATATTTTGATTTAAAAACCCTTTTTCTAAGCTAAAATGTTTAAAACCTGTATTGACTAAACGAAAATCAAATACATACGTAAACAATTGAAAATTCTGCTTCAGTTTGCGCCGTTTCGGTATGCGTCTCATTTTTTCAGTCCCAATTAGCGACGCGAACCGGGGTATTGGTGTAGATGATTTTCAATCAAATAAAAAAGATTTACCACAATATCATTATTACGTGCAAAATTATGCGTTCTTAAATATGAGTCTTCCAATATCTTACTTTTATAAATTTAAAGAAAAGAAAGATAAAAATTTGTACGCAACTGAGGCAACTGTAATAGAAAACAATGTAAAAAAAAACAATTATACCTGAAGAAAGGGTAAAAATGCAGCTGCTTTTAACATTTACGTTCCAAAATGTTTGATGACCTGAACACGCATATAAATATCCGCATGAATTCATTAGATATCATAACTAAGAGACATCATCCGATAAATAAAAAAATTTGATTGAAAATTAACACCTTTAAATATGTATTCCAATAGAAAAGAATGTTGTTTTTGTTTATCAATTTTAAAATAAAATTTTGTTTTAGTGATGTCCAAAAATAAAAAGGTACTTGTATTGGTGAGAAAAATAAAATTGCACTGTTCGAAATTTGAGTAATAAATTCAGTGTTGAAGCAAAAATTGTAGAAAAATTAATTTCAGAATTTTTGTGTAGTGTTGTAAATAACTACTATGGTAAAACAAAACAAAACCTTTTTATTATATAAACACTGGGTTTACGGAGATTTTTTTATATACCTATCTCTACGGCACGCGTCAATTTGACGCATGACCGAAACATATATGCAAAAACATATATGAAAAAGCAATTCCTTATAAAGCAATATAATTATACACAATAAGTAAAAAAAGAAAATATGAGATATACATTTATATATGTATATATTGAATTGAAATTGAATTTCACAAAAATATCACTAAGCTGAAAAATACTCTAGTATTTTATTTTTCAATACTCGAACTATTACCAACTAAACTTTGAAAATGTCCTTTCACACTGACAGTTCACACTCTACGTAACTGTTACTTATCGGACTTATTTCTTTTGAGATAACGGGACCAAGCTATTGGAGTTCTCGTTTCTTGGCAAAAAAAAAACGCGGAACGAACTTTTTACATTTACATTACGATGGCGTCAAATTGACGCACATTCGTAGAGATAGGTATACCACATAGAGAATTTCAGTATTTCAAAACTTTGGAAGAAAATAGGCTTCAATATATATTTTCCACGTTAAACTTATAAAAGTCAGCACAAGAGATAAAATAAAAATGAAAGGGTTTTCTGTAATTTCGCTAAAAAAATTGAAATGCGTCAAAATGACGCGTCCAGTAAACCTAGTGTTAATGTATTTTTTAAAAATTAAGAAAACAAATTCTGCAGGCGCTTAATTATGAACATTTTTAAGAATGCCACTAGTAAATCATATAAAAATATATAAACATATTAAGCCTAATGCTTTCATTTTTCGATTTCTGACTTTTCTTCATTGTTTTATAATTTAAATAACCACCCTTTAAAATTCTGTAAAAATATAATATTGATTTATTATTTATTTTATGAAAAGACGCGCAATGTTTTCTTGAAACAATCTTCTCGTTTCTTCAGATTATAATGTACATATTTTATAATATATGTACATAGCATTAAAAAATACCAAAATATTTTCAATAATGACCAACTTCTCGTATAACTAAGTTTGTTTAGTTCACCTCGGAAAAATTTGGTAAAACTGTGACCTTTTTGATGATTATACAAAAGAGCATAAAAACATGTATGACTTCAGACAGAATAAACTACTTTTACATCAGTTTACACACTTTTTACTTCACGATCAAGTCAAGTTTTTCAAGTCACCATTTGTCCAGGGTTGCCAGTTTTTTTCGAGCTTTCTCTCCAATTATATAGAAATATTTAATAATAGTTATAAAAATTTTTTATTTAATTTAATTAAAAAAAAGAAAATATCATAAAACAAAAACTACATTGCCTATAGCAATCTGAAAAATTTTTTCATTTGCAAAATACAAAATGAAATTCATTTGTAAAAGATACAAAACCAGCATAACATTTAAGTATTATAATACAAGAAATAAATACAAAACCATTCATTCAATGATAATAATAATAATAATTAATAATTATTATTTATTTATATTTTAGTAAATTATATAAGTAAAGAAATTAATTTAAGAACATAAGTATATTAATTATTGCATCAAAACTTTTACATTCATTTTGTTCATTGTCTCACACATATTGTTCAATTGTCTCTTGTATCTACGCTGCGGTACATTTCATTTGATCTATTTAACATATTTTCCGAAGGAATTAATGTATTATATCATTGTTATGTTATTCAAATCCACAAATGATATTACTACAAGAAAAATTTCTTTCGACACAAGCATTAATTGTGAGGAAAATCAACATTATAAAAACGGACATCGACAACTCTTTTAAGTAATAAGTACCATCAGCCTCATGGTAATCGTAAACTTTGGACCAGAATTCGTATAGACTGTTTAGTGCTTTATTATTAAAATATAAAAAGAAAGTTTTCCTTGCTATGTTTCATATATTTCAAGTGCATCAGTGCGGTCTCCAAATCTTTTAAAAGTTCTTGAACTACACAAAGTTTAATTTGAAACACAGAGTTACAGCATTTTGAAATCGAAAAATGACAAAAAAAATTGAAAAATATATATTTTTTGGAAGCCGAATAAGCATTTCTTTTAGCAGTTGTTTTTAAATAGAAAACAGCTTTCATGTAATATCAACGTATCAGTTATATTTAAAACAGTTTCGTTCAATTTACTTTGAAATTCTATGTTGAAGCGCGAATTTTGTAAATGCATTTACTCTTTTTTAATTATTTGTTCATCGTTTTCTTCCGTATTTGCTTAAATATTAGATTTAAAAGTCTTTCGTGCAAATATGAGGAGTAGGCTATACGGTTTTGATGCATAATTCTTGCATTCATATAGTCAAATTGGTAATCTATATTTAAACTATTTACCTAATTTTTAATTCTATTTCTGAACTCTATATTTTTCATTGCATAATTCCTTGTAAATATGCTGTTTATCGTTTTCAGCTGTTGATATCGAAGAAAAATGGTACTTTAACTTCATCCACTGTATCTCAGTGCCTTCTAACTTAAGCACCTTTTTCACTTGACACTTCATTTAAAAAATAAACTAAAAATATAGCCAATATTATTACATTTTAAGTCAACCTTATTTATTTTTTTAATTGCAACGTTATCATAAAGAAAATAATAAAAAATGCCAAAAATATCGCCAAGTATATTAAATAACGCTAGGTATCTCGCTTCTCGCCATTCTAAAATTTTTATCGCAAAAGCGGATTTTATGTCGCCACGTTTAGCAAAAATTCGCCAAGTTACAAGGAGAACAGTGAAGAATAACTTGGTTTCTGTATTGACTTCGTTTAACCAAATTAATATTGATATGAGTATTCCTCGTACTCTTATTTGCAAAATTAGTTGATAAAATATAGATGATGTTTACAATATACACAATAGGGTGTCCCAAAAATTTTTTTTGTTAGAGGCTCAAGCATAATTTGAAAGCTTATAAGGTCCAGTATTTTTGAGTTTTTTTTTAGATTTTTAGGAAGAGGTTTAGAGGTCGCGCAAATCAAGTCTTTGTTAAAAATTGGGTTTTTCGAAATTTTTTCAAACTTGACGCATACCTTTGTCAATAAATACGTTGATATAATTTTTGGACCGAATATTTCTAAGGAAAGTTTCCCAAACTTCATTTTTATATGCAAAAAGTTCAAGTCTCGGCAATATTTTTGTCCTTTTCGTTTCAACATATTAAGTATTTTTGTAATATTTTAACAAATTCTGTAAAAAACGGTTAATTACTCTTTAAATTTATATGGAAGTAATAAAAACTAGTGACGCGATTTTGAAGAGGTATATGTTCTATACAATTAAAAAAAGAAAAATGGAATTTGGTCTAACAGTTCCTTAGTTACACTATTTTTATAGTTTGTACCTTAAAAATGATGATACTTTTTTCGTTATAATTATTTTATATTTCCTTTAAGGCTCTTAATATTGAGGAGCAGACCACATCAACAAATCCTGTTTTTCCGACTGTATAAATCATAAAATTGTTGAAAAGGTTATTCCGGCACCAATGCGCGAAGATTTATGCAATTTTATTAAAGGCCAACTTAAAGACACGCAACCAAGAGAGGACTATAAAGAACTACTCCATCTGAGTCTTATCTTTTTGGGTGATAAATCTATGCCCTACCCAACAGTAAAAGCTCCAGGAGCTATCAGTCAGGCTCGCTGGATGATAAAAATTATATATTCTTTGAAAATATGCATTTTCCGTAAGCAGTTGCAAACTTATATAGACAAATCAACAATTGATGCATTGCTTGAATTTAGTTCATTTGTTTTAAGAATGTATATAAAATATTGGTACCTCTGCCAGTGCCCTCGATACGCTCCTCTCAATGATCTGATCCTATTAAAGGATTTGGATGGTTATACAATTTTTAATAAAGAAGTTGCACACGCCTCACTTAAAACTTTTCTAGGTCATCAGTGGTACTTAACTCCGAAATTGGCTGCCCTGGCATTTTTTGATGAACGTATCGACACCAAAACTTTACGTTTAATGACAAAAAAACTTGCAGATACTCAATGCAACGACTATGAAGTAACAAATGTTACTTTAACAGAAGAACACTTCAGAAATAAAGAAATTTAACACTTTATTTCAAAAGCCAGTCTTACTTTTTTTGAAGCTTGCAATATTTCAACTGATTTTTTTAAAATAGATCCAGAGAATTGGAAAGCCAACAAGTCATTTCAAGATGCGAAGGAAAAAGTTCAACATTTACAAGTGGTAAATGATGTGGCAGAACGGGGTGTGGCTTTGGCTAAAACTTATATCAATGTCACAACTTCTGAAACTGATTTCCAGAATTTATTGCAAGGTATAGAACTACATCGCAGTTACTACAATAAATGATTTAACACAGAGCAAAACAAAAGTTTGTGTTTTCTTTTTGTTGATTGGGTATGTTTGGTGAACTGACAAACGGCTTATAATAACATATACTGAGTATAAATGTTAAAACGGGTATAACTCAGGAACGGTTAGAACGAATTAAAAAATTGTTGTATTAATATTAATTAGAATAAAGTTGTCTTTTAAACTGCATCATTAGTTTTGTTCTTTTTCATTGAAACTTAAAAAGTTTTAAAGCAATATTACAAAATTTTTACAAAAAATTACGAAAAATTGTAATTTACGGTATCTAAATGAGCTAAATAATTACCAAAACATATACGTTTTTTACACAGGAATAAAGCTTGGATACTTTTCTTAAACATTGTTTCCTCAGAAGGTAAGAAACCCATGGCTATTAAGCAAGTAATGAGTAAAGTTAGAAAAAAGGCCGAAAACTCCGGTTTTTTATGAAAACTCCATTTGCGCGACCTCTAAATCTATTCCGAAAATTCTTAAAAAAAACTCAAAAATACTTAACCCTATAAGCTTTTAAATTTTGATTGAGCACCTATGAAAATCAGAAAAAAAAAATTTTTTTTGGAACACCCTAATACACAACCTAAGGTAGATAGATGCGAGGAATGCTGATGAAGAATGTAGCGGTCTCGAAAATGCAGCATGACATTCTGCTGGTGTCTAATTTTTTCTTGTTTTCTTTGAAAAGCATCGAAAAATAAACTTTAATTCATTTATTATTATTATTTCTTAATTTTAGTCCCAGCCAGGGGTTAAACCAGTGATCTTCATAAATCAATAAAATTTACTTTTTCGGCTTTGGTTCATTTTTTAATTTAACTGACTAAAATTAAAAAATAATTTAAAAACACGCAAGGCACAGTGCATATACATTCATACCTAACTCATCAACAGTTGATATGATACTGGAACAGCATCTATAATGTTGTGAGAAAACAAGTATGAATGATCAAAAACAAATTTGCATTTCGTGACTATACCGACGGTGTAGTACAAAATTGCAATAAATGTAAAAGTCGTATTGTAGAGAAGACAAAAAGAAATGCTTGAGGTGTGTGTGAATTTCGTCCAACCAAATTAATATTGATAAGTTGGTTAAATGGACGATATTTACAATATACACAGCTTAAGGTTGATGGATGCGAAGAATGCTCATGATGGATTTGACGGTCCTGAAAATGCAGCATTACATTCTGCCAGCGTCTAATTTTTCTTGTTTTCTTTAGAAAAACCCGCGTACATTTGAAAAATAATTTTTCTTAATATTATTATTATTATTATTATTACTACTTCTATTATTATTATTATTATTATTATTATTATTATTATTATTATTATTATTATTATTATTATATTATCATTATTATTATTATTATTATTATTATTATTATTATTATTATTATTATTATTATTATAATTATTATTAATATTATTATTATTATTATTATTATTATTATTATTATTATTATTATTATTATTATCATTATTATTATTATAATTTTTATTATAATATTATTATTATTATTATTATTATTATTATTATTATTATTATTATTATTATTATTATTATTATTATTATTATTATTATTATTATTATTAATATTATTATTATTATTATTATTATGATTATTATTATTATTATTATTATTATTATTATTATTATTATTATCATTATTATTTTTTTTTTGTTCTTCATAAAAAATTATCTTTATGAATATTTATTATTAAATGATATTTTTTAAGTTTAACGGAAATTTTTTTTTAAGAATCTAATAAATCATTAAAATCTTTAATATACTTGCTATTAATAATGCCTCTTCCATGTGCATATAGGAGTAATAAAGGAATGCAAAAACAAACACTACAGGGTGTTCAAAACATGTTCTTCGTATATTTTCATTGTCCCGTATTAATTCAGCAAATAATCAAAGCAAATAATCATTCAACATTTTATTATAGATTGACGATATAATGGCACTTATATTATGCACTTAGAAAAATGTTATCTAACTACTATAATTACAATTACGTAGCATGAAAAACAAATAATCATATTTTTAGCTTGATTTGTGTTTTCTTTGTCGTTATCGTGAAAAAATCGACATCAACGAATTTTTATTTTTTAAGGTCTCCTGAATCCATTTTTATGCGGGGAGATGAAGTGTTGCAAAATTTTCGGGCAATAGGAAAAGGATAGGGGTAGTTCACTAGACAACCCCGCAAAAAAAAATAATTACTTTTTCGAATTGATTCAACTTATAGAGTTAAAATTTCATAATTATGTGCGTTCGAATTTTTTTGATTCGAATATTGTCTGAACATTTATTCTTTATGTAATATATTCATAAAAATATCTGTTTCAGTAAGGTATAATAAAGTTGAGTGTAGGTATAAAGAACGTTTAGCGGATTTACGTAAAGCACTACGAGGATCACGTTTGCGGAACATTTTAAACACTTATATCCTCGTTTGAGTGATGACTAAGCCGACATAATGAAAAGAAGTTAGCTCCCGTCCAGGATGAAAATTTACAATGGCAACCTACCTTAAAGTATTTTACATGAATTAGATAAACATATCGTTACTTAAAATGGAAGAATCATATGGTTTTCCAAGGCGCTGTAATTGACAATTTATTATTTTTTATTTCGACCCTGAGACACCTCCTGTTGCAATACTACACTATACATGCCATTTAATGCATAAACTTGAACTTTCTTTGAGAATTTCACCTACAAAAATATTTTTTTTAATATTTAAATAATGCCTCAGGCGACAGCCTGTGCCACGCAAGAGTTCAGCTTAAAATTCGCTTTGTAATTTCAAACGACCCGGCGAATAATTTGCATGTTTGCTAAATTTTGTGCGAGGGTATTCTTAATTTACATAGGGAAAATCAGCAACCTAATTTTTTGTGATCCCTTCAAACGCTTTTTAAAAACTTAGTCTGTATTTATAATTTATTTTCTAAATAGACAAGCCCGATAGAAGTTTAAATTGTAAAAAATAACACAAAAAATTATATTGTAAGGAAGAATTTTTTTATACGAAAGATCAGAGCATATCATTAATATTTAAAAATGATTTTATGGTCACTGCGACTGCTCAACACGAAGTTGGGACGTTATTGCAACCTCTAGAGAGTATGTGGTATGATATCTATCTACGGTTTGACGAACGTAAAAATCACGAAGTCGTCTGTAAGTTGCTCGAATTGTTGACTGATTTTCAAAGTAAACTTAGATGATTTGATAGCGTTTTTCAAGTGTGAGTTTATTCATAATTATTTGCCAGAATTTACTGAAATTAATAAAAAAAATATTTTATCAAAACTTAATTTTTAGTGTTTTATAATTTAAAGTTTTATCGGGCTTAGAAAACACGCGATATAAAACTTACATATAAACATATATGAATTTTCTTTCTCCTAGATATAAACATTGACGCAAACTAATTTTTATATCGATTGAACGCTGTCCGTCTGTCCGTCCGTGTTTGTTTTGAAATCAACTTTGCTAGGGTACTAGATGAGCTAGGGACTATTTATATACGTCATTCAATTAGACATAGTGTTGAAAGAGGTGATATTACAAATCTGCAAGAACGGTCCATGTCCCTCGAGGCAGTTGGCTTAACACCACGCCTGCCTCTAATTTTTTCATATTTTTTTTCAACTTTCGTTAGTATTCCTGCAGGTGGTTAAAGGTAAGAAATATTGGTGAGCTTTTTACCTGTCCTTTCATTTTCGGGGAAAAAAGCTTTTTTGAAGTCGATTGAGGGATTTCCGTCTGTCCGTCCACCTTAATGTTAAAATTAAATTTGCCAATACAATAGAATAGCTACAAAAAAATAGTTTCGAAAAAGTTGCTATTGAAAAACAGTCCATGTCCCTTGAGGCAGTGGGCCCATATCATTTGGAACAATGAAGTAACTCTAATCAACAGCTATATAGAGCGTTAGAGTATTAAAAAATAAGAAAAAACATCAAGTGAAAAAATTGGATCTCGCCCGTATTTTCCTCATTATGGGCCTCTAAAATTTTCATATAAAAATCGATTGTCAATATGGTCAATATGGGTATAATTTAAAAGCTTTTGAAGAGATCTTTCAGGAAATGCTAAAAGTTTTTAAAATGCTTTACCCATTAAGAGCCGATAACATTTTTATGTAAAATTATATTTACTACTTATATTTTTAAATTCTCTATCACCCCTAATATTTGTTTATTTCATAGAAGGTACTTCACTAAATTAGATTTACTTATAAGGTGAAGGGTATTTAAGATTCGGCATATATATCCGAATATAGTTGAAAATACCAAATTCCAGGTAAAATGTACTTCCAGTTTTTTCCGGTTTTTGAATACTCAAAATCGTCGCTATTTCACCGGTGCTATCTTGGCGCATGTTTTTATGTACCCTTCACCACATAATATTCCACAAATTATATATATTTTAAATTATTCTTATGCATAGCGAAGTCGATTTAGCGTTGTCGGTCTGTCTGTCTGAAACTTAATAAGCTAGAGAAAATTTAAACACGCCAATCGATCAAAAAACAAAAACAATTTTTTATATTTTGTTTTCAATACAAGTATGCGAAAGAAGTATTTGTTCGCATGTAGAGAAAGCGGCAGAAAATTTTGAAAACTAGCATGATCGGCCAATGTCCTTCGAAGCAGCGGGCGAAACACAATGTCTGCCTCGGATTTTTCTATATTACTTGGAACAATGAAAAATGATAGATAATTTAAAAATTAAAGAAGTGATTTTAGGAAAATGGCACTAAAAAACAAACTTTATCATACATAAAGATAAAAACATTCAGCTGAGCTAAATAGATAGCAATTTTCGTTTAAAACGTCTTTTAATTTTCCTTTAGTTATATTATTACCCTTAACACACTTTTTATAAATTCCGGTATAATTCAAATTGATATTAATATTCGGCTATGTCAAATCTTATATACCCTTCACCATGTATATAAATCTAGGTTAGTGAAGTAACTCCAATCAAAAAAACAAATATTGACATGACAGAGAATTCAAAAAAAATGAAAAAACTTCACAGAAAAAAGTCATCGACTCTTAATTGGTTTAGTATTTAAAAAAAATAAGTATTTTCTAAAGATCTCTTTAAAAGCTTTTAAATGATAACCGTGTTGATATCTGAAAAAATATGGTGCATAATCGTACTTTTCTATGAAAATTTTGTTACTTGATATTTGTCCTTTTTTTTAATCTCTACCGCCCCATGTATTTGTTTTTTTTTTTTATTGGATTTCCTTTTTTGTTCCAAATGATATGAAAAAATTAGAGGCAGGCGTGGTATTTTTCCCGCTGCCTGGAAGGACATGGACCGATCTTGCTGATTTTTAATGGCAAAATTTTTGAAACTATGTCTGATCGAATAGCGTATTTGTAATAATAATCAAAATTTCTTAAAATTCAAATTTATAAAAATGTGTTTTTAAATTTTTGTTTTAAAGTTTTATAAACAGTGTAAAACATTTTCTTATCGGTGAAATCAGGTGCTTTCACATTTGTTTCTCAAATTCTCTACGAAATGACATATTTTTAGGAAGTATTCTATATTTAAGCCACGGTTCTAAAGGAACTCCTCATAAAATTTTATTTAAGTCCCTCCAGAAGTTTTAACGTGATGCGAACACAGACAGACAGTTAGAAGGACAGACAGACAAAAATTCTTAAAAATAAGTGTTTTTATTCCATATCGGTTACTTCCTACATTAACAACAAAATTTTAAAAAAATATTTCATGTACAAAAATGATCCTATTGATTTACAAAATGTTTTACTTTAAAAAAGGAAGTTTAAATAAAATTACCTATGATACATTGGAAATTTTTAACCCTTATATCATTATTCCCCACTTACGTCTCTTAAAAAACATACATTCGGAGAAATTTTAACACAGAAATTATAAACGACTTTTGTACAACTATTGCGAAGCCTGACGACACATAATATGTTCTGAATTGAACATTTGTATAGTTATATTCCATTACCATAATTTGTATAAGCAAATGCTCCATACTGCAGATGTCTAATAGAATACTTTAAATAAAAATCAATTCAAGAAATTCTTTCTACCATTAATTTTTTCTGTTCCAAAAAGGCTTTTTTCCCGAAAATGAAATGAAAGGGTTGCTGTATCAGGTAAAATGCTTACCAAATTTTCTTACCTTTAACAACCTGCAGAAATACAAACGAAACACGAACATTAAGAATATTGACCGATTGCTGATTTTAATAGCAAAATTTTCGAAACTATATCTGATCGATTGGCGTATTAAAATTTTTCCTAGTTGACCTAGTGCCTCGGCAAACTTGATTTCAATACATACACGGAGGGACAGACGGACATCGCTCAATCGGCTTCGCTATGCATGGAAGCACAGAATATTTTTGCTTCATTGGGTGGGAAATTGATATTGGAATAACATAACTTAGACATATATTTTTTAATTTATTGAATCTTTTCGTACAAAATTCACAATAAGTATTAAAATCTTAACCTAAAACATTATAGTTGTTGATATTGCCATTGCAAATCCATCATTGAATTTTTACAGTATTATTGCTATCGGTTAGTCAGGGCGAAGGGTGCGCCTTCTTGAGCAAATCTCTTGCTTGTAGCAAATGTGTGTCTTTTTTATCTCCTTACGAAAAGAGGTGATATTGAAATATCTGAAGCGACCATGTAAGGCGTCCGTCGAAATGGTACCTAGATGTGGTATTGTTGTGATAATATTGTTAATCGTAACGGGAGGACAAGTGTCTCATCTCAGAGTAATTGATCTTTCGTTTTTGTAGCCATTTTTCAAGCTGGCTTATGTGGGTTTGAAGTTTTTCGAATGCAGCTGCACAACGGATGTATCATCTTCAAAGGTGCATTACACAATATGTAAAGGAGTGGCCCCAGAATATTTCCCTGTGGTACGCCAGCACATATGTATATGGTGGAATAGATAACAGTTTTTAATTTTATATGGAACGATCTGTTTTTTATATATTTTAATAATTTGTGTGTGTCAGCTAGTAGATACATTGAAATTTTGTTTAATAGCCCTTTGAGCCAGACCTTGTCGAATGTTTGCGAAATGCAATAAATAGAGCACAGCAATACTGCTTATTCTCAAAAGTTATTCTGTAGACTTGTTCTATTGTACTGTGCTTCCTGAAACCAAATTAAAGGTTGGGAATAATGACATTTGCCTCAACATGAGGTACTAGACTCTAAAGTAATATTTTTTCTAAAAGTTTGGCAGCCGAGTTATAAGAGGATACGATGTTACCTTAGTCACGTCCTTACTGGGCTTAGGTATCATTACTATTTTTTTATTAGTTTCCATGATGCCGGAAAAGACCCAATTTGTAGTGTGGAGTTATAAATAAGAATAATCATTTTCAGAACGGAGTTTGGCAAATCGACAATTTAATAGCAAATTTGTTGGCAGAAAGCTGAAATTTTATAGGTCGTTCAACCACGCCGTCAATGGCGGTGTTTGTGACGCAGGAGTCTCTTGCGTGGAAAAGTACATGAAAAAATGAGTACTAAAAGTATTTATTATATAAGTATACATACATATTAACACAACATTTTAAATTGATTTACGCCTGTATCATTTAATTATGTTGTTTTTTTATTTTTATTTTTTTTTTCATTTAAGTTTTGCAATGCCAACTTTTTTAAAGGGTCGCAAAAAGGTATTAGACGAAACTGATCTCTACAAAGCTTTAAGAGAACATAAATCTGGTAAGTACTTTTTTACTTATTTTGTTATAAAATTTGTACTCATACCGTATAACAGAATTATCAAATATGATACATTTGATAACATTTAATATTGATGAATTACACTTTCTTATTAAAAACTTGTTTTATTAAGGGACGGTTGATGGTTAAATATATTAAAACTAGTTGTTGCATTTAAGGGCCCAAATAAATACGTTAAATTCTACACAGCAGCCTTGCACAGTGACTCTGCCTCATAAATATTGCTGCTTTTAAGCTATGGCATATGTTCTGTCGTCTTTGAGATCAGAAGTGGTTGAACTCTCAGAGAGACAACGAAGGTAAAGTTACCTGCGTAACGCCAAAATATTATAAATAAAAAACATGTGTCAAACAGTATGATCACGACTAAGCAACAATAGCAAAGCGAATTCAAAACAGGTGCTCTAGACAGCCACGGTGACTATTTTGGGCTTGTGTTTTTTTTTTTTTTTCTTCTTCGAATGTCAAAAGGGATGATCTTGTGTTGCATTCCTTTATTTTTAAGAGCAAAAAATGATTTCAATAATGTACATTATTCGCCTTAAAAAGGGCATTTCCATTGCTTTTCCTCCAAATATAACTCAGAAATTACAGATCAGCTAGTCTCCTGCTGTTAGAGATGCATTGATAAAAAGCAATATAAAACGAGATAATCATTAAGCAAACAAGAGTATCTCTAAAAACGTATTTTTATGATTGAACCATGAACAACGTACAAAATAGAAAAGAAAGACATGAAATGCGGAACAGCTATCTTAGTTCAGTTGAGTATGATAGTCCAATTTTACAATTTGTAACTTTTTAAATTCCTCTATAAAATAATGTTAGCTAATGTTCTTAAAATAGCATTCTGTTTTAGAAACAAACTCAATCTTCTCTTTCGACTTCGACCTTCGTTAGCTATTTTTTAAATAAAGAAAAAGGAAAGAAATCATAGCCTTTTGCGTTAGCTTTTTTCGTTAGCTCTTGCTCTGACTCTTGGTGAGTACGTACGTACAGAATAGCAAAGGAATTTCTATAAACAAGTTGCTAGATCCAACGAATACATATAATATCGATTGCCATAAGCCATTTTTAGTAACGAATTTATTGAATTTAGTTGTGACTTGCTCTAGTTCGCATATTCCATGTCGTAGGTCACAAAAACTATGCCTTATCGCTTCTTACATATGAATATACGGACTCATTTTCGATTACTTGATGACAGCACAGTTTTTTATTTGTAATTTATTTATTTTATTTAAACGACAGTATTTCAAATTATTGGTGTTTTGTGAATGATTTATTTTTGATTTTACCTTGTATTATGCCTGTTATTTGAATCTCATAATTTATTAAGTTACTTTCATTAAAAATTAGCTTACAATTCCTATAAATGCTAAATGATTAATATTTATTTCATTTGAATGAATGGTTTTCTTGTCAAAAATTGTTATTCGTTTTTGTTCTTTACTTACCTTTTTTACATTTATTTCAATTCTTAGTATTTATGTGCATACATGTCAGAATGTTTTGAGATATTTCACCCAAGTATTTCAGTGTCTAGAATGTACCCATAAAATCCAATTAAATATTCAACACACATCTCCTTCTTTCCAATTAGCAAAACGCATGTTGTCATAAAAACGGTTTTCATATTCATTTAAGCACTCGCAATAGCATTTGCGCAGTAGGGATGAGCGATTTTTAAGGAACATCATTACCGATGAACGTGATTTTTAAATCACCGATCTTTTTAATAGTAACCGTGATCATCGTTTGCAGTTCTTTTTATACCCTTCACCACAAAAAGTGGAGAAAGGGTATTAATAAGTTTGCAATTCCGTGTGTAATTTCTACAATATCTGACTTTTTATGCATAGCGAAGTCGATTGAGCGATGTCCGTCTGGCCGTCCGTGTGACGAAAGAGGTGCTATTGGAAAACAGCATTATAGGTCCATGTCCTTCGAAGCAGCAGGCAAATCACCACGCCTACCTCTAATTTTTTCATGTCATTTGGAACAATAAAGTAACTCCAATCAAAAAAATTAATGTATGCGGCGATAGAGAATTAAAAAATAAGAAAAAAACATCAAGTGAAAAAATTTTCGCTCGCCAATATTTTCCGAGTTAAGGGGCTCTAAAATTTTCAAATTTTTTAATCAATACTGGTATCATTTTAAAGCTTTTGAAGAGGTCTTTAAGGAATTTTGTTTTTTAATTCTATGTCACCCCAATATTTGCTTTTTTGATTGGAGTTACTTCACTAAACTATTTTTACACAGATAGTGAAGGGTAATATAAGATTCGGCAAAGCCGAATATAGCACTCTTACTTGATGTATATTATTATTAAATAAAATTTTATGCAAACAGTAACCATAAGGCAAAAAGTTATTTTATTTCTACATTCAAATCAGCTGTTATTAATTATGGCCAGTAGTTTATATTCGGTAATACTGAATAAAAGTTCGCATAAAAAAGCACAAAACATTGTTTTCTTATTACGTATGTATGTATGAAGCTTGGAAAAAAGAATAGCTGTTGTTAATAAGAAGAAGCAAGAAAAAACTATACAGCAATGAAGCTGCTTTGACATATGAAAGAATTAAAGAAAGAGCCTCAAAGTAAAATGAAATTTAAGTTTGTATGTGTGCAAATGAAGAAGAACTGGTACTGGTAGCGACCAGTAATTTTTAAATATCGCTCATATCTATTGCGCTGACACTGGGGCACGAATTCCATTTTACTTTCAGTTAAAACTATGCTAAGTGCATATTTAAAATTTGTTTATTAGTTGTAATTAAAAATTTGAAGAAAATTAAAAAAGTCTCGAATGTCAACTTTGTGAGTTAAGAGCAGAAAACTCCTGACACAGTTATTTTAAAAAATCTGTTTTCAGAGCCAAAACACTTTTTTAAACTAGATAACTGTAGAAACTTTAATCCCGTACTCAAATTGAGATCACAACTTTACCAACAATTGTTCTTATACTGCAAGCTTGGATGAAAATCAGTGGTTTTTACAATATACCATTATTTTTCTTCTCCTAAATTGTATAACCACAAAACTGCCAGCTGTTTGAAAAAAAAAAACAATAGGTCTGTTTAGTACCTAAAATTTTTACTAATTGCTGCTAATTGTCACAGAAACGTGTTTACGTGCTCGAAAAACTTGCAAGAGAGTGGGAAAGGAGCGTAAAAATGTGAGAGAGAAAAAATTTTTTTGCAAGTTTTGGATGGTAAAAAGCTGTTTTTGCTTTTGTTTACAAAACAAATGTCTGATAAGAGAAATTTTTTGTAACATTAACCCTGCAGCCACATGATCAAGTAAGGGTATACACAAGTGCTATGCAACAATAACTGTTTTATAACACTATGTCTAATCACATTAAAACTGAAACTAATACAAATCAATTCAGAAGACGTGTTGTTAATTTTGTAAAACTCAATTTGTAAAATATTATTATATAAGAAATCTGTTATTTAAAGTATTTTAAACACTAATAAATAAACAAATAATAATAATATTAATTGACATTAATTGTTCTTGATTATTTCAAATATAAATATTTCGTGATATTCTCACGAACTAAACTTAAAAATGAAATGTATTACTGCGGGGAAAACATTTTCATTTTTTTAGTTTAAAATAATAAATATTTCATGAGAATATCACAAAATATTTATATTTAAAGGAATCAAGCACAATTAAAGTACGCGGGCTGCTCTATATATTTCTGGCCTAATAGTGAAAATGCGAATATTTATAATCAAAAATGGTTTTATTGTTTTTCAAAGTATTCTCCAGCATGATTTATGCACTTTTGCATGCGCTCAAACCAGTTGTCGAAGCACTTTTTTCACTCCGATTGAGACACCTCTAAAACATGATTTTTGAACACTTCAACAGCTTCTTATGGCGACGAAAATCGTTGACCACGCATTTTTTTCTTGATGTGCGGAAACAAGAAGAAGTCATTAGGTGCCAAGTCAGGGCTGTACGGCGGATGGCCCATTAATTCGACGTTTTGGCCGGTCTGGTTTGAGCCGATGTGTGAGAGCTCGCATTGTCATGGTGAACAATGATTCGTCTTCTCTTGTTGGTTTTTCGAATTTCTCCGATGACTTGAGGCAAACAAATTATAGTGTACCACTCAGAAGTGACCGTCCTACGTTGCTCAAGCGGAACAGTCGCCACATGACCAGTTTTGCCGAAGAAACAGGCGACCATTTGCTTCGAAGTGCTTCTTCCACAAACAACTTTTGTTGGATTTTGCTCGTCTTTGAAGACCCACACGGTCGCGGTATGTCGCATGTCGATCTTGCATTATGAGTTCACGCACGGCATCAATGTTCTCTGGCACAACAGCCGTTTTTGGACGACCTTCACGGAATTCGTCTTTGAGCGAGCTTCGGCCACGATTAAATTCATTATACCAATTTTTCACAGTGCTATAGGATGGTGCTTCATCGCCATACAAAGATTTAAGTTCATCAATGCACTCTTGTCGTGATAATCCACGTCGAAAGTTGTGAAAAATGATGGCACGAAAATGTTCACGAGTTAACTCCATTTTTTTCTATATTAATTTTTTCAAGTCACTGTAAACAACACAAATAATGGTCATACGTCAAAACGTTTTGAGTACGATTATGATTAAAAATGACAAACTTTCCAATGGAAATGTCAGATTGCACTTGGCAGCACTCAGTGTTGCCAGGCCAGAAATATATATAGCAGCCCTCGTAAATTAATATAATAAAGATTTTAAAATATAAATTTTCTTGTTAAAATAATAATAACAAATAAATTATAATTTAATCTTAGAATTTCAATCAGGCTGTAACCCAGTTTAATTTTATTTTCCTTAAAAATGTTTGACCCATCAGTAGTCTTAAATGAAGGGTAAAAGTCGGAACAATCTGTAAAGAATGTAGCCACATTCATTTATATGCTAAACACATTTCTCCTTTCAATGCCATTGACTACATAGGTGAACATTTGAAACTTAATTAAGAAACTGAAGCTGAGAAAATCGTTTTTCATATTTAAGGATGCTTATAAGGGAACTAATAAATAGGCTTTTTCAAAATAAGAATGTATGTATGTATCTAAAGTTTTCGAAAATTTTAAATTCGAAGATTATTTAAAAATCGTTAAAAACCCTAATATATTGTTGATGTGTACGAAACTCAATAGAAAAAATTACCTTTTGTTAATTGGAAAGATTATTATACCCTTCGCCACAAAAAGTAGAAAAAGGGTAAAACTAATTTTGTCATTCCATTTGTATTTTCAAAAATAATCATTTCCGTATGTCCGTCTGTCCGTTCGTGGTAGTGTTTAAATCAGGCACTAGATCAGCTAGAAAAAATCTTAATACGCTAATCGATCAGAAATAGTGTCGGAAGAGATGCATTTTGAAATCAGCAAGACCGGTCCTTGTCCTTCGAGGCAAAACACCACGCCTACGTCTACATTTTTCATATCGTTTGAAACAATGAAGTAACTCCAATCAAAAACAAAAAATAAATAAATAAATAAAAAGGGCGATAGAGAATTAAAAAGTAAGAAAAACAAAATATCAAGTGCAAGAATTGGCGCTCGAGTTACGTATTGTACCCAACACTTACAACAACAAATTCCACCAGCTAAACCAGAAAGAAGCATAAACAAAAGAAGCAGGGAAATAAACCTAAATGACTAGAAGTAACGACCGGAGCAACAACAACTCATAAACACCTGAACTCAATTCAATGTTGAGTTCATTAAACTATTTTGCAATAATAATAATTAAATTCAGTAAATCATCTTAGTTTGCATTTTTACTAAAAAGACCTAATTTTGAGTTCATTAAACTATTTTGCAATAATTTTATTTTTGTTAATTATTATAAATTATCTTGCATTTTAACGGAAATGACCTAATTCGAGTTCATTAAATTATTTTGCAATAATTTTATTTTGTCAATTATGCATTCTAAATTTAACACGATTTCTGTGCAATTCTTCTTACTTAAGCATTTTTAATTATTTCGCAATATTTAAAATTCTTATTATTAATTTTAATATATAAGAGAACATTGTTAACTTTAAGTTAGTTCTTAATCTTCAGGCTTACAATAAAGTTGTATTTTTTTTAAACACGTTTTGTCTACCTAACGTAATTGGCGCAGTCGTACGGAGCGTCCAGTCGGGTTGTCGCAAATATCTTAGAAAGGATAACAAGGTTCCGCAATAAATAAAAAAAAAAAATTGTGTTTGAAAAGTTAACACGAACAACTTAAGTGAAGCAAACTTATTTATTTTGAATACGTAAAAGTAGCATAAACTAAAAGTGCATATAAAAAAACAACAAAAAATATATGTAAAATATATAAAATATATTTTTTTTTACATAAAATAAAGAAAAAAAACGGAAAATTTTTACTGAAATCTATCCTGTGCTAATTGCTTCGATAAAGATCCCAGTGACGGCATATCACTGTCGAGAGTATTATACTGAGGGAATATCAGTACAAAGAAATCGAGAGGAATCTTTAAGAAGCAGGAAGTCTCTTCAAGGCATATGAAGAACTTTCATGTGACGGAATATCACACTCACAGATAGACAAAATTAAATATTTGAACAAGGAAGTCATGGAATATCACTATATAAAATTTATATAATCAAATATCCAATTTAACTGAAAACAATAATAATTGAAACAACTTTAAATCGATAAAAAAAATTACACTCCTACAAATCGGTGAAGGCACATCACCGAGCGAACATAAAAAGTTATCAACAATCAGTGAGGGAATATCACTGAGAAGATATCAAGCACCCGACCAAAAGTATCAACTTTGAAGGACGAAGAACCTACGGAGCAAAACGTTATCAACAACTAGCCTATAATGAACTCATCAGCTGCATTAATAATCGTTTTGTAAGTCAATCATAAATAATACAATATAATAAAATAAATAAATTTTGGGAAGTTAGGGAAGATAGGTATTCAATTATATATACATATGAAATTATTCGAAAAAAAAAATAATAATAAATTGTTGCTAATTAATTCCTTAAAATTTTTTTAAAATTTGTATTTTAAAGCTTTATTTGTTAAATTTATATATACAAAAAAAAAAAGTAATAATATATACTGGAATATCGATATTATTTATAAAATAAATTTGTGTATAACTTTCTATGAATAAAATATTAGAAAAACAGAGGCATACATACTTTTTAAGAAATAATCCATTACAGACGATTATAGAACACACAAACGAAGGACAGGTAATCATGACTGGAAACGGACAGGGTTCTACGCAAAACAATCCCGTTGACGTTTTCAATACGTTAAAAATCCCTGACGCGATAAAAGACCTACCAAAATTTGACGGGAACCCTCGTCTTCTGTATGAATTTATTAACAATGTAGAAGAAATTCTGTCCCTTATACAACAGACTGACAGCACCCCACAAGGAAGAATATTCTTACGAGCAATTAGGAATAAGATAGAAGGCGAAGCTAACGAAATATTAAATATGTATGGTACCCAATTAAATTGGGATGAAATTAAGGCAAACCTTATTCTCCACTATTCGGATAAGAGAACAGAAACCTCTCTTATTAGGGACTTGCACAAATTGCAACAAAACAGGAAAAACGTTGAACACTTTTATAGTGAAATAATTGAGCTACAATCAGCTCTCATGAATAACGTCAGAATTCATGAAGAAGACATGAACGTAATCTCATCAAAAAAAGAATTGTTTTCAGAAATGTGTCTTACTGCCTTCTTAAGTGGCCTTTCAGAACCTCTTGGATCTAATATTAGAGCTATGAGACCTAAATCTTTAGCCGAAGCTTTCAGCTTTTGCATTAAAGAACAAAATATTTTTTATTCACGATACAATCCCTACCCTAAAAAATCTAGATTCCAAAATAACCAACAAGTAGTCAATTACTCACAAAACGGATATAGAAGCCATTCTCAAAGACATTTTCAACCAGCCCGTTTAGAGCAATTTCCTCAAAACAATGAACAAAAACCCCAAACTTCGAGATTTCAACAAAGTTATAAAGATTTTGTGAAACAAGAAGCAAATTCATCGCACACAAAAAGACCACAGCATTCGTAAAATTTTAAAAACAACAATTCAAAATCTCTGAATTTTAGAAACAAAGATCATAGCTGGACCCAAACCTTTAGAACAAACCCCTCTCATGCAAATAAAAACTTAACTGAATCTAACAACGTAAATACCTTCCAAGCCGACAATCATTTCCAAAACCTAGATGAGTACCAAAATAATGGTCAAGATAGATTTGAAGAATTAACCAATATAGAAGATAAACAAAATTTTCGGTTATCCGCCTTGAGGAGCCGACCGGATATATAAAAAGCATACACGCTGATTGGTTAACCTATATCCACATCTCTTCACCATTTGGTAAACCACTTAAATTCTTAATTGACACTGGATCGTCCTCTTCATTTATAGATCCAAAATTCATTACACCTAAGGACAGAATAAATTGTGCACCCGTAACCATCAAAACGGTACTCAGCACATACAATTTGAATCAAAAGGTAATTTTACCTATGTTTCATGAATTCGATAAGAAAGGATACTTGGAATTTTTGCTTTTTAAATTCCACAGCTATTTTGACGGACTTTTAGGAATAAATGCCCTTACTCAAATCGGTTCTAACATCGATTTAGAGAACAAAGTGCTAAGAACAAAAAGCTGTACGATGGATCTTAAATATAAACCCAATTTATCTTCAGGCAAACATATTATACCAGGTAAATCAAAGAAAATAATACGCCTTCCAGTAGACGTCGAAAATGGCGAAATTTATATTGATGCAATAAATATTAACAACAATCTAATAATAACAGGTGGTCTGTACGTTGCGAAAGACTGGTACAGTCTAATAGAAGTTATGAACACACATATAGAAGAAAAAACACTCTTTCTTGAACAACCTCTTAGAGCCCAAGTATACGAATCATGTAATTTCATTGAATTAAACTGCCTTGATATCAATACTCCACAACAACATACAGAATTAAATAATATAAACACTGAAGATGATCAACACAAACAGAAAACAGATATAGCTAATTTACTTAGAACACAACACATGAACACCGAAGAAAAAACAAAAGTGCTTAAAATATGTAGGAAATATAAGTACATTTTTTTAGAGAAGGTGAAAACCTTACCTTCACAAATGACGTCAAGCACAAAATAACAACAACTGACGATATTCCAATCTACACAAAATCCTATAGATATCCGTACATTCATAAGGAGGAAGTTAGGAAGCAAATAGCAAGTATGTTAGAGCAAGGAATAATTCAGCATAGCTTTTCTCCATGGAGCTCTCCAGTTTGGATAGTTCCGAAAAAACTAGACGCAAGTGGAAGACAAAAATGGCGGCTTGTGATAGATTTTAGAAAACTCAATGAAAAAACTATCTCAGACCGTTACCCTCTACCTAACATAAATGATATTCTCGATAAATTAGGCAAATGCATGTATTTTTCAACTTTAGATCTCGCAAGTGGATTCTATCAGATAGAGATGCATCCCAAAGACATACCAAAAACTGCCTTCACAGTTGAGGGGGGCATTACGAGTACATTAGAATGCCAATGGGATTAAAAAACAGTCCCTCTACTTTCCAAAGAGTTATGGACAATGTCCTAAAGGAGCTAATTGGGAAAGTTTGCCTGGTTTACTTAGATGACATCATCGTCTTCTCTACCTCCTTAGATGAACATATCTTAAATCTCGGATTAGTTTTTGATAAATTAGATAGATCCAATTTCAAAATACAACTCGATAAATCAGAATTCTTGAAAAAGGAAATAGCATTTCTCGGACACATTGTATCCACTGAAGGCATTAAACCAAACCCAGCAAAAATCGAAGCAATACAAAATTACCCAATCCCAAAAACTCAAAAGCAAATTAAAGGATTTTTAGGTCTTTTGGGATACTATAGGAAATTCATAAAGGATTTTGCTAAATTAACTAAACCCTTAACAGAATGCTTAAAAAAAGGTAGAAAAGTAGAACTAAATTACAACTACGTTAAAACTTTCGAGACATGCAAAAATATCCTAACTAACGATCCAATTCTACAATACCCTGACTTTTCAAAACCTTTTATCTTAACCACTGACGCTAGTAATTTCGCTCTGGGCGCAATTTTATCGCAAGGCCGAATCGGAAGCGATAAGCCAATCTGCTATGCTAGCCGAACCCTATCTGAATCAGAAACAAACTATTCCACAATAGAAAAAGAACTCCTTGCAATAGTATGGGCAACCAAATACTTTCGACCTTACCCGTATGGTCACAAATTTCTGATAGTAACAGATCACAGACCCCTAACATGGCTTATGAGTTTAAAAGAGCCCAACTCTAAATTAGTCAGATGGCGGCTTAAACTTGAAGAATTCGACTACGAGATCGTCTATAAGAAAGGAAAATTGAACTCAAATGCTGATGCCCTAAGTAGAGTGAAAATAAATGATTCCGCAAATAATACAATTGAAACCAATTTAAACGAAGAAGCATTAGAAAATGCTGCATTAGGGTCCACAATCCATTCTGCAGAAGAAAACCTAAACGACGGAATCCCTATTTCCGAAAAACCATTGAATGATTTTAATCTTCAAATGATTATACAAAAATCAACCGATCCTCCAAATATATCTGTAGTACTACCCTTTCGTAACAAACAGCGAAAAATAGTGAAGCAATCAAACTTCACGGAAGAGGAAATAACTAACATTCTTAAAACACATCTACCCCCAAACAAAATAACAGCCATTTTCGCAGAGGACGAAATTTTTCAGTTAGTGCAATCATCGTACTCCAAATACTTTTCGAATAGTAGAACCTTTCGACTAGTTAGATGCACAATAATGCTCACTGACGTTACTGAGAATGATGAACAGGAAAAACTGATAAGGGAGTACCATGAAAAGTCAAACCATAGAGGCATCAACGAATCTTATTTTCATCTTAAGAGAAACTATTTTTTTCCATTTATGAAGAATAAAATCGCACAAACTATAAACAACTGCGAAAAGTGCCAAACTTTAAAGTACGATAGAATTCCACAGAAACTGGTTTTTCAGAAAACTGAAACTCCCACCAAACCCCTAGATATAATACACATCGATATTTACACTATAAACCACCACCAAATTTTAACCATCTTAGACAAATTTTCTAAATTTGCAGCAGGATTTACGTTACCCTCGAGAACGAGTGTAGTTGTTTTAAGAGCTTTCAAGGACTTCATTACACAACACGGTGTACCAAAAAAGGTAGTCTGCGATCAAGGAGTAGAGTTCACCGCCAATATTTTTAAGGACTTTTGCAGACAATACCAAATTGATCTGCATATAACATCTTTCCAACAGACAAGCAGCAACTCGCCTGTAGAGAGACTTCATTCAACGCTCACCGAAATTTATAGAATAATCCTTACCACTAGAAGTGAAACAAATTTAGGAACTGACCATGACGACATTTTTCCAGAAACATTGATTACATACAATAATTCTATACACTCAGCAACAAAACACACCCCTTATGAACTCTTCACAGGCAAGACGCAGGAATTCAATAATACAGTCAATTTCAATAATGAACATGAATATCTGACCAAACTTAACGAGTATAAAGAACAAATCTACCCTCGAATACAAACTAAACTCGAAAACCTAATGAACCGCAGAATAGACAAAATGAATGAGACTAGAGAAGAACCAAAAGAATTCGAAGAGAATAGAACCATTTTTAGAAAAGAGTGCAGAAGAAACAAGATTACCCCTAGATTCAGTAGACATAAAATTAAAAGAAATAATAGGATAACAGTAGTTACGTTAGACAATAAGAAAATCCATAAAGGAAGAATAATGAAAAAACGCAAATTCACTTAACTTTTTTTTCAGACTTCCTCTAATAACCGCCAACGACATAGTCATCAAAAATTTGACCCACAATAATGGACTGATACAATTTGACCTCGGACCTGCACGAATAATACAACGATACAACAACTTTATCCACGTCATAAATTTGAGTGATTACAAAACATCTATCGAAAAGTTTTCAAGAGCTATCGAAAATATTGACAACAAAAACACTATACCTAATTCAATTGCCGTGACAAGACTTAAACTTAACGAACTTGACAGAAAATTAAACATGCTTCTTCCAATTAAAAGATCACGACGTGGATTGATAGACGGCTTAGGTACAGCTATTAAAGTTATAACGGGTAACATGGATGCTAACGATGCAATTCAAATAAATTCTCAAATAGCAGAATTACAATCAAATGAGAAACAACTTCAAGACAACTTGAAAGATCAATATTCTATAAATATTGAGCTCACTGAAAGACTTAAAAACATAACAGACCACATAAACCAACAACACGAAAACATAGAAAGGTTTCTGAATAATCAAGAAGCATTAAAAAATAATAGAATTAATAAAGAAGAAGAAATAATTACAGATATCCAATATATAAATCTTATAAACTTTAACTTAGATATACTAAACAATCATATTTCGAATATTGCAGAGTCAATTTTATTTGCGAAACTAAACATTATATCAAAATTTATACTTAATCATAAAGAACTCGAGAGTATCTTAAAACATTTTGAAAAACAATCCGTTCAAATAAAATCTATTGAACAAATCTATGAATTTCTTAGCCTACAAGCATATTTCAACAATTCTAATATTATATTTAATATTAAAATACCTACTATAAGTAAGGACCAGAATAGATTCATTCACTTAGTACCACTTCCCATTAATAACACAAAAGAAATTATAACAAAACCCTATATAACCTATAACAAAAAAGAAATACGATACTATGATACGGCTTGCGACGAAATCGAAAAAACATTCTACTGCCGAGAAACCAACAACAAAGAGATCAGCAATGAATCTAACTGCATCGGTCGCCTACTACAAAAAGAAACCGCACAATGCAATCTTAATGATGTCGGTCATACACAAAACATAAGTTCACCTGAAAATAATTTTATTCTTCTCACTAATATGCCTAAAATACTAATAAAGTCTAATTGTAGAATACCTCTGCAAGAAGTTCAAGGAACAGTTCTGATCCAGTACGATAATTGCACCCTTAACATAAACGGTGTGATATATGAAGACAAACCAGCTACTTATTGGGACCAGATCGATTTCACTGTAATTTCACATAACCAAGTACATGCAGAGACGGTCACGGAAACGCTTAATCTCCAAAAACTACAACAATTCGAAATACAAAACAGGCAAAGTGTCATCCAATTCAAAAGCTCAACTCAATCAGCAAACTTCCGCATATATGCATCTATTGGTATACTTTGCTTGGCCATCATAGCAGTCTTCATTTATGCGGCAAAAAGAATTCAAGTGTACTACGTCCCTCAGCCTTCAGCAGATATCGCTCCAGCCCCAACGAATTCGCTGTGGCCGTCGCTCTACACTAAGGGGGGAGGAGTTACGTATTGTACCCAACACTTACAACAACAAATTCCACCAGCTAAACCAGAAAGAAGCATAAACAAAAGAAGCAGGGAAATAAACCTAAATGACTAGAAGTAACGACCGGAGCAACAACAACTCATAAACACCTGAACTCAATTCAATGTTGAGTTCATTAAACTATTTTGCAATAATAATAATTAAATTCAGAAAATCATCTTAGTTTGCATTTTTACTAAAAAGACCTAATTTTGAGTTCATTAAACTATTTTGCAATAATTTTATTTTTGTTAATTATTATAAATTATCTTGCATTTTAACGGAAATGACCTAATTCGAGTTCATTAAATTATTTTGCAATAATTTTATTTTGTCAATTATGCATTCTAAATTTAACACGATTTCTGTGCAATTCTTCTTACTTAAGCATTTTTAATTATTTCGCAATATTTAAAATTCTTATTATTAATTTTAATATATAAGAGAACATTGTTAACTTTAAGTTAGTTCTTAATCTTCAGGCTTACAATAAAGTTGTATTTTTTTTAAACACGTTTTGTCTACCTAACGTAATTCTCGCCCATATTTTTCTAAAAATATATTGAAATATATACACACTTTTTGCCAGACGTTTTTGACAGTTCAATAAATTTTTACAAAAACAAAATACACGTAAAAGCTTATGCATTCACCTGGTATCAATATACCTTGGTTTTACCTTCTATCGATTCACTAATTACTTGTACAATTTTTTTTTTTAAAATCGATTTTTTATATTAATTTTGGCCAATTCCATTAATAAGAAACTGAAAACCCTGCTTGTGGAATTGATGTTAAGAGCCCACTTGACAGCATATTTTCTGATAAAGCTATACCTTTAAACAATTACTAGTGTGTAACAACAGACGGAGCACCTTCACTGCAAGGTTTGCCTATGTAGGTAGGCCTTATCAATCCAAGAATAACACAATTTTTACCACCTCATTGCAATTTTCAACGTAAACACTTACTTGCAAAATAGTTTAAATACGGAAAAACTACGTTACAAATCAATTAATTAAAAAAAATATTGTCCTTTTTTCTATCCCGATTAAATGATCAAATCACTGATATTGATTATTGAAGGTGAATGCATGTCTCAATGACCATTTCGCTACATCTTATGTAGCTCTTTAGGAAACTTCTCACAAATATTTTAAATAACTTAAAAATTTTTGTCCAAACAAAGTAGTGACAAAAATCTTTCTCTTCTTCTTATTTAACGTTACAAATCGGTAAATATATTTGGACGAACTCAGAAACACATCGCCAATTCGAAAACTATTTTGAAGAACTCAGAAACACATCGACGATTCGAAAACTTTTTTGAATAATTGGATCTTGTAGATAATAATCATATAACATCTTGCAGTCTTGAATCTATAACGTTCTAAGCCGATTTAATGGAACCTATCAGTATTTTTTTAAAGAAACGCTATCCCAAAATTAACGGGTAATGAGTGGATTAATGACAGTTTGTTTTTAACGCATATAATGGAACACCTGTAAACCCTCAATATAGCATTATAAGGAAAAGATAAAGTGGTAAATAGGGTTTTGGGATTTCGCAGAATTTTTCATTTTCCGGGAAACGGAGCAAAAATTATCGCATTCCCAGTTTTCTGGGGAAAAAAGCAATTCTTGAAGAAAACAAGTTTATTTAATGAAATAATATTAAAAAATGCATAGTTTTATTTAAACATAAACAAACAATAAAAAATTATTAAATAATAGTTATTCTGTTTAGTAACTAAAAATTGTTACTAATTCTTGCTAACTGTTACAAAAACGTGTTCACTGACTCAAAAACTTGCAAGTAGAGAGTGAAAAAAGAGCGTAGAAACGTGGGAGAAAAAAATTTGTTGCAAGTTTTGGCTCAAGGCGAATCGAACAGGTGACTTCATTAGATCATGCGGTTAACATATGTTCTAGCTTTTACGTGTATTTTGTTTTTACAAAATCTTGTTAAGCTGTCAAAAATAAAGAAGCAAGCCACTAAAAATAAATTGAAATACATACACACATATTGCCAGACGTTTTTGACAGTTCAACAAGATTGTACAAAAACAAAATACACGTAAAAGTTAATGCAGTCACCTGGTATCATTGTGCCATGTTTTGGCTAGTATAATTTTTACTTGCAAGAATTAGCCAAACAGCTGTTACTAACTTTGCTTTACAAAAAAAAATGTTTGATAAAAGAAATCTTTGTAACATTAAAGCGAATGCAAGCATTTGGCAATTAAAAGGATAACTAATAATATTATTTTGTTATTTTTCCTTCATTTAGCTATGGTAGTACACAACAAAGAAGTGTAAAATAATAGAAATTTGGCTTAGAATTTTCGAGCTTTGCAGGTGTTTGTATTATTTTTAGAATTAAAAGTAAACAAGAAACATTCAATTCTATGTACTTTTTTCGGTACAATTTAAAGAAGAGTAGTACAATTGTTATGCTTAATTATAAATAAGTTACCTATATACACATATATGAAGTTAAAATTATTTTGAATATAAATATTTTTTACATCTAAATCACAATAAGAATGTTTTTTAGAACTAATTTAAGAAAAAAAATTATATTCATGATGTCCTTAAAATCATAGAACGCTTTTGAAAATTACCTAATAGTTAAAAGAAGATTTAAAACATTTTATGTGCATACTTTTG
Source organism: Cistogaster globosa (assembly GCA_937654795.1). Lineage (NCBI taxonomy): Eukaryota > Metazoa > Arthropoda > Insecta > Diptera > Tachinidae > Cistogaster > Cistogaster globosa. The sequence continues at coordinate 119,248,747 of OW569403.1, forward strand.
CTATTTGGTTACTTGGAATATAATTTTAAATTTTTTCGTGTAGTTACCACTTTGCTGGCTTTTAGTGGTCTTTGTTTTATAAATTTTTGCACACAAGATATTCTGTTTTTCGAAGGTAAGTGGCTTCGAATAACTCAAACTCCGTTTCAAACAAATTAGTAAACTTTTGTTTTGTTTTTTATCTTATGTAGTAAAATTCTCACGAAACGAGACATTTGAAAATTTTTAAATGTTACAACAATAATATATAAAAAAAAACAGCCAGTGTATTTTTTTAAAGTGTTATGATTTTAAACTTCCCGTTTCTCGGGAATTTCGCAAAAATGTTCCCGGGAAATTGTGGATAGCTTTTTCCAAACCCTAGTTGTAACTGAATTTACTCAAATAAGTTTTAGTTTCTTTAAGTACTCGCGATTTGAGTACTAATATGTTTAATCTGTTTCCTCATTTAAAGAATATACTCTCTAGAATTGATGAAAAATAAAACTGAGTGAATATGACAGTAAATTAGAAGATTTTAAAGAATTCTTGAAATTTTTTTGTCAATGCATTTAAGAGATTTAATAACGATGGATTATCGATACCCTATTTTATTTTGAAAGATAGTGCTGCAGGAGAAACGGAACTATTAGAGCTTCAATAGGGCCACGGTTTTTAAATACATCACATGCAAAAGAATTGGAAAATGAAAAACTAACTGCCACAATCAAAGTACCTTAATTTAAAAAAAAAACTGCTTGTAGATTACTCTGCATATTCGTCAATTTTTTCAACTATGACGTTTATAAAATTAAAGCACCGTTTACAACTCACAAATAAACATTTAACGGAACGAACTAACGAACTATAAACCTGATTTTAAAATATTTTGAGCCAAGTTAAATATTTCTATACACATAAATAAAAAAGTCCCATGCTGATATTTGGATATTTTTTTATTAAGGTCAGGTTTTAAAAAATAAAAATATTGTTTTTTTTAATTTATTTTTTTAATATTTCGCCACACCGTTGGGTGGCATCTTCAGGAAACAGGAAACAAAATTATTAAAATTATGTGTTTTCAAATACAAATTATAAATTCATTTTGTATTTGAAAACACATAATTTTAATAATTTTGTTTGCTGTTTCCTGAAGATGCCACCCAACGGTATGGCGAAATATTGAAAAAATAAATAAAACAATATTTTTATTGACCTAGCGCTTAATTAATAAGAAAAGAATAAAGAAAAGAATAAAGGTCAAAAAACATTTCAATTTGGATATTTTATTTTTATGTTGTCTTTCGTAACGTGTGATTATTAGCTTGGCCGTTTTTGTTATATAATATAAACTAAATGTTTTTAATAAATTTAATAAAATTTACTTTTAATTATTTCAGATTTGCTCGGACATCAACTAAGCACAGCTTGGGAAGATGAATGCAATAGAAAACAAATGAAACACAGAAAGCCTAGTCTTCTTAGAGCGGTGTTGCGTGTGTTTGGTTTACGTTTTGCTACTTTAGGTCTAGTGCTTTTTATATTGGAAATATGTTTACGGTAAGTTTACAATTTTATAAAAAATAATGTTTAATCATTAGTGCTACAGTAAAATTTTAATAAAAATACATTCAATAGTGGTCAAAACATCTGCAACTAAAGTCAATTACTTATTATTTAGTAAAAATTTTAGTATTACGCTGGTTAGTGCTGTAGCATAACTAAGAACCTATTTCCGTTTTTTTAGCTTAAAACATCTAGATCACTGTTTGAACTTGACCAAAAGTCAACACATTTTTGCTTGTTAAAAAAGGTTAACTTAGTCATGTGAGAGGTTACAACTTTTATTAAAACAAGTAACAGCTTTTAATTAAAAAAAGTTATAGTATTGTTACGTTTATTTAAATTTATAAACGTTTATTTTACTGAGTTCTTTTATTGCAAAATAATTACACCCACAACTTTTAATTAAATTACACTTTATTTAGACGATTATTTACTTATCCGAGATTAGTACACAAAAATACGCGATGGCAACTTCAGCACTGTTTAACACAAGATCTTCACTGGTTGATGTTTTCACTAAGAATGAATCGGCACGTATTGGCGTTGCTTTTGTATACCGTATTTTTAGGCGTTCTTGAATATTCGAGAATTTCTACCGCCATCTGCTGCGTAGTTGAAAATGCTGCATTGCCACTTTTATCTCAGACACATTAGTGAGCATTGTTACTTACTGCTAGAACCTTCAATCATTATTTAAAAATACATGTTGTGTATTTTTATTTAGTTTTTATACAATGCAGGTGTGTGTATGGTTCTGTATTGTGTTTGTTTATTTATCGCTTTGTGTTAGTTGTTTTTGTTTTGTAATAAAGATGTTTTGTAGAAACTTCTAGCTTTGAAAACAAACACAATAGGTCATTTCGTTTCACTTTCTTGGCTTCAATTATTTTTACATCTTTTTATGATTTTAATAAAGCATCTTTGTAACAGTATGTTCATACATACACTTTTATTAAGTCAATATTTTGTTTATTGACAAAATATAATAATAAAGTGTTCCTACAATTGAGTCAATATTCTCTGAATTGGCAAAATTAGTTTGATTAAGACACAATTGTTTTGTGTCTGACTTTCCAATTTCAAAATTTTGCGTAGTTTAGACGCAATTGGCTTGTGTCTGATGTATGAATATCGAAGTTTTGCTTCAAACACATCTTCTGATCAGTGTTGTAATTTAATTTCTACTCAATATTATAACAATTTCCTACTTATTGCTCAATAAATTATTGAGATTTTGTATGGAATATTGAGCTCAATAATGGCTTTTATTGAAAAAAGCTGAATATTAAGTAATTTCTGAACAGGTTATAAGAGTAATTGTAAGTTTTCGTTATTCATTAGTTCATTTATCATATATCACAAAGATCTGCAGAAATATAGAAGAATTATTAAAACAGCATTTTAGGTACTACCAAGTTTTCTTAACTTTTATCATAAAACATAACCAACTGCCACTGTTGCCAGAATTGACGATTTCTCTGCATTTTGACAATTTTTACTTTTCAAAATACACTAGTGACGATTTTAGGTCCAGAAATGACGATTTTTATAAATTTACCATATATGGAAACTTTTTTTAGTATTGCATTTTTAGATCTTAAAAGTTTTTTTTTTTTTAAAAAGAAAACAAACTTTACAGAATTTTTGAAAAAAAATATCCGAAATGAAAAGATGTAATTCAATTCTGGCTTCCAAATTTTAACAAATTTTATTCGCAATATTATGATTTTACCACATTCATTGGCAAATGTCGAAAGGGTGAATTAAAATAAAACCAAAGTTCCTAATCGTTTACAAAACTAATCTTTAGAAGCCATCCTATACACAAAGGACTATTTAAAACATAAAAAGTCAAACTGTTATGACACTGAGATCAGTTCAAATTTGTTAAAAATGTTTAATAATGATATTTATACATAAAATGTTTCCATAAGAAAAATTCCAAAAAAAAAAAATTTTTTTTTATAATTTATCTGTTTTACAAATAAATATAGTATACCTTTCATTGCTCAGATTCAATTGTGTTTTTTTTTTTTTTTTGGTTATTGTTGTTTTTTGTTTTTTTGTATTAAAAGTTTTGAAAAAAGAAACTATAAATTGGCACGTAGTTGGAGTATTATTTCTACGTATATTGTACAAAAAATAATAAAGTGAACAAAATATTTTCTTTTGCAAAATAAATTGGAAATTTTATTCACATCCGAAAATGCACAAAAAAATGAATTAAAGCTATCAAAGAATTTAAAAGTACCTAGCAAAAATTTTAATCACAACTTGAATGAGAAGAACTTCCGTAATGCATTACTTTGTTCAATAATAACTTCCTTACAACAAATCCTATAACTCATAAGTTTCTTATGAAAAAGAATGAATTTATCTTTTTTTCTTTGAATTTAAAATATTCTGTAATAATATTTCCAGGCCAACGTTATATTTCTTGCAAGTAATGTTTTTTTTTTTTTGTTTTGTGCAAGATGTATGCAAATTTTTTAAACATACGGGTGGATTATGCCAAAATATTACTGTAATTATTAATTTAAAATTTTAATACATTTAAATGCAGTGTTGATGAAAATTGTTAATTAAGCTGTAAGATCCTATCGCATCTCTTCTATAAAACTTACGTGACTTTAAAAAAAGTTATAACTTTTAGAGTTTTAATACGAGTAGTTACTGAAAAAATGGCTTATTTTTTGTGTTATGAGTATTTAATTTCTAAAGGATTCTTTTAGCGACGTCCAGAGCTGGGTATAAAATAAAGACCCCTTTAGAACAATCCTTTCTGAAAATGCTCGGATTACTAAAAACCTTGCTTTTCGCGTCCAGATCAGAGCCTAAGGCGAAAAATAAACATTTCAACTTCACCTCAAACATCCTCGTTATATCAAAAATATACATACTCCATAAAAAAACTATATTTTATGAATATAAATACACAATTCTTTTAGTGAAGGGTAAACAAGATTCGGAACAGCTGAATATAGCATTCTTACTTCTTGTTAATAGTTTTTGTACTACTATAAACATCATATATCGAAACAGTTTGTTTTATCAGAATTATGTGTTAGTCCAAATTCTTGTCCAACAAAATTGACTTGCTAATACAGGATTGCTACTTTGTTACGATTTGCTAGGAAATTTATGTGAATTTTGATTTGATTTTAAGTTTTTTTAACTTTTGTTTTCAATTGTAATGGTTTTCATGTTTAGGTTATAAATATATATATTACTGTATATGTGTATATTTGTTGAAATCATAGCTAATAAGTTTAAACCATTGTAATAGTTTTTGTAATAAAACAATTAAAATACAAAAAATTTAATATTTTAGAATTGACGATTTTTTTTTTGCATTTTTCTAAAATGACTTGAAGATTTTGACGATTTTTTGCACAGAAATCTGTAGTTTTTGACGATTTCACCCTTAAAAGTTCCACCAACAGTGCCAACTGCAGGAATACAAGCTAAAAAAAAGATATATAAATTAGAGGGAAGCATCGTGTTTTGTCATCGACACTATGTCTGATTGATTGGCGTATTAAAATTTTCTCTACCTTATCTAGTGCCTTAGCAAAGTTGAGTCTAACCCAATCACGGACAGACATCGCTCAATCGACTTCGCTATGCATAAGAATTCAGAATATAAATACTTTATGAGGTCGCAAATGGATATTACCTTTTTTCCACCTGTGGTGAAGGGTTTAATTAATAAAGTATTGTCAATACGAGTCAACAAAACTGTAACAGGATTATTTTTGTACATGAAATATTTTTTAAAAATTTTGTTGCTGGTTGTCACGTTTTAAAACCACTACCGTTTGAGCTTCTTCTTCTCTTTTTCTGTCATATACTACACTAGAAACTTTTTGTTTAGACCACGGCTACAACTCGCGGCTAAGGGTGGTTCGTTGCATTGACAAAAAATGTAAGGTGATATAAACTTAAATTGTACCAGTGTACCTCGATAACACTTGGTCTTGTTCTAACTTTTGTGGTTCCAGAACCAGTCTAACGCAGGTCCAGTCTTTTGAACAGCCAAAATCTCTTTGTAATGTCTCCACTCTAAAAACAAAGTTTTCCACACTTGAAGTTGTATTAGTTCCGTCATATTTTCTTCCCCACTTGTCTATACGCCTCGCTGGGGTATAAGGTGCACTGGAGGTGGTCGGTTTAACGGTGGTAAAACATTCCATGCTCTTGGCGCAAATCGGCTTACCTGACCTGGACGCGGAGGGTTTACTGTCAGTGGTCGATCTTGGTTTTGTCCCTGCATGTTCCTAATTGGTAGCTAGTTTGTCATTGGTTAAGGCGCCTGTTTCCTTTGTGGTGGGGCATTAACCGGGGTTGGATAGTTCATACACGTGTGTTGTGAGAACATACTTTAACTCTGTTCGACAAGTCTCGGGATCATTTGTGACATCCGTTCTTCCATGCTACGTATCATCTCGGCCTGCATCCCTCTGGTGCCTCGCCCAAAGCTCATTACGGTTCTCCCGATACTCTTCCCGAATCCCAGTCGCCGTGACACTACGGAATATGGTGGTAACAGATTTTCTTCTCCCGCGTTTGTTCAATTGTTATCCGTCGCATTTTCACCAGCCATCGCCCTCGGAATCGCTCTTGTTCCATTTGTTAAAGCATCTCCGTTTCCTGCAGTGGCGGTTACCGAGTTTGCGTCTCCTGCGGTTGCCGCCATTGTTGTTGTGCCGTGATTTTTTCCCGAAGCATGGGCGTTTGCCCCGTCTCCTTCTCGGAGTAAACCAGACTTAGTCATCATCTTGTTCTGAATGAACCCACCCAAACGATACTATATATTCTTTCGGCACCTTAAGAAACAACGATGAAAACCTACTCAATTAAATCCATGTCCTTCACTAAACTGAAAAATGTACGATGAATCCCAAAAATATTTTTTTTTGCGCCTGACATTATACAACTATCGATCTACTGACTCTGTTGCTGCACGAAAAATAATGTTATAGTTTTATGTATCTATTAAACGACCCCCTAAGACAGGCTTTGGACCTTAGAGCCGAAACAAAATTAACATATATATATAAATTTACATATGTATATTCTGTTACTATAAGCTTTAGTATTTGTTTTTTTTTTTTTTTTTTAATTTTTATGAAATGAAAATGTACTCTTTTCTTTACAATTTTAAATTCTTACTCGAGCTTAATATTGATTGGTGATTACTGTATTACAAAGCAGAACATCCGAAGTATTTATTATATCTGCCTCTAAAACTATAAAACTGCTAAGAAACAAAATCGTTTTACCCCCACGCACTTAAGCACTGGTCGAATCTATGTTCTATTGTAAAAGATCCGTGGACTTACCATTCGCTTTTATACTCCTACAGTTTTTAAAAATTTCTATTGTTTTTGTCACTATCACTTTTCTCTAGGAAACTTAAAGTGAGACTTACAAAAACACATACTGTGGAATACAGCAATCGTCGCAAACAAACCAGGCCGACCTAGTCTGTGACTTACGATTGCTAAAAACGCACTTAGCTTCCGACGATTTTGTTTATTAACTAGTAATTTTGGGTCTCTAAACTAAAATGAGAATTAGCATTCGGATGTCACGGTGGGCGCCATATAAATTCTGTCACGTTTCAAAACCAAAAATTATTAATATATAAATGGTTGCTACCGTTTGGACTTATTCTTCTCTTTTTCGGTCATATGCTACACTGGCAACTTTTTATTTAGAACACTGCTGGAACTCGCGGCGAAGGGTTGTTCGTTGCATTGACAAAAAATGTAAGATGACATGAACCTAAATTGTACCAGTGTACCTCGGTAGCACTTGGTCTTGTTCTGACTTCCGGTGAACTTAGATGGAATGTTCACCGAAATTCCCTCCTCAACCATGGTACCTAGGAGTTCGGTTTCTCAGATACCCTTAATAAGACATCACCAACCAATACCCACCCTGAGATCCAAAGATTAATTTGTGGCGACATTATATCATCTGTGAGCGCAATCGTTAAATTCTTAAAAATTTTTTTTTAATTTTATTTTTGTTTTTTCTTTCTTCAATCGCTAAAATCTTATGAATGTACTTGGCTTAGTTTAACAATTAATTCATGTATATATTTTATGATTATAAATAAAATAAATCTACATATCGCAAACTGATTAAAACTGGAGTTGGGCTTTTCTTTCTATAGAGGTTTTCATCGGCTTTTGTCCTTTTTTAATTTTCATGTTTCTTGACCTCAATAGTAGGCCGTATATAATTTTGATTTCTATATTATTGCCCCTATTACGGTTTACAACTTAACTCTATCTAAGTTGAAATTTTGAACTTTGGTACTGTCAATTACAACTCAACCTGCCAAAAAAATTTTTAAGTTGAAAATACATTATGTTTCAACTTTGTTGTGGCATTACAATTTAAAACTATTGATTAATTCAAAAAACCCCTTGTATCCGTGTATACTGTGTATTGTTCACTTAAAATACAATAGTGTATGCTTGTTGTTGGAAATTTTTATATAAAATTTCAATACGTCAATACACTTTTATTTTGCATGTTTTTAAAAAGCTGGTAATCGTGTTATCAACTATATGTGAATTCCATATCACATTGAGAAGAAGAAAATAAACAAAAGACATTTGTATTGTCGATGTTAAAAACTTGTTAAAAAAAAGAATAAATGGATAGCATATCAAAAGTATACTTTTCGCATAAAAAATTTAAAATTTTGCTTTTTTCAGTCCTATTTTTCATTTTACTTCCTGAAAACCTTCTTCTGAATACTTATTTTCTTCTTTATATTTGCTTTTTGACGTTTAATATACAAAATAAATTGATACAATAATACACAATTATATAAACAAAAATTGTATTCAATACAATATACACCATACAAGATTTTGTGAATTAAGCATATGTGTTAATACATTTGACAAAAGTTTTAAAAAATTACAACTCATCGGTAGCAGTTGTAACAATTACAACCAAAAAATTTGAGTTGTCTTTTAGACAATACGGGTATATACTTCTATATATATATATATATATATATATATATATATATATATATATATATATGTATACATATATATAAAAATTATAAATACAATGCTTATAGCCGAAATGAGAAACTCAACGATTTTATCAAGGTTTTGACCGGACGAATCGTTACTTCAATACGATCAGCAGACTTTTATCTTATTTTGTTTTTATCTTGATGTTTTTTTATTATTTTTTTATTTTTATTTTACTATTTTGTTTTGTTTTTCTTTTTCTTAAAAAAAAATAATTTCTTATCTCAGGTTTCAGTTTTTTTAAGTTTTCTTTTTCTAAAAAAAATAATTTCTTATCTCAGCTTTCAGTTTTACAATACTCCAACCTAGCCAGTCTGAGAATGGAAGAGAAATTTTGAAAACTCAGTTATCGCTGCTTCTGCTGTTGTGGGCTGGATGCGGCTATAGTATAATTGTTGCTCTATGTTGGTTGCTGAAGCCATAGAATTCGTTTAACACTTCCTTCTATAATAACCAGTTGTTGCTGCGGATGCGGTGGTTGTCCTGGCGCACATGAAGGTGGGGGTTGTTGATAAGGCTAGTTAGGCTTTTGGGCGACTAGTTGTTGGATGTTTTATTGTTGTTTTTGTAGCTGCTGCGGTTCGTAGCTGTTGTGGTTAGTAGCTGTTGTTGTTTTTGTAGCTGTAGCTATGGCGAGGGATAGGGCTTCAATTAATGTTGTTGTTGAGTCAGGCAGCTATGGTAAGGTCTACTGAGAAAGGTATTACAATGGAATGGGATGTGGTTATTGATGTTTTTGGAAAATTTGGTGTTGGCTGATCGTTATAATATGTTGATGAACATGGGGCTGTGGATATGGTGGAGATGAGGGAAACGTGGTTTTCTCTATCTATTAATATTCTTCTTGACCAAGGTAATTTTGCCTTTGCTTAATAATATACTGATTCTATAGATTAAAAACGATTTGAATGCAATGATAGTAGCGTGATATTTTTAAAGGTGACTTCTTCTAACGTTTGTGGTACTTTCAACATGGTATTGGTTGTGATATTTTATAATTTAGTTTTACACACTTCGTTATCTTTATTTTTCACTTGTGAAAGTTTTACTTCCACATCTTACAAATGTCGATTGTTGTAATTTACCCTTCCATATTATTTCTTGTATGCCATCTTTGATCTTTTTAGCTTTTCATCTATGGAGCCGGAGAACGTCTGCAACAAAGAAACTTCCCGTTCACTGCCTTCGTTAGACTTTATCTCCTGAAGTGCCCATCACCAAAATTGTTGGCCTGCTCTTCCTGCCATCATTTTCGGTGGCTCCTCGGCCTCTTCTCAAGCAGACGATGTCGTTTTCAATTTTTATTTTTTCAACAACCACGTTTTTATTTGTTATATTTGTTACACTGCTGCTAAGGATGAGTTCGGTTTTTTTTCACAAGCACAACTTACTTCTACCAAGTTACAACGGAAACGGTCATTATACCTGCAGTGTTGCCTGCTTTTTCAACCTCCGCAGTTGTATTTTCAGCCAGGGATGTAACCTGTCGTGCTTTGTCGTCAGAAATGGTATTGTCATTTATGACCTGTTACATGATGTAGATATTAATCGATATGGAGTACAAAACACCAATTTTTGGAATATTTGTATGTCTGACTATGTTCGCATCACGTAAAAACTGCTGGATGGATTTTAGTAAAATTTCGTGCAAAGGTCCCTTAAAACCTTGGTTACAATATATAATACTTTTTCTTTTTAAAAACATGTCACTTCGTAGAGAAAATAGAGATATAAATGTAAAAGCACCGAATTTTAACGGTAAAATTATGCTAAAACAGTTGTCAGCACATTTTATTTTTGTTTATAAAAAATTTTTAATACGAATTAACAGAACTGTACAACAAATATCTAAAAACACATTTTCCCAAATTTTAATCTAAAGAAAATTAGAAATGGCAGGCATACAAAGTCGTGAGCGCTGCTAGTCATTATATAAAGTTCAACATATCGTGTTGACAAAAAACTTGTATGCCAATTCGCATGTTGAAATTTAATTTGCTGACATTATATGTTGAAACTAGGGTTTGAGAAACGGGAATTCCCGGGAAAAATTTTGCTAAATTCCCGAGAAACGGAAAGTTTAAAATTATTAGCACTTTCCAATAATACACTTATTGTTTTTCAAATAATTTGGTTGCGACATTAAAAAATTTTCAAATATCTCGTTTCGTGTGAATTCTACAACAAAAGATATAAACAGAACAAAAGGTTACTAATTTGTTTATAGAGGAATGTGAGTTCTTCGAAGCCACTAGGATTCGAACAAGAAACATGAATAATCTTTATAATGCATTGTTGATAAGAAAACCCACCTCAGTAGAAGGTAAAAGGTATTTTTCTATTGTTGGAAATTTTGCAACAAAACAAGAAACAGAACGTCTAGTGAACTGTTCTAAAATCATATCTTTAACAAAATAATTAATAGAATACTTTTTCAGTATTTTTAATCTTTGTTATATCTCGTATGTAGTACAAATTTACATGTGTATGTTTTGTCACCTGAATTGTTTTGTAACCTGTTAAAACTATTATTTAGCAATTATTTTTATTGTTTATGTTTTAATAAAACTATGATTTTTATGATATTATTTCATAAAATAAACTTGTTTTCTTCAATATTTGCGGTTTTCTCGGGAATCCCGAGAATGGAATAATTTTTTGCCGTTTCCCAGAAAATAATATAATCTGGAAAATCCAAAACTCTAGTTGAAACTAAAAAAAAAGGCGAATCAATACTAGGTGGCCGCAATGGTGAATTTAATCATTTTCGTCAAAACCTGAAGTGTCAAACTTCATACATAAAAAATGAGTATAATTTTTTTGTATGGAGTTTGACACTAAACGTTTCGGCGAAAATCAATGAATTCGCTATCGAGACCACCTAGTATTGTTTTGCCATGAAAAAATATGTTACTTTTTACATATCGTGTGGTTGTTTTATCTTAAGCTATGGTTAGAATAGTCAAATTTTTGACTAAAAAGACGTTACCACTAAATTATGAAATAAATGTTTGTCCTTCTTAACTACTAATTAAGAAATATAAGATCCTACGCTATATTTATGGGTATTATATAACATAATAATCGTCATTCGTGGTGCTACGTGTCAGGAAAGATTAAATAAAAATTTGTGAAAATAATGGTTACGCTTTTTCGGTCAAATATTTGACTAATCTGACCGCACCTTTAAGCGTATGTTTCAAAATGTTTTGCCCACTTTTATACGTATAAAGTATTGATGAATTTAATAATTTGTAATAATTTTATAATTTTTTTTTTTTTTTTTTGCAGTGTCACTCAACCTCTATTTTTGGGTGGCTTAGTTTCTTACTATGCGAAGCCTGAAAATAAGGAGAGTGATGATCAAACCATTGCGTACTTATACGCATTGGGTGTGATCCTATGTAGTGCAATAAATGTTTTCTTCATGCATCCTTACATGTTAGGCATACTGCATACGGGCATGAAAATTCGAGTGGCCATGTGCAGCATGATATATCGTAAGGCACTGCGTTTAAGCAAAACAGCACTAGGTAATACAACATCCGGTCAAGTAGTAAATCTAATATCAAACGATGTTGGTCGCTTGGATACTTCAATGATACACATGCACTATTTGTGGCTGGGGCCATTGGAAATTTTTATTATAACTTTTTTAATGTACAGAGAGGTAAGCTGTTTATAACTTAAGAATTATTTACATAAATGTGTACTCATGCTGATAAGATATAGACATTTTTAAAGTTCCTTCTTCACTTCCTTGTTCTCACTAAAAATTCATCATTCATTCAATTATTATTATTGAAAGGAATGTTTTGTAAGATCTTTTCAAATTTTTTGTTTAACTATTTATAGATTGGTGTGTCTTCCTTATTTGGTGTTGCCATTATGATACTATTCCTGCCTCTTCAGGCCTTTTTGGGCAAAAAGACCTCCGTATTACGGTTGCGCACTGCTTTGCGTACGGATGAGCGCGTACGTATGATGAATGAAATCATTTCTGGTATACAAGTGATAAAAATGTATGCTTGGGAAAAACCATTTGGTAAAATGGTAGAATACGCTAGAAAGAAAGAAATGAATGCCATACGTTACGTTAACTACATACGTGGCATTTTGCAATCCTTTATTATGTTCTTAACACGCATCTCAGTTTTTGCAAGTTTAGTTGGCTTTGTACTTTTAAGCAATATGCTAACAGCGGAAAAAGCTTTTGTTATAACTGCTTACTACAATATTTTACGAAACACAATGACCATCTATTTTCCCATGGGTATTTCGCAATTTGCCGAAACCATGGTTTCCTTCAAAAGAATACAAAAGTATATGATGCTTGACGAGACAAAAGTTCGAGATAAATCACTAGATGTTGATTGTGAGAATAATAAACTTCAACCCACTACAATAATAGAAGAAAATGGGAAGGCTATTTTCATAAATGGTCTGCTAAAGCCATTGACAAACAATCAACCCCAACATATGGATATCGGTGTTGTAATAAGTAAACTAAGAGCCAAATGGGATGCACAAACTACGGATTACAATCTCGATGGCATCGATTTAAAAGTAAAATCACGTACTTTGGTGGCAATCATTGGTCCAGTTGGCTCGGGTAAATCAAGGTAATTAGAAACGAATAAGAATTCTATATTCGGCTTTTCCGAATCTTATATACCCTTCACCATATATATAAATCTTATTCAATAAAAAAAATTAAAGAAATATTAGGGTGACAAAGAATTAAAAATAATAAAAAGAAAAAAACTTTACATAAAAATTTCATTATGTAAATAATTTAGGTATTTCTTAAAGGTCTCTTCAGCTTTTAAATGATGACCATATTGATATCTTAAAAAAAGGTGCACATTCGTACTTTTCTATGACCAATTTGAAGGCCCATAACTCGGAAAATATTGGCGAGCGCCAATTTTTCTACTTGATGCTTTTTTTATTTTTTAATTTTATATCGCAACATATATTTGCTTTTTTTTGGACTTACTTTACTAAAATATGTGTTCTAAATGATATGAAAAATAAGAGGCAAGCGCCGTGTTTCGTTCGCATCGCTCAATCGACTACGCATTAGGCCTATATATATATTTGAATATACACCGCATATTCTTTAAGGGGTCCTTTAAAATCATTCGGATAAATTGAAATTACTCATAGTTATTCAGTTTAAAGTCACCGATGAGCATGCATCTATGTTATGGCAATATGGTATGATTTCTATACAAGCCCTAATGTAGAGGAATGAATGTTTAACAGCTTTAGATTTTTTTATTGCCTAACATACTATATTCGACTTTCCTGAGTCTAATATGAGGATATATTTGAAATCCCTGGTTAGCTAGATAACCCTTTAAGGCCTTGCCCACCTTTTAGTACTACTCCATAAATTTTGCGGCCAAAGGTACAAAAGGACAAACAATTTTCTCAAAATTAGTTTGGCTGTAACCGATACTGATTTACTGAATACTTTCGGATTGAGCATCTACATATTTATGTTTTAAATTTCATTAAACTTCTACAGGCACTTAGTCATTAAAGTCATTATAGTCGCATAGGCAAACAAATGCTTAAATACAAAAACAGACAAACTGGTAAAGATATTAATTATGTATTTACTCGTATAGCAAATTATAATTCTTTATTTACTCCAGTTTCCAAACAAAATTTCGGCAAAATCCACTGGATAGATAATAGGCAGCAACGAAATTGCCGTTCATCATTTTAGGAAATTTTGCAAAGTTCTTTTAAGAAAATATTTTCATAGGAATAAACAGAATTAACGTAAATTTAAATTTATTTCAGTTTTCTTATAAACTTATTGTTTTTAAAAACGTAAGTTTTTATTTAAATTTTTTGGGAAAATATCTATTTTTGCAAGATTACTCCAATCATCAAAAGAAAAACGATTAAGTTAATTTGTTGCCTATGATAGTCTATATCTACAGAGTTACGAGTATGGGCCTCTGAATCATTTTGTTATGTAAGAAAAAACCAACAGACCTAAGACCGTAAAAATCATTTCTATTTCGGATTCGCCAAGAAACGAGGGTAAGGTCGACAAGAATTTTTTCTGGTTTATAAGCCAAATATATTCAGGTATGTCTCGAGAATTGGAGTTTAAACCGACTCAGTGCTTAACAAATTTCTCTTCATTTAACTAAACTGTCCTAAAGAATTTAGTTTTGTAAGGATTTGTGTGTATAAGAAAATTAGGTTCAGCAGAAAACATATGATGGATTCCTGTCAAATAGTGGTAAAAGGGTAAACAAGATCTGTAGGCCCAAGCTTTTATTAATTAGTGAATATAGTTTCTTAAAAATAAATAAGTAGTACATAATTATTTGCAAATAAATTTAGCACATCAAAAACATAAATTTATAATTATATTAAGATATTTTATTTGATACAAGCTATTAAGGATTTAAATAATTATTATAATTCTCAATTTTTCAAGCCTTATTCAAGCCATACTTGGTGAACTACCTTCCGAATCGGGTACTGTAAATGTTAACGGCACAATATCGTATGCATCGCAAGAGCCCTGGCTATTCACAGGTACGGTGCGTCAAAATATTTTATTTGGATTGCCCATGGATAAGCAGCGCTATCGCACAGTTGTCAAAAAGTGTGCGCTAGAACGTGACTTTGAACTTTTAATGTACGGTGATAAGACAATTGTAGGCGAACGCGGCGCTTCACTGTCTGGTGGTCAAAAGGCCCGTATTAGCTTAGCCAGGGCTGTGTATCGTAAGGCGGATGTCTATCTACTCGATGATCCGTTAAGTGCTGTCGATACACATGTAGGACGTCATTTATTCGATCAATGTATGCGTGGGTTCCTGCGTGACGATATTGTTTTTCTGGTTACCCATCAACTGCAATTTATGGAACAAGCTGATCTAATTGTAATTATGGATAAAGGCCGCATCAGTGCGGTGGGTACATTTGAATCAATGCGAAAAAGTGGCTTAGATTTTGCTAAGCTTTTGATGAAAGCTGATCAACAAGAAGAATTTAATACCAAGGCAGCAGCTGGAGATGCTCCTGAAAATAAGAAACTAATTTTATCCAGACAAAATAGCAAGTTGCGTTCTCGTCAAAATAGTGTGTCATCGATGAGCTCTGTAGCAGATTCTGCGCCCGGTGATTCACCTATGCAAGTTCAAGAAAATCGCCAAGCAGGTAAAATTGGACTTAAGCTATATCGGAAATATTTTAGCGCTAGTGGCGGCTATTTTCAATTTGCCGTGATGATTCTTTTTTGTTTTACTGCTCAGGCTCTGGCCTCCAGTGGTGATTATTTTTTGTCATATTGGTAAGTAAAATTGTCACTAGGGAATATTTAAATTTTAATAATCATAAATGTAGCTTTACCTTAATAACCATAATCATGTTTAAAAGAATTAAATTAAATTCAATTTTTTTTAAATTATTTATTATAGGGTTAACAAGAACCGTAGTATCCAAAATCAAGTTATGGACAAAAATAGACGAAGGGGAGCTCAATTTGAAAGCAATACGAATCGTACGGATTTGTATATTTTTACAGCGCTTAATGTTTCTATTATATTTTTTGCCTTAACCAGATCTCTGCTTTTCTTCAATTTGGCAGAAAGGTCTTCTACGAATTTACATAACACTATGTTTAGTGGTGTAACCAGAGCATCAATGTATTTTTTTAATACGAATCCTTCTGGACGCATACTTAATCGGTTCTCAAAGGATTTGGGTCAAGTCGATGAAATTTTACCGGGTGTTATAATGGACGTTACGCAAATCTTTTTGGCTCTGGTCGGTATCGTTGTGGTGTTGTGCATAGTAAATCCTTGGTATCTATTATTAACTGTCTTGTTGAGTGCTGTTTTCTATTTCATGAGAAATTTCTATTTAAATACGTCAAGAGATGTTAAACGATTGGAGGCCATAAGTAAGTTATTTAAATTTAAGCTTTTTATTAGTTTAGCAAAATTCATTAGTTGTTGTCTTTTCTATTTTAGCTCGCTCGCCCATTTACTCACATTTAAGTGCTACGTTAAATGGTCTATCTACCATAAGAGCATTTGGCGCCCAAAAAGTATTAATAGCAGAATTTGACAATTATCAAGATATGCACAGCTCAGGATATTTTATGTTTTTGGCAACAAGTCGTGCTTTCGGTTATTGGCTAGATTGCGTGTGTGTTTTATTTATCGCTGCTATTACTTTAAGCTTTTTTCTTGACTCACCTGAGAATGGCGGTGATGTTGGGTTGGCTATAACTCAGGCAATGGGTATGACCGGTATGGTTCAGTGGGGCATGCGTCAATCGGCTGAGTTAGAAAATACCATGACCTGTGTTGAACGTGTTGTAGAATATGAAAATTTAGAGCCAGAGGGTGAAATGGAATCACCACCGAATAAAAAACCACCAAAATCTTGGCCTGAAGAAGGTCATATTACTTTCGACAACTTAAGTTTACGTTATATCCCAGATCCCAAAGCAGAAAGTGTTTTGAAGTGTCTCAATTTGTCTATTAAAGCCAGGGAAAAAGTTGGCATTGTCGGCCGCACTGGTGCAGGAAAATCCTCACTAATTAATGCACTCTTTAGACTTTCGTTTAATGAGGGCGCGATTGTTATCGATAAACGTGATATTAACAATATGGGTCTTCATGATTTGCGTAGCAAAATCTCGATTATACCTCAAGAGCCAGTATTGTTTTCAGGTACAATGCGCTATAATCTAGATCCATTTGATGAATATTCCGATGCTAAACTATGGGCATCGCTAGATGAAGTAAGTAAAAATAAAAACTAAAAAATTAATTAGAATATAAAACTTATTTTTTTATTTAGGTAAAATTAAAAGACGTTGTTGCTGAACTACCCTGCGGCCTACAGAGTAAAATATCTGAAGGTGGCACCAATTTCTCTGTAGGACAAAGACAGCTTGTTTGTTTAGCGCGCGCTATATTACGGGAAAATCGCATTTTAGTCATGGACGAAGCCACTGCCAATGTTGATCCACAAACAGATGCCTTAATTCAAACTACTATACGAAATAAATTCCGACAATGTACAGTTCTCACAATAGCACATCGCTTACACACCGTGATGGATTCCGATAAAGTATTAGTGATGGATACCGGTCGTGCCGTAGAATTTGGTTCACCATTCGAATTACTAACACAAAGTAAGACGAATATATTCTATGGAATGGTTAAACAAACGGGAAGCACAACATTTGATAGTTTATTAAAAGTAGCACAAAAGGTGAGTTTAGCATTATAAAATTTGCTTTCGATGTAAAGACATCGATAGTGGTGGGTTCAGGTAGTTTTGTCTGTTAGGATGGTGTCTATTTATATGGTATAATGCATGTAGATTGCCTGATATCTGTCATGTTTATTGAAGGTATATAATTTTAATATTTCAGTCTTTTATTATTGGGTAGGTAAGTGTGACCATCTGTGGGTGTTTTGCGTTTGTAAGTTTGTTTTAATAGTTTTAGTGGTGTAAAAATTGTGTCGTATTTTGCTGTTCGTTAATAATATCTCCGTTAAACGTTCGTGTTTTGTATAATTTCATGTTTTCAAGAATGTCCAGTCCTCGTCCTTTTTTACTAGGAGTGCAGTGCAGTTGTAACCTTTATCCTATAATGAGTCAATATCTCGTATATATAATGAGTCAATCTCTCGTGTTATTGTTATGTCAAGATAATGTAAAGTTCCGTCTTGCTCTTTTTCCATTGTGTATGTTATTTTGTTATGTATTGTGTTTAAATCCGTTAGAATTTCTTCTTCGTTGTCCTTTTCTAGGATGCATATTATGTCGTCTACGTATTTGAATAATGAGTTATTTTATGTTTTTCCATTAGGGTTTTAACGTGTAGTTTCTCTAAATGTGGCATAAAAATCTCTGTAAAAATTGCGGATGTCGGCTTTCCCATGCCGAGTCCATCAGGTAATTTATAAAAGTTATTGTTAAATCTAAAGTAGTTTTGTTTTAGTATAGTTTTTGCAATATCCATTATTTCGTTAATATATTGATTGTCGTATAAGTTGGAAAGTATGTTACGTAGAATTGTTAACGTTTTTTGCGTGGGTATTGATGTATATAAATCCTTAATGTCTTAGGAAACAAGTCTCGTATTTTCAGTAATTTTGATGTCCTTTAGTTTATTCATAAGGTCTTGTGTATTCTGCAACATGTATAAATATGTTCTGCAAATTTATTTTCTCTTTCAATAATATGGTGAGGTGCTTCGCCAAGTTATATGTAGGTGCAGGTTTGTAATTTACTATAGGTCTGATCGGTATATTTTCCTTATGAATTTTGGGTTGTGCTTTAAGTGAAGGGGGTCCTGGATTCATGAGAAACAAAAAAGCCGATGTACTCAAAAAAACAATAAAAGAACACAATACATCAAAAACGAACCCTATTCCATATATATGTGTCCAACAAATTGTGAGGAGATATACAACATTTTAAGCAGTCTCAACGAAAAGAAAGGTCCTGGGTATGACGGAATCAGACCAAAAGACCTTAAAAATAACGCAAAAGTATTGACACCGGTAATCACTAATTTAATAAACTTAAGCCTAGAAAGCAGTGATATACCACATCAGCTAAAAACGTCAATTGTGCGCCCTATTTATAAACAAGGAACTAAATCAGACTGCAACAACTACAGACCTATTTCGATTTTACCAGCTATAGAAAAAATTATGGAAGAAATTGTAGTCAGGAGACTTTCAGAATTTTTGGCAAAGCATAAAATAATAAGCGATAGTCAATTCGGTTTCCAAAAGGAAAAAAATTAACAAAACCCTTGGAAACTTTGCAAACTATGTGAATGAGAGTTTAAGTAATAAAAACCACTGTTTAGTAATTTTTATAGATTTCACCAAAGCATTTGACACATTATCTCATAATAATCTTATAAAAACGTTGCAAAGAATTGGTATCAGAGGAAATTGTATCAAATGGTTTGAAAATTATTTAGGCAATAGAACTTTTCGAGTAAAAGTAGAAAACAGTCTAAGTGAAGAAACTAAGCTAGACTATGGTGTACCTCAAGGCTCCAAACTTGGACCAATATTATATATAATATATAATATATGCAAATAATATGCTGAAAACTTTGAAGAACTGCACGGTGTTTGTATATGCAGACGATACTGCAATCGTTGTATCGCATAGAGACCTAAAAACAGCAACAAAAATTATGCAGAATGAACTGAACAACGTTGTAAAATGGTGCCATGACAATGGTATTATAATAAACTCAAGCAAAACAAAACCAATGCACATTAAACCACCCCATATGTATATTATATACAAATATAAAACTGAAGTTTCACGATACTGAATGTTTACATGCCAACATGAGAAATAATTTAAATCAAAATGATGACTGTAATACATACATAGAAACAGTGAACACATATAAATATTTCGGTGTATCCGTTGACCAAAACTTCAAATGGAAAACGCAAATGTACGAACTTCAGAAAAAACTACGTAAGTTAACAACACAAATTTTGCAATACTGATGAAAAGAGCAGATTGTACATATTAACGAAACCCTTCACACAATTTGACAAAAAATAGTCAGTTATTTTGGATCAGGACTGCATTTAACAATGGTTTCCAGTATCAAACTGTACGAAAAACACACATCACTTATAAACACTTCTTAAATATTTCTTTGAGTAAAGTGTGATAATCTGGCATGAGTAGATACTATCTTGTTTCCTAAACAAATAATTTTTGTTTTTTTTTTTTTTATTAAAATGTTTTGGAATACTAGCAAAACAATTTTCGAAAAACAAATTATATAGAGAAAAAGCACACCATTTACCAGAGATACTGAATGCAAGTCTCGTATAAAAGTGTAAGAGACACAGCTCAAAGCAACCAACAAATACATATGTTTTTTTTTTTTTTTGTTCTCATATCAATTATCCCCGCAAGTATTTTCTTTCGAAAAAGTCACTACATCGCAGAGTACGTATTTGCGCACTCTTGCATTGCTCCTTTATTTTAAGCGTATGCGCAAAGAGCGGAGCAATTAAATGTGCAAAGCGCATGTTATTTTATTTTTTAGCGCTGCTCCTTACGCAAGAGCATTGAAGTTGATTGTCAGGCTCTTTGCGCTGCGCATTGAGCAAAAAGAGTGGCGCATTGCGCATTCTCTTTTTTGCATCAACAATGGTTTGTTTGAATTTATTCGTTACAAAAACAATTTTGTAAGACAATTTTTATTAAGATTCATATAAATGTGTGTTAATAGGAATCTCACAACAAATTATTATCCTCTCTTGAAAAAATTTTCGTTAAATGTTTTTTTTTTCAATACATGCTCTCATAAATGCCTACCAGAAGTGCAAGCGAATTAGTTATATATATACATATGTATTTTTGTTTAGTTGAATTAAAAATTTATGACTTAAAATTTAAATTAATATTATTAAAATTTAATGCTTTTAAGTCATTTTTATACTTAAAATTGTTATGCAATCTTACTAAATTGCCAAAATATATTTTAAGAGTTTTTATAGAAAAACATATTCTAAAAAGAAATCAAATAAGTATTATGTGGATATTCAATAGTTTTTCTCAGCAAGAGTTCAATTAAATGTCTAACATGCCGAAAAAAACCCACAATGTGCAAATTCTGAGAAAGGAAAAAAAGTGTAACAGTTAAAAATACAAATTCCTTTTGGAAAAAAGATTTGTAAGACTTAAATGTTTACTTAACCCTTTCACACATTTACGTATGTACATACTGTTGCATCCTTTATTTATGTCATAAAATGAAATAAAAATAATTGTCACCATCAAAGTAAAACGAAGTGACCTATTGTGTCTGTTTACAATGCCAGAAGTTTCTATAAAAACTTCTTAATCACAAAACAAAAACAACTAACATAAAGCAATAAAAATAAACGCAACACACAACTACACAAACACCTACATAACGACTAATAAAAATAGACAGCATGTATAAATAAATTCAAAATAATAATGGAAGGTTCTGGAATCAAATAACAATCATCATGTGTCTCAAATGATAACTGCGTAGTAAAGAAATATTCTACCAACAGATGGAGCAAAATTCTAGTATATTCAAGAGCCTTAACACTGGGTATATAAAAGCAACGGCCATACATGCTGATTCATTCTTATTGAAAACGTCAACCAGTGAAGATCTTGTGGTAAAACAGTGGTGAAGTTGCCATCGCGTATTTTTTTTGTACTAATCGCGAATAAGTAAATAATCATCTAATTCAACGGTTCTCAAATGGGGGTCCGTGGACCCCTGGGGGTCCTTAACAACTATCCAAGGGGTCCGCATGAAGAACCGAAAAAACAGTGTTTTTAAACATAATAAAAGTTTTATTATGAATTTGGGCTTCAGAGGGGTCCGCGAAAAAAAAATTAGTTTACTAGGGGTCCGTGAGCAGGAATTTGATGAGAACCCCTGATCTAATTAAAGTGTAATTTAATTAAAGTTGTAAATAAATAGTGTTTATTTATTTTGCAATAAAAGAACTCAATAAAATAAACGTTTGTAAATTTAAATAAACGTAACAATACATATGTGGGTAGGTAAATAAAATGATACTAAAGGTACGGTCACACTTGATAAATATTTGCCTGAAATCGTCAAATATTTGTTTGCCTTAGTCAAAAGGTACGATCGCACTTTACAAACATTTGCCCGAGATATTTATTAGAAGCAAACAACACCACAGCTGATTTTGGACAAAAAAAATTATTTTCAAGCAAACAAAAATGCTTCAAATGTGAACATGGTGTGACAACTTGGCGGCAAATATTTGACTCATTTTTAGGCAAAAAAATATTTATTCTTATTTGTAAGAAAAAACAAAGTCAAACTACAGCTGTATCATCAACGTTGCTTAGTATTTAAACTAAATAATTAAGTTTCGCGAAAAATCGCGGAAAATTATAAATAATAGTAATAATGAAATGCAATTTTTAAAAGAAAATGTAAATGAAAACTTAAAGGGAACGCATATTTTTCTAGTTATATATAATCAAAGTTTTTATATATATTTTGGTATATTTCGACATTTTCGCTTTAAAATGGACCACGATTTAAAAATTTTACGTAAAAAAAATTGTTGCATTTCACGTTATAGTTTTTAATAACCCTGGTAAGATACAAACAGTTTATTTTTTATCTTCCGAAATCGGAAATATAACATTAAAAAAAACAAGTTTTTAAAAAACTGGAGGACTTTATGTCCCAATTTCAATTTCGCATATATACTGCGATATTCAATAAAAAATTGAAATAACTTTGAAATGTTTTGTTAAAAATTTTCTTTTACAAATTTTTCATAAGTATTGGAGTTAAATAAAGTCCCTGCAAATCATATTAACATTTTTAAACAAAGTTTTTTACAACAAAATCTTCCTGGTCGACAATAGATAACTTTTTTTTCGAAATATATATAAAATTTTGGGGATATATAACTCGAAAAATAAGAGTTGTAGCTTAGTTTTCCACTCAACGTTTTTGTTGCACCGAAATTAACTTTTGTTTTTATTTTGAAATGCTATGCTAGACTAGATTTAAACAAAAGTTTCCTTACTTCTGCCGATCCTGTTAGAAGCTATTAGTTCGGGAATTATAGAGATTTGAAGTTATAAATTATACATTGTTATATTTCTGAGATTAAATAAAACCAGCCACTTGCTTTGACTTTAATAAAAAATATCGATTAGTTTAAATTATTTAACCTAGAATTTAACACGCTTAAATTTAACTAACCTAAACTATACATTCCCATAATTCAACTTTAAATTAGATTTAGCCTAGCCCGAGACCCTCTTAAATGATAATCCATTTTAAAAAACTAAATTATTCTTCCAAAACTTTCGATTTGAAATAAGAAGAGATGTGTTCTATAAGTTCTAAGGCAAGACCTTGTTTTACATCTAAATATGAACTGAATTTTTTATTAATACATATAAATGCGTTTGACTTAAGTAATTACACAACAGTTTTTAAAAACCCCGGTGAAATTCAAGTGTTTTTCTTTTATCTTCCGAAATTGGAAATGTTAAAAAAATAAGTTTGTTTATCATAAAATACATTTTCAAACTATTTAAATATTTTATGAACACTGCAGTACCAGTTTGATTCTTCGTCAAATTCGCTTTTTAATTTAAACGACTTAAAATATATTATTTGTCTACACTTGTATAAAATAAACAAATAAACAGCTGTAGTTAAAAATTATATAAAATTAAATAACAGTTTTTGTAGCAATCTTAACTAAAAAATGTAATAAGTGCATATTACAATTTTTTATAAGTGGAATCAAATTCCTCTGTAGGTTTTTCCTTTTGTTGTTCTCTTCCCTGAGAACAACTATTAGTACTTTTTTGTAGCATGGAAAATGAACAATTTCATATTTTTGCATGGCTTTGTTTATTTGTGACTCTCATACATGGGAGTTATTCATTACAAATTTTCTTCTCACATTGCTATTGTACAAATAGGAAATCTAGTGTTGAATTAAATTCAGACGATTCGTCAGAACTTGCACTATTTTTTCTTTGTTTTTCTTTGTCTTTCTAGTACTTGAACTGAAAGACGGTTAAAGAAAGTAAGTAACACTTGTGTAGGAAGAATGAATTGTCAATCACTAACACAAACTTTATTTTCTTAATAGCTTATAAACTAAATTAAATAATTAGCTACAATAAGAACAAATGAAAATTAAACACAATTCAATAAATGCATGACTAACAATAATTTTGTTGTTTGCAGTTCAACACTCGCTGAATTTACTTTAATGCGGAAATTATGAAAAGAATGACCTAATTATTATAATAATTGCAAGTGTTGCGATTTGATACATTTAGTAAAAAATATTAAAATACTGTGCTGAACAAATGATAAATCTGAATTATTACATAAAATAATAAGACAAATAAATTCAAAATAAGTTCAGCTATTATGTATAATAATTATTTTGATTGTAATCTGTGTACATTATACATGTGTGTATATAAATATACTACCAGCCTCCATTTCTTGACCTATTTTTATAGCTTATTGCCATCAGTGGTAGATATTTTCTTTTTATATACTTGTCGTGAAAAAGTATAGAAAAGGAATCCAAGTTTGATTTGGGACTTGAAAAAGGAAGCGCGTATAGTTTGTTTATTTTTGTTCCGATTTCAAATAGTTATTGTTTGTTTGTTTTCAACTTATATTTTTTACCATTTTAATTCAATAATATATATAATATATATATATATATATATATATATATATATATATATATATATATATATATATATATATATATATGTATATATGTATATATAATATTATTATTATTATTTCATAATAATGCTGAAGAAATTAAATGCCAATGAAAACATCCCATCAGCATTAGTTTCAAGGCAAATAAATTTGTGTTTTTTTACAGTTTGATCAGACATATTTTTAAGGCAAATATATATTTGTTTAAGAATGACCGCACATCAAACATGTTTGCCCATGTTTTATTTATTATTATTTTATAACTGTTTGAACAAACAAAAATAGGCAAATAAATGTGCGTAGTGTGACCACAAAACAAATTTTGAATTGTTTCCAAAAAATTTAGGGCAAACAAATGTTATGCAAATGTTTGCCAAATGTGACTGTACCTTTAAGAACAAAACTTCTAAAATTATCCTTTTATATGAAAAATAAGAAATTAATTTCTCTAAAAATAATGTTGTTGTTGTCGGCGTACATGCTTATTTATGTTTTTTATTTTTCCGAATTTGTTAAGATTTCATACCACTGTAAATGCACAATGCGCATTTATGCGTTGATGGCTCTCCGCACATAAAGCCGCTGAACGAAAAAGTTGAATTGATAATGCGCACTTTGTGAGCAGCTCTTTTCTATGCGCAGAGCATGCGCAAGACCAATTATGCGCTGCTCTTTGCGTAAAAAACGAAAACAGTGGCGCCGCGCAGCCACATGTTTTTAAATGTCACACAAATGATGTCGTGCAAGTACAGTCAGACTACAATAGGAAACTATTAAGCGTCTCTAAGAAAATTTAGAACCGATTATTATTAGTGTCGCATATGTATGTGCTAGAATTGTAAAAAGGGTGTCTTCTTAAAGTATCGAATATAGAACTTTTGAAAGTAAAGAATTTTTGTTTTAAAAATGATAATTTTAACATTAAATAAAACTTAAACGATTAATTATAAATTTTAAAAATTTGTAAAACTAAAATACATTTAACTAATAAAAGTTCATGCCTACGGTATTCTTTTAAAATTATTTTGCATTCAAAATTCAAATTTATAAATTACTAACTTGTTACCATACCATAACACTACATTATATTTTATGTTTTATACCCTTCACTACAAAAAGTGAAAAAAGGTTATATTTAAGTTTTTCATTTTGTTTGTAATATCTACAATATTCATTTTCGACCCCATTAAGTATTTATATTCTGACTTCTTAGGCATAGCGAAGTCAATTGAGCGATGTCTGTCTGTTCGTACGTGTAAGTGTTGATATCAACTTTGGCAAGGCGCTAGATGAGCTAGAAAAATTTAAATACGCCAATCGATCATACATAACTTCAGAAATTTTGCTATTGGTGCTCGCCCATATTTTCCGTGTTATGGGCCACATATTTTTCATATTATTTTATATATCAATAGGGGTATTGTTTAAGAGCTTTTGAAGAGATCTTTCAGAAAATATTAAAAAATTTTCAAAATGCTAAACCCATCATAATTTTTTTTTGTCACCCCAATATTTTTTTTTATTGGAGTTACGTCACTAAACTAGTTTTACATACATGGTGAAGGATATATAAGATTCAAAATAGCCGAATATAGCACTTTTAGTTGTTATAAATCACACGCATTTAACTTAATCACCGCACAAGTCGAGATAAATACACTAATGTTTTTGTATATCTCTAACATCAACTAATTTACTAATAGTAGAATCAAAGTTGTGACCTATAAAAAATCAGTATTCAGTTTAAATTAATGAACATGAGATAGTTGAGAAAAAATTACTCTAAGCTTAATAGCGTTTTTTTAGCAACATAAACGGTCTTCTGGTAGAGACGAAAAATGATTGTTACAATATTTTAATTCGATATTATATTTCATTTGTTTTTTGTTAAATTGAGTTTTTAATTCAAAAAAATAGTGAATAAGTGACTTCTATCTAAAAATGCTTTGCCTAATGCTGGAAGGGGTAGCTAATATAAAAAAGTACATGTGTATGTATTCGTTTCTTTCGAAGTATAATGCATAATGCATGTATTTCCTGAACCTTGCTTTCTACCCATTTATTAATTCTAATACTTTATAAAAATTTGTGTTTAAATAGCGTCTTATTTTTAGAATTAGTTTCGATAAAAACAGAGTTTAATGCGCCTTCCTGTTCGCCACATCCTTCTTCAGCACTTGTCAATGTTAACATTTTTTACATTGAGTTGAACATCATTTTCAACTAAAATAAAGTTTTACACCCAATATGAAATTAAAAGGTAGTTGCACTTTCTCTTTCCATCGCCATATTAACGTTCTGACGTTTGTAAGAATTTAAAAAAATTGTGCTACAGTAAAAAATTGTAAAACCTAAAGAGCTACGAAATTATTTCAAAAAACTTTTATTAAAACTGCTTGTCGCTAAATCTAATTTTATGATGTATTAAACAATTTTTTACTTATTTGTTTCCTACATTGTTATTTTTTTCAGGCTCATGAGGACCACTTAAAGGCAAAAAAGGATTCCTGACAAATCGTTACTGTACCTAAAGTATTTAAGGATTATATTTTAAAAATATTAGAACCAATAACAAATCATCCAGCAAATGCTAGAATACAAAAAACACTATTTTTTGATAATAATACAATATCGACAACAACATCATCTATAACAACCATAGCAAAACCAAAATTTTTAGGCTAAATTATTGTATATTGTAAAAAATTCAAAGGAAGCAACTCGGCTGATCCCATGAGTATTCTTTGCCTATGAGTATTCTTTATCACAACTATTAAGAAATCCATAATTTTTAAACAAAAACCAAATTCCAAATTTGCAAAAGATATTTTTAAAGTTTTTATACCGATTTTTTATGCTTAAAAACATTAACAAATCGCACGAAAAATTCTATAAAAAACAGAGGCAGAAAAAAATAAAGAGAATGGACCTGCTCGCAAATGCATCAATGCGTTGCATAATGTTATCTTCTTGCGATGATTTTGCTTTTAAATCAGTTACTTTAATTTGCTTATTTTATTGTTTGCATTTACAAGTCAAAAAAGTAAAAGATTATAAACAATTTAATCATGTGCGTTTGTTTAGTTCAGAGAAAAACAAAATTTTAGGAGCACAAAAGGCGCATTCAAAAGTTTTGGAGTATTTTAATTTTATTAGAAAATATCTAGAATAGATAATTTCGAAAATCAAATATAGAAACATTTACTTCATATCTAAACCACTTAAGAGTTTGCCTTAACTTTGTTTTATATTTGCGTTCATTTGTGTCGAACATACTGAAGTGTTGAACTTTCGACCATTCTCAGCTACAGTGCTACCTACCACTGTTTTCATTTTCGATCATAATTTTCCAGTGATAAAAACATCTTGATTCAAATGTTTGCTGGGTAGATATGTACATGTGTCTCATATTATTTGCCAATATACGTGGCAACTTTAAATCCATTATAACTTCAAAAATACTATACCGGTTCAAATAAAATATAGATTATGCACATCTACAAAAATATATCGCTAAAATCGAAATTGATTGAATAATAATGTTAGCACAACTTGTGAAACGAAACATCGTTTTTTTCCAAACTGAGAAAATGAATGCAGTGGTCATCAAATTCAAAGTAGAGAAATGAATATTCAACTAATCTATACATCTTATAGAATTTATAGTAGTAAAGGTTTGTTTTCAGAAAACAAGTTAAGTACCTCAATGAATTCGATATAACGAAATATTAAAAATAATTTTTAATTTTCGTAAAATTAAAATTTAGAAAAATATGTTTCTAAAAATTTGACGGAAAACTCTGTAAACAGTGTTAAAAACTTTTCATCTACAAAAATAAAATGCCAGTACAACTGTTCTAGCACCATTATACCGGTAAAATTGGGTGCTTTTGTATCTCTATTTTCTCTACGAAATGAAATATCACTAAGAAACAAAAAGTATTCTATATTTGAACCAAGGTTCGTTCTAAGGGAAGTTTTTACGTAATGTAAAAAGAGGCAGACGAAAATGGATTTTTTGTTTGCCACATCGATTACTATCTACACCAACATCAAAATTTCCAAAAATATTTCATGTACAGAAATGACCCAGTTACTGTTTTATTATATGTAAAAGACGACAAAACTACTAGACTTTTAAGCTCGACAATTATTTAATTCAGCACAACACCAGAATATTCGTTGTTTTTTTTAGAAGCGAAAACATTTTTTATAGTTTAACAATTGTTGGCACCAGTAATGTACCTTACTAACACGACATTCTTGTATATAAAGCAATAAAAAACTAATTTCTTTTCTTATTCTTGTTGAAAAAAATTTTTTTTCAACCACATCCCTTAAAAATATGTGATTATAAAAATAATAACCGCATTCACACGTTTTTTTTATTTTGTGCATGGTTTTTCATTCCGTTATATCGAGTTTATAATGTAAACATACCCTTTTTTAGTACATGGAAAATTTGGATTTTTATTAAGGTAAGATTTTGGTTTTTTTATATATTAGAAAGAGAATACGCTTAAATTGAGGCAAAAAAAATGGTAACATTATACACAACATGGAAATTGTAATTAAAATTATTGTTACATAAAAACTTCTATTAACAAAACGCTTTCTAAATCAAAAAATTAAATTATTTAAGACAATAACAAACGGCATACTGTTTAAGTAAATGTAAAAAAAAATTTGAATATAAATGAATTTATGTTAAGGACTAATTTTTTATACAAAACTATGTCGTAAAAGAAATGGTAGTTGATCGATCCTTCGAGTATATAAGATTTAAAAAATAACAATTGTTAATACTTTAATTAAAACTTAATTATTTTTAAAAATACAATAAGTGTTCCAATAAAAAGACAATATTTTATTTAATTAATTTGTTATAATAAATTTTATGCTATATTTTTTATTTAATTATTTACAACAAAAAATAATTAGAATTATAAATAATTTTATTTAGGTTAAGTAATCGAATTAAAACTGCAAACAAATACAGATAAGTATGTACACATACATACATATATAAGTTTAAAAAACATGTGTGCGAACGATACTTCTAAATGTATTTAAAACTATTGTGTTATGTCAAATTTAATCAAACTATAATTAATTATTTTTAATGATTATTCATCCTTGTTACACCTGAAGAACAATGTCCAATGATTATTGCGATTATATATTATTTTTAGTTGCTTAGCTTTGTTTAAAACATCAATGAAACACGGAAAACTTTGCTTAAACAGAACATGAACATAAACATGTTGCTCTGTGTTGTTAGATCATCTCTTGTTCAAGTCGATTGCGCTCGACGACATCATCAAAGGTTTGCGGCTTAAAATCATCTTGCCTTTTCGATGCTCTACGCATTTGTGATTTTATCAGGTCAAAATATTTCACATTTTGTTTGCTAATAAATGCTTAAGAATCTCTTTGAGACACAGTTTTTCATCAGATAGATTTCACCTATACAATATATTGGATGTGGACTTTAGATAGGTCATTGCTTTTTTTATACCTTCACCACAAGTGGAAAAAGGGTAGGGTATATCTAAGTTTGTCATTTCATTTGTAACTTCTACAATATCCATTTCCGACCCAACAATGTATACATATTCTGAGTTCATACGCATAGCAAAGTCGATTGTGCATCTGTCCGTCCGTGTTGGGATTCTAATCAATTTTGTCAAGGCATTAGATGAGCTAGGAAAAATTTTAATACGTCGCTCGATCAGACATACTTTCGAAAATTTTTCTATTAAAAATCAGTAAGATCGAAATATATGGGGGGATGAGGCAGTAAAACGTAAGAAAAACATGAAGTGAAAAAATTGGCGCTTGTCCATATTTTCCGAGTTATGTGCCTCTGAAATTTTCGTAAAGACGTACGAAATTGTAAACAATTTTCATAAAATAAGCAATGATAGTTAACATGCAAGAATCTCTATATTTATTCGCACTTAATGTTTCCTGTTACACTTTTGTTAGTTCGTTTAAAAAAATTAAAAAATATTTATAATAGCTCCAGTTTCGCAGAGTTTTAAATTACAAAGGAATTATTAAAACAAGCAGGGTATTTGTGCATACACGTGTTAAAAATACTACGCCTTTATGATTTTGAATATACTGAGAATTGGTATTTATTTCCAAGATTTTCATATACACTAGAGCCCACGTTTCTTTGGTCCCCATTAACGACGCAAATCGAAACGGCACAAAAAGTTTAACCGTTTTTAGCGACGCAAATCGAAATAAAAGGGATGTACATCGGGGTAAAAACGACGCAACTTGAAATTGCAACGACGCAAATTGAATTTTTGTAGTTTTTAAAAATAGAAGTAAATCAAAACGACGCAAATCGGGACGACGTAAGTCGGGACTCTAGTGTAACTGTTTTGAAAAATCACTACAATCGTTTTTTATAATTTTAAAACACTGCGGAACTAATAAAACAAAATAAATAAATAAACACTTAATCAAGTATGTGTTGGAAATCGATTTTAAATTATCGTTTTTTTAATTTGTATTCGTTTTTGAAAATTAATTTTCATGTTTTATAAACTATTTTGGTTTTTATTTAGTATTTTAAAAATGATCGAAATTCATGGTACTATTCAAAAACGATCCTGAATAGTTTCTATTACAAGTGATAAACATTTTAATAAAATTTAACATATAAAATAATATAAATATAAAATTACAATTACAATTATATTTTTGAACTAGAAAAGTAAATATTATTTTGAAACATGAGAATATTTACACTTCACTACATTTCCTTTTAAATAAACAATAAAATCCGATTTAATTTACAGAATTAAACTCAACTTTAAAGTATTTTTATACAATAGGAAAAACTTAAAAAATTATAATACAAAAATTCAAAACAAAAGTGAAATAAGAAATTAAAAACTGAATTACAATTTACATTTAAAGTATTACAACAATTTACCATATAATGAGTATTAAAAATATATAAAGCTGAACGTAAGTTAATTAAGTAGAACGAACATGACAAACAATTTGTGTAAATACATATCTATTAGAAAATATGTCTTTACAAAATGCATAGGTTTTACTGTTATTTATAATTTATGATTACTTCTAAAAAATTAATGAAATCCAAGCTGCAATCAAACAAAAGCCACCACAAGTGGCCACTTGTATAAAGGTTTTGTTGCCAGTCAAAGCTCGATAATACATTGGGCCACAAAATAGCAAATAACCAGCTGCCATTAATGTTCCAGTCTTAAAGAAGAAAAAAGAAAAAACAAACACATTTTTAGTTGTTTGGATAACGTAACTTTAAACAGTTTAAAAAAGAAATTAGAGCTTTAATATAATAAAATACCTTCAAAAAATTACTAACTCTACCTTAACTAATTTTCTATTTAAAAGCTTAAGAAACAACACTAAACAACAAAATCATCTTTCTTTTAAAATTGTATTTAAAAAACTTATAATAAAAAAACAAAAAAAAAACAAAAAACACAACAAATAATATGCATTTAATATTGTAACAAAATTCTAAACAAAAAGAAATTTAGAGGTTAAGAAATCATTTATTTCTACTCTCTTACCTCCAATAACACAAATAATAGCTAATCTAGCAAATAAGAAAAGGAGTATTAAAAGAATTAAGAAATATACTCTTGTTAGTGGTTGTTATTTATTAGCAAATGAAAAAAATTAAAAAAAAAAAAAAACAAAATATTTAATATGTTTAATTGTAAATCAAAAAATTATAAATAAATTTAAAAAATAATTCTTCGCTGCTTTTAATAAAGCAATAATAATAAGAAAAAGTCAATTATAATTGTGAAACAAATATCGCCATCATCTGTTATTTAAATGTTAAAAAAAACGTTAAAAAAGCATTTCTCAAAACCAACAACAAAGAAATCAAACATTTTAAATTTCGTTTATATTTCGAAAATAAATTTATTTATACAACTTGCATTTAAAATAAAAACACAACTAAGTTTGCTTAAAACAAAATAAATTTGTGTAAATTGTACGAATGATTTTTTTTTTTTAAATATTGCGCAAGGCAGTAAATTTACAGAATATTCGTTTGGTTTTTAAAACGAGAAATTTGCTCGAATTTTACAGAACAACAGTTATTATCTGTAATAACATTCTAAATTGTCTGTGGATACAAACTATTTTTTTTTTTGTCATTTAGGGAATAGCATGTAGTTTGAAAAAATATACCTTATTTTAAACCAAAAGTAAACAACAACAAAAAACAAGTTGTAAAGATACATTTTTGTAATAACTTTTTGTAAATCCCCAAAAAATCAATTTTTGTAAGTCCCTTAAAAAACAAAACAATTTCCATATCATATTAAATTATATATAAATACCAGAAGCATTTAAGTTATGTTTCAATGCTTCCATTATCTTCAAAACAAACGAATAAAGGAAAAAATGTGTAAAAAAAAATGGTTTTTGATTTAAAACAGTTAAAATTTTATTAACCTGCAGATCAAATTTTCTATGATTTAAAACTTTTTACGTTAAAAAAGTATGCAAGAATGCACTAAAAAACTTGTGTACCAAGATTTGATGAGAGAAATTAAAATTAATTTTACTCCAAGAGACGATGCTACTTAAGCTGTTTGCGCCACGCTTAACGAAATTACAAAACGAGTGAAGAGTAGAAAAACAATCCTAAAAACTATCATCAGGTTTTGTTACATGAAATTAACCTCTTCAGGGACAATTTTTTTATGGTGAAAAAAAAATCACTTAATTTTATTTTTTTGGAGGATTTATTACTTTTATATTATTAGGAATTGAAAAAACAAAAAAAAAAATTAGAAAACTATAATATTTCATAAAAAAAATAACGTCCACATTTGTGGCCGCTGGCCGTTTGTGGTAATTTATAGGTGAAATGATTTCATACATTCTGGGCATACTGGTTCTTCACACTTTTCACAAATGTAACGAGTTCGTTTTACACAATTTTTATCATGACATCTTGGAGGATTCTTCAATTCGTTTTTATATTTAATGGATATAATTTTGTTTTTATCAAATATGAACTATTTATCCCGATAATTCATCAATAGAACCTGCCGAAAAATTGCTTAACGCTTTGTTTATATCTCTAAATGTATATCGCAAATAACCGTTACCAGTGCAGCCAACCTTAAATATTTTTACTTCTCTGATTGAGGGATTGTGCAGGGAATAAATTATTATCAAATTTTTGGCCTATTTATTATTGACAGTAAATATAATTATAAAAAAGTAAACGTCCACATATGTGGCCAAGGGCGTGAAGAGGTTAAAAGGAATTATTAGGTAAGAAAATGTAATTAGTTTCAAGAAAATATCTTTTAAACTGTTCATGTAATATCACATCCCAAATGGAAAGTTATTGTGAAAAATTAGTTTTATGTAAATATTTTTCATAACAGCAATTTTGCATTTAACATCAAAATTATGTTTTTTAGTTGCAACGATGTTGATTATTTGCACTTTTTTATTGTGTCACGATAAGACAATGAAAAACAACGATTTATAATAAGTTTATTATTTAATTTTTATTTTATAATATTTCTTATAATATTTACAGTATTTACAGTATTTACATTTGATTTTCTGTTTTGAAGAGTTTAGGGACTACGTTCCTTTTCTACTTATACCACATTGAAAACTAGCATAAAATTTTTGTTTGTTGTTAAAGCAATAGGAGTAAGCAATATGGTATTGCTTGAATTTTGAGGGGATGTTACTGTTGCTTATGTGTATTTTTTAATAACGCATATCGCTACAAAAAATGCCTGAAAATTTGCATAATGTAAATCTAGTCTTAGTAATTTATTTATATTTATTAAAAAAGAAATCAAGGAAAAATTTTACAAATTCTATGTTAAACAATAGTATAAGATAAAACACTAAAACTAAGATGGTTGTTAAAAGTTATGATGACGCAAAATCAATAATATGGATGTATTAGGAGTGTACGCCCTTCCTATGAAATTTGTCATGGAAGATTAAATGTCATTTGTAGTAGTTTGTTTTGTGATATTTGTAGTTTGCTTATATGACATTTTGCCGAAATGGACCATACAGGACAACAATAGAACATAATGGGATGAAAATTAGCATTTATTATTAGCTTTTTGTTATCAGTGTTGAGATCCGAATTTCTATTTATCAAAGGGTAAATTAATCTTGCTGTTTTATTTAGTTTGTCGAAAAAGTGTGGTATGTGCTCATTGAAATTTAATTTAGGGTCAAGAATAACATTAAGATTTTGACTTTGCTTTCCCAGGAGATATCATAATTCAAAAACCTAAGTGGTGACTGGGGGATATAACCTGCTTCACCTTTCCGTGTGAAATACATGGCTTGAGTTTTTTCCGGATTTATCAGAATGTCCCATTTGTTAAAATAGTTGCTTATTTCAGTTAGGGCGGTTCGTAGATTTCAAATGAAGTGGTACAATTCAGGAAAAATGAAATATCTGAAGTGAAGACATTGTATAATATTGGAGAAAGACATAAACCCTGAGAGCACCCTGGGGTGATGCTGATTTGTTGTGAGCATGTTTTACCTAGATAAACTTTAAAGGATTTGTTATGTATAAAGCTTTAAATAATTTTTATTATTTCTATGGGAAAGCTTGAAACTTTCAGTTTGTGTATAAGCCATACTGAGTCAAAAACCGTTTTTATATCAAGCAGAACCATGCCGGTTGACTTTTCGCTTTTAAAATTATTTTTTACCTTTTTTTTTAATGTAAAGCAAAGGCTAGCTTGTGTTATGTTCACTTCTAAATCTATATTGTTCTGATGGGAGTATTTTATTTGCATCGATATAAAGATTTTCTTTTATAACTTTTCCCAGAATTTTGCTTACAGAGGAGAGCAGACAAATTGGTCTGTATGAAACAGATGAGTTTACAGGTTTGTTGGATTTTCCTATTGCTATGGTTTAAGATATTTTCCAAGAATTTGAGAAATAACAGAGCTTTAGGACATCCGCTTAAGATGGTAGTAAGGTAACGCTTTTTTAGGAAGATTTTTCAAACATCTGTTGTTGATTTTGTCCAATCCTGGAGATTTTTTAGTTTTTTTTTATTAATTTGCACAATTTGTTCATGATTAACTAGATACGAATTTTTTGGAGTTACATCTTCTGATCAAGCTTAGTCTGTTGTATTTTCGATTTCTGAAATAGTTGCAGTGTCGCTAAGATGTGAGGAAAATCAGTGATTCATTTCATTGTAGTACGTTATGTTATTTTGTTTCAGTATTGGTATATTTTTTGATTTTTTTCTAAACACTTAAAATTTTCCAAAACGTGGATGATGGTTTGTCTAAAAATGACAGCATATTATTTCAGGACTTGTTTTTGAACACATGATAATAATATTATTTAATGATATTATTTAATCTGGCCTTTTCACAATGACCGTGTATATCTCTATAACGTTTTGACTTTCGTCTGTAGGTATTTTTATTTGGTTTCGTTGTAGGTGTAACTTTGCCTTTAGGTACGATGTATTCTATTGTCGAGTTAATATTGTCGTTAAAAATATTTATCATATCGTCGATCTGGTAACAGTTTGTAATTGTACTAAGGTCGCATACTGTCGGAAGGTTTCTTTTTATAAATTTAGCAAAACGGGTCCAATTTGCTTTATTAAAAAGATAGCATAGATCTTCTACCATAACGTACCTAACGTCTATTTCACTGCATATTTAAAGGTGATCTGAACTGAGATTATTTCTTACTCTTACCGCCCACATGTTAAGTGAAATATTTGTTAAAAATAAGTCCAAGGTTGATGGTTGTTTATTGGGATCAGCTGGTATGTAAGTGTTTTCATTATGAAAAACTATTTGGGTTTGGTTTAGTTGCAGTTTCCTATATAAAATATTTTCCGAACTATTATGACGTAAACAACCCCATTAGTTGTGACTGCAATTTAAGTATCTCCAATAATGTATTTATTATTATGGAATGTTAATTTACTTATATATGAAGTAGACGCATGAGCTTTGGTTTGGTCACTTCCGGTTGAACTTCCAGAGAGGTAACGGGAATAGACATTTAAGAATTCAGTTTCAGTTTGAATTTGAATCCCTACGTTTTCAATTAAAGTTGTATTTATCACAGGTAACAGCTGGTGTTCGATATTTTACTTGAAAAGAACTGCAACTCCCCCTCCTCTGCCTACTTGTCGGTCATTTCTATAACCACCATTACAGTTTACACATTTTCCGAATGATTCCGTACAATTAAAAGCGAGCACAGAACGGTTAAATTCTACATAGACTGAAACCGCGTCCAAACATTTAACAGTTGTAACACTGGATCAGTTTTGACTTGTTGGGTTTTTTGTACTCCCATCTTACTTAAATATAATTTATGTCCGAGTAATTTTCACACAATTCTTTTAACGTAATAGTTTTGCATTCGAAATATACAATAAATATCTCTTGCTCATTGTAATTATCTCTGGTTCTCGTATCAATTTGTACGTCAGTACATTTCAGACCTAATGATATTAGCTTATTTTAATAAGGCTTGGATCTGTTTTAACTAAACCCAGTAGCACGGCTTTGTACGGCTTTTCGTTCTTAGCAGCACAAGTGAAATATTCATAATGAAATTTGTGGTTGAGTGACTCGCATACTTTATCAAAAAATTGTTTATTGGTGCAAAAAAGTTTTAAACAATCGTTATTTTGCGAATTGAATACTCTTATGTTTAAAATTCTGCATATTTCATGTACTGGTGACATTACAACTTTCGATAATTATATCGTCCTCGAGATCATCGACAGTTTGAGGGGAGCATAATATGTTTGATTTGCAGTACTATGATAACTGTTTGTTTTTTAACCGACTTCGAAAAAACAAGTAGGTTATCAATTCGACTAAATGATGCTTTTTAATGTTTGTGCCTGCAGAACTCAGTCATTTCTGAATTGAGTTAATTTTGTTGTTGTAATTTAATAGATTATGCTTACAGATTGGTCTCGTTTTAAAAGCAGTTCATAATCATAAAAATTAAAGAGTGTCCCCATACAGCATACATGTTTATTATAAACCGAAAAGCGCATGTGTATTATGAACCTTAAAGCACACTTCTTTAAAATTAAAAAAATGCATATTACTATAGCTTCCAATAGCAAAAAGTAATATAAAAATAAATATGTATTAAGATTCAAGGATGTCCCATAGGACAAACGCTTTAAATTTTGACAGGATGTCGATTACTACCACCGTTATAATAACAAGTATAAACATTGAAAATTATAAATTAAAGAGTGTCCCAATAGTTAACGTAAGTTGCTGTATGTGGCCAAACTTTTTAACTATTATAGCCAGATAGTTGAATTTTAAAAAGAGCTTTTATAGCTAAGTCCGCTTTAACAACAAGTAAAACATTTAAATTCAAAATTAAAGGGTGTTCCCATATTTGAAGTAAATTTACCTATATGGCCCTATCGTTTGACCATTATATACAAACACTTGAAAATTAAACAGAATGTCCACTGCTTTGTCTAGTATATTTAGAAGTATAAACATTTAAAATTATAATTTAAAAGGTGTTACAAGACTTGCTATTTGATGTATATGACCAAACTGTTGAACAGTTGTAACAGTTGATTGAAATTTGCACATAACCTTTATTGTAAAATCCGCTGTAGCAAACTTGAAATTATAAATTAAAAGGAGTCCCTATAACTGATGTAATTTGACCTATATGGCCAAATTTTTGAAAACGTTACAAACTCTTAAAAATTAGACAGAATGTAAATTACTGTATCAAGTATAATAACAAGTACAGTCAGGGACTAAAGTTTAAATACACCCCAAAAATTTTACGTTGTATGTAAACTTTTCAGAAAAACTTAAAATATGTAGTTGTATTTAGTTTCATAAATAACAAAAAACAACAAAAAATATAGATTTCATTAAAAACATAACGGTAAATCTCACAATAACTACAAAACGCAGCAGACAAAAGTTTAAATACATCTTGCAAAACAAAGAACTCTCATTTCTTAAGAGCAAAGTGCAGTTATATTTTATATTTCGATGAAATTCTTTTTTTACAAGTCTGCACTTGCTATTAGTAGCCTTATGAAACTAAATAACACTGCATACTTCAAAGGTACGGTCAGATTGGGCAAATATTTGCCTCAAAATTGTTTGTTGGTATTGAACAAAATTTTCTTAAAACAATAAAGAATTTATTTTGTGGTCCCACTTAACGCATTTATTTGTAAGTTTTTGTTTGTTCGAACAACTGTGAAACAGCGTGAAACAAAAACTTGAGAAAACATGTTTTCCCTATGATCAGACTCATTTGTAATATTAGTCGTGACAAAAAATTTAATCAATCTGTGTTGATAAATAAATTTGTTTTCCCAAAAAATAATTAAAATAATGTTAATGGAATTTGAGAAATATTTTCTGCTGAGTTGTGGCGCAGCTTCCCTACTGCTTTTAGAAGAAAAAGAAATGAAAGCAATGCAGGGAAGAAGAAGGCTGCTTTGCGAAACTGCTTTTGGAGCTGCTGCAAGAAAGTACTCATTTGTACAAAAATTTTTTAGGAATGGTAAGTGTTAATTTAATTTGTATACCCATAATATTATTTTGTAACCCACTTGTAGCTAAAGTTGATATCAACACTGACAGCAAAACGGACTAAAGGATTTTGTAAGCCAATTTCTTTCTCGGAACGTTTAGCAGTTGTTTTGTACTCATGGGAATTGCTGATGCATCCTACAAGTTTTTGTATATAGATCTTGGGTCAAACGGCCGTATATCAGATCGAGGGGTTTTTCGGAAAAGTTCCTTCATCCAAGCTCTAACAAACAACAGGCTTAATCTGCCGTCATTGAAACCATTACCATGTTTAAATTTAAATGTTCCGTACGTTCTGGTTGCAGATGATGCTTTCGCTTTGACACCGAACGTACTAAAACCGTATGTTGCACGTAATATGAACGTCATTCAAAGAGTTTTCAATTATCGTTTATCGAGAGCTAGACGAGTAATAGAAAACACATTTGGAATTATGTCAGCGCGCTTTTGCGTTATGCTTAGCCCAATTAAACTCAAAAGCCTCAAAAAACAAAACAAGTAACCTTTGTGCAATTTACAACTTTTCGATTAGTCGTTAAAGTTCTGTGTATTTCAACCCAAATCTTATTGACCACTATACTGCTGATGGTGATTGATTTCCAGGAGAATGACGGAGCATTCAGGACGAGCAAAATTTTTTAGAACTTTAAACTCATTGGTCCTACATATCTCAGGAAACCTTAAACATAAGGGAGGAGTTTTCTCAATACTTTTTAGAGGAAGGTAAAGTCCCTTTTCAGTATAAGCACATATAAGAAAATTAAAATTTATTTAAAATTTATAGTCAACCTCCTAAAATTTTAATAAAAAAAATAATTTTTAAAACTTTTAACATTTTTTTATTTAAAATAATAATATAAAATTTTTTATATACATTCACAAGTAAAATTCAAATTTATACATGTATAGATACATATCATATACATAGAAAAAAAAATATATATATAGAAAAATATCGTCAACTTTTTGCGCATAGATGCTGCCGCATCACACGTTAGTGCTTTCAGCTCACTATGCAAATAGTTTTCAAATGTCCAGTTGGGATCAGTAACGTTTTGCAAACGTTCTCTGATAGCTGTAACAGCTTCTCGCATTGTTTTACCTATCTGAATCGCAATGGTTGTTTGTACATCACCTGGCGTGGTTTTTGTTTGCTTACGCTTTGGAATGGGTAGCTCGGAGGAGGATTCAGACTGATAAAAGGCTGCAAATAAACAAAGCATATGCGTATGCACTTTAGGTTAGGTTAGGTTAGGTTGCACAGGCCATCGGCGCAAAAGAGAGACCGACTCACTTGGGTCCCAAAGGTCCCATTGTCGTATGCACTTTAACATTTAAATAAAATGTTTGTACTTATACTTATAATCATTTTCCAATGTGTCATTTAGCGGAATATTTGACACTGTTTGTTGATCTGCTGTTCCTCGGCGCACCCCACAAAGCTCATGGCATTAAAATACGTTCTGTAAGTGTAGTTAGGTATTTTTCCGAGACCGCGATAGCAATGTCATCAGCATAAGCTATTACCAGTTTGATCCAGTCGTCGTAGCAGCGTATCGACCGCCAGATTCCAGCCGAGGGGAGACAACACACCACCTTGTGGAGTGCCTTTTTTCAATACCCTTTTACGTGATCATTTCCCAAAGTGGACGTGATAATACGTGTCTTTAGTAGAGGCTCAATGAATCCCACCAGATTTACATCAAAATTGAGACTCAAGAGGGCCTTTATAACGGCATTGGGGCAGACGTTATTGAAAGCTCCTTCTATGTCAAGAAACACTGCAAGCGTAAATTCCTTATTTGAAAAGGACTTTTCAACATCGGATATTAACACGTGCAGCGCCGTTTCCACAAATTTCCCTTTCGCATAAGGGTGCTGCGAACTGGAGATAAGCGCGGGATTTATGGAGTTTCTGATTTCAAGATCGAGAATCCTTTCCAGCGTTTTAAGTAAGAAAGGCCTTAGGTTCAATATGACTTGCCCGCTTTAGGGATGAAAACAACTGGAGCCACACGCCAACTTTTCGGCATGTAAGTATATTCCAGGCAAGCACTGTAGATCCGCAATAGCCATGGTTTTATGAAGTCCATGCCATGTTGCAAGTCCGCTGGGATGATATTGTCAATTTCAGGAGACTTAAAGGCATCAAACGACATGATGGCCCACTCTATGTGAGCATTGGTCACCTGGAAAGTGGGTGGGCAAACCGATGCGGAATTTATAGTCGTTGTCACTTTGACAATTCCCTCATTACCAGGGAAATGAGTATCGAGTAACGTTTCCAAGGTATCGATTACAGAGTCCGTCCATTGACCCTCCGAACTCTGAATACTCTTAATACCTCTCGGGTACGTGCTAAGAATCCTGCGTAGCCTGCTAGTTTCGGACGAATTTTCTATGTTACCAAAGAAATTTCTCCATGAGGCTCTTTTGGATCTTCATATTGCATACTTAAACTCCCTTTGTTTTTCATTATAGGGCGGCCAGTTATCGTCATTTTTGGCCCTATTAAAGAACTTTTTGAATTCTCTGCGTAACTCCGCAATCTCCGTGTTCCTTCCAGGGGGTTTCGATTTCTCAGGCCGCTTTTGCTGCGGAGCAGATCTGCAAGGTTAAGAATCAACCGCCCGATCAACAACGCAGTGGTCGTTTATCTCAAAGGGAGCAGACCTTAGGCTAAGCTCTACTGCAGTGGTATACTTTTCATCAAAATTATAAAAAATGTTTCGCCATGCACTATCGCGCAACATTTTGTTATGGTATCCTACATCTGAAGCGTCCCACAAACACGTTTGTGTTTCTACTACTGTTACGTCGTCCTCTTCCCATACCCGAATAACTTTGGGTTTGTTTCTGTATGTTTTTGGAGCCAGTGAATCGCTGCTACCCATTTTTGCTGGAAATATAATAATTTAATTAAAATCTATTTATGTGCATTTTTACTTACCTTTATAACGAACGAACGAACATAAACTCAGATTTTTGTTTATTATACTCACAGGCATGTTCTGACACTCGCACTCGCATGCCAACTTTTGTTTTACATGTTCTGAAACTCACGCGTTTTGCTTGCGATTTGCTTTTTTCAAACTTATGTTCGAAAAACAAAAACATATGATTTGACTGTGCAAAACATAAAAAAATAAAAGAAAATTTAAAAAATTGCCAGCATCGCTCTTGCTTAGTTTAATTTCTTTAAAAAAAATATTCAATTAAAAATAGAACAAATAAAGAAACGAACGCTTAGAGATTATTTCAATCTAATATACATTTTATTCCAATAAATATTTATTAATTTAAGAAATCACACAAATTAAGCCACAAATGGTATTTCTGTTAGTGATGTTTCATTTAGCATCTTTGAAGAAAAAGATTACTTATGTCGTGAGTAATGAGTACTTAAAAATTATTTTTGTTTATTTTGTTA
Source organism: Cistogaster globosa (assembly GCA_937654795.1). Lineage (NCBI taxonomy): Eukaryota > Metazoa > Arthropoda > Insecta > Diptera > Tachinidae > Cistogaster > Cistogaster globosa. Next base: position 119,291,710 of record OW569403.1, read on the forward strand.
GTTATAACATTCACGTTCGAAGCGCAGATCGTCCTAAAAGTAATTGAAAATAACCTCAGGTACCTTAAAACTTAAATCGACCGTTTAATAAGCACCAAATATTTCTTAAGAATTTAAAATTAAAATAACCGCATACTTTATTTGAATACCGACTATACGTTTAACTGCACTAATATCAATATATTTTCGAACATCTAAAAGAACAGCTGTTTTCATGAAATCGCCAGTACTCAAGAAAAAAACCAACACAATCAATTGATAAAACAAAGAACATATTTTAAATTTATTCTTTAACACTTTAAATGTGTAAAAATTAAAATAGTTTTTGTTAAAAATAACAGAAAACATATTAATTTTCATTTGTGTATAGTTTTATTGTTTTTTTGAAGTTTATTTTATGTGAAATTTATAACTTCACTTAAGTATGTTGTTGCGATTTGAAGTCGCCAAATTTCTAACGATTGTGATCTACAGAACACCTTTCTTGCGATTTCAACTCACATCGCAAGTTTTAGGCGATTTGCGATTGTCAGAACATGCCTGTAAATGTTGCATATTTGCTTTATGAACAGATGATTAGCTTTTTTATTTTGGCGTTTTTTAAATTCGTTTCAGAACACCTATTTAATCAATAATTGTAATAAAATATTGTAAACATATTTATATGTATAGAATTATATGCGTACATATATTTACAAACACACTTATTAATCATTAAGGTGTTATTTATTTTAAATTCTTTTATTATTTTTCTTAAATTATATATTTATAATTATATATCTTAAATTGAATTTTTTCCAAAATTTTCGGTAATATCTTTTTTAATTTTATTGTGAGCGTGTTAAGTTTTTTATCTAAAGGTACCCATACACTTGCAATATAATTGTGCAATAATTGATATTGTACAATAATGTTGCCAATGTGTATATTATATTAGCAATTTGCACAATATATTGAACAAAATCAAAAGTCTTTTGATTTAAACTGCGCAAAAAGAATATTTTTAATTTATTGACAATATTGTACAATGATAATTGCTAGCTAGACAAGACTCTTCTTCACAAATGTCACTAAACATTATTTAAATTTTTTAACGACAAATTACTTAGTATTTTCAATTTAAAATAATTTTGTAATATGAAAAAATATACAGTAGTAGACAAAACTGTTCACAAATAGTCCAAAAATTTTAATTTCAACAGGATTTTTTTACAGCTTTGATTCTTTGTGGCATACTGTTTATAAGGTTTTCTAAATATTTTGGGCTTATATTTTGCCATGCTAGTAGGGCTCTCTCCCGCAATTCATCCACGGTTCTTGGAGCACACTTTTCAGCAAAAATCTTACTTTTTAAAATCGCCCAAAGGTGCTCAATTGGGTTCAAATCTGGGGACTGGGGAGGCCATTCGAGCAGTTTAATACCGTTATCTACAAACCATTTTTTGGTTATTTTTGCGGTATGTTTCGGGTCGTTATCCTGCATAAATATATCGCTTTGCCCCGGTTCGAGACCGAATATATCCAGACTTGGGAGATAAGAGTCCTCCCAAGTACCACGAAAACATCCCCAAACCATTAGTGATCCACCCCCGAATTTCACAATTTGACAAATGTTGCGATCTTGTACACCGCTACGTCTATCAACCCATGTCCATTTGCGTCCATCTGACCCCACCCTATTAATCTTAGTTTCATCCGACCATGTAACTTTCTTCCAATCATCAATCGTGAAATTTTCGTACGTTTTAGCGAACTTTAATCGTGCCTTACGGTGTTTTAAAAATGGTCTTTTTATAACAGCCCTTGCCTTAAGTCCGCTATTTTTAAGAAACCTGCAGATTGTTTTGTCACTGACGTTGACTCCATGAACTTCTCTTAGGACCTAATTAGTGTCCACTGCAGTATTTGTGGCTCCTGAAACGATTAAGCGCCTGGCAATCCGCGCAATAGCTGAGGATAGCTTCTTCGGACGACCGCCATAATTTCGAGGGACGGATAATGTGTTTTGATATTTTATTTTGTTGATGAGTCCAAGAGATACTTTGTACTTTTTTGCAATTAATCGGTACGAAACGGAATTTTGTATATCTTCTAAGATGTTTCCTTTTGAGGCAGAATTTATAGCTTTTCCCATTATAAAGACTGCAAACTTTTTAAAATACAATAAATTACCTTCACTTTAATTAGAAAAAATAAATTTTTATTTATATTTACCCAATTTTCTCCTGGTAAGGTCGAAATTGAAAGAAATTGTTAAAAAATCTATTTGCGGACAATATTGTTCGCAAGTAATATTATTTCGATGATATCAAACAAACGTCTAAAACATCCGTTAGTTTAAAAATGAGTTACCAGCTAATAAAAAAGAGAGTATTCAACAACTTCCAAATGAAAAAGGTTACCAGACAGTTGATATGTAGATTAAATCATTTCTGAATTAAAATTTCATCTATTCGTGAACAGCTTTGTTTACTACTGATTCTTTGTGTGAATAGTTTTGTTCACTTTTCATACATGTATATGAAAATTGCTACAAAACAAAATTGCGCCATTTTTGCTAAAAAATATTGATAAAATTATTGAGTAGTTGAATCATAACGACAATAATTAAAGCAATGAAGTACTCAATATCATTGCATAGTGTATGGATACCTTAAGCGACAGCACTTTTTTCACATATGTTATTTGCTTCTGTTTGATCTTACAAAATCTTTGTAATAAATACGTGCACAGATATATCTGTTTATATCAGTTTTTGTGTGTCTACTCTTTTGAGTGCGTATTGGTGAGTACGTTTGTGTTTTTGATATAAGTTGATATTGTTACTATTTCTCATTGGATGGATGCGAATGAATAAAGAGAGAATGAGAGTAACATATCTGTTCTCCTATGTTTTTAACAAACAGATATAAACAGATATTGATGGTTGTACCATAAGTATTTATTGTATGCTGCGAAGCAATATTCGTTCATACGGATAAATTTAAAACCATTATTGTTTTAAAAAAAAACAATATTGTAAATTTTTATATTATGCTTTATTCAAGTTAAATAAATATATAAATAGGTACTTGAAAAACAAATAATAAGTCTTAAGATTTAACGCGTATGAATTAATTAAAAATATTATAATGATTATTAAATAAATTTTACAGGTGTACATTATTTATTTCGGAAGATTTCTTTCGTTACGATAAGGATAATAAACAAATAAATGCATGTTTTTATAACTAGCAAAAAGAAGAAAAAAAATCTAATTTATTAATTTTTTTTTTTAGTGTAAAAGTATTTTAAATATTAAATGAAGTTATAAAATGTTTTTTTCTAATTTAAAACTAAATATCATTACATGAAAAGTTTGCTGAAAATGCATATTAGATCTAAGTTATTGTTTATGAATAAGGCTGTAAATAATAACAATTAAATTTCAAAAGAAAGTATCTAAAAATATTTTTAGTCAAAATAAAAATCGGTCTTTTGAATTGATATTTACAAATAAAATGTTATTAAAAGATTTTTCATTATAACCAAGCTTTGATCTCTTGTCTGTTATAAGAGCCGTAGCAATAGAAAATATCCTTTCTGAAGGAGCACTAGATGCTGGTATAAAAAATATTTGGCAGCTTAGTTTGTACAACAAAGGGAATTCATTTTTTCTATCATGCCACCACTTTAGAGTATTAAAATTATTATCTAGAGGAACAGTAGTATTTTCATACTTGGCTATTTCATTTTCAATTATGTTCCCGTTAGAATTAGCTTTTTCTATTGGTTGCACATAATTTTCAAACAATGAATAAATTTTTGAAGGATTTCTTTCAATGTGCGAAGTAGTGTAGTATGTGTCATTAGGATAAGACTGTAACAAGGATTTGCACTTTACTATTACTTCAGTTCTTTCTTCAATATTAAATTGGGTTAATTGATTAGCTGGCGGAAATAAAAATATTGCTAATTTGTGAAAAATTGTGACCTTGGGATCTACTAACGTAACTAAAATTTCGTGCAATTTTTTTTTAAATTCTGAAATAAAACTAGATTCATCATTATTAATGCTATTACATATGGTTTTAAGTTTTCTTATGTGCCTTCCAGTTCTGTCGAAGCATCCATGAAAGGCTTTAGAATTTCTATTAACTGATCTAAATGATATTCTCTTATAATGCTATATTTCTATGTTAAATTTTTTTTACATACTATTTTTTGAATAGTACTAAAGTTGTCTTTTATAGATAATAAAGTCAGATAAACTGTATTCCATCTTGTGTGTGTAAAGCTTTTAACAGACGTTTTTAATTCCCAATTCAAACCTGATTTCTTGATGAATTTGACCAGTCTTGATGCGGCTGCAATGATTTCATCGACTTGTTCGGAAGTTTTAACGGCATTTTGAACTATATTGTGAAGTAGGTGACATATACAGTTAATATTTTCGTAGTCTTTTAATGCTGCCTTTATATTGCTTCCTCTGTCTGTGACTATAACTATCGGATCATCTAAGGAGCAGTTAATTTCTGCGCACAAAATTATGCAGTTTTCGTTTTATATTGATGCCTGTTTAGTTGATAAATTTAAAATATGTAAAATTATAAGCAAAAAGATTTAAAAGATATATTTTGGGTTGTAACAAAAGTCAGTGATGACTTACTTGAATTCGAAAATCCTTTCATTGACTTCACTCCTAGTAGCTTACTTTAACATTCCCCATCCATAACAAAATGACCCGTAATGGCAAAATAAGAAATTATACTAAAATTTTCTGTCCACAGATCACATGTTAAGGCATAACCAATTTTCCGTATTGATGAGATCTCTGACTGTTAATTTTCAAATTGAATTGAATAGCTATTCTCAACGTTTCGGCTAATTGTTGTTGGGTGTTGTATTAGGGCATCTATGTTAAGACCGGCTCCGAATTTATTTCCAAGTGATAACAGCAACTTTGAATATTCTTTCAGTCCACAATCTTTTGCTAAAGAGTATGGGCGTATATCTCCAGTAACCCATTCATTCAGAATATCAGTGCAAGCCTTTTTAGCTTCTTGATTTGGCTCAATTAAAATATTTTCATTTTCACTTCTTAACACTTTATAACAGTTGTGTTTATTTAAATTAAATACCCCGTTTTTATTGTATTTCTATACATTTATACACTTTTTGCATGCAACAAAATTTGGCAGTTCCACATCGTTTTCATCTTTTATAAAACCAAACCCATATCTTGCTTCGCCCTCTTTTTTCACTAATTTTATATAAATTAGACAAAATTTTTTCTTTTATTTCAATATTATTCATATTTGGTAACAAATTTTCCAACTAATTTATTATTTTTCTAAATTCTCATTCGACTTATACCAAAGACTTTATTTAAATGTCTGTTTCACTAATCAAGGCCTTTTTATATTTATAAGGTCGTTTCACAAAGTTAAAAAATAAGTACGGCTTAAAGAAAAAAGAATAAATATATATAAGGAATTACAGTATTGACACATAATGGGTTAAACCCAGGCAAGCCAATGCAAACCGTTTTATTGGCACTATGCCTTACATGCTTCTAATAATATATGACAAAAACACATATGCACACTTTTCATTGAAAAATTGTGCGTTTTAATAGTCATAAAACAAAAACAATTGTGACATAATTTAATTTATGCAGTAGCCAAAAATACCTAAACTGCATTAACTGGTTATTTTTCTTGCATTTTTTATACCTGTAATCATCATGATATTTTCCTTTTTTAATTGACACATGAAAATATATACATTAAAAAATGTATTTTTGCTTTATGTTGTTGTTGCTAAAAATTCCAAAAGGATTCAGTTTAGATTTTTTGGGTTTACCAAGAATTATACTCTACAAGTATTTAATATTTATTTTTCATTTTGCTAAGGAACGTAACTTTTAGCAAGCAAGTACAGCGAACCAAAAGGTCCGTTTCACTCTACTAAATTTTACTTTCCTCTATACAATTATTTACAAGTAATAACAATCTGAATGATAAACTCCAATTCATTTGCAAAAATCGTTCAAATCGAAATGACTTTATTAAACTTTCATTATTTATTTATTTAATCTGTAGGACTTTTTAATGACAGAAAAAAGTGTAAATGTTTCTACGTGTTAGAGACTTTACAGTTTCCCAATAACACAAGTAATTATGAGTTATGACTCATAACTTAAGAAACATAATATCATATCATGTTTTTTTTAAATATGCACATACGTTAATTAAATATTATTTTATCGACTATATAACATCATTACTATGTGATTATCTAAAGGTTAAAATATTTTTTTCTTACATTTTTTTTGTTATTGAATTTTTTTTTTATGTTCCAGACAACAATTTAACAATTTTTCATTTGTTTTTTTTTTTTTAATTAAAGATAATGTAGTAAATATTGCTAATATTTCTAATTTTAAATTTAATAACATTATTACGTACAAAATTAAAATCCTGCTTATTAGCTCTCGCCTTTATCATAAGCAGCACACAATCATCTTAAATATCTGTTTCATAAACAGATATATCCAAATACTCATTGTACAACAGATATTTGAGAGTAAAAAACTGATAATTTTCTCACTCTGTGCAATACCATAAACAACTGTATGTGTTTATATCCATAGTGTGAGTACGCACAAGCAAAAGCATACAATATCAACTACACTCATGCGTTCTTTTGTATCTGTTGTAACTGATATGTATATGATACATCTGTTTTTGCCATACTGTTGGATATACTAGTGCACGTCTTTGCTTTGTAAGTTTAAATATTTATTTGCCAAAATCGAGTCAAATATTTGATACTGATTGTTCTGCCTTGTTATTTGCTTCTAATAAATATTATGTGCTCAGCCAACGACAAACAATTATTTGACACCTTTTGTCAAATATTTAACAGATCTGACTGTACCTTAAGCATTTCTGAAACGTTTACTTTTCTCTAAGCATACAATCTTAGGCTAATCTTTTGAACAGTTACAGACTAATGCTTTTAATTTAAACAAATTTTGTTTTACTGTGTCAGCAATAAAAACTGTAAAAATAAAGGGTGACCACATAACTGCTAAATTTTCTTGTTTAATCTGCATGTATATTTTGTTCTAAAAATCCTGACGCAATCTTTCTAGAATATAATATAATTAATGTATAACTATTGTCCTAAAGAAATATGATTTTAAGTTTGTTTTTTTTTTATTCATGCTCTGACTTGCAAAAGCATTAACATCTTTTGCACTTACACGTTTAATTGTTTGTTTTTTATAATAATCACCCTTGTCGAGGTTGGCGTTTTCGTAGCATTTTAAAAGATCCTTATTAAAGTTTATTTGATAAATCTTGTATGAATATAGTAAAATACGATTACGACGCACTGTGGTCAATATTTTGAGATAGCGGCCAAAACTCCTTTTGGTTTTTGTTCTCCGATTTTAAAGTTATTAGACTCGTATGAAAGTAGACAGTAGTAAACCTCGGGAGCCAAAAAATAAGAACTCTATTTCAGCTATTTCACTGAGAACAGGGTGGTCCAAAATGGGTGTTTTTCAGAATTTAGTAAATTTATGATATTTTTAGTTAATTTTTAAAGTTTAAATGATCATAACTTTTTTGTTTTTCAAGATTTTTAGACGAAATAAATTTTGTGTTGTAACTTAACTTATTTCCTATTACTGGTAAACAAAAGCTGTGCTGTTTTCAGAACAATTTAAATATTTTTTTTAAAAAAGGTAAAATTTCTCGGCAATTTCCTACTTCATAGAGCACAACTCCTGTGAGTCAATCTGAGTCAAAACACAAATTTACTATTTTGTAGTCCTAACTCTCCCCTACATTCCTATATATACATGTCCATGCATGGGGACTGCACTTTTTGAGCTACAGCAATTTTTCTGACCCAAGGTAAGATATTTGGTACAAATGCACGTCATATTTTTTGACAAGTTATTTGTATGTGAAAGTGGCTATTATGCATATATTTTGATGAAATTTTGTACAAGAGTTCTTATTGACCCAAAAAATAATGAGAAGGAGAAGTTGGCCCATATTTGGACCTTGTCCACATAGAAGGGTGTATCAAAATTTTGACAAAAATGACAATAGAACTCTCAAATTATGTAGTATCTGGCAATTCATTTGGAAAAGGTAAAAAATGATTTTATTGCCATCTAATATTACACAACTTAAATACCTGAAAATTGCAAATAAATTTAAAACCAATGGAAATAACTGGTAAAACCAAGTACCTGTTATATTATGTTTCAAAGAGGAAAAAAAGATCATGTTGAAACTTCGAGCAATAGTATATTAATCCATGCATTCTTTTTTTTTTCTTCATTATTGTTTCAACAATGGCTAAATTCAGTTATAGTGTATTATCTGATATATATTTTGAACGGAAAGATGAAAACGACATTATTTTACATATAATGAATAATCCATTCTTCAAAATATGCGACAAACAAGAAATTAAAATTCAAAACTTAAAAATAAAAAACTTTTTAAATACTTTAAGAAAACGGTACAATCAATGTTCCAGAAACAAGAAATTGTTTTATTCACGCAACCAAGAACGGCTAAGAAATAAACTTATTTTTAAAAAGCCATCAGTAACTACCACGGAAACTGGAAAAGGTGGTCGACCAGCAAAGCCAATTGATAATTGTAGTGAAAGATCACGAAGACGCAAGCTTAAACATATCAATGAAGAAGTTTCTTGTAGCATCATAAAGGATTCATTTCTGCATCAAATTCAACCACCGAAAACTAAAAACAGTAAAATTGCTATCATTGAAAAAATAGTGGAAGCAAGCCCCAGACGCACAAAAAGGATTTTAGAAAGTATGCCGTCACCAACTGAAGAAAATAAATTTACTCCAGAAAAAGCATTTGCACTATTTTTGGATTTGAAAATGACTAAAAACCAATATACAGAATTGCGGAAGCGAACTAGTGAAAAAATTTGTGGAATTTTTTCATCATATCGAGATTGCTTACCTTCACCAACTGCTATTAGTGTAACTTCAAGTTCAGCAGAAATAAAATTGCAGGATCTTCTTGAACACACTGCAGAACGATTATTAAAGACATTTGATGCTGACTATTTAAAGAAGTTTAAAAATTGCAGCATGTCTTTAATTTCTAAATGGGGATGTGATGGGTCCTCTGGCCAGAAACAATACAAACAATGTAATGCGGAAAATTCATCAGATGCCAATTTATTCATGATTTCTTTCGTTCCATTACGTTTAGCAAAAACTTATATTGGTTCAGAGCCGTCAACTAGTAGAGTTGCAGAGATTGATGTATGGAAGAATGAAATTCCCTCGTCAACAAAATTTTGTAGACCAATAAAGTTTGCTTGCAAAAAAGAAACTAAAGATGTCATAACTGAAGAAGTTGGCAAAATAACAGATGAAATTTAAGAACTTCAACCAGTGATATTTGAATTTAATGACCAATGCATCGAAGTTAACTTTAAAATTTCACTTACAATGATCGATGGAAAAGTTGCACAAGCTTTAACCGAAACAAAGTCTTCGTTAAGCTGCACCACATGCCAAAAAACATCAAGTCAATTGAGCCAACCACCAACACAAGACGATAGTTTTAATGAAGCATATGAATTCGTTTTATGGAGCATATTCTTAAATTGGGACCCGATTTGGAATTTGGCCTGTTAGGCAAAACAGTGAGAAACAACAAAGAAAATTGTAAAAAAGAAAGCAAAAAAACATATTTAAGAAAAATGCCGTGAGATAGGCCTTATAATTGACCAGCCAAAGCAAGGAGAAGGAAATTCTAATGATGGAAACACAGCAAGGAGATTTTTTTCCGATCCAGAAACTGCAGCTTCTATAGCTAGAGTAGATTATGATTTAATACGACGATTCCAAATCATATTAGAAGTTGTAGCATGTAGCAAAAAGATAGATGCAAAAAAAATTTGGTCAGTATGCTAATGAGACAGCAACCCTTTATAACCAAAAATATTCTTGGAGACATATGCCAACCACAGTTCACAAAATTTTGTTCCATGGGGAACAAATAATTCAGCATAATATGCTTCCAATTGGAGATCTCTCAGAAGAAGCGCAAAAAAAAAGGAACAAAGACTACAGATTCTTTCGCGAGCACAATACAAGAAAAATTTCCAGATATTGTACTAATGAAGATCTTATTAATATTTTGTTGTGCACATTAGACCCATATATGTCCAGTATTCGACAAAAATGGAAACCAACCAAATTTGAGTTAGATGAAGAAGCTAAACAACTACTGCAAAATGAAAATCAAAGCTATTTGGAAGAAATTTTTACTAATATTTTTTAATTAATACTAGTTTAAAGATTATAATTTGTTTCTAATTTTAGTATAAATTTTTATTAATACATTTAAATAAAATATATGTGCACTTTAAATCAATAGTAAAAGTTTACTTAATATTTTATCGATATTGTGTTCTGTATATAATATATCCAAATGGTATTGATATTGTTGGGAATATCAGTGTTATTTTTCAGTTTAATCCTCACAAGAATTAGCTTTCTTCCAAAAAAAAACCAACTTTTGGCCCCTGTGAATATTGAGATTAAATAAATGTCAGGGGCCAAATGTTGGCATTTTCTGACCAAAATTAAGTTTAGGAATAATAAATAAGTATTGGTTGTAAAATACGATTGAAGAAAATAAGAAATTATAAAAAAATACCTTTTTAAAATTTCAAAATATTCAACTTTTACATGGAAACTCAACAAAAAATGAAAATGCATTTTTAACTCCTCATTACTTACGTTCCTATCAGTCGATTTTTACGTTTGAACTTGCAAATTCAAGCTTAAAGTCCCTCTTATTGAACAAAACAAATTGCGTAAAAAAATACCAACCCGGTCAAAAGTTATAGAGTTTCGACCGCTATCTCGCGAAATTGACCACTGTGCGATGGCCTTTTTGAAAAATATGTCGCGCTATGTTGTTATATAATACATTTAGTTTGCGTTGGTCATCAGTATTGCAGTTCGCAAAGATTTCGCAACTATATAAGAAGGATGAGATAAGAAAAATTTTCGCTAAAAGCTTACGTATAGCAAATGGTATGGAGGCCTTAGATACCCAAAGATTTCGAAGCATACTATGAACTCTTCCTGCCAAAGTATTAATATGGTAAGACCAAGTAAGATTATTATTAAAAATTATTCCTAAATTAGTTGCAGAGGTTACATGATCTATTGGATTATTGTTAATTTTTATTTGTGGGGTGACGAAAATTTTTCTTAATTTAGATAGACATATACATTTTGATTTAGAAGGGTTGATAAATAAACCATTAGCACCAGCCCAAACGTTAATTTTGCTTAGATCTTCATTGATTCAATTTACACATAAAGAAATATCTAAAATATTGCAACTATTATAGAACTGCAAAGGCAAAAAAGAAAAGGACTAAGTATTGATCCTTGTGGAACTCCTTTGTTGACGTTGAGGGAATTAGATTACTATAAAGTAATCCATCAACTATGGATACTTGCGTTGCAGATTACGTGGAATGTCTTAACAATGAGTCCTTGCACAGTTTAAGTAATACAGCATTAACTGATGCAATTAACCCTTTCAGACATTAAAGAGAATTAGTTGAGATAAAAATCTGAAAGTTTCTGTGTAAGCAAATTGGAGGGTGCTGATTAAGAATCTTAAGTCAAATTAGGGGTTAGGCGTTTCCCCTGGCCGCAACGTGATGTCAAATATATTTATTATATATATATATATATATATATATATTTTAAGTCAATGTGTGTAATTAAATAAGATAAATATAATAAAAAGCTTTATTTTGTATGATAATTTACAAAGCAATTAATTCCGCGTTTTACGCAGAGATATACCTTACATTTTTTGCAAATTATAAATGTTTGTTTTTTCGAACAACCATCCATTTTGTATCGTCCTGGGTTGGGGTTTTCAAAAAATTCTGGGGACAAATTACGGCACTCGATATCGATCGAAATTTCAATAGAATTTAAATGTAAATTTCGATCGATATCGAATGCCATAATTTGCCCCCTGGTAAGTGGTTGTGATTATCGAGTCGAACTTCTTTAGCTGGAGCAGCTTGACTAGTTTTTTTTGCGTTTGAGTGTATTTTCCAACAGCTCATTTTGAATGGACGAATTGCTGCTTTGTGGAGTGGTTTCTGAAGGACATGTAGGAGTTCGAGATGGTCTGCCTTTGCGGGGTATATCAATATCTTTATCCTTTTTCTACAATTTGATTAGAACGTTTGCTACGTCAGCACGAAAATTCAGAGAATCTAATATATTTTTTGTGGAACTTTATTCAATTCACACGCTTTTTAATACTCCATCCATGAAGCAGTGAGCGCCAAATCAACAAAATGCATTATTACACGCACGGTCCATTTTGAAGTACGAATGTTTATTCTATAGTACTGTAGCATTTGATCTAATAGGTCCACTACACCCATATTTTCATTGTATAAGCGCACAACTTCGGGGCGATTTACTTCAATATATTTTGATGTTTTTTGTCCCACCTCTTCGCCGTATCTGTTAACCCAGTTCCCACAAAGTTCGAAGCTAGGTTTACTACTTTGTTGTCAAACCACTTGAAAATTAAATAAATAATATCTATAAACAAACTTAAGATTGGGTTTTAAAATCAACCTTGCAAATATAACTTTTTCGTTTTCACTGTAACATTCCAAAGCAGAACCTCGTTCACGCTTACTCAAAGCTTTTTGATCCGGCAAGGGTCGATTGCTAAATCTATTGCTTCGAACAGTTCCTGCTGCATAAATTCCTCTATGCAGTAGAATTTCAAAGAGTTGAAAAGACGGAAAGTAATTATTAAAATATAATTTATGTCCCTGAGATTCCATTGGAATGCGCTTTGCTAATTGCAGTACAACTGCTGATCCACTTCCTATAGTCTTGACAACTATTTCGTTAAGTTGTGTTGTAGAACCTTGGTAAATAATAAAATCATTGGGCATTCCACTTTTACCGCGCAAATAAGAAACACCTTGATACGCCAAGGGCATGGCTTGCTTTTTATATATTGCAGCCCAGTAAATTTTCCTTTAAATGGAATAATTTGGTCATCTAAGAAGAGATTTTTCTCCAAAGGCAGTTCGTGAAGCCGACGACGCTGAAATATCCGATACATGAAGATTGTTTCGTAATAAAAAAAAAGCGATTGACTGTCATATTTTTATAAAACAATGGCATTCTCCAACGTTTATCAAAGTACATACGAACTCGAGGAAATTTTAAACAGCTCATCATAATATGAAGACCAAAAAACATACGCATTTCGTCTGCGTTGGTTTGTTTGAAGGATAAATTGAATTGCTGAACAGCATATAAATTCGTATAATATGCAGCTTTGTTATAAAATTCATTATTGAAATAATTTTGGAAATATTGAAATGGCGTTTCTAAAACATTAATATCAATAGGCGAAACAAATGCAAAAGTTCTTGATTTCGTTCAAGCCTATTCTTCCACACAATATTTTTTTTTAGTAAATTAGATATTGGTGCCTAAAAAATCATTGCAAGAGCTTTGTGAAACCAATTCTACTAAATGGCTTAGTTGAATTCCTAAAGTATTAAATTCTATTTCCGAAAGATTAGGGACTTCAATCTCATCTAAAACTTCTTCATCTTCAAGTCCTTCCATCAATATTTCGTGGCTATTAACTTGCACCACTTGCTCAGGCAACTGTATAGAAACTGGTATTCAACCTCATCGCCTTCTGCATCGCTTAAATCTGAGCTCTCTTCTAAGTGTTTCAATATTTCTTCTTCACTTAGTTGTCGTTTTGAAGCCATTTAATGAAATGATGCAGCAATATTCGTAAGTAAATGTTTCTTTGCAAAATCCAAAAACTACACCCGCAAAGTAAATTTGTCCAATATATGGACATGCATTTAAATACGTTTATAAAGGTATAGAGTTATGAAATTTATTGAATAATTATACAAAAAGCTTAAAAAATACTCATTTAATACTTACAAATTTTTTAGAGCTTACAATAATGTTATAATCAGTTTAAACTAGCACAGAATATCACTATGTCTTACAGAGTGAACGCACCTATAAAAATGACTTAATTTTACAAACAGTTATGCACATTTAATGCTTAAATCACATGTGCACACAAACTAGCAAACACTTTTTTGACAACGATATTAGCGGTAAAAAATTGTTTATTTTCTTCAACAGTAAATGACTATAAAAAGAAAAACAAAAATGTCTGAAAGGGTTAAGTAAACTCAAATGTATTTTCATTAAAAAATAATAAAAGCCACAATCTTGGATAAAATAGTATTGTTCTGAAAAACATGCCTGATTATTTTTATTTTAAAACATTTAGTAAAATAATATTGCACAAGTATTGGCTTTTTTCCTCAAAGTTTTAAAAGGGCCAAAGTAATTCCAGTAAACAAGGCTGAAAAGGATATTACAATGCCAAATAGTTACCAATTAGTATTTTGACCTATTGGATAAAATTAAAAATAATCATTCACAAGAGAATATTTTTTTTTTAAGTTTAAATTTTTTTAATATCCACCAACCAGGATTTCAAGCGTGGATATTAAAAATGAATTAAAATTTTACTTTTTTGGCTTAAGGTTCATTTTTTAAATTAATTTCTAAACTTTTTTATAAAGAAAAATTATTTATAAATGTATGCGCACGTTTCCCAAAGAAAACAAGCTAGCGTCTAATTTTTCTTGTTTTTTTTTTTTTTGGAAAATGTCCGCATACATTTGTAAATAATTTTTCTTCCTAAAAATGTATAGAAATTAAATTTAGAAAAATTAAAAAAAATGAACCTTAAGCCGAAAAAGTAAAATTTTAATTCATTTTTTTAAATTTTAACAATATTATTATTGAACAGAATTCAGATCTTTTTTCATCTACCAGCTAATCTTAAACTATTTTTGTACTCCTCCCTGATGTTTAGTTTTTAATAACCACTGATTTTAAAGTGTGGTTTAAAATTTATACTACAATATATGTAAATTGGTCTAGAAGGCTTTCTTGTATTGATATCAAATTGTAATAAAATAAATAAAAATATTTACAATAAAATATAAAAGTCAGCGCAAAAGTACTGGAGTTAATTTCTTTAAAATTGAAAAAGCTTTTGATTCTATCTGGCATGGTGGTTTGTTGTTTGAACTTAATCGTTTTAATTTTCGTATTTATTTACAAAAAATAGCAAAAAGCTTTTGAAATAATTGATCATTTGTTGTCTGTGTTGATAGCAGTGTTTGAAAACAAACACTAAAGTACACTACGTTAGTGTACACAAATTCATTTTCTACAAAAAATACAAAATGCATAAAAATTTTCTTAGCATTTAAGTATGCGTACGCAAACAAAAATCGTTCACAACGATTGAAAGCTGATGATCACAAACACTACGATAACGTATTGACCTATATTTTAGTGTATTTTAGTGTACTGATCTTAAAGATCCCTACGTAAACTGTTGCTGCTGTTGTAACAGCTCTTCTGCTGACGAGAGTTCTTTCCTGAAAAGATATAAAACAAAAAGCAAAAGGAAGACTCAATTATGTGTACGTGTGTCATCAGGTGATACTGGGAGGTGATGAAATTGCGCAACCTCAATTGGTCGTATCAATAGTTCCGTAGGGCGTAAATTAGTGGGCCTATTGGGACAAATAAATAAGTGCACTGTGTCCATATACGGTAGCAGTTGAGGATGCTGTACCAACCGGCTCTTAATTGTAAAAGAATTGATATTGTTTGACTGGGCAGAAGCCTCTCATCTTCTGAAATCGCGGATGGGTGTTCATTTAGGACTTTATTACATCTGTAGCAATTTATATTTTTTGGGTATCTGCAAAGGAAATCCGGTTTAGTTCTAATGGAATAACATACCAGATGTCATTGTGATAATGCCTAAAGTTCTGCCGAATGTGACGAGGTGGGAAATCTCGCAATATCACCTTGTGATTAGGGTGACTGGGCAGGTAACAAGCCACTAGGAATTGCTTGGTCAGCAGTTCATAATGTCTGACCGGAAGCATCTTAATCTCCTCATGGCGATCTATATTCGTCATTTTAACACATCCTGTCGCGATTCTGAGATTATTATTTTTTGCAGTTTGTAAAACTCGCCATTTAGTATCACCAAGGAAAGAGGTCCAAATCGGGGCAGCATAATTATATAGGGAGCGGCCAATTCCTTTGTATGTTGCCACTTTCGTCTTCTTAGTCATTCCCCAGGAGGTGCCAGCAAGTGCTTTTGGACTTTGTTCCGAGTTTTCACTTTGTGGTGGATGTAGGTGGCGTGCTATGAGAAGTGATGGAGGCTCTTTGTGGCACACCCATTTTAATCTTGCGAAATTTTGACTTCTGGCCTTTGAACTCAACAAACGCTTGTCTTCCACTTAAGTAGTTTTGATTGATTGATTTATTCAGTAGCATGTTGCATGCTGTTAATTATTCACATACAATTTTATAATTATCAGCTATTAAGATTAATTTATTATTTAATATTTTTACAGTTTCTTTCCTAAAATTATTAATGTTTCTTACATTAATATGTATTGGTAACTGATTATATATACTTAAGCCTTTATAAAATAGTGATCTCTACATTATGGTGTTTGTTTCTCGCTGTAATCTAAAGTGTTGGCAGTTTCTCAAATTATATGGTTGTATTTCTCCTACTTATATGAGTTAATCACATAAGTATTGTGCTACCATTCTTATTTTCATCCTTTGAATAAAGTTCAACGTATTCAATTCAAGTCTCCTATGAATACGAATGAATATGTATTGTATTGGTGTATAGCGACTACATCTCAATATCGCACGCATAGCTCTATTTGAAAGTTTTTGCAGTCTTGTTATTTACTAATCCGTACAGCATGTTGAGCCACATCCAAAATGTGGTTTAATCGTTATGTTTCAAATGTTCACCGCAGTAATTAGCGATATCTGACTCCTCAGTCTTTTAAAAAAGCATATTTTGTTTGGAAATCTTTTGACATATATAATTGATGTGTTCTTTAAATTTTAAATCTTTGTGTATTATAAAACCACGATATTTAATATTTTTAACTTTTTCTATTTCCTCGTTATTTATTTTAATTTTTATATTGCTATTCATATTTATTTCCATGATTTTTGTTTTGCTTTCGTTTAGCTTTAATTTGTTCTTTTTTAACTTTTTGTTTACATTATTCAAATCGTGTGTTAGGTTTTCATGACATAATTTTTCGGTTTCAGCTTGAGTAAATACCGCATATAGCACAATTTCAGATTTTTCGAGAATATCTGGTAGTTCATTTATATATATATATATATATAATAAATAACAATGCACCTAAAATCGAGCATTGTGGGACGCCGTCATCATTATTAATATTTTTTATTGTTTTATTGTTTACTTTTGTTTTTTGCACCCTTTCATTTAAATATGAATTTAATCATTTTAATTCTTGTATACAATATTTGTATAATTTATTTATTTAAATTTTTCTATCTATAGTTTCAAAATATATTTTAAATTCTAAAAAAATTGCTATAATTTTATTGTTCTTATTATTTTTTTCATCTGTTAACACATAAATTAATGCTGTTTCACACAAATAAGTTTTACGAAAACCTGATTGATATTTAGAGATTAATTTGTTTTCTTCCACATATTTCTCCAATTGACCTTTAACAGCTTTTTCAATTATCTTTTCACAAGTTTTTAATGTGTTGATTTGTCGAAATTCTACGCATTTATTTGTATTTTTTATTTTCTCTATAGGTGTGACCATAGATTCTTTCCAACATTCAGGAAATATACCTGTTTTAAAAGATTGGTTGATTACATAAAGTAATACTTGCCCAAAATGTACCAATTATTTAGAATAATACTTATTGACGCTCTGTTAAAATTAGTTTTTTTTTTAATTTTTTGCATGTATATTTTAGCTTTTTTATTCCCAAATTTTAAATTTTTTATTTATCACAAGAATTCTATTTACGTATTTCACATTTTCTATACTATTCCGTATATTCTTAATACTGTCTACAAAATAATTAGTAAATTGATTAGCAATTTGATAATTTTCACTATACTCTATTTGATTAAATATTACGGATTTTATCACAGGTTTTAGTTTTTTAAGGACTAGTTCTTAGATTTGTTTCAGCATTTGCTTTTGATCTTTAACTTTACTTATTTTTTTTACTGATGTACGTGTTTTTATTTTCTTTAATAGTCTTTTTTTTATAAATAATTCTTATTATCCTGTAATTGTTCCATGCTGAATTCGTGTTCGTTATTCATTTGCTATTCTATATTTATTTATCTTTTCTTGTTTTAAATTTCTTATTTCGTTATTAAACCACTTATAATTATTCTCTTGTTTTATATGTTTTTTAACTACTTATTTCTTAATTGCGAATTCAAAGCACGTTTCAAGGATATTCACCTTATTATTAATATTATTTTATTTATTACTGGTAACATATTTGCTCTAAGCACATGTTTGTTATATTTTAAATATTCAATTACTTTGTATTACTTTAAATTTTCTTGTTTGCATTTAATTATTATCTTAATTATTTCGTGGTCTGATATTTTGTTTTTATCACTATTTTTAACATGTATGTTCACCATATTTGATATGGTGTAGTCAATTAATGTTGTCGATCCTTGTGTAATTCTCGCATAATCATTAACAATTTGTTTAAGAAAATTATCATTAATTATGGTTGCTATTCTTTTATATTTTCCATCTTTTAACCAGTCCACATTAAAATCTCCCGCAATTATAATATCACAATTTTTTTTTATCAATCTCCTCAACTGTGTCTTCGAAAATTCCACAGAACTTTCCTTCGTTGCTACTAGGTGATCTATATACTGTCATTACTATAAATTGTGTTTTCATATTTGGTATTACAACAACTATCCAATATTTAAATTCACATACTTTTTCAACTATTTTTGTATTTTCCAATGTTCTTTAAAATAGATACTGACAACACCTGTTCTTTTCGAGTTTGACAAAGTTGTTATTTGCTCATATCCTTGTAATATTATCTCTGATTCGTCTATATTTTCTGTTGGGAATCCAGAGCTTGATGTCGTTGGGAAGAGTGGAGTTCGTGATGTCATTTATTAGCACAGTGTGATCGACCGTGTCAAAGCCTTAGGTAAGTCCAAGGCAGGAACAACTGTGCGTTGACATGATCTCTGCTGGTTAAGGCCGTCGGTGATTTGGGTAGCTATCATATTCAAAGCCGTTGTGGTGCTGTAGGATTCCCTGAAGCCATGTTGGTGTAGTACCGCTTCTAAAACCTTAGCTACGGGTAATAAAATGTAGATTGGGCGGTAAGATTCTCCCCTTGTAGCGGGTTTGTTTAATTTTAGTATGGGAATTATCAGAGCAACCTTCCAGATATACGGAATTACCAATTGGCGAATCAAGATTTCTAGAAGGCGCGCCTGATATTCAAGCGATACTGGGCCAAGTTTTTTCAACATTAGCATTGAGATGCCATCAGGATCAAGAGCCTTTGAGGGTTTTGATTTGGAGATGATTTTCACTTCATCGGGAGTGAAGGAAATGGACACCGAATCTCGTTTTAGATTCTTGAATCTCCGGACTATGGCTCTTTTATCCATATTCTGTGAGGTTGGGTGTTCGGCAAACTGTCGACAGAATAATTTTGAGCATTTCTTTTCATCTGTATGCTAAATATTGTGGAATCCTATAACGTCGAGTTTTTTGTTGGATTTTGAGAAAAATAGACTTTTAATAGTAGACCAGAGCTTTTTCGAGCTAAATAAACAATTGTTAAGATGTTTTAACTATTTGCTGCGGCGATGTTCATTGACAAGTGTATTTATTTTGGCCATCAGCAGTTCTATTCGCTTGTATGCTGAGTTGAGGGACGTAATCGATCGCGTGCTTGAGCTATGCGCGCTACACTAGTAGGAAAATGAAGTCTAGTATTAGGGGTTCTGCCTGCTGATATGAAGCGCCGGGCTGCCCTAAGAGGAGTTTGCCTGAAAACTTTCTCTCCCTTCCTGGCACAAGTGCGGTAGGGTAATTGACGAAGGGAGTCATCAATAAATTCTGAAAAACTCTGCCAGTTGGCTTTATTGTAATTAATAAAAGTGAGCTTATCAGGCTCAATGAAGTCACTTGGCCTCTTAACAATGACGACAATGGTGATCACTAAAGATCACTACAGTTTACATAGAGATCTTTAAAATCAGTACACTAAAATAAAGATCAGTATATTATCGTAGTGTTTGTGATCATCAGGCTACAATCGTTGTGTACGGTATTTTGTCTGCGTACAGATTCATAAACAATGAAAACAAACTTAGACTTTCTGTTGTTCAAACAGTACTGTTTTTTTTTTTTTCAAACTCTACTTGATAAGAATTATTCTAGTGAAAGGCAGATACCTGCAGGTCTCCCACAAGGGACTGCAACACTGTATTCCTTATATATACGTTGTTTCAAGTTAGCAAACGTAATAGTCAAGAGAATGCAACAGACTATAAACTCAAGCCAAAAGTACTTTAATATGTGGAAAATTAGAATTAACGATAGTAAAACTCAAGCTATATTTCTATACAACAAATCTTTAAAACGGATCATTATCCTGTTGAAATGTGGAGTTGTCTGCTAAGCACAATTTCTCTATCCTAGGGGCAACATTGTATGTAGAACATTGATATAAAATTCTTTTTTCATTGTCGACTCGATAAACACAAGATGCCCTCATACATCCTCAAACCATAACGGAGACTCCATCATATTTTGTTTTTTTTTTTCGCTTTCGACACATCAGGCTTTAAACGTGGTACTCTGCCATGTTACCCATTTAAGCAAAGGTATCTCTTAATAGTGCTAGGCACTTACTAAAAATAATTAATGTTTGCTCTATTACACCCCTAAAACGTTTGAACATCCACTACGAACACTACAACTTAACCCAATTGATCATCCGTAGGAATAAGTTGACAAAAGGGATAAGAACATTTCCTGCAAGAAAGAACTAAAGACTGCATCACAGGATGAGTGAAGCAAAATTCCACCCGATTTTACCAAAAAATTTAATGAATCGTTGTGGTTTTTACATATCCTTGTTTATTCGAATAGAATAAATTTTTCAATCAACATGTAGTGTTTACTTTCATTTGACGCTCACAGTATATCACTTAAGTTTCATTATGGTATATTTGTTCATACTTACCAAAGCTGGTCTCCGCACTAAAGGCATTGCTAATAATGCAAACGAATGCAAAAAGTGAAATCGATTAGCAGTTTCGAATACTGCTTTGGCATCCATTTGTTCCTGAATGTCATAAATTTTGGCTAACCTACGTTTTCCATAGGCACCCATTATAACGGCAGTTGCACCGCTTAAGCCCGCCAAACGCACAAAATTATAATTATTGCAGGCTAGATCCCACATTGTTATTGATTTTGGAATTGGCAAAGCGATTGAGCTTTCTGCTTGCTTCGGTTTAATTCCCTATAAATATTGTGTAAATTATACAACCAATTAGTCAAAGTATATTTAATATTTGGATCGACTACATACTGCCCCTTTTAAAACTGCTGTGGCTGATGTGCGAACAGCCTGGCTTAAAGGATTACCAACAGCTATATAAGATAATGTTTCTCCCCAAGACATTCTTCCAATAAAAACACAAAACTTGTCCTTAGAATGTTTGCAGTAACCTTCGCAAGATAACGAATGTGAAATAAAACTCAGAACTTAATAAACCACGTTCAAATATGCAGCACCACAATTACACCGAGTATAACAATTATTAATATTTTGTTTTTTTGTCTTCATTTCAAATGACATTAACGGTGATATCTATTAAGCGTTTTGTTTTCGTCCAAGCTTGCTATTTTGTCAAAATAATAGAAAAAACAACGCGGTCAAGGCGAATCGTTGTAAGATCGAGTAGACTTTACAACGACCTCCCAATTAGATTAAGAAGCATGGCGAAATAATACTAGGTGCTCTCGATAGCGAATTCATTAATTTTCGCCGAAACGTTAAGTGTCATACATCATATAAAAAAAATTAAACACATTTTTTATGTATGAAGTTTGACATTTCAGTTTTTGGCGAAAATTATTGAGTTCGCCATTGCGACCACCTAGTATTGATTCGCCTTGTTAAGAAGCTTTGAATTCCCTATTTGTAGATTTAAATAATTGTTACAAAATGCATATGAATAATAACTTTTCAAACTTTGTTTCCCTATAACTTTTTCTAGAAAGTTATTTAGAAAAAATTTGGAACCGCGTTTGATTCATATTCTTAGGCTCTATCTATTGGTATTAGTCGTTTTGATGCACGGCTCTTAGTTTAGATTTTCTAACTAAAAAGCCATTGCACTTATTGACTAAATGACTCTTAGGTGTAGATCATTTATTTATAAAATGGCGAAAGTGACAACCGAAAAATCAGATTCTACAAGCTTCAAGCTACTTAATTCAATTTTTTATTTTACAACGCATTAAAATTTGACGAATTGTGACCGCATTTAATTACGCTTATATTTTTTTAAATTTTGTTTACATATTTATTATGAGCATCAAAAATTTCCTTTTTTTGCAACTCTGTTATAAATGTTTGTGGTTTCTCAGAGTAGGTTTCCTTCTCTTCCGCATGGCTTAACAATACAAGGTAATGCATTACCTTTTACGTGTATTTTGTTTTTGTTAAAACTTATTCGAGCTGTCAAAAACGTCTGGCAATATGTGTGTCTGTATTCCAATATATTTTTAGTGGCTTTCTTAGTTTTCACAAATACATACACACATATTGCCAGACGTTTTTGACAGCTCAAATAAGTTTTTACAAAAACAAAATACACGTAAAAGCTTAAACATATGATCAACACATGATCTGATGCAGTCACCTGTTTGATGCGCCTTGCTCTTGCGTGTAAAAAGGTCAGAATGGCCAATTCGTAAAAAAATTATAAACAAACAAAAAATTATTTCTTTAGAATGAGGCAAACTGAGTATAAAAGGCTTTTTAACAGTTACAGTTTTTTGCATGCCAAAAAAGTACTGCATAATTTAAAAGGAAAAAGCAAAAGTTCCCAAGAATGGCTGGCAAGGCAAATAGCAGATCCATATGTGGTGAAAGCGAAAATGATGAATTACCGCTGTAGGAGCGCATTTAAATTGTTGGAAATTGATGAAAAATATCACATAATAAGACCTGGTGATACAGTAATCGACTGTGGAGCAGCTCCAGGAAGCTGGACTCAAATAGCAGTGGAACGATCAAACTCTAATGGAGCTAAAGATAATAAACCAAGAGGTGTTGTTTTTAGTATGGACTTACTTCATTTTCATGCAGTACCAGTAAATATTGTTAAAAATTTATTTGCTTTAATGTTTTTAAGCAGTTCTTTTAGGGCGCAACCATATTTGGTGGAATGGACTTTACAAGACCCGAAAGTCAGTTACGTTTAAAAGATGCTTTAGCTGGTAAAAAAGTAAATTGTGTTTTATCGGATATGGCTCCGAACGCCACAGGCATAAGAATGTTAGATCAAGAAGTTATTATAAATCTTTGTTATGACGTTCTACGTTTTGCTATGGCAATGTCAGCTCCTCACGCCAATTTAGTTGTCAAGGTTTGGGACAATGCAAGTGTCCCGAAACTACATAAGGACATGTTAAGATTATATAATAATGTAAAACCTTTTAAACCTATGGCAAGCAGAGGAGATTCGTCCGAGCACTTTCTTGTTGCTAGAGGCTTTAAAGGTCAAGATATTTTTTTAGAAAAAAATGGCAGTGTGTAAGAGTTAAGATTATTGAAAACAAAAATTATTATTTAAAAAAATCCCTAATTCTGAAAAACATAAATACAAGGAAGTTATTTATAATTATATGACGATTAATAAACAAATAACCGAAAAAGCTTTGTGTTGTCTGTACTTCGCCAACTAAATTTTGATGTTGAATTAAATATTCTTGGGAAGTTAACCTAATGCGATTCGAAAGCAATTACGATGTGATTAAAGAGAAAACTGTACTCTTTCGAATACCCTTTCGTTTATAAAAAAGTGAAAAACAAGAAGAAAAAAATAGATGGTTCAATGTTTTTCAATCCAAAATAAAAGTGATTGATTCCGTAGCGTTATGGCTTGAAAAAAAAACTATTGTGTGGAACGTACAACAAGGAGAATTTAAAAATATAGGTCCAACAATTCAAATTTTTGTGCAGAAAGGGCCAGTCGAATCAATTTGAGATTTCTTTGATGTCTCCCTACACAAAGGGCATTTATCGCTTTCGTCAAACCAATCCAAAATACAGTTTCAACGAAACAAGTGGCCACAAGGTACAATATACACTGGGGAACATTTCGTTCATTTTCTATTTTTCTCGTAAATGTCTGCTTATGGAAAAATTATTCAGGAGATCTTTCAAGTTCAAAACGTTTTCCCTTGTGTTCCTTCAAGTTTTATATGCTGCTATAGAAAGAGACAAGAAGAATTCTGGCTGTAAGTAAAGTCCAATTATAACATAATTGATGCAAGTAGCTCGATTAGAAATTTGATATTTATCCGCAAGTAATTAGAATAAAGGCTTTCAAGTAAGTGGGTGAGCATCGCATAAAGTTTAAAATCGTTTTTAGTTTCTTTTTTGTTTCCGGTACTATATCATCTTGCTCTTCAATATATTTTCTCCAGTTTTTTAAGACCTTTAGATATAATGCAAGCCATACACGTTGCGACATATACAACTTTGCTAGTAAAAAAGTTGGGTGTTTTGTCTATAAATTATGCAACTTGCATATAATCGCCAGGCCCAACTTTATTTTATATAGAAGCCATCCGATATTGTTTCATATGTTGTAATCGATGAAGTGTTTGCATACAAAAGTAAAAAAGAAAGCAAAAGTTTTCAACGAATTGGTTAATAAAAAATATTCTAACAACAAACTTTTAAAAACCTTGCACGCATTTTATCTGAATCCTCCATTTTTATTCTTATATTAATTTTCTTTAAATATATAGAATACTTTTGCGCTGTGTTTTGCTATGTTGTCACTACGGAAATGAAAAGTAAAATATAATGTTAAGCGACATGTCCACTAACGTTGCCAAAAAATCAAAACTTCTTGACCTTTCGTACAACCAACGCGCAACTTCATACAACTGCACAACAAATATTGCAATCTGTTGTACATCCTTCTTAAGTTGTACAACAGGTCGCAACGTGCATTTCTTGCATATCAGTCCACCCTAAATACGGGCGTTAGGCACGACGTAATTTAGCTTCTAGTTTTTACGCTGTAATGAGTAACTTAAATACGAGCGCCAACGTTGTGAAACGAACAGTATTGTTTACTTATTTGCTAAAAACCACAAAATTTAAATAATTAAGAGAGATAAAATCGCGAAATTGACCTTAAAGTAGCTGTAATGTCATCACTGTTGGAAATACTTTTGTATATACCACAAAAACAAAAAACAATAACAACACTTCTTTTGCAGCCAACTTCACTTTTTACGCGCGTCAAAATTGGATTTTTCAATTGTTCAACGTTAGCGTCGCGCTATTTGGGTTGCTCTCATACATTTTGTATGGGCATGAGAATTTTTGACAGTTAAATAACGTCTTACGCTCGTATTTAGGGTGGACTGTAACGCATCACCGCCGAATTCTAATTTTTCCCAATTTCTTATGTTTGTTTTGTTTTTAATTTTTTTTTTTTTTAACATAAATTTTGTAGCAACAAATACCCTGTTTTTTTGTGTTGTTGCATTGTTGTAGCCCTGCAATCACCTGTATTAATTCGCCTTGAGCCAGGGTATATCATGGCTTTCAATATCGCATAAAATCTATTGTTATTTTTCATTTTGGTTTGATGGCACTTGATATCGAATAAAAAGTATAGTACTAGGGATAATATCACTCGATATCGAGGAATCAAAAATGATTTTTTTTTTTGGCATAAAACGTATAATTTTCTACTTTAACTATTATTATTTCTTGACATTAAAAATATATTTTATATGTAAATTCATTACATTTTATCATGGCGAAATAATACTAGATGGTTTATATAGTGAATTCATAAATTTTCGCCGAAACGTTAGATGTCAAACGCCATATAAAAAAACAAATTATACACATTTTATATATATGGAGTTTGACATTTCAGGTTAGAGTTAGAAATTAAAGTACAAAAATATCAGCACAAAGAAGAAACAACATAGACTTTTCTTAACGAAATGAAACTTAAAATGCATATTTTACTAAATTGAAAACAAATTAATCAATGGATTTGAACTTTTTTCCATACAATATATTTCAAAGTATTGAAAAACATAGAATCTATTTATATATGTACAGTACACCCAAGCGAAACTCGTACATCAATTTAAAATAAATGTTTTATATAACATATTTGAAACTAAATATCTTATTAACACAAATATTTTGATTTTTGTTAGAGACCTAAGCACTGCATTAAATGACGGAATGAAAGTTTCTTTATTTATCAAAATAACAACCTTCAGTCAAAAAAGTTGCAACTTTGGACGCCAAAGCCATACTCGTACAGTTTAAATTTATTACACAACACTGGTATGCTTTGCATCTAACGTCAAATTATTTCGCGAAAACCGTTTAGAAGTCTATAAATTTTAAATTACTTTCCAAACTTTATAATATTATTCACTTAATTTTGTTTTTTGGATCATAAAAAGTAAAGGGAAGAGGACAAACAGGTGTTGAAGTTAGAAAACTGGTAATTCAGCATTATAAAAATAAGAAATCACTTCAAGAAATATCAGAAATTATAGCTCGAACCGATCAACGGTACAATAGATAATAAAATGATACAACACTGAGAAAAGAGTTGAAAATTAGCGGAAAGTTTCGAATAATGAAATCTTATCTGATAGTGACGAACAATACTTTCTACTGCAAGTAAAAAAAAAACCATTTTTGAGTGCACCGAAGCTAGCAGAAATCGCGGAGAATGATTTGGGAAAGAAATGTTGCGCACAAACTATCGGAAATATTTTAAACAAAGCTGAATTTAATGGCAGAAAAGCAAGACAAAAACCTCTTATAAACAAACGAAACCAAAAAATAAGGCTACAATTTGCCAAAGAGCATTAACCTAAAGATTTTTCGTTTTGAAAGAACGTGCTATTCACACACGTTTGTTTGGATCAAATGAAAGGCCCTATGTGTGGAGAAGGCGAAATGAAGAGCTGCGGTGGTGAGTCTGTAATGGCTTGGGGTTCATTTTCTGCTTCTGGGCCTGGTGTACTGCACTTTATCGAGGGCATAAAGGCCGGGGCACATAGATTCCGTCATACGTTAAACTTTGCCAAATTCAACTGACAAGTCAGTTAAAATACATGTTTTCTTATGAGCGTTGTCACAATCAATACGTGTCCGTCAACGCAAAGTACGAAAGTTGGTCAACTTTTAACTTTTGTCGTATGTTGAAAACTTTGACAACTATCAACTGCTTCTTCTTCTCTGTTTTCTTCTAACTCTTGCTGTGTTTCAATTGTGTTTTGTGATTTTAATAAAACAATTTTGGTGGCAAACAATAAAATACAAATTTAATTAAATTGACAAGTGTATAAAATACAAATTAAATTAACAAGTGAAAAAAATAGAGAACAAACTTTGATTTGACATCCGTCAGCAAAGTATTCATTGTGCCAACCTCATTCGTCGTTACTTTGACTTTAGTTGAATTTGTCAAAGTACAACGTATGACGGATTCTATGTGCCCCGGCCTTAATGAATCAGCACATGTACCTTAACATTTTAAAAGAAAGTTCTTAAATAAATAACAGAAGAGAAACTTGTTTTCTATGTTTTATAAAAATTTTATTAGAATAAAGTTTTCTAATAATTTACTTTAATTGTGCTTGATTCCTTCAAATACAAATATTTCATGATATTCTCATGAAATATTTATTATTATGTATTACTGTGGGGAAAGCATATCCATATGGCCATTTAACTACTGCTCATATAGCTCGTCAGTGGATTTTACCCAAATTTTGTAAAGAACCTCAAAGTCTTATATCAAAAGCCAAATTAATTAAATGAGAACTCCATTGAATCAATAAGGCAAAAAAGCCATAAATAACTCAAAAATTTTTATTACAAAAACACAGTAACCATTGAGTAACTATTTTTATTTTTTATTTCATTTATCTACATAAGGGTTGCCATCGGAAACCATTCATATGTATTTGAAAGATTTAATGTAAAAATAAAAATTGTAATCAATTTTTATAAATACGAAACGTGCACATACAAATATTTAACAAGAAAATTTATTGTTTGGAATCTTTATTGTACTAATTTACTTTAATGAGTGCTTGATTCCTTCAAATATAAATATTTCATGATATTCTCATGAAATATTTATTCTTATGTATTACTGTGGGAAAAGCATATCCATATGGCCATTTCACTACTGCTCATATAGCTCATCAGTGGATTTTACCCAAATTTTGTAAAGAAAACCTCAAAGTCTTATACATACCAAAAGCCAAATTAATTAAATGAGAACTCTATTAAATCAATAAGGCAAAAAGGCCATAAATAACTCAAAAATTTTTATTACAAAAACACAGTAACCATTGAGTATCTATTTTTATTTTTTCTTTTATTTTCTACATAAGGGCTGCCATCGGAAACTATTCATATGTATTTGAAAGATTTAATGAAAAAATTAAAATAAAAATTGTAAACAATTTTTATAAATACGAAACGTGCACATACAAATACTTAACAAGAAAATTTATTATTTATGTAGAAAAATGAAAGAAAAAATAAAAATAGTTACTCAATGGTTAAAAATTTTTGAGTTATTTATGGCCTTTTTGCGTTATTGATTCAATGGAGTTCTCCATTCCAGTAACCATTGAGTAACTATTTATTTATTTATTTAATGAATAACTAAGAAATAATAAATTATAAAAAAGTTATTAGGTACTACGAGCACTAGCTGCTAGGGCCATCGGCTCTTTGTTAAAAAAAATTAAATATGAATACATAAAGAGGATTAACATATACTATATACTAAAGGCGATAAATACATATATTAGATCTTGTCATAAATATTTAAAGTTTTTAAGAGTTTTGTCAAATTATTAACGTTATCTTTTGATATATTTAGAAGTAAGTTAAAGAATGATATATTATTGACATTACATATTGAAGAGATGTGTTGACATTCGTTGACTAGGTGCTGCATCGTCATCTTAGGTTCGGGACAGAAAAGGCATTTTGGTGTTTGTTTTTTTTCCATCAAATGTTGGTGAGTTAATCTACTATGGCCGAGCCTCAATCGTATATATATTTGCAAAGCTTTTCTAGAAACTCCTACTGGATAAGCTGGTGCCTTACAACAAGGATTAAATTGATGATAGTAATGCATATAGGACCTCCATTGAATATTTTGTTTATTATGAATGTAGTCACGTATAGCTGAATGTATAACCATTTTATTTTGGGTAAGTTGTAATATCATTGGTAACTTTGGTACTTCTTTAGCCGCTGTGTCAGCTCTTTCATTTCCTACTATATTTGAGTGGCCAGGTATCCACATTAACTTAATTTTGTGTGGAAAACGAATTAAGTTGTCTCTAATTTCGCAAATAATATCATCTTTATTTGTAGAGTTTTGTATAGCTGTTATGCAAGATTTAGAGTCAGAGCAGATAACATATTTATTTCGTTGATTTTTAATCCATTTGATGGCTTTTAAGATTGCAACAGCTTCCGCAATAAAAATTGGAGTGAGCGAATGTAGCAGGCCTTGTTGAATAACGTGAAAGCTATCATCAATGAAAGCGTAAGAGACCCCATTGACAGACTTTGACCCATCTGTGTAACATAACAACCACCCATTTTGTTTATATTCCTCCTTCTTTTGTAAGAATAGGGAGATAAAATTTACAACTGTAGTAGAATTTTTAGGAAATGCTAATAGCGAGGTATCAATACTATTTTGTTGAAGATGCCAAGGTGGTCGCAAACAAATAAAAGCTCTTTTAGGGAAAGAGCTAATGCCAATTAACTCTATATATTCTGTTATACGCTGAACTGCAGATTTTAATTTACTATTACGCTTAGACTTAGGATTGAATTGCAGAATTTGTTTTTCAGATGGCACAAGTATCTTAGTGGCAAGTTTAGCAGTATTAAAGATTATTAAGTTATCGAACGTTGGTAATCCGGATTCTGCTAAGATATTTAAAATTGGTGTGGTTTTAAAGGCTCCAATACCAAACCTTGCTGCGGCATGGTAAATGGTTTGAATTTTGCTTAATGATGTTTTTGTAGCATGCCCATAGAAGGGCAGACCGTATTCAATTTTTGAAACAATCAATGATTTTATAACATTCACTATGGTTTTCGGATGAGAATTTGCATTTATACCACATAAACATTTAATAAGGTTCAATCGATTTTCTAGAGCTTTGTGAAGATATGATATATGTTCTTTCCAGTTGTATTTACTATCAAAGATTAAACCTAGAATCTTCATTTGATCTACCATAGTTATAGCACGGTTACGTATAAATAATGTCTGTTGTGAACAATTAACTTTTCGGCAAAAATTGATAGCTTTAGTTTTTTCAAACGAAATCATAGCGCCATTATCATCACACCAAGCTGTTAACTCATCGATGAGATTATCAACTTTGACTAGGTCGATATTTTTTTGTTTATATTGTTTTACAATTAAGCAAAGATCGTCAGCATACATACAATGCTGAAATGTGGGGTGTTTTAAAATGATGCCGTTTATTTTTTCGTAAGCAATTAGAAATAATATCACTGAGATAGGAGAGCCCTGTGGAATACCGTTGAATAATGGAAAAACAGGAGAGTGAAAACCGTGAACCCTTACTCTGAATTTTCTGTTGGATAGAAAGTTAAATACATAATTAAGCATTTTATGTCCAATACGCCAATTTTTTAGCAGTGAAACGATAGTATGAATGCCTACTCTGTCAAAGGCTTTTACAAAATCCATTGATACGATGGTGAGGTGATTACCAGATGAAAGGGCTTTGGTAATTTGTTGATCAACATAAAGTAAAATATCATTTGTGCCTTTTCGGGTCTTAAAAGCTACCTGTTTTGGGTGTATGAGCTTGTTTTTTTGAAGAAACCACCAAAGTCTTTTAGCCATAATTTTTTCCAATAACTTGCTTACACACGGTAGAAGAGATATTGGTCTATAACTCTCTAGTTTATTTTTTTCCTTGCCAGGTTTCAGTAAGGGTATGACGGTTGAGATTTTCCATTCTTGAGGAATATTACCAGTCTCGATTATATTATTGAATAGTTTCACGCAAACTTCTTTGAATGAAACTGGAGAATTTTTTAGCATTGGGTAATTTATTTTATCAAAACCAGGTGTTTTTCCTTTGAGAGAATTAAGCGCTGAATTCAATTCTAATAAGGTAATTTCAGACTCAATGAATTTTGAAGTAGAATGTGGGTCGTAGTTTATTGCAATGTTGATAGAGTTTTTGTTATTTATAAAACTTTGACAGAAATTTCGATCACCCGATTGTCCAGACCACACACTACCAAATAGTGTTGCAATTTTATCAGGCTCCGAATAAGTAGAGTTTAAATGATCTATACACTCTATTGTTAGTCTATTATTATTACCCTGTAACATGTTAAGCTTTGACCATATTTTTTTAGATGAAGAAGAAGGACTAATTTCGGAAGTAAATTTAAAAAAAGAGTCTGCTTTTGCAATTTTCGCGTGTTTTTTAAAAACCGCGTTAGCTTTCCTGTATTCAATTTTATTTTCCAGTGTAGGACAGTTTTTAAATGTGTACCAGCAGAATTGTTTGGTATTCCGCATTTGCGCAAGTTCTTTGCTCCACCAATGCACTGGTTTACGTTTTATGCAAGAAGAGGTTCTGGGAATAGATTCATTTGCAGATCCGATAAGAATTTTTTTTAGTCTTGCTGCATCCTTATTGCTATTATACGTCCATTGCAAATTAAAAACTTTGTGGTTAACTAAACTTTGATATTTTTGCCAATTTGCGATGTCGGTTTTAAACTTGAAAAATTTGTTTGAAATACATCTGTTGGTATTGTTAGCTTTGGTGATTTCGATATAAATAGGAAAATGATCGCTCCCGTGTAGTTGGCTATCGATCTGCCATGTAATAAATGGATATAAGCAGGGAGTTGCGAGTGAGATGTCTACATGTGTTAGTGTAGAGTGGGTTGAGAAGTGAGTAGGAGAACCGTTGTTTAGAACAATTAGATTAGATTGTAAATAGAATTCTTCTAACAATTTGCCACGATGGTTTGAGCATGGTGAACCCCAAAAAGGACTATGGGCGTTTAAATCAGCTAAAATTAATGTTGTGGAGTCGATGCAATCATTAAGTAAATCAAGGTCAAGTTTTGTGATGGGCTGTGATGGAGACGCATATAAAGATATTATACTAACCTTTATTACTGCTTCAGTTTTAACTCCAACAGAATAGAAGCCAAGGTTAGGTGTGAAGGATTTGTGTTGAATTGATTTTTTTATTAATAGAGCAGTACCACCTTTAGCACAAGATGTGTTGAAATTGCAAATAGCTTCATAGTTTCCTAGTTTGACAGTATTTGATTTAAGATGGGTTTCATGTAATGCAATCACATCTGGTGACTTATTGTTAACAAGAATTTGCAGTTCGTGTAAATTGTTATGGTAACCGTTTATATTCCATTGAAGAATATTAAGGGCCATTAAATTTAAAACTATAACGATACACTCCAGCAATACCTTTAAAAATATGCTGGAAAGATTTAAGTAAGTATATCACCAGTGGAATATCAAAGTATATAAAAATTTATGTATTAGTTTATATCCATATTGTTTGTTTGGATTATACTATCAACTGCAAATTCTTTCATAAATTTAATATTTGTTTTAATACCTTCGTTTTTAGTCAGTAGTTGATTTTTAAGAGTATAATTTTCTACATTATCTTTTGTAGCTTGACTGATCGGGTAAGATTGATTTAGGAGAGCACTGCCATCTTGTTTATTCTTATGTGAACTTTCGTTGGATTTATCTGCGATTAAAGTATTATTATTGGAGCTAGTTGGTTTTTCCTGTTGTTTTTCAGATGAGGTTGTAACTTTTAAATGTTTAGCAATTTGATTCATTCTGTTTTTGCGTTTTTCTATTGCATCTTCAAGCGACTCTCTCGGTATTTCCGTTGAAACTGTTTCAGTTGAATCGTTTGCTTTTTGATTTGCTTCATTGTAAGAGCAGTTGTTTGTAATTTTAATTTTTATAATAAGTTGTCTTCTTTTAAATGTTGGACAGTTTTTGTTTAATGCATTATGTTCGTGCTTGCAATTTACGCATTCAACTTTAGAGCATGGCATCGGATCGTGTATACTAGAGGAACAGACTTCGCATTTTTGTTCCGATTTGCAGTGTTTTTTGGTATGGCCCAACTTGAAGCAGTTTTTACATTGCATAGGCTGTGGTACATATGGAGAGACTTTTACAACTAGAAAACCTAATTTGATTTCAGTAGGGATCGTGAAGCGGTCAAACGAAAGTATGTGTAGACAAGTGTTTGTAAGCTGACCATCGATAAATTTTTTAACTTTGTGGCATTCTAAAACTCCTTGTTCCTTTAAACCTTCTGTAATTTCTGTTTCAGACAAGTTTTTTAGAAGTGGGGCAAACACGACTCCTTTAGTAGTATTAAGAGTGGGATGCAAACTGGCTGTAACAGGACACACACCAATAAGTTCTTTTATTTTTAGAAATTTGTTTGTTTGAGTTGCATTTTTGTTAGCACTAATAAATCACCATCACGTGTGAAAGAGACTTTTTCTAATTTTTCATAAGTAATTGACTCTAATGCTTTCGAGAGTAAAAATATGTTAAAGTCTTTTAATGTTTTATCCTTTATATTACTTTTAATAAGAATGTATTTAGGATTGTAATTTTTAGGTTTTTGTATTGTAATTAAATTGGGGAAAATATTTGCATTGTTAATGTCTACTTTTGTGACTTTTTTCCGCTTGGGAGCAGGATCTGGATCTGGATCTAGGGGGGCAAAAAAATTGCCCCCATGTTTAGAGTTCATTATTATAGTATAAAAAGTTTTTTACCAGCTTCTAGTTTTAACTTTTAAAAGATAATTTATTATATGCGATACGATGAATAACAAAAGAAAACTCCGGATATAAACACCGACTCGTTAGCGTATATACTACACTTAAATACAATTTCAATTAAATTCAAATTTTTATAATTATTTAAAATTATTTTATATTATTCAAATAAATTTTTATTATATTTGAAAGACACAAAAAAAAAACAGACTGCTCACTTAGAAATTCTATTTGTTACTGATTGAGTAACTATTTTTATTTTTTCTTTCATTTTTCTACATAAATAATAAATAATAAATTTTCTTGTTAAGTAATTGTATATGCATGTCTCGTATTGATAAAAATTGTTTACAATTTTTATTTTTATTTTTTCATTAAATCTTTCAAATACATATGAATGGTTTCCGATGGCAACCCTTATGTAGACAAATGAAAGAAAAAATAAAAAGTTACTCAATGGCTACTGTGTTTTTGTAATAAAAATTTTTGAGTTATTTATGGCCTTTTTGCCTTATTGATTCAATGGAGTTCTTTCTTATTTAATTAATTTGGCTTTTGATATAAGACTTTGAGGTTCTTTAAAAAATTTGGGTAAAATCCACTGATGAGCTATATGAGCAGTAGTGAAATGGCCTTGTGGATATGCTTTCCCCACAGTAATACTTAATAATAAATATTTCATGAGAATATCATGAAATATTTATATTTGAAGGAATCAAGCACAAATTAAGTAAATTAATATCATAAAGATTCCAAATAATAAATTTTCTTGTAAAGAATAAAGTTTTCTTTTCAGTTTTCTTTTCAATATTAAAAAAGAAAACATGATATGAAATAACAAATTGTTATTGAACAAAGTCTTAACACAGATATAAACTAGAGGCCTGCACAAATGCATTTGAACACACAATCAAGACATCGCACATTTTTTAAATGGTGTACTGAAGTATGGTCGCGACAAACAAATACTGTCAGATACTGTAGAAATAAAACACAAACACTTTCTTGTGTGTATTTGAAAAATGTCTTGGTATCTTAGTATGTCTTGAAAACAACAAGATGTCTTGAAATGTTTCAAGACGTCTTGGTCATTTTAAGATGTCTTAAAACATTTGTTGATTAAATTATGAAGACAGCATTGCAACCATATGTTTATTAGACGCGAGTGGAATAAAACACACAAGAGCAAACTGTATTTTTGCTATTTTTGTCTTTTATTGTTGATTAAAATTGGATTAATTTTAGAACATAATCCACTGTTACTTTAGTTTTTTTATTTAAAATTTATTAAGTACAAAATGTGTGCATATAAACATCCATTTTTAATTGAAACTTAGATTTTATATTTATTTATTAATAAGCATTTACAGTGATTTAATGTATAAAGAGATTATCATACATATTTTAGATCTTATACATATATACATATGCGGTCAAGGGGCAATAATACCAGATGAATGCATCAACTTTTACGTGTATTTTGTTTTTGTAAAAACTAATTCGAGCTGTCAAAAACGTCTGGTAATATGTGCGTATGTATTCCAATATATTTTTAGTGGCTTTCTTATTTTTTACAAATACATACACACATTACTAGATGTTTTTGACAGCTCGAATTAGTTTTTACAAAAACAAAATACACGCAAAAGCTAAAACATATTATGAACACATGATCGGATGCAGTCACCTGTTTGATGCGGTTTTTTAAGAGGGAAAAAATTAAAAAATTGCTTGTTTATTTTTATAAAAATTCATTTTATTGCTTTCTTAAAGTAAAAAGTAAAACATAATAAATAAGTAAATGTTAACATTATACGTTAAGAAAAATGCTTAAAGTTAATCATCTTTGTTTTAAAAAGTTGCTGTTTATTCAGTATTACTGTGTAGATATTTAAAAGTTTTGGAGCTTGATGACATATTCGTCCTCTTTTCTGATAGCAGTTGCCTAGCAACTGAAAACACTCTTTCAGATGCTGCACTACTGGCTGAAGTGGCCAATATCTTGCAACTTAACCTATATAGTATAGGAAATTGCGTTTGCTGTAAATGCCACCAATTAATTACGTCAAAATTATCTTTAAATGGAATGTTTAAATTTTGGTACATTTGTATTTCTTCAGTAACCTTATCTTCGGCACTTAAGTTTGATGCAGGCGCAACAAAGTTTTTAAGATACGATGAGATAATTGTTTTATTAGATGATGGCGAATCTTTATTTGGTTTATTGTCTTCATTTCGCCAATATCTCTTTAGTTCCTCTATACATTCAGACTTTATAAGATTTTTGTCTTGTTCAGAAAATTGTAACAATTTATTAGTAGGTGGAAAAAGAAAATGTGCAATTTTGTGTAACGTAGTAAGTTTGGAAAAGACAGTTGTTTGTAAATGATGGTACAATATTTCTTTAAATCGTCTTATAACTTCAATTTCGTCGTTTTCAGGTTTGCAGCTGTCCATTAACCCACTGATATATGCATAAACGAGATGTAATGTTGCATATTTTTCACCTTCTAATGTTTTAGATGCCTGTTCGAATGGTTTTAAAATATTCACGATGCCTTTGACGTAGCTAATATTAATTTTTTCAATCCTTTGCAGCTCATTTTTACGCTGAAGTACGTTACTAATATCCATCCAATTTGTTTCCACAGATTCAAACAGATAATACAACGTGTTCCACCTAGTCGGACAAAGGCTCTTTAAGGAATTACTTAAATTGCAATTCTCTCCAGACTTTTTAAAATACTTGACTAGGTTTGAGCATAAATTGCATAGTTCTGACACTTCTTCTACTTACTTTATAGCATTTTCTATCACGTTATTAATAAGATGGTTTATACAGTTTATCCGTGGATATGTATTAAAAGCAGCCATTATATTCGAACCCCTATCAGTAACCATGACTGTTTCTTCCAGTTTGCAGTTATACTTGCCTAGCAAGTTTTCGATTTTTGACCGTATAATATCACCTAAAAAGAAACGTAAAATATAAAATAAATAAGACAATTTTAATTGTTCTATAACAAAATATGAAAATAAATAAATATTAACAATTTTAACTTACTTGTACATCTTGCTCCATCCATGGAATTGAGGCCCAGCAATCTTAAAAATAATTGACCGTTTTTTATGTAGTGGATAGTTAACGAAATATAACTTTTTCGCAAATAGTTATCCGTCCATATATCTGACGTCAATCCGTATCCATTTTTGCAATGTGATACGATTTCATTTTTGACATTGACGAAAACGGTCTCATATTTTTTTCGATATTTCGTGATATTGTAGTAGGGTGCGGCAGTAAGCTTTCGATATCAACATTTATCCCATGCTTTGCTCCAACTGAAACCAAAAACTCAGAGTATTGTTTGAGCCCACTGTCCTCTACAAAGTGGAAAGGTCGGCAATTTTCAATACACCATTTTGAAAATAGTTTTTCTGCTTCCTTTTTTATTTCTATGTTTACTGGCATTCTTGAAATATTAGCTTCCTTAATAGCGTCATAACATTTATACTTCACTAAATTTGATGTACTCCTCTGATCATACTTCATCGCAAAAAAAAGTTTCTGCAGGCAACTTATTTTCTATCTCGATGCCATATTCTCTATCATTCCGTAAACGTCCCAAACATTGCTTCTGCCTCTTTTTGCAGTAATCTTAAATTTACCGGACAAAATGTTTTCCTTTATAATGGCACTGTTCATTAATTCATGGGAATCGGATTGCGTTGAACTCTAAATAAGGAAACAAAAATAAGAAAGCACTATTAAATAATGTAACATTTTTAAACTCGTATTTTCTTACCATTATTTCTGTCATATTAAATGTTAAAAATCGTTACTTTTTTAATTTAAATTATGTATGTAAAATTAATATGTATGTCTAACACCACAGGCTCTTTTAAAAATTGATTAAAAAACTGTTATCGACACTTTCATTTATACAAAGAGAAATTATTGTTTTGACTACCTTACCAACATTTTTATAACTAACTGCTCTTTTATAAATCAGATTTTATTACGTGTGAAAAAGGATAATAATTGTGTTTTTAAAAAATCTGTTTTACAAAAAAACCAATTCAGGAATGTGCATAGACCAAAAAGAAAACAGGTAAATTAAAAAATTTCAATTGAGCATTAAAAGGGAAATGTTTCATTTAGAATAACAATTTTGAAATTTTATGATAAATCAGGTCAATTTGGATGTACAAAATAATGTAATTAGTAATTGTGGTTGTTAAAACTACACAAATTGGGGAATGTCCCTAAATAAAAACAGGTACTAGAATATTTATCAGTGGTATTGCAGTAGGTAAATAATTGAAAGTGAAAACGTTTTCAATGAATTTCTGCAATAAAAAATATTGACGTTTTCCATATTAAAAATAGATCTAGGTAGTTATTGAACACTAAAAATTAAAATGCTTTAATTAAAAACTCTTCTATGCAAATTTCTATTTAAAAACGACAATATTTAGTAAACTTTTATGGCCGCATTCAAGAAGAAATAGTTTCTATTTATAAAATAATACCTATATGAAAATTTGTTTAACATACATATATTAGATAATTACTTTTAGATAAGCTAATAGTTCATTTGATTAAACTCCGCTATTGGGTTATTGGCTTTAGTGGGCTTTATATAACTTTTATGAAAATCAGTGCACGTTTAAAAATTTTATATTTTTATTTCCGTCTTCAATAAAACATTTGTATATATACACAATTAAGAAAACAATATTTGAACATATGAATAATATAAATTAGTTTAAAATAAATTTAAACTTAACTTAATCGCATTGGCCTGTACAAAGCATCCAATCGTTCATATGATATACACATAAGAACAAAGAAGTATTTAAAAAACACACAAATTACAAGTGAAGATGGTGGTCGTCAGTTGTGTTTTTTCAAATACTTGGACCATTTGAAATTTTTTTCTACTGTCACGAAATGTCTTGTTACGAACAAATACTGTCGTGACAGTATTTGAAAATAATCTTATACACGAACTTCTCTATTAACTTCGTGCTACGAACAGTATACGACAGTATTTTATGTTGTTGTAATGCAAGGAATGTGTGTGCAAACCATTTAAACATAAGGGTGTGTTTGATGTTTAAATACATTTGTGCAGGCCTCTAAT
Organism: Cistogaster globosa; assembly: GCA_937654795.1. Taxonomy (NCBI): domain Eukaryota; kingdom Metazoa; phylum Arthropoda; class Insecta; order Diptera; family Tachinidae; genus Cistogaster; species Cistogaster globosa. The sequence goes on from OW569403.1 coordinate 119,331,085, forward strand.
ATAAACAATTAACACCCCTTCTCAATAACACAATTTTTGTTATTCCTTTAAACCTAAATAATTTCTGAATTTATAAAACTTAATTTTGGATACGGGTTAGTAAAAATATCAGCAATCATTACATCAGTTTGAAGGTATTGGCATAAAATAATTTCTTTACTCATAAGTTCTCTTGTATAAAAATATTAAACATCAATATGTTTAGATCTTGAATTAACCTTTTCCGATTCCAGGATTTTTAAAGTACTTTGGTTATCAACGAACATTTTTGGTGTTTGTTTTACTCCGAATTCATTTAATAACTGTATTATCCAAACAGCTTGTTGACTTGCTTCTGTTAAAGCTACTAGCTCTGCTTCTGTGGATGAAAGGGTCACAATGTTTTGTTTCTTTGCGGCGTAATAAATTGTTGAGTTTCCCAACTTGAAAAACAACCACTTGTAGATTTTCTTCCATTGCTATCACCAGCCCAATCAGAATCTGTAAAACCTTCTAAATTTAATTCATTATTTGTTCCGACACATAATTTGAAATTTTTGGTTCCTTTTAGATAACGCAATACTCTTTTTATTTCATTCCAATCCGTTAAGTTGGGCTTGCTTACCTTTCTTGACAATACTGAAACTGAAAATGCAATGTCAGGTCTGGTATTTCCTGCTAAATAAAGCAATGATCCTATAACTTTTCGATATTGATTATTATTTTCCAAAAAATTATTATCTTCCAGTTTAAAATATCCTGGATCTAACGGTATTTTTGATTCTTTTGCGTCATTCATATTAGGTCTGTCTGGGTACTTTTCCAGTAGCTAATACTCAGTAATTTCTTTTGGGAGAGTAAGCCCAACTTTACTCTGTCGGCTGAAAATATATCAAAAAGTACGCAGACAGTATCCAGTAAAATCTTGCAAGAAAACAGCTGATCGGTGTGTAAACAATTAAAATAACAAAACAAAAGAAATGCGCAAAAGTGAATTTTCGCAGTAATTTAAAAAATTATTAATTAAAAAGTGTTGTAAATCAAAAAAAAAAAAACTTGTTTATTACACTGTTTATTACACTTGTTTATTACACGGTTCTGCCATCTTCAATTCACTAACATCACAGTCGCACTGCATATTTGGACGTTTCTAGCATAAAATAAAATGTTTTGTTTATTATTATTTATTATAAACATTAAAAATCAACACAATTCTAACCACTTACCTCTGCCATTATTAAATTTCAATTTTTATTTTTTCAACAAAAATTATTTCATTAAAAAAGTAAATAAAAACAGCTGTTCAAACTAGTTGCAAAATCTTGCAAGCAGAAATTTCTTCAGCAACATTTTGCAAGTTCTCTAACTGCCAACTGTCAAAAAATTCTCTTTTTGGCTCTCTCGCTGCAAGAGATTTGGAGTACGCAGACAACATTTTGCAAAAAATGATGCAAAATATGTGTACGCAGACAGACCTATTATTTTCATTCAATATTTTGTTTATATATTCAGTTTGATTCATAAAAAAATATTCCATCTCTATTTCTTGAAAATTGAATTCCCAAATATTGTTTTAATGATCCTAGGTCTGTTATTTCAAAATATGATTTTATATCTTTTATTAAATTTTTAACAGCTTCTTCATGTTTACAGGCAATAATGATATCATCAACATAAATGAGCACATATATAAAATCATTTTATATTCCTCTTTATAGAAGCAATTATCATCTTCTCCCCTTCTGAATCCGAATTTTATGAAAACATCATTAATTCGCTGATTCCAGCATCTAGCTGATTGCTTGAGGCCATATATACTCCGATTTAACTTACAAACTATATTTTCTTTGCCTGATTCTATAAAACCTTCAGGTTGCTTAATATATATTTCCGTATCTATTTCACCGTTTAAGAATGCAGTTTTCACATCTATATGATGTTCAAACATGTCTTTATAAGATGCAACTGCTAGTAAAATTCGTAGCGTTGTTATTTTTACAACCGGCGCAAATATATCATCGTAGTCTTGGCCATATTTCTGAGAGTAACCTTTTGCTACTAAACGAGCTTTAAATCTTTTGCTTCCATCGGCTTTTGTCTTTAATTTGTATACCCATTTACATCCAACAATGGTTTTATTCTTTGGAATTTCAACCAGATCCCATGTATTGTTTATCAACATAGAAATAATTTCATCTTGCATCGCTAAAAACCATTCATTGCTATTTGCGTTTTTAATAACTTCATTAAAATTTTTAGGTTCCTCTGCAATTGACGTCATGTTTGCGTATCTTTTAGGAGGAATACCTTTTGTTAACCTAGACGATTTTCTTTGGTTAAGTTCAATATTATCTTCAGCATTTGAACTGTTATCTGCTGTTTCAAATCCAGCAAAATCATCTTCTTCTGAAGCAAAAATATTATCATTACTTATATTATCAGTACAATTAGTTTCCTCGCTGTCATTTTTGTCTGTATTTAGAGTCGACTCTACATTAATCCTTCCATTTTTATCATTCGATAAATCAAACGATATTACTTGTGGAGAATACAAATTTTTCCTTTCATATATATTATCTTCTTATGTCATTAAATTTTCTTTTTCAAATTCATAAATAAAAGTAACATCTCTACTAACAACGATTTTTCCATTTTCAGGATTCAAAAAACGATATGCTTTAGATTCTTCACTATATCCCATCAAAACATGTTTCGTCGAAACTGGATCAAGTTTACGGCGTTTAGTTTTATTTATATGAACAAAAGCATTTGAACCAAATTTTCGAATATATTTTAAACTAGGCTTGTTTTTAAACCAAGATTCATACAGAGTAATGTCGAGAGCACTTGTCGGTAGCCGATTAAGTTAAAAAGTTTGCAGTATTTACTGCTTCAGACCAATATTTTATATCTAATTTTAAATCAAATAACATGCACTTAGCCATTTCTACAAGGCTTTTATTTTTCCTTTCCGCCACCCCATTTTGTTGCGGGGTATATGGAACCGTTAATTGATGCTTAATACCTTTACTTTTAAAGAATGTATCTTTTTCTTTACTGCAAAATTCACCACCTCTATCAGAACGAATTGTTTTTATACGCTTACCAAATCTATTTTCAGCATACGCTACAAATTCTTTGATTTTTCCGATGACTTCTCCTTTATGTTTAAGAAAATATATTGTACAGTAACGGCTTTTATCATCAATAAATGTTAAAAAATACCGACTTCCAGAGGGTGACGGTTTTTGCATTGGACCACATAAATCACTGTGAATTAAATTTAAAATCTCTTCCGATCGATGATCAGAATATTTTGGGATGATTTTCGAGACATTTTTGCTTTTAAGCATGTTTCACAAGCATCACTACAATTACAATTGGAAATACTTACTCCTTTAAGCAATGAATTTTTCATTTCAGATTTAATTGCATTAATGTCTCTATGTCCAAGGCGTACGTGCCACTTATGAATGCAATTACTTTCCATATGTGAGACTTTTCTTATTGAATTCTTTTCATCTAACATAAATAAGTTATTTCTCATTGTTGCTGTAGCATATTCCACTTCATTCAATAATATTTTACAAGTATTCTTCTGAAATGTTACCGTAAATCCTTCTGAAACTAAATTCCTTACGGACAATAAGCTTCCGTCCAACGAAGGTACAAATAATACATCTCTTACCAAAACTTTATTGTTATTGACATGTAAGAAACCTTCGCCTTTACCCTTAGCATTTATTCTGGTTCCATCAGCCAATTATATACTTTCGTTTGATGTTGTATCCAATTTTTCAAAGAACTTTTCGTCACAATACATGTGACATGTAGCAGCCGAATCCACAAACCAACCATGTTTTAAATTTCCTGTTGAAGCACCAAAACAAATATTCGAAGCCATGTTGACATATTTAAGGAAATATTTTTTTTTTTCTTATTGAAATAACAATTTTTTCTTTATATGCCCTTGTTTTCCACAGACAAAACATTTCACATTATTTTTCTTTTTATAATCAGTTTTTAAAACAAATTCATCAGCTTTGTCATTTTTATTTTTTCTGCTTTCTTGTAATAATTTTTCTTTTACCATATCCAATGTAAGATCATATTCTGGCCGTATTTCAAGTGCAGATACAATATTATTGTAACTTTCTCAAAGACTTCCCAAGAGAAATGCGACAATTTTATGTTCCGGAAATTCTTCACCCATATCTTGCAAGCGATCAGCAAAAATCAAAAATTCTGCAATATGATCTTCCATTGCCTCTCCAGCTTGAAGTTTCTTCGACATTAATTTTCGTTATAAACTTACCCTGTTTGTTAAATTTGCTTTTTCATGATTCTTCTTGAGTACTTCCCAATATTCCTTAGCAAACTTAAGTTTCTTTATTTCAATCTTCTGGTTTTCTTCTAAGGACAAACCAATAACTGCCCATGCTTTTCCATCTCGAACCAACCATTTATTATCAGGCTGCTGTGGAATATCTGAGGTAATAAGATCCCATAGTTCGCGCTCCAATAAAAGCATCTCCACATTCAATTTCCATGTGTGATAGTTGTTATTGTTTAATTTTGGGAACTGTGTCTTGATATCCATTTTATATATTTATAGCTGAATTATATTTTAAGGAAAGCAATGTAGGCCCATAACCTCTTAAATAAATAACAGAAGAGAAACTTGTTTTCTATGTTTAATGAAAATTTTTTTATTTTTAATTTTATTTTCAGTAGACATTATGACAATATTAAAAAAACATGATTTGAAATAACAAACTGTTATTGAACAGATATAAACAATTAAGAAAAGCTTGCCACTATGTAAGCAAAAACTTGGTCTTGACAATAATTTTTATTTTTATCAAGACAATGATCCAAAGCATAAGGCTAATAATGTGCGATCATGGTTGTTATATAATTATCCGTATGTCATGGATACACCAGCCCAAAGTCCAGATATTAACCCCATTGAGATTTGTGGAGCTACCTCGACAGGAAATTTCGCCATCATACCATAAGTTCCAAGGAAGATTTGAAAAAGCTCTTAAAGAAGAATGGCAAAAAAATTAAACAAGCTTTTGCAAAAAACTCGCTCAGAAGATTCCACATAGGTTAAAAATGGTAATAAAAAATAAGGAAAATGCACACAAAATATTAAATTCTTTAAAGAGAAAATCATTCTTTGAAATTTAAAGCAGTGTACGAGTTTAGCTTTGGAAATATGCACTATATTATATTTTTGCTTTCAAAAACCTAATTGAATTAAAGTTTTTAAGTTGACGTGTTTTTTGTTAAATATCTATAAAATGAAGTAATAAAATACAGGATTACGTTTTTTGTACTTGTTTGTTTTTCCAAATTATAAGACATCTAAACAATTTAATAAGGGTGTACGAGAGTCACTTGGTGCTACTGTATATGTGCCTGCAAACAATTTTGAGATTTTTTTTGGCGATGATTATGCGATTATTCTCAGGGAATACGAATCGCTAACCGTCGCCTATGCCTTACAACTAGACGATGAATACGCGAGCGTACACAAGTAAATTTTTTTTTTAACACTCAAATCTGAAAACAATTTTGATTACGTTTACGATGTGAATCGCGCGCAATCGCCTATACCTTACAACTTAGCGATGAATGCGAGTGCGCACAAAAGTAACGGGAAATATTCGTCACAAAAATAAACGTATTTTTGCATTCTTTACCCATTTGATTTGAGTTATCTATGTTTTTTCATAACTTTCGATGGAATTTTTTTGTTCTTTCCTAAAGGTAACGGGAAAATAAATATTTGGTTTCAAGAGCAATTAGCAAAATTTTTATTTCAGTTGAGCAAATAAACATTTATAGTCATTAATCGGAAATATAAATTATAAAATTTCAGTGATCAGTGAAAGTGTGGTGTGTAAAAGTAATTATATATATATATATATATATATATATATATATATATATATACGTATCGAAATATTCGATACGGTAATACACTCGATATCATATGTGGTGATTAGACCCCAGGATTAACTATCATGCTAAGCTAACTGTTAAGGTAATTGTTTAAGCATAGGTACATCTGCAAAGAATGCTATTGTGGGGCTTGTTCTGAAATGTATCACTGCGCTGCACCTGATGCGCAGTACGTTCTAAAATCCTTTAGTTGGCATCACTACAAAAGTCGTGCTCGGAAACACATCACAAATATATATGATTCTCAAACAAACGTCAAATACTCATCACAAAAATTGCTGATGCAATAAATGAGAAGTATCTTTTTTATATTTATTTTGTTAAATTACATTTGTTTATGCATTTCTAGAAATGAATTAGACGTAAGCTTTTAATAAGAAACCATAAGTGAGCAAATAATTAATTATAAGTTTATTAATTTATAATGTTTAAGCGATCGAAATTACTAACCAATGATATTTTCTTTTTGACTGCGCATCGAGCAAGCATGAGCATAAGCTGTTTTTCATCGGCAACGCAAAATAATCACTCATGCGCATCAGATGCGGTACAGTGATGCGTTTCCGAACTAGCCCGTTGTTACTATACACTTCTTCCGATTTTCTTCATAAATTAAAAAAAAAAATTAATACTAAGTTGGATTAATTTTTATTTATTTGATTATAAAAAATATATGTATTTATTCCAACTTAGCGATAATGAGTATATATTTATTGGCCTTGCCTCTAACAAAATACAACAGTTATTTAGTTAATTGCTTATGAGTAAAATTATGTATTAAATTGAACATCCACTTTGGCTGATCAGTTGGAGCCATGTGACCAGCGTTACGTACCATTACTTCCATTAAGTTACCAGCGTATTTTTTATAGCCTGCAATCTCATCATCAATTTTCCAAATATATCGTGGGGCATTCTTGTATATCCCGGCAGCATTAAATTTCAGACGGTTTAAATAATTACGTGTTAAGGGGTAAGCAACAATAATGTCTAATTGGCCATTGTAGATACAGACAGCATACTCCTCCAACAGTTCGGCAATCCAAGGTGCTACAGTGTCCATAACGTCACGCTTTAGGAAGATCTCCACCTTGTTTTCAGTATCCAAATCATGAAAAGTTGAATTGCCAACATGAATAGAACGCCTAGTTGAAGTGGATTGTAGAAAATCACCCAATATTTTTCCATAACTGTCGCCTTTAGTATGCAGGTAATTATAGTAGTAACTAAAACCAGTTAGATTAGAAAATAATGAACCATTAACCAAATCGCCATTTAAAAGATTATCAAAAATTGCAAAAGCACAATCCATATCGTGCGATTTTATACATTCAATTCCGTCGGCTTCGGCCTTATGAAATTCTTTTAAACCATGATCATCAATTAAACCCAACTGATATAAATAGTCTCCATATTTAAGCTGATGTATAGGATCTGACAGCCCATTCCCAATGGCAATACCCTTAAGAGGTATTATTACCCGTGTATCTACTGAATTTTGCACTTTGTGAATATGATATGCCAATGCCGGTACGTATTTTCCGGCATAAGATTCACCTGCAATCCAAAACCCTGGACCATTATTCCACTCAAACAACTCATATAACTGTTGCATGGCTTCGTGTAAATTGTGACCAACATCCTTCTCATTTCGTGCATAGCCCTCATCACTTTCGGTAAAAGAAAATCCTGTACCCACTGGATTGTCAATGAATATAAGGTTATGGGTTTTACTCCAGGTGTAATTTCTCTTTTGTAATTTACCATGCGTATCAAACTCAAAAGGACCATTCTCAGTAAAAAGTCCAAACAAAGAGGAAGCCCCAGGTCCTCCTTGAAGCCATAGCACAACAGGGGAATAAGATGGATTCTGTTCAGCAGGAAAGTACCAGAAAAACAAGTTAGAATTAAGTGTTGAATCAACCGTCAAAAACCCAGCATAACTTTCCACCCCATGATATTGTGATCCCGTCACATTTGCTTCTTTCATAATGTCCTCACGTTTAATTTTAGGATTATTGATCAGAGGAGTAAGAAATAACGGTTTGCCAGGATCACCGCCGTCGTTAAAAGGCGAATATCTTGGATAAGGATTAACAAAACTTTTATGGTATTTAATGTGATCTTTGGTTTCACAACCCAGTGCTAAAGCACTTATTATTAATACAATTGCATGATTTGCAGATTTCATAGCGACTTAAATAATTACAAAAATAAAATATTAACAAAACTGTACTAATTTTTGAATGCATACACAAATACCTTAATCTTCCGGTTTCGATAAGAATAAACTACAAGAAATCAATCGCGGCCACAAAATATACCATCCTTTAAAAAAATTAACTGCACATAATTTTTATTACGAACAGGCCTGCCATGTTTACCGATTTTTAGCCCCGATTTTTGCTCATAAAATGACGATTTTTTCGATATACTCTTAAACACGGTAACCCTATTTGTACATATTACATCCAATGCAAATTGAATACTAGGTAAACGCATCAGGACAAAAACAAAAAACGCGTGCATTTTGTTTATTTAAATTTACGTATACGTGTCAGTAAGCAGTGATGAATAATATAAAAAAAGCAGAGAAGAAAATTAAATTTACTGAACATATTTTACTTCATTTTAAATTTCCTATTTTTTTTATTTTGCAAACCACTCAAATATTTCTTCAAATATTTTTTTATAAATGTACATACATACATACACATATTTTGATTAAAAATAAAACAATTTTTTTTAAATGTTTCTCAAAGAAACGTTTTCTTTTCAATAAATGTTGTTTTTTGTTTCTTTTAATTTATTTTTTAACTGCAACTGGGCACACACAGTCTTTTTACTTGTCACACAACGGTTTTTTTGCACATTCATTATTTGAAAAAATTTAATGGTTCAAACATTTTTTACCGATTTTAAAACTGAAAAAAATTTTTCTGTCTTTAAAGGGCGCGTCAGCAAAATGTAAACAATTTTTGACGTTGGTTAGAAAAAATTTGTGAAGCGAATACGATCACCTGCCCTATTACAGTCCACCCTAAATACGAGCGTAAGACGTTATTTAACTGTCAAAAATTCTCATGCCCATACAAAATGTATGAGACCAACCCAAATAGCGCGACGCTATCGTTGGACAATTGAAAATTCAATTTTGACTGCGCGTAAAAAGTGAAGTTGGCTGCATAAGAAGTTTTGTTATTGTTTTTTTTTTTTTGTGGTATATACAAAAGTATTTCCAACAGTAATGACATTACAGCTACTTTAAGGTCAATTTCGCGATTTTATCTCTTTTAATTATTTTAATTTTGTGGTTTTTAGCAAACAAGATAAGTAAACAATACTGTTCGTTTCACAACGTTGGCGCTCTTATTTAAGTTACAGTCCACCCTAAATACGGGCGTCAGGCACGACGTAATTTAGCGTTTAGTTTTTACGCTGTAATGAGTAACTTAAATACGAGCGCCAACGTCGTGAAACGAACAGTATTGTTTACTTATCTTATTTGCTAAAAACCACAAAATTAAAATAATTAAGAGAGATAAAATCGCGAAATTGACCTTAAAGTAGCTGTAATGTCATTACTGTTGGAAATACTTTTGTATATACCACAAAAAAAAAACAATAACAACACTTCTTTTGCAGCCAACTTCACTTTTTACGCGCGTCAAAATTGGATTTTTCAATTGTTCAACGTTTGCGTCGCGCTATTTGGGTTGGTCTCATACATTTTGTATGGGCATGAGAATTTTTGACAGTTAAATAACGTCTTACGCTCGTATTTAGGGTGGACTGTTACTCATTACAGCGTAAAAACTAGACGCTAAATTACGTCGTGCCTAACGACCGTATTTAGGGTGGACTGTTAGTTTTACCTAGTCATGGCGCAATAATACCTGGTGAATGCATTACATTTTACGTGTATTTTGTTTTTGTAAAAACATATTCGAGCTGTCAAAAACGTCTGGTTAAATGTGTGTATGTATTCCAATATATTTTTCGTGATTTTCTTATTTTTCACCTACACATGCACACATATTGCCAGACGTTTTTGACAGCTCGAATAAGTTTTTACAAAAACAAAATACACGTAAGAGCTAAGACATATGATCAACACATGATCTGATGCAGTCACCTGGTTGATGCGCCTTGGACCTAGTATTCAATTTACCTTGATTAGCTCCAAGGCAAATAAATATAGGGTGGCAGCGTAGGCGAATTCAGTATTTTTTGCTGGCGTACACCACTGTCAAACTCCATATATAAAAAATTTGTGTATATTTTTATATAAGGAGTTTGACAGTCGTGTATACCAGCAAAAATACTGAATTCGTCTACGCTGCCACCTGGTATGTATTTCATATATAAAAAATATTAATATATATATATATATATATATATATATATATATATATATATATATATATATATATATATATATATATATATATTAATATATATATATATATATATATATATATATATATATATATATATATATATATATATATATATATATATATATATATATATATATATATATATATATATATATATATTAATATATATATATATATATATATATATATATATATATATATATATATATATATATATATATATATTATATATATATATATATATTATATATATATATATATATTATATATATATATATATATATATATATATATATATATATATTTGCTAAGAGTTGTTAAAATCAATGGGAGGAATTAAAATGGTGATTGATTTGCATTGATTATACTTTTCTTATTAGTTGTAAGGTAAATATTAAGGTGAATCGATAACACGTGAATGCATTGACTCATGCGGCTTACAGGTAGTTGCGTTCTTTAATTTAAAAATTCTTTATTTTTGTATTGGAACTGCTTAACACTCAACCGTCTAGATAAGCAATAAATATGTTAAAATATATTGCAGCAATTGTCTAAATTATGCTATCTATAATGTAGACAACATTTTCTTGAACATATTTATTGCCGGCATTAATATGTAGCAGTAATTGTCAGCCAATTTTCTTTAACAATTCTTGCGTCAAATTCTTTGTCATTTGTGATTTGATTGAAAAGTAAAAGCGCGCTAAAACAAAATTTAGTGATATATTTAAAGAATTGTTCTTAATTATACCAAATTTGTTGTGTTTTAAGATTTTCTATCTATCTAGGCAAGGGTTAGAGTATAGAGGAAGATTTTTAAATAATAGATAAATGGTAATAAGAATTAAAAAAATGTTTTCTTTACAGTGATGCTCTTTGCTTACAACCTTCGCAATTGATTATTTTGAAATTATGAGTTAACTTAAATACGTGTTCCCAAAGCAATAAGTAATTTTGTCGTATTACTCTGCCGACGTTATTGCCTTATTGCTAACATAGTTATTTTTTATCTGGACGGGGTATTGCCTTCACCTGCTATGAAATCGTCTTGGTGCCAAAAAAAAAAAAAAAAATATATATATATATATATATATATATATATATATATATATATATATATATATATATATATATATATATATATATATATATATATATATAATTTTGACATTAACGTAAAAACAAGAAGATTGCAACAAAAACGTACACCGTAAAAAAGATCGATGAAATCCCTTGCAAGTTGCAACTATTAAAGATAATTTAAAAATTGTTATCGTATATATCTGTTCTTAACCTGTCACATACGGCAATTAAACTAGGCCTAATCAAAGCACATATATAGTGCCGGTCAAAACTAATTGAACAAATCTTATATTTAACGTTAATATAAACAGAAAATTGTAAAACAGCGAACTTTTAAAATTTTTACTGTATTAGAATGGAGGAACCAAAGTATATCTATATCAAGTACATGGCGAAATAATACAAGTGTACGCACAGGCGAAAAAGCGCATCAGCTGTATGCAAGGCGAATTAATACAGGTGAACGCACGGGCGAAAAAGCTCATCAGCTGTATACGTTGTAGTTGTCAAGATGAATTGAGCTTGTATACGAAAATTGTCAAAAAGTAATTATTTAAAAAAATTTAATGTGTTTTGATTGATAATAAAAATAAAAAATATTTTACTTAAAAAAATTAATTACAATACGAAATCGTATCCACATATTCCTAAAGTGCAAAATTAATGTATACGTTAAAAGATAGTGACAATATTGTTAACATGTTTAAAATTTCATGATTATTGTGCAAGATTACGTGGCCTCCGCTTGTGCTGTGGATATTCGTGCTTGGATGTGGAGTTAGTTATTGATGCCATGAATGAATGTTTGGTCCAAGATCACACACTGAACTGGTGAATAAAACATGAAAATGACGCTTAGTGAGTTTAAAGTATTTTTATAATCAAGAATCAGATCCATACCATGCAAATGATGCAGAGTTTCTAATGGTTGTAATAATCAAATTTAGGACTCTTTACTTGGAACTGCCGACGATGAACTTGTTGCAGTAGAAGACAAAATATGGAGAATTTTACAGTTCGGCTTGTATTCCTGATATTCAGTAATCAATGTAATTATAAATGCAATAAAAACGACGTTTTTAAAAAAGTGATAAATAATTTTTATATTTGGGGGTGGGAGATGGATGATTTTGTTTTTGTTTATTTTATTTCATAATAAACAAAGCCTCGCGGCCATTACAAAACATTATTAATTAATACATTTAATGCAGATAACAAAAAAATATTTTAGATGAACAATATATATCATATTTAACACTAGGTTCTCCACTAAACATCTTCATCTCTAATCTATGCATATAAAAAAATCTGTAACAGAATCATTTCTCTACATGAAATGTTTTTTCTTTTTTTAATTTTTGTTGTTGGTGTAGGTATATAGCAATCGATGTGGAATACAAAACACCTACTTTTTCTTGTCTGTGTTCGCATTAAGTAAAAACTGCCAGATGGATTTGAATAAGATTGAGTGAGGAGGTCTCTTAGAACCTGGATTTAAATATAAAACACTTTTTTTTTTGTGAAAATAAGTAATTTCGCAGAGAAAGTAAATATACAAATATAAAAGCACCCAACTTTACTGGTAAAATGGTACTAAAACATACTAAAAACTTTAAATACGAAAACAAATTTAAACTGTCCCTGTCCCTGCGAGAGGTTTAAATACATTAACATTCTTTTCTTTAAGACGGAAACAGTACCAGAAAAACATCTTAATTCAAAAGGCAAGTTATTCTATACACTGGCTTATTTTAATAAAATTTTTCTATATAGCCGGCCTTGGCCGAGCGCATAAATTAAGAGGCCCATAACTTGGAAAACAAGGGCGACCGCTAATTTTCTCATTTAACATTTTTTTATTATTTGGTAATTCTCGATCACTCTAAATAATTTTCTTTTTGATTAGAGTAGCTTCACTAAATTAGACCAATATTTCTTTAGAAAATATTTTTGTTAAATTTTTTTATGCTTTGCTTTATGAACAATTGTTTTTGACAACATACCTAGATTTTATAGCAACAAAATCCCTGTTGTTTTTTGTGTTGTTGCATTGTTGTAGCCAAGGCGAATAAATTACCAGGTGGCAGCGTGGGCGAATTCAGTGCTTTTTGCTGGTATACACGACTGTCAAACTCCATATATAAAAAATGTACACAAATTTTTTATATATGGAGTTTGACAGTGGTGTACGCCAGCAAAAAATTCTGAATTCGCCTACGCTGCCACCTGGTAAATTATTTCTCCATGGTTGTAGCCGTGCAATCAAGGCGCATCAAACAGGTGACTGCATCCGATCATGTGGTCATCATATGTTTTAGCTTTTGCGTGTATTTTGTTTTTGTAAAAACTAATTCCAGCTGTCAAAAACGTGTAGCAATGCATTCACCTGGTATTATTGCGCCATGCGTGCAATCACCTGTATTAACTCGCCTTCGCTGTATGCATTGTAATTGTCAAGGCGAATTGATTGTTTATGAATGTTGTCAAAAATAAATTATTTATCAAACAAAATTTTAATGTGTTTTGATTTCTAATAAAAAATGATATATTTAAATTCCTTAAAAAATTTGTGCGAAACAGAATCACATTTTAAAAATTTTAGTTTTAAGAAAATAGAAATTGAACGCGGAGGAAGTCAAGGGCACTGCAAGTCGTAAATAATTTTGGTGCACAATTTGAGATTTCTTTTATGTCTCCCTAAAAAATATTGTAACAACAAACTTTTAAAAATCTTGCACGCATTTCATTTAAATCCTCCATTTTAATTCATATATTAATTTTCTTTAAATGTATAGATTACTTTTGCGCTGTGTTTTGCTATGTTGTCACTACAAAAATTAAAATAGAATAATGTTGTGCGACATGTCCACTAACGTTGCCAAAAAATCAAGACTTCTTGACCTTTTGTACAACCAACACGCAACTTCAAACAACTACACCACAAATATTGCAATCTGTTGCACATCCTTATCAAGTTGTACAAGAGGTCGCAACGTGCATTTCTTGCATAATGCATCACCTCCGAATTCTAGTAAAAAAATTAAAAAATACTTGTTTAATTTTTTCCAATTTCTTGTTTGTTCTTTTTTATTTGACAACATACATAAATTTTGTAGCAACAAATTCCCTGTTGTTTTTTGTGTTGTTGCATTGTTGAAGCCCTGCAATCACCTGTATTAATTCGCTTGATCAAGTACATGCAAGTCAACAACAAATACAACACTAAAACAACAACAGGCAATTTTTTTGTGTAAAAATCTAGAATAGTGTCAAAAAGCAACTGACTACAATCCAAGGATGGTAAAGTTGGTGTACTTATACTTTCTTTTTAACATAAACTTAAAATCAAAATTTTGTTAAATAACAGTAAAAGATATTAAAACAAATTGATTTATTTTTAATAAAAACAATGTAAATTACAAGAACTGCGCTAGAGTTTATAAAAAATTTGTTAACTGCAATTTGAGACATAAGTAATCGCTTTTAAAATTTCGTTTACCGCCTTTGATGCAACAAAGAAAAATTAAAAACAATAATACACAAAAAAGAAAAACTAAAATATTTGAATATAATTAAAAATTTAATGGAAATAACGTGAAAATAGCACAAATTAAAACTTTATTACTGCCCTTAACAAATTTTCTGGTTTAAATAACTTTTCAATGCAGTTTTTTCAAAACATAACATACACCTAAAAAATATTTTTTTATTAAAGAAAGTGGCGCTAAAAAAAGTAAACAAATTTTGAGGTAATGGAATATAAAAAACGAGGCGACAAACTTTCAGTTGAGCTCCTGCATGTACTTGTTAGAGATATGCTTTGAATCAGAGATATGCTTTGAATATTAGTAAAGGCCAGGATTAACATCATACTCAGTCGTACGATCTGTCAAAAACTGCATGTGAGCTCAAAAAGTATGATAGTGTGGACTAAAAGTGTATGTGTGTGACAGACTTTTTGACAGATCTGTACGATTTTATAATCTTTTCAAATAATTCATAAAATGATTTTTTCTATGCGATCAGAGTTGATTTTTTTTGAAGATGAGGAGAAAGCAACAACAAAATATTAAAAGCATATGTTTTTGCATCTTTATTGTATAATAGTGTGGCACGTACGACGCCATTTTGAAACGACATCCCAAAATTACGACGTAAAGCGCAAGATATCTGTCAAAATTTCTCATGTACATACAAAATGTATGAAGCATCCCTAACCGTCCACCCTAAATACGGGCGTTAGGCACGACGTAATTTAGCGTCTAGTTTTTACGCTGTAATGAGTAACTTAAATACGAGCGCCAACGTTTCGAAACGAACAGTATTGTTTACTTATCTTATTTGCTAAAAACCACAAAATTAAAATAATTAAGAGAGATAAAATCGCGAAATTGACCTTAAAGTAGCTGTAATGTCATTACTGTTGGAAATACTTTTGTATATACCACAAAAAAAAAACAATAACAACACTTCTTTTGCAGCCAACTTCACTTTTTACGCGCGTCAAAATTGGATTTTTCAATTGTTCAACGTTAGCGTCGCGCTATTTGGGTTGGTCTCATACATTTTGTATGGGCATGAGAATTTTTGACAGTTAAATAACGTCTTACGCTCGTATTTAGGGTGGACTGTAAATAGCACGGCGTCAACGCTTAGCAATTGGAAAATCCAATTTTGACAGCGCGTAAGATAATGCAGTTGCCTGCAATCTACTGTTGTTTACATATTTTGTTGTAATGTAATGACATTTCTGCTTTTTTCGGGCTTATATAGCGTTTTTATCACTTTTTGCATTTCATTTTATAGGGTTTTATTAAAAGTGAGAGGTTAACATTACTGTTCACAACAAACTTTGCGCTTTTATTTAGGTATGCACCTTCAGCGTAAAAGCCATGCGTTATTTTGCGTCGCGTCTTACGCACTAATTTAGGGATGGCAGTAAGACAGAATTTTGTCAGATTTTTGTCTGCTTAAATCGTACGATTGTGTATGATAGTGAATCCTGGCCTTAAGTCTCATGACAATCAAGGCGAATTTACATAAGGTGGCAGCGCGGCTACAACAATACAACAATAAAAAGTAAAACAGATACTTAAGTGTATGATAAACTTTAGAACATACATAATTACTACACTTTTTTTAACCCTTTTCAATAACGTTTTTACTAAGATTCGTTTTTTAAATTGATCTAAATCTCTTCTTACCATTCCTTTTTAAAGAATAATAAAAAAAGAAGTTTTGTGATATAAAATGATTCACTTTTGACAGCTATTCTACACATTACAAAATTAAACAAAAAATTCTCAGCTGCCGCCACGATGCCACCTGGTAAAATTAATTCGCCTTGATGACAATGGCAGTTCTTTGTCAAGCATAAGCTTGACAAATGAAATTGCAGATGTGTCAATTCACACCAGTTTTTTTTTCTAAACAATAATTAACATACTTATTCTGTTCGGCAGGAGAATTTCGGTACAATGTGGGGAAAAATAGTTTAAAAAATAATATAAAAAATATAAAGTGCGTAATAAATGTGAATAAATGGTCACTAAACAAACTAGATGTTAAAATTTAATAAAAGATAAGATTTTATAATTATTAATAAAAGTCAAATGCAAACAAATAATTGAATTGCGGCTACAATAAAATGGAAAATTCTTTAGTTCACAAATTTTTATATAGTTTAGTATATTGTATTATTATTGCATCAGCGAAGGTGTCAGCTGCTACAACTGCTACGCCACCATTAGCGGATGGCGCTGAGGTGGTTGATGCTGCTGGAGTGATTAATAATGTTAAGGTAACTTTGTTTGACATACTGCATATACATACAAATATACATATTTATTTTTACAAAACTACTGAATATAATACCACATATAAACATACCAATATTGCTTTTTATTTTAGGAATGTACCGATATAGCTCGTGATGAAGAAACTCTGATGGTATTTTCCACATTAGGGGGCGGTTTAAGTGCTATCGATCCATTAACAAGTGAAATACGTTGGACCATAGCTGATGGTAATTATAACAATATTAATACTAACCTACCCACACATGTAATGAATAAACATAAATACAGTGTGATGTAAAAGTGATATAATTTTTAGTTTGAAATATTAACACTTGTTTTTTATAAACGTTTTTATTTTTTCAAAAGTAAGTTTTCACCATTTTCTACTTTTAAAATCGATAATTAACTTCGTAGGTACTAAGATATTCCTCCAGAGTGTTCAGGTCGTTTTTGTACTGAAAAGCAATAGGTCTGTTCAGTAACTTTACCAGCAAAAACTAGCAACGAGAGTAAAACAAAATTTTTCAAAAAAAAAAAAAAAGTAAAAGAACGCTTTTCTAGCAAAAATTAGCAAAGAAAATTTTTTGGGCTTTGGAAGTGATATATAAAATTAAAAAGCGTTACGATATAAAGGTACCCATACACTACACAATGATATTGAATACTTCATTGCTTTAATTATGGTTATGATCCACACTACTCAATAAGTTTATCAATATTTTATTTATTTATTTTTGCAAATTTTGTAATAAAAAAGCCTTTATGGCCAATCAATATTACATGTTATAACACCTAAGTATTTTTAAAGCGAAAATGGAGCTATTTTTTTGAATTTTCATATACAGTGAATCAATAAAGTTTAGGCACATCATGATTTTCAAGAGTAATTGCTCAATTATCTTGGATCTGCTTAACTTGATAAAATAATAATGATTCCGTATTTATTTATTAACGATTTAACATAAAACATAATTAATATCTTATTATTTTTACTATACAACGCTATTAAACTAAAAAACAAAGTAAGTCTATGTAAAAAAAGTTTAGGCACACGAATGAAAATTTTCTGTTTATTTTTGGTTTTTGCGCGTCTAGTACTTGGTTGAACATCCTTTAGCTTGGATAATTGCTTCTAATCGTCGACTCATACTTTTTACTAGGTTAGACGTTTCATCAGGAGTAATGTTTTCCCACTCTAAGCGAAGCGCTGCTTTAAGCGGTTCTTTGGATGTAATGTTATGTTTCCGTATCTTTTTTTCCAGTAGATGCCAAATATGCTCTATAGGATTCGTGTCGGGCGGTTGCGGAGGGGTTTTCAACTGCTTGCAGTGGTATATAAGCCATTCCTGCACAAGATATGAAAAATGTTTTGGGTCCTTATCTTGTTGAAACAAGAATTTCCCATCTAAGCCCAGCTTCACAACACTTGGAAATAAATTTTCTTTTAAAATATTTAAATAAGAGTGTTTGTCCATTTTATCATCTATAAAGACAAGATTTCCCACTCCATATGCCGCAATACACCCCCAGACCATAACATTGCCGCCACCGTGATTAACAGTCTTAATAAGATTATTTTCTTAAAGCTTTTTTTTTTTGCTTTTCGCCAAATTTTTTGTGGACCATCTGAGCCAAAAATGTTAAACTTTGAGTCATCGCTAAATATCCAGAAGGTTTGAGGCTGATTAATGTGGAGTTCTGCAAACTCTAACCTCTTTATCTTGTTGATATCGGAAAGACACGGTTTACGACGGGGAACTCTTCCCTGATAGCCAGCTCTGTGTAGCGTATTTCTTACTGTTTGTGGATTAAAGTTTTCATTGAAACTTTGCTTCATTTCCTGGCACAATTTTACAGCCGAAATCTTTTGATTTTGAGCCATTGCAGCAACAATCATCCGCTCCTGGCGTGGTGTAAGTTTTTTTGGGCATCCACTTCTACTCTCACGCTCTTAATTGCTAGTTTTTTCACTTGTTTTCTTTCACTAGTATAGGGCCTCTGTACAATAACACCAATTTCGCGATAGGATTTTCCCTGCGCATGAAGATTTAAAATAATTTTACGAACATCTATGGAAATTTCTGAACGATTGCTCATTTTGCTGTTTTCGCCACGAATTAAATACGAAGAAAAACTTTTTTACATTTAAAGCTCGCCTACTGAGAATTTACCATGTGCAGAAACATGAATTTAAATAAACACGTGTAAATTTACCGTTATACTAGCGATCAAAGTGCATAAATGCAGTATGTCTCTAAAATTACTGTGTTTTTTAGGTTTTAAAGCCTTGTATATAAGATATAATAAAATAAGAATTATTTTTTGTGTTGAGTAGTCAATAAACACATTTATCTTTAATACGGAATCATTATTATTTTATCAAGTTAAGCAGATCCAAGATAATTGAGCAATTACTCTTGCAAATCATGATGTGCCTAAACTTTATTGATTCACTGTACATGTATGAAAAGTAAACAAAACTATTTACACAAAACTTAATTTTTTCATATTTTAAAATTATTTCAAAATAAAAATATTAAGTAATTTGGCACTAAATAATTAAAATAAATTTTAGTGACAATTATCAGTGTACAATATTGTCAACACATTGCAAAATATCCTTTTTTGCGCAATTTGAATCAGAAGACTTCTGATTTTGTTCAATATATTGTGCAAAGTGCTAATATAATATACAAATTGGCAATTTTATTGTACAATATAAATTATTGCACAGTTATATTGCAAGTGTATGGGTACCTTAATTATTAAATATCACAATTTTAAATCAAATGTACAAGAAAGCTTTATGATGTCTAAACATATCATAAATATATAAATATATATATGTTTCATTTCTAATAAACACTATTATTTAAAAATATTTACATAAAAATAATCTAAACTTCATTCATATTATTATTTTATTATTTTAAATATTATTATTATTTAAATTGTCACGAAAAAAGTACACATTGTATTGAATGTTTTATCACTGGCTTGTTTACTTTTAATTCTTAAAAAACAAAAACACTTGCAAAGCTAGAAGTTTCTAAACCAAATTTTTGTAGCTCTAAAGCTTTTTGCTGTATCTCCCCTAGCAAAATTAAAAAAAATAACAGTAAGAAGGCTATTTTCGGCTAAGCTGAATCTTATATACCCTTCACAATATATGTAAATATAGTTTAGTGAAGGGTGACAAAGAATTAATAAATTAGAAAAAGGAAATTTAGTTCTATATATAATTTTACATAAAAATGTCCTTGGCTTAAAATGGGTTAGGCATTTTTACAAAATTTTAGTGTTTCCTAAAGACCGCTTTAAATAAAATGGTGCAAAATCATACTTTTGTTCAGAATCTCAAAACTTGGAAAATATGGGCGAGTGCCATTTTTTTTCACTTGATGTATTTTTTTTTTCTTATTTTTAAACTATCGCTAAACTATTTTTAACTAACACTAAACTAGATTTGTTCCAAATGATATAGGAAAATTAAGAGGCAGGCATGGTGTTTTGCTCGCTGCCTTGAAGGTCATGGACATAACTATGTCTGATCGATTGGCGTATTTAAATAATTTCTAGCTCATCTAGAGCCTTGGCAAACTTGATTTCAACCCGAACACGGACTGGCAGACAGACTTCGCTCAATTTACTTCGCTATGCAAAATAACTCAGAATATACATATACAGCACAATCATCAACAAAAATTCCGTGCGAATTTTTTAATTTTTCCCTTTTTTCTAACTATAAATTTGTTTTGTGAAAAGTGAATACAAATTCGAGGGAAAAAAGTAGGTATTTTGAATTAATAAGGAGAAATTTAATGGAAATAATCGAAATAGCTCCCTTCAAATTTCGATGATGCCACTTTTTTAGTTTTTTGTTCCCACAAAATTCATAACTGGAGGAATCTTTTCTCGAGAAAAACTTTTTCCGTGAGAATATTCATGATTGGGCTGATATACTATGTTGAGTTCGATGTTTTATTCAGACTAAACTAAAATACGTTACAATATGAAAACTTATACATACAAGAAGTTAAGGATAAAGAAAAGAAGAATTACAAACTAAAATAATGCGAAACATATGCAGAGTTGCAACTAAGGGAAATAATCCAACATCCTTCCTCAAATCTGCATATCTTTCGATTTCCAAATTACATTAAAATAATATTTTACTTCAAACCCAAAAATTCTAAAAAATTTTTATGTTTTTGCTTAGATAAGTTCTTCTTAAGAATATCGGCAAGCATGCTGTGTGTTGAAATGTAGCAGATCTCGATATCATTAGCTCGGACAACTTCCCTCACATGTTGAAATTTGACATCTATGCGCTTACTCCTTCCATGTAGTACCGGATTCTTTGCCAAATGCTTTGCTCCGATATTATCGCCATAAATTATCATTGGATACTCACTTGGGTAACAATTTATCTCATTCAATAACCGCTTTAGATACACTGCTTCTTTAGCAGCCGTTGACAACGCTACAAACTCAGCTTCTGTACTGCTGAGAGCAATATTTGATTGTTTTTTCACTCCCAGCTAAATACGCAACCAGCTAAGAAAAATGAATAACCTGTATAGGATTTTCTATCGTGCGCACAGCTTGCCCAATCCGCATCAACAAACCCTTCAGGAAGCTTACCAGTTTTTGAATACTGTATTTTCAAGTCCTTGGTTGTAGATAAATAACGCAGCAAGAGCTTAATGGCTTTTTGATGCTCAACATGTGGATCTTGATTTTTTTGAGCAAGTTTGCATACAGAATGCAAAATATCTGGTCTAGTACTCATAGTCAAATACATCAGGGTTCCAATAATTGACTGATATTCATTCACATTTACACGTTTACATTTCTCATTGCTGCACGCAATTTGAAATCCTGGGTCAAGCGCAGTATATGCTGGTCTACAAGATTCCATACGACATTCTCTTAGAAGATTTGTTATATACTGTGTATGCCCCGCACTTATTTTGCCAATATCGCCATCACGCTCAATCTGTATGCCAAGAAAATACTTCACTTATCCATTATCAATCAGCTTAAATTTCTTTGCAATAGCCTTTTTTATATAATTCAAATCATTTAAATTCTAGCAGGAAATTAATATGTCATCAACATACATAGCAACCAAAACAAACTTATTGTCCTTTTTCATGCTACATAAACAGGGCTCGCTAGGACAAGGTTTAAGATCAATTTCTCTAAGAGCTTTATCTAAGGTGACATTCCATGTTTGACCTGATTGTTTCAAGCCATAATTGGCTTTCTTCAAGCGCAATACTCGGCCGGAATTGTCTTCATTGAATCCCTTGGGTAACTGCATAAACACTTCTTCTGTAAACTCGCTGTTCAAATATGCTGTTGATACATCAACGTAATGCATATGAAGTTGTTTTTCAGCCGATAATGTGGAATATCTAACGACTGGTGAAAAAGTCTCAGTGCAGTTAATATCCTACTTCTGGCTACATCCCTTTGCAACTAGGCGGGCTTTAAATTTTGTGACTTCACCTCGTTCATTTCTCCTTACGTTGTACACCCATTTGCAGCCTATTGCTTTTTTTACCAGCAGACAGGTCATCTAGTGACCATGTGTCATTTTCTTTTAATGAGGCATATTCTTTTTTCATTGAGTCTCCATTTTTCCGAATTTTCACTATTTATGGCTTCCTTATATGTTTGTGGTATAGGGATTTCACTTACTTCACCAGAAAAATTAAGTATGTTGCACACTTTTTTAGGACGACCAACCTGACTATTACGAATCAATTTTGGCCTGCCACGTTCTCTAACTTCATATTGTGTGAACGTTTGCCGCTTTCAAAGCTAAAAAATCCGATTTCTGAGCTGGACTCGTACTCCTCATCTGTTAATGACTCTTTTGATGTTTCGTCGTTAGTATTTGTTGTTGTTGTATTGCCATTAGAGAGATCAACTTCAAAAGTATCTATCCCAATTGTCTCTGTTAATGCAGGGTTATTGATTTTCGGAAAATGTTCTAAAAACTTCACATCACGTTTTTCAACATTACATTTTCTGTTGGCATCAAGCAAGCGATATGCGTTTGCGGTTGAAGAGTACCCTACAAATATAAATTCTCTTCCCTTAGCAAATGTTCGTAAATGTGTTTTATCCAGCCGAATTGCAGGGCAACCAAAAATACGTAAACAGCTTCTTATGGTACCAACATTCAAATGGTGTTTTGTTCCTTAAAACTGCTGTAATTGATCGGTTTCTAATATATACTGCAGTATTTACTGCTTCCGCCCAGAACGACTCACTGACGCCAGAGTGGATTATCATACTACGTGCCATTTCGACTATAGTTCTATTTGCTCGTTCTGCAATACCATTTTGCTGAGGGGTGTGAGGAACAGTTAATTGCCTTTGGATACCATTTTCTTCTAAGAACTTGTTGAATTGATTATTTATATATTCACGACCATTGTCACTCGTTATGGCCTTTATTTTCCTTTCGTGTTGATTTTCAACCAGGTTCCATAAAATCAAAAATTTTTAAAAGCCTCACTCTTATTTTTTAAAAAATATACCAAAATATATCTTGAATGGTCGTCAATAAACGTAAGAAAATAACGAGTACCTCCAACTGATGTTACATTTATTGGACCACATATATCACTATGAACTAAATCAAGTAAGTTGTTTGCTCTTTTTTGATAAATTTTTGGAAATGGCTGAGAACTTATCTTCGATTTCACACATGTTGGACAAGTAATATTATTTAGAATTCCTTGTTCTTTTATGCCATTTACTGCTTTCTTTCTTTTTATCTCTTTCAGAGAATTAACATTGAGATGTCCGAAACGATTATGCCAAGTCATGGCCTCGGTATTCTCCAAATAAAAATTTCTATCACAATTCTCAGTAAATACAAATAAATTGCCTTCTTTTTGAGCTGTTAAAACTATTTTGCCGCTTTTTTTTTTCCTTTACTTCGGCGATATTATCTTGCAATTGCAAAATAAAACCATTTTCAGTAGCTTTTCCACAAGGTATCACGCAAAATGACCTTACCGCTTTCAGTTGTAATCACCACATCCCCTTAACCTTCAGCATATATATAATTATCGCAGGCCAACATAATTTCTTCTCTAATATTCTGGAATGTGAAAAACATTTCACGTTCGCTGCACATATGCGCAGTGTCGCCGCTGTCGGTACACCAATTATTTTTATTAAAAGCCTTTTTATTAAACGCTGCAAAAGAACCAAACGCATGATGTTTTTCTTCTTTCTGCACGCCATCTTTTAATTTTCACTCCTTTGCAAAATGCCCACGCTTATGACATTTGTAACATTTGAACTTCCCACCATTGTCACCAACACCAATTTCGTTTCCCTTTTCATTTTGTCCCCGTATGTTTGCACGTGCTGAAAAAACTTGCTGAACTACAGTTCCCGAGCCATTACTAATTTCGTTCTGTTGTGTCCGACGATCTCCTTCTTCAACCAATTTAAGTTTAAGTACACCGAGCGTTGGTAAATCGTCTCTCGTTTCAATCGCTATCACGAAGTTTTCAAAATCTATTGGCAAACTTGACTCAACTCTTCTCCCAAGACGATTCCAACCTCACTTAATTTTTCAGTGATCTCGGTAAATTTGTTAAGATATTCGGGCATGTTACAGCCATCAGTCATGCGAAGATTTAAAAGCTTCTTGTAAAGACTCACTTTACGTAGAGGACCGCTGGGTTTATAAACGTCGCTTAATTTTTTCCATGCTTGGTGAGCTGTCGTGCAGTTTTTTATGTAGTTAAGCTGAGACGGTTTAACGAATAAAATTACAGTAGCAAGTGCCTTTTCATTTTGTTGCTCCCATTTTAGAGCTTCTTCAACCACTGCTGGTTTCAGCAGCACGCTCCATAAATCTGAACGCACCAACACACATCGAATCTGAACGCACCAGGTATCGTAGTTGTTGCTATCCAATTTTTCTTTTTCTTTTTTTTGGTACAAAGAATTCATCATTTTCACTATTTTTTAAAATCTGCCTGGGCCCATAACCTGTTGAGTTCGATGTTTTATTCAGACTAAACTAAAATACGTTACAATATGAAAACTTATACATACAAGAAGTTAAGGATAAAGAAAAAAAGAATGACAAACTAAAATAATGCGAAACATATTCAGAGTTGCAACTAAGGGAAATAATCCAACCTACTATATGGAGTGGGAAGTGGATATTGTAGAAAGTACAAACGGACTGTAAAAACAACAAAATAACATATTAAGTGTTACAAAAATGTCTTTATTTAGACAATTTTTTAAGCAAATTATTTAGAAAACAAAAGTTAAAAAAGGCTATTTAACTTATTCTTGCTAGTAAAAGTTTTGCTATCTAAAACTCAAAACCAATTCTTCTCCCCACATTATTACGCTCTTTTTCTGGTGTCTTCTTGCAAGTATTTCGGGTTTGGGAACACATTCTAGAAACATTTAGCAACAATAAGTAACAATTTTTAGTTACTGAATAGATCTCTTGCTAGTAAAAATTTTACTAGCGAAAACTTGCAACAATTTTTTCTCTCTCATATTTTTACGCTCTTTTTCACTCTCTCCTTGCAATATTTTCAAGTACGCCAACACATTCTAAAAACAATTAGTAACAATTTTAAGTTACTGAACAGATACAATATGCGAAAAATAGTTGCAGGTCTAGATTAAAAGCAAAATTTTTCATCTTATGGGAATCGCAAACATTAAAAATATACGAATACGTTTTATAATAGTTATGCTGAAGATTACAATACTAACAAAAAATATTTTTTTTAAATGTTAATATGAATGTTAATATTAATCAAGCACATGTAGACGAATTTTTTTTGCAATTGTCGATAAATGACTGTATCTCGTCAGTCTAAGTTAGTTGTAAGATTTATATTTTTCAGAAAAATAATTTCTGCTGTCTTAAGATTATGAAAGATTATATTTGAATTGGGTGTATGATATTTTTTATAACTCTTCCACTGGACGCTGACTTATCTTAAACCAAATTTAAGTTTCGGGAATTATGGTGTTTCTAACCCAGTGATGTTTTTACTGTAACAAAAATTATTCTGCTTCGGACGTGATATATAGAAATCGAACTCGCAAAAATGACTCACTGAAGTTAAGGAAATTAAGTATTAAATATTAAAAATATGCTATTGCTATAGCTAACTTCTTTACTACACTGTATATATTTATTTTTTTATCATTCTTCGCCAAGTTAAAAGATAAATATTAGCATACGAGTGGCTGTACATACATACACCAATACATTATTATATTTTTGGATTGTTTTTTAAAGATAAAACTTTTAATTTGCCACATTTTATTTTTGGTGATTGAATAGAATGATTTTTGTATGTATGATGATATATGTATGGAGAACATTAGTTATATCAATGTTGACATAAGTGTTTATTTGTTTGAATTAATCCGTATATAAGCCGTTTCTAACCATTTAAATAAATAGTCGTAGTCGTTTTTTAAGTCAAGAATATTAAATGCCAATTTTACAATATCGGTATTATTAATTCTTTGATTTACATTTTCAGTAGCCCTTATTTGTAAAATTTTATACATCTGCAATGTGTCGATTTGATTTTTCCTTAAATAAAATGCAATTCAATATAATAACATTAGGTTTAGATCCAAATAACATGAAATAAAATTATCTTAAATGCTACCGTATGATTGTTGGTTAAGCACAATCTACCAACTCTGTTTCACAATAACAAGTTATGTTGGAAAACTATTTGTAAGTGCATGTTACCCTTTTTATTTTATTGTGAAAATTACAGCGCCAATTTTTATTTTTAAACAGTCTTAAGATATTGCGTTTTCATATGATACATTTAAATAATTGACAACATGCTAAAATAAATAAATAAGATAATATTAAGATATATAACTCTAAAGGTGCGGTCAGGCAGAAAAAAAAAATCGGCACGATTTTGTTCCAACGTTGATGACAGTTCTTCAACATCAATACAACATACTGTTTAACAAGTTTACGGTATAGTCACAATGTTAAAATGATAACGTCAAATGACAATACTTTAAATTCAAATTCACAAATTCAAAGAAAACTACATATTTTCCATTTCAACAATTTAGACAATAATATTTCGTTGTTATATCCTATACATAAAAGTGCTAAATTCTCGCTTTCGAATATTAAAGAAAGCTTCGGGTCAATCGTATACTTTTCTTTTGTAAATATTCGTGGTTATAAAATTACAGCAATCCATCCTAATAACAAATGAATACTAGAAAATGGATTTATACTAATAATTAAAGAAATTGTGAGTAAAAAACTTTAAAATTTCAAATCGTGTGATAATTTTTTTTTAAATGTTTTTGAATATCCCCCACCATCACGACAAATAGAAATAACAGAATATTTTAACTTTTTTCCGCAAAAACTCTGTTTTAAAATGTATACTATGTATTAAGGTGCTTTTATCTTTATATTGATTACTCTGGTAGTTTTATATTAACAAAAAAAAAAAAAAAAAAAAAAAAGGAAGTGATAACAAAACATGATTATTTTTATTATTTTTCTGTTAAAAAAACCAAATTTTGGTTTCAATTTTTCCTACTTGTAGTTAAAATTATGATAAATCAGTCGATTTATTATATATGTTTTTGGCTTCAAAATCTGCTGAATTATATCTAGTACATAAATTAAAATTATTTTTATTGAAATCAGTTCACCAGTTTTTTTTTTCTCTGAGTTATTTTGACCAAGTTGGCCAATCGGAGAGCTGACAATACCATTGCCCCATTAAAACCCTTTTTCTAAATTGAGTTTGTGAGTAGTAAAAAATGAAGATAATTAAATGTGGTCAATTGGAGAGGTGACATGTTGCTTATAACTTCTTTTTACTGATAAATGTTTTTTATGTTGTTCGATTCTAAATATTTTGGATACAATTTTGCCTTCCTATAAAAAATATTTACTTAGCTTGTTTTTACACATTACGATTGTTTTGTAATTATTGTCCAATTTAGTAAGGATATAAGATTGAAAATCAAGAGAAAATCATAAAATCTATAATAAGTGCACTGCATTAGAAAAGCATGATTCAACAGCAATAATTTGTTTAACGTAATGTTTTTAGTCGGTAGTTCCTTAAACATGATTAAAAATATATAAATGTATGCAAAATATGTCTATACTAGTTTGTTAGTGATAATGCAACCAACTTGAACAGAATAAATTCTTGTCCACACATGCAATTTCTATTGCGGCAAATAACTGAAATTCTCTTTTGGAATTGTAGTCGTGTCCACATATTTAAATGTTGTTTATGCAATTTTGGTCTTGATTGCTTAGATTTTGTTTTTGCTTAAACTACAAATGACAAAACAAAAGAGAATTGCATGTACCTGAAACAGTGTACCCGTTTCTATTCGTCTTTCCGCTCTCACCTATAAATTCAAGAGCTGCGCAACAAAAGTTGTAAGGTATGGACAGGGACTAAGAAGAAAAAGTTACCTTAAAACTCCAAGTAATGAAAAAAGGGATTTTTTCAGTCGAATATTCAAAAAAGTGTATTCGCTGCGTATATGAAATTCGCAACGAAACATTTCTTACTGTCATCTTCTTTTAAAACATCAATTTTTAAAGCTTTTACGGAACCATAACGTCATTTACAAATAAAAGAAAACCAAATGGTGCCTATAAAGATGGATTTTGCTTTCTGTTATGATCGATCCGTTTTGGGTATAAATGTGCTAATTGTGGATCATCTAAAGATCGAGTTCTTTACACTTGCAATGCGAGAAGTGCATGCTCCAAAAACTTTAGGGAATTTGTGAAAGATTTTAGAAAATATGCTCTCCGACTATTAAAAACGTTTGAAACAAGTATGTTCTATCAAAACGG
The DNA here is from genome assembly GCA_937654795.1 of Cistogaster globosa. Classification (NCBI taxonomy): domain Eukaryota; kingdom Metazoa; phylum Arthropoda; class Insecta; order Diptera; family Tachinidae; genus Cistogaster; species Cistogaster globosa. The sequence goes on from OW569403.1 coordinate 119,360,214, forward strand.
ATAAAGAAAAATCATGATAAAATCTGTTTCACTTCTAAACGATGGAGAAAAAACACTATCACCGTATGGCGAATTAGTGAGAGATTTATCAATAGTTAATGAATATTTTATCACAGTAAAAACAACTTGACAAAATTTAGTGTTCTGTTGCTTACGTATAAGACTTTTAGATAAGTTTACTGGAACCAACATAACGTCTGTTTTATATGCCGCTCATACCATACAACTGGCGTTCACAGACGTTGTGTTTACGTTAATACTTTTAAATATTTGTATCAACGATAAATGAATTAAAATTTACTTTTTTCGTTAAGGTTCATTTTTTAATTTAATTTCTAAAAATTGCATTTTGTGGCCATACCGAAGGTTGATACGAAGGAAAAACAAATTTACAGAACGAGTTGCAAAGAGAACAACGAACAAATGCTTTACGTTGTGTGTGAACATCGTCAAACGAAATTAATATTGATTAGTTGGTTAAATAGATGATGTTTACAATGTACACAGCTTAAGGTAGATAGAAGCGAAGAATGCTGATGAAGGATGTAGCGATCCTGAAAATGCGGCATTACATTCTGCCAGTGTCTAATATTTCTTGCTTTCTTTGGAAAACGTCCGCGTACATTTGAAAATAGTTTTTCTTTCTAAAATTTTAAGAAATTGTATTAAAAAATGAACCTAAACTGAAAAAAGGAAATTTTAATTTATTTATAATATCCACGGTTCAAACCTTGATTGGGAAAAAATTAAAAATTATTTTAAATTGTTTTGGTACTTCTCAGCCACACCTGACAAATGTTAAATTTGGGAAGGCCCCAAATATACATGTATGTAAAGGAGTCGTTACAGCCAACCGAATTGAAAGAAATAGAATGCCTAGTATAAACTTTAAAGCCTGCATTTAAGACTTCAATTGCAAGAAGACCAGCTTTTGTTGGGAGACTTAATTAAACTTATATTTATTTAAATTCTATTCTTCTCCTAAACAACAAACAAGACGTTGTAGAGCCATCACGACATTTCCTTATCGATGGTTTATCAGTTCAAAGTACGTCATCAGTACTTTCTTAAAGGATCTTGAAGTGGATTCAAGTTTAGAAGAAAAAAGAAAAGAAAATGTTTTGCATAAAGTGAAGATGCTTACTGCATATTTACTTACAAAATCCATTCAATTTTTAATTAATGAAATTCAAATGAGTTGGTAATGAAATGCTAATTATTCAAATTAATTTAAATCAATTCAATCCAAATGAATTGCAATTCACTTTGACAAAATTCACTTGAATTGACTCAAATTTCATTAAATTTTTTTTTTCAAAAGAATTATTTTCAAATTTGCTAATTCAGTGTGTGAATTAAACATTAATAATAGAATTTAATCGAAAAATAAAGGCTGCTATTGCCAAAAAATTGTTTGTTAACTTTTTTTAAGTAAGTTAAAAAACATCTATCGGAAAATGAAGTTATGGGCAATGTAAAACAAACATAATATTATCAAACATAAATATTATCAGACAAAGTAAAATATTTGTTGAGAATGAATGAAAGTAATTTTTAATGTTCCACTGTATGTTTACTTTGCTTATTTATACTTTGAAATATTTGTAATAATCTAATTTACTTCTTTATTAAATTTGTACTTTTCTGAAGTCTTACGGTTGATGTGGTCAAAAATCTTCTTCTTCAAGATACCAAATTTGATAGTCAAGATTCGGAAAAAGAAGTTGCCTTAAATACAAAGAATTTAAAAGAGAAGAAGAAAAACTGATTCAGTGTTTCAATTGTAAGGAATTTGGCCACATATCTAGGAATTGTCAACATAAAAATAACCACTAAAGTAATGTTAAGAGTTATAGGAAAAATGAAAGAAGAGAAGTTTCGTCAACTCTTATTAAATGTTTTTGCTCCTACTAACAAGCGGTACGAGAACAACAAAAGCTTATTTTGGTATGTTTACAGTGGCGCCAGCAACCACATAATGAACAACAATGATTTTATTTATGTTGCTAATAAAAGTGAATTACTCGTTAAATGCGCTGGAGACGTTGACTTAAATATAAGTATTCAGTGATAAAGGGAAAAAGGATCTAACGGTGAAAAACGTTGAGTATGTTCTTGTTTTATGTGCAAGTCTTCTTTCTGTCAGACAAATGACCAAAGACGGGAAAAAAGTAATTTTTAAAGGAGAATTTTGTAAAATTTTTAATAAAGATAATTATCTTACTATTTCTGCAACGGTTTTTAATGATTTGTATCGTATTGACAGTGAGGTACAACCAAGAGGAAAAAAAGTTTTTATCGCTAAAAAAGAATTTAGTTTATGGCACAGAAGCATGGGTCACATTTGTGATAGAAATTTAAATGAAGTAAGAAAATCTTCTCATGGTATTAATTTTGAAAATGGAAAAAACAAGGACCCATGTGTAGTCTGCATCAAAGGTAAACAAATCAGAACACCAAGCAGAGAAGATGGTATAAGAGCTACAAAATTGTTAGAACTGGTACATTCTGATGTAATGGGATCACTAAATGTGAATTATTTTTCTGGTGCTCGATTTATTGTCACATTTGTTGACGATTTTTCTCGAAAGTTGTTTGTATATCCGCTTAAAAGAAAATCTGATGTTTTTGAAACGTTTGTAGAATTAAAAAAAAAAATGGTTGAAAACCAGTGTTCTACAAAAATTAAAATTCTCGGAACAGACAATGGTGGTGAATATGTAAAAAAAATTTGAATGTTTTTTGCGAAGCAATGGAGTTATTCATCAAGAGACATGTCCGTTCTCTCCAGAACAAAACGGTAGGGCAGAAATAATAAATCGAACACTGATGGAACGTATGAAGTGTATGCTTATTGATAGCGGTTTAGATCGCCGTTTTTGGGCTGAAGCGGCGAACACAGATTGCTATGCCCTGAAGAAATTTGGTCGGGTCGTCGTCCTAATTTAAAGTTTTAAAAAGTATTTGGATGCCCTGCTTTAGTTCACATACCAAAGGAGAATCGACATAAATTATATGTGAAATCCATCGAGTGTATTATAATGGGGTACAGCGCTGAAAGTAAGGCTTTTAGATTATTCAACCCTAATGATGGTGGTATTATTGTCAGCCGTGATGTTATTTTTTTGGAAAAAGGTAGTGTCAGTTTAAAAGAAAAGAACGATATATACTATCCTGAGGTGATACAAGAATACAGAAGTGTTAATTTAGAGGAAGGTAATACCGAATGTGAATTAACACCTGAGATTGGGTCTTCAAATATTAATCGCGAACAGCAAGTAGATGAGTCGGACGAAAGTGTGTATGATGACTCGTACGAGTCATCTTTGCTGTCACCTGTTGAAAAAGAAGAAATGAGTGGTTTCCAAATGCGTACGAAAGATAGAACATTCATGCGGGTGATAATATTCGTCGCTCTTCTTGTATAGCTAACAAAAATCAGCAGTCACAAAATTTCTGTGCATTGAAATTCGTTTCTGACGATCAAAATAACATGTTGGAGGCAATGTCGTCAAATAACTCAGATGAGTGGAAAGCTCCCATAAAGTCAGAGATAGACTCATTGTTGAAAATAAAAACGTGTACTTTGATTGATCACCACCTGGTAAAAAATCAATAAAGTCGAAGTGGGTTTTTAAAACTAAAAAGTATGATCAAGGTAATACTGTGAAGTGGAAAGCGAGATCGACTACAATGAAACGTTTGTACCTGTTGTAAGATATGAGTTAATTCGATATTTGTTATACTTGGCGGTAAATCACGACTTATACATACATCAAATGGACGCAGTTAGTGCGTATTTAAATGGTACGTTAAAGGAAGCAGTATATATGCAACAACCAGAAATGTTCGAGGATGGCTCGGAAAAGGTATGTAAGCTAAATGAATGAATGAATGAAACAATTAACAACGAACTACTCAAGATGGGTCTAATCAGAGGTGAGGTAGATCAATGTGTTTATCAGAAATTAGAAAATGATTAGATGTTGTACGTGGCGATTTGTGCTAATGACGTCTTGATATTTTCAAACAATTTGAAGCGCCTTGAGTCACTAAAATCCAAACTAGCCATTAGCTTAAAAATGAAGGACATGGGAGAAGGGTCAACTGTACTGGGTACAAAAATTACCAGAAGCAAGGAAAGCTAATAAAATTGACCAATCGCGTTACTTAGCAGATGTTTTGGTTCGTTTTGGAATGAGTGATTGTAACCCAGCTTCAACACCAATGGACTATAATCCAAAACTGTCTGCCACTATGTGTCCGAAGGATAAAGAATGTAAACAACAGATGTCAAAAATTCCATATATGCAAGCGATTGGCTGTTTGTTATTTGCAGCTCAAATTTCTCGTCCGGACATCTGCTATGCTGTCAACTGTCGTTTTGGAACCAATCCTGGTAAAACTTATTGGGAAGCAGTTAAACGTATAAAGCGGTACCTAAAAGGTACAATCAATAAAGGAATATTTTACAGAAAACAAAAAGATAATAACATTAAAGGTTTTTGTGATGCTGATTGGGAAGGAGATGTAGATGACTGCAGGTCTACAATAGGCTACGTTTTTACATACCAGTCTGGTGCCATTTCATGTTCAACAAAGAAGCAAAAAACAGTAGCAGTATCTTCGACGGAGGGCGAGTTCATGTCACTTACTGCTGCAATTCAGGAAACTGATTCCTGAAACGTCTTGAGGCTGAACTTAATCCTCGAAACAACAAAAGTATGTTGTTAGGTTGCGACAACAAGGGTGCCTTACAAGTTGCTTTAAATAACAATTACTCGCCAAGAACTAAACATGTAGACATAAAAGCTAAATTTATTCAACAAAATATCGATGACAAAGAAGTTGTTTTACAATACCTTAATACTGATGAGATGATTGCTGATGTTTTAACCAAACCTGTACCTCCTTAAAAGATAAAGCTTTTTTCAGAAAGTTTTGGTCTTCCTTAATTTTATTTTACTATTGCATTTATTTAAAAATTGGAATTGTCATTGCATTGCAATTTTTTTGTGAATTGGTTGTTGTAGTTATTGGTTTATTTGTTTAATTGTAAATTTACCATTCAGGAAGGATGTTGAGAATGAATGAAAGTAGTTTTCAATGTTCCACTGTATGTTTACTCTGCTTATTTATACTTTGAAATATTAGTAACAATCTTATTTACTGAGCTTGTAACTTCTTTATAATTTTTATAATTTTGTGAAGTCTTGTCAATAAATTCAAATTAACAATATTTACGTCAGTAAATAATAGTAAAAGACGACATAAAAATAACTATTCTAAATAATAATTGTTACAATAAGAGAAAATATTTATTCAGTTAAAATAATATCTTTTACAAAACTAATGTTTTTGTCATGATTTAGCAGTTATTAAGAAATTCTTTTTATATACATATAATTGTTATGTCTCTGAATTTAACAGCTTTTGTTTGGAAAACGTTTAAAAAAAAAGCTTAAATATAAAATTAACCTTTAACTCATGTTTATACATACTGCACTGTCCGGCGAGTGATTCATTTGACAAACTGCAAGTGCCATGTTATCGAATTATTGGAAAATCAATTTAAAAAAAAAACGTCTTAATTCAAATATTTTCTGGGTAGGTATGTACAGTGAATCAATAAAGTTTAGGCGGGATCTGCCTAACTTGATAAAATAATAATGATTCCGTTTTAAAGATAGATGTGTTTATTGACTACTCAACACAAAAAATAATTCTTATTTTGTTATATCTTATATACAAGGCTTTAAAACCTAAAAAACCCAGTAATTTTGGAGACATACTGCATTTATGCACTTTGATCGCTAGTATAACGGCAAATTTACACGTGTTTATTTAAATTCATGTTTCTGCACATGGTAAATTCTCAGTAGGCAAGCTTTAAATGTAAAAAACAATTAAAAAAAAATTATTATAAATCTTCATGCGCAGGGAAAATCCTATCGCAAAATTGGTGTTATTATACAGAGGCCCTATACTACTGAAAGAAACATCATAAAACATTATAAAAAAACTAGCAATTAAGAGCGTGAGAGTAGAAGTAGATGCCCAAAAAAATTTACACCACGCCAGGAGCGGATAATTGTTGCTGCAATGGCTCAAAATCCAAAGATTTCGGCTGTAAAATTGTGCCAGGAAATGAAGCAAAGTTTCAATGAAAACTTTAATCCTTTTTTTAATCCTTTTAACAGTAAGAAATACGCTACACAGAGCTGGCTATCAGGGAAGAGTTCCCCATCGTAAACCGTGTCTTTCCGATATCAACAAGATAAAGAGGTTAGAGTTTGCAGAACTCCACATTAATCAGCCTCAAACCTTCTGGATATTTAGCGATGACTCAAAGTTTAACATTTTTGGCTCAGATGGTCCACAAAAAATTTGGCGAAAAGCAAAAAAAAAAGCTTTAAGAAAATAATCTTATTAAGACTGTTAATCACGGTGGTGGCAATGTTATGGTCTGGGGGTGTATGGCGGCATATGGAGTGGGAAATCTTGTCTTTATAGATGATAAAATGGAAAAGCACTCTTATTTAAATATTTTAAAAGAAAATTTATTTCCAAGTGTTGTTTAGCTGGGCTTAGATGGGAAATTCTTGTTTCAACAAGATAATGACCCAAAACATTCTTCATATCTTGTGCAGGAATGGATTATAAACCACTGCAAACAGTTGAAAACCCCTCCGCAATCGCCCGACACGAATCCTACAGAGCACATTTGGCATCTACTGGAAAAAAAGATACGGAAACATAACATTACATCCAAAGAATCGCTTAAAGCAGCGCTTCGCTTAGAGTGGAAAAACATTACTCCTGATGAAACGTCTAACCTAGTAAAAAGTATGAGTCGACGATTAGAAGCAATTATCCAAGCTAAAGGAGGTTCAACCAAGTACTAGACGCGCAAAAACCAAGAATAAACAGAAAATTTTTATTTGTGTGCCTAAACTTTTTTTACATAGACTTACTTTGTTTTTTAGTTTTATAGCGTTGTATAGTAAAAATAATAAGATATGAATTATGTTTTATGTTAAATCGTAAATAAACACATCTATCTTAAATACGGAGTCATTATTATTTTATCAAGTTAAGCAGATCCAAGATAATTGAGCAATTACTCTTGAAAATCATGATGTGCCTAAACTTAATTGATTCACTGTATGTACGTGAATTGCGTATTTTTTTGCTAATGATTAGTGTCAATTTCAAATCTTTTATAACTTGTAAAATACTGAACCGATTTAAATAAAAGAAAAGATTGAGAGATAGCGAATGATAAAACAAAGAGGCATCTTACTTATTAATTATATAGATTTGCCTTGAAAAATACTTTCTGTTAGAACTTTCTAGCTGGTTATTCCAGTCTAATTACTATCAAGTTTTATAAGAAACAATAGTCACTTAAAAATCTTAAAAAAGTTCTTATGCTTACTTTTCAAAATGACTTAACAGGAGTAAAAAATTCGTTATTCTACCATTCACCACAAAAAATGGAAAAAGGGCATATCTATGTTTGTCATTCCGTTTGTAATTATTGTAGACCCCATAAAGTATATATGTCTATCCTGAGTTCTTATGCATAGCGAAGTTGATTGAGCGATGTTCGTGTTGAAATCAACTTAGCCAAGGCACTAGATAAGCTAGAGAAATATTAAATACGCCAATCGGTCAGACATAGTTTTGAAAATTTTGCTATTGAAAATCAACAAAGTTCATAAAAAAATACGATCGTGAACCATATTTTTAAAGATATAAATATGGGCATCATATTAAAGCTTTGAAAAGATCTTTGAGAAAGACCCAAAATTAAAAACATAAATTCTAAAATTTTATTTTTCTCTCACCCCAATATTAGAGTTACTTTACTAAACTAGATTAACATATGTACTTGGTGAAGGGTATAAAATATTCGGCATTGCCGAATATAGCACTCATGCTTTTTACAATAGTTTATAACAGGTCATAAAACTGGATGTATTTTGCTGTTGTCGTGTTTTAAATTTATTAAGACTTACCAAGGGTAGGATGTAAAAAGTCTACAATAGCAATCCATGAATTCCGCTAAAGTTTGTTTTGGAACTACTAAAGTTTAGTTATCTTATCAGTTTTATGGGTATTTTTTAAATTTTTTATTTTCTTATCTAAAATATTCTTGTATTTGTAGTTTTGTTTAATTAGTAGAAACAGAAAATATGAAAAACCTAAATATGTTGTGTAGAACCATCAATTAAATATATTCATATCATTTAGTGTTTTTAATTTATAGTATTTTCTTTGTGTTTTTAGTTTCTTCTATATTTGTACGTTTTGAAATATACATCCGTACTACATCTGCAAATTGTACCTTTCAGGGTCTTCATAGGCACTTGATAATCTATTATATCAGGGTAAATTTATTAATTTAAAGTTTAGGAGGTCATTAAATCTGTATATTATTCGTTAAAGGTTTTTTACTTTGTTATTTGTATTACTGAGTTCTTTAATATTAACTGATTTTTTAGTATTTTCATTCTGCAACTCCACATACCAACACGAGTTTATTATAAATGATTTAGAAATTCACACAATTTTCTGTCACCATTTTACGTTTTTTAAAATGAAGACAAATGGTATAAAAACCAATTTCCAATTGTATGTATTAACCACATTTTAGTTGCCTTTTTAGTAATTTAAAATGCATGCGCCTGTTTTCTTGGGGTATCGCTGTTATTTTACTTTGACAATCTGATTAAAGCAGATCTTCAAATACGTTTTTTTTTACTTAAAGCAATATAGTGTAACAAAGAAACTAAAATATTCCATCCATGAACATTTGTGTAGATATTTTACTAAATAAGTAGCTCTTCATTCAGATACCAAACCACCGAATTCGTCAACTTTTAAGCTTCTTACGATGACAATTAAAAAAAAAAAAAACTATATTCATTTCATAATAGCAATAGCTTTCTTTGATTCAACTCATAACGATAAAATTTAACATTTTATTTAGATGATCTACAAAAATTTATATTTTCGAACTTTTGTTTTTTATTTATGGCGAAAATAGGCCACTCCAAATTTTTTAGTTTAAAAACGACAGTAATGGGATTCATTTGATTCAAACGTTAAATTTTGTTTTTTTTTTTTGTGAAATTATGTCATCGAAACACTTATTTAAATACATTTCATATATTGATAATTTCTAAAACTTAATTCTTAGGATCTTAGGCGTACGTGCACTCCTTGCAACACGTTAGTAAGTAAATTTATAAAGCGCTTTTGTTTATATTTGCAGATCCTCCCGTTATGTCTGAACAGCAGCAGAATGTTCAAGAGCCGCAATATTTACCAGATCCACGTGATGGAAGCATATATCAACTAGGTGATATGGGAAGCTTGAAGAAGTTACCTTACACAATACCGCAATTAGTGGCGAACGCACCGTGTCGCTCATCAGATGGCATATTGTATTCCGGGAAAAAGAGTGACACGTGGTTTATAGTTGATCCAAAGACAGGTAGACGTGAAAAAGTGGATTTTGATGGTTCAGTAGATGGGGGAGACGGTGAACGTATCGGTTGGGCCACATCGAGATCTATTTATTTGGGTAGAACACAATATACTGTTATGATGTATGACAGTACAAAAAAGAATAAAAATGCTAAACCATGGAATATAACTTTTTTTGATTATAGTTCGATGACGACAACACCAGATATATCAAAAGACTATGGTTAGATAAGAAAAATTAAGTAAGTTAAAGGTAATAAAACGCTATTTTTGTTGTATTTGTAGAATATTTACATTTAACAACCACTTCTAATGGCAACATTTTGACCTTGAATCGTAAAAATGGCAAATTTTTATGGAGAAATGACTTATCAAGTCCTGTGGTAGCTGCTTTCCTTTTGGGTCCCGAGGGTTTGCTAAATGTGCCATTTACCACTGTGTCTGACGAAGCCTTTCAAGCTATATTAGAGGAATCCAAAAATGGAAATGTGAATACAGTAAAGCTTTTGTAAGTTTTATTAAAACACATTTTTTTCTAACTAATAAGTAAATTTGTTGGAAAATTTTCAGCCAATCTTTATATGTGGGTGAATATAAGCACGGATTGTATGCGTTGCCCTCGTTGGTAGATAAGAACACACCACGTATTTCTACAGCTCCAGCCATCAAACTTTTGGATGGTCCTCATATAAATGTTGATCCCAATACAATTTATTTAAATGATGTTATTGAAAAGAACGCTGGAATTCTGCTAGGCCACTACAATGTTCCCAGTGATGTTAATTTACAAATTTCTCCTTCGCCTTCTGTCATAAAACAAGAAAGTAACCGCCAGTTGGCCACTATTAATGCGGCTGTTAATGGTCCTGGTCTATCCATACTCTCCAAAGGAAATGAAAAACATTCAGCGGACATTGGTGTACAAACTGAGCCACAGCCGGTCATTGAATTGGAACTGAAGTCGAAAATAATTGATAGAAATTTTGGTCGGTTTGATTTTAATAAAACCAAAGAAATAATCATTGATAACAGCAAGCAAGTGCGTTCATTTATCTATGAATGGTTCATAAATCATCCCAGCAATCAAGTACACGTAATATTGTGTATTATTATTGTTGTAATGATTTTAATGTTTTGGTACATGTACAGTTCCATGCGTGAATTAAGAAACCAAAGTGAAAATGGTTCAAAAACTAATGGTTACAGTGGCAGTCGTGGTAGTGGTAGCAGTAACATAAGTGCTCAAGATCTTATTGATTTGGGCGGTGGTCGCATAAAAGTTGGCAAAATATCTTTCAATTCTAACGAAGTTTTGGGAAAAGGTTGTGAGGGGACTTTTGTATTTAGGGGGACGTTCGAGGAAAGATATGTAGCTGTTAAACGTTTACTGCCTGAATGTTTTACATTTGCTGACCGTGAGGTGGCCTTGTTACGTGAAAGTGACGCCCACGAGAATGTGGTGCGATATTTTTGCACCGAACAGGATCGTCAGTTTCGCTACATAGCTGTAGAGCTGTGCGCTGCTACATTACAAGATTATACAGAAGGTGAGCGCTGTCTGGAATTGCGGAAGCAGATATCGGTGTGGGAAGTAATGAAACAAGCTGCTGCCGGGTTGAATCATTTGCATTCGCTGAACATAGGTAAACAGTTTTCTAGTTTTCATTTTAATATAGTTTAATCTAAAATTTTTATTGTATTACGAAGAGAAAAGTTCGGCAATAATGATTGAAAAATATTATGTCGCATATGTCCACCACGACCACGGTAACAGATGTCGACTCTTTCATAATAGTTCTTAATCGCATTAATTATGCTACTGAGTTTTCAGCCTCATCTTTTAAAAATCGGCCGTTGAGCATGCAAAGGCTTTTCAATAATCGCTCTAGGATATTCGGAGGCCCGAATGTGAAAATTTAGCTTGTTCATATACCCTGACAACTGAAAATGGGCTTCGTCTAAATAAATATTTTTTTTTCAGAAAAACCAGCGGGCTGTTTCTGAATGAATTTTCATAGTCGATTTTAATTATTTTAATGCGACTTTCGAGCGAAATTGCAAAAAAGCTAAATTTTGCACTTGTTGACGTGTCCATCCGTTTTATCAACAAAAACGCTGTAACATTGATTGATTAGAAATTTCATTTAAGTATAAAAAGATTAAACAATTTTATTTATTCTTAACAATTCCAAATCAAAGTACTTAATTCTTTTTGATTTATGCCCCCGTTAAGTTTTGGCTTGTGCAAGAGAAAAAATGAACTTTTTTGGTTGACATCAATAGTTGCTCATTTTGATACTTTTTAATAAAAAAATGCGGTTTTTGTAAAGATTGCACTGCGAAATCTAAAATAATTTTCAATGCGAAAGATTAAAATTCGTGAATAAAAATCATAAAAATGATTTCGTACCCGAAAATAAAATAACAACTTAAAATATTCGAATCGAACTCTGGCCAGAAAGTAATTTATTGTTTTTATACCTTTTACCATAGGTGGAAAAGGGTTTATCTAAGATTGTCACTTTCACAATATCCAATGCCATTGTGCGAAATTAACTTTGCTGATCGCTAATTCGAAAATTGCTATTGAAAATCAGAGAGATCTGTCCATGTTCTTTGAGGCAGCGGGCAAAACACCACGTATGCCTCTAATGTTCCCTACAATTTTTTCAACTTTTGTTTGTATTCCTGCAGGTGGTTGTGTTTATGATAAAAATTATTAAAAAAAGTAAAGAAAAACAGGTAAGGTTTTTACTTGATACAGCAACCTTTTCATATACTACGCAGGGACAACAAAAAAGCAAAGCTTAAATTTTTCGGAAAAAATCTTTTTTTTTAACAAAAAAAAACTTTATGGTAGAAAAGAATTTTTTGTGCCAATTTTCAATGCTGCTACTTTATGTGCCAATGTTAAACTGTTATAATTTACTCTAATATCAATAAGACTGTTCAAAAGGATCTGCATATGTTTGTTTAATGATTCTTCTCTGATTGGTCTATCCTATATTTAAACTTTTATAAGATTTATTAAAATCACCTTTGATTTCCCTAACTTTTTGTAAATTTTGTTGCCATTTTATACGCCTTTTGTGTTATATTATTCCTTAGACTTTGTCCAGATCATTTGATCTACTTAATTATCTCTTCTTTAAGTTTCTACTGTGCATTGCATAAATATCCAAAGTAAAGTTGAGTCCTATTAATATTGTAATTATCATTAAACAAATTTCAATAGTTAATAAACTGGGTCTTGAACTACCTCGACTTCTTTCACCACATTTGCATTAGGTTGTTCATATTCGACTGTTCTTTTCCCCATTTAAATTAAGGTTTTACCATGTTAGTTTCTTTTAGAAATTTTTTCATCATAAAACTGTTTCTGTATTTCTTTATATTTTAATATCCTCATACCGATTAATTTTTAGAATCCTGTTAACCATTCTAAACTTTCTTCTACTTTCTTTCTAGAATCCTATTTTTCTTTTTGTTCCCAATTTACAGGATTTTAAGCTCTTCTCATTAGATTGACCTCTTTATCTACCATATTTATCTACCATAAACAATAAAAACGTTCGAAAAAAATGAAAAAGTACTAATTGAATATGAACGATATAAAATTGTGCTTGTTTCTTCTAGTTTTGTTGCTTAATTTAGTCAGCGCCAGGATTATTTATCCAGGTGTCGTTTTTTTTTTTTTGCTGTTTTATTATATTTTCAATTATAAGTTTTCATCCCGCTTTCTTCAACTCTACAAGTTGTTTTATTAGTTTCTTTTTTTTTGGTGCTTTGGCTAATATCTATAACTCTTCCTTTTTTGGCATTGTATATGTTGCCTTGGGCAACTGAGGTTTTTTGCAGTTCTGTCATGCTCTATATTGGTTTTCTTTGTCTCTCATCTCTTTGTTTTCCTCTACGTTCTGACTTTCTTTTGTTCTTCTTTTATTTCTCTAACCTAATTAGTATTTTAACAATATTTTTCTTTCAATTACTTTGAAACAAAACTAAAGAAATTGAGTGCCAATAAAGACATTCCATGCGCAGCAGTTTTTGGAGATAAATTTTGTTTTTATTTCAATTTAATCAAATAATTTTTTAAGTCTAAAGGTGTGGTCAGATTAGTTAAATATTTGGCCAAAAAGACGTAACCACTATTTTTAGGGATATTTTTTCAATTTTTTCGGACACGTATAATTTCGAATGACGATTTATAATATAATAAATGAGATATCTTACCTTCTGTATTGAGTAGGCTCTTACATTTCTTAATAAGTATTTGAGAAGGGCAAAAATTTATTTCTATAGTTTAGTGGTTACGTGTTTTTGGCCAAATATTAGTCTATTCTGATCGTACTTTAATGTTTTTTAAGTGTAACCTTCTTTAAACTTTTTTTAATTGTTGTTAACTCTAATTTTTTTTTGTAATTAAATTTTTAGTTTTGTTTTTGCTTCTAATAGCAAAAAGTAATACATAAATAAATCTAAAAAAGGATATTCCCTCAGGTGAAGTAAATTGGCCTATAGGGGCTTATCGTTTGAATCGTGGCCAACCTTTTAAAAAGTTATAGACAGATGGCTTAATTTTTTAAAAAATTTAAATTTATTGATGTTATAATTGTTGCTAAAATTTTTATGCATAAAGAAAATTTAATACATTTTATTAAGAAGTCTTTGGCATGACCTTGATAAAGAAAAATAATTTAAAACTCAATACTTCATTAAACGGGTTATTGCCTGTTGCATTCTTATATTCAGGAACTTCGTGCTAATTATCTACAGTTCCTTCAACATATCCCAGTGCTTTTTTTATTATATTGGGAAAAAGACTTCTTGTATTTTTTTTTGTCATACAAATTAAACAGTATAAGAAAATATAGAAAATCAAAAAATATTTTTTTTTAATAAATTATTAGTTTGACTGTTATGATTTTAGGTCTGTTTCTTTACTCTACTTTGGGATCCCGTGGGATCCCAATTTGCACGAAAAGCGTTCCCGTACTTAAAAATTGGGTAAATGAGAGCGGTTTTGAGAGAATAAAGTTCTTCTTCTTTTTGCACGAAACAGCCCAAACTTTTTCTTCGTGCAAGTTATTTTTATTTGTGAAACAGCTGTTAAACATAAAGAAAATAAAAACAAATAAAAAAGTCACTAGCAATATTTAAAACAGAGTAAAATATTAATTCTAATTCTAAAAGACAATTTGTAATGGCAAATTTAGATGAGTTAAAAAACATTGTTGCAGATTTGGTAGAGACAGTTCAAGTGATTCTAGTGATTGTGACGACATCCTAGAGCTTATTGAACATGATTTCGACTTAGAAGAATAAGTTTTGTAGTTTCTTTTTGAAATTTTTAAATGCCAAAAGAGGAATAGCATTCCAAATTATTTAAATGAAATTGTTATATGAGAGTTATATATAAATTTTTTCGCAAAATTTGCAAACGGCCCCACATATGCTTCTTTGCGAGCTAACAAACGCAAAAAATTTGTAAGAACTCTTCCTATTTGTTTTTTTTTCTTTGTAATTTTTTCTTTAAATTGATTCTTTTATTAAAACAGTCAAAACACTATGACGTTTTAATTTGTGTTTAAAATTTAAATTTTGTGTTTCCGTACTTTTATACAATTTTGTCTCTTTATGAGAAAAAATTTAACTTGCTCTCATTTTCACGAACTTTACCCAAAACGTAAAGAAACAGACCTATTATAACAAATGAATTAAATTAATTAATTTCAATTTTACTTTACTTTCTAGAAATGTTTAAGAAAAAATTATTTACAAATTATTGCGTATGTATGTATATATATTTGATATATACTTTATGGGATCGGAAGTGAATATTGTATAAATTACCAATCTAATGACAAACTTGTATAACAACACCTTTTCTATTTTACCACGGTTCAAACTTCATACTTATTCATAGTGAATATAAATTTCAGAGAATCTTTTCAGTGCGTTTAAAAAACACAGCACTGTAATATATCTTTCTTTTGATTCACGTATTTTCCATTTGTAATTTTAAATAAATTATCTAAACTAATTTTGCAAAAGTTTTAAAATTTCGTCTTCTTTTTAGTACATCGGGACATAAAGCCTCAAAATGTACTCTTGTCTTTACCTGATGTCAATGGCGTTGTACGAGTAATGATCTCGGATTTTGGTTTGTGCAAGAAGCTTAACTATGGAAAGACAAGTTTTTCTAGACGCTCTGGTGTAACGGGTACAGATGGTTGGATAGCACCCGAAATGATGAAAGGACAGAGAACTGTAAGTTAACAATTTTAAATTGTTTTTAAATCATTCCGTTTTTAAGCTGTTTAAAAGTAGATTATTACATTTTTTTATTTTTTTGAATTTTATATTCGAGTTATTTAAAAAATATTAAAAAACTTCAAACACAATTGCATAATTGTAAATCGAAATTATTTAATTTTTAATTTCAAGTTTATAAAATAAATAGAAAAATTGAATGTAACCGAGTATTTTAAATTTTTATAGACAACTTCGGTAGACATATTTTCTTTGGGTTGTGTCTACTATTATGTGCTGAGCAGAGGACAGCATATTTTTGGGGACGCTCTGAAAAGGCAGGCCAATATATTGGCAAATGATTATAATATGAATCATTTAAAGGAAAAAGATTATATTGGAGAGGAATTCAGTAAAATTGTAAGTTTTTGTTAATGATTGTTGATTTTTTTATTTCAAGCTGTTGATTTTGTCATGCATTTGACAGATTTTGTCGGAACAACTTATAAGCGATATGATACATAAAGATCCACAGTGTCGCCCACCTGCTAGATGTATCGGCAATCATCCAGTATTTTGGAATAATAAAAAAATCTTGGCTTTTCTTCAGGATGTCAGTGATCGGGTTGAAAAGCTACAATTTAATGTAGAGCCACTTAAATCATTAGAAAAAAATGGAAATATAGTTGTATTAGACGATTGGAATTTACATTTAGATCCTATAGTAAGCGAAGATCTACGTAAATTCCGTGGTTATATGGGCGCAAGTGTGAGAGATCTTTTAAGAGCCTTAAGAAATAAAGTAAGTATTAAAATGTTATTTGGTTGATCGCAGTGCAGTGATAATTTGTATATTTTTCGTTTTAGAAACATCATTATCATGAATTAACAACTGAAATGCAGTGTATACTTGGCAGCATTCCAAATGAATTTACTAATTATTGGATCAGTAAATTTCCCTATTTGATATCGCATACTTATCATGCTTTTAGTATTTGCTCAAATGAGCCTATTTTTCAAACTTATTATAATTCCTCTTTCCATTTTACTCGTCCTGAATACTTTGAAGGTGACGATGATTTATATCCGACTCTCTTGCAGAGAGATCCCAAGCCTTTGCTTAAGCAACAATCTCAGTGCACAAGCCATAGTCCTAAGAAAATGTCACAAACTCCCCCACAAGCTCGTCTACGTAAGGGGGCCTACAATTTTCGCAAATCATTGGCTGATGAAGGCGATTCTGTCTCGCCTCAGCGCCTATTGCGCAATTTAGATAATGTCTTAGACACTGAGGAAGACAAACGTGATGTTTTTGCTAATTTTAAATTTCGACGTTATTCAAAGACATCCAATCGAATGTTTAATAATACAAATAAGGATAATAAAGCTGTTACATGGTCTTTAAATACTGAAACAACAACAACTAAGTTTGAATAGATTCTATCGGTTTCTTTCCTAATTTAGTTTAAGAAAAAGTCAAAATATTTTTAATTTTTAGTTTAAAATCTTTGTAAACTAGTTTCTTTTCTTTTCTCTCTTCTCTTTTGTTCTTTATTTTGTATCAAACTATATAAAAACTATATAATGCACCATCTTAAAATTAAAATACTTGTGTGGGATACAATTTCCTTTTTTCCTTTAGCATAAAATGTTTTAAAATAAATTTTTAGTTACTAATCAATTGTTTATAAATGAATATTTGTTAGGAGAGCTAAACTTCTAACAAATTAATTGTCTGTGATAATTAAATATTTCGTTTTTTTCTGTAAAAATATTAATGCAAAAATATAAGATAAAAAAAAAGTTGAAAATAACCTTAAATCACCTTATAATCGTAAAAAACACATCAAATGTTTTTATCAATTAAAAAAAAAAAATATGAGAAAATTTTATAAAAAATACTTTTATATATCTATGTAAATAAAATACAAAAAGAAAAAAAAAACAACACGCGAATGACCATTACGTGTATATGAAAATATACCATTTACTTGACTTCTCTATAACTTACCAAATTATTTAATTTAATGAGTTTTATAAACCTTTTTAAGATCAATGTTTTATTGTGTTTATTTTAAGTAACAAAATATATACATATAATTATGATTGGTTTATAAATAAAATAACAAAGCAAAAAAAAAAAAAACAAAACAACAAGAATCATGTTTTTCATTAACACTGGGGTAATATAAAACTTAATACATTAGTTAACAAATTAATAATAAATTAAGTATAAATAATTTTTGTTTAAACATTTATTCATAACAAAATTGTTTTCCTTAATATTTCTTCATTAGAAATTTGATTGAAAAACATAAATAACAAATTTGTTTAATCTAATTTAAAACAAAAATAAATTAAATCTCGTTTCTTTTATTTCTTATAAACATTTTTGCTTACCGACTCGTTCAACTCATAACATTGCAGATTTTAATTACTATTAATACCGATTTTTTCAAATCCTATAGTGCTCGTTTTATTTCTTAACAGTTTTACAAAGCGTTTTTAGACTGGTTTCTTTTTAAAAGCTACAACAACTGGTAATGTATGTTCCAGAAGGGAGCTTTTAATATTTTATTTGAGCTAAACTATTAACAAAGACTTACTTTTCATACAACACATAATTTTAGTTCTTGGTTATTTACATCGAGTTCACACATATACATTTTTCTTGCAGCAATTCTGAATTTTGTGGGTGAGAAAACGATAAATAAGATAATTTGGCACTCCTTTCTCTTCCACAAAATTCAGAATCGTTGCAAGAAAAATTGACGTGTGTGAACTCGGTATTACAAAAAATGTTATTCCACTACTTCAAATGGAATATTGAATAATCGGATTGAATATGAAACGAAATCACAATATTAAAGAAATCGCAGACGTTTATGTTATGATGTCATCTTATATCTTATACCGTTATACATATATTATTCATACATATAAAATATAAATAGTCAGGTATGTGATGGAAATCAGTGGATTTTAAAACAATAATTTTTGAACTTGTTTTCGTTTTATAAAACTCGTTTTTATTAATTTTCAAAAAATTCTATTTTTGCTTCGTGCTTCGAAAATCTTTAAAAACGTTAGTTTTCAAATCGATTAATTTCCATCAAATAAATAAGTTTCTATGTTATTATTTAACAATTAAAAATATAAATTTAACAGAAGTATTAATAAAAAATTAACTCTGAATTTTTGTAATTGTGTATAAATTAAATGCAAATCTTGGTATTGTACTATGGTGTTTTATTTATTTTTAATGTGTTTTAAATTGATTTGAAATATTTCAGTATGTTAAAATGTAAAATTTTGTATCAAGTCAAAATGACATCATCTATCTCTTCTTTTACTTTTAAAAATAAGTCACCATCAAAGTAACATTTGGTTGCAAAATTCCAGTCTATTATTAAGCGCTTGGTTGCCAGATTCTTGCCTTTTTTAAAGTTTATTCTTGTAGAAGTATTTTGTTAATTTACACCATCAAATTTATAATTATTAAAAGGTCGTTATTGCTTGCCTTCAAATTTGAAAAAAGTTAATGAGAGTTATAAATAACGGAAAATGGTTATAGAAGCAAATATTTTTTTATAATCCCGGTATTTGAAATCTACCAGGCATGTTCTGACAATCGCAAATCGCCTAAAACTTGCGATGTGAGTTGAAATCGCATGAAAGGTGTTCTGTAGTTCACAATCGTAAGAAATTTGGCGACTTGAAATCGCAAGCACAGACTGAAGTGAAGTTATAAATTTCACTTAAAATAAACTTTAAAACAATAAAAAAACTATACACAAATAAAAATTAATATGTTTTCTTTTATTTTTATCAAAATTTATTTATATTTTTACACAAATAAAGTGTTAAATAATAAATTTAAAATATGCCCTTTGTTTTATCAATTGTTTGTGTTGGTTTTTTCTTGAGTACTTGCGATTTCATAAAAACAGCTGTTCTTATTGATGTTCGAAAATATATTAATATTAGTGCGGTTAAATGTTTAGTCGGTAGTCAAATAAAAATGCGGTTATTCACATTTTAAAATCTTAAACAAATATTCAGTGCTTATTAAATGGGCGATTTAAGTGTTAATGTACGTTAATAAATATATCTCAGTTATTTTTAGGACGATATGCGTTTTGAACGTGTATGTTATTAATAACAAAATAAGCAAAAATAATTTTTAAGTACTGATTACTCACGATCTAAGTAATCTTCTTCTTTAAAGTTGCTAAATGCAACATCACTAATAGAAATCTCATTTGTCGCCAAATTATTTTTTGCTTTGTATAAAATATTTAAATTATTAAATATTTATTGGATTGGAATATCCAATAGATTGAAATTATCTCTAAGCATCCGTTTTTTAATTTCTTCTTTTTTAATTTCATGTTTATTTGAAGAAATTAAACTAAGCAAGAAGGCTGCTGCCATTTTTTTAATTTTCTTTTGATTTTTATGTTTTGCACCGTCAAATCATGTTTTTGTTTTTCGAACATAAGTTTGAAAAAAAGCAAAACGCGTGAGTTTCAGAACATGTAAAACAAAAGTTGGCGTTTTTGAAATCACATGCGATTTAAAAACGTGCGAGTGTCAGAACATGCCTGTACATTTAACACAATAACTAATATTTTAAATATTCTGTGAAATTTGCTCAAATTGTAAGCTATTTGGTCGTCGGTTTAAAGGATAAGCCAATGAAGTTTTTTTTATTTGTATCATAAATTGAAATAAAAAAAATTCCAACCTTTCCCCTAACGATTTCCTATTTTTCTTAAAGACCTTCTAATTTTTCGCAGATGATAGTAACATAAGCCATTCGTTTCACATGCCATGCCGTTTAAAGATTGGGACTTTTAAAGGGAGACCTCTTGAAAATAAACAGGCATGTTCTGACAATCGCATGTCAAAGATGTAAAATTTTTATTTTACATCTTCCAAAACCACGCGTTTGCTTTTTCTAACTGATATTGCATTTAGCATCCTTGAAGGAAATGATTACTTCATCGTGAGTAATGAGTACTTAAAAAGTATTTTTGTAAATTTTTTTATTTATAAAATACACATTCGGATTCATATCTTCCTAAAGTTTATTTAAATAAGTCTACAAAGGTACCTTCACACTTAAATCGCACATTTAATAGCCGCCGAATATTTTTTAAAAAAATTCAAAACTTAATTATCCGCATATTTTATTCGATTACAGACTACACATTCAACCGAACATCAACTAGAACAGCTGTTTTTATTAAATCGCCAGTACCATGGCGCAAAAATACCAGGTGAATGCATTACCTTTTACGTGTATTTTGTTTTTGTAAAAACTAATTCGAGCTGTCAAAAACGTCTGGCTAAATGTGTGTATGTATTCCAATATATTTTAAGTGGCTTTCTTATTTTTCACAAATCCATACACACATTACTAGACGTTTTTGACAGCTCGAATTAGTTTTTACAAAAACAAAATACACGCAAAAGCTAAAACATGATGAACACATGATCTGATACAGTCACCTGTTTGATGCGCCTTGGCCAGTACTCAAGGAAACAATCAACACAGACAATTGATAAAACAGAGAACATATTTTAAATATTTTGTAAAAATAAAAAATTTGTTTTTGTGTAAAATAAAAGAGAACATGTTAAATTTAATTTGTGTATAATTTTATTGTTTTTTTAAGTTTGTTTTAAGTAAAATTCATAACTTCACTTTAGTATGTGTTTGCGATTTGAAGTCGCCAAATTTCTTGCGATTGTGCAACTCAGAACAACTTTCAACCGATTTAAGCTCACATCGCAAGTTTTAGGCGATTTGCAATTGTCAGAATATGCCTGATAATTTATCTGAACTTATGTTTTGGTAACGATATATGTATCAGTTGGTTTGCAGCCTTAAAGTATATAAGATTCAGAAAACTGCGGTATTCACGAAGGTTAGTATATTTACAATCCTCTTAAATTTCACCATGTCAACGTTAAAAAAGTTACAAAGCCTGCAAAAAACGACGTTATGACTTTTGCGGATTATTTCACCGTTTGCTTGTTACCATGGCCTTGTCAATTAATTGTGGTATTTTAATTAAATGCGAACATCAAGAACTAATAATAAAAAATAAAAAAATTAAAAGTTCGAAAAACTCGAACATTGGACTGGCTATAAAATTTTACATTTGCAATGTTATCCAAACAGACCAAATATTTGTCACTGCCGATTTCAGTAAATGTGAATAAACACTTCTTCCGCATACTGGTATTGAAAAAAAAATGGGAATACGAATACGCGAAAGAAATGTTCGTTCACATTTAGTGAAATCGGTAGTCACTCTTGTATGACACTGTTAAAATACGTATATCGTCGGTAAGTATCTAATTTTCTAGGGTTTTATCTTTTGTTTTTGTTGTGCTTTTATTTTGTGTTAACAGCAACAAAAAAAAAAAAAAAAAACAATATTTTTAAGTTAGTTTTTTAATTACTTGGGCCATAATACGAAAAAAAAAATTTTGTTTAGAAAATCTGTGAAATCGTAGTGGATTTATAACACTAAGAAAAATTAGTTTAACGTCTTAAGTAACTTTTAAATAATATTTTTTTTTTAATTTCGAATATTTCTTATTTTTTGAAGCTGGAAGCAAATAAGTCTAAATTTATTTATGTTTCATTTCCTGTTTCACGCAAACTTTAAAAGCATCCCATCCTTCAGACTTGGCTACAGACTGAAAAAAAAATAATTTGTCGTTATTTTTGTACATTTAAAAACACAAGTTTTTAAAGCATTGTGCCAGAGATAATATTTCTATTCAATAAATAAAGTGTGATTAATTGTTGCTGAAAAGTGTTTACGTATTAAAATAACTGCAACAAGAGATTAGTTGTAAGAACTCGCCAAGCAGCTGTTTTTTTTAAAGAATTTTTTATTTGTAAAGAATTTCAAACTCTGTTCAGTGAAAAAAATTTTTATTAATTGTAACTAAAACGTGTTCACTTTTTCGAAAAACTTGCAACGAGAGAGTGAAAAAAGAGCATAGAAATGTGAGAGAAAAAAGTATTGCAAATAAAATTTTTACCAGCACGAATTAGTCAACTTGCTGTTTTTTACTTTCATTTACAAAAAAAGATAAATGAAATTTTTGTGACGTTGATAAAAATGAAAGTATTTGCCAATAAAAAGAATATCAAAATAATATTATTTTATCACATTGTTATTACATCCTTCACTACAAAAAGTAGAAAAAGGGTTTATCCAAGTTTGTCATTCCGTTTATAATTTCATTTTCGACCCCATAAAGTAGATATATTCTGAGTTCCTATGCATAGCGAGGCGTCCGTGTGTCCGTCCGTAACTAGTGTTTAAATCAACTTTGCTAAGGCACTAGATTAGGTCGAGAAAATTTAATTACGCCAATCGATCGGATAAAGTTTCAGAAATTTTGCCATTGAAAATCAGCAAGATTAGTCCATGCCCGCCTTTAATTTTCCATATCATTTGGAACAATCAAAAAACAAATGTACGGGACGAAAGAGAAATAAAAAAAAATAAAACAAGTAAGAGTGCTATACTCGGCTATGCCGAATCTTACATACCCTTCACCAAGGCAAATT
Source organism: Cistogaster globosa (assembly GCA_937654795.1). Taxonomy (NCBI): domain Eukaryota; kingdom Metazoa; phylum Arthropoda; class Insecta; order Diptera; family Tachinidae; genus Cistogaster; species Cistogaster globosa. The sequence goes on from OW569403.1 coordinate 119,383,561, forward strand.
TATTAACTAGGTGGAAGCAAAGCGACAACAAATGCAACAATAAAAACAACATGGATTTTTTTTTGCTTTGCTGCCTTGAAATGTGAAAAAGCGGTTGACATATCCAAAAAAATATATATCCCAGCAAACCATATGAATCAGGAAGAAAACCATACTAAAGATTAATTCTTAAATGTGTGTGCCGGTGAAAGCATTGATAAAAGGGCGTATTATTTAGCTCCTCACAAAGGTCCAGAGAATTGCATAGTTTGTTTTTAGCTCTAGATTCTAGCACAAGTGAAGTTGTCACAACTTATGTTCGCAGTCAGACAGAACTAAACTTTAAGGATCCAATTATCAAATCGAAGCTGGTAAGGATGTGAGAAAGAGCTCCTGAAACAATGATGATCAAGTATAATCTAATGCTATGACTCATATTAAGCTCAAGAGGTATGTCTTCGTTAACGAAGTAGTTGTTTTATGCTCTGCAAAAGAACCTTGGGATAGGGTAGAGATCGATGCAGTCCTGGGTAGATAGAGGAAACTGCTTAAACTTAAAACTGTGGAACACATCCTCTGACATTGGCAGATTGAAAGTTTAACAGATGATAATTATGGAAACTAGTGGGCTTAATAATTAATAAAAAATAATTAAGCTTTACTAGTGAATATGATTTAGGGAATACTTTGGAGAGAAATCAAAAGATAACACATGTCTACAGAAATATCACTATTTTCCCTAATCTCTAGCCTATATAGTTTTTATTGATTTTTAAACTTTTTTGCAATAATTCTTTAATTTTGATCTGCAAAAATCAAAGTGTGTTAAAGATAAAAAGCTAAAAAACGAACATGGGTGCCTTGTTATTCTTGTTTTTAAACGTGCGGAGTAAATGATTTGTAGGTCTTCATAGGTTGCCAAAATGAAAAACCATGTAAGTAGCAAAAAAGCCAACAAATTCTACAGAAAAACGAAGTCGGATTTTTTTTTGCTGGTTACATCGTTTTTCAATTTAGCTAACGATATGAGTTTGAATTTGTTTTTTTATTTTATAAAAACAAATAACTTTAAAGGTTAACAACAACAACAGCATGTAAAAATTGCAAAAAAAAAAAACATGTAAAAAGCCAATTAAAACAAAACAAATTTTTTAAGAAAATTTTATATATAAAAAATTTATTTTTTTTATTAAAACTTTAAGCAAAATAGGACTTATAACTAGAAGCCAAAACTAAATTATTAAATTTGCATTAAAAGATAAACAAATACAAAAGGTTAAAGAAATATAAATAAAAACTTAGCATAAAAAAAGAGACTTAAAAAGGTAATTTTCGAGCTTGGAACAAAATTAAAAGTTAAATAAAATAAAAAAAAAATAAAATATTTAAAATAATAGCATAAATATTCTAAACGATGCATTATGTAAAAACCATAAATAAAACGATGAATAAAGACAAAGCACAGTGTTTTTAGTTTTGATGAAATTAAAAAAAATCGGTGTCGTAATAAAAATAATCTAAATTACGACAGACACGTCTTCGCCACGCAGAAAACATGGGATAATCGGGTTCATCGTAATCATTTAATTCTTCATTATATTCAAGAATATGACCACTTACTTTAAAACCACGATGTAAGCGTTCCTTCATAATGGCAATGAATTCCTTGTACGACAATAGCCCATCACCATCTTGATCGAATATAGCAAAAACTGTATCAATTAGGTGTGAGGACAAAGTATAGCCAGTGCATATTTTAACAGCTCTAGAAAATTCATCTTGAATTCAAATACAATAAAGTTTAATTGCTATTTTTATAGTTTCATACTTCAAGAAAAATGTATAAAAAATACCTTTGGAAATGGCACGATCGGCCAAAGTGTACATACGCATTGCTATTGCAAAATCCTCCAAATTGTTAAGGAATCGACAAAAATCGCGAAATTCATTGAAAGATATACCCTGCTCATCTTTTACACGAACTAACAGACGGTCCAAAAAACTGTCATACTCATCCGTATCCAAGTAGGTGTAACGCAGCAGTATTTTAGCAAAATCAACTTCAGTAATGACTTTGTTGCCCTTGGAAAACTCGGTAAATTCCAATTCTAATACTTCAGTTTGTAAATTGTCCATAAAGGTATAGAAACCCTCATAGTACAAATCCTGATTACCCTTTTTACCAAATAAATGAATCTGCAAAGTTGTGTCTACGTTATGTCTTCGCTGCAAACCTTCTTCATCATCTATATATTCGCTCTATATTTCGAAAAAAAAAAATCGGTATTATTAAACTAAGATTGTCACTTGCAAATACAAAAATTAGTACGCAAATATAAATTAAAATAAAATTTTAAACTTGTTAGTAAAGTTAAGAAGATGATTAACAAAACAAACAAGTTATTTTTAGATTTAATTAAAGTTGTTTTATATACATAAAGATTGAAAAATATTAAATATTATTGTACAAGCCAGTCAAAAAATAATAAAATAATTCAACAAACATTCAAATGAAATAATAATTAAAACTTTTTTTAACCTATTGCTGTCAATATTTGCATTACAGCGAATTAAGAAGTCTTGATTGATACCCCGATGAAACATTACACGATTCTCCGCTCACGATATGCGCTGATCTATCAATCTCTTTAAGGCACAGTATAACAACTTTTGAGTATCATTAAAGCTCCCGTGTATGTTGTTGTCCACCGTCATCATCTATGATCAACGGAATCTGGTCATAATTGCTAGAACTTAGCTTGCACCATAATCATCCCACAAAGTTATTCTTGGTTCTGTTCTACAAAACGTAGAAGCAGATCTAATCTGCTCTGCTTCCTGAGTGCTAGTGATTTATACTTTTACCGAAAATAAATGTTGTTCATTGAAATGCGAATTATTCAATGAACATAACAGAAAATATATTTCTGTATGACAAACAGACATGTTATTCATACTGCCGTACTTGCTTTTCCACTCCATAAAAACAAAATCAGTAAAAATACCAGATTTGAACTTTCACGGTTAATATATTTTTTCGCCGTGTCGCTACTATTGGGTGTCCTAGCTCATGTATGTACTGGTCCTTAAGGACTTTGCTCCTCCCACTTAAGTGCGAAAAGATTCGGTTTCATTCAGAGGGTTTCCCAATTGGGCAGGTTTTCATTAACGTTCAGTATCTTTGTAAACAGATACGATCTTAACGAACTAATTTTACCGTCCGTCTGCTTAAGTGCGCCAAGAGAGAGAGAGAGATAGAGAGAGAGAGAGTAAAATTCTCTTCGTCTTATTTAGCCAGCACCACCAGCGGATACACGACCTATAAGGACTCCGTTTAATAATACGCAAAAAAACATTAAGTGAAAAAACTGGCACTCGTCCATATTTTTTCGAGTTATGGGCGCCTGAATTTTCCATAGAAAAGTACGATTGTGCAGCATATTTTTAAGATATCAATATGAGTATCATTTAAAAGTTTTTGAAGAGATCTTTCAGAAAATACTAAAATTTTTAAAAAATGCTTAACCCATTTAGAGCCAATGACAATTTTATGTATTTTTTATTTTTTTTTATTTCTTAACTCTCTGTCACCCCAACATATTTTTTCTTACTTGTTTTTAATTAAAGTTACTTCACTAACCTAGATTTACGTATGTTGTGAAGAGTATATAAGATTCGGCATAGCCGAACACAACTTTCGTTTGTTTTCCTGCAGGTTGTTGGTTTAATTTTTTAGTACTTAGAAAAGCCTTTCGTTTTTATTCCTGCTGGTGGTTGTCTTTACTAAGTGTTAAGCTCTAAGTACCAAATAGTAAATACAACTACCTGAAGGAATACAAACAAAAGTTGATGGGACAACAACCCTAAGCAAAACTTATAATTTTTTTCAACAGAAAAACTAAATGGTAGAAAATAATTTCTAATGACGTCTTATACAGTCGACTTTTGATAATTTGAAACTCGTTAATTTGAATCTCTCGATAATTTGAACTGTTTTCCAGGTCCCTTGAAAAACACTCAATTTATTTAAAAAAAATGTATGTAATTTGGTACCCTCAATAATTTGAAATTATATCAAGGGAATTTTGATCGCCGACTCTCTATAATTTGAAGTTTTTAGCTCTACGCTCTATAATTTGAATTGTTTTAATTTTCAAAAATAAAACAATCATTTATTTTTGTTTTTTGTGATGTGCTACAAAATGAAATCTTTCCTGCCAACATTTTATAATTTGAAGTTAAATTTTTTTACCCCTTATAATTTGAGCTCCTAATGTAATTTTATTTCTGTTTTTAAAAGAAATTTAAACCGTTTTTTTAGTTTCTATGCCAGCTCTATAAGCGCTTGTTAATTCGAATTTTTTATCGTTCTTTTGATATTTTGAAGTCTTGTTAATATGAACACTCGATTCTTTAAACTTTTTCTCTAGTCTCAAGTGACCAAATTTCAAATAATCAAGGTTGACTGTATGTACATGTGGATATACATATGTATATGGTAAAGGGTATTTAAGATTCGGCATAGCCTTACTTGTATTTTTTATATTTCATGTGGACGTGACACTCTATGCAGAGTAAATATTTGCCATCGTGTTACTTAGTAAGTGCTACCCACCTTGAATTTTTGTTATACAACTCTTTTCTTAATATGCATAGTGTAGTGAAAAATGGCAGAATTAGAATAACGGTTTAACATACGAAGGGAATTATAAAACAGAACTATAATAGTCAGTGTTGAAATTTTTATTAGGGCAGACAATAAATTAAAAAGTTGGCTGAATTAAAAGAGTGAATGTGGTACAATTATTCCAAACGGGGTAGTAAAGCGAACCTTGAATATCTAGTTCTTAATATTTTTAAGTGTTTGCTCTTTGTCAATATAGCAAAAAATGTACAAGCCTTTTGGCCAATTCAAGTATAATTTTTTATTTTCTTGAATAAGAATGTTCAGGTCTGATTAATTTAATGTAAAATTTAACAAATTTAAAAGATACTGGAAATTTGATAGCGCTTTTCACGGAAAAGTTTAGACAGTAAGAACCTTTTTCATAACTTGCCAATAGCTAAAGGATTTCATCAGGCAAAAGGTACATGTCTCGTTTCTATTACGCTAAAATAGTATTGCATGTTGTCATGACAGACAGAGATGTAATAGAATTATAATAAGCCATTAACTAATGATTAAGTAAGGCACGCAAATATTTCACTGAATACTTATAAACAAATAACTGTAAATTTGTTCGTCAAGATAGAAGTTTAAAGTTATATTTTATACACTAAAAGAAAGAAGAATTTTTATAAAAAGAAGAAAACTTGCTTATAAGCAATTAAAAAATACCTCTTCTTTTTTTTCAGCTTTCTTATGACCACGTTTGTCCCTCCAAGCACCACTAAATATACGTTCCATCTTAGCGCAATCATGAATGCACAAGCAAACACATGGTTGAAGGATGATATTTTTATTGAAAAAGTTACAAAGTGAACAGTTAGTAAAGTTATATGTGCCACAGCGTAAGGAATTGTGATTTGGTTAATAATAAAAAAAAAAATAAGAAATAAAATCAAATCAATAAAAAATGTCATGTTTTTTTTACAAATAAAACAAATTTTATGAAAATTATATTATTAAAAAAATAATAAAATAATTAAAGGATTTTTTAGGTGACCTTATGTTTATTTTGTTTGTGTTTAAGAGGAAAAACTTCTTATATTGTATGTAAAACAATTTTCCGCATGAGTGTGTAAAACAATACAAAAGCGTTTTAAAAATATAAACTTTAAACAAAGACAAGGTAAAGAAAACTGCAAAAAAAAAAACATATTCAACTACATGCTGCTTTAAAAATAATTAGACGTAAATTAATAACGCAAAAAACTTAAGCGTAGCAGCACTATGAACAAATTTTAAAAATCTTTCGGAAAAAAATTATATAAAAAACAAAGCTGGAGGGAGGATTTATGGGAAATTAAAGTAAAATAAAAAACAAATAAATAAATAAATATAACTAGCAACAGAATAGAAAAAAAACTCCAAGGAATAAAAAAGCACAGTTATGCAAGTAAAACCTACTAAACTTACAAACTTATTTTTATGAACTTTCTCTTTCTTTTTCCTTCGATATAATTCTTTGGCTTGATCTTCGGTGGAAACTAAAGTTTTTAGCTATTTTTTTTGCAATATTAAAAATACAATTGAATTAACTCGAATAATAAGAACTTGTTTAGAAATAAAAACTCAATTTATCACAACTGTTACATAACCTATTCATTCATTTATAAATCCTGTAGGTAAGCTTTATATTATTTTATAAAGAGACAATAAATAAATAATGTAAAAAAATGTATAAAAAATTATCGTTAAAAATTAATACAAAGCTGTTCATTTGAAAATCGACAAATTGGTTTGGATTAAAAATATGTATTTTTTTTTAAATCCGGAAATTATATATGTAAATTCAACAATTTATTTATATTGGTTAAAAAAATATACATAAATAACAATTCGGTTTGAAACAGATGATTTTTTTCCAAAAAATATTTTCGATATAAACAAATTCATTGTTAAGTTTCACCAAATAAGATTTCTTGCTACTTCTTACAAAAAAAGCACGTTAATTATAATTCTTAATGCCAGCAATTTTATCTCAATTTAACTTGAAAATAAATATTGGTTGAACTATTTGAGTACGTTCCCAAACGACCAACTTTCGGTAAAAAAGTAAAAATTGCATTTGCAGAAGCAAAAAGAAATGTGACAATAAAATGCTCTGCATTTCTTTAAATAGAACATGATTTTAGTCTTACCAAGTTTTTTATGTTTCATTTACTTAAAATGATTGATTCAAAAGATACGAATATCGTAAATGACATAAGAAGCGATCGAGAAAATTCATTAAAATCTGATGGTGTCTAACTTTTCCCGTTCTCTTAAAAAAACAAAATTAACGTATCATTGAAAACAATATTGAAGTCCGTTTAAAAGTTATAATTTATTTTTAATTAAAAAACTGTTGAAATAACATTTACATTTAATTACGGAAGGTATTCAACTTCAACAATATAATATTGGCCTTAAATTGGTTTTAATGTTTTCCACAAAAAAAAAAAAAAAAAATCTCTAAACTGGCAGCTAAATATTTGTTGGCTGATCTTAAACAAATTTATCTCAATCCATCCTGTATGTATGTCGATTGTTCAAATACAGCTTTATTTATAAATTAAAAAGAAACAAACAAAAAAATGCTTACAATGCGCCTAGTTGCGTCATCCAATTTATGTGAACGAAAAGAGCCACCCAAAATTTTTAAAATCTAAATAATAATTAAAACATAAATTAAATAATTAATATGAAGAGAAACTTAAAATATATAACGATGTGTTGATAATATTTATGGTGTACTACACTCAAAAATTTTATTTCCATTCGAAATAAAAATATAATTACAATTCATAAAAAACGTAAATATTTATTTTTTAAATTATCCGCACAAGTTCCACAACCAATTATAGACATATGAAAAGCCAATTCTTGTTCTGGACTGGGGTTACTACATTACCCACATTTAAAAATGGTTCATTAAACAGCCTTCTTTAACAGCGACTACTGTTTGTTAATACAAGTACTGTAACGGAACTTTCATTGGGTTTATTTTGATTAATGCTTTTGGCAATTTCATCGATGGGAATTTTTTATAAAAGTACTAAGCAAAAGACTTTTTTTGTTGTGCAAATTTTATCTCTGGTCGCAGTTTTACAAATCTTACAAATTACTTTTAATTTTTATTAAAATTTTTTACATCCCGTTTTTAACTTTTAAAGTTACTATAACAAGTTATTAATTTTCTGCTACTGCTGCAAAAAATATGTTCTTTTAAATAAAAGAAGCATGTATTTCAAAGTTTCGCCCACAATTTCATGCGTTTAAATTTCCGACATGAATTCTACTTTTTTTTTTTTGGATTTCATTTCAAGCGAAGTTTTATAAGATGCAATAGTTTTTTTTTATCATTTGATCAGTTCTCATGTAAATTTTGGTGAATAAAAAACAAAATGGAAAATTACATTTAGACTCTTAAGAAAGTTAAAGAATTAATTGACTTTTTTGGCTTCAATTTCAGCTTACTTGCTTACAAAAGTAGAAAGAAGATTCTACGCATTGCACGTCTCAAGACATCAGTAACTTGTTTTTTTTGACCTTTTATTACAATTAATTTTATTTTATAATTAAACAAGCACTAGGTCGGTTTTAAAATAAAACTATTGTTTATTTGGGGTGCCACCCAATGGTGAGGTGAAATATTGAAAAAAAAAAAATATTGGCGAAATATTGAAAAGAAAAAAGAAAAAGAAGAAAAAATAAAAACTAATAAACAATATTTTTATTTTAAAACTGACCTAGTGCTTGTTTAATTATAAAATAAAATTAAAAAAAATATATACAATTTAATCGAATTTTAAGGAAATTTTAAAACTTTAATTGCTAATATTTTTTTAATTCGCAAGGTTTAGTTTATTCGTTTTAAGAAATTTAAATTTTCCAATGTAGTACAGCTACCTTATGAAATGACAATTTACTTACCACTAAGAATTCGTTCTTATCCACACGCTGATTTCCATCAGTATCAAACATATTGAAGGCAATACGAAAACCGGACTTTGGTTCTAATTAAAAAAAATTATGTACATTTATTACTTGTTGTCCTTTTAAATTAACTTTATCTTTAAACTATTAAATTTAACTTTTCATATGAGCATCTTTATGTCTAAAATTTAAAACAGACAGACTTCGATTAACCACAAATCATATAAATATTTTGTGAATACCAGTAATTTGGACTTTAAACAAGTGCAATCGCAAATTCAATTACGATAGTGTAAAGTTTTTTTTTTCAATAACTTACTTGTTAGGATTGATAAAAGAAACAAATATTCCGTGTAAGATATTATTCCTAAAAAAAAATTTTTAATTTTTCACATTAAAACAATTCTATATAAAACTCAAAAGTACTTACCTTTATCTCTTAAGTTTCTAAATAAACTATTGGAACCTTTTTTCAAAGGTGGAGTTTCATCTTTAATTTTTGCTATCTCTTGATCCGTTAAAACTCGACGTTTGAGACGGGCTTTTGAAAACATAATAATTGCAGTTTTCATTAATCGTTAATGTACAATTTTTAAAATATATTTACGTCTGGGTTCTTGTTCGACAACAGAGTCAAGAAAATCTTGAGGTGTCATATACAATTGTCCATCATATTCCACTGACGAGAATTTTATAAAACGTCTTTCACGTGCCGTCAGTTTTACGGCAGAAAGTTCATCGGGCTATTGGAATTAAAAAAAAACAATCATATTAAAGATTAATTTATTTAACAGTTAATATATTTTAAGTTTTGTTTTATTTTGCAATTGAAAGAAAAAAAGGTTTTCTAAAAAATTCAGTTATTTCTTTCATTTCTATTTTGATATTTTATTGTAAATAATTTTTTTGTTAATTATATTTTTAGTTTAACTCTTACAACAAGTAAATTAAAATTAATTTTGGCTTAAGTAAGCTTTTTTAATATCCTACGATTTTGAAGAAATACGATTTTTTCATAAAATTTAAAATTTGGACCAAATTGAACTGTCACCCTTTAGGCCAAATAAAAATTTATTTCGTTATAATAATAAAATAATTCGACTAATAATTCATTTCAAAAATTAAAATTTTAATATTACTCGCATTAGTGTCACTACAAAATTTGTTACAGGGGATTTTGTCCCATTAACGGTAACTCTCCGTATACTTTGCTAGTATATATTGGCTATCTAAAAAAAAGTATTTTAAATAAACATTTTTATTCGTTGACAAACCGAGGTTAGCACAAAACAAGAAGAAATGTATGAAATAAATGAATGTAAGGAGATTTATTTGGACTGCGGCTAATCGAATTAATATTAATTGATTTTGAATATTCCCCGTATTTTTGCCTTTAGAATTTGTTGGTTAACTAAATGATGTTTTCAATTTAAAATTAAAAATAAACAAAAAATTTTTATACCTTAACTTAAGCGGGATTGATAATTATTTATTATAATACTAAAATAGTTCGACTTACGATTCGACTTATAATTTAAATTAAAAAGAGTAAAAAATAAATACATTATTGAATTAACGTTTAAACGCAAAAGTTTAAGCCATATGTAAAAAACATTTCGTGTAAAGGCACCATGGCTTCTCAATTTTTAATTGCATTATACTACTACAATTATTATTCGTTTTGTACTCGTACACATGTCCGCTGGTGCGCCCGAACTCATCATCTTTTGTTTTACACCACGCACCTCCAACAACGTACGGACAGCAACAACAGGGGTTGCCAGATCTTATTTCCGAAACAATATTATTGGTAATTTTTATAAAATTAACGTTCACTTAATATATTGTTACGAACATAAGATCTGGCAACGTCTGTTGTTGTTGTCCGTATGTGCAGGGTAAGAAAACATAATGTGAAAAAGTTACTTCCACCACCATTGGGTGTGTGTATAGAATAATACGACAATTAGCTAACACAAGTTGAGCGACCTCAATGCTGCGTTGGTAGAGATGCGTGCGGTAAAACAGAAGATCGTGAGTTCGAGCCCATCTTCGGACATGCGTACAAAGGAAGAAAGAAAATAACATGTGTGAAAGGCAATTTAAAATTATGAAACTGCAGTCCAAACCTCCCAGGAAGAGAAAGACAACTATTGTGTGAAGCTATGGCTAGATAAATTAGTGAAGACGTCTATTTAATAAAAGTAGTAGTAGACAGTTCTCAACACGACGACCTTTATACGAAAGAAGAGAGTCTAGCTGTTTAGCGGAAGGAAGTAACAAAATGATTACAGTGTACGGCAGATGTTAAGTTGTGGCTATTGGATTAATAGAGATGACTGGCTCGGGCGTAAAGCAAGGTGGAGAAATCTGTGTATAGTTTAGGTTACTAAATAAGGAGTCGAGTAGTTCATGTCTCGCTGGAGTAACACAGTAGTGTAACGTGGATGGGTGCGTTTGTAACAACGCATGTTTAGTAAATACGACATCATCCTATGATCCTAAAGACGGGTAGGATCAGGAGCAAGTATGTAGCCAAGATAGAGCCATAAGAAGTTAAGAAAATAGTGAATTTATAATATGCCACAGTGGTATTTGCAATGAAAAGAATCCGTACGTTTATATAAAATGGGATAAACGTAATATTGGTGTCAGAAGTGGTATTGCAAAAATAAACCACAAAATGAAAGCTTGTACACTAGTTGGTGAACATTTAACAAAAAAAAAAAAAAAAAAAAAAAAACGGACACGGACACGGCAAGTATAGAAGAATAATGATGGTGCCTAATCGGGGCTCGGCTTGGTCGCCATAAGCAATAAAAGAACTCAATGTTACGTTTATTTAAATTTATAAACGTTTATTTTATTGAGTTCTTTTATTGCAAAATAAATAAACACAATTTATTTACTACTTTAATTAAATTACACTTTTATTTGACGATTATTTACTTATTCGCGATTAGTATACAAAAATACGCGATGGCAGCTTTACCACTGTTTTATCTGTTTTACCACACGATCTTCACTAAGAATGAATCAGCCTGTATTGCCGTTGCTTTTATAAACCCAATGTTAAGGCTCTTGAATATGTCAAAACTTCCTCCATCTGTTGGTAGAATATTTCTTTACTACGCATTTATAATTTGAGAGACCTGATGATTGTTATTTGATTCTAGAACCTTCCATTATTGTTTTGAATTTATTTATACATGCTGTCTATTTTTATTAGTCGTTATATACAGTGAATCAATGAAGTTTAGGCACATCATGATTTTCAAGAGTAATTGCTCAATTATCTTGGATCTGCTTAACTTGATAAAATAATGATTCCGTATTAAAGATAGATGTGTTTATTGACTACTCAACACAAAAAATAATTCTTGTTTTATTATATCTTATATACAAGGCTTTAAAACCTAAAAAACACATTAAGTCTAAGTAAAAAATATAGTATAACGGTAAATTTACACGTGTTTATTTAAATTCATGTTTCTGCACATGGTAAATTCTCAGTTGGCGAGCCTTAAATGTAAAAAAGTTTTTCTTCGTATTTAACTCGTGGCGAAAACAGCAATCGTTCAGAAATTTCCATAGATGTTCGTAAAATTATTATAAATCTTCTTGCGCAGGGAAAATCCTATCGGGAAATTGGTGTTATTGTACAGAAGCCCTATACTAGTGTAAAGGTACGGTCACATTTGGCAAACATTTGCCTCAAATTTGTTTTTTCTTGTTTGCCCTAAATTTTTTGAAAACAATACAAAATTTGTTTTGTGGTCACACTACGCACATTTATCTGCCTATTTTTGTTTGTTTAAACAGTTAAAAAATAATGACAAATAAAATATGGGCAAACATGTTTGATGTGCGGTCACACTGAAATATATATTTGCCTTAAAAATATATTTGATCAAGCTGTAAAAAAACATAAATTTATTTGCCTTGAAACTATTACAGATGGGATGTCTTCATTGGCATTTCATTTCTTTAGCATTATTACGAAATAATTGCAACGAAAATATTTAAAATATTATTGAATTGTAAAAAAACTAATAACAAATGGTAAGAAATGATTACTCCTATTAAGTTTTTATGTGCAGTACAATATAAGTTGAAAACAAACAAACAATAACCATTTGATATCGAAACAAAAATAAACAAATGAAAGAAAATCTATCCTATCTAGGCAAACTTTATGCGCTTCCTTTTTAAAGTACCAAATTAAGCTTTAATTTTTTTCTTATACTATACACGAAAAGTAAATTTCCAGATTTGATATAAAAAGAAAATATCCACCGCTGATGGCAATAAACTATAAAAACTATTCAAGTAATGGAGGCTGGCATTATATTTATATACACACATGTATAATGTATACAGATTACAATCAAAATAACTATTGTACATAATGGCAATATTAGAGGAAAATTTATAATGAATAACTCCCACGTATGAAAGTCACAAGTAAACAAAGCCATGCAAAAATATGAAATTATTCATCTTTTATGCTATAAAGATGCACTAATAGTTGTTCTCAGGGAAGAGAACAATAAAAGAAAAAACCTAAATAGGAATTAGATTCCACTTCTAAATAAAAATTTGTATTATGCATTCATTACATCTTTTTAGTTAAAATTTCTACAAACTTTTATATAATTTAATATAATTTTCAATCTACAGCTGTTGATTTGTTTATTTTATATAAGTGTAGACAAATAATATTTTTTAAGTCGCTTACATAAAAAGACAATTTGACGAAGAATCAAGCTGTAACTGCCGTGTTCATTAAATACTAAAATAGTTTTAAAATTTTTTTTATGACAAATTTGTAATGTTTTTTTATGAATATGGAAATATATATATAACATTTTAATTGGGACAATTTCAAATTTCGGAAGATAGAAGAAAAACACTTAAATCTCACCGGGGTTTTTAAAAACTGTTGCGTAATTACTTACAATTAAACGCATTTATATGTATTAATGAAAAATTCAGTTCACATTCAGATGTAAAACAAGTCCTAAGACTTATGGAACACATCTCTTTTTATTGCAAATCGAAAATTTTGGAAGAGTAATTTAGGTGTTTAAAATGGATTATCACTAAAGTTATTAAGCACTGTTAAGCGTTTTGTGGACTAGGCTATGGATTCTTAGCTTTGTTCCCACGCATCGGGTGATACTTGTTTTTGTTCTGCATACAGCCGACTTCTTTTGGCTATTTATGCAGTTTAAAAGATTTGTAAATTTAATTTAAAGTTGAATTATTGGAATGTATGGTTAGTTAAATTTAAAAAATAAACTGTTTGTATCTCACCGGGGTTTTTAAAAACTATAACGTGGAATGGAACAATTTTTTTTACGTAAACCGTTTTCCATTCTAAAGCGAAAATGTCAAAATAAACCAAATTTTATATAAAAACTTTAGTTATATATAACTAGAAAAATATACGTTTCCTTTAAGTTTTCATTTACCTTTACTTTTAAAAATTGCATTTCATTATTACTATTATTTGTAATTTTGCGCGATTTTTCCCGAAACTTAATTATTTAGTTTAAATACTTAGCAACATTGATGATACAGCTGTTGTTTGCTTCTGTTTTTTCTTACAAATATTTTGTAAGAACAAATATTTGTTTGCCTAAAAATGAGTCAAATATTTGCTGTCGAGCGGTCACACTATGTTCACATTAGAAGCATTTTTGTTTGATGGAAAAAAATTTTATTTGCCCGAAATCAGCTGTGGTGTTGTTTGCTCCTAATAAATATTTTGTGGTCAGACTACGGCAAGCAAATATTTGACGATTTCGGGCAAATGTTTGTCAAGTGTGACCGTACCTTAAGAAACATCATAAAACATTATGAAAAAACTAGCAATTTAGAGCGTGAGAGTAGAAGTGGACGCCCAAAAAAATTTACACCAAGCCAGGACCGGATGATTGTTGCTGCAGTGGCTCAAAATCCAAAGATTTCGGCTGTAAAATTGTGCCAGGAAATGAAGCAAAGTTTCAATGAAAACTTTAATCCACAAACAATAAGAAATACGCTGCACAGAGCTGGCTATCACGGAAGAGTTCCCCGTAACCGTGTCTTTCATTTATCAACAAGAAAAAGAGGTTAAAGTTCGCAAAACTCCACATTAATCAATCTCAAACCTTCTGGAACAGCGTGATATTTAGCGATGAGTCAAAGTTTAACATTTTTGGCTCAGATGGTCCACAAAAAATTTGGCGAAAAGCAAACAAAGAGCTTCAAGAAAATAATCTTATTAAGACTGTTAAGCACGGTGACGGCAATGTTATGGTCTGGGGGTGCATAGCGGCATCTGGAGTGGGAAATCTTGTCTTTATAGATGATAAAATGGACAAGCATTCTTTTTTTAAATATTTTAAAAGAAAATTTATTTCCAAGTGTTGTGAAGCTGGTCTTAGTTGGGAAATTCTTGTTTCAACAAGATAATGAGCCAAAACATTCTTCATATCTTGTGCAGGAATGGATTATATACCACTGCAAACAGTTGAAAACCCCTCCGCAATCGCCCGACACGAATCCTATAGAGCATATTTGGCATCTACTGGAAAAAAAGATACGGAAACATAACATTATATTCAAAGAATCGCTTAAAGCAGCGCTTCGCTTAGAGTGCAAAAACATTACTCCTGATGAAACGTCTAACCTAGTAAAAAGTATGAGTCGACGATTAGAAGCAATTATCCAAGCTAAAGGATGTTCAACCAAGTACTAGACGAGCAAAAACCAAGAATAAACAGAAAATTTTCATTTGTGTGCCTAAACTTTTTTTTACATAGACTTACTTTGTTTTTTAGTTTTATAGCGTTGTATAGTAAAAATAATAAGATATGAATTATGTTTTACGTTAAATCGTTAATAAACACATCTATCTTAAATACGGAATCATTATTATTTTATCAAGTTAAGCAGATCCAAGATAATTGAGCAATTACTCTTGAAAATCATGATGTGCCTAAACTTTATTGATTCACTGTAGGTGTTTGTGTAGTTGTGTGTTGCGTTTATTTTTATTTCTTTATGTTAGTTGTTTTTGTTTTGTGATTAAGAAGTTTTTGTAAAAACTTCTAGCTTTGTAAACAGCCACAATAGGTAATTTCGTTTTATTTTGTAGGTGACAATTATTTTTATTTCTTTTTATGACCTAAATAAACCATCTTCGCAACAATATGTGTGTATAACGTTTATATTTTATAAAAAAATGTTATTTTTTCAGTAAATAAATGTTCCTTTGAATGTTATTCCGCCGTTTTTAACATTTTGACATTTGTTTTCGTATTACACAATTGCATTAACGAAAAGAAGATTTTTATTTTAAAAGGAAAAAAATCACGCACGAATTAACAATAGTCGTATTTCGTAGTACGAAATGTTGTTTCGGTTCGAATTATGTAGTAACACCATTCCATCGTTCGTTTCTAATTATCTTTCTTGGAAGAATCGACATATTTCTTTATTGTTAGATGTCACGGAACTATAGTACGTTGAAATTTTTTTGATTATGTAAAGCGCGATCTATTGAAAATAACTGATTTTAAGTAAAATCGGCGTCCCTAAATTTTTTTCGAATAGTAAAGCTCAAAACCATTACTTATAGAGATTGCGTTGCCTAAATTCAAGCGTATGTTTAACTCGAAATTAACATTTTCGATAAGAATTAAATCACGTATATTTTTTTTTTGCTTATGCCCATGTTATGCATAGATAGCCATTTTTTTGGAATTACACATATACTTAGACCTTAATATAAAATCGTGTTTCCAAGCTTACAGAAATAATCTTTTGTAGTTTCATGAAATAATAAAAAAAATTGATACTTTTTCCAAGAACATAAATAAATAAACAAGACATTAGTTTTCAGCAATTTTTTCAGATCAGTATGAGTTTATTTTTAGGTTCTTTCTTAACCCTGCATAGATAAGTTACGTCTATCAGACGTATGCCTTTTTAATTTTGTACTCTATCTCTGTGGTTTGTAGTGAAAGAAAATGTATATGCTCTGTATTCTTAGTTGATTTATTTACCAAATTTTTTGTTATCAAAGAAAAAATTCAATAAATAAATGATCTCAATAATGACTATGCCAATTTTCATTTTTTTAAGTCTTTAAAAGAATGTTAGAAATCGTAAGGTCTTTTAGACGTAACGTTATCTTTACCGTACGAAAAAATAACGTTATATTTCTAGGGTTAATACTGATGAAATTGATGATATAATCTTTCAAAGCCTTTGGTTACCTCTAAATTCACTTTCAGCAGAGAAAGGACAATTTCATTTTACTCGGTTGGCGAAAGAAACCTCATGAAGATGGTACGAATACAGTGTTAATCATTTTATTTTTTTTTCAGTTTTTGGGAAGTAAAAACTTTGTAGTCTTTTAAATTGCCTTTAAACGGTTTTGCAGTGGTTGATTCACAAACGAAATTCATATAAGTTTATTATGTAGTTCGCAATAATTATTGCTAATAAGAAATTTACCCAAATAAATTTTCTCGGTCTTTAAATGCCTACATATAACTAAATAATTATTTTCTAATATCATATTTAGCTGCTTTTTGGAATAAATTTTAATACAGTAGCCGCTCGGTTATATGAACATCCAGAATAGTGAACATCCAGAATAGTGAACAACAAAATGTAAACACATGGGGTTCTAAAGAGTGAACACAACCCATCTCTATTATGTGAACAACTTTCAACCGTTAATTTTTTTAAATATTTGTCAAATTGGAAGTACGTTCTTCATAATTTGCGTAGCAATAACAATAATTTACGCTTTAAATTGCTGTTGTACATTTTAAGATTGAGTAAAAACCGCTCTCCATTTAGCCAACGTTGCTTTAAAGTGTTGATTTTGTTAATGTTTTGAGTGTTGAGTTTTAAGTGATTGTCTTACATTTTAAAAATCGGTTTTTCCCCGAGATAAGCAAGCATGTGCGTACGAATACAAAAAAGCTTTTTGTGGTCATTAGTGTTTGTTACATAGTGCATCGAAGATGAAGCGCAAGGTGTTAACGTTATCTGAAAAAAGTGACATTTTGACAAGCTTGGACAAAGGTGCAAGCGTTACTTCTCTTGCACATAGATATGAAGTGGCCAAGTCAACAATTTGTGCTATTAAAAAAAATAAAAAGCGGATTTTGGAAGTGACTGTAAAAAGTGATGGAAAAATTAAGAGAAAAACATTGAGAAAAGCTGAAATGCCGTTGGCGGAGGCGAAACTATATCATTGGATCAATCAACAAAGAATTAAAAATTTACCCATTACAGGTGAATTAATCAAAGCAAAAGCAAAGTATTTCAACGACCAATTGAAAGAAAAAAGTTCTTTTACTGCAAGTGATGGGTGGCTGCAGAAATTTAAGCGACGATTTGGTATACGTTTTTTAAAGATATCCGGCGAAAAATTATCGTCCAATCCGGAGTTTGTAGAACCTTTTAAAAAAGAACTTCATTCTTTAATAGCAGAGCATAATTTAATACCTGATCAAATTTACAATGCAGATGAAACTGGCCTTTTTTGGAAACTGCTTCCAGACAAAACATACGTTTTAAGAAGTGAAAAAAGTGCACCTGGACGAAAAGCCGAAAAAGCACGTCTTACATTCTTGGCCTGTACAAATGCTTCTGGAGACCACAAAGTAAAACCACTGGTGATAGGGAAGGCAAAAAATCCAAGATGTTTCAACAATTTTACTCCACCTGT
The DNA here is from genome assembly GCA_937654795.1 of Cistogaster globosa. Taxonomy (NCBI): domain Eukaryota; kingdom Metazoa; phylum Arthropoda; class Insecta; order Diptera; family Tachinidae; genus Cistogaster; species Cistogaster globosa. The sequence continues at coordinate 119,401,857 of OW569403.1, forward strand.
AGATTATAGCCATTCTAAAAACGCATGGATGACTGCAGCAATTTTCCAAAAGTGGTTTAAAGATTCATTTGTTGTACAGGTAATTTTAAAAAGCTTTTTGTTAATGTGGTTTATAGCATTTATCTCTTATTCTATTTTAGGTGACTAAATATTTAAATCAAAAAGGCCTACCTACTAAAGCCATTCTTTTATTGGACAATGCACCAAGTCATCCACCCGCGCAATCATTGCGTTCAGAGGATGGAAACATATTCGTTGTTTACATGCCACCAAATGTTACGCCATTAATCCAGCCAATGGATCAAAATGTTATCCGAATTACGAAACTGTACTATAGATCCGCTTTGCTAGCATCAATAGTGTCAGCTGAAAATGCTTCAAACATTTTGAAGAATTTGACCATAAAAGATGCAGTTATAAACCTAAGTTTGGCATGGAATAAGGTTGATGCATCCACAATACAAAAGTGTTGGAAGAATATTTTATGTTTTGAGGAAGAACATGACACGGAAGAGGACATTCCACTCAGTATTTTAAAAGAAAAATATCAAAACGATATTGAAGCACCTATGAATGAAGTCATCGATCTAGTCAAAGAATTGTCGAATGGAGTACAGCTTTCACGAGAAGAGATTCAGACGTGGAATCAAGACATTGGTGCCGAAGATATAGATAGCGAAGTTGAAGATGATGACGAAGACCAGTGCATAGTAACAACTGCTGATATTAGTACAACAGAGGCAATCGAAGCATTCAATAAAGTTATTGCTTGGAGTGAAAATAATATATCTGATTTTAATGATATTTTGGTATTGCGAAAATGCAGGGACAAGGCAATACAGAAATCTCTTGAAGCAAAAAAAGTACAAAAAAATATAACCGACTTTTTTCATGTTCATTAATTGTTAAAAAACTTATTTAAAATAATTTAATTTAATAAAAATCATATGAATTATGTACTTATTTTGTATTCTCTCGATTTAATGAACTTCTCCATATAGTGAACAAGCTCTGTTTGAATTAGTTCATATAAACGAGCGGCTACTGTATTTTAAAAATACTTTTCGCTTTAAATTCAAAAACAAAGTTGATGACACCTATTAGTCGTAAAGCTAAAGAGTATGAAATTGAGAGTATCAAAATATCGTAAAAAAAAAACTTTTGTTCGAAATCTGAAAATGTACAAAGAATAAAATGTTATAAGAAATACTTTATCAAAGTTTGTTTAAATGTAAAAACATAGAAAAGGGAATTTCAGTTACTTACATAGAAGCGATTCGAATAACTTAAAGCATCTATTATAAACACTTTGGTTATTATAGAGGTCAAATGTAGATAAAAACGAAACTTATTTTGTCTTTACTATCTGGGTTGTAATTAAAAATAAATTGTGGTATCGGCCTCTGTACCAGCATTCTGTTTAGATTTATTTCGATATCGATATCAGTTACGATATTGTCGGTATCAGCATATATAGTTATCAAAAGTAATGTGAATAAAAATATGTATTTTTTTGTGTTTTTTATTTTTTTCACTTGACTATATTTCATTCTGTATCTAATGTTGCCTGGTTTCTTTAAAAGTTTATTAACACTAAAATTTGGAAACTAAAAATACGTAAAATTAAGCCAGCTTAAAAATGATTAATTTTTCATTTAAATTAATTAGCAAGGAAGTATTGAAAATTATAAAATATGTACAAAATATATTGATGATTTTTATATGCTGTTATTATATACAGGTATTAAACATACCGTTGCTTCTTCGTTATCTTTTAAATGGTTTTTTAATACGTGTTTAGTTGCCAACATTAGAAAATAAACTTTAAATTTATTGATTCATGTCTACATCATCCTGTGTTTTAAAAAGTTCTTTGAAAACGAATTGTGTCCAAGAGAAATATTTTCGTGTAATTCAAGGCTCTTGTCCTGTTGCCAGACAATTACACAAAATAGTTTACGATGAGAAACAAAATTTTCTAAGTGCTTAAAATTTCTGTGCCCATAAGGAAAAAAAATCAACTCTTTGTCGGCAAGTGTTCAACTGCGTTTTATTTTTTTTATACTCTTTACCACAGGTGGAAAAAGGGTATACAGTCGACTCTTGATAATTTGAAACTAAAGGGACCAGAGAAACAGTTCAAATAATCGAGTTTTTATATTAACGAGACTTCAAAATGTCAAAAGAACGATAAAAAATTCAAATTAACAAGAGCTAATAGAGCTGGCATAGAAACTAAAGAAAACATTTTAAATTTCTTTTAAAAACAGAAATAAAATTACCTTAGGAGTTCAAATTATAAGGTGTAAAAAAATTTAAGTTCAAATTATAAAATGTTGGCAGGAAAGATTTCATTTTGTAGCACATCACAAAAAACAAAAATAAATGTTTTATTTTTGAAAAATAAAACTATTCAAATTGTAGAGAGTAAAGGTACGGTCACACTTGACAAACATTTGCCCGAAATCGTCAAATATTTGCTTGCCGTAGTCTGACCACAAAATATTTATTAGGAGCAAACAACACCACAGCTGATTTCGGGCAAATAAAATTTTTTTCCATCAAACAAAAATGCTTCTAATGTGAACATAGTGTGACCGCTCGACAGCAAATATTTGACTCATTTTTAGGCAAACAAATATTTGTTCTTACAAAATATTTGTAAGAAAAAACACAAGCAAACAACAGCTGTATATCAATGTTGCTAAGTATTTAACCTAAATAATTAAATTTCGGGAAAAATCGCATAAAATTACAATTAATAGTAATAATGAAATGCAATTTTTAAAAGAAAAGGTAAATGAAAACTTAAAGAAAACGTATATTTTTCTAGTTATATATAACTAAAGTTTTTGTATAAAATTTGGTTTATTTTGACATTTTCGCTTTAGAATGGAAAACGGTTTCAAAATTTTACGTAAAAAAAATTGTTCCATTCCACGTTATAGTTTTTAAAAACCCCGGTGAGATACAAACAGTTTATTTGTTATCTTCCGAAATCGGAAATACATATATTATTAAAAAAATTAGTTTTTTAAAAACTGGAGGACTTTATGTCCCAATTTAAATTTCGCCATATTCATAAAAAAAATTAAAATAACTTTGAAAAATATTTTGTAACAAATTATCTTTTATAAAATTTTTGATAAATATTGGTCCCTGCATATTACATTAACATTTAAAAAAAAAGTTTATTTTACAACAAAAATTTCCTGGTCGAAAATATATAATTTATTTTCGAAACATTTATTACGCTTGCTATAGTATCTTCTATTATATATAATATATTAAATTTTGGGGATACATTACTCGAAAAAAAGAGTTCCAAAAGTAACTCTTCTTTTTATTTTAAAATGTTATGTTAGACTAGACTTAAACAAAATTTTCCTTACTTCTACCTATGACAAGTAATCCTGTTAGAAGCTATAAGTTTGGAAATTATAGAGATTTGTAGTTATAAACTATTAACCCAATTATAAACAGAAACTACGTCCCCTTTTTATTGTCTGCGGAAAGTGAAAAAATATCGGGGAAAAAAGTAGGTATTATGAAAAAGAAATTATATGTAAAAAAGCAAAATAGCTCCATTCAAATTTTTTGTTCCCAGGGAATTTATAATTGGAGGAATTTTATCTCGAGAAAATGTTTTCCCGTGAGAAAGAAATTCCGTGAGAACATTCATGATTGGGCTGTGTATGTTGTTATACTTCTGAACACAAAGCTCTGATTGTAGATAAATGTATTTATGTTGTTTAAAAATTCTTATTAATGAGATTAAATAAGACCAGCCACGTGCTTTGACTTTAATGAACAATATCGATTAGTTTACATTGCATAACCTAGAATTTAACACGCTTAAATTTAACTAACCTAAATTATACATTCCAATAATTAAACTTTAAATTAAATTTACAAATCTTTTAAACTGCATAAAGAGCCAAAAAAAAAGTCGGCTGTATGCAGAACAAAAACAAGTATCACTCGATGCGTGGGAACAAAACTAAGAATCCATAGCCTAGTCCACAACACTCTTAACAGTGCTCAATAACTTTAGTGATAATCCATTTTAAACACCTAAATTATTCTTCCAAAATTTTCGATTTGCAATAAAAAGAGATGTGTTCCATAAGTCTTAGGACTTGTTTTACATCTGAATGTGAACTGAATTTTTCATTAATACATATAAATGCGTTTAATTGTAAGTAATTACGCAACAGTTTTTAAAAACCCCGGTGAGATTCAAGTGTTTTTCTTCTATCTTCCGAAATTTGAAATTGTCCCAATTAAAATGTTATATATATATTTCCATATTCATAAAAAAACATTACAAATTTGTCATAAAAAAAATTTTAAAACTATTTTAGTATTTAATGAACACGGCAGTTACAGCTTGATTCTTCGTCAAATTGTCTTTTTATGTAAGCGACTTAAAAAATATTATTTGTCTACACTTATATAAAATAAACAAATCAACAGCTGTAGATTGAAAATTATATTAAATTATATAAAAGTTTGTAGAAATTTTAACTAAAAAGATGTAATGAATGCATAATACAAATTTTTATTTAGAAGTGAAATCTAATTCCTATTTAGGTTTTTCCTTTTATTGTTCTCTTTCCTGAGAACAACTATTAGTGCTTCTTTATAGCATAAAAGATGAAAAATTTCACATTTTTGCATGGTTTTTTTCACTTGTGACTTTCATACGTGGGAGTTATTCATTATAACTTTTCTTCTAATATTGCCATTATGTACAATAATTATTTTGATTGTAATCTGTATACATTATACATGTGTGTATATAAATATAATGCCAGCCTCCATTACTTGAATAGTTTTTATAGTTTATTGCCATCAGCGGTGGATATTTTCTTTTTATATCAAATCTGGAAATTTACTTTTCGTGTATAGTATAAGAAAAAAATTAAAGCTTAATTTGGTACTTTAAAAAGGAAGCGCATAAAGTTTGCCTAGATAGGATAGATTTTCCTTCATTTGTTTATTTTTGTTTCGATCTCAAATAATTTGTTTGTTTGTTTTCAACTTATATTGTACTGCACATAAAAACTTAATAGGAGTTTTCATTTCTTACCATTTGTTATTAGTTTTTTTACAATTCAATAATATTTTAAATATTTTCTTTGCAATTATTTCGTAATAATGCTGAAGAAATGAAATGCCAATGAAGACATCCCATCTGTAATAGTTTCAAGGCAAATAAATTTATGTTTTTTTACAGCTTGATCAAATATATTTTTAAGGCAAATATTTATTAAAGTGTGACCGCACATCAAACATGTTTGCCCATATTTTATTTGTCATTACTTTTTAACTGTTTGAACAAACAAAAATAGGCAAATAAATGTGCGTAGTGTGACCAAAAAAAAATTTTGTATTGTTTTCAAAAAATTTAGGGCAAACAAGAAAAAACAAATTTGAGGCAAATGTTTGCCAAATGTGACCGTACCTTAAGCAATCAAAATTCCTTTGATATAATTTCAAATTATTGAGGGGACCAAATTACATAGATTTTTTTTCAATATATTGAGTGTTTTTCAAGGGACCTAGAAAACAGTTCAAATTATCAAGAGATTCAAATTAAAGAGTTTCAAATTATCAAAAGTCGACTGTATCGAAGTTTATAATTCTGTTTATAATTCTTACAATGTCGGTTTCAGACCCCATAAAGTATTTTATTCTGAGTTCTTATTCATAGCGAAGTCTATTGATCGATGTTCGTTTGTCGGTCTTAGTGTTGAAATCAACTTAGCCAAGGCACTCGATGAGCTAGAGAAAATTAAAATACGTCAACCGATCAGACAAAGTTTCGAAAATTTCCCTATTGAAAATTCACAAGAACGGTCCATGTCCTTCGAGGCAGAGGGCAAAAGATAACGCCAGCTTCTATTTTTTCCACATGACTTAGTACAATGAAGTAACTCCAATATTAAAAAAACAACAAATATATAAAGCGATAGAGAATTAAAAAATAAGAAAACAAGTATCAAGTGAAAAAATTGGCGCTCGCTCATATTTTCTGAATTATGGGTCTCTGCACTTTTCATAGAAAAGTACGTGCACTATTTTCTTTAAAGATATAAATGTGGGTATCATTTAAAAGCTTTTGAGAATATCTTTCAGGAAATACTAGAATTAAAAAAATGCCTAACCCATTAAGAGCCAGTGACATTTTTAAGTAATTGTTTTTCTCTATTTTTTAATTCTTTGTCTGTTACTTTATACATCGTGAAGGGTATATAAGATTCGGCATAGCCGAATATAGTTCTCATACTTGTTTATTATGAATTTATTTAAGATACATTTATATTTTAAAAATTTTTAATGCAATAATTTTAAGTGAGACAAATGCAAAACTTGACGTTTGAGATCTACAGCCGCCTAACACTCTTACAGTTCTTTTGACTTACAGGACAACAAAAGTATATTCTTTCAGTGTCTCATTTTATCTGAGAATATTAAAGCATAAAATTTTATAAATTTTTTTATTGCCATTTTAAAACAATGTTCTACTATTCTTTAAGGTGTTTATTTAGAGTACAAAGACAAAGTATTTAATCATTAAATAATGATAAGGATACAGCTTTTTAACTAAACATTTAACTAAAGTTTTCCAATAAGAATCATAACCATTGCTGAAAATAATTGTAACGCTAAAGAACATTAGCATTATTTATCAATCAAAGCTAATGAAATTGACAATTAGTTAGTCCTTCTAATTAATAACCCCACGTATACAAATTTTTAAATGTTTAGAAAGGTTGCATTTGTCAAGAATGTTTCGGCAGAAAAATCTCAAATTTGAGTTAGCAGTAGGAAATGACTTTAAAAATTAAAAGAAGTATATCGACCTTAAAGAAAACTTTGTTGAAAACTAAAAAAAGATAAGCTCTAAACATTTGTTGTGTTTAAGATGTTTGCTATTAATTAAGATATTATATTCCATTTAATTATTCCCACAAATATATGTAACTAGAAACTGCACAGTTATAATAAAAAATTACAATAAAACAAGAAAATAAAAGTTTAATAATAAATTAAGTTGAAATGTTAACAAATCATACATCAAAATAAACAAATTGGCCTGCAAATTACTAACAACCAATAACAAAATATAAAGAAATTTGCTACAAATGTTAATTTCAATGGCGCCAAATACCCATAATTAGATGCAGTCAACGAATGAGTTACATGTACAACTGCCACTCAATTGGCACTAATACTGACTACTGCAAGTTGTAAATTTAACAAAAAAACAATAACAAAACACCCACCTGCGCCTCAGAACGATTAAATGTTTATTATACGAAAGATATTTTTCGTATCAATGTTACATTTTAGAAAATGACACTATCAGCAATACAAATCAAAAATTCATTTAAATACAATATTAATTTTTTAACTTTAGATGCGATAATTGTTTGCCACTACGATTGTTTAAAATAATAAAAGCACCAAAGTCAACCAGTTAAAATCAGTATTAGTAGCACGAAGGCAGTTTTAAAACTATCCGAACAGAATTAAAGCTTTATTTAAATGAGGTTAAATGACACGTGCCATAGGAAAATAAAAAATTGAAATAAATCTGAATATTCAAACGGCCAATTCGATTTCAGGATCAGTACCGTGATAAAGTTATAAATCTTATACTTCCCAACGGTGCTACATTGTTCAAAATCAAGTCGCCATGGATATATTTATATTAAATTTAACCGATATTAATGTATTTGTGGCCGATTTAAAAAAAAAACCTGATGTCGTCGTAAACTTTTCAGGAGATGGTTAAAAAAATACAACGTTCAGCGACCAAAACACCACATCTACCTCTAATTTTTCTACATCATTTGAAAAAAAAAAAGAAAACAAATATAAGGGGCGATAGAGAATAAAAAATAAGAAAAAACATCAAGTAAAAAAAATACCGAGTTACGGGCCTCTGAAATTTTCAAAATATAATATGGGTATCATTTCAAAGCTTTCGATCTTTAAAAATATACTAAATTTTTTTTAAAAATGCCTTACCTATTAAAAGCCGATGGCATTTTTATGTAGTACTTAAATTTTTTTCTTACTTTTTAATTCTCTGTCACCCCAATATTTGCTTTCTTGATTGGACTTACTTCACTAAACAAAATTTACATAGATGGTGAAGGGTATATAAGATTTGGCATGGCCGAGTATAGCGCTCTTACTTGTTAAGGTGCGTTCAGATTAGCCAAATATTTGACCAAAAAAGCATAACCACTATTTAAAAAAAAAAATTTTTTTTTAATCTTTCCTGGCACGTATTGTTACGGATGACGATTTAAAATATTATATCTGTAATATCTTACCTTTTATATTAAGAAGGATCTTGTATTGCTTATTAAGTATTTGAAAAGAAGAGAAAATATTTTCCTTAGTTTAGTGGTTACGTCATTTTGGTCAAATATTTTACTAATCTGACCATACCTTTAGAATTAAAAGTACACAGGCCAATGATGAAATATTCAATGCAATGTACTTTTTTCGCTACAATTTTAAGAAGAGTAGTACAATTGTTATGTATAATTATAAATTTGTTACCTATATACACATGTGTGAAGTTTAAATTATTTTTAATATAAATATTTTACGAGGGCTGCTCTATATATTTCTGGCCTAATAGTGAAAATGCGAATATTTGTTATCAAAAATAATTTTATTGTTTTTCAAAGTATTCTCCAGCATGATTTATACACTTTTGCATGCGCTCAAACCAGTTATCGAAGCACTTTTTCCACTCCGATTGAGACACCTCTAAAACATGGTTTTTGACTACTTCAACAGCTTCTTCTGGCGACGAAAATCGTTGACCACGCATTTTTTTCTTGATGTGCGGAAACAAGAAGAAGTCATTAGGTGCCAAGTCAGGGCTGTATGGCGGATGACCCATTAATTCGACTTTTTGGCCGGTCAAAAACGCTCTGGTTTGAGCCGATGTGTGAGAGCGCGCATTGCCATGGTGAACAATGATTCGTCTTCTCTTGTTGGTTTTTCGAATTTCTCCGATGACTTCAGGCAAACAAATTGTAGTGTACCACTCAGAAGTGACCGTCCTACGTTGCTCAAGCGGAACAGTCGCCTCATTACCAGTTTTGCCGAAGAAACAGGCGACCATTTGCTTCGTTGGATTTTGCTCGTCTTTGAAGACCCACACGGTCGATTGTTGTTTCGTTTCGGGCTCATACGTATAGATCCATGATTCGTCACCTGTGACGATCTCATAAACGTCTTTTGTAGCACCGCAATCGTATTTTTGCAACATTTCTTTGCACCAATCGACACGAGTCTTTTTTTGAGCGACTTTCAAATTGTGCGGGATCCAACGAGAACAAACCTTTTTTACGGCCAGGTGTTCATGCAGTATCGAATGTATGCTGGTGGAAGAAATGTCCAAGGATGTCTCTATCTCTCGGTATGTCGCATGTCGATCTTGCATTATGAGTTCACGCACGGCATCAATGTTCTCTGGCACAACAGCCGTTTTTGGACGACCTTCACGGAATTTGTCTTTTTTCAAGTCACTGCAAACAACACAAATAATGGTCGTACGTCAAAACGTTTTGAGTACGATTATGCTTAAAAATGACAAACTTTCCAATGGAAATGTCAGATTGCACTTGGCAGCCCTTGTAACATGCAAATCACAATAAGAATGTTTATTAGAACTAATTGCAGAAAAAAATTATGTTCATGATGCGTTTAAACATCATTAACGCTTTTAAAAATTACCCAATAATCAAAAAGAAATATATAACATTTTATGTGCATATTTTAGCTATTTGGTTACTTGGAGTATTATGTTATTTTTTCGTGAGGTTGCCAGTTTGCTGGCTTTTTGCGGTCTTAGTTTTATACATTTTTTTAATTGGTACTATTTAATGGTCACACCGTACAGTTTTTAAGTCTTACATATCATTCCCGAAGCCACAACAATTTTTTTTGATAGTTTTTGCTTAAAAAAGCGTTCATTTACTTTTTTACATTTGGGAGAATAATTTTGAAAATTTCTGTTTTACTCTCTCGTTGATAGTTTTTGCTAGTAAAGTTACTGAACAGACCTATTGATAATATTATGTGAAAGAAAGTTATCGAACAATCTCCTCTCATATGCCCAATCAGGATTGGAAAGCTTTTAATCGTTGTTTTATCTTCTTCAATTTTCTATTACAATATTTTCGAAAGGCCTTGCTCACAGTCATTAAACAAATTTAAAAAATAATACAATTTTTTCTCAGTTGGTTCCAAATTATTGAGAAGCTATGTTTTGCATTGTTTGTAAGTTTCCTTACAAATGTTCGCCCATCTAAACTCGGACTAAGGATATATTAGCAGGTTCGGTACATGTCTTTCGATGCAGCGGGAAAACACTATGCCTGCCTCTAATTTTTCCACATCATTTGGAGCAAATCTAGTTTAGTGAAGTAATTAAAAAGATATAGAAATAACAAATAAGAAAAAAACATGAAGTGAAAAAATTAGCGCTCGCCCATATTTTCGAAGTTATGAGCGTTTGAACTTTTCATACAAAAGTACGATTATGTACCATATTTTTTAAAGATATTAATATGGGTATTATTTAAAAGTTTTTGAAGAGATCTTTCAGGATATGCGACGATTTTGTTTGCTAACAAAACCGTTAAACCTAAATTAAGCATCATTGCTAAACATAACTTTGCTAATCAGTTTCTAAATAAAAATGACTCATATCATCGTGTGTTTTTATTTCTACGCTAGCTAGATGTAGGTTAAGATCTTTGGCAATATTGTTCTTTTATACTTGAGCTTTCTTTACTATATTCTTCAGCTTTTTTCAAAAACAAAAAACTTGAAAGAAATTCTAACCGTTTTTTAAATTATTTTTCTTCAAAAAAGAAGGAGGTTATCAATTCGTCTAAATGTTGGTTTTTATGGTTGTGCCCGCAGAACTCTGTTATTTCCAAGCCGACTTTGAAACTCTTTTCTTTTTTTGGAAAGGTTATTCTTACAGATTGGTCAAGTTGTCAAAACAGTTCATAATTTTAAAAATTAAAGGGTGTTCCTATACAACACGCAAGTTTTTACGTTTATTGTAAATCGTAGAGGGCACCGCTTTAACATTTGAAAACATATATAGTTCCCAATAGGAAGAAGTAACGTTACAATTTTAGTGAAGAAAGAAAAAAATCCTAACTTTATATTACAATATGGAGAAAAGTTTTCCGCGGAATTATAGTTCACAATAGGATGAAATAAAAACTTACATACATCATCAAACAGACCATGCAAGCTGCAAGATATGGTCAGTGGTGATGCTTCTATTATCAACTACATGAAATAGAATATTTTTCATAAATAAATAACTTTTTGAGTTAATTAAAGTTCTCTCCACACCGACAGGTGAGACCAACATGTGTATTGTAGTGCGCGGTTTTAATGAACATAATAGACAAAATCAAGTTTTATAAAACAACTTGCGTAATGTAAGGGGTAATCAGAATAACAAATTTTAATGTAGCTGCGGTAATTAAATAAACACTGTGTTTAAAATTCAAGTGCCTATTAATTCATCAGAACACTATACGCTTATAGTTATAGCGGATATAGTAACACATACTCTGTATATATTTCAAGACTCCGCCTGTTAAATAATTATAGTGAATATAGTAATATACAAATATCCTTCAGTCTTTAACATTTTATTTTTTTTAATGACGATTAAGGAAAAAATAATATACACAAATTGACAACTTCCTTCTTTGTGAAGCCCGCCTTAAAAAAATGTAATTTTTATTATTTTTTTGGTATTAAAAACGGAATTAAAGAAAAGAATGGAATGCTAAAAGCATGCATTGAAGTAAAAGGCATTGCTTAGAAAAATTTTACGATATAAAACAGAGTTTCGAAGAAATTTATAAAAACAAGTAAAGTGCTATATTCGGCTATGCCAAATCTTATATACCTTTCATCTTTCACCATTTACCTAAATCTAGCTTAGTAAAGTAACTCTCAAAAAAAAATATATGGAGAGGTGACAGAGAATTAAAAAATTACAAAAAAGTTTACATAAAAATGCCATCGGCTCCTAATGGGTGAAGTATTTTAAAAAAAATTTATTATTTCCTTAAAGATCTCTTCAAGAATGATACCCATATTGATATTTTAAAAATGTTGAAAATTTCAGAGGCCCTTAACTCGGAAAATATGGGCGAGCTCCAATTTTTACACTTGATGTTATTTTTTTATTTTTTAATTCTTTATCGCTCCATGTATTTAATTTTTTTTTTTTTTGATTGGAATTACTTTATTGTTTCAAATGATAAAGAAAATTAGATGTAGGCGTGGAGTTTTGCCCGCTGCGTCGAAGGACATGGACTGATCTTGCTGATTTCCAATAGCACCTCGTTCGACACTATGTTTGATCGATTGACGTGTTTAAATTTTCTCTAGCTGATCTAGTGCGTCGGCAAAATTGGTTTCAATACTACCACGGACGGACAGATAGACATCACTCAATAGACTTCGCTATGCATAAAGATTTAGAATGTATATCACCCCTATTCTGCGTTTCGATTCGAATCGAAATTTTCTCCGTCTGACTACTTTGGTATTCTGCGTTTCGATTCCGCTCAGTTTCTTTCGATTGTATGTATTCTGCATTACGATCGTAGCTCCGTTTTTCTCAGTTGTTTTTTTGTTAACGGAGGAGTTTTCCTTATTTGTTTTTTTTAGTTAAAAAGTTAAAAATGTAAGTAGAAAATGAGATAAAATGTTCAGAAACGGTTTAAAAAACCCTTAAAATGATTTCTAACTAATTTATTTAATTTAATTAAATTTCTTTTGCTTTAAATTGTTAATTTTTGTACTTGAATCTGATGTGTTATTTATGTATTACGGGTCAAAAACAACAACACCAGAGCAGTATGAAAAACTGGCAAATTTAATGGCATCTAAAGCAGACATTAAATGTGGATACCACCAGCGATCAAAGGAAAAAGTAGCAGGGATTTGAGAGGAAGTTGCAGGAATCCTCAATGCACTAGGTCCTCCAACAAAAATGCCAGCACAAAAATTAGTTGCCATGAATAACTAATTTTTATTTTTATATTTTTATCATTTTATTTAACAATTTTTTTATTAAATTTTATCAATAAATTATTTTTAAATATGTAAACATACAACTTTTTGTATTAAATTTGACATTTGTTAATGAAAATAATAACAAACTTGCTTATTTTGCTATTTCATTTCCACATTCCACAGTGATGCTATTAATTTTGTAAACGTTGTTGTCTTCCTCTTTTTCTTTCGATTCCGTTTTTCTTCAGAATACCAATTTTCGATCGCAACGTAACTGAATGCGGAGACTTAATCGAAACGCAGAATAGGGGTGTATATTTTATGGGGTCGGAAATGGATATTGTATCAATTACAAATGGAATGCAAAATGTAGGTATGCCCTTTTTTCACTTTTTGTGGTGAGGGGTATAAAAATTTAAATCTCATTCCAATCCAGCCCTAATATAAGACCTAGACCGGATACAGTAAGCTAGTTTCTATAATAAATAAAATAAAAATACCAATTAGTATTGTCCCCTGCCTTGCTAAGTTATTTGAGCATATTATAGCAAATTGCATTCATAAATATTTGACCGATAACAAGTTACTAAGTGCTTGTCACTTTGGTTTTCTGTCTGGTTTTTCTATCTGATCTAGTACCTCGGCAACCTTGTTTTCAACACTAACACGGACATCGCTCAATTCACTTCGCTATGCCTAAGAAGTCAGAATATATACATATACTTTATGGAGTCGAAAATGGATATTGTAAAAATTACAAACGGAATGACAAAGTTAGTTATACCCTTTTTCCACTTTTTGTGTTGAAGGGTGTAAAAAGGAACAAACTCATAAATTTGCAATATATATAATTGTAAAATAGTTTTTATTGTACAATAAAATTGGCTATGCATATATTACATTAGAACTAGGAATGCAACCGATACCGATATATCGGCGATACTGTTGGTTTTCTGATATATCGATATCGGCGATATTTTACTGTCGATACGCCGATACTTCATATATTTTTCTTTAGAGTCTTTTGAACAAAATATTCAATTTTCAACGCTTTTTTTTGCATGACAACTATGAAAAATAACATATTAAAAACAGAACATAAAATTCGAATGAGTTCTGTCGCATCTGAGAGACTATTTTCCACTGCAGGTCTACCTCAAACGGATTTGAGAAATGGTCTATCTCCGCAAAATTTAATAACACTTTGTTTTTTTAACAAAAGTTTTATTAATATCAATTTTAAATATTAATCGTTTGCAATGTTGTTTTATAATTCTAATTTAATTTAACACGATCTCAAATTCAATTCGTTATCTTAATATTAAATATTATTAATATCAATTTTAAATCTTGAGGCAATCTAAACTGATTGCCATCGTTTATTTTGCAAAATCATAAATATTGCAGACGTTTTGTACTTTAAAAATTTGAATTTTAGAAACTGAAATGTATTGAAAATTTGATGATTTGAATGGCTCATTAATAAGCACTGTTATTTTGTATAATAGAAGAATTACTCTACTTTAGTTTTGTTAATTTTTACTTGAGCTCAATTTCAATATGCGTATCGGTATCGGCGATATTTATTTTTGAGTATCGGATCGACGAAATGGCGTATCGTTACATCCCTAATTAGAACTTTGCAAAAAATTTTTTTGATTTATACCGCAAAAAACAAAATATTTTGCAAACGGGTGACAGCATTGTACAATGGTGATTTCCCAACACTTTATGCTATAAACACAATCAAGTCCACCGACCATCGACTACAAGATGTCAAAAATAGATAACATGCGTGCTTATGAGAATAATTCTTTTAGCCGCAACACGACTACCAACTACACGGCTACTTTTGTAGCCCGTAGCCAACTTAGGCTAATTTCTATTTTTCTTGGCTACAAAAAACTGATTAGTGCTGCCAATACAATAAATGCATGAAATGGTGGTTTTAAAAACGCAACACATTAAATACCGCTATTAAAAACGTGAAAAAGTATTATAGTGGCACCTTTGAAGAATAATAATTATCTGTTCATTTGCTTACATTTCTCACTTAATTTTTATTTGGCGCATTTTTTTTTTTTTTTTGTTGTCAAAACAGATGTTTATTTTTTGTAGTTAGTGGTCGGTAGTCGTTAAAAAAATTAAGTAGCTGGCGACTTGGCTATTTTTGTAGCCAGCTACTTTTGTAGTCGGTAGTCTATGGTCGGTAGCCTTTGATTGTGTTTATAGCATTATGTCACTAACCACCATATTCGTAAATTTTTAGGATTATTAAAAGTCAAATTGTTTACATTTTTAGGTTCGTATTATTTAATTTCGATACTATTATTTAATTCAATTGTCGCAGCATGAACTCTGCACTCGGCCATAGTTGAGTTTTTGCACAACTTTTTCTTTAAACATTTTTGATAATTATTTTAAAATTAGCATTTTACACTTTCACTTACTTATATATTTTAATATCCAGTTCTGTCATTTTACTTTTTTCTTAGAGCAGTTAATTTCCTAATTTTCTAAAAATGTGTAATTGAAACGTTTTGCTTTGCATTTCCATGCCGTAAGCCCACTATCATCCTGATCGCTATCCTTGATAAAACTAAATATTGTTTGTATATTGTAAGGGGAAACTTGGACCAAACAATTTTGGTCGAACGTATCATTAGATCTGAGGTAATGAACCGTATGGGTTGTAGTGCAGTTGAATAAGAAGTGTATTGGCCTAAGAAAAGACTGTGAGGATTTGTGTTCCTTTTTAAAAGTTAATAGGTTTATTCTGCGACTACTCTCGTGCATCATTATGTATGTATTTTGTGTATTAGCAATGGTTATAAACCACAACAACAGGGTGGAGTTTCTGCAACATACATTAATTCCAGACTCCTTGTGTTTGGGGTACAATTGTTATAATGGCTTTTATGTTATTTTTTATGGCTTGTTTTAACAGTGTTTCTACAACTGAAATGACTGACATAAACATTATAAATTTTAAATATTTCATGACACAATTCCGTGATGTATGACTTTATGATTGAATTGTAGGCGGTAAATGCTTAGTATTTGTATGTAATTACTTGTAGATCGCTTTTTTGTTTGCATTCAAACATATCTTCAACCGCAGACAGAGCCAGTAGCTGTGAAAAGGATGATGTCAGATTTAATAACGTTTAGAGTATTTGATTTGGAAACTATTATTATCAGCCTGAAAATCTTTTGCAAATTATGGGGTTATCATTCATCTGAAATCTCCTTAAAAATTATAATATCGTGCTTATTTACCAAAGAGATATCGTAGGTGGTAAATGACTTTTATTAATCTCACTGTGAAATGTTTATCTTTATTTTATCTGAATATTAAATGTGATTTGGTTTTATGAGAACGTACAAGTTGAAGAACGTATCCTTGTTAACAGCAAATAAAAGTGAAAGTAAAATTATTTATTACTTTTATTATTGCAGACAGAAAAAAAGCCAAATAATACTGAAATATAAAAATTTTAAAATGTTGCAGCAAAATATGCTTGATAATGTTGCTTTGCTAGTAATTTAATATTTTTTAAGTATCATGAGATATTAGTTGAAGCAAATGACATTCTGTGAGACATTAAGTACGCACTCATGCTGTAAATCACTCACAGACAAAATTAAAAGACCATCCGACAGACATGCGACAATCACCACTAGAAAAGATTTTGTCATTTACATAAACTACAATACAATGTTTGTTTTCTGTTATTTTAACAACATTAGAAACGTTTACTTGGTTCTTAGTTTTTTTTTCGTTTTGTCAGGTGAACACATAACAATGAAGATTATGAAATTTGAATTGTCCGTATTATATGCGTGAGTGAATTAACAAATGGATATGTTTGAACTCAATATTTTTAACTTAAACATTTTATTTAAATATTTATGCATTATAAAATTCATGATGTAAAAAATAACAGTTTACATATTTTCATAAACTGTTAATAATTCAATAAAAAGTTTTATATAAAAAAAACTAATTACAATCTAATATACATAGACATATTATCAGGCATGTCACACATTACCATCAAAATGGTATTAATTCTGTATTAACCATTCCGATCAAATTTGTTTTACCTTCTTCAGATTCAGATCAATTTTATTTGTTCATAAAAAATGCTGAATTACCTCTTCTTAATAGGATCACACCAAAGTAACAAACAGGATAATCTAAATAAGAATGCAAAATAAATGAAAATTGAAAAATCGCAAAAAAATTAAATTTGAAAAAAATCAATTTCCCTTTGGAATTTAATAATGGTTTAATTTCAAAGAAATTTTTGTTTTTTTTTTATCTTTTGAAGAATTAATTTGCGGAATTGAGACCACTTACGATCGGAATTGAGTTTTGTATAAATCTCTTTGTAAGTTTGTTTCTCTGTTGTTGCGTTTAATTTATATTTACAAATGACGGACAAGGAGGGCAGAAAAGGAAAAGGCAAATATTCTTATGTGTCTGAATCGATTTTAACAGTTTTTAAGGCACGGCTAAACCGATTTTAATAAATGTGGAAACGTAGATAGGTCCTCACCTATAAGGTGAAATATTTATTTATTTTCAAATGTGGCAACTAAGTGAGAGCAAAATAAGAAAAACAGACTTTTACGGCAGTATTCGTTTTAATTCAATTTTAAATATAGATACATATCTATGTAGAAGCTATAAATATGAAAGGGAGTGAAGTAGAGGACAAACGCACAAAAAACTTGAACCAATTTTAAAAATATTTAAAATATAGATATGTGTCCTAATTTGTAAATTCCAATAGACAGAATTAAATCTGTTGGAATATAAACAAATTGTATTTTTATTAAACATAAGTATATTTGCTATATTTTATCAGTTGCTTCTGTAAAATTAAAAATCTGTAAATTTGAAATTCTAGATAATCAAGTAGTTCATTGAAAATAAAACAAAGGTTAAACAAAATTAAATAGCGACAGCTCTGAGTGCATCTTATATAACTTAGAGGTCAATTAGAGGTGCATTATTTGCTAACATTATTGTTTCACATATTAAAATATCAAAGCTTTGTAACCAGCTGACATATTAAAATACACCAAATACTTTATTTTTTGTTCCATTGGTTTTCATTTTAAAAAAGGTACATAAGGTGACAGTAATTTTAGTGACATACTAAATTATATATAATACACGTAGTTGCAAAATAAAAAAAATTTTTGACGCAAAAAGAATATAGAATTAATAATCTGGCCAAAATATAAATTACAAGTAAAAATGCTGTATACCCTTCACCATATATGGAAATTAAGAGAAAAAAAATTACATAAAAATGTCATCAGCTCTTAATGGGTTAAGCTTTTTTAAAAACTCTTACTATTCCTGATGATCTCTTCAAAAGCTTTTAAATGATACCCATATTGACAATCGAAATTTTTAATGAAAATTTCAGAGGCCCATAACTCGGAAATAATAGGCGAGCGCCAATTTTTTCACTTAATGCTTTTATTAATTTTTTAATTCTCTATCGCCCCATATAGTTGTGTTTTTGATTGGAGTTACTTCATTGTGAAAAAATTAGAGGTAGGCGTGCCCGCTGCGTCGAAGGACATTGACCGATCTTGCTGATTTTCAAAAGCACCTCTTTCGACACTATGTCTGATCGATTGGCGTGTTTAAATTTTCTCTAGCTGATCTAGTGCCTCGGCAAACTTGGTTTCAATACTGTCACGGAAGCACAGTGGTCAATTTCGCGAGATAGCGGTCAAAACTCTATAACTTTTGACCGGATTGGTATTTTTTTACGCAATTTGTTTTGTTTAATAGGAGGGACTTTAACCTTCAATTTGCGTGTTCAAACGTAAAAATCGACCGATAGGAACGTAAGTAATGTGGAGTTAAAAATGCATTTTAAATTTTTGTTGAGTTTCCATGTAAAAGTTGAATATTTTTACATTTTAAATAGGTATTTTTTATAATTTTTAATTTTCTTCAGTCGTATTGTACAACCAATACTTATTTATTATTCCTAAACTTAATTTTGGTCAGAAAATGCCAACATTTGGCCCCTGACATTTATTTAGTCTCAATATTCACAGGGGCCAAAAGTTAATTTTTTTTTTTGGAAGAAAGCTAATTCTTGTGAGGATTAAACTGAAAAATAACACTGAAATTCCCAACAATATCAATACCATTTGGATATATTATATACAGAACACAACATCGATAAAATTTTAAGTAAACTTTTACTATTGAATTAAAGTGCACATATATTTTATTTAAATGTATTAATAAAAATTTATACTAAAATTAGAAACAAATTATAATCTTTAAACTAGTATTAATTAAACAATATTAGTAAAAATTTCTTCCAAATAGCTTTGATTTTCATTTTGCAGTAGTTGTTTAGCTTCTTCATCTAACTCTAATGAGGTTGATTTCCATTTTTGTCGAATACTGGACATATACGGGTCTGATGTGCACAACAAAATATTAATAAGATCTTCATTAGTACAATATCTGGAAATTTTTCTTGTATTGTGCTCGCGAAAGAATCTGTAGTCTTTGTTCCTTTTTTCTTGCGCTTCTTCTAAGAGATCTCCAATTGGAAGCATATTGTGCTGAATTATTTGTTCCCCATGGAACAAAATTTTGTGAACTGTGGTTTTCATACGTCTCCAAGAATATTTTTGGTTATAAAGGGTTGCTGTCTCATTAGCATACTGACAAAATTTTTTTGCATCTATCTTTTTGCTACATGCTATAACTTCTAATATGACTTGGAATCGTAATCTACTTCAGTGATAGAAGCTGCAGTTTCTGGATCGGAAAAAATCTCCTTGCTGTGTTTCCATCATTAAAATTTCCTTCTCCTTGCTTTGGCTGGTCAATTATAAGACCTATCTCACGGTATTTTTCTTGAATATGTTTTTTTTTTTGCTTTCTTTTTTCCAAATTTTCTTTGCTGTTTCTCACTGTTTCGCCTAACGGGCCAAATTCAAAATCGTATCCCAATTTAAGAATATGCTCCATAAAACGAATTCTAGCATGAAGAGGTGACATTCCAAATTCATATGCTTCATTAAAAGTATCTTGTGTTTGTGGTTGGCTCAATAGACTTGATGTTTTTTAGCATATGGTGCAGCTTGACGAAGACTTTGTTTCGGTTAAAGCTTGTGCAACTTATCCATCGATCATTGTAAGTGACATTTTAAAGTTAACTTCGATGCATTGGTCATTAAATTCAAATATCACTGTTTGAAGTTCTTTAATTTCATCTGTTATTTTGCCAACTTCTTCAGTTATGACATCTTTAATTTATTTTTTGTAAGCAAATTTTATTGGTCTACAAAATTTTGTTGACGAGGGAATTTCATTCTTCCATACATCTATCTCTGCAGCTCTACTAGTTGACGGCTCTGAACCAATATAAGTTTTTGCTAAGTGTAATGGAACGAAAGAAATCATGAATAAATTGGCATCTGATGAATTTTCCGCATTACATTGTTTGTATTGTTTCTGGCCAGAGGACCCATCACATCCCCATTTAGAAATTAAAGTCATGCTGCAATTTTTAAACTTCTTTAAATAGTCAGCATCAAATGTCTTTAATAATCGTTCTGCAGTGTGTTCAAGAAGATCCTGCAATTTTAATTTTGCTGAACTTGAAGTTACACTAATAGCAGTTGATGAAGGTAAGCAGAAACTATATCTCGATATGATGGAAAAATTCCACAATTTTTTTCATTGGTTCGCTTCCGCAATTCTGTATATTGGTTTTTAGTCATTTTCAAATCCAAAAATGGTGCAAATGCTTTTTCTGGAGTAAATTTATTTTCTTCAGTTGGTGTCGGCATACTTTCTAAAATCCTTTTTGTGCGTCTGGGGCTTGCTTCCACTATTTTTTCAATGATAGCAATTTTACTCTTTTTAGTTTTCGATGGTTAAATTTGATGCAGAAATGAATCCTTTATGATGCTACAAGAAACTTCTTCATTGATATGTTTAAGCTTGCGTCTTCGTGATCTTTCACTACAATTATCAATTGGCTTTGTTGGTCGACCACCTTTTCTAGTTTCAGTGGTAGTTACTGATGGCTTTTTAAAAATAAGTTTATTTCTTAGCCATTTTTGGTTGCGTGAGTAAAACAATTTATTGTTTCTGGAACATTGATTGTACCGTTTTCTTAAAGTATTTAAAAAGTAATTTATTTTTAAGTTATGAATTTTAATTTCTTGTTTGTCGCATATTTTGAAGAATGGATTATTCATTATATGTAAAATAATGTCGTTTTCATCTTTCCGTTCAAAATATATATCAGATAGAACACTATAACAGAATTTAGCCATTGTTTAAACAATATTGAAGAAAAAAAATGAATGCATGGATTAATATACTATTGCTCGAAGTTTCAACATGATCTTTTTTACCTCTTTGAAACATAATAAAACAGGTACTTGTTTTTACCAGTTATTTCCATTGGTTTTAAATTTATTTGCAATTTTCAGGTATTTAAGTTGTGTAATATTAGATGGCAATAAAATCATTTTTTACTTTTTCCAAATGAATTGCCAGATACCACATAGTTTGAGAGTTCGATTGTCATTTTTGTCAAAATTTTGATACACCCTTATATGTGGACAAGGTCCAAATATGAGCCAACTTCTCCTAGTTTCAACAAAATTATTTTTTGGGTCAATAAGAACTCTTGTACAAAATTTCATCAAAATATATGCATAATAGCCACTTTCACATACAAATAACTTCTCAAAAAATATGACGTGCATTTGTACCAAATATCTTACCTTGGGTCAGAAAAATTGCTGTAACTCAAAAAGTGCAGTCACGGTGCATGGACATGTATGTATGGGAATGTAGGGGAGAGGTAGGACTACAAAATAGTAAATTTGTGTTTTGACTCAGCTTGACTCACAGGAATTGTGCTCTATGAAGTAGGAAATTTCCGAGAAATTTGACCTTTTTAAAAAAAAATATTTAAATTGTTCAGAAAACAGTAGAGCTTTTTTTTTACCAGTAATAGGAAATAAGTTAAGTTACAATACAAAATTTATTTCGTCCAAAAATCTTGAAAAACAAAAAAGTTATGATCATTTAAACTTTAAAAATTAACCAAAAATATCATAAATTTACTAAATTCTGAAAAAGCCCATTTTGGACCACCTTGTTCTCAGTGAAATAGTTGAAATAGAGTTCTAATTTTTCGGATCCCGAGGTTTACTACTGTCTACTTTCAAGCGAGTCTAATAACTTTAAAATCGGAGATCAAAAAACAAAAGGAGTTTTGGCCGCTATCTCAAAATATTGACCACAGTGGGACGGACAGACGGACTTTACTCAATCGACTTCGATTATATATATATATTACATTTTTTTTTTATATTATATATATATTTCATAGGGTCGGAAATTATAGAAATTACATAAGGAATGAAAAACTTATATATACCCTTTTCCACTTTTTGTGGTGACGGGTATAAAAAATTAAATTTCAATCTCATCCGGCCCTACAATAAGACTGAGACCGGATAAAGTAAACTAGTTTCTAGTTTCAGATTTAATGCAATTGTAGTTGATTATGACACCTACTTTCCCTACTGCTTGGAAGCCAGCTAAAATAATATCCATAAGAAAATGTCATGGGTCAGCTTCTGATGGTTATATACCGATAAGTATTGGCCGCTGCCTTGCTAAGGTTTTTGAGCATATTATAGCACATTGCATTCATAAATATTTGACCGATAACAAGTTACTAAGTGGTTTTCTGAAAGGCCATAGTACACATGATTCTTGTTGTCTTTGGTGCTGTCTAATCACCTTAATAATGAAGGTATTGGCATTTTAGTGTTATTGGATTTATCTTAAGCGTTTAATACTATTAATCGCAATAATTTTTTAAACAAGCTAAATTCACTTTTCATATTTAATAAAGCTGCGTGTAGTTAAATTCGCTTTATCTTACCAGAAGACAGCAATTACTTCAATGAATTAATAAATAACAAAAAAAAAAAAAAATAATAACAAATAATAGTTCCTCTACTTTAATGTGCTGTAGTAGTATTCCTTTAAGATCTGTTCTGGTGTCTCTGCTCTTTACGACCTACATGAACGACTTTATTAATTTCAGTCACTTGCTAATTTCTGATATATTTTTGTATGCGGATGATGTTAAACTGGTTTTCTTAGACGAGGAACAATTCCTTGACAATTTGGCTGAACGAATTAATTATACGTTGAATATTATTGATTCTGGGATGAAGAAAAGTTTTGTACATATCAATATTAACAAAACTAGAGCTATGTCCTTTCGTCAGAATGATAAGTTCTTTTTAAAACTGCGGGAGTATGATACCAATATCGAACTAGTTTATGACTTGTCCTGTCTAGGTATTATTTTGAATACAAAACTTAATTTTGTTAAACACATTGGCTCAAAGGTATATTTTGATTTAAGAAAACTTTAGAGGTATACCTCAGGGCACTGTGTTGTTCCTGAATTAATTTGTTGATTTTATTAGTACCCTGCAATGTAAGACTTTTATATTTACATACATATGTATATACCTTGAGATAATGTTTGCATAAAAATAAATTTGTAGTAGGTATAATTAAAATTTTATGATTATAATAATTTGAATGAGATAAATGGTTTCATTAATCATTTTTGGTCAAAACTGGTCCAGCCGTTTTAATTTTTAATTGTGTTAAAAAGTTTTTTCATTTCAATTTTTTGCTTAAAACTGAATTTTACACACATTATTCTACTTTTGTTAAATTTTTATAATACGGCCGTAAACTAAATATCGAGTTTTTGATTATCTAGGGGGTGTAAAATGTAATTTTAAGCAATAAATATAATGCAATATTTTTCGGGGAAAGCCTTTGTTTTCGAATTACGGATATCGAAAATAATCTTAAGAAAGCTAAGCCGTAGAGGAGAAAATATTTTCGCCCGGCTGAAGGTCGGCTAAGCAGAAAATCTTTAAAAAGCGAAGCCGGTGTTGTTCATACCATAGAGAAGAAAACCTTTGCGTTCGGCTAAAGGCCGGCTACGTAGGAAATCCTTAAAAAAACTATTTTTGTCTTACCCGATATTTTTTTTCACTTTTTCCTGTTTTATTAATTAGGCATTTAAATTACATTTTCAATGCTACTCATATTGCCCCATTCAGCCGTCAAATACTCTTTTCCATTTTAATTAAAAATTTATTGAAATCTCCTTTCCAAAGAAACCCCAAAATGTTTCATTCCGCCTTGAAATACTCGATATATGCCATATTATACATACAAATTTTGGAGGTCCGTAACGCCGAATCTAAGGTTCCGCTCCAAATTTGTTCTTTACATTTTTATTAATTGCATTTTACAATCCGTAGAAAACTTTTTTTTCATTTTTGAGCTGCGTCCGTAAACTAGGTTTCCTTCAAAGTTTATTTTAATTTCTTAATTTGTCTTAAAAACTAAATTTTACAACAATGTTTTTCATGAGGTTTTTAAGCTATTTAAAGGACTTATTTTTCTCACAGCGAATTAATAATACTTCGTTTTGTTAAAAGTTTTATAACTTGGCAACTTGTAAAAATGTAAACAATAAACAGCTGACGGAAAAAACATACATTTGAGAATCGTCTGAAATAAAAGCACACAGCAAACATCGCAAGCTGCCAAAACATTTCTAAAAATAGCTGAAAGATACACTTTTTCACAGATAAAACAATAAAATCCACACATTCATATGCATATTGACCATATTAAATTTTCCTTAAAAATACCTTATTCTTACTATTACTTCATTTAGTTTTTTTTAATTGCTTTTACCTTTATGCGTTTCACATTAAATGCTTGCAAACTATTACTTTTGCTTTTAATTAAATTTGCACACACAAATGCAGTTACACCGCCACCAATTATTGATAAATATTTCACATAATTTTGCCGACTTTTTGCAGTAGAAGGAAAATGACTATAATTTCTTTTAACTGGCCTTAATATAGCTAAAAAATTCTCAAAACTTTTCTTTACTAAAAACCTACTGCAAAGGTTCGTAGCCATTTCGTCGAAAAACTGATTGCAAAAGCAGCAAAACAATCAAATGACAAAGATGATTAGACTTACGTTGTTATTGAGATGCCACGCTGTTTGAGAAGTAAAACATATGCAGGGTTGTAAATGCTTGTATTTTGTGTGTTTATTTTTAAATTTATTTACTAATCTTTCATTCTTCTTTTTGTCTTTTTCAGGTATTAGAGCTGTAAAAGAATCATTCTTCTTTGGTTTTTATACTGACTAACATCTCGACGAAACGCATGCAAGATGTAGAAAATGTGAAAGATTCGTTTACATTGACAACATTTAACAACTACCATCAACTCAGCTGTCAAAAACATTTAATTAAAGGACGCAAAAAAATAGGATTTAAAAATTTTTTTCGACACATTAATAATTGCACTAATTGTGACTTTGAAAGAATAAATTCAGTTATTAATGCAATGGATTGAAAGAATGGGAAACCATCCTGGAATAAGAAGATGAAGAAAAGTTTTCATAGGACATAAGTTTGTAATTCACAATATACTGGATTATGAACATTTATTTCAATAAATACTTATATTTTTAAGATCCTCTATGAAACATTTTTGGAGAAAAATTTTTTCAAACTAACATATTTCGAAAAAAAAAATATTTTGTCAAATAAAAAATTTTAAAAACAAATACAAGGTACAAAATTATTTCTTATTTTCTAAATATCTATAAATCTGAGCTATATAATCTGTGTCTGCCTTAAAATTAATTCTCTGTGCTGTTGGTTTGTAACATTTCTAAAATTATTATTATTATAATATTATTATTATTATTTATTAGTAGTATTTTTTAATACTTTTTTATGTAACTTTACATGTTCTTTTACAAATTACATCAACTCTGGTTCAGATTAAATATTTTTTATAAAGGTTACAATTTTTCTTCTAAATATTTTTGGATTAATTTCATTCTTAATAATATTTGGCATCATGTTGTATAGATTTAATCCTTTGTAAAACAGTGATCTTTGCATTGTGGTATTATCAGGTCGTTGTAGTCTAAAATCTGTAGCATTTCTTAAGTTGCATGGTTGAATATCTCCAACGTACACAGTCTTACAAAAGTTTACATACCAACGCGAAAATTCTATTTTTTTAATGAAAAATACGTATAAAATTATAATTTTTGTTTTATTTTATTTAAAAGTATTAAAAATTAAAAAATAAACATAAAAATAGTTCAAATCCGAAAATCCATTTTTAATAACACAAAATATATTACTTTCTAGTTTAAGGCACTTTTACATATGTAAGTTTACATACGCTAAGTAAATTATACACTAAAACTTAAAATCAGTATTTGGTATGGCCCCCTTTGGCTTTTATTACATCCGCTAGACGAGCAGGCATGGATAATGCCAATTTTTTTGTAACTTCGGGTGTAATTTTGCTCCATTCCTCTATTAATGCTTCCTTTAGGCCCGAAATTGATGTTAATTGGCGATTTCTAAGATTTCGCTTTAAAATATCCCATAAATGTTCAATAACGTTTAGATCGGGAGATTGTGGGGGATGCTCTAGCTTATGTTTGACGTTATAAAGAAGCCATTCTTTTACCATTTTTGAAGAATGCTTCGGATCATTGTCATGGAGAAATATGGCGTTTTCTGTCAAATCTAGTATTTCCACACTAGGCAGGTAGCTATCCTTTAAAATGTCGATGTACATAGCCTTATCCATAATACCATCGATAATCCTTAATTTACCAACGCCATTTGCCGCCATACATCCCCAGACCATGACTGAACCGCCTCCGTGTTTCACTGTTGGGTTGATGTGTTGGGGTTGTAAGGCAGCATTCGATTTTCGCCAAACTTTGGCCCGACCGTCACCCCCAAAGACCATAAATTTACACTCGTCGGTGAATATTACCCTTTCCCAAAAAGTTGGGTCACTTAGTGAATGTTCTCATACTTTTTGGCGTATTCTAATCGCTTTTGTATGTTTACAGCCCTGAGAAGTGGTTTTCTTCTTGCAACTCTGCTGCTGTAACCCTTGCTTTTGATAGATCTGCGGATAGTCTGATCAGAAACGCTTACTCCTAGGTCCGTTCTTATTTTGCGATTTATTTCGACCGCACTTTGTTTGGGGTTTTCTTTTACCAACCGGATAATTGCTCTATCTGTGCGCTCATCTAAAATTCGGGGGCGGCCAGTACGTACCTTACTTTCATAATTACCACTTTCCTTAAAGTTTTTTATTATTGTTTGCACTGTCAGCTTCTTTAAATTTAAAATTCTTCCAATTTCACTTAGAGAATTGCCTTCATTCCGCAATTTAACCACGGTTTTTCGAATTGGTTCGGAAATTTCTTTTCCTTTGCCCATTTTGCTCAACGAAAGACACTTTGCGATTAAAGAATTCTAATTGCGACCACTTCTTATAAAATAACAACCTTTACTGATGATTTAAAGCAAATATCAAGAAAATGTGTAACGGTACTAATAACGGTATATTAGGTTTTTTGCAGAGTATGTATACTTATGTAAATGTGACATTTTAAACAGTTTTAGTTTTTTGTAGTTATTTTAAAAAATTTAACT
This sequence comes from Cistogaster globosa, assembly GCA_937654795.1. NCBI lineage: Eukaryota > Metazoa > Arthropoda > Insecta > Diptera > Tachinidae > Cistogaster > Cistogaster globosa. Next base: position 119,429,588 of record OW569403.1, read on the forward strand.
AAATATTTATTGCGAAGTACTTATTACATTTCTCTTTTGTATACAAAGTAATAAAAACCTGTAAAATGTACCAAATATTCTTACATTGACAAAAAATTTAATTTTCTAGATCGTATGTAAACTTTTGAAAGACTGTGTATCTTAGTTGTTCTACTAAATAATCAGGCGCCTCCCCTATTTTCATTTTCTGAATAAAATGAATTGTGTTCAATTCCAATCTCTGTTGTATATTAAGCCATTTGAGCGTATCCAACATATATACTATTGAGGTAAATCGATTGCATTTGAGTATTGTGCGCATAGCTCTATTTTGTAGTTTTTGCATCCTTGATATCTGCTGTTCTGAGCAGCATGTATATAACACGGTAGATCCAAATTCAAAATGTGGTTTAATCGTAGTATTGTAAATGTTTATTGCTGTTATAATTGATATTTTGTTCCTTATACGTTTAAAAAACCCGATTTTTTTTCCAATTTGTTTACATATGTATTCTATATGTTCTTTAAATTTTAAGTCCTTGTCTATCAGAAAACCCAGATATTTTATGTTATTAACTTTTTCTATTATTATGTCGTTGATTTTAAATGTTATATTAGTATTCGTATTTATTTGCATTATTTTAGTTTTGTTTTCGTTTAACTTTAATTTATTCATTTTCAACCATTTAATAATGTTATCCATATCATCTGATAAATTAGCGTGACACACCTCCTCCGTTGCCGCTTAAGTAAAAATCAGCGTATCGTCTCCGTATAAGAGAATTTCACATTTGTTTAAAACTTTTTCCATATCATTAATATATATAATAAATAAAAGCGCTCCTAAAATTGAGCCCTGTGGTACTCCAAAGTCATTTATCGTAGTATTTGATAATGTGTCATTCACCTTTGTAAATTGTCTGCGATACGTTAAATATGACTCAAACCATTTTAATTCAGTATCTTGAATTCCATACTTATAAAGTTTTTGTAATAAGATATCTCTATCGATCGTTTCAAATGCTCTTTTAAAGTCTAAAAAAATTGCCATTACTTTGTTATTTTTCTTCATGAATTTCCATCTATTTATAACATAGTTTACAGCTGTTTCACATGAGTACTTTTTTCTGAAACCTGACTGATATTTTGAAAGTAGCTTGTGTGTTTCCATATAGCATTCTAATTGATTTTTAACACTCATTTCAATAATTTTTTCAAAAGTTTTTAACATGTTTATTGGACGGTATTCTTCACATTTGTCTGTATTTTTAACCTTTTCAATAGGTGTAATCATAGATTCTTTCCAACTACTTGGGAATATTCCAGTTTCTAATGATTTGTTTATAATATTTATCATAATAATTCCTATTGTGTTCCAGTTATCTAAAATCATATTTATTGTTACTCTATTGTAGTCAGGTTTTTTCTTAATATTCTTACATATTATTTTAAGTTCTTGTAAAGATATTGCACGAAATTTCAATTTTAAATTTATCACAGGTACTTTGTTTTCATATTGCACATAATCAATGGAGTTTCTAATTTCTTTAATGCTATTGACGAAATAATTATTAAAATTTTCGGCTATTTGAAAATTATCCTTAGATTCTATTTGCTTAAATATCACAGATCTTTTATTTTTTTCCACATTTCTTTCTGGTTTTGCACGTTATTTATTTGATCATTTATATATTTATTTTTCTCATTTTCGATTTTAAGTTTGTATGCATTTCTAATTTTTTTATAGTTATTCCACGCTTCATTGGTGTTTTCGAGAATTGCAGATTGATATTTAAAGATCTTTTCCCTTTTCAACATTCTGAGATCATTATTAAACCATTTATTATTTCTGTTTTCATTTATTTTTATTTTTATAATTGTTTTCTATGTTTATTACTGAAACATTTTCAAAATTGGGATAGTGATTTAATCTGGCACAATGAGATGATAATACAGTTTTTTGTGAATTAATATTTTTATATCTTTGATCAGATTTATGACCAGCAATTCTAGTTTTTAGTTTATTTTTCGTTGTTCCTATGTATACTTTATTACAAATCTCATTATCGTTTCCGCTACATTGAATCTTATAGACTAAATTTGATAATTCCTGATTCGGTATTTTATCTTTAGTTTTACTGCTAATAACCAGAACGGCCGCTTCTGAGGCCGTTCTATACGCTCTCTCACTGCTCTCAAGGTTATCAAGGTTATTTATTAAAACTAAAGATAAAATACCGAATCAGGAATTATCAAATTTAGTCTATAAGATTCAATGTAGCGGAAACGATAATGAGATTTGTAATAAAGTATACATAGGAACAATGAAAAATAAACTAAAAACTAGAATTGCTGGTCATAAATCTGATCAAAGATATAAAAATATTAATTCACAAAAAACTGTATTATCATCTCATTGTCCCATTTTAAATCACTATCCCAATTTTGAAAATGTTTCAGTAATAAACATAGAAAACAATTATAAAAGACGTTATATTTTAAAAATGTTACAAATTATTAACACACCAACAGCACAAAGAATTAATTTTATGGCAGACACAGATAATATAGCTCAGATTTATAGATATTTAGTAAATAAGAAATAATTTTGCACTTTGTATTTGTTTTTAAAATTTTTTATTTTACAAAATATTTTTTGTTTTCCGAAATATGTTAGTTTGAAAAAATTTTTTATTACATTTTTTGTTGTTGTTTTATATTGTTTCAATAAATATTTGTTTTCCTGAAGATGCTACACAATGGAGTAGCGAAATATTGAAAATATATATAATAAATAAAAGACCTATTGCTTATAAATTAAATAAAATATAATAATTAAATAGGTCAAATAAAAACATTTTAAAAATAAATACTTCCTTTTTTTTTGTTTTTTCAATACTTCAAAATATAAAAAAAATTATTTATATTAAAATTTAAAAACAAACACTTCTGTGCGCACTTCATTTTCACTTAAACCCATTTACTTATATTTTCAACGCCATTTTATCAGTGATGCCACCAGAATATCGAAATTAATGTTATTTTTGTAGTGATGACATAAAATTATCAAAAAATGTAAGGTGGAACAAAATGAGAAAGGAACATCTTTTAAAGATGTTCATTTTTATCCGTGTGTATTTCTTATGGGAAGATGTTAACATCTTCCCGAATTGATGGTAGATGTTAGATGTTGATCAGTGTAAAAAGGAATTATTAAATTTTGAATTAATTCTTAATTATTTAAATTTTGAATTAATTCTTTTTACAACAAAAGAGAATTGAATGAAATTTGAATCAATTTAAATAAATTAGACAGAAATGAATGAATTCAAAAAAATTTGTTAAAGTGAATTGCAATTCATTTCCAATTCGTTTTAATTGAATTGATTTTGAATGCATCCAAATGAGTTAGAATAACGTATTGCAGTTCAAATGATAGAAATCAAAATTGAGTTGCAATTAATCAAATTCAAGAGCTTTTAAGTAGAAAATATTTAATGATCATTATCAAAGTGAAGATGCTTACTGCATATTTACTTACAAAATTAATATATATTTTAATTAATGAGTTAGTAATGAATTGCTAATTGTTTTTTTTAATTTATTTGAATTAATTCAAAATCAATTCAATTCAAATGTATTGAAAATGAATTGCAATTCTCTTTACCAAATTCATTTGAATTAGAAACGAATTGCAATTAACTTTTACTAAACTCATTTGAATTGACTCAAATTTCATTCAATTCATTTTTTTGTGTAAAAAGAATTAATTAAAAAATTGCTTATTTAATGCATGAATGATTCGCGAATTAATTAAAAAAAGAATAATTCATTTACAGCTCTGGCAGGTATTAAAAGAGGTTAAATTTTCTCTTTAGTTTTTAGCAAGTTTAAATTATATTTACACTTGGCTAATATTTGTTTGCTTTATTTGTCGTAATTTTTTATAAACTAAAAACAAAAATGAATTGCTTGGTATTTAATAATATTTTTTATACGGCTTTATTCAGGTATTAGCAGGGTCCACGACCGCAGACATCATCTATGCTCACGACTTCGTCTGCGTATCATTTCTAATTTTCTTAAAATTAAAATTTAGAAAAATGTGATTTAAAACATTTTTTTGCAGAGTTTTAGCAAAAATAAAATGTAGTGACAACTATTCTATTACCATTACACCGGTAAAATTGGGTGCTTTTACATTTGTATCTCTAGTTTCTCTACGAAATGATATATTTTTATGAAAGAAAGGTATTCTATATTTGAAAAAAGGTTCTATGGGTCCTCCTCACAAAATTTTATTTAAATTCATTTAGACAAAATTAAGTGTTTTGTATTCCATATTCATCATTATCTACAACAAGATCAAAATCTTCAAAAAATATTTCACACACAGAAAAGACCCGTTTACTGTTTTATTATATGTATAGATTACGTAAAATCAGATTTAAACTTATTCAATGTAAGGATATAGTACTCAGTAACGCGAAGATGGTACGAATAAATATAAGAGCCTGATTTTGAAACAAGCAGTGAAACTTTGAAAATTGTTGTATGTAATTAAAATAATAATATAATTCAAATATCATTTACTTAAAACAATTATAATAAAATTATCGGCAGACGTCAAATCATTGTCTTATTTAATGTTATCAAAATTTTCAAGACAGTGATTCAGACAATTGAAAAAGTGTAAATGCGCTAGTGAAAAACTGTGTATGTATTGTTGTTGTCATGACAGCATTGTCCGATGTAAACACAAGGTTAAGGTTGGTTCAAATAGCTGTTTTGCATTTTTATGGTTATTTTACATTTTAATACTCATTTTTTTGTGATTTAAATTTTCTCTAGCTCATCTAGGTCCTTGGCAAAGTTGATTTCAACACTAACACGGACGATCAGACGGACATCGCTTTAACATACAAAATTTAGAACCATTTATATGTAATTGATATGTAAAAAATATGTGTATGATTCTTTGAGCTGTGTTTGTTTATATTTATGTACGAGTTTTGCATACATGTTGTGTATTTTCCTGAACTCTGGTAATTATATTGATTTTGCTGCAATTTCTTTCCGTTTGTCACAGCCCTCTATATTTAGACCGTAATAGGTATGTTTTTGAAATTTTCACAAAAGGTTACTTATTTTTGCCGCTATGACAACAAATACTAAAAGTTTAGTAATTTAAATTTAAGGATTTCCGAGTATAGGCGTGAATTTCACGTACACGCGTGACCTTGCTTTTGAACCGTAATAGCAGACATTTTAAGTTAAAATATTTTTATGTTTAAACAAGTGTTTAAAATTAAAATAATAAGGAATTTCCTATAGTGTCGTGATTTGAGTAAAATTGGCTTTAGTTTTTTAACCTTGAAAGGTGTGAAATATAAATTTAAATAATTTAATGGTGTTTCAATACAGGCAGTGATTTTGACAAATTTAGTACAGACAATCGCTTGAAATTTGTTTAAGTACAAAAAATGAATATACAATTAAAAGAAGGGCGTCTTGATAGTAACGCGATTTTCACGTAATAGAATGAGCCAATAAATGTACTCAGAGAATGTATCGCGTGTTTGCTATAAAGTCAAGTAAAAATTTAAAAATTATTAGATGTCCTAGTGTTACCGTGATTGTCCTGGGCTTCTTCTGAGAACTCTTCAATTATAAAGATATTCAATTACATTTTTTACGATGAGCCAAAGTCTTATGTATCGTAGGAGTAAGTTTCTTCTTCGGGTATATTTAAGCCAAATTTGGCGGTTTTTGAGGTATGAACATTAAACTCAGGCCATTTACCATTTATTTAGCGTTAATAACATTAAGAATAGCTGCCAACCATTTTACAATATGATTGTCGACTCCTGTAATTCGGCCTGTTATCTCATCATTTTCAAAAAATTTTTTGGACATATCACCATCGTCAGTATTTCCATACCCCAGCTTTGGGCAGTCCACTGTCAGTCCACGCTTCTTAAGAAACTCATTTTGTATATTTTCTTTCTAGTTCTCGCAGACTTGTATACTCTAATTTTAAAATAAACTCCTAAAAAACTAAATAGGTTTTAACGCCTGAAGTGCTACTTCTCTTAAAAAATAAATAAAATAAAATCCATGCATCTGATACTAGTAAATCATTTACATTTAAAAGTCTTGTTTTAAAGTTAAAGACGAATCTGTTACAACATTTGTATTATCACCCATTTATTTAAAAAAAGTTCATAATCAATCGAAATAGTTTTTCTATTCTTTATTTCAAGAACTTGAGCTTTAGTTCAAAAATTTGGTTTTTTATATCGTTTACTGTAGATTTTATAATTTCTGAAAAAATATCGGATGGCAAAAATGAACTGATGATGGGCGCGGATTCTTCCAATGCTCAAAGATTTTACTTCTAAGTCGTAAAAGAACTACAAAGGCCATAAACACATTTTCATCTATAAGAATTGTGTCACTTGTCGATATTGTTTGTTTTTAAGCGCCTTAATCGGATGATTTATTACATCCCCACCTCTTTATCAATTTAAGCCGATACTTCAGTAACCTTTTGAGTAGATGGCACTGCTTCTTTTTCGGCGAATGTAAACTTTTTATATCCAGGAGGAATATTCACGTTATGATTATTAAAGGAGCTTCGTATAATAAAATACTTCTCCTTTGATAATTCCAAGTCCATAAACAATACTAAGGCTTCTTTTATGATCTAATTTGTTGGTAAAATATTTGGAAGAGTGGAAATACTCTCTTTTATCCTCTGCAGTCGATCTGGGCTTGCAAGCGCCACAGCTTTTTTAAAATTAGACCTCGATTTATATTTATCTTTTACATACTTAAGATATTACGCTTTTTAGATATATCTTTTGTGATATTTTGAAGCTTACTTTTTCCTTGTGTACTTTAAACATCCGTTTTTGCAGCTCTTCTTCTTTTAATGTCAGAAGACAAATGCGATTCTTTAATGTTTTCAAAAGATATTATTCCATTTAGCCAGTCTTTTCAACAAAGGTTTTTGTTGTACGGTTTGAGGCAAGCTATTTTTCATTAATTTTCAAGCAGACGAAGTAAACTTTAAACATTTCCGAATTTTGAAAGGACATAATCGCAGTTTAAAGTAAAATTATATAAGTTCTGGTACTGAGCACTACTTTAAGAAAGTAAAGATTTAAATGGATCCATTACCTAATTGCAATTTTATAAATACCCAGAAAGGAAAAAGGTTTAAAGATAGTTTAACCTGATAGTAGTAGTTAACCTGTCTGATTGATAAAGCAAAATATTGTTTATTTATTAACGGCAAGCAGGAAAAATATGTAACAAGTAACTTGATTTTGCACTTAAGTTGCTGCTGTGAAAACAGTTTTGGAGATTTTTTTTATTTCTTTTCACATTTTAACGACATCTTTACTTAATTTAAAGTTCGAAAAAAATTTTTCCCAAGAAAACCTGACATATTTTCTAGCCAAATTTAGTTAAATTATTTAAAGTATTGAGCGCTATATTCGGCTATGCCGAATCTTATATACCCTTCATCATACATGTGAATCTAGTTTAGTGAAGTAACTCCAGTCAAAAAAAATATTGTGGTGACTGAGCATAAAAAAATATATTAAAATTGATATAATTTTACATTAACATGTCACCGGCTCTTAACGAGTTGAAAATTTTTGAGAAAAATTTAGTATTTCATGAAAGATCTCTTCAAAATCTTTTCGATGATATTGATATCTTAAAAACATGGTGCACAATCGTACTTTTCTATGAAAAGTTCAGAGGCCCATAACTCGAGCGCTAATTTTTTCACTTGATGTTTTTTCTTTTTTATTTGTTTATTCTTTATCTCTCCATATATTTGTTTTTTTTTTGACTGGAGTTACTTCATTGTTCCCAACGATATGGTTTTTTGCCTGCTGCTTGAAGGACATGGACCGATCTTGCTAATTTTTAATAGCAAATTTTAGAAACTATGTCTGATCGATTGCCGGATTTAAATTTTTTCTAGCTCATCTAGTGCTTTGGCAAAATTGATTTCAACACTAACACGGACGGACTGACGGACATCGCTCAATCGACTTCGCTATGCATAAGAAGTCAGAATATCTATCTATCTTTATGAGGTCGGAAATGGATATTGTAGAAATTACAAACGGAATGAGAAACTTAGTTATACCATTTTTCTACTCTTTGTGGAGAAGGGTATAAAAATATAAAAAAAAAACCATTAAAGAGAATGAAAGAAAATATTCGGCGCATTAAAAGCCATATGTTGTAAAAAGCAAATGTTTCATGTTCCAATACAGTCTACAAGTTTGCAAAAGATTTGTTTTACTATTACTAGAATTGGTGTAGTTGTTGTCAAAATTCAACCAAATGCGATCGAAAGTGGTTCTTTAGAAAACAAAAAACGAAAAATTTCTTAGGAATGAAACCACTATTAAATTCCAAAAGTGAATTTATATTCTTTAAAATAAAATCTCTATTTTGTATCCTTATTTAGATTATCCTGTTTGTTACTTTGGTTTGGAGATTTAGCAACTTTCATGACTATACAGGATCGTTCGGAATCTAAAAAAGGTAAAACAAATTTAATCAGAATGGTTAATACGGAATTAAAACTATTCCGATCGGAATGTGTAACGTGTCTGATAGATTGCGATATATAATCGAGATGAACAACAGAATAAAATTTTATTTTACAGTAAAACAAGATCAAACCCATTAAATATTATATAATTTTTTGGCTCTTCTGAGATATTTAAAATAAGGACGTTGGGTTGCTATTCTGTGTTTTTGTTGCTTTCAATTGCAAACATGGGCCGCAATTTTTTTTATTTATATTTCGTAGCAACCTCATATAAATTAGAGAATTTAATGTTTGTTTTATAGTCATCATATTAAAGAAATTTGGTGCTAGAATTCAAATTTCAATTAAGTTCATAGCTATCAAACTTTAATCCAAAGTAAGTTTTAGTTTTTTACTAAATACGTGTAAATACACCTACGCACATAAATGTATTACATGTATGTGTTCATGACACTGGCTTGCTGGCGAGTTTAAATTTAATTTTCGATATTTGTTTTTATAAATTTTAGTAAACCACAATAAAGGAATTGATGTGATTGTTTTTTTTTTGTTTAGGAATCAAAAGAGTATTCTCTTAAATTTAAAAATAGATCGTTTCAATTTTCTTATAATTATTTAAACACAAGTTGATTTATACAACATTAATCACAGCATATTGTTACAAAAACGATACAAAAAACCGGGTGAAAAAGAAACAATGGATGTAAAAGAGCACCTCAAATTATTAGGAGACGACAACTTCATATTTTCATAATTAATAAGAAACATAATAAAAATGTCACAATAAAACAAACAAAAAAGTCAATAGAAATGTTTGATTTTGACGGCATCTTGTTGACCAAAGTCAAAGTAGACAAAGAATGAATGTCGCTTGGCAGACATAATAGTCACGTACTTGAAATAAATTTAACAAACCATTTACAGAAAGTTATTGATGGCGATGTTGGCTCGCTGTGCACGAATATTTGATCGAGGTTTACCCGCACCATTTCAACCAGTCATTAAATATTTGAATAAAAGATATAATATCGATTAATATTACTGTTAGTATGTGTGAATATAAGCGCCTACAGATTTTCAAATTATTACAACATGGGGTCCAAAACTTCTAACGTTTCGAAGACTCTTCATAGACACAAAAAAATTGTGATTACATACACATGCTTTAAGTTAAGAGTTTAACAAAGAAATTCAATTTCTTTGTAACTTTGTGACCATAAGTTTTCAATGATTTTTGTATTTATGATTTGTAATCAATACAAATGAGTACAACTAATAAAAAAAGATAAGAATCTTAACACAAAAAGAAAAAAAATATAAATAAATATATTTTTAGTTATAACTGAATTATTCTAAAAAAAAAAGAATTATTTTTGGTTAAGTGGCATTAAGCTCGTTCGATTCATTTCATTTCAAGTATTTGAATTTGTGAAATAATATAATTTGAGTGTTTTATTATTATCAATTTCAATTTCATGAACTCGTTTCTGTATTCTTTTTGTAACATTCGTAGTTATACAGTTCTGTGCAAAATACCACTTACAAAATTCACATTAAAAAAAATAATTTTATATTTTTGATTTTACTGCGGTTTGTATTTCAAAAACAACGGAAGTAAATGTAAATGAAAACCTTCTGTACAAAAACCAAATATCTCACGATAAGAAAAGATTAGGGAGAAAATTTTCGTTAGGACAAATACAGAGTTTAATGGAACAAAAAATAATAATGATAATATTGTAAAAAGGTTAAAAAAAATATTAAAAAGTAGCCAGAAAAATTTGCCTTCTTTTTAAATCACTAAGTCTTTTGAACGTAAAACTCCATGACATTTCGCACAATACCACTCGCACAAAAATGCTCATGATAATTAAACTGATCATCATTCGCATTAAAAGACTACGATTTAGATAAAATATCGTAAAATTTGTTTTAATGTATTGCTGACATGTTCATAGTTTAAATACAAATAAAAAATAAAAAGATGAAAATGTAAAAAACTAAAATATGTAAAAATGAAACTCCAATAAATTCTTTACGTATAAAATGCAATTATTTTCTCTTTTTTATTCGGGGAAGAAACCAAAAAAACAAAATAACAATAAAAAAAATATAAAAATAAAAAATCATGAGAGAGAGAGAAAAGTTTCGTTCATTTGTTGTCTCCAAATTATTTACAACAAATGCCTAGCGATATTAAAATGAAATAATTAAAAATAGTATTGGGGCATATTTAGCGATATCGTTTAATTTTTTTTGCCTTAGATATTGCTAAAAACTCACTTTTTTCATAACGGGCGAACATGTGTTGCCACAAACTGAGCGACGCACTAAGGGGTATTTTGCCAATTTAGCCAAAGACAAAATTTAAGAAAAGTAAAAATTAAAGTACGCAGCTTGACAGACTACAAAATTCTGCATCGTATAATGCATTTTCAAGGCGTTTGCTTTAGTTTTGTCCTTTGAAATCGGGGAAGTTGAGTAAATTGTATAATACGTTTTCGTGCAAAATGAAAAAAAAACATTTTTTTGTTTACTGTACTGGAAACACTAACGATGGTAAAACGATGGCAAAAGATTTTTACCAAACTCAAAGTCAAAGTAATATCAAGTGGTCAAGGATTTCACAGATTATTGCTTTATATGAGTGGCATCATATGACACCGACAATGCCCAATATTGAAATACATGACATTATGCTGTTATCACAAAAAGCAGCCTCGGTTTTGGAAGAGGTCCTAAAAAAACATAAGAAGAACAAGGCCACTTATCATAAAATTTATAAATAAATTAATTATTTTTAAATGAAATAAAATCTTAGAAGTGATAAATTACGAAAATTAATTTTTATTAATATTTTTGGCTGCAGGATTGATTAGGCATTGGGAAGACAGCTTAATCTCGGCATAAAAGCTTAGAAATATGGATTTTTCGGAAATCACATAAAAATCACATGGATATCTCAGGGATATCTCTACTTGCCCATAAAAAAAAAATTATTGGTATTATGACTTGCGTATTCCGTTTCTTTTAATATTTAATTTTTTTTTAATTTATATTTTATGGTGCCGCCTACAGAAGCGGATGAGGCAAAAATAGAATTCCAGAGTCTCCTTGCTCCAAGCTTGTTTTTGAACTATAACTAATTATAAACACAAAAATTAATAAAATTCGGCTAGACTGCGAAAAACCCCTATGTGCGAGGAACAAACGCTGTAAGTTCAATATTGATTACATAATACTTGATTTTTAAAATATTAAACATTTTTCATAAAATCCCTTCAGGTTACTTGGTAGTCAGGCAGCCTTTAAGTTCAGGAGTAGCAGGTCCGGTTTTGTTCTTTTATATTACAAAGTTTGCAAGTATTAAGAATACAACTTGAATAAAGTAAGAATATATCTTTTGATTGTATTATAGAAGTTAAGAAATAAAAAATAAATTCATATAAGATTTCGTACTTTGTGGACTTGTAGTGATATACTGAGGTAATCCACACTTACAACCTTTCAATTCAATAATTCTTTTTAAATTCAAATTATTTTCGAAACGTGTACGGTTTCAAAATATTCCACGAGGTATAACGAGTTAAAAAACATAATTGAATCATAATTAAACAATTGAGGACAAAAAAATCATTTCAAATTAATTATTGCTTGAACTATTAAGGTACACATGTCAAAGCAAATGATAACTTTTTAGTCAGGCTGTAGTTTATTAATGTTTTGTTTTAATTTTGTATTAAATATTAAAAATAATTTTCAAATGGTGCGTTAATTTTTAAAGAAACCAGGAAAAAAAAAAACAGACGTCAGATGAATGTAATGTCTTTCTTGCATCGCTATAGCCATCATCAGCATTCTTATTATCTATGGACTAAAAGTAGTATTCGCTGTAGACACGATCTATTATGCAACCAGTTTAAGTTAAAAAGAAAGGTGGAAGACACCTTTTTTAATTTATCTCAAGGATGACAATAAAAATTATTTGCAATTATTTTACTCACTGCTTTTTCGGCAAAGTGTCAAGAAAATATACTCAATTGGTAAAACTGATGAAGAGTTAATATGTGAATAAGGGAGCCTAATTGTCAAAATTTCTGAGGAGGTGAATATGTCATTCTCAACGCGCAAAGCTACCTAGCGCATAGCTTTTACGCTGATATGTAATGTTGACTTAATTAATTTTTTAAAACCCACTGTATAAATAAAAAGGAAATAAAACCGCTAGATTACCCTGAAAATAACTAAATTGTCATTACTTTTTAACAATAAAAAACAAAGCAAACAAACGTGCAGCTTCCTTACCCACAGACGTCGCGCTATTTAGGTTTGCTTCATACATTTTTTATGTACATGAGAATTTTTGACAGATACATTGCGCGCTAATTTAGGTTTTGCTTTTAGTTTTTTGAAAATGTAACCTAAGAATTTAATTTGCCATATTAAAAAAAAGTAAGTAGAAACTTTTTAGAACTTGAAACACTGAATTAATTATAAAGACAAAGAAAAACTTGCCTGAAGTTTTGTGGTATTTTTTATATTGTTAAATAAATTTGGTTTTATGTTTTTTTTTTTTTGATTTTTAACTAGTTTTTTATTCGTTACATAAAATTTTTATAACAATAGTTTTAGAATGTCTATTTATTAAATAATATTTTCTCTTTTGCTTACTTTAATAAATTGACGATAAAAAGTCGTTTATTTAAAAGTTAACAGGAAATAAATTCTTTTTCACCATAAAGTTTTTCTGTTCGAAAAAAAATATATATTTTTTTTAATTTTAAGTTTCGATTAGGGTCGTTGTAACAACTTAACTTCATTACATTCTTTTATTATAAACAACAATTACCTGCAGGAATACAACGAAAGTTAAAAAAAGATATGAAAAATTTAGGCGCAGAAGTGGTGTTCTGCCCGCTGGAACATGGACCGATATTGCTGATTTTTAATAGCAAAATTTTTGTAACTATAAGAACTTAAATTATGGTGTCCGAAATGAATATTATAGAAATAACAAACAGAATGACAGGCAGATGTTCCCTTTTCAACCCGCGGTAAAGTGTATAAAAAGAGTTTAACAAATTGTCATTTGCGCAAATTCTATTTTTTTCTATTTATTATATATATATTTTTACATAATGGAGGACTTTATAGCATTTAAAAATAAAAATTTAGATATGCACTCTTAGTTGGCTGGTTGTGTTGCTTAAAAAGTTGATATCAGCAAGCTATCCGTTTTGATACCACCCCACTCGTCACGATTCGCCGATGCCGATTCGCATGTGGATCCTTGTAGATCTGTATGTGGATACTGTGAGATATCTAGCGAGGTCACCAGGAGGAGGCACGTAACCATGCTCTTAGCGACTACACCTATTTACCCGCTTAGTGGCTATTAAGGTTTTCGGCAGTTCTGCTATCACCTTAACTTTGCCAATTAGTAAAAAAGGAAAAGGGGGTGATAGAAGGGGTATTTATGAAAAGTAAGGATTGAATAGCCTTTGGGTGTGAATTCCTTTAACTTCAACACCCCAAGCCAGAGAATGCGTGTGGAGTCGCGTAAGTCACTACATTTCGACAAGATTGTTATCAATGGTAATGCAATATGCAGTATACTTCCAGCATTTTGATAAATTGATAAATCTTTTTTAAATAATCCATAAAATACTTCGACTTTACAAGAGATGACAATATCTTGGGCCTCTGCTTTTTTTCGATGGAAGTAAAACTTAAAATAAAAGCAGTTAAATAACGAATTATATTTTTTACAAATAGAACAAATTGCTATTCTAATCTAATAATTAAAAATTAAAAACACGGGAATATTCAGCTAAGCTTATTAAACTTTTAATTTTATTGTGCTATTTTCCCGATATTGACTATTGGAGGTGAAAGCACGTCTCGATGGCCATTTCGCTACCGCTTACTTAGCTCTTCAGGAAACTTCTCGTAATTATTTTAAATGAACTAAAGATTTTTGTCTAAACAATAAAGTAAAAAAAAACAATTTTTATCTCAAATCTTATATTTCTGCTTATATTATTCACTCCAGTTAATAAATATAATTTCTCTCTGGTATTCGACCAGAAAAGACAATACAGATCGAACAGCTTCTTTAAATGCGTTGCATTCGATTTCAGAATTTCAGTTCAAACCAATGGAAGGTATGAATCTTTGTGCTTGTTCGAATTTTTGACATAGAATTTAATTTTGCTGCTTTAAAGTTTTGCTAAACTTGAAACAAAGGCAGTGAGTGATTGCCAGTTTATTAAAGTGAGAAATTTGAGGGCTTATTGACATGCCAGATGCAGAAGTAGTATTAGTTTTGTTTTTTTTACAAAATTTTGCTACTGGTAAAATAAAAAGCAGCAATGCCACATCTTTAATTATTTAGGAACGTAAAGCAGAAGTTAAAAAAACAAATAAATATTCTTCCCTCAAAGGACATTCTTACTACGTCTACTAATTAGTGAGTTTGTCTTATCTATTGAATATGTGTATATTTTCAGATAATTAATAACTTTACAATATTATATTTATTTTTAATCAAAATAGGTTTTGTTTTAATACTTAGTCATAGTTTTCATATTTTACTGAAGTTGTCGTTTTTTTAAGTTCAATAAAGATATTTGAACACAATAGGTTATAAAAATAAAAAAAATAAAAACTAATAAAAACAAATTGACAAACAAATTTTATTATAAATGGAATTTTCAAAAACTCTCAAGCCCCTGAGTTGTGAGGCTGATTGGCCCAAATGGAAAAGAAAGATAAGTGATCTGTTGCAGTGGATGTGGTTGAGAATAGAATTACAAAGCCAGAACCATTAGGTGAGGATGGCTGAATTTTTTCGCAAAGCTAATTGTTGTGCGAAAAGCTTCGTTACAGTGCAATTACTGATGAAATTTATCAAAAAGTTATGGACAAGGATTCCGCATACGACACTTGGATAGCGCTCCATCAACTGTTTGAAGCAACATCAAAAGATCTTTTTTCTTTTCAATGGAATAAAAATTACGATGTTTCAACTCAAATTGCCCATTTAATAACTATTTGGAATAAATTAAACATTGGATTAAAAATGAGAGGTGAGAACGCGTTGCCAGAATTGTTACTTATATGCAAGATATTACACGTTTTGCCAAGTTCTTTCGAAGTATTTAGATCCAGTTGGATGATGCTAACGAGTGAAAATAATAAATCAATAAATGAACTAGTTAAGCAATTATGTTTATTTAAAAGAAATTTCAAAAAGAGCAGTCAGACTGAAGCAAAAAATTTTATTTAAGAGGCATTGACACATCAGCAGAAGCGTGGACATAAGGCTAAAGCAGCAAATAAACAAAATAAAACTGAAGAGTCTTGTCACTATTGCAAGAAAAAAGGACATTAGATCTAAGATTGTAGAAAATGGATGTCTGATGGTAGACCTATCAAGGCAAAATCAACTACAGGTGTTAATCAATCCAATGTTGCCCTTCACATAGTCTCGAATGAAATTAACTGTGCAACTTCAAGTGATGAATGGTGGATTGATAATGGAGCCACAAGGCATGTTACTAATTCTGCTGAAAGAAGAGTTAAAAGCAGTTGGAAGAGGAACCGTAAAAGTTATTTCCAAAACAAACGATCAAGAATTTATAATATAACTGAAAGATATGTGGTATGTTCCGAATATATCAAGAAACCTTTTTTCGATTTTAGTAGTACATGATCGCAACCCATCAAGTCAATTCAAGTCTTTTCCAAAAGAATGTGGATATATGGTTAATAATAAAATTATGCTTATAGGTTATCGTCAAGAGAATGGTTCCCTATATAAAGCAAGTATACAACCGATTAAAAAGCAAGAAGTAAATGTAGTGGAAGGTGATTCAACACTCTAATAAAACTAAGACAAGCAACATGTCAAGCGAATACTAGAGAAAGAGTTTTAAATTAAAGTAAAATCAACAGGTGATGCGTGTGAAGCTTGTGCATATGGAAAATTATGCCGGATTTTATTTGGAAGAAGAGAAACAGCAACTTCTCCTGGAGAATTAATTTCAGCAGATATTTGTGGTCCATTTTCCCCATCCTTTTAAGGCTATAAAAACTAAATCGTATATTAAGATAATTATACTAAATTCCGATTTGGTTATATTTTAAAGAACGAATCAGATGTCCAAGATTCCTTATTAGAAGTAATAGCAAATGCGAAAAATCAAGGACACACAGTTAAAACGTTTCTAACTGACAATAGAGGAGAATTTGTCAATGCAAAGTTAAAAAAAAAAAAAATAGCAAGGAATGGTAAAATTCACAAGATGACAGCTCAATACACAACAAAATGTAGCAGAACGCGAAACCAAGCTATTGTTGAAATGGCAAGGACATTCAAGTATTCAAACCCAGACGCAGAGTTTCCAGAATCGCTTTGGGCTGAGTTTTTTTTTTAAATTCCCTATATTCGATGAAGCAGTTAAGAGTGATCAGAACAAAGAGTGGATTAATGCAATAAAGGAAGAAATCGACTAACTTGTGAAAAATAAAACTTGGGTCTTAGAAAGCCTACCCAAAGGATACAAAGCATTACCAGGTAAATGGGTTTTCAATATAAAAACTAATGCTGATGGAAGTATAGATAAATATAAAGCGAGGCTTTTTATAAAAGGTTTCAAGCAGAAGTATGGAGTGGACTATTATCAAACCTTTAGCTCAGTGGAAAAAATGTCAACAATTCGTTCACTTCTGAGCATTGCAGCTACGGAAAATTTGCATCTCATGCAATTTGACGTGTCTACAGCTTTTTTTAAGTGGTAAATTAGAAGAAACCATTTATATGAATCAATCCGAAGGATTCAGTGACGGTACTAATAGAGTTTGTTGTCTAAAAAAGAGTTTATATGGTTTAAAACAAGCACCAAGATGCTGGAATACTCGCATCGTGCGATTTCTAGAAAATATTGGATTTAGAGCAAGCATAGCAGATTCCTGTCTGTATAGAAGAGAAAAGAATAGTAAAAAGTGATTTTAGACTGGTTGCATCTTCTGACAAAGTAGAATTAAAAACAGTAATGAAGGAACTACAAACAGAGCTTAAAATTACTACTAAAGATGCGAAATATTTCCTTGGATTAGAAATTGAAGAAACAGATAAGTACATCAAAATTCATCAAAATGCGTATCCAAGGAAAATATTAGAAAGGTTCAACTTTACTGAATGCCGTTCAATTTCAACACCAATGGAAAAGTTACCAAAGAATAATATCAAATCAGGAAAAGTCAACAAAGAGTTTCCATATCGACAAGCTGTTGGGGAACTTATGTACCTCATGCTAGGAACTAGACCAGATTTGTAATATACAGTTGGTTTTCTCTTAAGATTTTTGGAAAATATATATATAAAAATATTTCCGGTACACTAAATATTCGAATTATATACAACAGAAGAGGACCAAATGTATTAGATTGTTTTTCTGACGCAGATTTCGGGAGATGTACTTTAACGAACCGCCTAACCTCAGGAGGTTTTGTAACGTATGCAGAAGGACCAATTTCATAGTCAAGCCAAAGACAACAGAAAAGAAATTATTTAGCTTAAAGGACTTTTCAAAAATCTCATTAATTACCCAGAAATTCCTTTTATTAAAATTGACAATACAGCAGCAATTCGATTGGCGCAGAATCCAGAATTCTATAAAAGGACCAAACATATTTCACTTAAACACTTTTTCATTAGAGAAAAGGTATACGAAGGTATTTGAAAAGTGTCGCAGCTGCCAACTGAACTGCTAGCTGCCGATATGATGACTAAGCCACTGTGTAGACCAAGACTACAATATTTAGGAAATATTTTAAATATTAAGTGATCTCAAACAAGGGAAAGTATTGAATATGTGTATGTTTTCAGATAATTATTAACTTTACAATATTATATTTGTTTTTGATCAAAATAGGTCTTGGCTTAATACTTGGTCATAGTGTTCATATTTTACTGAAGTTTTCGTTCTTTTAAGTTCAATAAAGATATTTAAACACAATATAATCATCATCTTTACAATCTTACAGAAGCATTCTTAAATATAAAAGTGGCTAAATCAGTGACCCTTTTACGCAACATTATTTTTTTGAGTGTAGTCTGTAAAAGTTTTTGTTTTTTACTTCAACTTCAACTTTAACTTAAACCAAAAATTTTTATTATTTGGAATATTGTAATAAAATCAATATTGCGAACGCCCCTCTTTTAATTTCTTAAGTATCATGGACCTTCTTGTTTGTTATTTTATTTAGTATTTTCTTCTGTTTTCGGTTTTATTGAGGCACAAGACTTTTTGAATTCTGTTTAATCACCATCAGCCAAAAATGCACAAAATAAGTATTCATAATTCCACAAATAGCTAGGAGCTATTGTTTGGTGCATTTATTCTTTGCAGTCTGTTTTCTTCTTTTTTGTCTCTGCTTATTTTATTTTTGGGTAATTAATTTCATTTGTTTTTCGTTATCCAGGTGGTACTGATCAGTGGTTGTGTTAGTGGTGGCATGATATTATTAGTGGTTGCCCCAGAATAAAGTAAACCGTGGCATACAGCAACATAATTAAGATGTTTCAATTGAGTGAAGTCGTGTTTTTGTTGTAGGTTGGCTTCTTTAATTTTTTTAAGGGGTTTTACCAAATATTTTTTTCTTCACAAAAGTGATTTTAAATTTCAACAAACGGAAGTCAAAAGTTCATTTTTATTCTTCTTTATATGTAGTGGTTGTGTGCCATAGTAAATACAAAAATATATTAATTATGTTACTTTTTTATGAGCTTTATAATTATTTGTTAATTAAATTTAACTCGTATTGATTTTGGTTGTGTAGTGTGGCGGCCAAAACATTTACAACTTTAAAATATAGAAGTTGTAATTCACCTCAGGCAACTGAAGCTGGATTAACCCAAAATAGTATCTGGAGCCTGTTAATCTGTTGTTAACATCTGTAATGAAAATTAGCATTTTTGTCCACGCATCGAATTGATTAAAGGAGCGGAAAATGTGTTCAAATAAAATTAGAGAAAATGCCAACAACTTAAAAAGAGCGATTAGGCAGCTAAGTTAATAAAAGTGAACTAAAACAGTAAAAATAACTGGCTTATTAGCAAACTCTTTTGCCTTTTTTAAGTATTAATTCACTGCTTTAGTTTTTAACTTACAAAAATTAAATGGATCCAAAATAAAATGCACAGATGTTAAACGTGACAGTGGTTAAATATCATTATTTAATATCATATCGAATTGACTTAATCAGATGAGGATTAACTCACAACTGATTATTTCTTTGGTGTCTTCATAAACTCTGTTCAGTTAATAAAAATTGTTACTAATTGTTACTAGAACGTGTTCACATAGTCGAAAAAGTAACAACGAAATAGTAAAAAAGAGCAAAAAAAGTGAGAGAAAATTTAAATACGCCAATCGATAAAAAATTTGAAAATTCTGCTATTTAAAGTCAGCAAGATCGGTTCATGTCTTTAGAGGCAGCGGGCAAAACACTACGCCTGTCTCTAATTTTTCCATCTCATTTGAACAAAGAAGTAACTCCAATCAAAAAACAAATATATGGAGCGATAGAGAATTAAAAAATAAGAAAAAAAAGAGTTTCATATTTATATTCTGTTCAATCCCAATAGCACTTTGTTTTTAAGGGTTACGTTCCCTCAAATCATCGTTCACGTATGTATGTGCACATATTTTATTCTTCATTTAGATGAAAGTATCAAGGCAATTTTCTTTTTATAATATTCTGACAAAAAAGTGCTAAAACCACAAAAAAAAAAAATAGTAAAAATCAACAAGTAATAAAATTATAATTGAATGCAGAGAAACTAACATTTATTTGCTGGCTAAGGGCTAAACTGAACTGACTCAATTATTAATAGAAATCATGAATAATGTGTCATTTGACATCTTTAGTAACCGCTTTCAGCCTTGTAAGAAGGATGCTTTATGGCCAATCAATTCGGCAAATAAACGAGTGCAGCCAACAATCGGACAAGTAATTTACATTCGAATGTAAATTGTATTAAAATTTACATTTTTATAGTCCTTCTAAGTAAATATTAAAATGTAGACATCCAATTTCAGATAGGAGATGGGCAGCAATTCAAACAAACACATGAATTTTTTATTTTCATTACGGCGTAAAAAGATCTTTTACCACGATGGCAAAAAGAAAAAAATAGAAGCAGCGTTTAGAAGTTCATAGAAAAAAAAAAAAAATAAAAAATTGCATAACATTTATTAAGGAATTAGCAAGTTTGTGAAAATTTCATGTACAAATTTTCTATGAATTTGTAAAAATGCTTTTAAATTTTACAACCGTGAAGAACTTCCTTAATTTTTTTTAATCATTTGCAATACTAACAAACTACATCAACCATCAATCAGTGTTTTATTTTTAATAAATTAAGTTTATTATATTTGATAACTACCTAAGTAAGTCGAATTTTTTCCTTAAAATATACAATTCGTTCATTGTAGGTGCGTTACCGTACTCAATTTTGGGATCCCGCGGGATCCCAATGTTACCGAAAACTGTTCCCGTACTACAAGTTTGGGTAGAAGAGAGAGCTTTTGAGAGAATAAAATTCTTCTTCTTTCTGCACGAAACAGCCCAGACTTTTTCTTTGGGTAAGTTTGTGTTAACAAAAAACAATCAGCTGATTGAAAAGTAAACAGTAGCAAATACAAAAATTCTATGTTTCATACACGCAAATGTTTCGCAAAACTGTTATTTGTAAGTTTTATTCCTATAAATATTAAAATAAATTCAAGAACATACAAAATATTTGTGTCTTATGTTTAATAAAAAAAACTGCATGTATATTTTGCTCGACATCTTGTTTTGGGATAGAAATTTGGTTTTTTGTGTTCCCGTACTTTCGGGCATTTTTCTCTTTAATTGAGTATAATTTATGTTTTCTATCATTTTACCGAACTTGATCGAAAAAGTACGGGAACGGAGCTTGTGTTTTGTCGGACTGAGTGTGTCAAAAAGGCAGACTGAAACTAAAAGAAAATAGAAATTAAAGCAAAAATTTTTATTAAAAATTTTACAAAATTTTAATTACTTTTGACGTTTTCGGACCAAACATAAACTAAGCTACTGGGAAAATAGTTGCACCTGTTATAATTTCGCCTTAATCAACCACTTAGCGTCATTAAAACTCAAGCGTTGTACAAGTAAACAAAGACTTTTCATTTGGAGAATTTTATAACTTTAGAAGCGGCTGGAATTTTTTTAAAGCAGAGTTTTCCGTTCAGCATTTCAGTGAAAAATACTGTCAAAAGCCCATATTAAAAAATATTGTTGGTGAAGTTGTGCTTTGTTGGTTCTGGCTTTATGATTATTTGCACCAAAATGTTTCGTGCGGAATTGTAAAGACTTACAATTAGTTTAGACTTACAACATACCATTTCTTTCAACTCTCCTTTAAAATTTAATTGCTTACCCCGCTTGCATCACTAAACCCTTTGGCAACAAATAACAATTTCGTCGTATAAGTTTGCTCTTATAAATCGGATTATTGACTAGTAAAATTTTTTTAGCGAAAGAAACTTTTGCAAATTTAAAGAAAGAAACTTTTGCAAATTTAAAAATAGTACTTAGTTTAAGGTAATATTAAGGTTGTAAACTGAATAAGGTAATTTGATACAAACTCAGTGTACTAACGGAGATGTAAATCAAGAAATATGATGTCGACCTTCTCTCTCGTCTCTGGGAAAAAGATGTTAAAAAATGTACGAATCTGCCTTAGTAACCACATCTAAACAACCAAAATTGCTCATATTAATGCAAGGAACCCTCGCATATAAAATAGTCAACCAGCTAAACAACCAGTCAAGTAAACAAAGATTCACTTAACTGAGTAATACTCAGTGGATACTGGTGAACAGTAAAATCTGCAATTGCCAACCTTAATGCCCTTTTATTATTTACTACTTATGAAGTCGGGATTTAATAAAACTAGAAGTGGAATGGTGATTGCATGCCTACCAATTACATTTATAAATAAACACGAGTAGAAAATAATGTTGTTCTTGCGTTATTGGTACGAGTATGGTATTGATAAAATCAAAACAAATGTGTTGGTAACTGTCTGTTCAAGTTCATGTAAAAAGTTTTAGGTAAAAAATCTTTAATTGTACAAGAAATAAATAAGAAAAGAAAAATATGTGATACAAATTAATTTTTTTTTTTGGCTTTACACTCTCTACTTTTGCTATACAAATATTTGGCCTACAACGAAGTGCTAGAATTATTGCAATGAGAATTTATAGTTAAAAGATTAAGGCCAATAAGTTCAGTTCAAAGTGTTGATCAACCGATTTTATGCTTATTAAAATCTTTTAGGCTCACAATAACTAGCCTAAATATGTTTTGTTGTTTACCTTTCACCACAGGCGGAAAAAGAGAATATATAAGTTTGTCATTTCTATAAAATACATTTGCGGCCCCATGAAGTATATAAGTGTATTCTGAGCTCTTATGCATAGCGAAGTTGATTGAACGATGTCCGTCTGTCCGTCCGTGTTCAGGTTGCCAAAGCACTAGATGAGCTAGAGAAAATTTAAATATGCCATTCCATCAGACATAGTTTCGAAAGTTTCGTTATTGTAGACTGACTGAATAGACTGACGCCTAAACAACACATCCAAAATGCGTAAATTTATTTTGAAAATCATGGATCTGTTCAAAATATGTATCGCGCACACTACGTTCATTTTATGGTCCACATAATCGTCTATCAAAGCAATTAATTTGATTTACTATGGAACGTTTTTGCAAAATTATATTACACATCCACAGAGATGTCGAACAGAAGAAGTCATTGCTGCTGTAGAGCGTTGTCTAGAGAAAGACTTGAATTAGTCTATTCACCATCGTTTACAGTAATTTGATTTGTTTCTATCCATTCTTTCAAAGATTGTGCAAAAAGAATTTGGCTTGCAAGCCTACAAAATCCAAAAGTTGAAGCTACTCGACCACCCAGCCAGGCATAGATTCGGTCAATTTGCCCAAAATAATATTACCGTTGCTCTTAATTTTCCTTAGCGAATTTTGTTTAGCGATGAAGCTCACTTTTGGTTGACAGGATATGTCAATTAACAAAACTACCGTATTTGGAGTGATGATAATCCTCATGTGTAGGTTTATGCTGGCTAGAACTTTAGAGTCAATGGTGATCGAAAAAGAGCCACGATTACTGACTTTTTCATTCATGTTCATGGTTTCGACAAGACGGCGCAACATGTCACATAATTCGTAACATAATTTGTTTATTGAAGAAAAATTTTAGTAACCAATTCACTCACGTTGATTTGGCCTTAAAGCTCATGCGGTTTTCCTCCGAGTTATGCGAAGTCGCTAGTCTGCAGCGATAAACCCAAAACGCTGATATACAGATACAAATGTCAGAAAAATGAATCGAAAATTAGACCTTTAAAATAGACTAAGTCCGAGCTAGCCATGTTTGCTAGAATCCATATTTACATTATAATGCTAAAAGATTATCTTTCGAATAAAGTAAATTTCATATTATTGTTTTCGCTAGAACAAATTTACCTCCATTTATTGGCAACAACACAAACTAAAATTTTTATGAATAAATTCTCTAAGCAGTTTTAGCACATACAAATAAGTAAATCACAATCGAGTCTGCGTTTCAATGCTCTGATTAGTAACTCTGCCTGCTTCTGCTACTAACTGTTCAGCCTTTTCTTTTTCCTTGAATGTAAACTTGTGGAAATTATTCCTGTCTTTACAGTTATCGTTATTTGTACCTAAAATAAATGCTAGGAAACTTGTAGCGAACGCCCATCACTATGGCGACAAGTTTGGTACGGCAATCACTTAAGATATGTTTTTTGATTTTACATTTTGTTAAAGTGCCTTGGAATAATTACGAAATTCTTTAACGAACTTAAAAATGATTTTCTTGTACGTGTGTAGACATTAAGCATATTTTAAAAATAAATCCTAAAAGTGACAAACATTAATCAGAATGAGGTCACTTTAAGTTCTCGTTACTTAGCCATAATTTATCTAGTGATATTCGATCAAAAACAAAAAAATACACAAACAAACAACAAAAGTTATCTAAATGACTCTAATGAGTTTAATTTTTTAATCCCTAAAATCTTAAAAAAAAACATTAATAAAACTTAGTGATAGTTGTGAGAGCACGCGATAGAGGACGAAAAAACTTTACGAAAAATGCATAGGGAGTGAGTGGGAAAAACGAAATACAATGATTAATTTCTTAAATGGCATAGAAGGCACCTATTTTAAGATTTTCATTGATACGAGGACAGCATTACTAATTTTTAGGTGAAATGAGTTCATGGAAGAAATTATTTATTTATTTATTTTTATTTTTAAGAAAGAATAATATCAAATAACAATTAAGGCAATATCGTGGAAGAGATAAGTTATCATTGTGGATAATAACAATTAATAAAAAATTATAAAAGAATTTTTAAGAATCAAAAAGAAAAAGAAAAACATTGTTTAATGTTTTATAGAATCAATTAACGTTTAAATGATAAAAATATTCTAATATTAAATTAAACTTACAAAATATAATACAAAGAAGTTTAAAGAAATAAAAACAAAAGTATGAAAAATAAATTTTATGGACTTAAAAATGGGTAAGAGAAAAGAATTTTTCTTTAAAGTAAAATATTCTTGCCTCAGCAAAACTTATTCCTTTCGAACGATTTTCAGTATCGAGACAGAAATATAATTTGTAATGGCTCATTATTATCAATACGATTGTGCAATTTCTATACAAATGGATCTTCGTTTTTGATAAAGAATTTTAAGGCCAACAATGTGGCGACGAAGGACTGAATGATGACATACATGAACTAATAAAATAGTCTTTGCGAATAGCTAGTAAAACACGAGGGAAGAGAAGTGATTTTAGTACACTCTCCACATAAAGAATGGGTCTTAGGTTATCTGCGATAATAAGTGATCTCCGATTTTAATTTAAGGAGAAAGTATTTTATTGCGGATTAATAATTTTTTTGTAGAGAAAAAAAAGCACTCAAGTTAATATTAATTGCCTAGCGAAAATAATGCTTAATTTATAACAACTCTGTCTTCGCGTGTTGGGGTTCTCTTTATAACAGTGAAAATTCCCTGCAAGATGATGTTATGGTAAAAATAGAAATTGAAACACATTACAAAAATAAATATAATTAACTAATAGCTTCTGAAATTCGAAACCTAAATAGGTTGCAACACTTTAGAATGTAGGCCAAACTTGTTTTGTGTGATTGGCTACACTGTTTATTAAATATGAAGTTTTATTAACATTCACCATCTTTGACGGTAGCCAACATACCGCAGTACGCTCTTGCTGAAATGTCATTTACATATGGTCTTGAACATATTATCTTAATTTTTAAGAAATGATATTTTCACTCTACCAATATTTAAGACTTATATCACCCATTGATCTGTTGATTGGATAAGTTGTGTGGTTTCTTATTTTTCTTATTTCAAAATAATGTCAAAGTCAATAAAAGTCAAAATATTTTTAAAATGTTTAAGTTCATCGTAATCTTTTTGGTCGGATCTCTGCAACACATGCACACGCATCTTCCGTATGAACCACAAAATGATGTCTGCTTCGTTGCATGTTCAGGTATTTTTTAAGGTTTCATATTTAAATGCATTTAGCGCCACAACCACAAAAAAATTAAAAGTTTACAAACGAAAAACAGGATTAAAAACCAAAATTTCTTTCGAAATAACATATTTCGATATGTTTAATGTTTGTTGAAAGATATTAAATGTTTGTTAATGATAGCAGCAAGACTTTTAACTAAAGCATTATTAATTTTACGCACTGTAGAGATGCAAGTTTAAATTCCAAACTTCATCTATCAATTTAAACTTAATTCATGTGTTTAACACTTAAACTTATTATTGAACTGTGTTTATTATTGATTTTTTTCTCCTTTGAATTGCTATAACGAAAATTAAAACACTTAATATAAACGAAAAAAAAAACAATAAAAATATGTCTTTCTTTCAGTGTGTTGCTAAATTGTCACACACTGTTCTTCTACTTGTGCAGCAGTCGCACAAACGACCACAGTGAATTGTTTGGGTAAATTAATTTTTTTAATTTAAAAATTTGACCTTCTATTCACTCGACAGGAGTCAAAATGCAATGACTTAGAAGAAGGAACAAGGAACAAGAAAAAGGAAACTTTTTATTGCATGTGCGTACATACATTTGCATTAATAACTTAAATAAATATGTGTGAAGCTATTTTTTTTAATTCTATGATTTAACTACATTTATAAATGTAAATGCTAGTGATATTACCAGTGTTGTCAATTAAGCTAATTTTTATCAAAATGTTTAAACTGAATTATTATTAAATATGAGTCTATCATATACATAAGTGTGTACGTATATTGCACTGATGGATTTTCCCCAAGATCTTTAATTAGTTTTTAAGTTTTTTTTGTTTTTATTTTGATTATGTTTCTGTACGTTAGAAACTACTGAATAGGATTAATATTTCCATATAATTGCTAGCGAAGAGTACTTTTCAAGGCAACACAACTGTAAGCAAAATATTATCAATTCGTTTACAAAAAAAAAAAAAATTGTTTTTCTTGTAGCGATTGTATTGTAATTGTAAGAGAAAAAGTGTAATTAAGTTGGAAAAAGTAAAAAAAGATTTGCGTAAAGAATTACTTAACCTCTAGCTGTTTCAGAGGCATTTGACTTTTAGAAGATTTGTTAAATAATTTTTAAATATTTTTTTTTTAATTTAAGGCTGTACACCCTACATCAAGGAATGGTCGAAAATATGAATTTCTGTGACAAACTTTTGTTTTTATATCTTAACATTAAAACTATTAAAATGTTAAATTTTTGTGTTTATTTAAAAAAATTCCTTTACAGGACAAGTTTTTGGAAAACTTCACTTTTTAAGAGCTAGTAGAGTTATTATTTAAGAATAACTAAAATGACATTAAAGTAATAAATAAAATAAATTTTAGCAGGGTATAGGTTTTTAGTGTTATTTGATCAGGTGTGTGATAGAACTCAATCCATTTAAAAAGCAGTTTTTGCTTTTGTTTAAAATTTTTTTTTTTGTGTCTTAAAATAAATTTTCATCACAGTCTGTAAAAGCAATCGTGTTTAAAACCATCTAATTAAGTCAAATGCAAGGATAAAAATCAAATATTGAATAAAACTACAGTTACCAATGAATGATACTAAATTTATTTTTATCTTTTTTTCAGTTTTTTGAAAATTTATAAAAATCAAAAATTGCAAAATAAAATTTTTCGCACACATAAAAACCGGCAAACACATTTGCAGAAGACGACCATACTCTCCTTCCTACTTACGCTCTTGATAATCTATTGTATTGCTTGGATGACAAAGCTTATTTTTATTAGTTTTGCAGGCTTTAAAAAGCATTCTTTCTAAAAAGCCAGGATTGATTATCATACTCAGTCGTACGATCTGTCAAAAATTGCATGTGTGCTCAAGAAGTATAATAGTGTGGATTAAAAGTGCTTGTGTGTGATAGATTTTTTGACAGATCTGTACGATTTTATAATCTTTTGAAATAATTCATAAAATGATTTTTTCGACGCGATCAGAGTTGATTTCTTTTTGAAGATGAGGAGAAAGCAACAAGAATTTGTTTTTCGCATCTTTTTTGTATAATAGTGTGGCACGTACGACGCCATTTTGAAACGATTTTTAAAGTAGGACAGAGTTCTGTCAGATTTTTGTGTGATTAAATCGAACGATTGTGTAATAGCGAATCTTGGCCTTAAGACATTTTTTACTTCTGCAGTTGAACTCACCCTTCGTGGTCAGTGACGGTAGGTGTCACTTTAGTTTTCACACAAGTCTGTTACTATTTGAATTTATTTTTACTCTTTAGGTGCGGTCAGATTAGTAAAATATTTCACCAGAAAAGCCTAAATGCTATTTCCAAAAATGTTTAGTCAATTTTTTGAGATATTTATTATTACAAATGACGATTTATAAAAATTTAAATCTATAAATCTTACCTTTTACACTGAGGAGAATCTTATATTTCTTTATAAGTAGTTGAAAAATTAAAAAAAAAAAATTTATAATTAGGTGGTTACGTCTTTTTGGTCAAACATAAATAACTTTTCTACTATAAATGGTTGTGGTGTTACTAGAACCCAAATCATAAAATTCTATTTTATTCTTTTATGTAAAACAAAAAAAAAAAAAACAAAATGTAAGAAATAAAATATGTAGAATAATTTAAGCTTAATTTCATCCTGCATCTACTAAGGCGAAATCGAAATAGGTTAAGCCGTTCTCAAGTTGTAATAAAACATAATTAATTAATTATTTATTACGCCTTTAAAAAATGTGTAAGCATCATCCCGTTTTTAATTAAAGGCTGGTTTTCCAGCAAAATAGTGTTTGTTTGCGATCAACTAAATGATTGCCGATTGGAAGTCACTTGCTTATTTTCGTAATTATTTCGTTAAGAATTAAAAAAAAAATTCTATTACATATTTTTAGTAACATGTCGTCTAATAGTTTTTGTAAAAATCGTAAAAATTTTTATTTTTGTAATTACTGCATTAGCAATGCTGGTTGTTTTTTTCTTAAATAATTTCGAGATTGTGAAATTGTCTCAGTCATAAAACATCATGTATGATTTATCTAATTTATGCTTATATTATGAATTTAAGACCAAATTTTATTATTCTTTGTAAAAAAATCAATAATTGTCATTAATTGTGTTATTCTAATGGAAAGTTAGAAAAAGCAAATGCAAAATGAAAACAAATTTCGTCATAGAAACCAGTGGCAACTTTGCGATTTTTCTGCTTTAATATTTGTTTTCATCTTTTCATATTTTGTTAATTTTTGTGATTTTGATCATTCCTTCTATTTTTTGTGAACTTCAGAAAAAACCTTCTTGGTATGTAATTTCATGAACTGTCGAGGGCATATTGCTCTAAAAAGTACAGTTGGTACTGTTTTAATAGCGTACAGATTAAACTTCCTATCATTTATTTTTTTATTACATGATGTAACTTGCGATGTATCTATTTATTTCCAATCTAGTACTGTTATAGATGCAGCAAGCCGCCTTCGTATCAGAAAAATTTTCTTCTTATAATCATTCACTTGGCGTAGTTCTAACTATTTCTTTTATACTTTTTTCTTGATTTTCTTCTCGCACGAAGTGGAATCAAGCATAAAAGAACTTTTCTTTAGGGCGCTAGAGACCTTGGATGAAAAAAAATGTGTCAAGCATAAGAAATTTTATACGAAAAAACATATCTAGAGTAAGCCACATCTGTTCTGGTGTGTCGTGTTCACTCCAACGCATAATCACAAAATTCTTTATAATGTCTTTTTTAGGGAGGTTGTGTTAGTTGGCTCAAATTAAAAAGTGTTCGCATAAAAAATTGGATTTTGACTGATTTTTTAGCTATTATCTTTTTGGCAACACTGTTTTAAACAGCTGACGCAAGTTTTGTGTTTTGTTTCACTGTCAAACATCTTCAATTTAGTCTATAATTTAACCATAAATCGTCTTACAAACGAACAACGCTTGCAAATTATTGAATTTTATTATCAAAATGCATGCTCTGTTAAGATGGTTCATCGCGCGCTTCTTCCATTTTATGGTCAGTTTAATCAACCCACTAAAGCGGCTATTCGGGCTATTGTGACTAAATTTCGCACCAAATTTATATTGTTGGCCATTAAACCACCAACACGCTTACGTAGAGTGCGAACTGAAGAAAATATCGCAGCTGTATCGGCCAGTGTTGATGATGACCATCAATTATCGATTTGTCGCCGTTTTCAGCAATTGGGCCTCTGTTACTCAACAGCGCGGAAAATTTTGCGGAAGGTCTTAGGTATGATACCTTTCGAAATACACCTGGTACAAGAATTTAAGCCGAACGACCTACCGCAACGTAAGATTTTGGGTGTGGTTTACGGGCATCATTAGACCGTAGTTATTCAAAGATCATGCGAATCGTGAGATGATATTCAACTTTTTTTGGCCAAAATGCAAGAGCTTGACTTGCATGACATGTGGTTTGAACAAGACGGTGCCACATGCCACACAGCACGTGCAATAATAGACTAATTGAGAGGCGAGTTCGGTGAACATTTTCTTTCACGTTTGAGACCGGTCAATTGGCCGCCTATATTATGCGATTTAACGCCTTTAGACTATTTTTTGTGGGGCTGTATTAAAGCTTATGTCTATACAGACAAGCCCGTTTAATTTGACGTATTGGAAGACAACATTGGAGCATTTATTTATGAGATACTGGCCTAAATGTTGGAAAGAGTATGCCCAACCTGGACTAAGCGGATGGACCATTCGAGGCGCAGTCAAGGTCAACATTTGCATGAAATTAGCTGCAAACATTAAATTATATGGACGGTACCATCGATCCAAATAAGGATTTTACGCATTTTTCTGAATTTTATGTGTTTTTTTTTTTTAAACTTTCCTAAAGCTTTTGTTGTTTTTTGGTTTTGAATATAAAAAACATTCAGTTTTAAATGAAACGTTGTCCTATACGTGATACGGTACCTTTAATTCAGCTGCTAAACTTGAACGGAAACAAGCCTGACGTTTTTAAAGAAAAATTGATATCAAGGTGGTGAAAAATTTTAAAATAATTATTTTATTTAAAAGCTGTGTGTAGTAGAATTTGAAAATAAAAAATTAGGATTTATTTGAATCAATATCTATCCTTTACTATGTCAACTTTATATATTTTATCAGCCATTTTTTATATTTTTAAATTATATTGTTTAATATAAATGTGTTGAAATTTCACTTTAAATGCTCATGGAATTCTTTTGATTTTCAAAATACATTTTATTTGAACTATATTTTTTAATCCTTTTTAGTGCAAAGCAAATGTGGTGTTTAAAATAATATCAAAAGTATAATTCCGGTGTAGAATTTTATCAGATGCTTTTAAGAATTACTCCCAAGAAATAAATAAGTAGATTTGAAACTTAACTTTAGTTTTTCCCCATGAGTTGCCGAGATATTTATTAAAAATATTTTTTGTAATTTGTATCACTGTGCCATTACGCATTTTGGCCTTACAATAATGCATGAGTTTCAATAATCTCGTTGATAAAAAAACAAATATTTTGTTTTTGAATCTATGCGGTGCGAAATTTAACATAATCCCTTTTTTAAAGGGAAACACCAGAATTTAAGTAGATTTGATTACTTTGATAGCAGGCATCATTACAATATTTTTGCTTGTTGTCTAACACTATTCGAGTTGACTGTTTTTACGTTTTGTTTTTTTCTCCCTCTTTATTTCACATTGGCGCATACCAAAGAAGATTCGGTTGGAGCATTTTAGATTCTAAACACAAGATAACTTTTTTTTATTGTGATCCTCAAAAAACAAACAGTGCGTTTTTTATGTGTGTGATATTTTTTTTATTTTTTTTTCATTTGTACCCACATTTGAAAAAAAAGGTTTAAGAAATTTTATTAAGAACACGTTATAAAAACAAATGTATTGTTTTATTTCTTGGTTTTATTGTATCTTTTTTTTTCATTCAAATCGTATAAATGAAAGATTATTGGAAGATTTTATTTGTTAAATGCTCCTTTTGTGGCCACAGACCTCCAAAAATGTGACTTAATAATAAAATTGTTGGTATGAAACATCAAGGTAATAGTGGTATAATATTGTCGAAATAAGTCATTTATATGGATTCAATTTCTGAGAATAATATGGACGCATTGTGTAATTTGACACTTTGATACACTTTGTTTAAATTTAAAATTGATTCATTGAATTTTTTATATAAAAATAAACAATTAAAAAATAAGTTGCATGAAAAAGTTTTGTTAGTGTTAAACTTTTAATGACCGCAACGATTTCATTTGACGCGATGTATGAAACATGCAGGAGCATTAAAAAAAAGGGAAAAACTTATTTAAGTTGACCCCACAGTTCAACTCTGGTTCTTTGTTTATTGTCATAATTATTGAAATTAATTTCATTGACAATGATAAGACATGTCATGATATTTGTACAAAGCTGCAGCTATAAACTCAAAACAGAAATGTTTTACGGGTATCAAATGATTTAATCGGATAAATGTATCGTCCATAACCTGATGTTATTGATCTTTGTGTGGTAAAATGAAGCTTCATTAGAACTTTTTTCCAGCAACTCACCCACAACTGGAATTTAGCGGTGGCAGGAACTTGCATTGGAAGAGGCTAAAAAATCAATTAGCAAAGCTACTGCTACGTTATTAGACGCCTTTCCGCTAGTTAATAGTCCTCAAAAATTATCAAAAATCATGATAAATCTGTCGACAGATACGGGGAATAAATTCAAATCCCATGGCTAATAATGAAAGATTAAAGATATTTATTTTAAACAAATTTGTAACATATCTTTTGATAACTTATCACACTGCCGTGTACTGCTTCTTTTGCACAATATCATTTATACAAAACAACCCGAATATATTTTCTAAATATTACAATTATCTTTTAACATCAAAAAAGGAAAAACTGAAAAAGCAATACACAAAGGGGAAAAAAGCGTAAACTTTAAAATATCACAAAAGATATATCTAAATCGCATCTTTCTGAAGCGTTATGTCTTAGTATGTAGAAGATAAATATAAATCAAGGTCTAATATTACAAAAGCTGTCGCGTTTGAAAGCCAGATCGACTGCAGAGGATAAAAGAGAGCATTTCCACTCTTCCAAATGTTTTACCAACAAATTAGAGCATAAAATAAGCCTTAGCATTGTTAAGATACTTGGAATTGTCAAGGGAAAAGCATTCTATTATACAGAGCTTCTTTTAGAATCGTAACGTAAATATTATTCGTGGATACAAAAAGGTTATGTCTACTCTAAATGTTACTGAAGTATCGGCAGGAGGTAAACTGTAGGACTTAATGGATCACACAGCCAAACGTCTTATTTAAAGTTTGCCTGATAAAGAGGTGGGGATGTAATGGATCATCCGATTAAGGCCCTTTCAAGCACAATATCGACAAATGACAACTATTACAGATGAAAAAACACTTATGGCTTCTGAAGTTCATTTACGACTTAGAAATTATATCTCTAAGCATTAGAAAAATCACCTCCAATCATTAGTTCATTTTTGCCGGCATCCGATTTGATTTGGTAGATTATGAATTTCATTTTACAATGATTGATGACAATATCTTTAATGTAAAAAACAGATTCTTCGTTAACTTTTAAGTGTGTGATTTGCAAAAAGTCACAGAAAGACTTCAAAAATTTTAATAATGAATTTGTTAAGAGGCTTGGTCGGACAGTAGACTGCTCAAACCTGAGGTATAGGAGACTAAAATTGTAATATGTTTAAAGCATTTTTGAAAATTAAGAGATAACAGTCCGACTTCCTGGTGCCGACAGTTGTCTTAAATGTTATAAACTTTACAGAAATAGTAAATTTCTAAGTTTTGATGATTATGCATCTAAAACTATCTCACTTTTGGCTAAAATGTTGCCTGAGAAGAAACTTACTCCTACGGTACATAAAATTTTTGCTTATGGTAAACATTTTATCAAATATTAATGCTTTATAATTGTAGAGTTAACGGATGAAGCCCAGGAATGCAAAAACAAAGACTACAAACACTTTAACGATATGAATATTTGCAAGATTACACGGAGGTCTCTACAATATGTAGGCAGCCTTTTCAGACCCACTAACTTCATCACGAAGATGTGTAAGATCTCCAGAGGATTTGGAAGATCAAAGCTTCAGCTCTGAAATAAGAATTAAGTTAAACATATTTTATTCTAGATTTCCTTAGAAGATTTAAATGTTTTTAATTTTAAAAATTTTATTACATCAGAGGATATGATTTTTGCATTGTGCCCACCACATTGCGGTATCACTTATCTGAAAACTAAAGGATTTAAAATTCGAATGATTTTCAACCACTAGAAATATCTTCGTAACTTTAAAAATTAGTATTTTTGAAATTAAAAAAACAACTGTGCTTAGTGCCTTTGCGGGCCAATGGCAATGTGTGTGATTTATTTTAAAGAGGAAGAGAAAATAACCCGTATGCTTTATACAGTTTTAAAATATCTTTATTAATTTAAAAGCTATAATGTTTGTAACGCAACAGTCAAAAGCGGACACTGTGCACAGTGTCGCTGCTAATCTAAACCCTAAGATTATGTATATCGAAGCTTGAGAAGTCTTTTTTCAAATGCATTTTATCACTTTAAAAAAGCAGTTTTGATTTTTCTTAAAAAAGAATTCAATAAAATCCTGGTAGCAGCAAAGAGTTGCTGCCCAACCCAAATAGCTCCATATGTGCAAAGACATGAAACTGAATGTTAATTGATAATTAAAAATTTTGAAAATTTACCTGTAATATACACTTAATCAAAAGTAAAATAACTTTCCCAGAAATCTGTTTATATTGTTTTAGAATTTTTTAATCACTTACTATTAATTTTATATAAAGTTTATAAATACAAAACTTTATGCTCATATGAATCAAGAATTTTAGATTCTAAATGATTTATTTTATTACATAAACATTATATATACGAGGGCTGCTCTATATATTTCTGGCCTAATAATGGGAATATTTATAATCAAAAATGGTTTTATTGTTTTTCAAAGTATTCTCCAGCATGATTTATGCACTTTTGCATGCGCTCAAACCAGTTGTCGAAGCACTTTTTCCACTCCCATTGAGACACCTTTAAAACATGGTTTTTGAACACTTCAACAGCTTCTTCTGGCGACGAAAATCGTTGATCACGCATTTTTTCTTGATGTGCGGAAACAAAAAGAAGTCATTAGGTGCCAAGTCAGGGCTGTACGGCGGATGACCCATTAATTCGACGTTTTGGCCGGTCAAAAACGCTCTGGTTTGAGCCGATGTGTGAGAGCTCGCATTGTCATGGTAAACAATGATTCGTCTTCTCTTGTTGGTTTTTCGAATTTCAGGCAAACAAATTGTAGTATACTACTCAGAAGTGACCGTCCTACGTTGCTCAAGCGGAACACTCGCCACATGACCAGTTTTGCCGAAGAAACAGACAACCACTTGCTTCGAAGTGCTTCTTGTCGCATGTCAATCTTGCATTATAGTTCAGGCACGGCATCAATGTTCTCTGGCACAACAGCCGTTTTTGGATGACCTTCACGGAATTCGTCTTTGAGCGAGCGTCGGCCACGATTAAATTCATTATACCAATTTTTCACAGTGCTATAGGATGGTGCTTCATCGCCATACAAATATTTAAGTTCATCAATGCACTCTTGTCGTGATAATCCACGTCGAAAGTTGTGAAAAATGATGGCGCAAAAATGTTCACGAGTTAATTCCATTTTTTTCTATATTAATTTTTTCAAGCCACTGTAAACAACACAAATAATGGTCGTACGTCAAAACGTTTTGAGTACAATTATGCTTAAAAATGACAAACTTTCCAATGGAAATGTCAGATTGCACTTGGGAGCACTCAGTGTTGCCAGGCCAGAAATATATATAGCAGCCCTCGTATTAGAGCTGCAAAACTATCGATAGTGGCGCCATTCGATAGTTTCGATAGTATTTTTTGATGCCATCGATACTATCGATAGTTTTTGATTCTTGAATATAAATCTTAAATCATTTCTTAAAGTAAAAATAAAGCTGATTTTATTTAAGCTTAACCTTTATGTATTCAATGTATTTAATATACATACATGTATATACATTATTTATAATTTAATTGAAAAAACAAAAAACCAAATATAGTTGTATAAAAAATAACATAGTAAATAAACAGAAGAGCGAACAAAACATACATTTTAATGAAAAATAAATTAAAAAGAAAATTAAAGTATAAAAATTCTTTCAACTATTGTAGTTACCTAAAAAGAATTGATTTTTCAAAAGGAGATCTTATTTGATTTAAATCTTTTACAAATAATATTTTTAATATATACACAAAAAACAAGTCAATTTTCTTTTATTTTATAAATTATAACTAGGCGGTTCTCAGTTCGGAAGCACTAGTTTTTGTATAGCGCGAATATGAAAATATTTGTATTTTTGTTGATTTATATTGCAACACAATGCTCACATTTAAAGTGGGATAGTTTAATTTTTTTTAGTTAACGCTTCGGCACATACAATCACTTTTTTCGGCCTTAAATCAGCGTTTTATAAAATTGTATATTATTAAAATTTTATTTTCTTAAAAATGGTACAAAAGGAAAGGCATTTGTCATTAATAATTATAAAACCCACAAAACTATTAGAGAAATTGTACAAAAAGTATTATATTATTATATTAAGACATAAAGCTACTAATGGTGTCCAAAATAAAACGATATTACGCAAACAGGTGCAAATTGTCCGACCGTGATAAGCGGTATTGTTTGAAGCTAATCAGGAACGATCCACTTTTGTCAGCAATTGACACACAAAAAAAAAACAAATTATATGAAATAAAAAATGTTAGTGTTATTGCTGAAACAGTCCGTCGAATCTTTAGAAAAATAATTTACAATGAAGGTCTTGCCTCCAAAACCTATTAATATCAGAGAAAAATAAAAAAACTGAAATACGCTTTTGCTCAAGAACATGCAAATAAAGGTGCGTCATTTCTGGTGAAAGGTGCTTTTGTTGTAAGTTTTTCCGATTTTTTCGATGCTTTTATTACCTGCTTAGAATTTTTTACCGACGAAACAATAATACACCTCGGAAAAAGATTCATTTGGAGAAAACCTCCTTTTGAATTTCTGGATAGGAACATTAAAAAAATAGTCAAGTATGGTGGTGGTCCTTTTATGATATGGGGTTCTATATTAACAGTTGGAGTTAGAAAAATACATTTTATAAATGGAACTATGGACTTAAAATATTATATAAATATTTACAAAAAAAAAAACGTTGGGGAAAGTGCCGAATGCCTAGGCATAAACGATAACTTCGTGTTCTACCAAGACAGTGATCCCCAACATAAATCTTGGAATGCATGAAATTGGCTTGTATATGATTGCCCAATAGGGATTGAGAGTCCTCCACAATTTCCATACTTAAATGTCATAGAACATATGCCCACATATTTATACAAAAGAGTATCTATGCAGAGGCCAAAATGTATTGCCGCATTGAAGGAAGAAGTAACAGAAGAGTGGTACATTTGGTGAAAATTATACCGCGACATCGTAGCTGTAATTGTCAGAAAATGAAAGTTAACCAAGTATCAAAAATTTATTTAAAGAAATAAAAATACGAAGAAATGTCCCACTTTAAGTGTGAGCATCGATTTAAGGAATTGCAATACAAAATCGTAAATATTGCAATATTTTATTGTAATGACTGCATGTTTATTTTGCCTTACAAACATGACAACATAATTTTTCCCTGTGTCCCACTTTAAGCCCGAGTAGCTACATTGCTGGAAAATCGTCTTAACAAAAAAAAAAAAAAAATTAAAAAACTACGTCGGTCGAGTAGTCGTCAAATTTAACCGCCGGCAAATTTATTTATGTGTAAAAGCTATTGGTACATAATAATTGTATATTTTATACAATTTTCTTTTAGCAGTGAACTACTGACATCTTATATTGAAACAAATTAAAACTAATTAATATATTTTCACATTTATATACATAAGTACATGTGTAATGATAGCTATTTTTATAAGAGGCTTACAGGCGGCAAAATTTGGATGGTGCATTTTGTATTTCATAGTCGCCGTCATACCGTTTTTATTGACTTTGTTTTTAGTAGCCTTTTTTTGTCGATAGTATCAATATCGAAAAAAAAATATCGATAGTCCGCTTAAAATAAAACTATCGATACTATCGATAGTGCCATCGATAGTTTTGCAGCTCTACCTCGTATATATGTATAAATATCAAGTGCCACTTGAATAAGGATTACATTATTTTAACTTAAATTAATAGCATGTTTATAGAACACGTCAAGAGCGAAGCGGAATCGGATGATATATGAACGAAATCGTAATAATTAGCGAAGTGTGGCCAATGTCTTAATTATTATTTTTATTTTTTCATATACATTTTTTGTTTAAAACCCTGCTTTGGGGTTTAAAAAGTCACAGCTGAGTTTAATAAACAAAACAAAATTGTTAAAGAAGCAAAGTAAAAATGTTATCTGGCAA
The DNA here is from genome assembly GCA_937654795.1 of Cistogaster globosa. NCBI lineage: Eukaryota > Metazoa > Arthropoda > Insecta > Diptera > Tachinidae > Cistogaster > Cistogaster globosa. The sequence continues at coordinate 119,468,372 of OW569403.1, forward strand.
ATTAAAATTGGAGTAAACAAAACAACTTTAAACAAAAGTTTCTTAAGAATTATTAAAATGTAAGTGCACATATTATACGTATTTATAATTGAAATATAGTAGATGTATACATAGATGTTTTTATTCATGATAGTGTTATGATGGTCAGTTGCCCAACCATGCCAACTATTTAATGATTCATTGTAATAATTTTTTTTTTAACAAATTTTAGGAACTCAAAATAAATATAAGTAAGTAAATTATTTTGAAACGAATGATTTTTTTAGTGTTTATTTAATGCAAAAAGAGAATTATAAGCTAAGAACTATAAATAAACAAATAGTAATTGTTACTGTTATTATACGCATAGTCCCATAAACTGGCTCTCAGGTACATTTATGTATAGTTTTCATTAGTATTTTTCATAAATAAATAAAATTTTTTTTCATAAAATGCAATATAATTTGATGTAATAAAAAAATGCGAAAAATATACTTCAATATTTGTATTATAAAAAATATGTCAAGGGGTAAAAAATGAAAACGGAAGTTTTTAGCTTAGCCACCAAAATTTTATTATGTTTATGTTTGGCCTTCTCATTTTTATTCAACATAAATATTTGTATCAAATCTAGTATTATTGTTTGTGATTTGATTGCATTTAATAGCTTTATTATTGGACCTTCTATATATGTTAAAATATAGGTATGCCTAACTCATTTTGGATAAATTCCTTCCTGTCGAGGTATACAAAAGCCTCAGGTGGTACATATCCGGTTTGCATGGTCTTGAGTATGTATTCTTCGTTGCTAATAAGATGTATAATACAATTATAATTGTATCTATTGTATTGTATAATTGTATTTATTGTGTTTATTTTTGAAGCGTTATATAATTATTTGTTTGAAATACATTTAGTATAGTCACTTTTTTTAACTCTATAGAGCGATGTGCAAGCTCTAAGACATTTTCTTTCGAAAACACGAATTTTTTCGATTTATGATGGAGAAATGTTAAACCATATTTGGCATCCATATGTTGAAATAGGCCTAATTAACGATTGATACGGAATAACTTTAACCGAACTATTTATATATTGAGAATAGAAAAGCTTTTTGTTCATTGAAAAAAATTTCTTGCTTTTATTGTTTGTGAATTTATGAGAAAGTTAAAATTAAAAACTTATCTAAGTTAATTCCCAAGTATTTAACAACTTGTCTGTTAGGAATTCGTATGTTATTGTACAATTTTATACTAAACTCTTTCCACTTAGTTTTCACATTGTGATTACATTTACCTACTGGAGGGCGGAATAGAAGGTTGCACATTTGACGAAATTAGTTTTCATATTACAATCTTACGCGTATTTTTCAACGATTCTTAAGTATTTCTGTAATTCTTTATTTATATTTTCAATTTTGTTATCAGCGTGATAGATTATAATGCCATCTACAAACACAATAATATTTTCTACTTTTGTTAATAAATTATGCAAAAATAAATTAAATAGAATCGATGAATTTACTGTTTCTTGGTGGATACTATTCATTATTATAAATTTTTTAGTACTCATGTGCTGTCTATTACAGACAAGGAAAAATTTGTTTTCCAGCATATTGTGTATCAGTATAATTAAGAATATTGGTATTTTATAAATCAATCATTTGTTAATAAGGGCTGCTAACCATATGTTATCAAACGCCTTTTCAAAGTCTATTAGACATGCACCTGTACAACAGGATTTATTCAAATTCTAATGTTTGTTTGAAACAAGCAAGTGTGTTGCGTGAATTGTTGAATGTTTGTATTTAAGTCAAAATTGTCTCTTGCTATTTAAATTATATTTTTTTGGCAAAATCTTATTAAAATATTGTTAATGCAGACTTCGATTAAACGAATGGTATTTTGTCTTCGATCAGCTTTGATGATTCTGATATTACAATGCGTGATACATAAACCAGAGAAAATTGTCATTTGTTAAGTTTTTTAAAAATATATTTACATTTTTGTGTGTCTAAACAGCAAATTGTGTCTGTAAACAGGATGTAAGTTTACCTCCTGAACTAAAGTTTAGAAAAAGATATTTTTTCGCGCAACCAAATTTCAAGGTGTTGGCCTTAGTTTCCTAAATATATATACTAAAATTATATATATATATATATATATATATATATATATATATATATATATATATATATATATATATATATATATATATATATATATATGTATATATTTCTGTGGTTCCTTTTTCGTGTGGCACTTCAATAAGGACTTCTTGAAATATCCGGGTCAAAATTCCGTCCAAATACCCGAAAACATCAATAGAGGAAAGACAGTTGTGTACAATTATATACATAATATGGAAAGATTAAAAAAAAATTAAAACTGGAGATACGAAGGAAGCTGACGAAGGCTATAGCGAGCCTAAAATGTAATGTTCTCGTTATATTTAATAACAAATAATAACGAAGACAGACGAACTGAAATATAATAATTCATTAAAAAGATATTTCATTTTGTAATATTTAAAACAAAAAGTAATACCCATTTTAAAGGGAAAATATTCCTAAAAGGTAAGAATTTGAATCGTTCATATTGTAGAAATATAATTAAAATAGTGACTCACATTTTGGAGGGTCTTAAATGTCTTAAATGCATTTTTAGTGATAAAAAGGACTATTGGCGTTCTTTTCGCAGTAACATTTTTTATAACCCATATCTTTCTTCAAACTATAAAAGAAAAATAATGTGTTTTTAATTCTTTGAAAGTTTGCAGCCATCCTTTTTATATAAATAAAATTAGAAAACTTTACAAAAATAAATTTATAATATGTATAATAATTTTAATTGTCCGCTTTGACGAATGCTGGCCTTAATAAAAATTTACTTAAATTTTAATACCATCCTCGTGCTAACAATAAATATAATATGCATGTAAAGGTAAACTCTTAAGAACATCAAATTTGCCTTGAGCCATTTTTATGACACACAACTTCTAAAATATTACATTGTCCCTTACAAAACGATCTTGTTCTACTACTCCTACCGCTGGCTTATCTTTTCAAAATAAAAAAAACGGATTTGCTGTAGCAAAGAGATAAATACCATTTTATAACACATGCATGCACTATTAACAAAAGTGTCAAATCGCAATATGAAAATATGTGTAAAAAATTTCAAACTATTACAACATCTACAAATACTGGCCGTAAATGGGATTATGTAACTTAATAGCGGTGCTGCGGCAATGAACTAATCTGCCAACCAACCAACAAATAACGAAATAAAAAAAATAAACCATTGCACGAAGGACAACCCTTGGATGCCAAGGCTTGTTAAACAAGGTTCACTTATAGACAATTTTGTTAACATTTACGTGTATTGTTAACACCTTGTGGCAAAAGTAAATATCTGCTGTAAAGCTAGTAAAGAAATTATGGCCACTTAAATCAACCACATCAGTTGTTTGCATGCGCTATTCTAATTCTGTTTTTATAGGGATTTCTTCTTTAGTTAAGTTCAACTAAATGGGAAGTTTGATTAACATACAAACATTGAAATATCATTATAACTGGGGCAATTTATCTAACATTTATATGGGATATTTTCCTAAGCCCGATTACTTAGGTTGACGCCCTAATGGCCTTGGAATATATCTTGTTACTTTTAACATAACCTGTAGAGAAGGATATATTGTAATACATGTATATATATTCCTGATCCTTTTATATATTAAAGACGATTTAAGGATGTCCGTGTTCGCGTTCAAAAAGGGTTTGTAAAGAAAAGGTTTCTATTTTAATTGTATTATTATTGTAATTATTATAATTATTATTTTTACTATTATTACAAGCTTATCGTACCCAGTGTTGTTTGGATGTACTGAGTGTCTTTCAAAAGACTGGAGAATTTGGTTGCGTTTAATCTATAAAATCTGTTGTATCATCGAAATTTTTTAGGCACTTGCGGAGATTAGCATCTAATGGGTGCTTTTAAGCCCGATAGAACTTTAAATTATAAAAAATAAAACTAAAAATTAAATTTTATGAAAAATTATTATTATTAGTAAACTGTAGCAAATCATAATGAATAGCCTCATGAAAACCAGTCATCAATTCGAGCAACTTATAGACGACTTCGTGATTTTTATGGTACCCATAATCTTCCGTCTGAGTAAGCCATCCCGTCAAATACTAATACGTGAAAGGAATGTGCGTACAGAAGATAATAATGCTATTGTAAACGAAAGTGTGGAATATGATCCAAATTTCTCGATTCGTCTTTGGTCGCAGGAATTGGGACTCTGTCTGTCCACCACGTAGAAAAAAAAGATCTTGGCCTACACCCGTGTAAGATCCAGTGCAGAAATTAAGAGCACGGGACTATCGTTTGCGTCGTTCTTTTGCTTAATAAGCAAAACTGCAGAATATGGAGTAAGACTAATCCACAACATACCCTGCAGACTCCATTGCATCCAGAAAAACGCATCGTTTGGTGTGGTTTACGCGCTGGTGATATCACCGAATCTTATTTCTTTAAAAATGAGGCCGGATCTCACGTTTCAATCAATGAAGATCGTTACTGCACCATGATTAATTATTTTTTGTTTGTAAATATGCATGACATTCAACCGGGGGAAATGTGGTTTCATCAAGATTGCGCTAAGTACCATACGGCTACTGCAACCATCGAGTTATTGAAATCAAAATTTAGCAATAAGTTGATTTCGAGAAATGCACCTGTCAATTGGCCTCCAAGGTCGTGTCATCTGACACCTCTCGATTATTTCCTGTGGGGCCACGTGAAGTCACTGGTTTTGCTGATAAACCAGCAACAATTGGCGCCTTGGAGGCCAACATTGTTCGTGTTATTCGTAACATACGGCCAGCAGTACTAAAATAAGTGACACATAATTGGACGTCCAGAATGCCCTTCGTCAAAAGCAGCCGCGGTGGCCATTTGCCCGAAATAATTTTTAAGTACTAATGCCATATTGTGATCTTTCGTATAAAAAAAGTTCTTCATTAAAATTAATTTTTTGTGTTATTTTTTACAATTTAGATTTCCATTGGGTTAAAAAAACACCCTATACGAATACAGTAACGTGATTTTTATACATAAATTATTCGTTTCTCCTTTTTCTCTACTACAGATTCAAATTTAGAAATCGGATATGGTATATTACATCATACAGATCAAAGATATAATTATTGCACCTTCTAATTAGGGATCTTTCAGAGTTTCAGATTTCATGATTATCGGTCTATATGTATTAAATTTACTTTTTCCCTTTTCAGGTTCGATTTTGGAAAAAAGACGGAGCTTTTTTACTCTTAGAGAAGGATGTATTCGCATTTAAAATACCATTAAAATCTGTGCAGCTGTTTAGCCATGATCAATCAAACTTCCAAAATTTTACTATGTTATTATTTTTTTCCTTTCCTTCTTTGTGTGTCCAACATGGAATTTAACATTTTTGTTTCAAAATACCATTAAAATCTGCAAAGCCGGGTACAATACATGTATTTCTCTTTTTTCGCCTTTTGCTTTTTTTCTTGTTCTACTTTTATATCGGTTTAAAATTTCATTAAAATATCATATCATATCAATATACGATGAGTATACCTTAGCATCTTTCATTTGTTCACCACATTGTCAGACGTCTCACTATGTGTTACTATCGATCATGAAAAACATTCACTTTTCTGCGAAGGAATAACGAAACGTATTGCTTGCTTGAGACTGCAGGGAAAAACACGTCAAAGTCCTTAGGCATTTTGCTATAGGCTTTTAAAATTTATTTATTAAGATTAATCTATAGCAAAGTTATCTTCACAAATAAAAAATTCCTCTAAAATTTTGGGGAATTATTTGTTTACTATAAAATTGATCCTGACACTATTGTGATTAAAAGAAACAAATTTTTAGTTTATGTCTCTGAAGTTTAACTGTACGGTTTTTCATCCTCAAGTCAGAGGGCAGAGGGCTAAGCCACTCGAGAAAAAATGTATCCTCTCTCTTTAGCACCTTACCTTTCTTGTGGAATGTCTAACATAGGATATAGTTTTCTCTTCGTTAAAGCGCTATAGCCCCCTTTACAAGAGTTTTGTAGATATAGGATAAATTACGCAATCGTTTACTTTAAGTAGGATTATAAATAATTTGTTAAAAGGATAAGACTAATTCTTACGTGATTTCGCAGTGTGCCTACATACATACATATGTATGTTACTAAGCAGAAAACTTTTACTCAAATTCAAAGCGAAATAAGAAACATTCATGGCTGCCAGATAATCTGCACTTTTCGTTTAATCGGTAAAAAAATCAGCATATATTGAACAAATCGACTTCGATGTTTTAATTAGTTTTTATTACAGTCATAAAAGCATAATATAAAAAATAACTTTCCAGCATAATGAAATATATAATCAAAGAAAACACTTTTATTCAGGCTTAGTTCATTAAATTTTTTAATATGGTGTGAAAGCAGCTAGGAAAATGAGCCACTAGACTAAATTTAGCTGGCTACATCCTTTATCACCTCAGGTGGTATGGGTTGTAAACATCATCTAAATATTTAAACAATCAAATTTGTTTTTGTAATAGAAGGACAATATTCTCATTTGCTTTTTAAAGGTTCATAAAAATTTTTAATAGACCTCCGAATTTAACTTTTTTTGTACTCTTCACCACAAAAAGTGGAAAAAGGGTATAACTTATTTTGTCATTTCGTTTGTAATTTCTACAAATCCTTTTCCGATCTCATAAAGTATATATATTCTGAGTCTTTATGCAAAGGGAGCTCGATTGTCCGGCCGTGTTAGTGTTGAAATCAAGTTTGCCGGGGCATTGGATCAGCTAGAGAAAATTGAAATACGGTGGAGGTGCTACTGGAAATCAACAAGATCGGTCCATGTCCTTCGACGCAGCGGGAAAAACACCACGCCTACCTCTAATATTTTTATATCATTCGGAACAATAAAGTAACTCCAATCAAAAGACAAAAAAATTTAAGTGAAAAAGTTGGCGCTCGCCTGTATTACGGGCCTCTAAAATTTTCAAATTTTTTAAAATATCAATATGGGCATCGTTTTAAAGCTTTTGAATAGATCTTTAAGAAAATACTAAGATTAAAAAAAATGCTTAACCCATTAAGAGCCGATGGCATTTTTATGTGAAATTGTGTACATGTAGTACTTAAAATTTTTTTCTTATTTTTTAATTCTCTGTCACCCCAATATTTGCTTTTTTGATTGGAGTTACTTCACTAAACTAGATTTACGTAGATGGTGAAGAACATATAAGATTCGGCATGGCCGAATAAAGAACTCTTACTTGTTTCTTTTATTAATTCATAAGCAAACACATGTGAAGTGTATGATGGTTTTGCTAGATGGTTTTTTTAAAAAGTCATTTTTTTAATCTTTTAATAGAAAAATCGGCAAAACTTAGAGAAAACTACGCTTTTGACAGACCTTTTAAAGCAAACCGATAAAATGTATACATTTTTCATTTTGGTATTTTGTAATTAGAATTGTCGGTAGTTTTATTTGGTCTGAAAAACGCTGTAACGAAGTGAAGAAATGCATATTTTTAAGATTTTTTAATATTTCATGCGATCTAAAATTTCTTGAGATTATGATGTAATTGATGTCAATAATGCTTACTAAAAGATTATTTTATATTATTATGTTATTTTTATGTTATTTTTATTCGTGTTATTTCGTTTTTTTTTTTTTTTTTTATAAGAATATTGGATCTGGCGTTGTTTGCTTTCTAGATCGAATCTAAATCTAAGTTAAAATGCTAAGTAATAATAATTTGGATGTAAAATTTTAAAATTTAGATGAAATCCATTGATAAATGAACGAAACTGTAAAACCGTAAAACCGTATAGAATATTTTTTTCATATGGATAAAATATATTGTGTCAATTTTCTTGTTGCCTAAAACAGTAATTCGATTTAGGAAACAATTCATTCCCTCTCTCTTTTGTGTTTTTCTTCTTAATGCGGTAAGAGAATGAAAGGTACTTACATTGTTTTAAATTTCTGTAGGGTGCATTTAATTTAAACCTGTCATTATTAAGTGGTCACCTCTGTGTACCCGTATGTACATGTTTTCTGCTGTGTCGAACGTAAGAGTTAAACTGGTATTGACTCTTAATCTGACTTGTTTGGAATTTGTCTTTTAGGTTAGAATTATGTATAGTTAAAAAAAAAAGAAAAAAAAAATGCGGAAAAAGATTTATGAGCTCGTGTGACATTTTTACACTACATGAGGTCGTAATGAATTGATTTCGTAATATCAAATAAAAGTGGACAGAAGAAAAACAAAAAAAATAAATAAACCAGACGCACACGTCTGATGTGGTAATATTGCGTTTATTGTAAAACATTACTACGATCTATTTAGTATGTGGTTGTTCGAGTTTCTATGAATTGTTTTCTATCTTTGCAAAGAACCTTCGGTAGTTGTAGTTAATCATACTTTTTTTACAGTTTTAAATTTCTTTAATTCTTTAAAGAATTTAGTATAAGATATCAGAATAAACAAGCTGATAATTATTAATATTTATTTAAACAAAATATAAAAATATTTAACTGTTGCAATAAAATAATAAAATAAGACAACCCAAGCCCTTCGAACCGTAAAAAACAAATTTTAAAATCGATAATTTGGGGTCGTTGTATTAAGACTTCCAAAAGTGGATTAACAATTTACAAGTTATAAGAAACCATATGAAGAAATAATAAAATTTTTAAAATAGTGTTCTTTGGGTAACTTTAACTTAATATCATTACAAGCGAAATAATAAAAAAAACTTGTTTGACGCAGGTCATTAAAATGTTTGTTTAGGTAATAACTAACCGCTGTTGTTTACGTAATAGTCTCCTTTTTGCGGAATTTAAACTTTTGATCCTTTTGGTCTTATAATCAATGATCGATAAATAAGCCTGCTCGGGCTCAGACAGCAAGACACATCACTCTCACATGTGAGCTAAAAAAAACTATTTCTCAAAGAATTAATGATCCTTGAAACATTTTCAAAACAGCTAAAAAACTATTTTTCAATAACTCAGTTATTAAATATTCACCGCGTTTTGTTTGTTATTGTAATGAAATATTATATGAATTTAATCTTATAAGTTACTAGCTTATTGTACCCGGCGTTGCCAAGGTGAGTTTCTTTAGCCTTTGTAGACACTGCAAATAATACTATAGCCTCGTTTAATATATTTTGTAAACAAAAGAGTTAAAAAGTCTAAAAAAGCGTCATCTATCAGATCCAAGCTATCAATTCTGTGACCAATGCGTGTCGATTGGATTTGCGTTTGTTAAAATTTTTTTAATGAAAATATTATTTGATTCTTTATATTATATTTTTGCTCTGTTATTGAAGCTGTATCTTTTCTACATCAAAATTTTTACACATTAGTATTTTAATTGCTCATTTCTTCTTTTATTTTAATTCATTATTAGGGGAATTTTATTCTGCAACTCTGCATAATAACATGAACTTTTTATAAACTATTTAGTAATTCACAAAACTTACTAAATAATATTTCAAGACAGAATTTTACTTTAGTTATAAACATAGATCATAATGTTGCATATAGTTTAGAATGAGCGTTGCATTTGTTGCTTCTTGCTTCACCATCAAACAAGGATTTTCTGCTAGTTTCATATAAAATTAAATACCGCATTCATATATCTTTAAATAATTTTTTATTAAATTTCGATATTATTATTATTATTATTATTATTATTATTATTATTATTATTATTATTATTATTATTTAGATACCAATCTACCGTTTTAATTTTTACGCTGAGAAATCTTGCAACAAGTTAGGCTTAAATTAGTTTACTTTAATAGTTTGTTCTATAGACTCAATTTCATACCAGTATTACTAGTTCAGCGTTTTTGAGGATACATTCTAATTTTCTAATTTTTTTAGTTAAACTATATTCATGAACAATTATTAGTACTATTTAAAACTGTTAAAACTATTAACAATGAAATTATTAAAGTCTATAGTGCGAACTTTTTGTCAGAATTCTTAATGTCAGCAGATATAAAGGCGCCATCTGTTCACGTAGAAACACAATTATCAATCACTTCATAGAAATTAAAAACAGCTAAAAATTTGAGCTCTGTCAGAATAAAACGATTACTATAATGGCCCTGGTCCGCTAATGGAAAATAAAAATACTCTATTGCACCATGATGTCTACATATGTTTAAAATTTGATTAAATTGGATTTAGTTGTTGAGCCGTGACTGACGGACGCACGCACGCACACACAAACAAACCTACAAATAGTTTTATAATATATATTTGATTATAATTATAATACAGGAATTTTTCCGGTGCGAAATCATTAATTATTTAAAGTATAATCTCTGGATGACGACCTCTGCTCTAATGTAATCTGTTTCGTGGTGCTTGCAGTGTCCTATTTCTTCTTTTATTAATTTAAAAACGGAAGTTGAATGATTGTTTTTAGTAATTTAAGTCTAAGTTTTTGGCTTGTTTTTATAGATTACATCATTCTAAGTTTGTTTTGAATTATTTAAAAAAAAGTCAAAAGTCAAAAGCAACACTGACTTCTGCAGACTTCTCATGCATACATTTAATTTTTATTTATTCCCTTTAAGAATGTGATAAAAAATGTGTTTCGTTCAATAATAACGGTCAAATGAGTGTAACTGTTCTGGTAGGTTCTTGAACTAAAGAACCGCTTAAATTAATATAAGTGAAAGTTACTGCAAGAGATCAAACATGTAAAAACGTCAAATATGACAGTTAGGTAACAAAAATCAATAAAACATTTAAATGACAAAGTTTTTTCTTGCTTTATTATTAAATTCTGATCAAGTGTGCGGCGTATTTGACTTCTTCAAAGAATGCGTGTGTATGTGTGGGGTCTAGATATTAATCAAAGCCCTTAAATAAAAATTTATTAAATGTCAAGTACATAACGGTTTTAATCCGTTGTAAAAATTATTATTGAAAAAAAAAATGAATAAATAAAAGTATAAAAATTATATTGAAACCGTAATATTTTTCGATAGGTTTTCAGATAATAATGCATTTAATACATTAACAGATTGTTTCGATTAGTTTCCACTCCCTTACAATAATAATTACGAGAAGACGTGAAAATGTTTAATACCGCTAACGAACATTTAAAATCCCCAGGTGGTCTCTTTGATTCAAAAAGCCCTCTAAACCATCATTATTAAATATTTCATTTTATATGATTCTTAGGAATTTGTACGTGAAAAAATTTTAAAAATCGTTAAATTTTTAAATAGTCAACCAAGTAAACAATCAACAAATTATTCTTGTCTTTCAGTCATTGCACCATTTCACTCTGACATCAGTTTATAGAGTTATCGCAGTCAAGAGGAAAAAGTCTTTCACTTTGCTGCACTTGACATAATATTCAATTTTATTTTGATTTTTATTTGCTTTTTGTCTGCAGATGAAGATCGATTTAACTAACCAACTAACCAACCGACCATTCACCCATTTACATGCATCAATTTTATGTGGAACGATATTCGTATCAATCGAAACATTATTGTTTTTTATATGACTTTGACATTGAATTTTTTCTCCTGTGTTTTTATTTTTGTTACTTGTGTAAGTGTATGTCCGTCAGTCTGTCTCTTGTAATTTATTTTCTTAAGTTGTGTTGTATGGGGGTCTTCTTTTGTTGCAAGTAAAATTGTCACGTTTATTTCTGTTGTTGTTGTTTTTAAATGTTAACATTTTGTAAGCATTAAGTTACCATTTCAGATGACATTCCTTGATAATGTTTACTTAAATAAAACTCAAATTATTGTTAAACAAAATTTATCAATATCATTTGATTTTTATTAAAATATTTTTTAATGATACGAATTTTAGTCCGTTTTTGAAATTTATTAACTTATATAGAATGCAATTTATGTAGAATGCTTTTTTCTCTAAAACGTACGCAAAACATTTTAAAGAAAATCAATTGAATTCGTTTAACATTTTCCTTATAATAAATTACTCATTTTACTCAAAGTAATTTATTTAACGTTTAAATAGTGAAAGTTAGTACAGTAAAACTTTAAAATCGAAATAAAATAGTTAGGGTATGTAAAAATTTAAAAATATATTTTTTTATAAGGAATTACTGTTTATAGGAAACTAATTTCTTATAAAAAATAGAAATTAATAACAAAAATTATTTATAATTAACTGTATCTATTCAAATATTATATTTTTGATAAATGAGCTATAAATTAAAAGAACATAAAATCTTAAAGTAAAAAGTAATAAAAGCTAAAAAATATATATTTTTAATTATGTTTTACTTTTTTTTTCAGATTTACAATTTCTGCATGAATGATTGAAAACTTTCAACTGTTTATTCTTGTTAAAAGGCGTTATAATAAATTAGCAGAGAAATCAGAATTATGTTCTAAAAAAGTTCTTCTTAAATAAGTTATTTGAAAATAAAATGTTTAGCGATTTTGGCTACAAATGCTATTCTATAAAACGTTTTGCCGTAATTTCTTTTTAGTTTTTTATCAATCGCGATTTAGATTCAGCTACGAGAACTACAGAATAAGACAGCAGGAGGCGATACAAGATTTTAAAAGCTAAATCGACTTTAATGAAATCGAAAAATACAAGGCCCAATACGAAATTCTCGTTTCCTAAGCTAGGACCTAGAAGAGGAAAAGCAGAAATGTAGATATTTATTTAGAAGTTACAAGGTTAAATGCGCATATAAAGGATAAAAAACAGGAGGGATAAGTGGGGAAGAGTTAAGTGCACTTAATTGATTTTAACAAAAAGCGATTTTGAAGATATTTAAAATAATCACAAGTCCTGATTTATATGGTCGATAGGCAGAGGGAAATTTTTTTTAACTTTCATTTTAATGTGCATAATCAAATAATCAACTGGCTAAGAAGCGTGGTCACGTTAGGATTAATATCATTGAGGTAGTGAAGCGCAGCGAAAATAGCTAGTTTAATAATATATTGATTAAGAAAATAAACAAAAAAATAAAGACTTTGTGATTTTATCGTTTATTATCTGGAATTGCTAAATTATTTTAAATACGTTTGATAATGTTCTCTGCAAGTAGATCGATCGGGCAAACAATGGCAGTGTCATCTGTGAATATAGTCGATAATAGACACTCAGCTAGAGAAGAAAAATTCGAGATGTTCGGTATTATCAAAAATGGGTGTCAGGCAAGACCCTTGGAGCCATCCTGCTAAAATGGCAATCTCCGAAAATGGGTTTTACCAATTTAGACTTTATTAATTTCTTTTAAATAGACAGCTTTTAATAAGTCTCTCTGGAAAAAAGTTAATAAAATAAATTGATCGATCCATCGAGGTGCTACAAGATCGGTCCATGTCCCTCAAGGCAGTAGGCTTAACACCATGCCCGTCTCTAATTTTTCCACATCATTTGGAACAATGAAATAACGGCAATCAAAAAAACAACAATATGGAGCGATAAAGAATTAAAAAAACGGAAAAACAAAAACATCAAGTGAAAAACTTGGCGCTCGCACATATTTAACGAGTTATGGGCTTCTGAAATGTTCATAAAAAGTTCCATTGTCAATATAGATAACGGTGTCATTTAAAAGCTATTGAAGAGATCTTTCAGGCAATACTAAAATTTTTAAAAAATATTTAACTGATTAATGGCCGATAATATTTTCCTGTAAAATTATATGTAGTACTTAAGTTTTTTTCTTATTTTGTAATTCTTTGTCACCGTGATATTTGTTTTTTTTTAACCGACTTTAAAAAGAGAAGGAGGTTATCAATTCGAGTAAATGTTGTTTTTTTATGTTTGTGATTTGAAAGATAATGCTTACAGATTAGTCCCTCATTATCTTACAAATTAAAGGGTGTCCCCATACAATACTCATGCTTTTAAGTGTATTATGAACAATAGCAAAAAGTATTACAAAAATAAATCTAAAAACTAAAGGGTGTCCCCATAAAGTAAAATGACGCTTATCTTTTGAACCATTATAAATTAAAGGGTGTCCCGATAGTTAATGTAGTTTTATGTATGTGGCCAAACTTTTGAACTGTTATAGCCAGATAGTTTAAATTTATTGCTACGTCCGCTATAACAACAGGTAGAAATTTTAGTTAAGAAATTAAAGGGTGTTCACATATTTGAAGTAAATTGACCTATATGTCCAATTTTTTTTTAAAGTTCAATAAAATTTGAATTTAAAATAAGATCGAAGCAAATACAAAACAAAGCAGCTAAATAAAAAAGAATTTAAGTTTTGGTTTAAAAACGTAAGGTTTGACAACTATCTCTTCATGTAAAATGTTTTTAGGGTTTGATACCTAAGAAGTAGAAAACGTAATCGATTTGTTTGAGGTTGAATTTTTCAAAGAAGTTGTAATATAATGATCTCTAAAATAATTAAAAATTAAACGAAATACACAAATTAAAGGGTTTCCCCTTTTTTGATTTTTTACATTTCCTAATCAAGCAAATAGAAAATCGGAGCAAGGATATCATTTATTTCTGTGATAGGAATGTTTGAAATTTGTAAGATAAATTTTTATAAAACACAAGGCAAAACATTATGTTTCACAAAAAATATATTCGGTTTCAGATTGGTCGTTATTTATTAATTTTAAATTTTAACTTTAGTATGCAGCTTTTGCCAGTAGTAAAATATTTTTGATTTTAATCGTTACTTCGAATTATATAACTTTTTAGATTTTTTTGGAACGGCTTGCTGCTGACAATTTGTTGCTTCAGACCAATTATAAAAAATTAATGGAATGTGCCCTGGAGCACGTCAAGTTATGTTTTTCTTTATTATAGGTGCTTTTCGTAAATACATTAATTAAAAAGTTCGAAAAGTTTTTTCTGTTTTTTTTTGCTGGCTTTCTCTTGCATTGCTATTGTTGCATTAACATTTAAAATTTAAAAGATCATTGTCATATTAAAATTATATCTGAATAATTAATCAAGCACAATTTTTGTACTTACTTCGATGTAATTTCCCATTTTAATAAAAATTTGTTAATTTGTTTACAAAGTGCAACTTTATCGTTTAATATTAACGGCAAAAAACGGATTAGTTTAACTCGGCTAAGTTTTTAGTAATCTCTATATCTAAATTTATTAAAAAAGAAAAATTATTTACAAATTTTTGTGTTAAAAAAACAGGAAAAATTATTAAACAATAGAACATTTTTCCTTAAAACAAACTTTGCAGGCCAACTTTAATATTTTTGGAATAATTTCATAAGCTAAGGTTCGTTCAAAATACTAACAAAATTTAAGTTTATTTAATTTAAAAAAAACAGTTCATCTGAATCAATAACATAACGGTTTTTTTAAGCCGAACCCATCATTCGATTATTGCCCGACTTTTTAACGATTGAATCAAATTTCCAGCGTTTCTATTTTTAAAGTAAAAGTGTAATTAAATTATGTTTTACTAATAAAAACCTCAAACAACTTATTTCAAAAAGCTCAAAGACAAACACTTTGATACAAATTTTATGATACACGGAAATAATCGTTTCGATTAAACAAATTACGATTACGAAAATTTTTATTTAAAAAACAAAAGAACCTTTCATTAACTAAGAAACTTACAACTGCATTGTCTAGAACAGTTTGTTTACTGTTTAAAGGTTTATTCTTTAGTATTTTTGGCAGTATAAAAAATGATGTGTTAGTTTTTTATGGAAATAAAAACCTATTGTTGTTTTTGCTCTTATATTTTCTCTTTCACACAATCACTTTGGTAAATAATATTACGATATCTGTCAAAAATATCGGTGATATCCTTGATTTCGTTCTTCAATTTAAGTAAAGAAATTTTAGAGTGGCTGTTGGTAATTTTAATAAAATTGCGAAAGTAATAGATATCTGCACTTAAGTTTCGACGTAAATGGGTGCACTACCAGATTTTAGATAAGTCGAACGATGGGGTAGACATTTTTTCTTCATTTATGGACATGGTATAAATAAATCATTGACATTAAGAATACTTTTTTTTCTATAAACATTTAAAGGGGGCCTTTCTTAGTTTTAGGTTTGTTTTAATTAAATTAAAAAAATATAATTGACTTAGAATGTAAATAATTAAATAAATAATTCTGTTGTTTAAGATTTAATTTTATAGTTTTGGTGTAACTAGATCAGTGAGGATTTTATAAAAAAAATATTTCAAATTAGATTGAATAAACATTTGATTATTTCTACTTCCTCTTTTTTAAAACCCCTTTGGGTCAAATTGATACAAAATTACATTAAATAAGTAGATGTGACTTATTATCGCTTTCATTGTAGGTGTTCTAGAATAAAGTACACAATAACAACAAACTATGCAGATAGTTGAAAAAGAAGAAAAGCAGGAAGGAATTAAAGATTCTGCAAATCATAGAAAAACTCAGTTTGAAGTTCTGATCATTTTGTTTTTATTTAAAGTTGTTGTAAGAAAACAACTCGTATTCCTAAGTAACCATGACCAAATTGTCTTATTAATATTTTTGTTAGGTGAGCTGGATGGTAGGCTATAAACTTGGCTGCATAGATGACTAGTGAATAAAATAGAAAGAAAATTGCTTGGCATGAAGTGTTGGCCTGTACCTTGACTGTGAAATGTTCTGGTACTTGTACAGCCGTAAGCCATTGAATATTTATTTATTTTTTTGGTAGAGTGTTTAACAACTTGCAGCAAACAGACAACAAGCGTCATTTGAATTGCGACTTAACATCAGTGCACTTGGCTTGCAACTGGCAACTACTAGTGGGGTGTAAAAGTGAATCAATATTAAAATACACAAAACAAGAGCAGCTGTATTAAAGTGCTAGTGATCAAAATTAAACACAAAATACGGAGGTGGTGGATAAAAAATAAGAATGAAAGCACAATGGTCTTCTGTGAATAATATCTAAGATAATTATCTTGGAAGTTATTCAATAAGTTGGAATATAATTTTCTTTATTGCTTTTGGAACCAGTTGTTACGTAACATGAAGAAGTTTCTCCATAGATGTATATTTTGAATTCTTATAAGTATAACAATGAAAAGATGTCCTACTAACGATCTGCCAGATTTAGTAGGAACCCAATTTCTTCGAGGACACCTGATAACTTTGATATAGAAATATGGATTTAACATGTTTTCGATATTCTCTTTTTAAGCATTGTTGTCTTCCTAGATATGAAATACAAATACTTACGAAAATATGAAAATGTAATTAATTATATTGACTTATTATTTGCCAACTTTATTAGCATTAAATGATAAGTAATGCTAATGCTTTTTTGCATTAACAATATTTTCACAAATAGTAATGCTTTTTAACAAAAAGGTTGTATTGATAATTAGTTTAAAAGAAATTCATTACCATTGACTAATAATTATATAGTTTCAAAGTATTACCATTAACAAACGTCAAACCTTGTCTGTGTACACCAAATAAAGACCTTAGAGTATAGTAAAGCATTATTTTAAAAGGGGGTCTTATCACAAAAATTTGGTGAAATATATATGTGGAAACATTTGCAGGAAAAATGAGACACAATAATAAAATATTTTTGTTTTCGTGTAAGAACCAAGATCTGCTAGCTGGGTTGTTGGGTAATTTTAGATTTCAGACATCAAGCCTTGCACCTGTCTAACTTAAAATTATTTACAGCCTGTTTATAGAACACGTCACGAACGAAACGAAACCGGATGGCATTTGGACGAATACGTAATAATTAGCGTCCATGTAACACGTTTCGGTTTTTTCGTTTAACTTACGTTGTTTTTTGTGTGAATAAATGCTGTGTCAAATCGTAGTATTGCCAATGTGTTAATTAATATTTTTTATTTACTTTTTTTCATATACATTTTTATTTTTGTCTTAAATAATGGTAACCCTACTTCGGCGCTTAAAAAGAAACAGCTGAGTTAAATAAACAAAACAAAATTATCAAACAATCAATTTGTTAAAAAAAATTTGTGCAAACAAAAAGTTTAAAGAATTAATAAATAAAAAAGTTTAAAATAATAAATAATAATTGTTAAAGTGTGGGTGTAGTGATTATATGAATTTATAATATTTTAAAGTAGATGCCTACGTAGATGTTTTATTAGTGAAAGTGTTACATTCATATGTAAAATTTTTAAAACGAATGGTAGTTTTCCTTCGCTCAGCTTTGACGTTTCTGACACTACAATGCGCGATACATAAACCAGAAGCAACTGTCATTTGTTACGTTTTTTACAGTCCACCCTAAATACGAGCGTAAGACGTTATTTAACTGTCAAAAATTCTCATGCCCATACAAAATGTATGAGACCAACCCAAATAGCGCGACGTTAACGTTGAACAATTGAAAAATCCAATTTTGACGCGCGTAAAAAGTGAAGTTGGCTGCAAAACAAGTGTTGTTATTGTTTTTTTTTTTGTGGTATATACAAAAGTATTTCCAACAGTAATGACATTACAGCTACTTTAAGGTCAATTTCGCGATTTTATCTCTCTTAACTATTTTAATTTTGTGGTTTTTAGCAAACAAGATAAGTAAACAATACTGTTCGTTTCACAACGTTGGCGCTCGTATTTAAGTTACTCATTACAGCGTAAAAACTAGACGCTAAATTACGTCGTGCCTAACGCCCGTATTTAGGGTGGACTGTTACAAACAAAAAAAAAAATGATTCGTGTTTTAAAGACCCAAAGATGGAAAACGGTAACGTTTTTGCGCGTCTAAACGGCGGCAGATTGTGTTCTGTAAACTGGCTGTTAATTATTAAAATTTTTAAATATAGATCCATCTACAAAAGAGTAAAGTCTTATTTTATTTATTCATAGTTCTTTTTGAATGATTTGCTGTCATAAACTTATTTTTCTTAAAATCAATTGTTTTTTTTTGCCAATTTTTATTTGTTAATAAGACTTTTCATAAAAATTGCATTACCATTAGTAAAAACAATTTTAATAAAAAAAATTTTTAGCGTTAAATAGTTGTCAAATTTCAATGGTAATAAAAAACTCCAGATATGAAATTTACATGAAGAAATATTTTAGTTATTTGGAGGAACCGTAAGTTTTAAGCAAAGATATCTAAAAGATTTATCACGACATGTATTACAAGTACAATGATATAAACGAAGATTTTTAGAATGAATTTTTCGTAGAATATAGAACAATTGTTTATATACGTTGTATTAATTTGATTTTTTACACCAGACAGCAACTGTCACTTTTCGTTAGTTTTTTTAAGTCTTCTTAAATAATTTGCTTACGAACGTTTCCACTTTTTTAATCGCATTCAAAATGAAGAACATTATTAATTCGTCTGAATGTTGTTCTTTTTTTTAAGTTTGTGCCTGCAGAACTTAGTCATTTCTGAACCGATTGTGAAAAGTTTTTCATAGATTATGCTTACAGATTGGTCACGTTTGTAAAATAGTTCATAATATTAGAAATTAAAGGGTGTCCACATACAACATACATGCTTTTTACGTGAATTTTAAACCGTAAAGGACAGCACTTTAAAATTAAAAAAACTGCGTAATACAAAAATTAATTTTAAATTAAAATGTGACCCCATTGGTGACGTAAATTGACCTATATTGGTCTATCTTTTGAACAAAATATCGATTGCTATGTACATATATCACCATATTTTAAGACGGTTGAAATTTACAAAGAATCTGTGTTGCTATAGCAAGTATAAAATATGGATTTGGAAACTAAAGAGTGAATTGTTTTTTTTTTGCATTTTGGGATTGAATTCTTAATTACTATGCGAGGTTACATTTATAGATTGATTAATTTGTAAAAGAATTAATAAAGTAAAAAATTAAAGGTCGCCCATTCAACACATGCAATATTTGCATTCCTTTTGAAGCGTTAGGAGCAGGAACTACAAACTTTCATAGTGTGTGTATAACGATGACTTCTAAAACCAAAAGTAACGAATAAACTTAAAATTTTAAAGGTATGCCAACAAAAATTATTTCATATAAATTGCAATTATATTTTAACCTGTAACAGAGAGTTTGTCTCTCTAGGAAATAAAAGTTAAAGGGCGTATCGTAAAATAGAGGAAATTGACGTACAGGGCTTTATCATCTAAACGATAGACTGCAGATATTTGCTTTAGGTCATTGCTATATAATAAATTTAAGTTAAATTAATTTAGGTTTGATTAATTTAATTTTAAGAGTGCTAAACTTCTGTTTAAATAACAGAAAAAAAAAATGATTATAATTATTGTTTGTGAAAACTCGTTTGGAAGGGTTTGAAGCTTTTTGTGGATTTTTGGACTTGGGCTTCTACAAATCTGAACTATAGGCAGCTCTTGTTGTAAAGCTTGTGAAGCTTCTAAGCCAATAAACCAATAATCTTATTTCAAAGCTCCTTCAGAAGAAATTTCTTAATTTCTTTACTGCTGCGCTCAGTGCACACACACTTGTAGAATCCAAACTTCTCGACAGGAGGAGGAGAGGTAGGTATGTAAGGGGAATTCATCAAGTAGATACACATATAGATAATCGGTCGTAAAATAATATTATTTTGAAAAGTCATCAAATTTGAGCTTTTATTTTTAATCACGTAGACACTGTGTGCCACTGCAATTTGTTTATTATAAAAATTTTACGAAAAGAAACTAGATTTCTATTGTCGCTTTAGGATTCGCAATGAAAATATTTTAGGAAAAAGAACGAACGCAAGCAAAGAAAGTAAAAAAAAGAGTAAAGATAAAAAATGCAACAAAAAATAACTGAGTTTAGTTCCTGGAATGGGTTTGATTAGAAACCGGTGACGATTGGATTGCTTTAATTTAGTTTCTTTGTTTTTTAATTTGAGCAGTCTAGGCACCTGCTAAAACTAAAGCGCACACATAAGACATGAACCAAAAACGGGTAGAAAGGAATGTTGAAGTGCTCAAGATGTGTTTCTCTCTTATTATTCAAAAAATAAACAAAACATTTTTCGAATGAAAGGAAAAGATCTAGTACACACAAAAAAATTAAAATACAAAACAGAAAACTGTTGTTTAGTTAAAGTGACCTTTAACATTTTGCCGACCGAACAAAAAACAAATACACATCTCCTATAGACAACAGACTGGACTACTGGTCCTTTATATATTGTTTTTTTAAAACAATTCTTCTGTCTAAGAATACACAGCAGGTTGATAATTCAAAAAAAAAGTCTTTTGATAAAGCTGTGGTCTTTTTTAGTTTGCATTCTTTTGTTCCTTTTTTTACACTTGAAGGACAAAAAATTGTTTTTCATAGCTCTAGAAACAGACAGAACAAAGTTTTTTCTTTGTTTAATGTATGCATGATTAATCGTCCTACCACCTTAATGACTTAATTAGCTGGTTTCTTTATTTTCCACCACTTTGTTACCCTTTTTTTACTTATTCTTCGTTTTTTTTATACCTTTTTTTCCTTTGGATTGGTTTTATTTTTTAAAGTGGATTTTAAAGAGAAAAAGGTTAAATTAAAATCATTAATTCAAAACCAAAATTGTATGCTCAGTTAATATTTTCCATAATTAATTAAGATGTTAATATTGAGCTCTCGTGGTGTGATGAGCGATTACGAGCAAAGTTAACAAAGGTGTCTGTGGGATATTTAACTAAATATGTTTTTATACACCTGGATTAGATCCACCAGTCTTAATTTTTATTAATTACTACTTCGATAGCAATAAGTCATATTTAAAAAATTAAAAAAAAAACAAATTAAATATCATATCTTAACATTTTCTGTAGTGGGAACTATGTTGTTGTCTTTAATTTACACCTTTTTGCTTTGTCGTTAGACAACAAAACATAAAGGGCGTTAACGGCAAAAACTAAATTGAATAAGAAAACCTGCTCGATATAAGTTGCGTCGTTCCGGTTACTTTTTCTTGTATGAGAAATCGGCATTAAAGAAAATTTTCTTATCGACAGTGCTTGACATATTGTATGGATGTAAAATAAATGGGTGGTAAAATAATAAAATTGTTCCTTGCAGCATCAGGCTCAGAAATGGATCTTAATTAACTGATCTCTCAAAAAGCGTTAGACTTTAAACAATTATAATTTTGTTTTATCACTACACAGCGAAGGCTTTTGATTCGGTTTTTACCATAACTTTGATTGTTTTCTTAACATCTGATTAAACTTATTGTGAAAATATTTTACCTCGTTAAATTGAAGTTTGTGGTAATAACTGATAAGTTGTTCAGTATTCTGTTTGTCTATAAGCTTACGCCCGTTCAGGAAATTAAACTGAAAAAAAACGGAACACGAATAATCATTTTTTTTTCAAATTTTTGTGACACCCTGTCATTGTTTTGTATTCTTTCACCTCTCATACTTACATGAACAATTTTTTTCATTTTAAGCGAACAATTAGCATTGTATTCCTTATTCTACCATCTGTTTTACTTTGTGCTTTCCATTCGAACACACGTTTTTCTGCTCGTATTAAATTCAATAAAATAATTAATTTTAACAATTTGATTCAAAATTAGTTTAAGTTTGATAATTAAAAACATAAAGTCGCGTTTATTTATTGCCAAGAGCTACCCAGCGAACAAACGTAACCTAAATTTATATCATGCGGATATTTCAAAATATTTAGTTTTCACTAGAGATATAATTTATTCACTCAGAATGATTGTTTTTAGAATAAAACACCAGTTCTTTGGACGCCGTTAAAAAATTACATATTTTTACATAGATTTGGTTCGCTGGTTACTTTACATAAGAGTTTATACATGTTCAACATAAGAACACTGGCAATTCAAGTATAGATTTGTATTTTTGTATGTATACTTACCTTCCAATTGCTTGCCAAAACTGGTAGAAGCCAAACGTCTCATTTTTTTATGAAATTTCTAGTGTCTTGCTGTTGCCATTTGAAGCAGGATTCCTTTTGCTGATCACTTCTTTGTTGATCATTTAAACTTGTAGAATTTATAAGCAGCTTTAATTGCAGATAAGAGTTTCCTTACGAGTTGAATCAAGCAGTTAACGAAATGGCGATCGGAACTAGCTTTACCAGCAATAATAATTTTAAGTGAGTTATTAGCACGCTTACAAGTGAACTGATTTTAACTAATTTATTTTAGTGAAATTGTACATGATTTTTTAAACTAAACAAGAGCACGTAAAACAAAAATGCAAAAATAAAAAAAGATTATTTAAATTTAACCTTTAACTTTAAACCCTCTGAAGTCGCACATACTAAAGCTACCTATACACGACATGTTTTTTACATTTGACTTGTCAAATTTCCCCTGTAAAACACATACATGTCGTGTAGGGCTGTTAAAACATTAGGTGCGTTCCCGTACTCAATTTTGGGATGCCGCGGGATCCCAATGTTACCGAAAACTGTTTCCGTACTACAAGTTTGGGTAGAAGAGAGAATTTTTGAGAGAATAAAATTCTTCTTCTTTCTGCACGAAACAGCCCAGACTTTTTCTTTGGGTAAGTTTGTGTAAACAAAAAACAATCAGCTGTTTTAAAAGTAAACAGTAGCAAATACAAAAATTCTATGTTTCATACACACAAATGTTTCGCAAAACTGTTATTTGTAAATTTTATTCCTATAAATATTAAAATAAATTCAAGAACATACAAAATATTTGTATTCTTATGTTTAATATAAACAACTGCATGTATATTTTGCTCGACATCTTGTTTTGGGATAGAAATTTGGTTTTTTGTGTTCCCGTACTTTCGGGCATTTTTCTCTTTAATTGAGAATAATTTATGTTTTCTCTCATTTTACCGAACTTTACCCAAAAAGTACGGGAACGGAGCTATTGTTTCTGTAAAACACTAGAACGTGTTCTATTTTGATCTGACATCAGCTGTTTTTATAATTCAAAAAAATATTGCCAAAAACATATGCCGTATCAAAACAATCGACGGCGGTTGACCATTGGCGGTAGCATTAGCCGGCTGAAGGTAATATTGTGTATAACCAAAATCTGAAATTGCTTTTAGATATTTGATAACAATAATGTTAATTATGTAACAAAAATAGTTAAATTTGACAAGTCTTCAGTAATTCCGTAACGCAAACAAAAAT
Organism: Cistogaster globosa; assembly: GCA_937654795.1. Classification (NCBI taxonomy): domain Eukaryota; kingdom Metazoa; phylum Arthropoda; class Insecta; order Diptera; family Tachinidae; genus Cistogaster; species Cistogaster globosa. The sequence goes on from OW569403.1 coordinate 119,492,461, forward strand.
ATTTTAAGACGGCAACAATCCATTTCAAAACCGCACGGCTTGAATATGTGTACAGTAAAAAAGCGAATTAAACTAAAATAAAAATTTAATTTTTGTTTTTGATTCCTTGTTGTTTATTGAAGGAATTCAAATAACACCACACAATTTAATTGTTTTAGTTTTCGAATAAATTTTTTTAATAATCACTTTTAACAAAAAACAATTTTAATTAAATTTGCGAGCAGATCAGCTGTTGTAAACAAATAATAGTTATGTCAGGCGTAAATGCTCATTTACGTTTGTGACCAAATATTAAATGTTTTCTGTAAAATACTAATTTCGACACACATGCAGAATTACGTATGACTCACACGTCAAAAATTCAGATGAAAAAAACATGGCGTGTAAACAAATTAAAATATTTTAATGTTTATTTTTCGTTGTGTTTTTCAACATTTTAAAGACCGCTTTTTTCAATAAATATAAATTTTATTGTAATATTAAGATACTTTAATTATTAGCCAATTTGATTCGATTTAAACAAATCTTTATTATATTTAAGAGCTAAGAACATGCAGTTACCATGTGGCAGCAATGGCGAATTCAAACTAAAATTTTTATGGATTTTTTATGTGGAGTTTGATATTTAGGTTAACGGCGAAAACCATTGCATTCGTCTTGGCTATCATCTGTTTATTGATTCGAATTGTGTACTGCCTGTTCTAAGGTGAAATAATGTCAGGTTTAACTATTAGTCCAATAGCTTAGGTTTTTGTTTGGTCTGAAAAGTTTTTTTTTAAGTTTTGGGGAAATTTTAAAAGTTAAAAATAAGCGGTAAAAAATTAAATTGACTAAAGAAATTTTCTTACGAATGTATTGCATCAATTTCTGTTTTTATTGTGTTATAGTCTACCTTTTTTGACATACTCAGTCCTGCAAGAAACGATGAATTTGCCTTGTATAAACTCTGTTAAATGTGCCTTGGCAGAATAGCTAAAATGTACAAAATTATTCAATATAAATACACATTTACAACATTCCATTTTTCATGCCATTTTTGTAAATCTCTTAAAAAATTTCAAATTATCTTTCATACGAAAAGTACATGTAAAATTAAAAAAAAATTATTAGTTGTATAATAACCTACTCTCGATTTTACCGTAATTTTGTAGATAATTAATTCAGTGTAGCCCTGTAATATATTTATGTCTTAACATTTTCGTCTAGATAGAAACAACAGCTTAGAAAAGCTATTAAAGTTTAATTGTTATCGAGGTAAATTTATTTAGAATTCAGGATTTGTATTTTAAAGGTGGAAATATTCCAATTTAATTTTTTTTAATAGTTTAGAGGTTAAAATTACCCGGTTGATAAGGACAATATTGCTTCAATTACATCCTTTTGTATGTTATAATTTTTTAGTTGTTCATATATTTTATGCGACTAATGTTAGCCGATTTGACGTCTTTTGATTTATAATACTTAAACTAGGAAGCTAATCAATTATCTTAGCTAATTAATAACTATTTTCAATGATTCTTAAAAGCAAAACATCTTTCAGTATATATTTTTGGGTTAAAATATTTTTGGCGTAAAAGTTTTTCAACATGCTTTAAATTACATTAACTACCTAAGTTTTATATTTGTTATTATAGCGGACTTAGCAATACAAATCCTTATAAATTTTAACAATCTGTCTTCAACTGTTCAACAGTTTGGTCGAATACATCAAATTACATCAACTTATGTAATACCCTTTAATTTATTATTATATAAATATACCAGATGAAGTGGTGGACATTTTATCTAATTTTCAAGTAATTGTATAGATAGACCCATATATGCAGGTGAAATTACATTAATTATGGGAACACCCTTTAATTTTTAAACTCAAATTGCACATTTGCTAGTATAGAGGGCTAAGCAATAAAAGTTCAATGTAAATTTTAACTCCTTGTCTATAACGGTTCAAAATTTTGGTAATATACATTGAATTACATATGGGCCTAAGCAATACAGTTTTTTAGTAAATTTGAACCGTCTGTCTACAACTGTTTAAAATTATGGCCGTTTACATCAAATTAAATTTATAATTTTGTTAATTTATACTTGTTATTTTTTTTAAGTGTTTTTTTTTTATAACGGATCAAAAAATAGGTCCGTATTATTTATGCACGTCGCTAGTGGGCACACCCTTTGATTTTTAGATTTATTTTTCAATTATTTTTTGCTATTGGGAGCTATAGTGACTGTCAGTTTTATAAAAACTTTTGGCGCTCTTTATGGTTCATAATACTCTTAAAAAACTTGTATGTTGTTTTTGAGACGAGACCAATTTGTAAGGATAATTTTTTAAATAAAGAAATCAGTATTTAATTGACTTTCACAGTGAAAAGACGTGTTAAATTACTTTTGCATTATTTAAACATCAAAACATTTACAAAACAAAGGGATAAGTGAAAAAAAATTGAATTCCAATCCCCAAAAACAATTTTAATGTTAAAATTGTAACACAGACGTTACAAAAAAAAACCAAAAGAATTAAAAATAAATACTTAAAACAAGAAAATAGCAACAACAATTTGTAACTATGGCAAATTTAAGCGATGATTGTGTATTTGAAACTTGCTGTCGAGGCTTGGCAACACGACGTTTAACCAAATCTCTTAAATTACATCAACATAAGAAATTTACTCCTAACGAAGAGTCAAGAATAAATCAATTCCAAATACTTAATGAAAAAACAACGAAGTTGAAGATGAACAAGGAGATGAGAAAGTTAATAAAACACCAAAGCCGCCACCAATGTATATTCCTGCTGTAACAAATGTTACCAAAATTATAAAGACAGCAATGAAATAAAAGTCTTTAATTATAAGTGTTTAAGAGACAATGAAATCAGATTGATGATAAAAAGTATTGATTTTTATAGAAGGAGACAAAAAATATAAATTATCACACGTTTCAACTTAAAGAGGAAAGAGCATACACAGTAGTAATCAAGGGACTTCACCATTTTACCCCAGTTGGTGATATTAAAGCAGAACTGCTAGAACTAGATCTTATGGTTAGAAATGTAGTTAATGCTAGGAGTAGAGTAACCAATTTACCACTGCCAATGTTTTTTTGTGGATCTTGACCAAAGTCCAAATAATAAAGACATTTTTAAAATTAAAAACATAAATAACGCAATTGTTATAGTTGAAGCACTAAGAAAACCGAGTGATTTAATCCAATGTCATCGCTGCCGACAGTTTGGGCACACCAAATCCTACTGTATACGACCATTCAAGTGCGTAAAGTGCGGGTTAGACCATTCCACTACAGAATGTACAAAGCAGTCTGAAACGCACCCAAAATGTGTTAACTGCCTTCAAAATCACACGCAAATTATAAAGTCTGTCCCTTTTTACCAAAAAATACAACAAAACCGTAATAGCAACAATAGCCCAAGACAATTAATTCATAATAACCAATTTCCCACTTAAAATTCTTCTCCAATTAAGCAAAACATCCATAGTCCTAATGAAGGGGTCACATATGCCCAGGCAGTTTTAGGTAATACACTGCACAGAATAAACACTCTACATGAAAATAATGTATTACATTTTTTAGAGTTTCCATTTTAGACGGATTTTCCCGTAAAATCATTCTCTCCAAGAGTAGTTAAAAATGTTATTTCCAAACTTAATAACAAAAAGTCTCCTGGTCATGACAAAATAGACTCTATAGTCGCAAAATCACTTTCTAAGAAAGGTATTTTATACTTAACGCTTATATACAATTCCATATATTTTCCATCAATTTGGAAACGAGCGGAAATTGTAATGATTCAGAAACCGAATAAACCAGAAAACTAGATTTCATCCTAAAGGCCAATAAATCTACTAACCACGTTTTCAAAAATATTCGAAAGATTGTTTGCAACAAGACTACTACCGAATAACAAAGAACAACAAAGCATTATACCCGATCACCAGTTTTGATTCCGTCAAAAACACGGAACACCGGAACAGTGCCACAGAGTTTTAGCGTAATAGCGGACTCGCTACTGTTCGGCAGCATTTTTTAACGTTAAACAGGCTTTTGATAGAGTGTGAACGAAGGCCTGCTGTTTAAACTTAAAAAAATTCTACCAGCTCCATTCTTTTTGGTAATAAAAGCATACATACAAAATCGGACTTTTAATGTCAAAGTTGGTAACGAGGTATCCAGCATATGCCAGATATTTAGTGAGTGGTGTACCGCAGGGCAGTGTTTCGGGTCATATACTGTACATAATATATACTTCAGATACGCCAACATCCGATAATAGTTTAGTTGCGACTTACGCGGACGATACCGCGCTAATATCTTCTAATGAATGCCACATTGAAGCATCAGCTGCAAAGCAAAGATCATTTGATACATTAAAGCATTAGTTAGATGAATGAAAAATTATTATATATGTAGAGAAATGTAGTCACATTACATTTACTTTAAGAAAACTAGAGTGCTCTCCGTTATATATTAATGGTTTAGAATTACCAAAATCACATGAAAGAAATAAAGGATCATCCAAATGTGACGCCTAGATGTCAGCACTATATAATTTTTACACGTGACATATTTTCAAATGACATAAGCCATTTTGTTTTATTAGAAGGTAGTACAGTTTTAACCATTGACAGGTACACATTGCAACAACGCGTTAACATCATGCAAAGTTATTATGAAAATGGGCATTCTTTGAAAAATACCCATCGCAAAATTCGTTATTTTTTTTGTGTAAATAATCGGCCAAATCAATCTTCAATTCAAAGATTAGTGAAAGCATTCGAAGAAACCAAAAACTGTACGCACAAATGAAAAAATTGCTGCTGTTGGTGAAAGTGTTGAAAATGAACCGACAACATCAATTTCGCGTCGTTCGCAAGAATTGGTCATATCTTATGGGTCCTTATGGAGGATTTTGCATAAAACTTTGCATTTACATGCTTATAAAATTCAATTAACCCAGGAATTGAAAGAAAGAGACCATTTACAATGTCGTAATTTCGCTAGTTGGATTATTGAACAACGAACAACAGATCCATTGTTTTCAAGCAAAATTTTTGTATCTGGGGTGATGAAAATCCTCGTGTTATTCATGAAAAATCTCTACACCCACAAAAAGTTACTGTTTGGTGTGCATTTTGGGCAAATGGAATCATTGGGCCACTTCTCTTCGAAGATGATGCTGGAAATGCTGTTACTGTGAATGCTGAGCGATACCAATCAATGTTAAGAGACTTTTTATAGACACAGTTGAATCAGATTGATGTGCCTGACGTCAATTTCCAGCAAGACGGTGTTACATGTCACACAACTCGAGAAAACATTACGCTTTTGCGATCAAAATTTTCATCAACGTGTAATTTCACAAAATGCAGATTTCAATTGGCCTCCAAGGTCATGTGATCTAACACCATTAGATTTTTTTTGTGGTGTTTTTTGAAAAGTCTAGTGTGTGCTAACAAGCCACAAATAATTAATAATCTAAAGAACAACATTCAAGTTGCAATTCGTGAAATAACACCAGCAACATGTCGGAAAGTCATTGAAAATTTCGATATTCGGATTGATGTCTGCAGGCGCAGTCATAGTAGACATTTGAATGATATTCTATTCCACTTATAATTGTAATGGATCATTCTTTTAATATAAAAAACAGCTTGAAAAAATTGCAAATAGTTTGTGTTTTATTTTAAAGAAACATGTAGGCGCGTTTTTTGGATGACCCTTTATATTAAAAAAAGAGAAATCATCTTGACATAAAAACCAAAAAAAAAAAAATGAACTGGCTAATTGGGAAAAAATCCCAACTAAGCCTAGAGAACAAAGTTAAATTGTACAAAGTAATTTTAAAACCAGTATTGTGGTACTGCAGCGGTATCAATCCAAAACCTTAAGAAACATATGCAATGCAATGGTTTATGACCAATATTCAAATACAGTGAGATCTGAAAGTACCATTTATTCAATATAGAAAATAAAATATAAAAAAAAAACAATAAAAATATTAACTGTATGTATTTTATATAGTTTGTTAAACTGAATGTAGTTTAATAACTCATGTGATATTTTTTATATTATCAAATTTGCTTAATATTGTAAATAGATTGTAAATAAAAAATACTTAAAACAAAAAAAAAAAAAAAAAAAAAATAAACAAAAAATTTTCAAAAATAGGCAGGCCCAAACATTTAAAAAGCAACATTTAGTCAAATTGACCTCCTTCTTTTTTTGAAGTCGGGTAAAAATAAGAATATTTTAATGACTATCGCGTCACTTTCGGAACACCATTTCATTTTTAGTTTTTGTTGTTATAGCGGCTATATTAACACATCTTCTGTTTAAATTTAAAAAAATCTATAGGGGGCTGTTATATACGGACAGACATTGAGATGACAATTTTGAAGACACAATTTTGCAATTTGTGTTTGGAGTTTTAAAAGTAAAACAAAAAACAAAAACTATTTACTAATTTAAATAATAATTTAAATAACATTTTCTTTCCGCAAGATTTTTATCTAAAATATCACATATCGAATATATAACAATATTACATGTGTTAAGATTTACATGTCTTAAAGTCTTTAATATGTTTCATTTAAGTTATTGTTTTCAATGCAAGTTTTGTTTTAATTTCAAGGTTATAATGTTGGTGGCACTCAGTATGCTGTTTATCAACTCAGACGATTATTTAAATCAAGAAATTGTTGTTTCGTGCGGATTTTATATAAATTCCTTTTGAAAAATGTGACAATGTTGAAGCTGTTTTTCACACTTAAATGACGCAAAAAATTAAAGCTTTTCATTTGGTCTTTAAGAATTTTTATTTTATAAAAGTTGGACTGTAGACACTTTGGTTGTACTCTACAGCAAGTTTTTTCTAACTAATAATTTCGTCTATAGTTCTGCTTCTTTGAGAACACATATAATTTAATTTAATTTTTAACGAAATAATTTTATTTGGAGAGTGTGTGGTATCTATATTTCCTCGTATATTGTTTTACAATGTTTTCTGTTTCGTGTTTCGAGCGCTGTTTCAATTAAAAAACAGTTATTCAAATGATGCTCATTTTAGCTCACTTTAGGCAAAATAAATTCAAAGAAGAAAAACTACTATTTTAACTTTAAAGCCTTATTTTAAAAACTGAAGTGAGTTATAACGCAGTTTTATTTAACAAAACATTAACATACCGTGACAAAGCTCGGATTAAATTAATTTGAATATATCTATTAATGGACTTTCTTTGTGTTCTCTTTTAAAGTCTACGCCAAAGGTAAAATGACTTAAAGATCTATTTACAATATAAAAAACTTTAGAAATAAAGTAGTCGGCTTAAAGACTTCAGCTTTTCGGTTATTTCTTAAAGCTATTAATAAATCCGATCGTTAAATGGCAGCGATATAAAAATCCGCAAAGTCTTAACGTTACAATTTAATGTGGACTTTCGAGTTTTGTTAATCCTAATGAAATGTAAAATTTATAAATAAATCGAAATTTAAATTTTAAATTTAAGTTTAAAATTAAGTGAAAACGAAAAATCCAAGATTACACAATAGAATTAAATTGAAAAGAGATTTAATTAAAGTAAAATTCAAAAAAAGAAGCTTCATAGAAATTTGGATATAACAAATATCGAAGTGCGATAAAAATTATAGTTTCATAATAAATCAAGTTTTCACCAAATAAAAAAACGCGAAATTTCAATTAAAACCGATTTCGAAGAAAAAAACTACAAATTAGCAAATATTCAAAATTTCATCTAAACATCGAAACTAAAAAAATAATGGTGTCGATTGTCAAAAACGCGCCGTTGGAGTAAAAATTTAATGGAAAACAAAAAAAAAAGAGGTGATCATTGTTTTTGTTTTCTTTTCATTACAAAAATTAAATACACGCGAGAATTTTGCATGAGGAGTTAATTCTCTCAAAAACGGTATATTTTGTATTAAAAACACAAGCAAATGTGGACATTTTTTTAACATTTGCTTTTGTTTTCCATGTAAAGTTTCACTTCACCAACGCGTTTTTTAGAATAGACATCATTGTAAATAGATCTTTAAATCTTTTTACCTTTGGCGTAGACTATAAAAGAGAACACAAAGAAAGTCCATTAAATTAATTTAATCCTAGTTTTGTCGTTTTTTAGAATTGACACCAATAATAACTTCATGTAAAATTCGGAATTCGGTGTTGGTCTGTGAAAATTTAATAAGTTTTGAAAAATAATGAGTAGAAAATATTCTAAATTTGTTTAAAATTTATTTCACAAATTTAATTCCAAATGTTTGGCTTTAGTTCCCTTTTTCTTTATATTTTTAAGAACTTTATTGACACATTCAGACCAGCGAGAAAGAATGAATTCGCCTTGTGTACACCTTATTAAATTTGCATTGACAGGGAATTATAAACTTTAATTTCAAAATCTTCCTGTTTTCTTTTAAGTGAGAGACCAAAGTTCGAACGTATGAGTGAATTTAATTTCAGGAGAAAAAAGAGGAAATAAATATTGAATGAGGAACTAAAAAGCTCCGTCTGTATTTTAAGTTGATCCAAAGAAAAAGCAAGATTGCAAAAATTGTTTTAAAGTAAGAACAAAACAAGAGGTATCGTTCCAATAATTATTTGCAAGTTGACTTGAAGAGAACATTCTGACGTTCAATATATCACTGGATCGTTGAAAGTTAAAATTTTATTATAAACTTCCATTTAATTTAAAAAATAGACCAAAGATTGGCATTTAGGCAAAAAAATGTTCAAAGATGTCGGCAGCCTATTCAAAAAGAAGTTATTGAGTCGTTAATACCGGTCTTAGGTTATTTGATTACATGCTCTATAAAAAAAGTTAATTTAATAAATAAGTATTTTTAAAACATAACGTTTAGTTCCTGACTTAATACTGGTATTTACTTAAACTGATTTTAGTATAAAAGATTTATTGTAGTAAAAATAAATGTTGGTTGTTTCAGTTTATTGCCATTTTATGTAACAGAAGTAACTGTCATGTTAGTTGTCAGCAGTTTTAAATGCAAGGAGTTTAAAATTTAAACATTTAAAAGCAGTTTTATACAAAATATTTAATTAAATTCAATTGAAATAAAAATCGCATGTCGTATGCCATTCGGTTGGATTCTTGTTTTACTCGTCGCATTGCACCCTCAAGGGAATAATAAAAAATAAAACAACAATTAAGAACTGCACTTTAAGTTAAATTGTCTTGGAATTGTAAAACAACTAAAATTCAAAGTATTTCTAATAAACATTTCTGTTTGTCAGTTGAACAAATTGATAAATAACTTTTATAACTTAAATTGTATGAGTGTATGTGTTGATTTAACAGTAAATGGCATAAAATGTAGTCCAAGTAAAATTATAAATACAAAGTAACTCAGTTAGCAATTTTGTGTAATATTGATCATATTCGAATCTATTTTGATATTTCTAAACGATTATAGTAATTGTTTATGAGCTCGTTTTAGAGTCGAAAATGATTGTTTTGTGAGGAGAATATGGTACCCTAGCCATGACCTCTCCGAACGAATTCCTTATGACTCGCAGTTTTGACTCATTTTCGATACTGTTTTCAATCGAACTTATAGTCAAACACTTATTGGACATATTGCTAGTCGTATGCGATTCTTCTTCGAAAGTGGTGCTCTTGGAAATCAGCAAGATCGGTACATGAACTTCGAGGCAGCAGGTAAACACCACGCCTGCCTATTATTTTTTCAAAACATTTAGAACAATGAAGTAACTCCGATCAAAAAGGCAAATATTGGGCGATAGAGAATTAAAAAACAAAGAAAAAAAAAATATAATGTGGAAGAATTGGCGCTCGCCGATATTTTGCGAGTTACGGATCTCTGAAATTTTCAAATTTTTTAAAATATTAATAATGGGTATCATTTTATCTCTGAAGAGATCTTTAGAGAAATACAAAAATTTTTTTAAAACGCTAAACCCATTAAGAGCCGATGGCATTTTTATGTAAAATTATATGTATGTAGAGCACTTTAAAATTTCTTTCTTATTTTTTAATTCTCCGTCACCCCAATATTTGCTTTTTTGATTAGAGTTACTTCACTAAACTAAATTTACATAGATGGTGAAGAGCATGTAAGATTCGGCATATCCAAATATAGCACTTTTACTTGCTTTTTATTACTTTTGATAAGCTTTTTTATTTAAAACTAGCCATGCCCTTTTGCCATTTTACATTTCTTCTTAAAATTACTTTTTCTAATCCAAGAAAAACTTTTATTTTTAAACAAAATATCTTAATAACAAAATTCATTTCATTTTTAATTTAAAAGGGGATAGAGACTACAATAAAATACTGATATTTATTAAAGATTTATAAAAGCTTTAATAAGCCTTTAAACGTTTATGATAACTGTCTTGTAGACTTTTACTTATTAAAGGCTTATAAACTCTTAAAGTACATTTATGAATTAGACAGTTACTAGTTTAGCAATTTATTTTGTCAGGACTCTTGATCAGCTTGCGTTGTTTAATTCGTTTTTTATAAGTTATATTTAAGTTAAATATAATAAGTAAATTATAAAGAATCGTATTTATAACCTCTTAGAAATGTTTTCATTACTTTACAAGTGAAGTTTGTACTAAAGTCAGGTACTATATTAATTTCATAAAAAGGCCCTTATATATTTGACAACATCAAAATAAGATGAATTGATTATTAATAGCGAACAAATTTTTGGTATGATAAATATTTCTGAAAGCTAGTTGTTGAAATATCTTTTCCACTGCTTTTTGAATCTAGCAAAAGGAGATTTTGGTTCGCTCGATGTAATTCAGCAAGTTACAAAGCGGACCTATAGACATATGCGATAGTGATTTAAATGGATAATTTGCTATTTAGCTAGCGAGTTAAAACCACGTGTTGCTGTTTAATTTTTACCATTTTGATTCTGTCCATTTTTTAAAACAAATCAGTTACCCGTAGCCTTCTGATTCTTTGCCCACAAATCTGTATTTAAGCTACTCTATTTAAGCAACAACAAGAAAAAAATTATCGGTGAATTTAATTTATTTAACCTGGAGTTTAAAAGTCTTTAATTTTAATTAATCTTTTACTATTTTTTTTTTCCTTTACCATTTAGACAAATAAAAGGTTAAAAACAATTACTAAATTCATAAAATTTATATATTTAGAAACTCAGAAGCAAGTTACGAACTTTTCAAACACCCTCAATAAAAGTGCGATTTCATTATTCATTATTATTTATTTCCCCATTTTATTTGAGCTTAAGTGCTACCGACCGGAATTTATTTTTTCTGGCGCCATTAAAACAATTTTAATATTCCATTGAAATGTTAAAATCAATTAAATTATTTAATTTTTCAATGCCACAATTCTATCTATTAAATCGCAATCGGGAATATTTTCGCTTAAATTATCTCTGTATGCAAATAACTCGTTAAGAACAAAACAAAAACAAAAATCTTTTGTGGTTGTTAAGCTGCTTTAGCGTTTGTCGGTTGATTAATGTTTTATGATATAAGAATGCAACATTTAAATATTAAATTAATTGTTGTAATTAACACTTTCTTAATTCCCTGTTGACGTTTAATTTGTTTATTAAATAATTTTTAATCCGAGTAATAAATTGTGATGAACATTGTACCTTATAAAAATATGTTTATTTGCGATTTTAGATTTAAAATTATAATAAAACTTTTGCATGTCCAGAGTAATGACAATTTTGAAAAATGTTTGCATAATGAGTAGTTTAGTTATATTAATTATAAGTTAACTAGAATAATATAAAAATAATAAACATTTTTAAATAGTCCAATTTAAATATGCAATTCGGAAAGAAAATTAACTAATAAAAATTCTGATTAATTTTAAGGCAATCTTAAAAGCGTGTTCTTTAAAACTTTGAAGAAAGATGCTGGATTATTTTAAAATAGAAGAATTGAACGAATAAAAAATAAATAAAAATTATAATATAATATAAGAAGTCTTTGGCCAAACAGGGTTTGATTAGCTGCGCGATATCAGTGATATACAAAAAAAGGTTTGCTCTTTAATCTGTACTTTATATTCCTTAAAGCAATCGAGATTGTAACAAAGGACTTTTTTTTTCATAGTGACAAACAATTTTTTCCCTGTATTCAGTTACCAAAACTCAAGCTGTAGTGATATTTGGTTGCACTTATTACAAATTCAGTTATTGAAGTACAACTTTTCAAAATATTGCCCCCGTCGATGTCTCAGAATTTAACAGATCGTGTGAGGTTTTTATGAGCCTCAGATTAAACAATTTTGTTTATTTGCGAAACCATACATCACCAGCATTTTTCTATAAATCGGTTCGTGCTTCTGTGGATCTTTTCTCGAAATTCCAATTTTGATCTTCTCTGTAATTTGAAGTTTCTGAAAATTCCATTAAATTGATGTTTTTAAGGTTACTGGATCAAGTCTCGTTGAAAGAAACACAGTTTTAGAAACCAACCGAGAGTCCTCGAATTGTTAAAATGTTAAGCACACTTCCTCAAAGGATGATTTTAGCTCTTAAAGATTTTTTTAAAAATTTGTTATGATTTTTCTGTTCTTTTTTACACAAGAAACACCAAGAGAGAAGTAAGGACAAAGATTTAATCACGCTTTTGTAAATAACTAAGAAATTAATTAAAAACCACAAGTGAATGGGAAATCGAACCGCTTCGATCGTGTAAAGTCAACAACGTTAATGATTATTTAAAGGCGAATCAAATGCAAAAATCTAGACGTATAACTTTATTTTATTCCGAAAAACTATTTATTTTTATAATTTTGCTTAAAACATCAAAAGTTTTTAAATAAGTTTTTTTTTTCTATTTGAAACGTTGTGCGTGCTTTACCAATCGCAACTCCAAAATATAAAGAAAACAAATCATTAAGAAAGTATTAACATTTTTTTTTAAATAACTCATTTACAAAAACAGGATCTTACATAAGTTTTCACAGTATGACACAAAAATGAAAAAATGAAAATTGCACAAATCAAGTTAAGCAAGTACTTTCTCGAGTCACACGTAATTAAAAATCCCTTTGTCTCTTTTATCCATTGGCAAAATAACTTATGTTGTTGGATGAAGTAGATCTTTAAGTAATTGTCCTCCATTTACTTGTGTTAATCCAATTCGAACTGTTTGGTACCAAATACTCGTACTAAATAGTTGCGTGTTAACATCTCATAAATTTAATTTATATAATCGTACATTTTTCTTTTTTCTTTTTTAGCACTGAAACTGTCTGGGCCAGTAATAAACCGTAACCGTTAAATTTATATTCAAACTTCAGCTACATGACGGTGAGGAAATGTAAAAAGAAAAAGTGCTGTTGCAAATAATTCAGTGACACCTTAAATACTTGCCGCCGGTAAAACAACAAAAAACATGGTTCTTAATAAATTTTTCTATATTTTTTTTTTCAAATAAAAAATTAAAAAAAAAATATTAAACATGAAATAGAAAATTATTGGCCAATAAAATGAAAGACGGCATTAAATGTTTTTTGCCAACGGTTTTATTTTATTTTTTTTTTTTTTCAAAAGGAAAAATAAAATAAATCTGACTATTTTGCTCGTATTATTTTTTTCAAATGCATCAATCAATAAATATGCTGAGCAGAACTCCCCGATAATGCTGATGATGTTGCAACAACAGTTGTTTTATTCACGTATTTACGTATTCTAGTTTTTCCTTGTTAAATAGTTGTTGTTTTTGGGTTGATAGTTAATTTTAATAATTTATGGTTGCCAGCAATTTGAACGCCTTTTATATCAATGAATCTATAAATTACATTTGTATAACAAATAACAAGCAAGATCAAGGATATCAACAGACGCTTCAGGCTATCAAATGTTGCACAAACTTATTGGTGTAAAAACCACTCTAACAAGCCAGTACAGCAGCCGCTATTAGTTAAAATTGGAAGCAGCTCTGGTAGCAGCAGCATTAGCCAGTATCAGGCAGCTGTTAAAAGCGTGCACTCACTTGCGCCCACTTTTCAACAAATTCAAATGTTTAAATCAAAAGTAGACAACGAGCTGCCAAATCGAATGAAAATAAACAGCTCAAACTTTACAATTTGTATAGGATTAAGCTTTGAATTTTCTAAACATTTAACGCCACCTACATTAGTTGTGAAACAGATGTATTCACAACCTTTAACAACAAATATTCAAACATATTTTAATTATATTGTTTTTTTTGTTAATATGATAAGTTAATTAATTCGGATACTTTTTGTAATAAGTCCTTGAGAGTGTTCACTAATTACGTAACACAGTTTTCTCTTATTTTCCTCCTTCTCACCTCTTCAGCTGTCTGTCAATGATTGTTTATTTGCGAGTTAGAAGTTCGTGCCCAACATTAAAGCTTCATAAGGTGCAAAATTGGTTTAATTGGCTTTGGGACTTCAATTTCGTTTAATATAAAGAAAAAAAGTAGATACTGAGAGGAGCCATAAAAACATGCACTATAAGAGTGTTTGAAAACATGCCAATGTCTGCAGCGTTAATACAGTTTTCTGCTTGATTTAAGAGACTACAAAAACAAGAGAGAACACCGATAATCATCGTAGTACATTTATTAATAAACATTTTGCTGCTTCGGATTAAAATGGCATAGATAAACCTTTAACGCATTACATTTCACTCTTTAGATTATTAGACATCACTCTCTTCACGCATCATAACCACTTACCTGATCAATGGTCATTTTACTTTATAAAATTTGAACTTTGCCTGGTGCGTTGGTGACTTTTTATGACATTGTTGTCTTCATTGCCATTCTATCGTCGATAAAAGGAGTAGTAATAATGATTGCGCCGACTTTCTTCAGGTCGCCTGGCGGAAGCGTAATTCACTTTTTTCAATAAATCGAAAAGTCCAATACAGCAACTTTGTCGGACAAAAGAATTGTTTCGCTTACCAACTAATATTCGTTATACTTTAATTAGGATTGACTTGCGTTTTGTTCTGGACTAATTTTAAACCTCCTAGTAAAGCCCAGTTGTTAAGAGTCTCATAGCCGAAAATTAGGATTCTGAATAACAGATGGGATTAGTTTTTGAATTGCAGATATCCTCGAGAAAAACGTTAATTGTTGTCCATAGGAGTGTTTCTCATTTAGCGTTGTTACAAATATATGATTTACGATTTAGAGATTGAATCAAGTCACTCATTATTTAAGGCCATTAGAAGTTTTCAAAATTTCTCATGATTAAAGTGAGCGAAGAAAGATGTGTTCAACTGAGCTTATTAAACGGACACACAAGAATCAAGAAAGATATTATGTTTTCTGCAGCAATATGTTGCGGTGAAAAAATTATAGATGTTTAAAAAAATAGTCGTGATAGATTAGCTTTGTTAATATTTGATCATAAAATAATTATTGAAAACAAAAAGTGCAATGAAAATACAATTGCCTATATAACTATAATATAAGCCGTTTATTTTGAAAGTGGCATAAGTCACTTTTTGAAAAAAAAAAAAAAAATTAAATGTTAAGAGCTGCTACGTTTTTATATTGAACGAAGTTTTCATTGGAAAAAAAATAAGCATCCTGAAATGATACTTTTTAAACCTTTGAATCACTATCCTTTAAATATGCGAATCACCTTGAAAGCAAAGTGACTTATGCTACTTTCAAAATATAAAAGTAAAAAAAATGAAATTCATGTAAAAAATGAATTGAAATAGAAGTTACTCGTATAAATAAAAAATAGAAAAATAAAAGAACGAAAAAAGTTTTAAATCTGTGCAAATATTTGTGTATTTGTTAAAAATAAACTCTCCAGTAGATATGTTTGTATAATAAATATTAAAACTACAATCTTGTCATAGATAGACAACTAATATTATGTTTAACATGCATCAGTATAGAAAAGATATGTTTTCCTTTTTGAAATGAAGGGGAGATATTTTTAATTGGCATTCTTTTTTGCATTATCGATTTTCAGATAGAACTTAATAAAATATATTTATGAAATGACATTTATGGCTGTTCTATAACGTAATATAAACGTTAATTAAACGTTTTATAAAAAAGATTGGAAATTTTATGTATTTTGAGTTTTTTTTTTTTTTTGCATTTCGAATATTTATTTTTGATGGCACACGATTAATAGTTACAGTTAGTTTATGGCATCATCAATAAAAACAAATATTTATTTCAACATAAATTAAACAACAACAAATACACACAAAGGAGAAGCAAAAATAAAAATAATAAAGAGAGACCTATTCCTTGATAAATTAAATAGAAAATAATTATTAAAATGGTGAAATAAAAACTGAATTAATGTATAATTTTTATATATAAAAATAATAATATTGTGAATGAAATTACCCAAATTAATAATAATATGTTGTCTTTTAATTATGAATACCTACGTAAACAATGGTTTTTCTATGCGTTTAAACAATTTCCTTCAAACTGTTGCTTGGAGTGCTAGTCTTATTCATGTTAGTCTCTTTCGTTCCCTGGGTTGGAGCAAACAAATTGTGTCTAAGTTTTCAGTATGCCTTATGCTTCTTTCCTTTCTGTTCCGATTACCGGCAAGGAAAGTGTGCGAACGCCAGGTAAAAATTACATTCCCTCGCACTGGGAAAAGAGAAAGTTATCTATCCGCTGTAAGGCCTTCTTACGTAAAATTAAATAAATAAATGTTATGCAAGATGTTAAAAAGCGATAGCATTTTCTTCAAGCATCTTCTTATCATGTCTTGCAATTATACCTAACTTTATGTTTATGATACCTGGCAACTCTTAGCCTATTTCAACTGCAATGCCAACTGCAAATGTAGAAGAACCCACTCTTTGTGATTATAGTTTTTATTAAAAGATTTTTTAAGTATTTGTGCATAATCTCTTCTTCTCTATTCTATATGTATGTGATTTTAATATTTGTTATCTATCAAAATGATGTAAATTACTTGTAAAACTTTGAATTCTTTCGTGGGTTATAAATTCAACACTTTTTTATGAGTGCGAGTGAGTGTGTGTGTTTGTTTTGATCAAGATACGACAACATAAATATGAGCACTTAAAAAAAAGAAAACAATTTTCATTTCTCAGTATGATCTGGTCTGATGTAGCTTGAATTTGTTTTGGGTTGTCTTAAATAATTTGCTCTTACGGTTTGTATGGCTTACAGGCTTCAAGCCATAAATGTCACTGATAGTAACACCTTAGTGGTCACTTAAACTTATAATCCATTCTATTTAAAAGTGTTTGTCTTACTTTCTTATACGGAAAACTTATTTCTTTTTAAAGTTTCTCATTAGCGCATTGGCAAACGGATTTAACTGTCATATTATGTCGCTTTTTATACTTTTTATGTTCGTTTTACTTGACGTTGTTTGTCTCGCTTAAAAGGCTCTATTGCTTTTGTGCAATAAAAACCATCAAATAATACTTTTTTGCATAAAAATGCTAATATAACAAACAACTAGCGATTTGAATAGTTTTTTGTGGTGACATAAAAATTCCAGTAAAACGGAAACAATAAACGCAATTTTGTCGACGACGTTATAATATTTGATTAATAAAACAAAATAAAAGCCTTGTTTAAAGGTTATCGTGTTGCAATCTAGTGCGGAAAATATTAATCAATTTTGCTTTTCTTTATTTTTTTTACAAATATTCCGTAAATAAAATTATGTTCTTAAGATTTGAATGCGATTAAATAGTATTTTTACAAATAATTTGAGAAGATTGAGCTTTTAATTACTAAAACAGTTTTAAAATTTTTAGTTTTTATAAATCTATAAAATTAAAAAGTAAACTACAACACAATGAAACCTGTAGCTAAATTATTTTTAGTAATTTTAATGGTAAAAACTATAAGTGGCGAACTACAGTTTTGTGACAGTGAAAATGTAAGAATATTATTTTAGTTTAACAGTGAGTAAAAAATATTAATTTGCTTTCATGAGTTAAAAGATCAACTACAGACTCTGGTAAAGGGAAATATGAAAATGACTTTTTAGAACCTTACGTCTGTATCGTATTTAATAGTGTGTTAAGGTCACCACTTCAAGGCTTTTAAGCCAACTTTAAATAAAAATTTTTGTCAGTCATTGAATTTCGATTTACGGATTTATACTACAAGGAAAATGTTTGTGTTACCCTTTAATTTCCTAACTTTTTAATGTATAAGTCTGAATAATCTATTCATTAGATTCTGTTTCAAACATAAACTCGAATTAATGTCCATGAAATTTAATTTCGCTCTTATTTAAAGAGTGAAGAGTTAATAAAAGTTAACGAATATAGGAAAGGCTAAACACTTTTCAAACTCTCATACGAGTAATCCAAAAGAAGGGTTAGAACTGTCATTTGCCGCTGAAACACTTTATTGTGATTTAATAAAAAACTTAGGGCAGTGAAACAATATCTAAATTATAATATTTTTCTTACAGGCAGAATGCAAAACACGCGATATTATCTTGTCCGATTCTGAGACCTCTGATTTGGGTTCAGTGGTTAAACATGTGACTAGATATTTCCATGATTTAAATCAAAGGTGAGTTTTCATATTTTAAATTATTAATTTAACAACTCATTGCTTGAATTTTTTGCAGGTTCGACAATAAAATTGATACTATTACAAGCGATATTGATTACATCAAAAATTCGTTGCAATCAAATCGTATGCAACAAATCGTGTGTACCAAGTCTATAAAGAAACTTCCGGATAGTGAAAAAACTGACACCGCTGTTGAAGTTCCCATCCATTTATATGACAACCTCTGGGTGATCATACAAAGACGACAGGATGGTTCCATAAATTTTTTTCGCAGTTGGGATCATTATAAACATGGCTTTGGAAATGTGTTTCGAGAATTTTTTATAGGTTTAGATAAGATACATTATCTGACAAATTCTCGCCAACATGAACTTCTCATTAAGTTGGAGGATTTTAAAGGCAACATCAAATATGCTCTGTATGATGATTTCTTGGTGGGCAATGAAAGCGAAAAGTATAAACTAAAAAAACTAGGAAACTACAGTGGCAATGCCGGTGATTATATGCGAAATCACGAAGGCATGTTTTTTTCTACCAAGGACAGAGATAATGATGCCAGTGATAATTTACACTGCGCCAAGGTTTATCAGGGTAGTTGGTGGTACAACAACTGTTTAACAAGGTAATATTTTTGAAAAGCTTTATTCCTTATAAAACTAAATTTATTAAAATTATTTTATTTTAGTAATTTAAATGGTCCCTTTCGTACACGTTATGTGGTCAGTAATGTTGGAATTACTTGGGGAAAACCCCAAGAGATGCAAGTTCATGTTGTACAAATGATGATACGTTATAAACGCTAAAAAATTAATTAAATAGAAGTCTAGTCCCAACTACTAAAGCACGATTTTTTTTAATTCCAAAAAATTATTTATAGATTTTTAATGCTGAAAATAAAAATGAAGCAATTTTTCTAATAAAACAAAAAAAAAATATATTCGTGATTTTATGTCACTTCAAAGAGATATTACAATATCCTCGCATTTTTTGGCCAGAAGAATTGTTGCCAGTTTAAGAGATTTATTCGCAAAATGGCGATTATTTTAATATATTTTTCTTTGGGGATTAGGAATTTTGTTGGGGAATTTACTGAAGTCGCATTTAGCATTGTTTTTTATATAATTGCAATTTTACAATCTCATCAACTAATTAATTCTACAATTTTTTCAGTATGGCAAAAAAACATTTCATAAGATAATAATAAATGAAGTAATAAAGGTTGATTTGTTATATTTTCTAAGTTAATGAAGAAATAAAATGTAAAGTTTTAGTTTTTAATTAAAGTAAAATTATTGCAACAAATATTTATACGTTCCACATCGTATCTGATTTATTTAACTATAGAAATATTTTGTTTCGAAAACAACAAATAATTTTAAACGAAATTTTAAGCATATCAAGATACCGCAGGTCCGATTATTAAAGGACCTACTGGAATTGGTGTAATTCTATTTGTGCCTACAAACAAAACTGGTGTAGAAGGAGTTTGTTTTGGCAATAAACTCAATGTAGATTAAAGTAAGGAACCGAATGAGAATCAATACATATTTTACTGGTTAATAAATGTTTGATCCACCTCCTGTGATTTTAGAAACATGTGCAAAATTATTGATTAAGACAACGAGGATCTTTTTGACATTTTAATCAGTTTTTATCATTTAAATAGATTTTAATTAACGTGGTATTATTTTAAGGGAGTTACAAATCTTGTTTCTGACAATTTTTGGTGATAAAGTTTCTAATATGGGGATCTGATTTGAAAAGAATCTGGAATCCGTTTGCTAAGTGTTCCTTCTACCGTTCGCTGTATGCGTGTAGTGTCGTCGTTTGGCCAATATTTCCGTAGCTTTCAAATCAATTCTAAGATTCTTCTCCCTTTCCTGTGGGCGCGTTTGATTCTAAAATGGCATCATTTGAATTTAAATAATCAATGACTAAGTATAAGCGTTGGCAAAAGTCCTGGTCATTACATACTGTCAATAATGATCCACCTATTTTTTAGGATGTTGCAAAAATTTTAGGAAAAAATCAAAGAATTGATCAACAGTTAGCAGCATAGAATTTTTATTTTTATAGATAAGGTTCTCAAAATATTTTATTTATTAATACATCATTTTTTTTCTTTGGCTCTTAACATCATTTGAGCCGTTCTGTAAGAATATTGTATTTCATCGTAAGAGCCCCAGGTAATGCCGATACCTCTTTCATTGTCTTTCAAATGACGATTGTACCTATAAGGTCCATTAAGGTTACTAAATGAAAAAGAAAACTCTATAAATCTTAGATCTATTTCAAGAGGTTAAAAAAATGAGAAAGAAAAGAAAAAAGTGCTCCCTACCTTGTCAAACAATGATAATACCACCAGGCTCCTTTGAACCATTCCGCACAATTACCATCGTCAGATTCATCATTATCTCTATCCTTGGTGGAGAAAAACATATTCAAGTGCAACTTCAAATGATCGCCAGCTGAACCACTATATTTTCCTAATTTCTTCAAGCGATATCGTTCCGTTTCGTTACCGATTAAAAAGTGATCATAGTGGGCATATTTCATAACGCCAATAAAGTCTTCTAGAACAACAAGTAATTCATGATCTATGTAATTAGTGAGTTCATAAATTTTTTCTAGACCCAAAAAAAATTCGCCAAATTGATTTCCAAATCCATGTTTATAATCTGTCCAATTTCTATAAAAATCTACTGAACCATCTTCACGCCTTTGTATTAAAAGCCATAAATTGTGGTAGAGACTGTAGTCAATTTCTGCTTTTTTCTCATCTTGCACTTGATCGTCAGTTGATGTGGTGTTTTCATGAAGACCTTCTTTTATATTTTCGATTTGTTTTGTGAAGATGGCAATTTTATCATCAATTCTAACAGACAAGAAATAATAAAAACGAGATTTTTATGAAAGTGGATCCAACACGATTTGCACTCTTCCTATAAAAATAATTCTGTATTAAGATACTAAATACCTCTCATTGAGTTGCTCAAGAAATTTTGTTGCATTCCTAATTCCTTCTTTGATGGAGTCTAGTTCGAATAAAAGAGAATTTATGGTAACGGGACGTTTACACTCATTCTAAAAAAAAATATTCACCATTTAATAATTTCAAAGAAGTTTATGTTTTAAAAAAATGTTATTTGTTTTGTTTTGTTTTTCTTTTCGTTTTTCTTACATTGTTACATTCGATTTTATCGGCGTTTATTAATTTTGTACAAAAAATAAAAATTAAAATTGATTTATGCAAAAACATTTTTTTATCGTTTCGTAACTGCACAATTCGCGTCTACTTTTCTTCGCCGAAGTTCATTTTAAAATAGAATTCTAAATTCTATATTCATTTTTGAATTCGTTATATTTGTTTAATAAACTAATATTAATGAGAGATTATTATCAAGAAAGATCAACGATCGAATTATCAAATAGGAAGTCCTTAAAATAATATGATTTGAACAATTGTTTGTTTTGATGGTTCGTTTGTGCAATGGAAATACATTTCTTATCAGAAACAACTATAAAATATTGCAAATATTATTATTAGATGTTAATTAATTTATTTGTTTTATACTATTAAAAAAAATCTAGTTTATGCGATGACAACACTGTATGTTCTCTACAATAATATAAAATTTTGGAAAAGTTCGCAGCACATAAAATAATTTATAATTTTATTTTGTAAATGTTATTAGAGATTTTAGTAGTAAAATGATATTGACATTAAAAAAGCAACGACAGAAAAACATTTAATAGCTGTTTTATGAATTGTCTAAATTTTAGCTTCAAACAGTTTTATTTTAGCTTTAGTTACGTACAATTTATATTATACGAAGATATTTAACGGTTTGTATTTGCATGATTGATTTGAACATTGTGCTTGATTTTGTCATAAATAAAAATTTTATAAAATTTCCATGAGATTTTTTTTATTTAATACTAGACCATGCAAATTTTTTTTCGTAATTAAAAAAATGTTATAACGCGATCGTTTTTTAATTATGTGCTAAACGAAAAGTATACGTTTGATGAACTTAAAGAAATATGAAAATAACTATAGGAAATTTAAACATTTTACTGGCCAACATTATTTACAGCCAAACTGGCCAGATTATTTTTATATTGTTTTTGGTTTAATACTCAGCAGCCTTCATCTAAAGGTCCTTAAACTTTTTATTACGTACTCTCATGAGAAAACAAGTTTTGGTCACACACGCTCACTCACTCCCAAGAAAAAATTTTTTATCAAACAGGATCACACATTTTTATTACACAAAAAATTTAGTCATTCACGAACTTTAAGACCCTACAATTTTAAAAACAGTCCCCTTAAACTTCTTATATTTTTTTTACCTACAAAAATAACAAAGTTTTATTTCAACTTAAATTTTTGAGCGACAGATTGTCAACGAAATTAAACATGATTTAAAAACACGAAATAAATAAACAAAATTTGATTCTTCCTTTTGAAGTTGATTAGAAAAAGAGTTTGTAAGTATTTGAATTATGAAGAAAACCACTGTTAAAGTTTATTAGCTATCGATTACAATTATTTTTACCAGCGTCCTTTAAAATTATCAATCCAAAATTCTCCTCGTTCTTAATTAGCTCACTTACGTATTTCCGATTCACTTATTTGCCAAAATTTCGCTTAATATATAAAAAAAATTCCCCATTTTCCTTTTTTTCTTTATTTTTTTAATCTCAAATTTTTGTTATTAAAACTTTTTTGTTCAATTCAATTTTAAAGGACTGCTCTCAATTGATTTTCCGAACTTATTAAGAAATCATTTATTTTTGTTTATATGTAGTAAAGCTAATTTATTGACAAATCTGATTGTTATATATTTAATTTTTAAATCTTTTAACTTTTAGCTAAAAAAATGTAAAAATCTCTATAATGCATTGTTGGAAAATTAGGTACGAAATTTAATTAAGTCAATCCAGTTTTTAAAGGAATTTTATTAAAAATATCAAACACAATGCCTTTCGTTGCATAGAAAACAAAGAGACAGGTCAGAAATTAAAAAAAAAATATATAATTTTGGTTATTATGCAAGTGTTGAGTTTAACAGAGGAGCGAGAAGCAAACGCTTTATATTTCAGAATAGACACCAAGATTTGTTACAATGTCAAATTAATTAAATAAACTAAATTTGTAAATTATTTTTTTCCCCTATCAGGATTTAAGGCGTGGATATTGTAAATTAATTAAAATTTACGAAAACTTCCGCATACATTTGTAAATAGCTTTTCTTTTTGAAAGTTTTTTAATATTAAATTAAAAAATTAACCTTAAGCCGTAAAAGTAAATTTTAATTCATTTAAAATTATATTTGTATTTCATTTACTACCAAAATTTATATTTTCAAAATAATGAAAACTTTAAATGCAATTATTAACTAACTCTTTGATTGGAGTTACGCCACTTTGAAAGAAAACGGTTTACATATACACGCACAATTGTAACGAAAGTATTTTTTCTTTACATTTTATTTTATCCTTCGAGAGTTTGGATCTCAATAAGTAATAAGTAAATATTTTTTTAGGAACAAGAATTGAGAAAAAAACTTAAAATAAAAATCCATTTTATAAAAAAAAATTAAATTCAAATGTTTAACTGCGCAAGCCAGAACATAAAGAAATTTGCACGCATATTTTAATAAAAGTTACAAAATATTTTATAACAATTAAAACTTTAAAGAAGAGCATAAGAATTCTATTAGAACTACAATGAAGTATATGATTGTTGCAAATACTTATAAAATTCAGATTTTCATTTGATTAACTTCAAATATAAATCTGTCACTAACGTAGCAAAAAAAAAAAAAAAAAACAAAACACGATTTAAGAAAAATGGGAGCATAATGACTACGTTACAAAGCTAAAAGAAACGTTTCAAGTATATGAGAATTAAAAATCTAACTGAATTAACATTCAGAATTTTCAATATAATTGGTTATCTGTCGTTATATTATATTCGTCAAGATAATCAGTTATTTTGGGAGAAATGAAAAAAAAACTTTGTATCCACTGAAGAAGAATCATACGAGTACACATAAAGAAACAAACATAAATAAATAAATAAAACTGTGATTTGTAAATAATCCAAAACAGAAAATTAAATTTTATTTAGTAAAACTTTAGATTAACATTAAAAATGTTAATAAGATGAAAATAGATTTGGGTTTAAATAAGTCAAAAACATTATTAGAGCCGTTAAAGTACAGACATAATTATCCGCGATAGACCTGAATGCTAAGAAATATATACTTGATGTTAAAAAAAAAATCATAAAGAAGTTTTGTACATTTTTTTCAAGCTCATACATTAAAACAAAACAAAATGCGTCTAGATAGGATAGAAGAATTTAGGAACTATATAAGATTGTTGTAATTTTCATATAAAATATTGGTGTGGAATTATCGTTTAAGCACTTCCTTTAATAAGAATGGATACATGAAGTACCAACGAGTGATCTTAAACCATTTGCTGTCGCTGTACTTCATGTTTAAAATGCTTTGACAAATATCGAGCGCAATGGAGAACATGTACTGATGGCTTATGCGGATAGTTAAAAGTAAAAATTTAAGTTTCTTTTGCGAAACACAAAATAAAAAGAAACAACAGAAAAGTAAAATAATTCTTTATTTTGTTGTTGTTATTATTGTTAAGCAATTAAGAAATGCCCAGTTTATCTATTTCAAATATTAAAAAAAGCCATTCTTTGTTTTGTATTCAGTGACCCATTTGGCAAGAAAATAACAATTCTTCAGCGTTACGCGTTAAAACATAAAATTAATTCCATATCATTATCATACTTTCTATTTGAAATTAATTGCTTGGAGGCAGGGCATTTTTTTATTGAATATTGTGCAACATAGAATAATAAATTTCAGTGGGTTCTGTACCACGCATTGTCATCGCTCTAATTTTGAAGTAGATTTATTTCTTTAGAATTGTTCTCACTATAATTTATTTATTAACAAAGTCAAGCTGCAATAATGAAATGTAATTTATAATAATAAATTTATTTATTTGTAATTTATTAAAGAATGACTGCATCGAAAATTTCATAATTCTTCCGCATACGAATGTGAGTAAGAAATTTTGCTTTTTCTTTGTCTGCTTTAAAATTTCCAATGATTCTTTACTTTCAATAATTTGAAGAATTTGGTAAATTTACTTCAGATTATTGTAGGTTTCTCTGGTTTCGTTTTTTGTTGTTTTTAATTTCTCCATCATAATTTTCATTGTGAAAGGCCAGAAAAATTTGAAGTAATTAAAAAAAGAAATTCTGTAATTGTATGTGGAAATGACCTTGTACATTTTAAAGACGTATTTATTTATGTAAGTTGCTTAATTATTAAAGTTTATTATCTCATTAAAAGTACACTTTAATGAACAACATGCAGCGGAAACGTTTTCTTATTTAAAAAATTTGGGAAATGATTTTTCGTATGTGGTAATTGTTAACGTACGCAAGAGTCTTAAGAGAATGCATTTCATTCACACAATTATAAATACTTTGATAAATAAATTAAACAAAAATTTTCAAACTACGACTTACTATATTGCGACTCTTAAATATTTAAAAGTTATAATTTTCTTAAGTAATTGTGATTACAAAAAGTTTAAAAATATTATGACGGTTAAACCATTAAAACTTTTTTCTTCTTTTCCAATGTAAACTATTTTTACGAATAACTTAAGCTTCTTAAAAATTGATTATTTCTTGACAGAAAGTTATACCTTCTAGCATTTTAAATAAACAAAGTAATTGGGACTCAAATTGTACTTGTATCGAAATTCTTTATTAAAAGTTCAGGCATTTTCTAGAGTCCCATATGCACAGAAAAAATATGGTTATTGTATGGTCTTAAGAACAATATTGTGGTAACTGTAAAATTATATGATTGTGAGCAGTTATTTAATCATGATAAACAAGTTTTCGTCAGGTTTTAACGAACTAAACGTTATAACGCACTTAATATGAAACAGGGATTGAACTAGGTGATTTTTGATAAAATTCAAAACAATACTCGTATAGTATTTATAAATATATTATGCTAAGTTTGTTATCAAAGTATGACTTGCTTAGGTTTCGTCTTTGGAAAATCAAATTCTATCAGTTTGAAAATTCTACTTATAAAAATGTTATTATACACATGGTTATGATATGGACACAAGAAATAAATTATGTCCTTTGTAGCAATGTTTAATTATGGCGAATAAATTTTAGTTGTTTTAAAAAATACTTCAGCCACGAAAGGCACTTTTTTCTAATATTTTATCATTATAAAAAAATTCAAGTCACAAAGAGTTTTAACCTTTTAAGCATAATATAATATTTTTAACCATAATATAATATTAGAAATTAAAGTATGATTAGAAGCTTTTAAAAATATTTTGTGGAAATACGTGATACAGTGATTTTCTATCAGTATTGTGATTTGTTTGTTATCTTTCACGCGATAAATTCAAATAGTTATCTATTGTAAGGAAAAATGAAAAAATAATAATAAAAATTAATATAGGGAATAAAAAATTAATAGAAATAATATCCAAATATCTAAATATAGCTTTTTTGTGAATTTATTTTAAAAATACTTTTTGTAATAAATAAAACAATAAATAACTAATTCTTTCCTTTCAGGAAATATTTACAATTGTGAGACCATAGTATGATTCAATTACATTACGACAGTTACATTATATATTTTGGTTATTATATTTATTTTAACAACTCCATGTTTAAGTTTGAACATAAATTTATTAAATATTATTATAACATGTTTACATTTTAAACATAATTATGTTTATACTTTTATTATATTAGTGTTATGCTAAACAAAAATATTGTTCCAAGATCATTTATACTATTATTAAATATAACAATAATATGTTTTGCTTACAACGATATGAAACAATCATAATACGTTGCTCTCAGATTATGGTTAGCTCAACCATGTTTTTTTTTGCGTCTATCTTGTTCGAAAAAACAACTAAGAGAACTATATTCGTCTATGCCGAGTCTTATATATCATTCACAATCTACGTAAATTTTGTTAAGAGATGTAAAAAGGCAAATATTGCGGTAAGAATTAAAAAATATGATTAAAAAAAATTAAGTACTTCATAATTTTACATAAAAATGCCATCGGCTTTTAGTGGGTTAAGCGTTATAAAAAAACTTTTAGTATTTCGTTAAAGATCTATTCAAAAGCTTTAAATTAATACCCATATTGATAATTTAAAAAATTTGAAAAGTTCAGAGGCCCGTAACTCGGGAATTATGGGAGAACGGCAATTTTTTTAATTGATAATTTTTTCTTATTTTTTAATTCTCTATCGCCCCATACACTTGTTGTTTTTTTATTGAAATTGATTCATTGTTCCAAATGATGTGAAAAAATTAGGGGTAGGCGTGGTGTTTTGCCCGCTGCGTCGAATTTGCTGATTTCCAGTAGCACCTCTTTCGACACTATGTCTGATCAACTGGCGTATTTAAATTTTTTCTAGCTGATGTAGTGCATCGGCAAACCTGATTTCAAGAAATGGAAATGGATACTGTAGAAATTGCAAACGGAACGACAAAATAAAATGTACCCTGTTTCCACTTTTTGTGGTGAAGGGTATAAAAAAGTTATAAATTAAGAATATCAAAGGAAATCAATTACTAAATTGAGTAATTAGTACTTAATTGTGTCACAAATTGAATAAAATACGAAATGCAACACTTCTTGCCAACTGGGAAGTGTTCAGAAAGAAGAAAAAATTCATAAAATTGACAAGCCGCATGTAAAAATGTAAAAAACAAATAAAAAGAAAATGGCAAGCGTAGCTAACTAGGGTGTCAGACGATCAAGTTTTCATTCAAGTTTTAAAATTTCTCTAATTTTTTAACCAATACACTCACACTTTAAAAACTTGCTGAGAATTTGCCTTCAAGTTTTCGTTCAATTGAGTCTTTCAAATTACATTCAAGAAAACAGCTGATTGACGTTTTTCCCTCCAAATTTGTATTAAAAACTCTGCTATCAGTGTTTTCTTGACATCTTGCTTAAAACCTTGCTTTGAAATTGCGTGCAGCCTACGTCACAGCTTTCAATTTTTGTGAATTTTGACAAGCAGTATGTGTAAATTTCTTGAAAGAGAATTGAACAAAAACTTGACCGTGTGACTGCACCGTAAAGGTAAAAAATTTAAATCAAATTTAAATTATTTAAAATTTTTTTATTTTATTATTATTTAATAAATGTTGAAGAGGAAGAGATTAGCGTGGAATGACGCCAGTGAAGCAGCTCTTCTGGATTTGTGGCCAGGTCGTCTAGAGGAACTTCGTGGGGGGAAAATAAACGGCCATGTGTATCCCGAGATCGATGTACATAACGGTACAGGTATGTAAAAGTAATCAGCCTGCATACAAATGTTTGTAAAATATTAAATAAACAAATTTTTTTTGCAGAAATGAAAAGGCGTCAATAGGTGTGTCTGATGGATCGCCTTCCATACTGACGGTAGGGAATTGTTTTAATTCATTATAACTTACATAAATAAATGGTGCTTAATTGAAAAAACCATTTTAAAATTTCTTAATTATAACTTTTTATTGAATTATAAAAATCGGTTTTAAAAATTTGTTTTATTTTTGTACAGATTTTTCTGTAACATCAGCACCATTGTCTTCGTCACATACACCGTTGGCTACACTCTCCTCGCCACTTCCTCCTGTCTCACCACTACTTGATACGGGTACGTTATCCTCGTCAGAATCTGCAAGGAAAAAAAGAAAGCTAAAATATAAAACAACTGCTATAGAAAAATTCGACAATTTGGCAGTTAGCATATCTGCGCACTTAAAAAAAAAGTGAGGAAAATGAAAGAGAGCTTCTTGCTATCGAAAGAAGAAAGGTAGATAGGCTCGAAAAAATAGCTAAAGATAATGAAGAAATAAAAAATGCTATGATATCATTTTTAAATAAAAACTAAAAATAAATATTTTTACACGTTAAAATTAAAAAATTGTTTATTACTTACGAAAATAACAGCACAGGGATTTTTTTATGTTTTCAGCAGTTGGTTCTTTTTCTCCATTTACAACATTATAAGAAGAGCTTTCTCAAATCTTTTCCAAATCTTGCAGACTTTCAATCTACATTTGATTAATATTATCATTTCTTTCTTTAAGAAAATTGTACAAAACGCAACACGCACGAATAATAATTGGAGCATCCCAATTCTATTGTCTTTACCTTTTCCAACTCGACGAAAACGTGCCTTTAAATAGCCGAATGCATTCTCTACTACTCTTCTGCACCGCGACAGTCTGTGATTAAATAACTTCTGTTCTGGTGACAAGGCCGCAGAAAAGCATAGGGCTTCATTAAGTTGGGAGAAAATTTAAAAGCAGAGTCTGCTAAAATTCAAATGGATACTTGGTCGCCACCTATATTTCACGTATTGGCTGCCAATACTTCATTTTCTGCCATTAACTTCTTTAGTAGGGAAGAATTATAAATTTGGGAGTCATTGCAACGCCCAGGAGCACCAATGTTTATGTATAAAAAGCGGTATCTTTAAATTATATGTTAATAAAATTTAATATACATGAAAGAATGAATCCACAATCATAATTTTTACCTGTAATCCACAAGAACCAAAAGGACAACAAAATACCATCGTTTGTAATTAAAATAGTCAGCGGCATCATTTGCACTTGGTTTTTTCTCAATATGACATCCATCTGAAAGTATAAATCGCCTTCGTAAATTGTTGACTGATTTTCAAATATGTCAGCTAAAAATACACTTGGTTTTTTATTATGTTTAGCTTGACAATAGCTCCTAGACATTGTGGAAAACCCAGGCGACAAAAACCATCAATGCAATCTGTTACAAGTTCCTGCGTTGGAGAGAGTTTCTTCATGTACTCTTTTGACAACGCCTGCCATACTTCCTCGCAAAATTCAACTAAAATGCAACAAACAGTTGATCTTCCAACTCCAAAGAGTGCTGAAACTAATTGGTACTCGCCAAAAGAACTTAGTGTAAATAAAGCGATGGCTTCACGTTTTTGTAGTGGAATTGCCCTGCGCCACTTTGTGTCCATTTTATTTAACTTATTTAGTTGGCCACATAGAACGTCAAAACTGGCACGGGTCATACGAAAATGACTCTTAAAAAACTGGTCATCATTGCAGTTGCAAGTGACTTCCCAAAATACAGATTGGCGATTCTGTTAATTGAAAACTTTCATTGATATAACCAAAATTATTACGATTTCACTTACCATCTTCCACAATATCCTTTGATTTGTATTCCGGCTTTTTGCAAAATTATTAAATTCTTCTGTTTTCTTTTCCTTAACACGAATAGTTTGGAATCAAAAGTTGATCGCACTAACTGCAGTAGTTCAATATTTCTATTGTAATTCTTATTCATTTTTTTTTAATTTCCGAACATAAAACTTTCACAATTCCAAAAAAAAATTTGATTGTTTTTCAGCTGTCAAATCCTGATTGAATAAGATTAATTGAGCATGTGTGAACACCAAATTATAATGTGCAATTAAAACTAAATTGACTCAATTGAAACGTATGTCTGAGCAGGGTATTACGTTCAAAAAACTTTTGCTTTACACATGAGAAAGGCTGACATGTCTTATTCCCTCTTCTTACACGTTTGACAATCAGCATTAAGCGGAAGGCCGAGGTTCCCGAGACATGTCATTACAGCCAGCAATTTCTAAAAATCTTTGGAAATTTAGCTTTTTCGTGGCATGGTGCATTTTACATTAATTAAAAGAGTGCCATGTTAATGTAGCAACCTTTCATGTGTTTATATTACGCCACCTTTAAGTAGAGTGCCTGACATACTGTTTGACTAGCAAAGACGTAGAATTACGAAGGGCATTGAGGGCAAATAATACAATTTACATTTAAACAAGTCAAAAAAATGGATTTTTAGGATTTCTCTAGTGCGATAAATCCTATTTTGGGATGTCTTTGAAGACATTTGTTTGGTAATATTTAAAATACATTTAAATATAACTAAATCAGTTCAAAAGGATTAAGCTGAAGTAATATTAAATAGTTTGTGGATTTTAAGAAAACAAGTTGTAAAAAAAGGATAAGTCGTCACATGGGACTTATGTATACAAATTTGTAGAAAAGTATTTATAGAATTTGTTAGTTCGAAAGAGATGAAAAATTACATGTGCACAAATGTACTCATCCAGTTCCGTTGCGATCGAAAATTGGTATTCTGAAAAACGGAATCGAAAGAAAAAGAAGAAAACATTGTTTACAAAATTAATAGCATCACTGTGGAATGTGGAAATGAAATAGCAAAATAAGCAAGTTTGTTAACATTTTCATAAGCAAATTACAAATTTAATACAAAATGTTGTATGCACACATGATTAAAAATAAATTCTTGATGAAGTTTATTAAAAAGTTGTTAAATAAAATAAAAAAATATAAAAACAAAATAAAAATTAGTTGTTCCTGGCATTTTTTGCGTTGGCATTTTTGGAGAATTCCTGCAGGTTCCTCTCAGAACGCTGCTACTTCTTTCTTTGATCGCTGGTGGTATCCACATGCAATGTCTGCTTTAGATGCCATGAAATTTGCCAGTTTTTCATACTGCTCTGGTGTTGTTGTTTTTGACTCGTAATACATGAAAAAACACATCAGATTCGGGTACAAAAATTAACTATTTGAAACAAAAGAAAATTAATTTAAGTTAATAAATTAATTAAAATAATTTTAAGTGTTTTTTAAACCGTTTCTGAACATTTTATCTCATTTTCTACTTACATTCTAAAAATTTTTAACTTTTTAACTAAAAAACACAAATAAAGAAAACCCCTTCGTTAACAAAAAAACAACTGAGAAAAACAGAGCTCTGACCAAAGTTGTCAGACGGAGAAAATTTCAATTCGAATCGAAACGCAGAATAGGGATGATTGACTTTAGAACTTGACAGAAACTTTGATTAAAATACGTATATTTTTAAAAAAGGTTTTTTAGGGAGCGTTTAAAATGTTTGTTAATTTTTTTTTAAATTATTTGATATCATATGATTTTGCAGATTGTGACTAAACAGGCTTAAAGTGAATATATGAATATATACATATATATGAATATACTTGCAACGGAACAAAAGGGTCAAAATCTAAGCAGCATCAGCATTGAGAACCAACAAAAATTCGCTTGACAAGGTGGCGTTGACTACACATTATTTTGTTTGTATGAAAATGAGGGTGACAGCAAATGTCAAACTCTATATAAAGCATTGTTACTCAAAATAACCTGAGTAAATTTCCTTTGGCAATGAACCAGAGAAAATGCTCAGTAACTGAGTTTTAAGAGCTCAGTGCAAAGAACGTTTCATATATGTAGTTGAATTAAGCGAACTCAGCGCATCTCTGGTTTCAGTTTTGCAAAGGTGACACTGCAGATAAAGTGTCTTTTGCCTCGTTTCTGTATAGCAAACTCTTTTGGTCTTTATGATTTTTTTATCCAGTTTACACTAGATTTATCGCAAGTATTTGATGTTCGCTCCTGCAGTGCCAATTCGTTTGGTATACGGTAGAGGAAGAAGCAAGTCCTTCTGGACAGAGGTCTATTTTATTCTTGTAATTATATATTACCAATCCAAAGTTTGCCAAATTACAGCCAACCCTCTTGCCGCTTTATATTTTGGCCTAGGCCTTTCCACTATCAGCAAGGAAAATTTCATAAAAAAATGTATTGCTTTTTCCTTTTTTTTAAAGTCGGTTAAAAATAACCATCACCACTTAAATATATGCGAGAATTGATTGGAAAATTTGTTTTTTTTATATCAATCCCCTTAGCGAATATCATTAAAAAGTTTTACTTTAAGAAGATCATCATTTTAATTGCTAATTAATGTTTTTCATCGACTTAAATATACATCTCAAAATTTTATTTATTTAGCGACAACCAAAATTGAACAAAAAACTATTAAGTTAAACCTTTATTTGCGACCTTTATTTCTACTTTAAAATAGCCGATAAGGAAACTAATACAACATAGTAAAAGAACTTCCAGAACTTGCAAAGAACAAGGTTTTAATTTGTTTATTAATTGTTTTAAATTATTTTGAAAGTTTAAAAATTTTAATAAATTTTTTAGTGTTTTCTTGAGATTCATTCTGAAGTATTTTTTGGTGTTGATTTAATTTATCGTTTATAATTTCACATTGAAGTGCAGACTCTTTATTAACATCATCTTATGAACAGACGCAGACAATTAAAGTATTATAAACATTTCGATTAAAACAATAACAAAAATTTTGTTTGATGAATATTGAAAGTTTGAGGGCAGACGTTATGATTTCGTGTCTGCATTTTTTGGGCCACACAATTTAACAAATCGATTTCATGTTTTTAATAGAGGAGGTCAATATTTTTATGATCTAATTTTTAAAGATTAAAAATGGGAAAAAATATTTTATTAATTGCCTGAGTTGTAGAGTAAAAATTTAAATAATTTTAATAGACTAGAAATTTGTAAGGTTGTTTTTAAGATCATTATAGTCTAATAAAAAAATCGTCATTGAATGCAATTTTATTAATCCTACAAAATTTATTAATGTTATCTATTAGGATTTTTCTTTTCGCAAATAACTAAAAATAACTTTGAGTTTTCAGGGAAAATTCGTTATCTCTGATTAATTTTTAAAGTAAATCAAAAACGTTATTAAAAACATTAAATAAAGTCGTTGTTAGTTATTTAAAATTATTTATTTCTATTTAAAATATTTTGCCTTTAACGAGTACAATTAAAAAATTTTTATTGGAGGTAAAGCTGTTGTATGTTTTTAAAAAAGGAAACTTTAGTGACGAAATCATAGTTGTTTTAAAGTCCAGACAAAACATTAAAGTTTAAACAAAATATTTCTTGTTTATCTCTATTTTACATGTTACGCTTCCCCCCCTTTTCATACGTAAGAATCGAAGAATTGCAAGTACCACCAGTCAACTTTTTTTATTCAATTTTCTGTGGCCCTTACTTATTTCGTATTTATTCTGCTTAGCAGTCTATTGTTCTGGATAGAATAATTTATACAACGACGTCGAGCGCCTTTAAACAGAGTAGCCATCCAGACCTCAATACACTGTGGCTCCTACGAGACTCTACTCACGATTGCATTTACAACAAACCGAGCTCTCTAAATGATCTAATCTGCTGTTGTGTATAAAAGCAACGTCACCTTGCCATCTACTGCATCTACACAATGCTAGGTTTCCTTTTTATCTAATCGAAGCTCTGGGTATTGGAAATGCACTTTTCCATTTATTCGCCTTTAAACAACTAATTCGCCGCTGCCACTCATTTAATTGGAAAGAAAAATGAAACAAACCTTTTTTAAAATAAAATCACCGAAAATATTTTTGCATAAATAATATTTTGGTAATTTCGAAAAATTTTTAAATTTTTTATTTGCAAATTATTATTTTATTAAAAGAAAATCCCTGTATTAATCCCATTTCTGTAACAAAAAATCTAGTCTGACGGTTAGTACTTTTGACAGAATAATGCAAAACTTAGAACTGCTCAACTTGTTGAGTAACAATTCCAAAATATGTTTGTCTATTGAATTTTATATGAACCCTGGTAAACTTGGTAAAACGTATTTTATTTTAAGCACTTGTACAAATTTTTTATAGCAAAAACGTCTAGAAAGTTGTTTTGCTAAATTGACAAAAGTTTTAATCACATATAAGATACTTTCAATGTAATTATTTGGTCAAATTGAATTTTTTATTAAAAAAATTCCAAAGACTTTAATAAGCTTCAATTCGAAATTATAGAAAAGAATTTTGCTTAGAAAAGTTTACATTTAATCGATTGAGGTTACGTCATACAAAATGAGACCTTTTGATCACTGAGTTTGGACAAACTGAATCCTAATTAAAAATTCAAGTTTTATAAATTAAAACAAATAACAGGGAGTTTATCTTAAAATCAACCTTCCTTTTTATATTTTAAGATTCATGAATGCAGAGGTTGCCTATTTCCAAGAATTTAGCTCACATATCTAGAACATTAAGTTTTTTTTTTTTTTTTTTTGGTAAATTTAATATATTTATTCAAATTATTTAATTTATGATATAAACTATAAATCTTTCTAACGTTCAGTCTTAAAACTTATAATTGTATCATTAAAATCAAAATTTAATGGCATCATTTTAACTTTCTCACAAAGAAGCCCATACGTTTTCTTGCATTCAAATAATTTTGCATGACAAATTAACGATTTTATTGAAAACACAAATCACTACAAAATGTTTGGAAATGTCAAATGCATTTAAATGAAATATTTAGTGTTTTATATCATATTCTCTTATATATTTTATCGTTTATTTCTTATAAAATATTTAAATATTTCAATACATTTTCAAGGCTTCTTTGCTACAAAAAGTACACGACACTTTACACTCACTAATGAACCCATAAAAATCATAAATAATGTCATAATTAAAATTGGCGGGTGGCTATAAACTCAAATTCAAAGTCAAAGTGAAACTCGACAGAAATCCAAATGAAATAAAATGTATTTGTCTGTCTCACTGTACGATTCCATGGATATTGGATTTGGTTACCACGGGAACAACCCACACACTCAGACAAACAATTGAAGTGAAACCAGCAACTCAGTTTATGAATAACAAGAAGTCCAAATGTTTTGACCAAAACAGCTTTATTAGATTTTAATAATGAATTAATAATTCTGTCATCGTGGCGGGATCAAACAAAAGACAAAAAAAAAAAAAAAAATATATGCACAAAAATAAATATTTTTTAAGAATGAACGCAGTTATAGGGAAACTTGACAAATGCAATTTTATGTTCGGCATATTAGACTTGCGAAAAAACGTTTTTAAACCACTTAGTGTAGTCGCTCAGAAAATTAATTTTAGGTATGAAGCTGCTAAGGAACTCGCAGGAAATTTATATTGTTTTCTCAGCTTTAATCTGTGAAATTTGCAAAATTTTTACTTTGAAGGTTTCTTTTTAAAAAATAACTAAAAAGTTAACATTTTCATATCCGGTATTTTTTTTTTAATTTTTGCTGCTGATTTTATCTGCAAACCTGTTTAATAATAAAGTTTAATTTGTTTTGCTTTCTTGTCCTTCAAATATATTTTTTATTGTTTGAGTTATCTTCCTGCTGATTTTATTCCGAAATTTAGTTTAAAATATATTGTGGCTTTTATGCGCTTTATTAGAGTGAATTTACATAACTTTGTATTATATCTTAATCTTTCAGATATGATCATTTTCCGCAGTTTCATTCAAACATAGAATTCCTTCCTCCAGTTATTACCTGAATTTATAAATTTCCTTAGCGAAGAAGAGACGTTACGATAATTGTCACTCCAAGTCAAATCTCATCATCAGCGAAAGGTGAAAACCCTAATTTTCCTGTGAAGTGTATGTGATTTATCCTGACTGTCATGGAAGTAATTAAATTTGAGAAGGCAGGTAATAACTATTTGGTGTAAGGTACACTAAGCTTTGCTGTGACTGACTGTTACACTTATGATTGGTAGACTTAGCTTATCAGTTGATAGCTCCACGTATTGGATAAAGATAAGTTCGCACACCATAACTGGATACTCAATAAAAATGGACTTCAGTAGAGCATGGTACTACATTTCAGAAACCCGAGAAGATTTGAACATGCATCGCTAGAGTTTAAGTATGTCCTCAAGCTCGAACTTATATAAATTTAAGAGCAGGCTTGACATAATAAAACATCTTAAATAAGTTAATTGGCAAAGGTTTTGAGGTTTAATATTCAATATAAAGCTAAAATGAGCTGACCTTTTTAGTGGAAGTCGCAGCTTTGCAATGTTTATTGAAAGGCTGTGAATAGAAACTATAATAAAAATAATTGACAGCCACATCACAATAAGCAAACATTCAATACTGACTCTTCGCTGAATATGGCTGAGAGAGCTACAGAAATATTACATTGCTTGCTAGTAAGTCATAAGTCAAGGCGATTTCGATTTGATGAGGTTCTTTCTCTATTACTTCGTCTAAACGTTCTTAACTCAATTCAATTAAAGGTTGTTGCTCCCGCGTAAAATGGGGTTTAACTGGTATCACGACTGTTTTTAATAATTATGTTCTCAGCAGTAAATGCGTCATAGAAAGTGTGCTAGAATTTAACTCATGCACTGAAAGAGTACTTATTACTAAAAAGACGATCAAGGATCACAAGTGCATAGTATCTTCTAGTCTGAATCTGGATATCTGCTCACTGATGTGCTGACAAAATCTTGTTAACGTGCAGAGCTGGCATTAACTTTAGTGTCATTTGCAAGATTGTTTTTAAATTCAGCTTTTAAGACTAAAGATATTTAGTTGTCAAGAGCGCCAACTAGCTTTAGTTTTGTCTGTCAAATAGAATCGAATCACATTTTTCATCTCACTAAAACGCTGCAAATTTAAAACTTCATTTCTAAGCAGGTTGATTTTATTGATATTTTAGCATTCTACTTGTTTTGTTACTTATTTATAAAAATTACCATATTTTTTTAGATTTCGGTATTCATAATTTCTTATTAGATCCAGTCCTGGTTCTGAGTTAGTTGGTAAGATACACAGTAACCTAACTCTTTTATTCAATATATATTTGTATGTATTAAATGTTATTTTTTACAGCTCTTGTTACTTGTATTTATTGCTCTAGGCGAAACCTGAAGCTGAAGTTTTTACTGCTCTTTTCGAGATAACTTTTTAAAAATTATTCAATATTGCCGGTAGGGTTATTTGACTTCTTCAATTTTGTTAATTTCATATAAAACCAAAGAAAAAAATCTCCGACAAATAATAATTGATTTTTATTAATGATTATAATTTATTTGGTATTTTTGCATGAGCGCACAAAACTGAATAAAAGGCGCCTCTTCATGTGCATTCCGAAGACAACCTGCTGAAATATTTACGTTTATTTGTGGAAAACGTCTCATAAAAAGTCTCTTAATAATATTTCTGTTTAATTTTTGTTTTGAATCTTCGTTAAAACATTTGAATCAAAATGCCAAAGAGATAAATCGAATCCATATGGAAATAATTTTATTAGATTCAGAAAAATAAATGCAAAGGGCTCTTCTGCCAAAATACGATTTTGCATATAAAAACGAAAATTAATTATGTGCTTTGTTTGTGTGGCAAACGTGTCCATGTGCATGTGGCATTTTCTTACGTTGAAATATAAACATAAAAATTTATAATCAATATGATACAGAAATATTTCAAAAAATGTTAGAATCAACATATTTCTCTTGAAATAAATTTGAATCATGTAATAGAATAAT
This sequence comes from Cistogaster globosa, assembly GCA_937654795.1. Classification (NCBI taxonomy): domain Eukaryota; kingdom Metazoa; phylum Arthropoda; class Insecta; order Diptera; family Tachinidae; genus Cistogaster; species Cistogaster globosa. The sequence goes on from OW569403.1 coordinate 119,531,378, forward strand.
CGCGCTACTTTCAATTAAAATGCTACAATCATATTTACTCATTCAACAACATTATAATTCTATGAAAACTGGCTAAACACAAATAATCACATAAAAAATCATACCAGCCTTGAATAAGTATTTTATGTTTATCACATCATTTGCAGCACATTTACAAATAAGTTTAAACTGTTAATCTGCTTGTCAGTAATTGTTAATCAAAATTAGCAAATGCTGTTAAAGATATTCCAGAGTATTTAGTTACTTATTTTTTAAGAACAAATTCTCATAAAATTGTTGAGAAATGGGTTACGACTTCATCTACTTTGATACAATTGATAAGCCTCTATATTATGCCTTGCAGAAATTTGTTAACATATTCTTTCTTTCGTAGCAACATAGAACTATTTGTTACTGCTAAATACTAGTAACTAAATAATAGGTTTAAAGTTAAATATTTATTCCTTTTTCAGTCGCTGCTAATGTTGGGATTTATCTGTCTGTTTCTCTTCTTTTTAGTCGGGTGTAACCAACATCGTTTTATAACTTGAGTGGTGTTGGCTTGTGGTGTGTTTTGGGCCCTTTATAAATGTGGGAAATCAATTACGATGCCAGGTAATTGATTTAACCCTTAACCAGTGAAATGTTTAGGTTCATATCGAGGTTTCCAATTCTTATGTACCAGACGCTGCTGTGATTTTAAACAGAATTTTATTTTGGTGTCTTTGAAACAGAGGCCGTGCATAATCGCATTATATAATAGAAGTTTGCAATCTTGCTTAAGTTTGGAGCCGGTTCAATTGTGTTTCATTTTGTTACATTCATTTGCATCAAGTTCGCTTCCAAGTCGAGAGCCTATCTATATGAATACCGAGGTATTTAACTTCCGAGAGTTGAGTGTAATGTGATTATATATATTAGAAAAGGTGCCATGATGCTCTGCACAGTGTAAATGTTATATGTGTATTATTTTGCTCACTTACCTTAAGTCTCCATTTCTTTACCCATTTTTCAAAAAGGGGTATATTATACCGTATTGCTAAAAAAACTTATTCCGTACAACCCCTAATGAAGAATTTATGTTAGGCAGTTTCAAAAAATAAAGAATTTTTTTATGCCGAACGTAGGAGTCGCCGTTTTACTTTTTTCCCTATATCTTGGGCAATTACAGGCGAATCTCAAAGTGTAATTCATCAATGTTTTGATCTTGTTAAGACCAATATTTTGATGTAAGCGTAAGTGTTGCTAAGAGTCCATTTCTAGTATTTATTCACCAGCGCTCTGTTCCTTCCACCCTAATGTACCCAACAAATCATCAAACTTTCGATAATTTCAGCAGAAAGATTATAAAATCTCAATATACAAAAATCAATAAAAAAAAAAAATAAAATTTAAAACAAAAAATTTTAAATTTTAGTCGACCATATTTCGACGTGATTCAAGATGGCTGTATTTTTGGCCTATGCGTTGGTCATCAGTGACCGCCTTGGAAGATTCATGTAGTACATGAACAAAACGCTCGGTTTTTTGTGAATGGCATGGGTAAGCTGTGAATATAATTAAATTTAGCAAATAAAAGTGCCAATTTTGTGAATGCTAACCTGGAAATTCGATAATTTCGTTGGAATACTGAAGTGCTTGGCGGCTCAGTCATTTCGAAGTTGGTCCATTTGATCATATCAATGTGTGAGTCGCTCTCAAAGTTTATAAAATTATCAACTTGTCCATTTTTAACCATTTTTAAAAAGGGGTATATGGTTCTGCAAATATCTGGATACTCTATCGGCGCTTTTGTGATATGTTAAGAAGCGCTCGTTGAGGTGTCAAATGATTACAATAAGTACAACATTAGTTCTAAGATACTACCTTGTGGGACTTTAATCGGCTGTGGTAAATTTAAGACATAATGACAATCACTTTTTTACATCTTTTCTTAATCTATTAAAATAAAGTTTATCCTCTCAAACTTCAAGCTGTGCCCTTTTGCTTACCTCGCCTTCCTTTCTACACATCTTGCTTGGAAACAAAAATTTCACTCAACTAGTTTCATTAAAAATTTCATCTTGAAAATTGGCTTGAAGACTGAAGGGTTAGAAAAAAAGTAAATATGCAAAATAAAAAATATTTGTTCTTATTTCGACTATTATTTTTTTTTTGTTTTCTTTGTTTTTCATTTTGTGACGTTTGAAGATCTTTTTTACCCTTCAACACAACAAGTGGAAACAGGATTTTTCTAAGTTTATCTTTCCATTTATATTTTTCTACAATATCCATTTCCTACCCCATAAAGTATAAATATTCTGAGTCCTAATGCATAGCAAAGTTGATTGTGCGATGTCCGTCAGTCTGTTGGTGTTACGGTTAAAATCAACTCTGCAAAGGCACAAGGGAGCTAGAGAAATTTTAAATATGCCATTTGATCAGACATAATTTCGAAAATTTCCCTATTGCAAATCAGCAAGATCGCTCCATGCCCTTGGAAGTAGTGGGCAAAACACCACGACTGCCTCGTAATTTTTTCTTATCATTTGGAGCAATTAAGTAACTCCAATCAAAAAACAAAAATATGGGATGAAAAACCTGCCGCTCGCCCATATTTTCCGGATTATAGGCCTCTGAACTTTTCATATAAAAGTACGATTGTGCACCATATTTTTTAAGATATCAATATGGGTATCATTTAAAGATGTGACAGAAAATGCAAAAAAATTTCTAAAATGCTCGGTAAAATTTAATATAGAACATCCTTTGTTTTTAATTCTCTGTTATCTCAATATTTTTTTTTTTTGTAGAGTTACTTCACTAAACTAGATTTAGATGTATGGTGAAGTATTTATAAGATTTGGCATAGCTGAATATAGCACTCTTACTTGTTCTTCAATAATTTTAAAAACTCTTTACTCTTGTTTAAATTTTATATTACGTCATATTTGTACTGTTCTTTAAAATCATGAAAAACGAAAAATAGTGGTTGTTATTATGGCTTTAGGAAATTTCCTTACTTCTTGATAAATGTATGACCATTTAAAGAGCTTTCTGGTAGTCTGTTGATGTTTCTGGAAAGGTCTTGCTTTAACTTAAATAATAAATCTTCGTGCCATAACTTAAATGCTTGCGTCGCGTCGATAAATAGCAGAGAACAACATTTTTTTGCTTTAGGCCTTTTTTATCACATTTAGTAATCTGCGTGTTTGTTCTATAATGCTAAATCGTCTTCTAAATCCGAATTGATGGTTCAGAAAACAAAGCTTCTGATATAATACAGAATCCAGCTGTATTATTGATAGTTTTCCAAAAATTTTGTGGCATTTTTGGCAGCTAGTCTTATATTTTGATCAAGAACATTAAGGAAAAGGTCTACGTCCTGCGATTCCATAAGGTTACGATTATCGGTGAATGATCTGAAGATAGTTTTAAAAAGACTTCAGTTCTCATTGCTAGTTGTACCTCGTTTAACGAATCAAAAACATCAGGTACATTGGTTCCCCACTCGAAATCAAGTTTTGAAAATGGCGCGTAACAAAACAAGAACTTTCGAGTTAATAAGTCATGACCCCCAAAACGTATGTTTTGCGCTATAAACACCAGCTAGTGTGAAGCGGAGTACTAGTGATTTGTGAAATTTGCGATACTGTCTATCAGATAGAATATTTTGGACGAATATAAATCGAAGTTATAACTAAGAAATAACTTAAAAATTTTTCGAAGCAGATATTTCTAAATTGAAGATAATCTTTACAAAATTCTACTATAGAGGTCCTTTGTATCACATAAAACGAGTCTCTTAGCGTAAAATTAGTCTTAGGAATCAACATTTGGCGACAAAAGTTGAATGCTTTATTTGGAAGAAATATGGGAAGGAGGTGTTGGTGTAGATGGTATATTCTAATTTTCAAATTTATTTAAAAAAAATCTTTATAAATTTTATTGATTTCTTAGGGAAGCAGGAAAAATTTAGTACAAGCGGAATACAATGTAACATTTTTTGGATTTCTACAGCCATCCTTAATGCGCACCTTTCTACCTGGGCTTATTCATGTTGTAAACGTCATCTCTTTCATTAACAAATTTGATAAATAAAAATACGAAAATAATAAGAATTTTTTAAAAATACATTGAAAACAATAAAACCCTATTTGAAGCGAAATATCATTATTTTATTAAAGGTAAGAAATATCTAATTGTTGAATATTAGTTAAAAACAATTTGCAAATTTTAAAATACAATTTTACAATTAAATAACCAACTGATAATTTCTATTACAAAATCCGTGTCTAAGAGCTAAAAATTAAACAAAAAATTTTTTAAAGATAACTACTGGATAGAGTTTTTTCAGTATTGAGTGGGTGACACGTTTTGCAGTTTTTATCTTACGCTTTTTTGAAATTCACTAACTTCTTTTTTGCATAAATAATGTTTCTGGTAAGCGATCAGTTAGTCTAAAAAAAAATCACTCAGTTTTATTAGGTGTTTCCCCAAAAATATATATTGATGGAAGCAGGAGTAATTTCACGTTATTTTATGTATTTATTTTTTTTTTTGATTTTTTGTAACTATTTTTCCTGATATAAAGAAAACTAAAATACTGTTACAAAACAAACATTAATATAATTGCTGTTAATTTAAAAGAAACTATGTATATATGTATATGTTAGTAACTACATATATACATATATAACTATGTACATATGTGTATGTATTTGTCGCTTACAGCTCAAGTGATCACGAGATGTTAGACTTAATGATTTATCGTAATTAAACTCCCACTATTAACGAAAAAGCTTAAGATGTTTTGTTAACATTTTGAAATTCTTTGAATTAAAAAGTTTCAGAAATAAATAATTGATAAAACGAATAAATAGAAATTTATTGTCGAATGCGAGCAACAGAAGACCTCTGATTTCTGAATTAATTGTAATGAAAAAAATAAAAAATTAAGTATTCTACAATTAAAAAGCATATTACAATACAGCGTTACCACCAGCAACAGGATCATTATAGTTAAGAAGTTTCAGAGAGGGTCACTAAAGCGTTCTACGAACTAAATCCTTAACATAAAAGTAAACTATTTTTACGATATTAGGACTGAATTAAATAGGAATTTACTCCTAATTAAAAGAAAAATAAGGATGATATCAAAACAGGGATAACAAAACAATCACGAACGACGATTTTTTATGCTCACGTTCGTGCAGGCGATCAATCTAAATTACGCCGGAGATAACCATCTTTCTTATTTTTCGTTACAAATTTTAGGTAGCAAAATTAATTGGTAGATAGACTACAGACATTTCTATTAATGCAGTGTTCAGAGTCTAGAATAAGTGACACTTGTAGTAAAACGTGATTCCTCTTCTTTACACATTCACAGTAAATCAATTAACTAGTTGGATATGTTCAGCTACCTTCTACCACTCACAAGTAAACAGAATAAAGGAAACGTTACCTATCGTCCTTTCGGAACCAAAAATCTTGAGTACAAATCTCACGGGAATCCGGAATGGGGAATAAATAGAAGTTGGATAGCCTCGGTGGACTAGCGATAAGGCAAATATATAATTTACAACAGACTGGAAGGGATTTTAAACATCACGCGAGCTCTGGTGTAGAAAAAAGAAACAATAGCAGTGTAATCACATTAGTAAGTCGGTTAAGTAGCCTGGTTCATAACAGAAGATCGTGAGCCAAATTTCACTGAAGTCCTAGATGAACATCGTGTAGCAGTCGATGTTAACCTAATAGGCCATGTAAATAAGAAAGAAATTGTCAGTTTGAATATAAAGTAGTGTGATTTAGAGTCTTTATCAAATCAAAACTTACTATTGCACACACTTTGTTATGGTTCCAATAATTATACATGCGCGAGTGCTATTGTTCGTGAATTTAAAAAACCGTTTCGATATAAAAACAAAAGATACATATTTAAAAATAAAATTTATTGTTATTGCCCAATGGTCAATATTAGTTTCATTGTAAATTATTTGTGTTATAGTTGTCTAATTACAAAATTTAGCCTCATTTTCTTGTTGGAATATTTACAAAATATGATGCCGAATAAACAAACAAAAATTGTTCCAGCATCAACTCAACAATTTGAAAAAAAGTGCCAAAAATAAAATGTTGTCTATAATTAGAAGTCTTCCACAAACTTTGAAGCATGAACTAGAAATTACTAAGAAATAAGAACTTGGCGTCGATAATTTATACACTGAAGTCTTTGTGTTGTTGTTGTCGATTTAGCACTAATAAATGTAAAGATGAATTTTCATTAAAAAAAAAATATTTAAAAATGAATATTCTTTTTTTTTTTCAACATATTACTATATTCCAAAATGCTTGATTTTTGGTACTCACCAATCGTCATGTTAAGCTAAATATGTTGTCGTAGACATTTATGTTCTCCAAAAATTAGAATGGTTGCAAGAATATTATTTTTCAAATGAATTTCTTTATGTCATCAACTAAATCTTAACAAAACATTGAAATTTAAATCCTTTTCGTTTTGTAACATTTTTTTTAAATGTCAAAAGAGTGATTAAGATTTAGAATAAAGTAATTGAAATAATTTACAACCGCTTTTCTTTGGCACAGTTTGAACATTCTTTTGTTGGTTGATCATAAAACAATAAAACTTGCATGATGGTACTTGTTTAATCCATAAAGGCGTGAGTGCCTTCTATTTACTACTTGGGTAAATAATTCAACCCTTTCAAAGACCATTAGAAGGTCACATCTTCTGTTTATTGCACATTCTTCACATACTCAGCAGGTATGGATTCGTAAAAAAATTATTTACAAATAACTGTATGTTGTATATAATACTACTGGAATTGCTGTGAACAAGCTGTTGTATTGTTACTGCAACTGTTCAAAAAAAAAAAAAAAAAAACTTTATTTTTAAACTTAAAACAACAAAACTTAATTTAAATAAAATAAAAAAACATTTTAAAAATATGTATGGAAAGATTATGTTAATAAAATAACTTTTTATTTCTCTTATGACATTCAGTAAGCTGTGAAAAAATAATTGTGCGTTCGCAAATATTCAAATCGAATTACCAACAACATTTTTACCGATATTTGTTTAAATAGTATCCAATCTCATTACTCTTCTAAAACGAGTACCGACTAATTTTTATGTTTCCCGATCCTCCTTCTTTTAAATAATATACTTTACGGACATCTTTGAAAATGCAACCCGCACAGAGGTATAGAAATTTAAGTTGCATTACATGGCTGTTATTTAGCAACGCCTGTAAATTGTAATGATTAACTTCAAGAAACTCATCGATCCATTTAACGACTGGCACAATTGCCCATGTAAGCAATTAATTCAACTAATTGTGAATCGCGTTCGCAATACTTTTACTCTTAAGGACAGACAAAAAACGCAGTCAATGATGTCGTACAGCGCGTACTGAACAAACTGGAGATTTTGTTGTGTTAAGTATCGAGGAAGATCCAAAGCGTCATTATAAAAGATTTTTAAAAACAAAATTGGATTTCAATGTTACAAGCTTCCATACCCTCAATATTGAGGAGCTTTGGTTCAGTATGAAGTGAGAACTGTGACATCCAATAAATCAAATTGACGCAAATTTATTTGTGGTGCTTGTATTGATTGAAGACAAAGTTCACTGCGCCTTTACTAACATGAAGACTAACTGCTACAAAATTATAGAAATTAGACTTTCCAATTGGACGTTATTTAAACCAGCCATATGCCGAAATCTTATTCAAATAAAAATGGCAAGATATTGCAATTTTCATCATGTATCTGTGCCTTATTTTTTTATACATAAATTATTTATTTAAAAGTCGCGTTTCGATAGATAGAAAAAATATAGAAACTTTAATTAATTATGTAAACATTTGGAGTTTTTTATTATCCAATTTCATTTGTATTGTTGTAATCTCTTGTGCACATAGATTTAAAAATTTAACTTAAACTTTTGGTTAAGAAATTGCAATAATTTAAATTTAAAATAAAGAGAAGGAGAAACAAAATGTAAATTTTATTAAATGAGGAAAATAAGTTTCAAATTTACACAGCCCAATTTTTAATATAAATTTTTTAATATTCAATTTAAAAATAATAATTATTATTTACTTGGGCATTATTGTAAATAACACTGCGCTGCAAAATGAACTTTTTTTTAAAGTTATTTTCATTCAGAGTTTTAACATTGAATTTTCCTCTTCACTGAAAATCTTTAACACTTTATACGTATTCAGAAAAAATGAAAATAGCTTTTCAAATTTCCATGATAAATGTTTATGCAACGTTAAAAAAATAATTGCTGATTTACTGTGTCATAGGATTTTTCTAACGAATAGAAAAAGCAACGACGATAAGTCCCCCTTGCTGGGCCACTTAGTGAAAACAAAATATTTTAGACATATAACAGCTCGATTAATCAAAACCAATTTTAAAAGTTTTTTTTTTTTACAACTAGAGTTGTATATTTCCTGAGCGACCTAGCGATTTAGCAATGCGTTTTTTTATATTATTCTTTATCCTTTTTCATTTTGTTATCTCTTTTTTCTAGATACGAATATTCTTTTATTATTGCATATTAAGGAACGTAAAAGTAAAAAGCAAAAACATCAACCATCACTTTACATAATTTTGCAGTTACATATTAATAAGATAAATCTGTCATTGCCAGAAGGATGATTTCACTTGTTTGATGCTTTTTATTTATTGCAGATCAATTAAATTAATGTATTCTGAGAGATCTAGTTACCAAATATAAATCTGTAATTTGTAAAATATTACATAGTTAAGACAAATAAAAACGCCTCGTAATACTTGAACAACCAACATTGCATTGAACAGAACAAAAATGAAATAAAAGATATTATAATCAATAAAATTGTAATTATAATTAGTTGCGACAACGCTAATAATGAAAAAAAATGTTTAACTACATTTAATAGAAAGATCTAAACTAAAAAGTCTACTCACTTTTATGAACTAACAAGAACAACACCAATAATAACCTACTTTTCTCTAATTCTACATTCTATTTTATGGTATTTCGATACATTGTTGGAACAGTGTAGTTCATTAGTTTAGTTCCATTTCTAAATTTAAGTACTTTGTCACAAATTCAGTCTTGACAACCTTGAACGCTTTAACGATATTTATATGAAAAATTTTAAAACGAAATATTTTTTCAGCAGAACCAATTTTCTTTTTATTAAACTCTTGAAATAACGACATAAAATACATCAATTGATAAGAGATGCTTTAACACAATCCCTCACTCAATCATTCATTTAATAGAAGCATACGGCCGAAAAGTCAGTCATTTTCACTCTCCGCCATTAGTTATCATGATCTTTAAACAAAAAATGTTATCTTAAATAAAAAATCAAAAAACGCATGGCACAAATGTGAAAACACAACTAACAAGAGATGGTGGGTCTACTGACAATGCAACCGAATGTTGTAAGCGATAACAAACAACACACTAACGCCCAGCAGTAGAATAATTGCTACAAATTCAAAGCAATACTTACTTTAATTGTTATTTACTGTTCTTTGTCACTATTTTAATTATTATTATTTGAAATATTTGTAAAATATTTATGTAAACCAAAGAACAAAAAAAAAAAAAACTACTCCATAGCCAGCACACACTTTACTTAACAGAATATACGGTGACATACATTCATACGTACATAACTACGAGTACTCTTTTCTTTTTTATATTTCCTTAAACTTAGAAACTATTTTGATATTATTCTTGTATTTCACACTGAACTGTTTCTGATTTTGCTGTATTTATTTAAGACGCGTTTGCATGATGGTAAATGGCAGCATCAGCACTTAATATATTCCTTAAATCTTTTAGGCTCACTCTTGAACTTACTTATTTTTAAGTGGCCGATTAAGTATACGGTTACACGTTCTAATGAGATCCATGCAATTTTGTGGGTGTTCTTGTATGTGAAACTTATTGATGCGACCGTCTTCATTTTTGTCTGTTAAATACATGGGATCTTAGTTTTGGGTTTTGATTTGTGCATTAAAATCACCCACTGACATTACACTTTAAAAATGAAAAAAATCATACCTTAATGGCCAAAACGTTCAAAAAGTTTATGGAATTAACTACACTATGTGTTAATACGGGATAACTACTGTATTAATACATTGTTAATGTACGTTTAGAAAAACATCTAATGTTAACGATGATAAACGCAACCATTCACGTAACCCATGCAATATGAATGACGACCATTGTTTTAGATTAACACCAAACCAACATTCCAGCCAACAAATAGACAAACACTTGCCCAAAACAACAATTTAAAGTTTATAATTCGGTGGCTCTTGTAATAAATATTATTCTTCCCCCTTTTTAAACTCAATTTGCGTGTGAGTTTTTGACTTTTTTTTTGCATGTTGTAATATTGAAAAATGACTGACTGTCTCAATAAGATATTTATTCATATTTATGTTATTTGTTTGATTGACACAGAATTTATTTGTTCTTGTCTGTATTTGAGTTGACTATTTTTCATTCTTTTATTTATTTAGCGCCATTCCGTTTTATGTTTCTATTGTTAGAGACCAAGCGAATAATTGTCAGAAAGCAATCAAAATATTTAAGAAAACGTCAACTTTATTGTGGTAATAAATTAAATTAATTTCATTCTTTTTTATTATCAATCAAATATTTAACTATTTTTTTTTTATTAATTTCCATTATGAGAGTCAACGTAATAATTCATGCAGTGTTTCAAAATTCCAATCTAAATCAATTAATGTTATAGAATTCAAAAATTGATATTTTTGTATTACCGAAAATGTATTGCACTATGGGCTAATAAATCAGCTTTTTAACTATTGAATTATTAATGGAACAATGCTGATGATAGACTTCGCAATACAGAAAATGCTGCATTATATTCTGGTGTTTTTCATGATTTCTTTTAACATTAACACAAAAATTCATATTAACCTTTTTTAATAAAAAGTTTGAAAATGAAATTATTATTTGGGTTTCTAGGATTAATAATTTAAATTTTTCTAGTACGAATTACTTATTTTTTAATTTCTAACTAAGAGCCACATTAATAAAATTAAAGCAAAAAATAAAAAATCGTTTGATGTTTAGAAAGGAATGCTACAATTATAGAAAAAAATAATTCATTACAGTCATACAATAGAAGTCATGAAAATGTGACATGGAATCGAAACTAGAGCCAAGCTTAAAATTGTTTATTTGGTTCGGCTGCCAAAACCAAAATATATTGCTGCAAAAAAAAAAAGATTAAAGAAGTTTCAATTGTCTGTAGAAAAGTAGTTGAAAGTTTATGTTAACAGAGTTGAGTTAATGCTTTTTACCATTAACAAGTGCGGCGTATGTAAGTGTGTGTAAAATTACATAAAGGTAAAGTGGGCCAACACACGTTCAGCTGTCATAGTAAAAGAAAATAATTTTGAGAATTGATTTTGTGAAGAGTTGCTTCAGAAATTGGACGTCGCAGCTTAAGCGCCTTAATTGTAAACTGAATATCGTAATTTACGGTTAATAGTTGGCATTATTGATTTACACAAAAAGTATCAGATGGATCCCAACTAATGACTTTAGAAATGAGTCCTTCAACTAACCAAGGCGAACTAAAAATTTCTTCTGCTTTTAGTACTCTCTTTTGATTTGTAAAGTTTTTTTTATTAATTTAGTCCTAATGTCATCACATCAAACCAAACCAAAGAACAATTTATTATTTCCTTTTCTAATCTGTGTGCTTGTTCAATAGAACATGTTGATTTGATGGGAATTTGATTCAGTTTGCTTTTTTAAGTTTTACTTTGGCGGATGGATAATGCTTCCGGTGGAAACATTTTATCCTCTATTTCAATTGACCGTTACAAATTTTGGGTGGCCAGGCATTATTATATTAAATAAATTTAAAAAAACATTTAAGAATTTTTTAAATTAAATTAATAAAATAATAAATAAACATTATATTTTGGTAATGGGATTCATATTCTTGGTAATCGAAAGATAGAAGTGAAACTAACTCCTACAAAAAATTAAATTGTAGCAAATTATTTCTCTGAACCAAATAAAATTGTTTCCTTCTTATGAAATAATTTTTTTAAATTTCTAGTGAAAAGTTGTCACTGTGTACTTTTTTAAATAATCTAATTTGGTATGAAAGCAACACCGTTATTTTTTGAGGATCGAAGGCAATTTTTTTGTTGATTTTGTGCTACGTATGTCTCATGGCCATTAAAACAGCTTTTTACTTTGTAATCAGCGCTCATTTTCAAAATCAATTTGCCAAATATTGTTATGTTCACTCAATGTCGTTTTCGGATTTTGTATTCTATGATTTTGAACTTATTAGCTTTTCTATTATATTTTATGTATTATGTCTACAGAATAAGCGGAAGAAAAGTTACTACTTTCAATTCGCAACGGAAAAGTCATTCATTGTTCTCATGTTTTATCGAATCCGTTATAAATTTAACCAAATACTTTCCTTTATGCAAAGTGCAATCAGGATATTTAGAATGATAGCAATAAATGAGTACAGCTTTCATATATTTAGAAATTAATTTAAAAAAGCACTCCAGTACTCTGTGCCACATGTGATATTCTTTGCAGTTATTAAATCGTATTACATGGTTGCAATTAGCAAACATTTTAAGGATTACTTTTGAATGCCACTAAACATTGTGTACAAATGCCTAAAATTGAAGCCAGCTGAAATGTCCTGCGGATAACCGCAGATAATGTTAATTATTGATTAATGTAAAAAAATAAGTTACTTTCTTTTAATTTCCGAAATCCCACAACAGAAAATTATCAAAATCGAAAAAACATTTTCATTATTAATTATTAAATTATTATAGACTCATGAGGTATGTAATGTGTAAATAAAACTGTTATTGAGTAACATAATGTTACAATGTTATTTGTCTCTGCTGTTAACTAACACTTAGCGGAAGCGGATCTCAAATCAAATATATGGCTTCAAACAAAAAGCGGAAACTCACACATATAATGTGTAGAGCCAATAAAAAGCCACCCTTTAATACAGATATTGTACCCAATAACGCTCTGTTACACACACTACTTAATTAGCGTTTAACAGCATCTCCACTGCAACAACAGCATCAAACACTGTTAAGGTTGCAACATTTTCACTAAAAACAGTAATTTAAACCACTAACATTTCATTAAGTCGCTGCTGGCGGCTCTGCACGCAGTGCAGTCACGACTTGCTGGATTTATATGTTGGCTGTTTGTTGGTGCAATCATTTCAACAAATCTGTATTCAGTGTGTGCAGAGGCATACACGAAAGTACACGTTGTGCTGTCGGATGCTTAACAGTCATCTTTTAAACATGGGCATAATGAATATTATATTTTGTTTTGTTGTTACCGTTTAATGTGTTCGAGCAGGTTTGTTTAGTGTTAAAGCAAAGGAAAAATTGTTTGAAGAACTTTTTCTTCTTTTGTTACCTTGCGGTTAGGACACAACTAAATTCATTGTATATTTTGGCAGTAACTATTTCGGAGATGGCTTAACATTGTTTTTCTATTTGTTATTAGTTTAAAAACATTTAGCGGCCGAGCGGTTCGTTTTACATAAAATAATTGAGTTTTCTTAATTTCGTTTAAATAGTCCGTTTGTGTATGCGCTCGTTTGTGTTCGATACATTAACTAACAAACTCACATGCACACACACGCACAAAACTGTTAACGATGACGAGCAAGTCGGGCCACGATTTTCTACAACGACAACGAACGTGTGCTGCCAGTATTTTCAGTTTCAATTTAGATACGAAAGCATTTGGGAGTATTTCTTAAACACGGCGTGTAATATTTAGCTTTGCTGTAATAAAATTAGTTTAAGTTCAAAGATATAAAATATCTTTTTTTTTGGAAACGCGTTAGATTTGAAATCATGTTGATTTTTGTTTAAGTGTAAAAGAATTTTCAAAAAAATGAATTAATTGTAGGCGTTTATGTTGTATTTTTTTAGACAAAACGTTCTCCTTTGTCGAAATTTCTAACAAAAATTTAAATTTTATGCTGAATAAACAACCGGCACATGATTTCTATGAGAAAAAATAACACATTCGCAAACAAACACACTTCAAATAAAACAAAAAAGAAGAGAGTATTTCATGTGAGCATTAAACAAATAAAATAAAAGTGAATTTGTTTTTTATGTCTTCTATTATTTAAAAGTACAATTAAAAAACAAAAATGACAAATACAAAATATACTAAAGAGCAAAAAAGAGTATTTTTTGTTAATAATAGACCCCAACATAATGGGTGCTTTAGGCCTAACGAAGCTTTGACACACACACTTAAATTTAGTAAGCAAATGTATGTCTAACGGTGTGTGTAAGCAAAAAAAGAAAAACCTAAACTGGCAGCTGAAACAGCAACAACAACCACAAATAATGTTAATTGCAGATAAAACCAAAAACAATTAGAAAAAAAAGTGATCTATTTTGTCGTCATCTCTGCATGTGTTTTAGGTGCGTAAGCGATTGTGTAAAGGTTTATGTATGTGTATATGTATGCGAGTGTTTTTTGTCCACTGAAATGATTTTGGTGATGAAGATGAGTACGTGAAATTAGCATACCAACATACTAAACATCGAGTTGTGCAAAAAATATTTTAGTGTGGCTGCTGCGTCAAGTACGTTTTTACGCGTCTCAACGAAAACATAGATAGCGGTACTGCAAAAAATCTTTAAAACTTTTCCGGTTTTTCCGTTTAACGAAAGTAAAAAAATGTACATAAGAAAACGAATTTAATTGAAAAATTTAGCAAATTATTAATTAAAACCACTAGAATTTGTCGACCTTAAGTAAATTTATTCAATCTATAAAATAGCAAAACAGCACAACGAAACGGAAGAATGTAATTGAATTGTAACCAAATAAATCATAAAATATGAAAAATCAAGAAAAAAAGTAATTTATTTTATGCCACAAATATTAAAGCAAAAGTAGTGAAAAATGTGCTAAAAAATTTTATTTGGTGATTGTTATGAAATAAATGAATAAATAAATAATTTATGTAACTGAAAATTTTTATCAAGCAAAACACTTAAGTTATTAAGAAAAAGGTAAGTTTTTTTTATAAAATTTTAACTTAAAAATGTGTTTCACTTAAATTTAGTTCCCATTTTTCATACAAAAAAGAAAAAATTCGTGTGTGTTACGACAACATTTTGTGTTGCGTAAGGTATTTTATTAGTTTCTTTAAAAATTTTCAAGTGATTGTAGATTATTTAGAAAATATACTACGAAAAAAGTAAAACAAAATTAATGAAATAAATAGTGTATGTTAATTATTCTTTCACAAAAAAAATAACACACTTGAATTTTTGTTTCATGTTGTCAATAAACGTTCAAAATTGAAACAATTTAATTTTAACCCTTTGAGGTACGAGAAATATCATCTTCTAAAGTCTTACTAAAACTTCAAATCTTCACAAATTTAAAAACTAGAAGAAAACTTTGTTTTAGAAATAATTATGGCTTATCCAGTGTTTTATTACAAATGAAAAAAAAAATCTTTGTCAAAATACACCACTTTAAAAATAAATTTTAGAGCAAGTATTACCAGAGCAATTTAAAATTTTTGATTAACATTCATAGATTAAGTGACGCTACATTATTATTGCATATACCGTGTTTTATGCTGATTTCGCTCGAATTTTATTTACTCTGCTCACATTATTTTCTTCATAAATATTCTAAAATAAATAAATAAAAAATCTTGGGATAATTATTGATCGATTTTTGTATTGCTGGTTTAGAAAAAGCTCTAAAAATATTAATTTTCTTTTGCAATCTTTTACAAAATTTTTATTAAGACATACTATGTAAGTTAAGCACATGATAATTTTTGAAAAATAGTTTAGGAATACTTTTTTTAACCTGTTTGTGATAGAAAAGTCCAATTTAGTTAAAGTTTGCAATATATTACGATTTATATTATTTTATGTTTATCTACCTCTTAAATAAAAAATTTTAATTTTGAAATTATATCAAAGCCACAAAAATAACTATTTGCTTTTGCAAGCTGATGTTAAAAATAGTGACAAATCCAAGGATAAGGAAAAAACGAGAAGTAAAAAAAAAAAAACAAATGTCTGTTAAAATGAAAAAAAAAATCAAATGTTCAAAGAAGTGGAAGAAAACGGAAAACAACAGGTAGAAGAAGGGCCAACAATTTTACGCTAGATAAACTATGGTTAATTATTATTTAAATGTTATTTTCTAAACGGGAATCAAGTTTTTATGTTCTTAATAACTAAAGAGTTAATATATTTTAATAATCATAAATAAACAAAAAAGTCTACAACTATAAAATATATATATTTTTAAGATTAAATCGAAACTTCTATAAATTTTTCCGTAAAAGAAAAATTCGTTTAATTCAAAAATGCAAAAAATTTAAATTAAAATATTTATTTATTTATTAATATTTACCATTAAGCAGTAATTGAGCTTCAACTCCAATTTCTCGCTTTCCCCTTGGCTAGCATCATCGCAGATAAATAAATATTTTCATTAACACATACAATTTATAACAAATTATTAAAAGATTTTTGCAACAAAATTAACTGAGAAGCAAGTTATAATTTCTTTAGAAATTATTGGAATTAAAAAAAAATTAATTGATTGAAAGCTATTCCCATGACGGTTCTACTGCAAATGTTCTCTGGAAGATGCCAACTTTAGAAAATAAAATAAAAAATAATGATTTAAATAGTTTTTTGTTTGTTTTAGTTACAAGATTTAATTTGCACTTTTTCTTGATAGATTTTTTTGTGTGCTAATTGTCTGTAACAGACAACGGTAACGTTGTCTTATTTTATCATTTTTATGTTTTTTTTAAATCATTAAATTTATTTTTACAAAATTTGTTGTTTTGTTCCGCCTTTTACCATTTTCATTTAGTGCTTTCGAGATAAGTGTTTTCTTTGCTGCCTCAGTTATGACTTTTTGATGTCTATTATTTAATATTTGTACTACATTAAAATTCTTTTATTAATTTTTTTCTAAATGGGTTAAAATAAAAAAATATAAATGGAACTTATAAATTTTTTTTGGCAATAAAATTTATTTAAATATAAAAGAAATTTTAAAATTTGTTTTCTTTCGAATGAATAATTTTAAATTCATGCGGATACAAATATTCTATATTTCCTAATTTGCATATTTTATAACTGATCTACTTGCTATATTTAGTTTTAGTTTTATAAAAATAGAAATTCTTGAATAAAATCAAATGGTTTAAATTTAATCACTGTCAAATGTAAACTTTAAGTTCATCAACGCTGATGGGTGGTTAAGTGTTAGATGTTTTATTTGAAAATAATTTTTCTACCCTGCAAATTTTTTAAGAATCTGTAAGCACCGTTTTTGTTACACTTAAAAAAATTTTGAATATCAGGAGGAATAAACTTCATATTAAAGCAAAATTAAAATTAATAAATTCACTGAATGAAACTAACATTTGCATAATTTCTTCGCTTGTTATTTTTTAAACAAATCGAATAACTTTTAATAAAAATCCTCCAAAATATATTAGTTATGTAAATTCGATGTAATTTAAACATTCGACTTTTCGTATCACAATTGTTTAAATAATAACTCTATACTTAGTGTAGTGAAAAAAATTAAATTTTATTAAAAGCTCAAATAATTTACATTTAACAGAATTTTTTCTAATAAAATTAATATTAATTATTTTCAAATAGGAAAATTCAGTAAAAAAATAAAAATTGAGAAACCGATTGATTTAACATTAATAACCATTCTTGAAACGGAAACATGAACGTCAAAAGGTTAATTTGGTAGTAAAAATAAAGAAAGAGTAAGAGAGATAGAGTGAGTGTTAGAAAGGTATAGGCAGCGTTTTTAATTTATATAATTGTAACATGAGATAATATATATATAAATTTTTGTTGTTGTTTTCAATTATTTATTTACATTGAAATAAATAATAGTACACAAATGTCTGGAATTCTATTGAAGAACACTGACTAAATTGTTAATATATTTGAAGAAACTTGTTTTGCTTGTCAGCACTAAAGATAATTTTTTTAAACAAATTATAAATAATTCTCTTAAAAACTTAATTTATTTGGATTTTGTGTAAAAAGTGATGTCTAAATCTTTATTATTTTTTTTTTATCAAAACTAAAAATGTGTTAGTGAGCTGTTATTCTACATAAAATTATTTAATAAATATAAACAAAAATACATTTTTATGAAAATTTCAAAGAACATATTATAAGTTTCCATTATTAAATGAAATATTTTCTGAAAATTCAACATTTTAGTTTGGTTGGTTCTTTTTTTTAAATAAAAATATTTTAATTAATTGAATATGTCGTCTGATTTAGTTTTTTTTTGCGTGATATTTTTTTTTTGTTTTTTAAATTAGTTCAGTGTTTTTTTATGAAGTAAATAAGATGCAAAAAAGATATAAAATATTTTCTGTAAAGATACAACGTAATTGCAACAATCAAAAAATTAAGAAATCTTTTTATTTTGCTTTAAAGATCTATTTTTTGGTTTTGTAATATTTCAAGGCGAAAAATTTATTTCTCTCACTTTTATATTAAATACAAAACTTTATTCTAGTAAAGAAAGTGTATCTATAATCGAGTTGGCCAATTATTAATTATAAAAAAAAAAATTATTTCGAATCGCACAATATGAGACCGGAAGTACATGATAAAAATATGTTTAAAGAAATGTTTATAAAGTCGGAAATATTAAATTCAATACTTTGTAGCACTTCCAACTCGTAATTACAAAGAAAATCTAAAAATTATATTGCAATAAACAAATTTGCAATATAGAAACAATTTTCATAGTCCAAAATCCGCAATGGAAACTATAAAAAAATATTTGAAAGCCTTTGTAATTACAATAACTTATTTTATGTTCCAAGCTTTAATGAAAGCATGGCGACATATTTAAACATATTGCAATTAATTTAAACATATTACATTAACATAACCACAAATTTGACATTTGCTTTACTTCACTAAGTTACTGTTATCAGTAAACATGCTGCGAAATATTACTCTAATAAATTATATAAAAATTGTCTTCTTCAATTTCGTAATCTAATCCAGTTTAAACACACAAACACCTTTAAAATTTTTGTGAGTGTATCATTAGTGTGTTGTTGAACCCAACAAAAATAAAATTAAAGCTACAACAACAACTGATATAAAATTATAGAAAAATGCTAATACTTAAATAAATAAAAAACAACAAAAAAAATAATAAATAAAAAAATCAAACGCACAACAGCTACGCAAATACTAAAACTTGTAGGTAATAAAAGACACACACATTGACACTTAAAAGATAGAATAAGTGATGGATAGAAAATTTTGCAAACATTGAAAATATGGGCGAAAATATACATAAGTGTAAAAAAAAGATTATTAGCAGTAATAATTGTAAAATAACAGAAAACTTGTAAATAAGATCCACATACTTATTGCAAAGCACCCAGCTAGCAACGCCTCCAACGAAGAAAGAACAAAAACTCCCATGACAATAAATTATGAGGGATGACCAAAACAAATCGCCACTGATTTTTTTTAAAGATGATACTCAACTATTTAACCCCTCTTTCGTTTATCGCCAACAACTAGATGGCAGCTTTAAACATCTGGTAACAAATTTATTTCTCTTCTCTTCTGTTATGATATCATTATCGTTTTTTTTATTAAATTAACTTTGAAACTGAAAGTAGTACATTAGCAGATAAAATAGATTATTGTTGCATGTGTTTTATGCTAAAATTTCGTTTGAAACTTTTATCAAAACTTCGTAAAGTATTCTTCGTTCTATAACTCTTCTATTAATTTTTTACCCAGAATATTTGTCTATAGGTTTTTAGGCTGCAAATTAGAAGTTTTGTTAAATCAGTGCGACTTGGTCATATCAACTTTTGTAAAACCCTTTAGTTTACAATTTAAGACACTTATACTTCTTATTATACCAAACACCGTAGTGGACATTCTGTTTAATACAGGTCAAATTACATTAAATTTGGGAACGCCCTCTAATTTTTGATTCAATAGAGGATTCTTTTAACTTTCAGCGTTCTGTCTATAATGGTGCAAAAGTTCGGCCACATACATTAAATTAAGTCAACTACTGGGACACCCTTTAATTTCCACATCCAAATTTTATACTTGTTGTTATAACGGACATAGCAATATAGATTCTTTATAAATTTCAACTGTCTGTCTACAATTGTTCAAAAGTATGGTCATAAACACTAAAGTAAATGGATTATTGGAGCACCCTTTGATTTATAATTTTGTATATTTATACTTGATGCCAAAACAGTCATGGAAATCAATATTCTTTCCATTTGGTAAGCGTTTATCTAAAACGATTTAAAATATAGGCCCGTATAGGTCAATTTACGTCACCTATGGGGACACCCTTTAATTTTTAAATTTATTTTTGTATAACGTAGTTTTTTATTTTTTATTTTTAAGTGGTGCCCTTTGCGGTTCATAATACACGTAAAAACATGTATGTTGTATGGGACACCCTTTAATTTATAATATAAAGAACTGTTTTTAAAACGGGTCCAATATGTAACATCACCTTTCAATTAACGAATATTTCAAAAAGGCACAAACATAAAAAGCAACATTCAGTCGAATTTTTCTTGAAATCGGTTAAAGGAAAGCATGTCTTTTCTTTATTAAAGAATTCAAAAAGATTTGGTGATATCTGATCCATGTTTAAATATTTGGGAGTAAAATGTCAAATATAAAAAATATATATTTTTCTGTTATTCGCCTTTAATATCAATACAATTCGATTTTTTTCAATTTGTCCATAAAAGGTTACAATTAAGAGCATGACCCTGCCTACCGACCTTCTTTTTGACTACGATTTATTAAAAATTGATGACAAAGGCATTCATAGAGGCAGACGTTAGAATCTGCAATATCGCATATTAAAAGTCGATATGTGCGATAGTTTGGCCAACTGGGTATCAACACTCATACAAATGTTTGTTTGCAAGTGTTTATAATCGTAATTGTAAGCGGGTGTAGAAACAAAACGATAGATAAGCAGCGTAAAATAGTGTAATATTAGTTTAACCAACTATTACAACACAAAATTAGAGGAGAAGAAGCAAAAGAAGAAGAAGAAGAAAAAAAGAAGTACAACTAAAATAAAGCGTTAAAAGTAAACCCAATGTGCTTGGATTTACTTCCAATAGTGGGTTGCTAACCAAATGGATGAAAAAATTATGTTGTCCCTAGCTAATTAACTGTTCTTCCGAGTTAAAACCAACAGATAACAAATATCTTCTTCATCGTAATTTCTCTTTTGTTTTTAGTTTTTTACAATATGTGGTTCAGTAGTGATTTTCTATTTTTGCTTTGATGGATTTTTTTTCTTATTTAAATTCTTCTTATTTTTTATTTGCCCTTTTTTTTTTTTGCAAAATCGACAGAAAAACATGCTAAAGAAAAACAACAACAACATATTTACAATAATAAATTTAAGTCAGGCAGTTGGTTACTGTGCAAATCTATTTTGTCGTTTTCTTTTTATTTTGTTTAATATGGGTTCAATTATGGTAAATAAATGTTTCGATTTTTACCTTTTGTAGTTTCGTATTCTATTTTTATTGAGAGTGAATTTTTTTATTTTAAATTTTATTTTGAAATTCAAATACAAGGTAAACATTTTTTAAACATAAAAACGCATTAAACCAAAAAAAAAAAAACGCAAATTAAGTGAACACACATTGCGTTGAATCCAATTTATTGACCAGGTGGTTATTTATTTTTTGTTGTATGTGGAATATTTTGTTTTTTGTTATTTGTATTTATTCCACAGCTATGCTGATAACACTTGCTTGCAAATTACTCCTCAAATCCTATTTTCCAGTTTAAATTATTTTTTAATTAAAGAGAACAAAAAAAAGTGGCAAACAAGATTTCATTGGTATTTTTAAGCACTTTCCTTATAGACAGCACGCATTCAAACTTAATTTTGTTAAATAAATCATTCATGTTTTAGTTGTAAATTAATTAATCTTCACAAACCAGGGCATTTTTAAACTTTTGCTAAATCGGAGCAGTAATGCGTTCGTATGCGTTAAGAAAAATTTATTTGAAGTAGAAAAGAAAAACATTAAAATTATTTAAATAGAGCTGTAGTGTTGATGAGGGAAATTTTATAACAAAACTCTTTACAAAAGTATTTTATTGGCGAGTCCTTAGGCCTCGAAAACAATATTTATTAAAAACTTGCGTTATACGGCTTTTTTCGCTTGTTAAATTTTTTTTTTTAATTGGTTTGCTGATGCTAGAGGTTCTTCATAGTTTATGTAATATAAATGACGACCACTGCTCTGAAAGGTCAAACTTAATTTTACTTTTTTTTATATATTTGAAATTACTCCTCTGCTCTTCTAGAATCTTGAAGGAGAGGAACTTTTTACTTATTCACTTTGTAAAACTTTCAGGGACAGAAGTCAAATTTTAAATGTTGATTCTGTTAATTTTTATAATTAACCAATTTATTAAAAATTAGGAAATGTTTTTACCTTGTTTATTTATTATGCTTAAATATTTATTTTTACTAGAGATGCCGATCTTATAGTTTCAGTTTTGTCCGCTTTTGATCTGACCATATACAAACATGCTCTAGAAAGTCAAGGTCTCTCACTTATATAGTTTTTCGATGTACGATGCACAATATTGCCTGTTTATAGCTGGGGCGTTCGTAAGGTGTACGGTATCTACTCAAATGAGTCTTTTGGATCCATACTTTTGAAAGGACTACGTCCACTTTTCCAAACGCTCCTACTTTTTTATTTCTCATCTTTATCTGTAGAGACTTTGAAGAATCTGTGTAAACAGTTCTCTGATATATGTAAGTTGACTAAAATTAACTTTGCGTGAAAATACCACTCTTGCTGCGGACATTTTAATTCACACGAAACTTTAAAGGTGCTTAAAGTTATCTGGATAATAAATTTGCAAGGAAGGTAACAATACCATACAAACGACTCTACATATTAGTCGAATGGCAAAACCCAAAACTATGATGAGTTCTAAAGTTTCTTTTCTGTTAAGCTAAAAGGCTTAAAATATTACACAACAAAACATTTCCTAACATTATTAGCGCAATCATTTTAATTTTCTTAATAAATTAAGAGCGAAAAAGGAATTATTTTTGAATAGAAATTTTATTCAATACGAAAAAAAAAAACTTTCTGCATAAAATATTTTTATCTAAAAAACGTGCTTAATAATGTATTTTGATTAAATAAACAGATTTACACAGTTTCCCACATACATAAATAGCAAAATTAACTTTGAAAACAAACATGTTTTGCAGAAATAGAAATCACAAAAATTAAAAGAGAATTTTAATTAAAAAATATACTAAAGAAAGAAATGTCGCCAGCTTTAAAATCACACTTGCCAAAAAATTAACAACAACAACAAAAAGGTAAAGTTTCTAAAATAAATGTTTTACTTTTATTTTATACTAAATGAACCCAACATTCTTCGCTAGCCCAATTGTAATAAAATAGAAGGTATTTGTTTATTTATTTTATTTATGTTTTTACTTAAAAAATTATTTATTTACTAACATTCTAATCAGTCCTATTTTATGTTTAGTAAACTCACCCAATTTTAAAGTTCTTATAATTAGAGTTGTTTGGATATGCTTTAAAATATATTTCTTTACATGGAAGGTACCAAGCACAGAGTTACTCTAACAATAATTTTTAAGTAGCCACTGTTTTTGTTCTTAAACGTGCAATGGTAAATGACATGTTTGCTTAGAACATGCTAAACCTAATGTTCCTATCTCGTCTATTTTTTATTCATTAGCGAGGTGTCATGCCTAAAGTTTCACGGCTGTTAATTTTCAACTCCACTTTGCACGAGTACTTGCTTTGTATCGTAAAGATAAACTTCTTTATTGCTTGTTCCTGCAATTTTTAAATATGGTTGAACACCCTCTTAGGTTTATTTTTTCTCCGCCTACGCACATCAACAAAATTTGATGAAGCCTCTACCATGGCGAAGTAATACTAGGTGGTCTTGATGGCAAAGTAATTAATTTTCGCCGAAATGCTAAATTTAAAACCTCATAATTCAAAAATATGTATAATTGAGTATTATTTCGTCCTGACCTCAAATATAAAAATCATCTAGCCATAGCGAAATAATACTAGCTAGTGGCAATGGTGAATTCATTGATTTTCGTCGAAACAATAAATGTCCAAACACTGTATGAAAAAATTATACATAATTTTTATATATGGAATTTGACGTTTACCGCTTTGGCGAAAATTAATGAATTCGCCATTGCGACCAGCTAGTATTTTTTCGCCACTCCTGAAGCTATACAAACATAAATTTTTTTCTCTTTAACTACGCATCTTTGATGCAAATTTTTAATTTTTGCTTTTGCAAACTACCGTGGTTTGAATTAAACTACCTGTATTCAAAGTTCAAAGAACTCCTATGGTTTCTTAGCTATATAATGGCAAATATATTCTTCGAATGTATGAAAAGCCTCAGAAAAATCCGTTGTAGATTTTAAACAAACAAACAGACACATGCTTATTTTTTTCAATATGTAGACTAAAAAATCGAACGCACAACGAAGTTTATGTTGTAGTCAAAACATAGAACACGCAATAGGGAGCAATAGAAACATAAAACTTTTTTTTAATTTAATTTAATAAAATCTCCTAAATCAAAAATGTTGCGTATTTTGGATTAGAAACAATCTGGTTTGTTTTTTTATTTTTTGCTTTTCAATTCGATTGTTTTTCAATTAAATCAATACGTTTAGGGAATTCAAAATATTGTAAAAATAATATAAAAAAAGTTTGAGCGATTAACACTAGTATATATATATATATAAAATAAAGAATACATGTAGCAGAGGGTTCGGAATTAAAGATTTCGTTTTCCTACATTTGTTTTGTATTTTATTCTCTTTAGCTTTTTTTTAGTTTTGAGTTCTTGTTCTTAAACAATCTAATACTTGATACACACAAGGGAACATTGACAAAACAATTGCGTGTACCAATTATTGTCCCCTTGTGTGTAGCGATCTTTCTTGTTGAGATTCATAATGCTTCCATTTTGTCTGAAATTTCATAAAATTTTAAATTATCATGTTTTCTAACACGATGTTCCCTTTTTTGTATGGGGGTTCTAAGTTTTTCTTGTGTTATTTGATTAAAATTAAATGTAGTGTGAGAGTTGTTTGACAATTCGCGGCTACTCGAATCTTTTTACGTAATATTGTGTTTTATCTCGTTTCATTTAAATTCTTTCATTGCAGATATAAGATTTTGTCCATTACTCATTCAATTTTTTTATTCTGCGTATGTGTTTAGATCATAAAATAAAGGCAGGAATGATGTTCCTTTATTTGTTTCTTGTGTGGTTGCCTCACCCTCACCTGTACTGAAATAAAGAAACATGGTTTCTACACCATGTTCCTTTTAATGTTGCCTCGTATGTATCTACAATGTGACTGTAAATAATTGCCCTAGTTAGCATAACTGCCTGTTGTCATAAATATAATAGAAGTCTTATGTACTTTCTTTTATAAAAAATAATATATTTTGCTATTCATATAACAAAAAATACAAAAATACTGTAAGAATATTAAACTCCAGTTTTTAAATTTTCAGTTTATTATATATTTTACAAATCATAGCTTTGTGCTGTTAATGCTAAAACTGATGTTAGTGGTTCTTATGTAGACCCAGGTTACCATCACACAATATGGAGCTCTATCTAGGCCAGGTAAATTCAAATATAAATACACTTTCACTGTCTACTGACTTTCGCTAATAAAGAACAGCAGCTGTGAAATATCACTAGAGTATAAATACACCTGCTACGGCTCCGAATGTGCTAAAGAGTATTGAAAAAACAATAAATTTGTCACTGTTATGCTACAAGCAAATTTTGAGTTAGGCTTCCGTTCATTGTGGCAGTAGTTTATATTCTGGATCGCCAAATATCTAAATTTTTCTGAAAAAATTAATGAGGATTGGAGACTTTTATTGAAATTTAAAATCCCAAAATTCAAATTTCTACTGCTTAAATTTTATTTCCTTTAAAATATATTAAGGCTATAATTAGCATTAAAATAAGAGTTGTCGATTTTTTTTGTTATTAGTGGAATTTCGTATGCTTCATTCTTCCTAGTTACCCTGATGATTCCATAAAAAATTTAGAAAAAATAAATAAACAAATTATTTGTGTCATTATTTTTCTAAAAATTTTTTGATAAAAAAAAATTCTACACATGATATTCTTTATAGGTTGCAAATGAATATTGTTTGGTTGCAGTTCATCTCTTAGAGATTTTTTTGCCGGGGGTCGAACTCACAATCCAAAGACTAGTTTATGCGGTTTAAAATATAAAAAATAAGTTTTTTTTAGATCTTTTAGTTTTTTTATGTTTTTAAATAAGTGTATGTATGCACAAACTTACGTTTTTATGACTTCTAAAATTTAATTACATTAATTAGATTTTCTATAATTACAAATGTACATTTACTCACTGTTTTTAACAGTAGGTAATATGGAAAAACACAAAATGTTATGTTTTAGTTTGATTGATTGAGATCCTAACATTTTTATGCCATTTATATTTTTACAAGATTATTATAAAGTAACATGATTTTGCTTTGAACAATCCAAATATGTACATATTTACGATCAATACTTAAATGCATAATAAAGTAAAAAAGCTGCTTGATTGATGAGGTAAAGAAAATTAAAAGCATTTGTTTCTTTATTTAATTGAATTATGAAGTAGCTGACACCCTTTTGATCTTTTTGGAAGGAGAAATTATTTCATCTTTTGCATACAAAGCTAAGATCGTCTGAGTTTGACCCATGATATTTTTTGATTTGGTTATCATTCAGTGTGCGGTCGCCAGTCATGAAAACATGCTTAGATCATAGAAAAGGAGGTTGTATATAAAAATTTTAAATTTGACACATTAAAGAATTTTCGTTGTTTTTTTTTGTGCAACTGGTCAAAATGAAACTATACGAAAAATAAATCAGCAGCTGTTAAAAATGTAATTTGTAAATTGAGGTTTGAATAGGACAACATCGCTTTAGGGTTTCAAGGTTGAATATTTTGAATAAACCCATAAATTTTATAACGTTTTCTATTTTGCTGTGTGCTATCCGATTTGAAAAATTTAGGACTTGATCAAATCTTTCATCAAGCCCTTCATTTGCGTTCTACTTATCATTCGAACTTAGTGAATATCATAATTTTTTTCCTACAAACCGTAGCAAAAAAATAATAAATGTTTGTACAGATTTGTGACACTTTTTTTATTTGTTGTAATTTATATTTTTGAGCCGATAACTAATACAAAACAAAATATTTAATATAGTTTGCTTACTGATAAGCAATTAAATATTGTGGATATTAATAAAAAAAGAGATCAAATGATGAGATATTTCAATTCTAGTCTCTTAAAAAGAGCGCTTTGATCAAACATTTTAGTTTCATTTTATTAAATTCAGCTAATTTTTGTGTCGCCCAACCAATGATAAATTCACATTAAACATAACAAATCTCCTTTTTTTAAGTTTACAAGAATCTATAAATTTTTTAATGTTTTTAGCTGGAAAAAATACATTTTGATTAAAAAAGTTAAATTTTTTGCATAAGTGTGCGCAACATTAAATAAGCGATTTCATATAAAAATAGGTCAATTGGCCGGCATTTCTCCAATAAAAGAAACATTGCGCCATACAAAAATACATTTTTAAACAAACATTTGACGAAAATTTATCGCTTAATACGAAATAATAAATTAATTGAAAATAAGAAATCGAGCAGAATTAAAATTGTAAATATGTTAAAGAAGAAAGTTGTAATTAAAGAGATGAGTTGCATGAATGTTGTAAATACCAACTTCATGTCCTCAATTAAATCTCATTTTAATGTAACCAATTAAACAACTTTTCTTAGGCGTAAGTTCGCGTTTTTAATAAACTTTTTTAGAATGGCAATTATTTTGCAATTGCTTAAATATTTAACAAGAACAGTTCTATCAATTTTATAACTTTTTACAATTCATTGTGTCGCTGCAAGGGATGCACTTATTTATCATATTGATGTTATTTTATAAAGCTTTCATCCAACAAGATTTTTATTATAAATTAATTTTAAAGAGTTGGATCAGCGAAAAAGTTCAATTTGAATAGGGACGTTATAAAAATAATAATAGTATGGAAAAAAATTACTTTGCAAAAATCTCAGTGTGTCAAGTTTAGAAAAGAACACAAATCATGAAAAACATTTATCCGTGTTGTAAAGCACTAAAGATATCAAGTACATTTACATATATATTACAGGTCACTTAATTGTTAAGAAGCTTAAAAGAAATATCAGCATGTTGTATTAGATTATTTTTGTAGTATGATGTACCACATTATGAATAGTGTTCACCTTAAATCTTTGGAATTAAAGGTGTACAAAATAAACTTCTCACTCGCCTGTCTTTTCTTTTTCAGCCTATCTCTATTTGGAATAAAAAATCTGGAGAGGCCTTCAATACCTAATAGAAACAGATACATATTTTTATAGTTATTTTTCATAAAGAATAAAACTTCAGAAGAAGAAGTCAGAAGCATTAACTAAATCCAAATAAATCACATTTGCAAATTTTTTATCACTTTTCTTAATGGAATCGAAAAGAAAAACGTATAAATTTTCTATTGTTTATTTTCAAAATAAGTAGTTGTTGCTGTTGCATGTGTTATTTGATCGTGATTATTATTTACAATCACAGAGGCTTGTAAATGACAATGGAGAGCTTGAGATATGTGAATGATGATCATTAAATGTAATTTTACTTTTAGAACTTTTCACTTAATAATTGAAACAAACAATAATGCTTGTAAAGTGATGAACCAATTTATTGTTTTTTTTTTAATAAACATTTAAAACAATTACTTCCGGTAGTGTTATGTTTAACAAAATACAACAAAAGCAAATAATCAAAAAATTATAATGGGCACTAAGAACATAATTCTCAGTAAAATAGTTACGACATTCTTAATGTATTAATGATGTCTGTATTTCAGTCTGACTGCCTGCCTGCGTAAGTTTTTATTAAAACGCAATGAAATTTAATTCGTTAGTAAATAAAATGTTTGTTGTTGTTTTTTCTTGTTTTTGTTCAGTATTCGCATTTGTTTATACTGTTTTTGTTAAAATATCATTTACTCAGCCATTATACTTGATTTAGTTTTTCTTTAGCTTGTTGGTTGAGAAAAATGAGAAACCTCGTTACGAATTTTTCGTGGCTTTTTCAACAATAATTTTTTGTGCTTCTTTTTCGCTTCAGTTGGTTAAAAACTACAGCTAAATTTTTATAATTATGTAGATTTAATCAATTAGAACTATGCAGAACTAGAGTAATATGAAGCAAATTTTTAGGCAACAAAGAACACAATCTGATAAATTAAAAAGCAACCTATGAATCAAATTTATTAATTTTTATTCTTAAATTCGAAACAAGAAGGAGGGAAAATATCTAGTTAAATGTTAATTTTTTTGAAATGTTACAAAAAATATGTACAAGTAACAAGTATTGATTAATTAGTATTTGTAAAAAATATTTTTATTAAATTTAAAAGTTATTTGCATGTTCCATTTTCGTATGCTTAGAGAAAAATTAATTATTAATTGTATGCAATGTGGTTAAAATATAAAAAAGATTTTCGTTTTATCTGCTGCCTTGTGTGGATTTTGTAGAAAATTTAATTAGGGTATCAGAATATCCCATGCACTAGATATTTAAGCGGGTCACTTCTGCCGAAATTCTTTATTTGCGTAGCTTACATTTGTACCAGCCAATTAGTACCTAATTAAAAATACTTAAAAAGTTATTTTCTACACTTTACGAGATAAGCTAAATTATATTTTGCTTCAAAATTATTTAAAAATGTAGGCAAATAAGTGAACGAAAAAAAATTGTTTATATTTTTCCACATAAGAATTGACATTGGAAACCATTCATGTGTAGGGCAACCCTTATGTAAAAAAACAAATACCAAAAAAAAAAAAAATAGTCACACAGTGGTTACTGTATTTCGTATATAGTTCTCCTTTAATAAAATTTACTTGAGGTATAATACTCTTGAATTTTTCTATACAAAATTTGGTTGGAATCCAAAAAATGGTCGTATGGTTCTGTTTTTCTTTTAAGATTTCATGTGAATATCGTGAAATATTTATATATGAAGAAATAAAACATAACGTAGAATGAAAAATTCCAAACAATAACTAAATTCCTAAAAAAAAATACTGTTTTTTTTTCGTAACTAAGAAATGTGTTTGTAAATTAAATGTGGAGAATGACTTAGTTAAAGAAAGAGGATGCTGCATAAACTTTTAAATAAAAAAATTTAGTGCAGGTGATTTATTATTTTTATTTTTGGAAATAGTTTTTTCATTTAATAAAAAGTATATATAAGAGTCTTTACGAATTAAAAACAAAGTTGGTTTCTGTAAAATATCATATTTCAACAAGCTGAATTCATTGTCAAATGATTTTGCTTAAAAAAATTAAAAAAGTTTTCGGTTAGATGACTTTTGCACAACAACAACCATCTGATTGACTTAATATTCTTAATATTCTTTACCCATAAATAATTGTTGGCGGAAAATTCATTTTTAGAATATGGATTTTTAATAACAATTTATTATTGCACAAAACTGTCACCGTTGTAATTTAATTATATTTTTCTTTACTTGTTCACAATATTTTATAACTGTATTCAGTTTGTTTCAATATAAAGAATTACGTTTATAAAGAATCAGTTCAGTTCATTATAACCATGTGCAACTGTAATATTAATTCTTATGCAGAACATATTTTCAGTCACAGGTTGACAGCTCTTGACTCGCAAAAAAATCAAATCGGGTTATTATTTATTTTAATTTTCTTTTGATGATAAGTAATTTCAAAAGCTTTATTTTTTTTCATCATCCCACATTAAATATCTGCTACTAATTTTAATAATTAATTAATTTTGTTTTTTTTTCTTTTGTATTTGTTTCTAACACGTTTAAGCAACGGATTAATAATGTTTTTAATTATCTTCTGAAAAGTACAAAAAACATATTTAGAGTTGTCAACCTGTGACCGACAATATATTAAAATCTTGGAATTTTCTAAAGTATAAAAAGAAGAAAAAACCTTACAGTAGCTTAGATTTGTTCTTGTGGCACTTCCCAAATGAATAAAATAATGAATTGCAAGACTTGAGATATAAAATTCGAGAAATAGAGTTATAATGCGTGGTTACTTCTATGAAGAATAAATTAAAAATTATATATAAAAATATTTTGCAATTCATTTTTAAACATTTATATAAATTTTTAATTAAAAAATGAACTTAATTCGATTTAACTAAATTGTTTTTCATACACTGTTATTTTAAATTTAAAAATTTTTTATTAAGAAAGAAAAATTATTGACAAGAAAACAGCAGGATCACTACATCAGTTATTGGCATGCTCCGTATCTATCTATTTAAGGTTGTATTTATGGTAAACGTCACATAATCTACTTACCTGTGATCCTCAGAGAACTCCCTGGTGCTTTTGTAGAGAGAGAAGTTTGGAGACCGTTCGAGTGTCGAGGTATTTCTCGCCTGTGGACCTGTTGACTTTTAGGGGAGCTGCCCTTCCCTGTGAGGATGCAGACCTCTTGTTCTATCACAGGATGCTGCGTTCGCTAAATATTGAGAACACTGTATACAGCACTGTTTATTTAATATTTATTTATTTTTGTTTTTTTATATAATTGTAAATTCATGTTTTTTATGTTAATATGAATTTGCTCATTTTTATTTTTTTTTTTTATGAATTTTATTATTATTATTATTATTATTATTATTATTATTATTATTATTATTATTATTATTATTTTGTTATTTTCAGTTCTTCTTTTTTTAATTGCTTATTTTTAATTTAATTGTTCAAATTTTTTTTCTAAAAACACTTTGGAAAATAAACTTTAAACTTGAAACTATTTAACTTACTTATTTTAAAAATAAGAACGCGACTAGTATTTATAATTAAAAAAATGAAATTGATTACACGAAGTTCACACACAAATCAAAGCATCACAAAACGTCTGTTAAAACTTAAAACGAACTTAAGACAAATTAGTTAATTTGTTATTATTAAAAATAAATAAAAAAACAATGCCGGGGTTATTAAATCGCCTGTAACGTACTATGACGAACCTGTCGCAGTTCAGTGATTAATTTTTTCTTTTCCACTTTTAGTATTGATTTGCTTTCTACAAAGGCGAAAGAAAATCATTTCATCCGATAAAATATATACAAAACTAAATAAAAATATACTAACGATATTGTATAATGCTGGTTTGTAAACAAAAACTTATTTTGGTTTTCTTAAAATCTTTTCTTAAATTGAGTATTTTTTATGTCCACCTTTTTTTTCCTTTCTTTACTTGAAGATGCCAAATTCATTTTAATACACGTAACATTTACTTTCCAACAAAATTTTTTGAAAGGTATTAAATTTTCAAATTTGTAAAGCAAAATGAAAAGACATCTGTTTCAGTTTAAAGAAATAAAAAAGAAATTGTTTAACATTAAAGCTATAAATTAAATGATACTCTAGAATTTTATTTTTGTATTTAAATAATGTTTGTTTTCAAACATCAAATAAAAATATCTGTTCATAAAAATGATAACTTTTTGGATAGAATTCTTAAACATTTTTAATTTAGTTTGTGGTTATACCTTTGACAAAAATAAAGCTCTACTCAACTTGCATATCTTGTACATCCACAAGTTTTTAGTTTAAAAGCTGACCTCCTTTGGATTATAATTTAATAAAAAGAGGTCTTGAATGAACTTTTTTATTTAAATAACTTGAGTATTATCTATTTTAAAAATATTGTATAGACATTGCAACAGGAATAAATAGAAAAACCATTGTGTTTTTTGTTAGGATTTTAATCTTCAAAAACTAGTTTATTTTAGACACATGTTTTCTAAATGTCAATTTTGACACATATGCAGTACTTTATGGTGAACCGAAAAAGAGAAACGATAAGACAAAAAATGTTTAATTTATAATAATGTTTATTGGGTGATTTGATTATTTTTGTGTTTTATTAAATTTATGTGTCACCGTTAGGAAGGAAAAGCAACCAATACATATGATTTAAAAACACAAAAAAAAGCACAACTTTCTAGTTTTATAATATTAAGGTTGCCAGATTCCAAAAGATAATAAAAAAATTATTTCACAATAGAGAAATGTGATAGTGTTCAAAATTTAGTGAAAAGCTGAAATTATTAACGACAAAAATTATAAAATTTTAAAGCAGATATAAATCTGATTTTAAGAATTGGCCTTCAAAAACAATTTCTATTTTATTGCTAAAGGTTGTTTAGTTAGCGATAAATATTTTTGGCATAATGAAAAATTATGCTAAAGCTAGCAGAGTTTCCACTATTACATTTTCTATATTATAAAACTGCTAAATAATTTTTTTATTTACACCGATCATCAAATTGTGCCCTAGACATCTAGATACTGTAAGTTGGATCATTACTTTAATTTTACACCAGAGGAGCTGCAACACTATACGAAAAATAAACACACTATGGAATTGCATGTTTAATCAAAACTAATCTCTTTTTTATCTTCTTCAACACCGAACTCTTCAACTTTATCCCATTTCAAAAAACTAACACAATTCTAAAAGGCCTAATGAATATTTGTATTTAAAGTCCTAATTTTATAATCTATACTTTTTCATTTCTATGTATCGATATAAACTAAAGAAAAACATAAACTCTTGCTTATCTGGAGCTATGTTAGGTGTGCCATATACGGAACATTTATACAATAATTAGTGGTAAAATTAAGATATTTCACAGCTGTTTTAATTTTATTATTTTCTTTATAAAAGCAAGTTATCACTGTTGTAGCATTGTGGTGTGTCTCTACTAGCGACTTTTCCTGCTTAGAAAAAGCTCTTATAAATAAAATATTAATGACACTAAAAAAATTTAATTAAAGAGCACACGCTTTTATAGTTCTGTACTAAGCTTCATTAGCCACGGCTGCTCATTTCAAAAAAAAGATTCCAGTAATTCTTTAGCTGATTTCTTTTCTTCTTGGTAGCAAGTTTATTTGTTTTTGTATGTTGTTCTTGTCTTTTTTAAGTATAATTCAATGATATTGATGATTTAAGTATAATTTTAATGGCCCCTATTTTTGTAAGCTTCTTTTTTTAAAGTAGTTGTAAACGCTTTTCAACTCATTTTTGATCAAGACGCAAATGATGAACAAAACGAACAATAAACCGACGATGCAAACCTACCGCAATGTTAATTTCAGTACACAAGTGACCACCAGTTTTCCTAAAAAAAAACACTAATCAACAAAAACAACAAAAAACCTGTGGAGAAACAAAAATACATCAATATTATTAACATTGTTTTTGATAACCGTAAATTATCAAATTAGCTCATGTTTAAGGGATAAAAAACGAAACGACAACGCACAGCAAACGAACGACAAACCTTTATACATGATTATATATTGCAAACTAATTATAGGGTGAAATGTTATTAAGGGGAGGCAAGAGAAAAGCGGGAGAAATAAATAACCAAATTTTGCCAAAGTGCAATTGTTTTAAAAATTTATTTAAGCAAACGTTCGAGATCTGTATGAACTTTTTTTTTTGGAATTCCTCTTAAATGAATGAAAATACCTACATGTGTATGAATGTTTGTGTGAATGTAAAAGTACGAAGTTTTTACTAGCTAATAAACATTTATAACTGATTACCTATAATTTCAGCACTTAACGACAAATGTTAAATGAATGTTTTTGCAAGTGATAATTTAAATCACAAGGGCCAGAATTTATTTAAATATTGCTCATACCTTAATTCTCTATGCAAAGGAGGATTATTTTGAAGAAATATTGAATTTAACGCCAAACTATTTGATGGGAGGTTTTTTGTTTTCAAAAAGACTCTTGTGGGTCTATTAAAAATTTCACTGTTCGGAGCTTCGATTTTTTTTTACCAAGATTTAGCAAAATAGAATTTCGTAAAAGTTTTTTAAATTCTGATTGTTTATAGTTTTTTTTTTTTTTTAATTAATGAACTAAATGAAGATTGAAAATATTTTTAAGCATGTGTTACTGCATGAAACGAATTTCTTATTTTAAATTACTAATGTCCATATTTTGACATAGAAAAATCTATTAAATTTGTATTAAAATCGGTGCCGCCAAAACGTCTGTAATACGTTTTTTTTTTGTTAGGTGGCATTATTAAAATATAACATAATTTATTAAAATCTTCAAAAGTAAAAAATAAATTAATGATAAATGGTGCTTAAGTTTCATTTACATTTCATTCGTCACTAATTTATTTTAAATTTAGCATTTTTACTGATCCGCTTAAAGCAGATAATTTCATTGTATCTGGAGTTATATTGTTATTATATTTGGCCCCCTTGATTGTATTGTAGTTATTTGTGTGAATCCCTAAAGCTATTTTGCTATTTAAAATAATTTTTAAATGAGATTTCTTTTAATTAACTTATGTTTGTTGGAAACTGAAAACTACTTGCTTTTTGAACACGTTTATGAATCAAAATTTAAACGAGAAGTGATATCTTAATTTATAAAAAATTTTAAACTTTCATTAAGTTTTTTATCTGTCGAAAAAACAAGTAGCCAAGTTAAAAATAAAAATCCCGCTTATTTAACATGACCTGGCATTTTTAGTACCCATGTGTTAATTGTGAAATTAATATTGTTGTTGTTTTTCTCTGTTATGTTTTATCTACGCACAGTATTTTTAATATCCGATCTCAAACGTTTTGCCACATCAGAATAGAATACATATATTTTAGAAGCTGTTTAGGTGGTACGACTTTATAGCTACAAATTTACAACATTGTGTTGTAATACAACTATACAACCGATAGGACAACATAAAGAGTTTATAAATTAACAAATTTGTATTTTTTTTCTTCTACAAAAAATAAATTGTTGTGTAATGCAAACCGCCCTAATGTCATG
Organism: Cistogaster globosa; assembly: GCA_937654795.1. Classification (NCBI taxonomy): domain Eukaryota; kingdom Metazoa; phylum Arthropoda; class Insecta; order Diptera; family Tachinidae; genus Cistogaster; species Cistogaster globosa. Next base: position 119,567,551 of record OW569403.1, read on the forward strand.
TCTTATGACCTTTTCCACATACCCTCCTGTAGCAATTTTAATGTAATTGTCAAACCATAAAAAAGAAAACCAGCATTTCTAACATTCAAAAAAATTGCTACGTGTTTATTGAAGTTACATTAGTTTGTATTTAAGCCAGCAATGTTAAAAGGATATGAACTTTGGTTTGCAGGGTTAAATTTGACAAAACAAGTGTAAGAAACATGACGTCTAAAAGTATCTTTTTATTGTCTTTCTTTTTCTATCCAATTTAAAAAAATAAATTTTTTATTAAACAAATATTGTATAAAATTGGTACAAGTGTTTAAATTTATATTTTTGTTTTGTTTGTTTTGTCTGTCTTAAAACCTGTTTAACCTAATTGTTTAAGCTTTTCTGTTAGTCTGTTTAGGAGAAAAATTTGTTAGAAATAAAATGTAAATTAGAAGGTTTGTTTTTTGTTTGTTCTCTATTTTATCTGTTTTGTTGTTGCTGGATTTATTTTAGCAAAACTAACAGCAGTAATAAAAAGCTCTAATACTGAATAAGTGGTTCAATTTTTTTCTTTTGACTTTTTTGATGTTTGTCTTTTGGCAGCAATTTAAAGGAATTAAAACTGAAATCAAAGTTTATATTATGTGAGCACCTTTACTTTTAACATCATTATATTTTTTACAAAGTAAATTATACAGCATATTATTGAAAACATTCAGAAAATGTTCAATGATTTTCTGGCTTAAAGACTATTTAATTTGTTGACTCTTAGGCGTAAGTGCTTTAATAGCAAACAACTTGTCTATAACAAATTTTTTTTTCATAAACTTACACTTGAAAATGACAATATTTTTGTTTAATCAACCACACACCGACTTTTATTATAGCATCAACTTGCAAAGGACCTAAGTTTGATATAAGTGAATTATTATATATTATTATATTTATCTTGCAAATTTTCAAACTTTTAAATTTCTGCAAATGTTAAAATTGTTAAACTTTTTGTTTTTGAACTAAAAAACTAAACTAAAATACAAAAACGGTATGACGAATTATTTGAACAATATTTTTTTAGCCATTGTAGTGGCAACAGTTAAGTTAGTTGGTGTTTGCTGCAAAAGGTTAAAACGAAATTCATATGTGTGTCTAGTGGCCGATCAGTTGGTCTTAACACGCACGCAGTTTAAAGTCAAGCAGACTATAAGCCAAATATAAAGTGTCTGCGAGTGTGTGTGTGAATGTGCGCAGTTTACAAATGGTTATGCGTTCAATACTTGCGGTTGATTTATATTCATTGATCATGTTGACTTTAATTTGATACTGGCTGGTTTTTGTTTTACCATTCAAAGACGCTGTTACTGTTATTTTTTATTTTAATTTGTTGCTTTTAATTTTTTTTTTGGTAAATTAAATTCACCTGACTCGTCTTATATTTTTAAATCCAATTCACTTTTTTGTCTCAATTTTTTTTCTCTATTGCTCTATTTTATATAACATTTTTATGAAAATTCCTTAAGACTTAAATTTTCTAATGATTATTTACAATGAATTCTTCCCTTTTAACAAAATTAATTAATTAAGCAGTTTTATTTTTTAATATTATTTTTATCTTTTATTTAACTTTTGTTTATAAAATTTTTTGTTAGAAAAGTTTGGTTCCAAAAATCTCACAGTAATTAATTTTTTCGGTTTTTAATATTTTAAAACTGGATTTAGGTTGTGGCTGTAAATAAAAAAGCCATTTAAATATTAAATAGATTATTAAAATTAAAATATTATTAAATATTAAAATTATATCATTTTAATATGTCAATTCATTGTTAAAAAACTTCGAAACTTGTACTTATCTAGGGTACACAATATTGGTCTTATCTTTGAATTTCTAAGGGAAAAGAAAGCAAAAGCATTTAGAAAATATTTTCATAAAAGAAATTTTTAAATTAAACTTTTAACACAAATGTGCTTTTACTGAATATGAAAATTTATTATTTAATTTTTTTTATCTACGTTAATTGTGCTTGTTTCCCTTAAATATAAATAATTCATGATATTCTCATTAAATATTTATTATTTAAAAGAAAGAAATTCAATGTACCTATTACTGCCGGGAAAGTATATATATTTCGTTACATAATTTTTTAAAATAATTTATTGTATTAAAACAAACAGAATTATGGTCAGGCGAAGCTAAATGTAAAATTTTTTTTTATAATTAATTTTTGGTTAAAGAAAAAAAAATTATTTTAAATCTGGCAACTTGTTGTTAGAAAAAAATAGTCGACTTTGTAGTTAAAGTCTTGTTTCAAAAAGTAATTCTCCACACCTTAGAAAATTAATTATATGTTTTAAATTTTCAAACATTATATACAATGTATATTGGTATAAATCGACTTATTACTAGAGGGCAGTAGCAAGAAAGCCCAAACTTTTGTAGGAAAAACCTGTACAAAGTTTTGTAATAAATTGAATAATTACAAATTTTACCTAAAATTATTTAATTAAAAAAAATATGGAACTTTTTTTCTATCCCGATTAAATTATTAAATCATGGATACTGATTATTGCGTATAAAAATACGTCTCGATGACCCCTTCACTACCAGTTAATTCAATATTCCCGTGGTTAAATTTAATATACCTAAAATTGTTTTCAAGTTTGTCAAATTATAAAACAAATTAAAGTCACTGTTTTTTCATTATTTTATAAAGGGTGATTTTTTAAAAGCTATAGACAAGTTAAAAAAAAAATATAAAATTCAGAAAAATTCATGAAATTCTTATTTGAATCGATAGTACGGTCCATGTAATTTAATGTTTGAAGATTATTTCATGTAAATGTTGACCTTGACGGCGTCTTGAATGGTCCATCCGCTTAGACAAATTTTGGCATACTCTTACCGACGATTGGCGAAAATGATGTCTTTACATCGAAAGCGCTCGCCAATCGTACCAAATAAACAGCCAGTGACGACGGTCTCCACAGAAAGGTATGACAACAGCTCCTGGCTGATATTAACTCCAAAATCGACAATTCTGTTTATTTACGTACCCACTGAGCCAAAAATGAGCTTTGTCGCTGAACACAATTTTTCGGAAAAAAAGTGGATCTTCGACCAACTTTCCCAGAGCCCATTCACCAAAAATTTTACGTTGCAGTAGGCCGTGCGGCTTCAACTCATGCCCCAGCTGTATTTTGAAAGGCATCACACCTAAATCCTTTCACATCTAAAATTTTCCACGTTGTTGAGTAACAGAGGCCCAACTGCTGCGAACGGCGACGAATCGAAAATTGGTCATGATTAACACTGGCCGATACAGCTGCGACATTTTCTTCATTTCGCACTCTACGTAAGCGTCTTAGTGGTTAATGTCCAACAATGTAAATTTGGTGCGAAATTTAGTCACAATGGCCCGAATAGCCGCTTCAGTGGGTCAATAAAACTGACCATAAAATGGAATGAAATGAATTTTCTTAACAGTGCACGCATTTTAATAATAAAATTCAATAATTTGCAAGCGTTGTTCGTTTGTAAGACGATTTATGGTTAAATTATAGACCAAATTAAAGATTTTTGACAGTAAAACAAAACACGAAACGTGCGTCAGCTGTTTAAACCAGTGTTGCCAAAAAGATAATAGCCAAAAATCGCCCTTTATAACAAATGTGCTATGTAATCATTAAAATCTTAAATTTTACTTTTTACCGCAAAGTAGTAGTTTTTTAGGTTGTTAAAAAAAACAAGTGTCGGATAGGTTTTGCTTTGCTTGGAGACCCTTAGCTAATCAAAAAAAATCATCATTCATAAAAAAGTAAGCTCTTCAGAACACTTTGAATCTTTAAAGTTGGTTGAATAAAGTTCAGCATAATTTAATTCGACCGTACTTATAACGGGGTACAAGCAAAACAATGCCAACAAAAGCTGAATAGAATTAATGCTTCAAGAAAATGTGTCTCTTATGATGAACTTGGCTGTTTTTTACTTTTTTAATCGACATGTACTTTTCCCTTAAACAAATTATAATGTTGGCCAGATAATGATTCGTAATATGAAAAAGATTGCAAGACAGAAGACAAATATTAATGATTAAGAAAATTATTTTTTTAACAAAACAAATGCTATATTATAATATTTTTTTTCTCTAAATATCTAAGCATCAGCACTCAAAGAGTACGTACGAATGATTCACTGTCTTTAAGTTGAAAAGCTATGTTAAGGTTCCATTCAGTAAAATTTTCCTGTTTCTCTAAAAAGTAATTTGGTGTGTTCATCCATCAACAGATATTTGCTTGACATACTTATATAAATTCGTGCACCAAACACATAGTTTTCTTTATAAACTTTTATTCCATCATTTAACTGGCTCTCTTTCTCGTTAAAAATTAATAAAAATTAGTCGTTTTCAAGTATAAGCATTATTCGTTAATTAACTTCATATAACATAAAGAACTGTTCGCTTTAAATCTGTACAATTTAAGCTTTTAAAAAAGTTTGGATTCTTAAACCAATCGATCAATTAACAATAATAAATAGAAGTATTATTTGGCTTTAAAACTCTCTTTCTTTTATTAATTAATTGCACGGACAGTTTTTACCACGTCACCTCTTAAACTCTGCGCAACATTTCTTTGAGTTTTATGTTTTATCTTATTCCCATTCACACTTGTTCAATATTTTAAGACTTGACAAAGTTGCGAAAACCTGATTACGTTTTGGCATGGTGGCTAGAAACAAAAGAAAAAAAAAAATTGGGATAATGGTCTGTAATGAACTGCAACAATTTCATTTTTTAACATCTTTTGCAAAAATTCTTGGATGAGTTCATAAGCAGACTTTTGAAATTTGAAAGGGTGTTCCTGATTTTGTATATAATAAACCGTAATAAAAGGGCAAGTAAACATAAAATTTGGCTAATTTATTAATCTCAATACATCTGAGTTTATTTAAAATTTGTAAGATTTAATTTAATTAAATTTCCCAAATTATAAGGTGTTATTTTTTTTAATAAGCTCCATTAAAATTCACTATACTTCGTATCTCGTTTTTAAAAGAACAATCTATTAATTGCCATGAAACTGTTTATGAATAAGTGTGTATCAATTCATTTATCATTAAAAGGCTGTACGAATAAAATAGAAAGAAAAAAGACTAAAAAAATATAATTAAAAATATATAAACAAAACAAGTGTGAAATTGAGACAGAACAATAATTGCGAGGCGTCAAAATAAAATAATAAAAAAATAATTTTAATAAAAATATAAATCAATTCAATCAATAACGCAAGAGTCTAATAAATTTTATAAAGAAAATTAGCATTTGAAATAGTGCACAAACACACATTCATGATACAAATTCATTAAAAATAAAAGTGGCCAGCAGTCAACTTATTCTTTACCCCAGTCCTAAAGCTTAGCTCTCCTAAATTACTAATCTTTCTTCTATTGCAACAACATTTGAAACAGAGGATGTGACAAACCAGTCAATAGGTACTTCGTATATTTACACAGTCTTTTTAACTGTCAAGCAATGAATTTTAAAGGGAGATGTGGTGCTATTACCGTTAGATTTAAGCAATTCAATATTAACAATAGTTTATTTGATTTAAGCTTTATTCTTTAACGGTTGGAATATTAATGAATTTTTTCATATTTTAAATTCTTAAGCTTATTTAAGGTAACAGTAATTAGAAAGAGAGAGTTATTAAAATACGTACAAAAAGAAAAAGTAGCAAAAGAAAGTAAAAGAGAGAGTCAGCGCAAGTGTGCTTTGTCTGGACAACCAATTTAAAGCTAATTTTTCGAACATTACTAACACGAAAAACACGAGCATTAATCGAGAGGTATCAAATGTCACTTCCTTGAAAAATAACTGACAGGCATCTCGCTCAGATCAATGTCATATACGTTTTCATATCTTAATTTTTAAAGACAAATCCGTTAAGCCAAATATGAGCCTCAACGCTGAACATAAGTTGCGTCTATATAGGTAATTGGCGAATTAATGACTAATTTTCAAAGTAGCGTTACTTAAGTGTCAATCTACACATGATGGTTTGCAGAATATGCTGATCTTAGTTATCAAATATTGAGCGCAGTATGAAAAACGACTTTGTTTAAAAATATCGTTTGTATTACTAATTTGATGAATGCCACCATCAAAGTTTGCATATACGTATGTTAAAATTTCTTAAATTTTGGATTTTCTTTGATTTTTAAAATCGAATTGATTGCATAGAAAGTCAGGTTCAGAGATAAAAAACAAGCATAATTGTGAATATGTAAGTTAAGGTTATTTAAAAAAAGTGAAGCTACGATTTTATTTACATTGAAATCTATTTGATGTCACCTTAAAATAAAACTTGTTTCAAAACTATAGAGTTTCCTTTTTCATTGAAATTAACTTAACTTATAATTTTATATAAAAACATACATATACACACACATACATATATACATTCATACATACATATATACACACATATGTATATGCATATTATTATAGAAAAATTCTCATTTAATCATAAAAAAGGTCAACTTTTATTTTCAATTCAGCCGGTTTTGATTCAATTTAATATGATTTAAGTTTATTATGTTTTTAAATGCCTGCTTTTGTCTATATTTTAGGTACGGTCAATTTAATTAAATAATTCATGAAAACGACGTAGCCACTAAAATAGGGAAAAAAGTTTTTGTTTTTTTGAAACACTTTAGATGATATTACATTCGTCATAATAGAAATCATTGTTCGTCAGAAAAGATTGAATAAACTATTTTAAAAATAGAAGCTACGCTTTTTTTGGTCAAATATTTGATTAATCTGATCAAACCTTTAGAATTAATTGAAAAAAACAGGTTAACAACAGAAACAAAAACAGTAAAAAGAAGGAAGAAAAAGAAAATCATTTTAATTAAAAATATTTGTCGTCTATAACAAGTGGCAAAATGACAAGCATTTTTTAGAGATTTGCAATTAAGAGGAAAATATGTAAATGCAAGAAATACATAAATAAATAAACACATAATTTACGAAAAAAAAAAAAAAATGCATTTAGAAAACACCCATCAAAACTACCAGAAGTTGTAATCATTGATGAAAAACGGCGGCATTAAAATTGAATTGAATTTAAGTGATTTTATTTTTATTTTGTTTTATGGTTTATTTGAGTTTTTGCCAAAATCTATAAATAAAATTGTACATAAAAATTTGTGGCAATAGAAAAACATACGAGTAGAAAATTATTGTATGTATGTACATTTGTATGTATGTGTGTATATATAAATTCGCATAAATGTACATATTTATAGGTAATCGTATCACGATTTAGAGGTAATCGTAAAGTAATCTGTATGAAGTGATGCGAAAAATCACAAATTTTTTTTGACCAGAGAGGTAAAGAAAGAATTATTTAGCGATATCGTTGCAAAAAGATGAAAACATTACAATGAAAAATCACTGCTGCATACAAACATAGCTTTTTCCCACTTGGCCAATAGATCCCTTCATTTCACTAATAAAGTACCAGCCAAATGGTTTTTAAACAATTTTTATGCAGAAGCACAAAAAAGAAAGGTTTGTTCAGCAATTCACTTTATGTAGCAGTGGTACCATTAAAAATTCACTGTATGGAAAGGCAGTTAGTAAATATTATACATTTTTGCTAAAATTGTGTCTGAAAGACATTTTTCCTTTGCTGCCACACAACGAAAAAGTTTGAAGATAAAAAATAAATAATTAATTAGAATAATAATTAAATATCAATAATAAGAAAAATTATTTAAAATAAATAAAAAAATAAAAATTCGTTTGAAAAGAAGGCCTAATAGATTTTAAATTTTTGTCGGCTTGTATCCTCAACTTAAATGTTCTTACAGAGCTTCGCACAATCAGCCGTTTTTGTTTCAAAAATTTATTATGTTCTATGTTTCATTTGTTTATATGTTTGTATTCAAATTCAATATACTCTACGATTAATCGAATGTCGAATATTTTAAATATTTGATTCCAATTTTTTTTTTAATGTTAACAAAAATTTCATTATTTTTGAATCAAAGGTCAAGTGGGTTGCAACATTTAAATTTAAGGAAAAAACTTACACAAACTTATAAATCATTGATTTAAATTATGCTAGTTGTTTTACAATAACAATAAAAGTATTAAACATACAGATTCATGTTTACGCGGCACAGTTTTTTTTTTGTTCGTTAAGTTGTTGTTATTTTTTATTTTTGTTCGTTCATTAATAAGGTATTTTTACTTTTCTCTAAAGTAAATTTATTTTGTATAAGTTTGTCTACCACCACTCGTAACAGTTTCACTTTTCTTTAACTTTTGGCACAACGAATCCACCGTCTAAAGTGCCTTAGTACTTAAGTACAACAACATTGACAAAATTCTTATGTACTCGCTATTAGTATTTAAAGATTCAAGCTGTCATTACCTCCTTGTCTCACCCACTGTGCGTGGAAAAGCGTTTATAGAAAGATTTGATCTGACGCGAGTCACTCGTTAGCCTACAAATTACTTTCTATTTGGTTTTTGTTTCTAATGCATTCAAAACATCACAACAACAAAACAACGGACTCTACACTAGACTCATATGCACGTACAGCCCGTGATAAAGAAAAAGAAACATATCTATACTTACACACATACATATACATAAGAATACAAAGAAAGATTTGTTACTTTTTATTTTATTTTAATTATTTAGTTGAGTATTTTAATTATTTTGTTTTACAAGAATTTTAACCCACAAAAATGTGTGGTACGTGGTTTGTTTTAAAAATTTAGGGATTTTTATTATTTTTATTTTTTTTAAATAATATTTATGTATTTATATATCAAAATTTCTTTTGTCACTTTTAGCCCTTATTTAGTATATCGAAGAACTTTATATGTGCGCTTTCCATTATGATGTTCAGTACCTAGTGCGAAGTTGTCATTGTCTTAACGATGCTAGAAAAACACTGAATTTACATGATGATTTTAAATTTCGGACGCAGAGAGATGGCGCAAGAGTCACTGTTTTTGAGACATGATAATCGTATTGGCTTTGACCAAAAAACCAAAATACAAAAGTAACGAATGATTTGGAACTTTATCGTGGTGTAACATGTACGATCTGTTTCTACAACTTTGACGCCTTTTTCATAATTTCTTCACATAAACTTCTGATAAGTTCTAGGTCATATTTTTTATTGACCGAATAATATTTTAATAAAACATGCGACACATAATGCCACTGATTTCAACAGACAGATAACAGATCCAAATGAATAATTGTTCTGTATAATGAGGTAGCGGAAATATGTTTTTATTGTAAAAAAGATTATAAATAAATGATTTGTTAATCAGTTTTGAATATTTGCCTAAAGAATTGATTTTTTTGGTCTGCAGTTTAAAAGTGTTTTACGAAATGCAAAAAAAATCTATTTATTGAGTTCATTGGTGTTAAAACTGAATATTTTTTATTTTTTAGGTTTAAAACATAAGGTTTTAAATTAAACATTTATTTGTTATTAAGTAAACATGTACAGAAGTATGTTGTTCAACAATTAGTAAAGTCAACAGATAAAAATAACTAATTAAATACAACAAAAATATTTTAGCACATAAATCTTGTTTATGGCGGCCATTAAATCCAAATTATCCAAATTTTTAATTACAATTACCACAACATTGAGATTTAACTGTATTTGTCTTAAATATGGCATTATCGTATCATTGCTTATTTTGCTTTTTTTTTTATTTACTTCAATCGCTACTCAGTGATGACATACTATCAATAAATTAAAAAATTTTTTACCAAAAATACTTTGTAAGCAATTAAAATCAATTTAAGGAAATTAGACTTTTGAAGTATATTAAACATTTGCCGATGTCACTTTTACCACATGATTACACTATGAAGACAATTTGTTTGATTCATTGCCACTCGCTCTATGACAGCAAATTCGCAACAGCTTTTTGCTTGAATACAAGTTTGAAAAAATCTTTCTGGTATCGACACAATGTTTTCTAACTTAAGCAGGATATTTTCGATAAGTAAAATTTGACCACGCCTTTTATTGTCCCACTAAGAAAAATTAATTATTTTGTAGCTTGTTACTCGTACTTGTTTTGGAGATTATTAAAAAAGATTGATTTTTTTTTATTAAGGACGCATATGAAGAAACTTGAATATTAACACATTCAAAATTTTATTTTCTTTTCTTTGTCGTCTTAAAACTCGAAGAACTGTAAGGTTCATTGATATATTCTCACATTTTTAGCTTTAGATTCCCATCCACGACTGAAGTATGTAATCTGCAATTTGCAGACTACAAATGTTTATAAAGGGCATTTTAGGGAATTTTGTGACTGTGCTGACATTCAAATATAGGCTGCGGCTTTGTCAGGCCTGCCTTAAGTTGTTAATATAAATTAATATTGAAAAAACAACGAATTCAGAAAAATAACCAGAACAAAATTAAATAATTTTACAGATTAAGTTTTGAAAAATTTTCAATTTGCAAAAAACACTTCTTGATTTTTTTTTTCGAAAAAAAAAAATATATAAAAACTATCAATTAAAGCTATTATTTCCCAATATAGCAAAATGTTGTTCAGAGTAAAAAAAAACTCTCTATAATAAAAGGTCTGATATTTTCAGTTTTTCAAGCTGCAGTAACTTATAGATAACATGTTTTAGAATGAAATAAAACATAAAATCAATGATAAAAACATGACACGTTATCGTATTGTTAGAATTATAATTGTATTCGAATATGAAAATGTTCAAATTGTATCATTAAAATTTGTTAAAATTTTATCGCACAAACAAACACTTTGCGAAGGCACACTAGATTTACTTTACATTTTTTGTATGCAATAAATTGTTTGCTGGGATTTTCAATTTTAAAACAAAATATAACACAACAATATTTGGTTAAATATACATGACAGTAACATGAATTAAGAATAGGAAAAAGACATAAATAAAAGTGAGAGACTGAAATGTTTAAAAAAATATTTCTAAAATTTTGTATTTTTAGTTTTGAAACGATTTTAAAAATAAAGTATTTCGAGTGTCATAATAAATAAAAGTGACCAAAAAAGGAAACATAAACTTAATTTTAAATATTTGCAAAAAGAAACATTTCAAAATTTCATGTATCATTTATTAAAAAAAATTTTTTTATTTAAACAAAAAGTTTATAAATTTCAGATAATTAAATTGAATATAAATTAAAAGAAAACTGACATTGATTTCACTCAATTATTAAGGAAATCCTCATAAATCCTTCGCTTTTTTTTAAATATAAATAAAATTACAGTGGCGGCTTATTTAAATATACTTTCAGAAAAAAAATTTTAAATTAACTTTGAATGTGAGTAAAATGTCTACATCTTAGATTTGTCTAGTACATCTTAATTTATTTTTTATTTTAAGAAAATTAGTTTATGAGAAGAACAAATTTTTAAGAAGTTGCCCGCTGAGAAAAAAATTAGCTCTTTGTCATTAATATGTTGTTTATTTGCATTTGATCATGAGAAAAAAGCTTAAAACAATTTGGAAATTTGCTTAAAATTTATTTATGTTCATAAATGTCCGTTACATCATGCTGTTAGGAATAAGAATTTTCATACATTTTGTATCGCTTGTAATGAGTTTAAAACTAAGAAGCTTAATTCTTGAAATTTTTCTTATTATTTTACATAAAATTGGATTTCTACATTCTCTACAGAATAATTAAACAATTAGTATCGATAAGAGCATGTATTTTTTTTTCTAAAATTTTATGTAAATAATTGTAATTCAGGTTAAATTAAAAATTTGTGAATAATTTTTCTCTTTTAATAAATAAGCAATTAAAAAATACAATATATTAAGACGGCTAAACATTATTTAAACTGAAATAATTCAAAGTTATGTAAATATGCGGTTAAAATGATTTAACATTTATTTAATTTTATGAGTAGAAGTTCCGGCAAAATAAACTTCTAAAACGAAACACCGGATATTAAAGGAAAAAATTAAGTTCAAATACTTTTGTAATATTTTTTCAAACACCATAAATAGTAAAGATAAAAAAACTTATATTACAAAAGCAAGAACAAAAAAGACAAGTTTTTACAAAGTCCAACAAATATTGCATGTTGTGGCATTTATTTTAAACGTGAACTTCGTGTTGAAATGAAGCATATTTTTATGCTAAATACAATCATGCGTACTAAAAATAAGTAAAAATATGTAAAAAAGAACAACTAAACAACTGAAGTAAAAAAATAAATAATTGTCTTCAGAATATCTTACAAATACAGATTCAATTAAAATCCAGAAATATTAAATGTTCGTCAATCCACTGTCACCTTATACTTTGACAAAAAGAAAATAAATAAAATATATAAGAAACAAATAGCTGATGTAATAGAAGTCAAAGTTTTTTTAACTTTAACAATAAAAAAAAATATTAAAAACCAAAAAATTAATATTTATGTTCCAACTTTTTATTTTTAAATACACAATTTGTAGCTTTCAATACCAGAAAAACTGAGAGAAATAAGTTTTTAATTTTTTGGGATTTTTTTACTAAAAAAATTACTTAAAGTTGCGGAGGAAAAAAGAATTTATACCGCAATTTTTAGCTTCTTTGTCATTTGAAATATTTTATTAAAAAAACGTGAAGAGAAATTTTTTACATGACAAGTATTATATTTTTTTCAGTTAAAGACCTTTGTCGTCTGCATATGTATTTTTAATATGTTTTAAAAAAACGTTATATAAAATATATATTTAACAATAATTAAAATCAAAATATTTTAAATGCTTTCTTTTGCTAACGTTCTTTCCATGTTTTGCTCTGTGTTTCGTTGTTTATATTAGAATGCTCCATTTAAATTTTTTTCTAAGAGACGCAAAAATTTTATTAGAGGTCATTGCCATTCATCAAATTTTGTAAATGCTGAGGAGGCAGAAATGTTATTATGTTAATTTTATCGCTCGCTATTCAATCGCCTTTTTACTTTGTTGCTCAATAGATCAACAAGTTCAAAATTGTTTTAAACTGTTGGAATTCTTAGGAATGATTATTTCAAGTTTTTAATATTATCAGTTGCTAAATAACATTAAAATAATAAATTATTAAAGCGGCATCCATGTATCATTTTTCATTTAATCTTTTATTTCCCACCGAATGTGAAATAAGCTTAATTATGCTGTAGGTCATTTTTTAGTACATGTGTTATCTGCTAATCCCTTTAAATTTATTCCCAAAAAAAAAAAAAAAAAAACTAAAGCATAAAATTGCTAAAAATATTCCAATAAGTAATTTCATTAATTCTTACCGGTTTTTTTGTTAATTTTTCTTTTTTTTTATTGCAGCTCGCGACAACGACGACCTTCACGACAAAAGAAATCAACTTAATCTACATTGGCGGCAGCAAAAGCAGTAACAAGCTCAGCAAATGGGATGAAAAAAGTTCATGGTTTAATGGAAATAAATGGTTTAATGAAAAGAATTATAAAACGACAACAGTGACAACAAAATATTATGTTGAACAGCATCCAAACAGAAGTTGTATGAAATAAATTTAAATCACTTTCTAAAATTAAAAATAATTGCTTTTTTAAAAAGGCGAAGAAGTGTAAATAAAATAAAATAAAATTAAATTAAAAGAAGTTTTCTTGTATTTTGTAGGTTGTTTTAAAAGAAAATGAAATCGCAAGTTAAATTTGAAAAATGCATTATCAACGAGGAAGACGAAGATGAAACTCATAAACGATGTTACACATCTCCCGTTAATAATGTCATAAAGAAAATGAAGTGCAAAAGATATGTCTACACTATGGTAACCTAAACAGAGCTGTATAAAAAGCTTTATGAAAAACTTTTTAAACCTTAAAAATTAAGAACCAAACGAAACAGGTCAAATAAATAAATAAATAAATAAAAAACATTAATAAATTAAATGAATAAAATAAAAAAATGAAAGCCTTAAGATTTATAGGAAACCAGGTAACATAGTGTCATGCAATAATAACGAAAAATTAAAAAAATTAATTTGGTGTAAAAAAAAAAAAAAAAAAAATTTGCCATCCTAAAAAAATAAAAAAAGGAAACTGGTTATTTGATAACAAGTGTAGTAGTGGCTTAAAAAGTAACAACAAAAACAACCAGCAATAAACAAACAATTTAGTTTCGGCGGTTTTGTTCGCTTAAACGAAAGCGATCAACTATTCAAGATTTTTGCTCAATTATGCGAAGAAATCTACGTCTAGACTGGAGGGCTTTAGCGCTGCTGGGTGCCCTCCTTTCGATTATAATCGATTGGCCGGGTTTAGTATATGCCATGCCAACAATATTGCCACCAGCGGCCGCACCTTTAGATACATTTAATACAATTAAAAGCGATAAAATATTAAGTTTTTTTCCTGCCGACCAAAATAACTCTATCGTGGATAATCACTCACAACAGAAGGATAGTAAAATGAAAAATAAATTTAGCAACAATCAAATAAAAAACGAAAATTTAAAAAGTGTCTTAACAACGACAACTGCGCTACCCACGCCAGCAACGACTTTGTATGCTAAGAAAACGATAGCGGAAACAAAGCAACAGCCACAACAACGACTTACGACGACTTATGAGAAGCAGCAGGTTAACGGAAATTATAATATTATTAATGATAAACAAACAAATGATAATAAACAAGAAAAACAAATAAAAGAAACTGCCATTCATAAAGCCCACGAACAGGAAAACTCACAAGGGAAACAAGTAAGAGAAATAGCCACTTTAGAAGAGGTATCATTATCAATTATCAATACTCATACAAAAAACTCAACAAAAACCATGATAAGTTTGTCAAAGTCCACCAAAATACAACCCATCACATCAAGTACACTCACCACCACCGAATCATCAGCCAAAATACAATCCAGCTTAATGCCTACAACTTTAGCTGATCAATCAAATGAACAGCAACCCGTTTTAAGCAATAATAACAATAACAATAACAATAACAATAACAATAACAATAATAATAATTTAATTACTAAAAACATATTAAATAATTTTAAATTTTCATCATCTCATCATTTGGCCATATTATCAAGAACGGAACGCAGTGTACGCTCTCCCTCCTCGTCATCAGTTTCAACGGCCAATGTTAGTTCCTGGAGCATACCGCTAGTTTTAAGTAGCAGTAGAAGCAGCAGCAGTCGTGGTAGTAGAAGCAGCAGTGCTGTTGGTGGTGTTCTGGTGAGACGTTCATCTGATATGAGTGTTTCGAAATCAAAAAGACTGAATAATTCTAGAAATTTACATCATAAAAATAATTTGGATCGTAATGAACGTTCTACAGTATCACATCTGTCGGGACCATCACGTAAAATACAATTGTTCATTAAGAATCGTTTCATACAATTGCTGCCCGATGGAACAGTTCATGGAACGCAAGACGAACAATGTGACTACAGTAAGTAAAAAAATTTTTTATTAGTGTTCTTACTTCTTTAACCACACAAAAAATTTCATTAATCAAAACTTTTTTTAAATAGATTCAAGTTTAGACTCCGTAAATTCACTACACTTTTATTTAAGTTATAAATAGCGTGCGTTGAAGGTATTGCACATTCGAAATGGTTAACGGTCGATTTTGCAATCTACTGTTCAACGAATCGACACGCTATTAATGTAGAAAGATACGATAACTTAATTTATGTTTTTTATACCCTTCATCACTAAGAGTGGACTAACTAATTTTGTCAGTTTGTTTGTAATTTCTACAATATCAATTTCCGACCGCATAAAGTATATATATTCCGACTTCTTATGCATAACGAAGTCAATTGAGCGATGTCCGTCTGTCTGTCTGTGTAAGTGTTGAAATCAAGTTTGCCGAGGAACTAGATCATCTATCAGACATAGTGTCGAAAAAGATGCTATTGGAAATCAACAAGATCGGTCCATGAACTTCGAGGCAGCGTGCAAAAACCACGCCTACCTCTTATTTTTTCAAATCATTTGGAACAATGAAGTTACTCCAATTAAAAAAGCAAATATATGGACTGATAGAGAATTAAAAAATAAGAAAAAACATCATGTGAAAAACTTGCACACGCCCATATTTTCCGATTATAGCCCTCCAAAATTTTTAAAATTTTTAAAATATCAACGTGAGTATCATTTTAAAAGCTCTTGAAGAGATTCTTAAAAAAATAATATATTTTTTTTTAATGTTTAACCTATTAAGAGCCGATGGCATTATCATCTAAAATTATTGTATGTAGTATTTAAATTTGTTCTTGTTTTTTTAATTCTCTGTCACCGCAATATTTGTTTTTTTTTTTTTTTTTTTTTTTTTTTTTTGATAGGAGCTTCTTCACTAAACTAGATTTACATAAATGGTGAAGGGAATATCAGATTCGGCATAGCCGAATATAGCTCTCTACTTATTCTTGTTCTTATCTTTTTTAGACAAGTGATATACCCGCCATTATTGAAACTTTGTTGCTATCTAGTAAAAATAATTGTACTAAACGTAACTACTTCCCTGGTAGATTATATATTCGCCTAAAATAATTAAGCCCACTTCGCCCAATGCGTCCTTCTTTATTTAATACCTACATTTCATATACAAGTAGTTTTTCAATATAATTTATAACGTCATACAAAAACAACGGACAATTTTCATTAAAAATTTGGAGATCATTTGAAAAATAATTTTTTTTTGTAAAAAGCAATACAAATTTAAATACGAACTTCAGTTTGCCTAAAAATTATTTAATTGTTTATATTCAAAATATCGGAGAATTTGTTTTCACATTTAGCGTCTCATTTTTAGTTTTTTCGTCCAATTTAAGTGAGATACATTTAAAAATGAGAGAAAATTATTAAATTAAATTTAATGCCATGCGTAAACATGTTTACTTTGCAATAATCACCGTGTTTCTTCAATATTACATGCTGCGATGAGAAGAAGAAGAAACAACTAAAATGACCAAATGAAAATTTTATGAAGGAAAATAAAAGAAAATATAAAAATAGTCGTCCAAGGATTACTGAGCTTTTGCATAATTTTTGATTATTTTTTTTTTCTTTTCGCTTTAATGGTGAAATGTAGTTTCCATCTAATCAAATTGGCTTGAGGTATAAGAATTTTTAGTTTAGTGAAATGGTCATATGGATATGCTTTTACCACAGTAATATATTTCATATTATATTTAAAGGAATCGAACACAATTGATGTATATTAACTTTAAAATGGTTCAAAAAAATAAAATTCATATTGAAATAAAATATATATAATCTTTTGCTAATCGTAAAAAAACAGAGTAGAGCCGTAATAATTCGTATCCCGATTAATCGATAGTACTGCAAATTCACAAAAAATATAGCCGTGTTTAGGAAAAATTTCTTTAAATCGTAGAAATTTACTACAGTTTATAACTTCGATAAATAGTATTTTATTCAAGTAAACCATCCTTTTAAAACTGAAGAATTAAAAGTTTTATGGCATTTTTTTTCGTTCGAAATTTGCTGCCAGTTTCAAAAAAAATTTGATTTATTTTTCTCTTTCCGTTGTTGAAAAACCCTGTCAGTTTACACATTTTTACTAAAGCCGAAACCCTTTATATCGAAAGGCGTTAAAATTTGTCAACAAAGAAGACTTGCTGTACGATTACGAACTCTGCTGTATTACGATTAATAGTCATTTTGAAGTTATTTCTTACAAATTATTTTTGGCTTAACTGACGTCTACTTTTAGCTCAAAGATCTGTTTTGTTGCCTAAAATATTTATGGTAGGTGCGCTATAAAGAACAAAAACAAAACAAACAAAAATATGATTAATGACTGCAGATTTTTTTGTTTTGAATTTTCGTAACGCAATAATTTACAAATATTTTATTACAATAAAGTTTTATTCTGAAAAAACATCTTCAAAGTCTCGTGCTTAAAGTGAAACATTTACGGTGAAATTTTATTTGAAAAGAAATTGGTAAAAAAAAAATTATTAAGCAGTCATTTCATTTACACAAATATTATTTTCCTGATGAGTAAAAGTTTTTCTAAAGAATTGTTTTGTTCACTCTTTATGTTCATATTTCATTTCATTTTGAATTTTATAGTTTTTATTGCAACAAAAAAAAGAAAAAGGATTTATAAAATTTACGATCTTATTGCGTTTGGAACGGTCAAGAGGAAGTGGGAAAAGCCTCAAACAAATATTTGTAAAAAATAATGTGAAACATAAAATAATAAAAAATTATACTGTTTATATCGGGCATTAGGCTACTGGGTCTTAAGCACATGTTTAATATGAAAAACTTGATATCACTGCAAGTGCCGCAACGTGTGTATGTATGTACATGGGGTGTGTATCTCTGTGTGTCACCTTAATTAGTAACTCACTTCATGCGTGTTTACAAGGCTTAAATTAGATAGGTCAACTTAAGATTTATGAACGTTAATCATAAAATACTTTTGTTTATCAAGAAAAAAATGTCTTGGAAGATACGGAACTTCGTTTTGTAGTTGATCGAAATACATATATTTGCTAAATAATATTAAAACAAATTTTAAATTAATTACTCTCCATATTTGCTTAAATAATTGCAATAAAACGCAACTTGAAACTTGAGTTTAGCGATTTTATTTTTAATCTCCTTCTGCAGCATTAATCCGCAACACTTTGAAACGCAGAAGGCTGGCAGGAAATCATGCAATAATTGAATAGTAGAGAGTCCAAAAAATTTTGTGTCGCTGCATTAGGAGAATAAGAATCACGGCCTCTTCTAATATTGAGAATTTTTTTGGCAAAACTATTTGAAAAATTGATAAAATCATCCCTTGTGTTGTTGCAGTTATTGCAGTTGTTTTTGTTTTGCATCAATTTTAATGGCTCTATGAGAATTATTATTATTTTTTTTAATTTGCCCACCTCCTGACCCTTTTATCAGCTCCGCGTTCGCAAATTAAAATCATAATAATTTCACATTTTTTTGTTGGCATCAGTTTCCAAAAGTAGTTGTAGACGGTATAAGATAATATTTTTGTTTACATTTTTGTAAAAATATTAATTTCCATTTGTTAGAATGACGCCAAGTCTTATAAGCTGTCTAAAATTAAAGCTGATCATTTACTCATAAATTGTCGGCCACTTCTTTAAACTTGTGATTTCCTATTTTATCTAAAAATATCTTTTTGTTAATGAATTTATACTTCAAAGTAAAAATATTTTTCAAAATTAAATAAATTAAAACTAAAACATTTTTTACCACATATTTCTGATATAAAACATGTCTGCTAAATACAAAAGTTTCTATGGTTGTGAACAAAAATAAAAAATAATCAGATAAGAGCTGCTGAAACTCTTAAAAAGCACACGAGAAACAAACTTCAACAAATATGAGTAAATTTAAAATTTCTTTTTGTGTGAGAGGTAACATAAAGAAATTTTTCGTTTCTTTTATTTTATTTTTCAGTAGGCCCCACCATCACCTGTTTTTTTTCATTTTTCTTAAATGTCAATCATACGAAAGCTTATAACACCTTAATGAACAATGACGCTGATGGTGATAGGGAGATCGTGAAAGTGATGATCTTGATGATGGCCAGACCGACTTTAAATGGTGCTTAAGTTTTGTGCCAAAATTGAGCAACAAAAAATAACGAAAATTATTAAATTATATTTTTTAGCGGAGTTGTTTTTTGTTTGGCTATTGATTTCTTAGTAACGGTATCCAATTATTTTTAGTCCGTATACATCATCGTCGTCATTGTTTTCCAACGTAAAATATTTATGCAGATACTGAGTATATGATTTTCAGAGGGAATCTTTTAAAAACTTTATTTTGGCTAAAGCTTAAGAAACGGCAATAAAGGCGTTTATTGTTGTAATAAATTTTATACTGTTTGGTCATTTATCTTGTAGCACCGATCATGTTTTTGCTGTTGTTAGTAGAAGTGGTGTATGGTTTTGTATTTCTGCCGCTTTATCGTGTAACATGAGCCAATTGACTTCTGTTACTTTTTGATTGAATTATTACTCAAGATCTTTTAAAATCGATAGGGAACCCCTGTCTGTTACTGTTAAGTTTGTTATTTTTTAAAAAAATGTCTTAAAGCAGTGATTCATTTTAAATTTGTTAAACGTTCATTTACAAACGATGAACAGCATTTACAAAAAAATATTATTAAAATTAAGTTAAAATCAACTTAATTATACATTTAAGCAAAATAATTAAGCAATTTAATATTGTGTTAGCTTCATTTTTCTTTTCTTTTATGTTTCCAAATAAAAAAAGATTTTAAAGAAATAAACAAATTTTGCCATCACGTCTGTCTAAATAAAAATAGAATGGGTTTATAATTAATTATACACGTGCCAACTTTTGGAAAGAAGCTGAAATAAAATTGTTTGTAAAAAAGTGTTTTATTATAAAATTATGTTTTATTCAGAGTGAATTAAATGGCCTATTGAAAGAAAAACGTTTATTTTTTTACTATTTTAAATTAGTGTTGAAAAACAAAAATGCTTACGTGTAAAAAAATAAAAGTAAAATGTAAAAAAATCACAATTAATTTATTTTCAGTTTAAATTTTTATATTTAAATGTTTTTTTTGCATTGTAATGAACTATTTATTTAACCTTCAGGAACCTAACTTAAATGTGAGATATATTGCCTATTAGTTACATGAATCAATTTACAAATTATTTCACGCCCAGCCAATTAATTTTAACTAATTAAATGTGTTAATTTTTTATTTGTTTTGTTCTTTATGTTATGAAAGCTATAGAGTAGTGGAACAGGTGATTTTGTAGGATAATAGGAAATTTTCATTTATAACAAATCAGTAATTACTGTGCCTCTGGTGTTACGTGGACAATCAATTCTTGAACCCAGGCGATCAAAGCTCACTTTATGAAAGAAAGTGGAAGTTAATAATTTTAAATAAAACCTTGCGAATACATTTTACTTTTGTTTTTTTTTATTCTCTGTATGCAATATCGAGAGATACTGACAAAAATTAAGTGCGAAACTTTCTTTTATCTCTATATGATTAGCTGCAGGAAAAGTAAGGCTTTTGGAAAGTGAGTGTTATTTTAGGTGTATCCAAAATAATAAAAGCTACGGGAAGTGACGTGTTCTGTGAGCAGCTAAAACTGAAGATATCATACAATTTAAGAACGGGCTGTATTATATCGCAAGCTGAAATGTAAGTGATGACAGCAATACACAATACACTACTAAAATATGCAATCGCGTATTACTTTATTCACACATATTCAAGCTGTTATTACGGCATGTATTTGCAGATAATAAAAAGGTCAATTAGGGTAGTCAACAACTGTAAAAAAGTACTTAAGGCTCTTCGTGAACAGCATAATATAAGGCCGTGCTAGGTTCCTGGCCACAAGAACATTTTAGGAAATAAAGAAGCAGATGAATTATTTATCCGTTGTCTATGCTTTCAGTGAGCACGGAGCAAATTAAAGAGTGAGAGGATTTAAACAGAGGAGTTAATTCGTCATTCATTAGATTGGGTTCCTCTTTTTTCAAAACACTTTCTTAAATTGAAAGCATATCGTTGGTTTTATCTTTGATCTTTTAAAGACGTCATAGCATCGTACTTATAATTTTGCAAAAGTAAAATTGCAAACTCGTTTTCTATCGACTAAGTCATCGACAGTAAGCTTCAATCTTCCTTAACGCACAAATTTGAAGTGCTGGGCCAGATGTAGTTATTGTATTTTATTATAAAGGTGCATAATTAAAAGACCATAATAATAATAAGAAAAATTACATTTAAAAAACCAAAATCTTTTTACCCTTTTTTAGGAAAGGAAAAGTGCGTAGCACTTTGTCCTCTAAACTGTTATTGATTATATGGCTTGTGTTCTCAACCCAGCTATGTTCAATTTAACACCTTAAATTTTTATAATACAAATTAATATATTATACTGATATAGTACAGCGGCGAAGTAAACAATTAATAAAATGGCTGTATTAGCTTCAAAAACTTTTGATTCGCCCTTTAACACGAAAGGCACTGCATTGTTCTAGAGCCAAACATTATATGCAACTACAGTATTATGAACAATAAAGCTTCCTATATATCACTCCGAAAGAATGTAACAAATTGTGTAAGTAAGTAGGCATTATTGGCTAAGTGTTACTTCTCTTAAAAAATAAACAAACAAAAATTCATTAGATTTCCATAGGACTGTATAAAAAATTAAAAAGATAAATACTTGTTTTAGTTTTGATGAATTTAAAATTTTTTGCTTTATAAAAAAAAAAAAATTCATTGTAATCTGCAAAAATGAGTAGCAATTTAGTTGATTTAAAATAAAAAGGTCCCAATTAAAATAAGAACCAATAAAAAAGGAAAAAAATCGTTATATGATTTATTTGCATACCTTCCGATTTATAAATTCATCTATTTGATGTTTTGAATTTCTATGTTTCTCTGTTAAATTCTTCACTTTTCAGTAAAACTTGAAAATTTTATTGCAAATACAATTAAAAAATTTCCAGCCAAATATTTCCGCTATTCTTCAAGATTCTAGAAGAACAGAGAAATAAATTCAAAGTACAAAAAAAAAAAAAAAAAAAAATAGAAAATTAAGCGTTTCTTCGAGGAAAAAAATTATTTCAATTCGTTGAATTTTTCAAAAGACACAAGATTGCGTAGTGGACAGCAGTGGACAATACTTTAAATGATATTTTAGTTGAATATTTTTTAAATGGAGACACACACCTTGGCGTTCTACTTCTTCTTTAAACATTTTTTATGCCATTGGCCTTTTGATTTTCTTGCGAAATGAGTAAAAGATTTAAATTTTTCTTTATAGTCTCTAAATTCTATTAATGTATACAATATTTTTTAAATATTTATAATTCCCAAAGAAAATATCAACAATATTTTCACGTAAAATTGACTCATGTTGTTAATTCTATATGAAGAAAGTGTAGACATAATAACTTGTCTTGCTAAATAAAACATCGTTTAAATATTATTTATTAGAATTTGAAAATATTAAAACTTTTTTTAATAATAAAAATTTCAAAATTTTTGTCAAATTCCATTTGTCGACCCAAAAGTCTGTCACCCTAAAGCAAAATAAGAATTAAGTGACATTCGTATGTCTATACTTATGTATTGTGTATGTAATATTATGAATTTTTTTTTGCAAACGATTTGTCTTCGTGATTTCTTCTAAATATTTAATAATGAAAACTATTTTTAATTTTTATGCAGAGAATTTTGTACACCCACTTAATTTGCCTGAAATTCAAAAAAGAAAAACCATCAACTGAAATTATTCATAGCAGACATTGATTTCCTGTAAAAATGTATGGATGTTTGTTGAAATTGTTTTAGAGACTTAATAACTCTTTTCATAAAATATTTTTTTTTGTTATTAAATTATTGTAATCATCAAATCAGATACATATTTTTCTCTAAATTTATTCACAAAATGTTGCCATGGCCTACATTACAATATATTGGAGTCTTTTGTATTTTATTGCAAAAGTATTGGTTTCTTGAAAAAAGTTTTGATATGACATTTTCGTTTTGGTAGTTTTTAACAATTTATGTTACAAATTTAGGTGACAGAGAATAAAAAAATTAATTATTTTCACATAAAAATGTAATTTGCTCTAAATTGGTTAAGAAGACGAGCGCAAATTTTTTCACTTGATGTTTTTTCTTATTTTTTGATTCTGATTGGAGTTAGTTCATTGCTCCAAATGATATGAACAGACTAGAGGCAGGCGTGTTTTTTTGGCCGTTGCCTTGAAGGACATTAACCAATCTTGCTAATTTTTAATAGCTATATTTTCGAAACTACATCTGATCGATGGGCGAATTTAAATTTTGTCTAGCTGATCTAGCGCCTTGGCAAAGTTGATTTCAATACTAACACGGATGGACAGGCGCACAGTCCGACATCGCTCAATCGACTTCGCTATGCATAAGTACTTAGAATATGGGGTCGGAAATGGATATTGTTGAAACTACAAACTTAGATATACCTCCTTTTGTTGTGAAGGTTATAAAAACCCTATTTGTTCATCACACAGTTAATCGTAAATTTTTTGCTAGTGAAAATGATAATTCAGCTCCACCCTTCTTTTTCATATTGCCATTAGTCACGAAAAATTAAATGCTCATCAAGATGTGAAAAATCGTTAAACACTTTATTAATCGCCAAGTATCGTAATCAAAAGCGTGGCGAAATTGTACTAGTTTGTCTTAACGAAACAGTAAATGTCAAACTCCATATATAAAAAACATGTATGTGAGTTTAAAAATCGCCACGTTTGGCGCGCAATTGCTATATATGTCAACACTGGCAGTAATTAATATGTATTAAACACAATCAAGTCCACCGACCACCGACTGCAAGATGTCAAAAATAGTATACATTCGTGCTTATGAGAATAATTCTTTTAGCCGCTACACGACTACCGACTACACGGCTACTTTTGTAGCCCGTAGCCAACTTAGGATAATTTCTATTTTTCTTGACTACAAAAAACAGATTAGTGCTGCCAATACAGTAAATACGTGAAATGGTGGTTTTAAAAACGCAATACATTAAATATCGGTATTAAAAACGCAAAAAACTATTATAATGGCACCTTTGAAAAATAAAAATCATCTGTTCATTTGTTTACATTTTTCATTTACTTTTTATTTGGCGCATTTTTTAGGTTTTTTTTTTTTTTTTTGTTTTGCTTAACTCTAAGGCATATGTCAAAACAGATGTTTACTTTTTGTAGTTAGTGGTCGGTAGTCGTTCAAAGAATTAAGTAGCTGGCGACTTGGCTATTTTTGTAGCCAGCTACTTTTGTAGTCGGTAGTCGATGGTCGGTAGCCTTTGATTGTGTTAATTGAAATATGAAGAAGGAGAGCGAGAGAGAGAGGTTTGAGTCGAATGAACCATTTTTAATAGTATTTCTTCAGAAGTGTACACAACAACAGATAAATTTTTTCAATACTTAATCGTATTTAAGCCAGATGAAACTGAAAAGCTTAAAGCTCAAATTAAACTGTTGTCTGCGTTCTGCTCAAAAGTTCTTATAGCTGTGGATGTTAATTGTAATTTGATCGTTGATACTAAACTAACAACCTTATGTTATCGTAAAATTTATCTGCTCCGGACCTACGCATCAGTCAGTTACTTTTTTTCTTTTTCTTGCCATCTCAAAACAAGATATTTTATTTATCACGCAGGATATTCAGTAGCATAATTCTACTCTACAAGCGATTAATCTCAATATTTTTGCCTTGGAATCTGATCCTTAATGCTGACCAAGATAGAAACTTTCTTGGCCGGCCTACAAATAAGTTAAAAGAATCTAAGTTAAATCGAATCGAAGATTGATATTTTTCTTGGAGGTAGTCAAATTGATATAATCAAGAAACTTTGTTATTGTTTTATAGTATTTTGTCGTTGTCTGATCATATTAATGAGAGTATAAAGTATGTTAAAATGCTTGTTGGCTACTCAATACATCACTTTGCTGAAAAGAAGGCTCCTGCTTGCCAAAAGTTATATGTTATCAACTCTGTCATATTTGTCGGCAGGTTTTTATTTTTATGGCTGCAGTTCGAAATACACGTTAGAATTCGTTTAAATAATATTTTATGTTATGTTTTTTTTAACTTTTTTTTCACTATTTAAAGCTTAAAAACCTACTTTCACATGTATGTTTTCTGTTACTGTCTTGCTTTTGATAGACCTAAAACAAAAACATTTCTCCTTTTATGTAAAGTAGCACCATATTTGCTAATATGTCAAAGTCAAATCAATTGGTCAAACTTCGGAAGCCCAACTCAAAATTATTATGTAATTTAGTTTTATTCAGATTATTTCAGTTAATAACTGAATTGTTATTTTCAATGAGGCTTAAGTTCGATGTTATGTGTATTGAAGATTAGTTGTGCATCTGGATTGCTATACACTTCTTCAGAATTCTTGCCAGGTAGTTATCATTTTTAATTTTCCATATTTAAGCAAAAATATTTATAAATTTCAAATTTACATTGGCGATATTTTTAATATAAAAACTATTTTTTCTGTTACAACATTTTTTAGCGAAAATAAAAAAATACGTCTGATTTCGTTCAATTTCGAATTTGATTTGCTACTTTAACAGATTAAATTGTTAAAACCTGACTGTTATTAAATTAAAGTTTCAGATTAAAATGCACAAAGTACAGCATATTGTCTTAGCTATAAGCGAATTGGTTGGAGCGCTAAATTTTTATCTCTTTGGCTAAACCTTGATAGATTTCTTTATCAAATTAATACTCTCAATGCGATGTTATCGAAACATTAGATTTTAATTTTTAATTCATCGAGTAAAGTTATCTGGCAACCATGAATTTTAGTCAAACATTGTTTTAAATTTTCAAAATTAAATTTAAACTTAAATTTTAAAGGTTAAAGTAATACGTACAACTTCTTTTCTTTGCTTTCGCATGTTGCATAATAAGTTTAGTTGACACCTGATTACACCATAAAGTAATACAACTGACTGAAGTGAAGAAAAAAACAATAATAAATTATAGTTGTTTATTTCTTACATGGTTCATAATTTTATTTTTAACATCTTAAATTTTGAACTTAAAAAATAAATAACAGTGTTTATTTTGACACTGTTTTAAAAAAATATTCAAATTCAAAAACTGCAATTTGGACACAAATTTATGTTATTTTTTCTAAGAATTCAATGTATTCAAAGTAGAAAAAGGCAACTAGAAAAATTATCCATAACTATATGTGTTTGATTAGGCGTAAAAGAAGATTTCAATAGCAAAGTCTGTCATAATCACTTAAGATCTACATATAAGGTGGCAACATATGCCGTTGACCCTCGTTAAACTCAGTAAGAAGAGTTAAAAATAAAATACAAATTATTCAATTATGCTCAAATAAACTGTTAAGTTAAATCGTAACAAAGCTTTATGAAGATCTTCATGATCACTTTATTAAAAAAAATTTACGTTTTATTTTCAAACTGTTTAAATAATTTACTGTCGAATTGAACAACAACACACGCACCACAGATTTGAAAAGCAAGACAAATGTAATCAATAAATTTAAATTTTATTTGGGTTTTTTTCAACGTTAATTATTTGGAAGAAATTGTTGGAATTGTTGAAGAGAACAAAAACAATTGGGTCATCAGACTTACAACGACAACAGTTAAATTTAACATTAAATACAACAACAATTTTTATAGCAAGATGTATAAAAATTGTTTGTAAAAATGTGCCACAAAATTCTGTTACGGATGTTTAAGGGGCTTTAATATTTCACTGACACACACACACGGGCTCACACATTTTTCCGATCTTTTCTTGTCTTGTCTTTTATTTATTTATTTATTTATTTTTTTGAACCAACAAATTTGTTTATGACTGTGTTTTTTGGCTGTAATTTTGTGTTAAATATTTAGTTTTATTATTATTGTACATTTTCTTTGAAAATGACATTGTTAATATCTGAAAAAAAAATCAAAATTGTATAATTTTTTAATGCATAAAAGTTTTGGGTACTTGTTGTACGTGTTTTGAGCGTTAAGGTGTGAAAATTTATGACCAGTCAGTCACTCGTTTACTTGACTTGCTCTCTTTAAGAGAAAGGGAATCCCGACAGCATATGTTGACCACAGAAGGCTGTCTGTCTTGTCTGGCTGGTTGTCTGTCCATCAATTTATGTTACTTCTTAAATTAAGTTATAATCGTACTTTAACGCTCACGCAGCTTAAAACAGTTATAAGTGAACACAAATTACAATAAAGGCGACAAAGGTGGAGTTGAGGTTTCATATACATAAATCAAACTTGAGGAAATTTAATTATAACATTACAAATGCATCAAAAGTCCCTTGTGCGATTTCCTTAACATTAACCGGATAATATTTTTATAACATGAATAAAGAGCGTTTAACTTTACAGAAAGAAAAGGAAACCTTTTTCAACATTTTTTGTACGAAGGTGTGAAAAATTTGCATGCACATATTTCTTTTATAATGGAGACATATGTACATATGGACACTTATTTAAGCCCAAAGAATTATGTGAAAAAATTTTATCACTAATTTTTAAATTTAGTAACATCTGTCAAAACATTTTGCAGTTTCCTTTCGTCATCGCCCAGCTTTTCCACTGTATATTCTCTTTCATATTATCTTAAACATGATGACTATATAAATGTGCAAGTTTCCCCATGAAAATAGCTTCCGACAAGCTGCTAAATTCATTTTTAATGGAGTAACCAGCTAAAAGCACGTAAAAAAGTTTGACGCCCCCTTTTTGTATGCATCAGCCGCGATGCAAGCAAACAATGTGATTAAAGTGGGAAGTAAAAAAGTAGTAGATAAAATTATTCCCATGACAGCTGCATGGCAGCCAAATTATTAACGTTTCAATTTACACACAGAAGACACCGAACGTCAGTTTATTCTCAGGCTATAATTTGTCCGTTATCATTTTTTGACAAGATCAATCAAAAATTATAATATAATTACTTTAAGAGTTTTTTCTTATTTTTGTTTAAAGACACTCATAACTCATAAAGCCAAATATCAGTTTAAAATTACTTTCACTCCGAAAAAAAAATATTTTTAAACCCTGAGTTTTTAAGGTTTTGGCTTTTCTTACATGCAATTAATTAGGTGCACAGATTCTTTGGCCTTTTACCGGCAATTTGTAATAAGATTTTTTATTTTACAAAACTGACATTCTTACGGTATTTAAAAGACATGTAAGTGTGCGCAAGCATATGACACCAACACTTTAAATGTCCAAAAGTTATAAATTATTCCTAAGTAACGAGGATGGAATTTAAAAAAATATAATTATTATGAGTCTTTTTAATTTAATAATAATTTATTTTGGGTTTTTTACATTTAAAGTTAATTCACGTATTTTTTTTTTTTTTTTGTTAATTAGAAAACAAACGAATAAATTTTAAATTATTATGCTTATGAATTTATGAGATTTTATTTGATATTGTAAAAATAAATGAGTTTTGTGTCTGGGTGCTTTTCGAAATTTAAGGGAATATTTCAATTTATATTAAATGCCTTTATTTAATAACTGTTATATGAGTCTATCAGAAGCTAAAAGGCCTAACTCGACTCACTAAACATTTCTCAATTTGGTTATATTACTATCGTATTAGCTGTAAATTCTTTAAAAAAAAATTTTGTTGTTCCATTATTTAAATATTATTTAATTTTTTCAGAAGCTATTTTATTTAATTCCACTTTAATTAAATTAATTGATTTCTAAAACTTAACATACACCTGTTTCGCTGGATTCATCTCTCTAGTCATTTTTTCTTAGAAATACTATTAAAATATATGGTAACAATAAAAATCATTTTCATTAACTTTAGAAATTAAATTTTTAAGAGCTACTAATTTGCTCTGCTTTTGGTTTTGTGGAGTTTAGGCTTTTTAACTTCTGACATAGTTTTATAAGCCAGCGAAAGCACAAAATTAAATTCTTTAATTAAAAACTTTTATCGCGATATTTTTTGTTGTTTTTTAAAATTAAATTTTAATCTTCTATTTACTGACCTGATGTTGTATTGCGCACTGTAGTTGTATATGGAAATGAATAGGTTAATTGCTTTTTGAATTTCTTCTTATTTTAGTGGATTTTTTCTATCTTAGATGTTTATAAATTTCATTGCCTTTATGATCGTTAACATCACAATGGGTGTTGTGCGGATATGAATGCAGTTGTATAACAGACTGACTAAAGCATGGACTATAGATTCACTAGGTTACTCGAATACAAGAAAAATAGGAAGCAAAAACTCTACATCAGTCATGGCGAACCTTTTAGTTCAGTAGGTCAAACTTTTTGCATTATATTTTTTAGAGGCTAATTATTATTTATTTTATACACTGCGCTAAAATTAGGAAATTAAGTAACGACGAAACTTGGTTTTTATCTTAACAGCACTCAACTACACGAAATTAAATAATTTAGAATTTTTTCAATTTATTAACAACTTGCTCTACAGTCATTTGGTACAGCTACCCACAGAAAAAATGTGGCCCCTCCATTATTTTTTTTTTTCATTTTATACGATTTTTAATACATGATTAAATTTTGTTTTCATAGCAAAACTCACCGGTTGTGCAAAAAGTGGACAAACGATTAGTTGGGTTATTCCTTTTTTATCGTGTAATAAATTAGTGTAGAATCAGGGAAAAATTAGTTTTTAAGATGTAACCTTTGCAGCTTCCTTTCATTTCAAGGTCTGAAAGGAAGCTGAATGTTTCTAAATTCATGAATAGAAATGCACATGTTGTTGATAAACTGAGAATTAAAGAGTGAAAAAGTCTGAATGGAGTAGTAAGCACGCGCCATAGGTTTGTTATCCCTGCTCTACATGCACTTGAGTACGTTGCGTTGTAGTAGATGATATTAAAATAAATTGTCTATTTGACGTTAAGTGTTGTTGTGTGGCAACGAGAAACATGTGTATGCAGAAGTAGATGCAGGACTTGTTTAACATTTATTGTAAAATTTATGTAGTGACCGTTATTATTTATTTATTTTTTAGTTAATACACTTAATTTTATTTAGTTTAAACTGTCACTTTACAGTCACGTTTGTTTTAATTTAAAACACATGTTTGTTTCTTTTTAATTGGAGCGAGCATACAGTTTTTGCGATGATCTTCATTTAAACGAATTTCAGATAAGTTTTTTGGGGAGTTTTTTTTATACGGTTGATTGATGACGGTTTTGGTTTCAGTGAAGTTTAACTGTAAAAAAAAACATGAACAACTTTTTTGTTTGTAATCCTTAATTTAAGGCAGAGCTTATTTAAAATTACTAAAACAACAATCAAACTAACGTAAAAATATATTAGTTGCGATGGTATTGTTTTAACTTAATATTTGTGTGAGTAACCAGTAAAAAACTTTTACTTTTAATTAAAGTTTGGTTCATTTTTATTGACAAGTGTATTTTCTTCCACTCAATTAAGAAAAATGAAAATACTGATTGAACTAAAGTAAAACCTGCAGGTTATGAACAGGGTTGTCAGATATAGCGATTTTTCGTCAAACGTGTCGGTTTTCAAAAGAATTTGGTGACGTGGCGATTTTTAAGCGACTTAAAAAATATTTGGCGATTTAAACATGTCTTTATAAGCAATAAATCGCCTCTTCAAATTTCGATAAGAAAAAATCATAAATCAACAATATTTTAATATACTAAATTTTATGTCAGTATTAGGTAGCTTAGTGGTAAGACAAGGACAGTGCAGGAAGTCTGAGGTATATTTAGAGTAAAAATTATATTGCAAGATAGTAAAGGATATTTTTACAAAATATCCCAGTTATAATTAATGTTTAGAGGGTATGCAAGACTTAAATGAGGTTGGGTTTTTAATACTCTACTCCCTTTCATACCAGATCGTACGTACCATTTTAAGGAACTTGCTCTCGCCCTACTTCATATGATGGTAAATCCAATAAGTAATGCCTGCGGTGAAAGGGGTTTTTCGATAATGAATTCTTCTAAGACTCGTATACGTAATAGAATGCAGTATGAACTTCTTGATGCTTTATTGCGCGTTACTTTTTATATATATTATATTATTTTTATTAGCAGATCTCATTTTATATGTCATTTTTTTGTTGAATTAATTAAACTTTAATCAGTTTATAATAAAACTTAAATTGCTTATTGTATATGGCAATTTTTTATATTTTTGGCGAATATTAGCCATGTCGAGGAAATAGTATTTTTTTTTACAAAAAATATTTTTATCTAAAAAAATGTATAAATTTTATGGATTTAACCTGTTAAAAAAACGTTTTGGCGATTTTGGCGATTTTGGCGATTTTGGCGATTTCTGATTTGGATTTCGGCGAACTTCGTCAAAAACAATCTGACAACAAATGGAAGCGGCTCTCTACTAAAAAAAAGAACTTAAAGTTGTGTTTGCCAAAATATTCCTGTTACAACTTTTAAATGGATCTAAACATAGAACAATCTGTAATACTTGAAGTTGTGTAGCAAAGTTTTCAGAAATGTATCAGTTTTCGATATTTTGGTACTAAATAATGTTATGCTGATCCGTTCGGAGATTCTAGGAAAGTAAGAAAACGAAATCGAGTTCCTAGTACACCAAAAAGATAGTAATTGTGTCGTTCAAGATTATAAAAAAATTAAATAGATATTCAAATTTTTTCAGATACATTTTTATTTGGGGTCGTGTCAGGCAGCGTGATGGAACTGAGAGCTGAAATGTTTAATCGATAATATAGTATTCGGTTACCGATTAACTTTTTGCAGACTTCACTTTCTTTAAGTTTATATGTAAAGATTTTTTTGTTAAAAAATGTCTGCAAATAAGTTAAAAATTTATTTCATTATTTACTTATTAAAACATGACTTTCATACTAAAACGAAAGGATTTTAAAATAATAATTAAAAAAAATACAACTCAGAAGAAAAAGTTATAAATAAACAACAAAAATCTTTATACTTAAAAGTTTCCATATCTAGAAGATAAAAACGTAACCCGGTTATGATTGCTATAATGTTAGCCTATTATAGCCGTCTGTAAGAGGATTTTATCAGTGGAAGACACAAACAAATATATACTAAAATATTGTTAAAAAAAATTAAAAGGCAGAAACTTGAAATTTACATAGAGAGCGTAGAGCAATGCCCGCAACAATAATAAGTTTAAGATATAATATTGAAAATTACATGGAGTGCTCACAGAGATTTTTGACATATATGATATTATTTCTAAACTGCCTTTATATAAAAAGATTTAAAGGGTGTACCCATAAAAACGTGAAATTCGCGACTGAAAAAAAATTTAAATTAATTCTTTAAAAGACAGACACTTGAAGTTATCAACGGCTCTCAAGCACATAAAGTTTAAAATTCAAGATGGTCCCATGTCTGGTACAGTAACCTTCGTTTGTGGGTGCATTGATTTTCGCCATTGCTCGGCTTAGGACCTTGTGCGTTTGAAGATTTTAAATGGCTTCAAGTCGGCTCTGGTTATTATTTGGTTTTTGATGCTGGTGATATCAAAATGACATTAAAAAGTTTAACATTTCTTAATGCTGTGTTTAAAAATGCTTGGGTTTCGTATTGTATATTTTTTGTTGTTTTTATTAAATCTTACTGTATACAAATTACTTTGTATCATAAATTTATTTTAGTTATTTTACGGTTTTGTGGCTGTTTTTTAAAATTATTTTTCTTTTGTATTTTTATTGCATCAAATAAAAAAACATTGATTCTTAATTAACGGTCGCTGTGTCAGACACAACGTTTTATCCGAAAAGATGCGCTATATCACGTAAATGCAGACAATAAATAGTAAATGTTTATTATTATTATTATTATTTTTTTTTTTTTTTTGGTTGATTGGAAGGATTAAATTCCTTAATTGTGATGGATTGGGTCGGTCGGCCGCTTGCCACATCTAAAAAAGAATGCAACTTTGAATAATTACGCATTTTTAACGGGTATTTAAAGTGTCGCTATTTTACAATTCTCTCTTTAATTTTGCTTATTTTTATAAGAAATGTATTAAGAATTTTTTTTACATCTTAACTTTCATCTTGAAAATTTTTTTTTTTTTTTGCCTTTATTGCATATTTTGGAATATTTTGGAAAGTGAAGGCACCATATACAACTTAATGAGCCACTTTAAGAAACTTTAGCACGTTTGAACTGCCAATTTGACCAGTTGAACAAAAGCATGTCGTCTAATTCTTTAAAAGAGTAATGTATTCTATTATGTTATGATCTGGGAATGCATCTGACATCAGACATTTCCTCTGAAGTAAGACGTACTACAATGTGCGCGTAATTGCAAAAATTTAAAAATGACTGTAAAAATATGATATTGGTGTAATTTAAGATATGGGTGGCATCTGAAACCAGCTTTAAAAAATATCTAATATTTTGCTCTCGAATCAAATAATATTCTTCTTGAATAGTTTGTGATTCGAATGAAAATTTATAACAACATTTCCTACTTTTGTCAACTAAAAGTGAGAAATAAATACTTATTGATTGGCTTTTAACAAAAAACAAATAACTATTAAATAAGTTGGACAAGGTTAAGCTTAAAGGTCTTATCCAAATAAAATATTATTATGCTGTACTCGTACATGAAGTTAATTTTTTAACTTATGAACTGGCTTGCACAAGTAACAATTTTCAATTTATGTAATTTTGAATGTTCACGTAGTTTTAAGATTTCTAAGTATTTTTTCAGATTATTTGCAGTCAAAAGTTGGACAAACAAGGCGTAAAATTGTTATAATTTTACACATTTTAAACAATTTAATTAAATTTTGTGTTGTTATTCACCACCATATAATAATTGTTACTTAGTGTGTAAAAATAAACACGGTACATTTAGAAACTACGAGTAAAAGTGTTTAGAGAGAGCATGAAGGCATTTAAAAAAAGGCCCTACTTTTATAGCAAAGCGTTTCCAACTTGCATCATGGTGTTAACGCTACGTTTGATTTAGTATGCAATTTTAAAATTTTTGAAAATGTCTTCATAAATCAGCTTTTCTAATAATATTACGCCGTATATTACAAAGACCGCGAGAAGTTAAAAGTTTGTTAGACACTAATAAAATAATTAAGCGTTTTAACATTGCAATGAAAAGAACACAATGTAAAATAATTGAAGTCTTTCATGTGAAGATTACTATACTTTAAAGATACATTATTGCCGTCAGAACTGATGGGTATTAGTGCGTTTGACCGGCAACCTTCATGTACATTTAGCACAAGACTTGTACAGTACATTTGAACGTCAAAATAATTGACATTTAAAGTTTCGTTTTACATTTTTGCTGTGTTGTCTACTAACTAGCACTGTTAACAATAACAACAACAAACAATACTAGCAAAAGTAATAACACAAAGATTAAAATTTTTACACGTTTATTGGCTTAAATTAGTAAGAAACAGATATTTTGAAACAAATGAAAACTATAGCATACAAAAACAGAAATAAAAAAATAATAACAGTACAGAGTATTAGTTGAAGTAGACATAATGCAGTTTAGTTATTAAAACCAATATTCGAAACTATGTTTTATTGTATTTAATCATACATTTTCTAACAGAGATAGTCATTGCTTTTGTTGGCTTGATAATAAGTTGAAAAGTTGCTGACGGTAAGCACGCACGTGTAAAACTCTAGCGTGAATACTGCGTGATTATTAAAAAAAATATTATTACCACTTTTTTCTAATATTTTTAACTAACTAAAGAATAATTATACAACTTTGTTACTAAAGTGAATTAGAAAATTTCGAACAAGCGAATAAAAAATATCGAAATTCAATTAAAAATTTCCGAAGGATGAATAGAAAAATGTTTAATACAATAAAAAAGTTTAAAATACAAGGGAAAATCGGTTAAATTTATAAAAGTTTTCTTAAATAGTCAATTTAAGCTTGACACACGTCATCTAGCCATAGGCCTCATCTAAAGTTATCGGTTACTTAATATTGTGTCCTAAAGTTTACCAATGATTTACGAGGTACATCAATTGACTTTTCCAAATATTTGGCAGCCTGTATTTTAATCAACAAGCATTTTAAATTTATGTGCATGACTACTCTAAAAAAAAAGTTAATCACAATTCCATCTCTCATATGTGTGTAGAGTTTGGATAGTATGTCAACGGCCCAGACACCGTCTCGCCACTCAATAGTATTTTTTTATATCTTTGGTTTATTTTTGAATGCACATTTGTATTGTTTTTTTCGCTAAAAAAAATCACAAAATATAAATGCATAAGCAGCTGACGAAATAAACTGTGACGTTATAAATTTTTTGCAATAATGAGTTAAATGAAAATATAATGCAGATAATAATGTTTTCTTTTATTTTTAAGTAGCCAACACTTATGTTCGTACTTCTCAAACACTGTTAACTAATGTGGGTTGTTGTGTCTATATGTTTGTCAGTGTCACATTGTAGTAAGACAAACAGCATGAATGAATTTTTTAATGAATGTAAATAAATTGAAATATTATTATCATCATTATTATTATTATAATGATCATCACCCATCATTTATTTAAATGCATACGCACATTTATGAAAAAAAATACAAAATATTTCAATGATCATGGACATGTATGTACATTTCTATACAACAACTTGTTGTTCTGGTACTCTGTCAGCTCCATCTGTCCAATTGGGTTCACTTCCTACTTTGGCACATACAGTAAACAAATATACACACATACAAATTGAAATATTTAAAAAAAATTTGAATTTCTTTAATAAAAATCCTGATTAGTACTTTATGCTTGAACAGAGATGGGCTAAAATTAAACTTTTTCGTTACCACTAAATTAAATTACAAAAGCGCATTAAAAAACTTTGTACCCTAATTCAATATGAAAGCGACTTCTTCTTGTAAAATTATTCTATAATAATAACTTACAACCATCAGAACTTTCAGTTTTTAATTTAAATGACAACTTATTTTTTAATATTTAGGAAATATATATCATTAGCTAGAAGATTACTAATTTAAATCATAAGCAAAAGACAAAAAAAAAACGATTGCAAGAGCAATTTTTAGTTCAGCTCTACTATCAAATGTCAATCTTTAATATGACACGCCACAACTTCAAATTAGTACTTTTTGTAAATTTTTTACTTTAATATCTCATCCCTGAATAATAGAATTTACGCTGTTTTCTAGTTAAAATGTGAGTGGTTACATGATATTTTTTTACAATCTTGTAGATTGTCTACACAACGGAAGTCATCTTGTTTAGCGTTAAACTATTAGATGTGATTATTTTATTTTTTTCTTTCCAACAAAAATATGTTCTTATCTATAAATTTGCATCAGATTGAATGATAAAAGAAAACATTATTTAACAAGTTTTTCAAAGCAAGTAAAGGTTGTTACAGTTTGCACTTATTTTTTTTTTAAGAACTAAAAGGCGTTCCTTTTCAAATGAATGACAAGTAAGTCTAAAAAAAAATTTATATTTAGGTGGATTTATTTTCTAAAAGTAAATTGATTATAATGGTTTGATAATTATAATAAATGAAAAAAAAAGCATTTTATGCCCAGTAGATCCATAACAAACAGAAGGTGTCAACTAGTTGTCTAAAATTGATTTTTTTAAAATATTTTAAAGCTTGATTAATTTCCTCAATGATTTGCAAGAAATTCTTTAAATTTTTTTCTGCAGCTGTTAATTAAAATAACGAATATTACAAAACATGGAAGCAGTAAAAGAAATTGTTATTAATGAACATTATTAACACATGACTCCTTTTAGTAAATCACAGAAATTTCCACCATATCATTCTGAACAATAAAGAATGTTTAAAGTAAAATTTTCTATTAATGAATTTTATGGTGACGTTTAAAAAAAAGACCAGAAAATTCAAGCTTAAGAAGAAATGTTTTTTTCTAGAGTTGAAATTAAATGTGCAATAGAAAAATAATCGAGCAGGTTACTAGGCCCTTTAATTTTTTGCTTCCAGGTCTTCATCTTCCTTTCATTATTTTACGTTTTGTATCTGAATTTATAATATGCCAACCTTAGGTTTCCTTTATATTAAAAGTAGTGATACGATTTTCTATCCAATAGCTAATCCGGAACTTGAACTAAACATACTCATACGTTTTTGGAGAGCAATTGAAAAATAAAAAACTTAATGTAATTTACAACAAAAGAAAAATTCTACAATAAACCGAGCCTAAAAGTTTAAAAGAATTGACTATAACAAGCTGCCAAATCTTTCCTTTTTAAAGCAATATAGCCATTTTAACTCGCCTTTAAGCATAAATAGGAGTTGCGAGCGTTGGAATTATTAACTAAAATGTCAGTCAGGGAAATTCTGCTTGTATTGTAGTAAAATATGTTTTTTTTTAATGTTGAATAAATAAAATAAATGTTTATGGTACTTAATAGCAACTTATTACAATTTTTTGGCAAGCCAAAGTGATTTTTTTTATTGGTATTGCACCGATAGATTGGCATGTACTAATCTTATGTGTTATGACGCTACTAGGAGAGATGCTACGGAGAAAGGTCGAAATAGACTTTTCAGGCATTCTGCTGCAATAGAAAGGAACTGTATCGAATGTTATGTAAATATACGTCTAAAAAATCAAATAGATAGGCTGTTATCTAAGAACGTATAACATACAAAAGCATGCTTCTCTCAGAAAGAAATTACCTTATTTCGCTGAAGTACGTTTCACTGTATCAGTCACTTAATAAACTTTGATATCCTGTGGCTACCGATGAGTTTTTCACCCTCTCCTGCACTTATTGGGCAGCTTCACTATAGAATTTCTGACACCTTCCCATATATTAAGACTCTATTTTGATGGGTTAACGTGGTAAAAATATAAAGAAGATCAAATAGAGTTATGTATTTCTGACTGGGGAAGAGATTAAAATCAAGGTACAAGAACCATCGGCTTGGAAAAAAGGCTTTCCAAAAAATAAATTTAACTTTTTAGATTTTAAAAATTGATTGAAAAGAAACCAGTTTCAGATTTAGTATTAGTTTTGTTTAGATAAAATTCAGGATAGAGATATACATGTCTGTTTAGTGTTACATCGCACTATGTCATATTCAGTTGTTCTATTTTAATCACGTTCTATTAATTTGTTATGTAAAATCTTTTTTTTTTTTGAAGCACATAACATTGGGTTTGGTCACGTTAAATAAATTGAATGTCAGCCATCAACTTTATGTGTTTTAATATTTGTTCGTACCATAATAATTAATAATTGCCTTTGGGAAGGTGTTGCTGGTAAAACAATCTACACTTATGTTTTGATTTTTTACATACACATTCTATAAACTGTTATGACGTTCAGCTTTACAAGTAACCAGCCATTAAATAATGTGCTGTTCACTATTTTCAAACACGTATCATCAATTTGTAGCCTACGCGAAAAAATTATATTCAATAAACGCCAGTTAACGAAACAATCGCGCTATCTGCTTCAAGTTTGCTTCAACGAAAAAAAAAAAAAGAAAAAGGAAAATATAATTATCTTAAAAATTGTCATAAGAAATAAATACATGACTGCTACCTAAGTTGCCAACTTTGCTTGTAAACAGCAGTTACCATATTTTGTTTTTCAACATGTCAGTGAACAACCAACTTCTGTTAACACTTTGTTAAAAGCTTCGATGCTACAGACAAACCGTTGGTGGCTTTTTGATGATTTGGGTAATTTGTATAAGTTTTTTGGTAATAAATTTTTCTATTTTTGTTTTAATTGCGCTAAAGGTATAATTTTTCGTTAAAAATAAAAGCAAATATGTATTTTGGTTTATGTAATTGGAGCCGGTTGCCATTTGTAATACTGGGTTTACATTTTATTTTATATTTCTATTGCCATTTTCAGTGTTATATGTTCATGTTTTAATGTCCTTACTCAACATTAATAATGGATTTAATGGATAATTAAAAAACAGCTTGTTAATATGCTGTTTATTAACAAATCAATCAAATTTCCATTACTGCTATTTGACATTTAGAAAAATTACGTTTTCTTGTCTTAAAAATAATTGAAACTTAAACGCAACTTTGGTGTAAAAAATAAAAACTTGTGAATTTGTTTTAAATGAAATTACAACAACTTTCTGAACGTTTAATAATAAAAATATAAAACCTAAAAATTACTCGGTCTTAATTGATATTAATAAAAAATTATTTGTTGTGACATTTTAAAAACTTCAGGTTCTATTATTAAAAAAACAATTTGTGAGTAATTTTGTAAATTCCGTTTTTCGTTTGCAATGTATTTATTACGAAGGCAATCTTAAAATCTTCTCATATTCTTTCGGAATGATAATCATTTATGGAAGCTTTTAAAACATATTACGAATATTAAGCGCAGATTTCTAATACTCTTCCTTTTAGAATGCTGCTCTGAAAGGAAAATTTTTTCTTTGCCATAATTTCTTCCAATTATATTAAGGTTCGTGCATACCATAACACAATTGATTTGTTTTTTTTAGAGGGAAACGTTAAATGAAATTCTCTCCGTAATTGAGAAAATGACAACAAAAATCGGTTGCAAATAATTTACTTTAAAATTATTCGTGTAATAGAGAATTTCATTCCAACAACGATAAATATTAAGCAAACAAAAAAATAGACCAAGTTAATAAATTAATATCTGCAGATAATTTCAAGTTAAGTTAAAGATTTTGATGTAATTGTATTTACTATTGTGGTTTTTGCTTTGAAATTCATTGACAAGAACCAGGACAAAGGTTTAAAAAGATCGATATATTAGAATGTAATTTGGAGCCATCAACTCATGGGTACGAAAAAACTATCACTAAGATGTAATTCTTGTCATCCTGATGAATTTCCTAGGTGGTACGTAGATCTATTGATTACAAGAAATAAAAATAACCATAGAGTTTCTTACTACGTGAACTCTTGTTACTGCTAATTAAGATGGGCATCGAACTTTTACATTGAATATGTGAAACCAAAAAATATTAATAACTTAGTTATTACTTACTATCATTATTCGAAAGAAAAATTTAAAAAGGCTAGAACGGAATGTAAAGGTAATCTCGACTTTTCGATGGACTTTCAATATTTTACTTTACGAATACCTCGCTAAAGTTGTTCAATTGCTCGATAAATCGTACCAAAAAGAGACTTAATTAAAAAATTAAAAAAAGAACCAATTTATGGACGCGTGCTCCTCTACACATTTATGTGCAAGTGCTATTACATATTACAATATTACATTTCCACATTACATTTACACCAGGTTTTTGGTATCGGAATTTTAGGTTAAAATTTAAATGAATTCAGACATTTAGGCTGACTTCCAAAACGTCAGTTGCTTACATTCGAATAATGTATTGTGTTTCATTATGCCGTGGTACCAAATGTTTACAATGCATATCATTCCAAATGTCGCAGATTAGTATTAGAAACGATGCAACCGAGCAACTAGCGCATCCGTTTTTAAATTGATGCTTTATTTTAGAACTTTGTATATGTACAAGAACTAAATACCGCAGCAAAACTGTGTACAAGCTTTGTATTAATAGATTTTGGAAGTCAGCCTTACTTTCACTAATATTTTGATTATCTTTCCAATCAAACTAGTTAGTCTTATTGCAGTAAAGAAATACATCAAAGAATGTTAACAACCCGAGTTTTTTTTTACAAATTAAACTAACAGAAGTTTTTATTAATTTTCCTAATCTTAGATGAACTATTGTTAAATGAAAATTTATTCTAAATTAGTTGTTTGGAAATGCCGTTGACGTCGTATGTGGCGTTTCGTACTTAAACTCACTTGTTTGGTCTGATTTATCAATGTTTAACTCAGTTTAATGTCAGACTATAAACCAGGGCTTTTACAACAACAACAAAATTTCACTTTTTAACTAAATGAATGAATATTTCCTTCGCCAAGAACTTTCAATTAAGAGAATTGAAAATTTAAACAAGACAAATAAAATCAATGATTGTGGCATTTATGGACCACAATTACCAATTCATCTTCTCTAACTTGTTCATTTTTTTATGTTTTCTTGCTCCCCATTTGAAAACAAGCTCAGTGTGTGGTTTACTCTTCCTTGATTTTTATTCAATGACGTTGAAGTCATCATGCTGACTGATGATGATAATGATGATGGTTGCAAGAACTTTCAATCACTGTCATTAGCCTTTTAACAGATTCTAGGTCAGTGTGTTGTTACAAGAACTATTTTACTTTATAATAAAAAAGGTTATGTTGAACTGGTTTCAATTGAAAATCTTTTTTTATTTTATTTTTTGTGCATTTTTACAAACCTAGTTACATAAAATTATGTATTTATTTTATACACTAAGGAGACAATGCTTTGCATTTTTATCTAAAAAAAAAAAATAAAAAAAAAAAACGAATCCAGACACTAATTTAGTCATAAGTGAATAAAAGTAAATCTATTTAAGTATCATTTATTCAATTAAGCACATAAAATATATTAAAAATAATTTTCGCCGTAGGCGTTACAATTTTCCATGACATTTAAAGTATACGATTATGTGTTTTTGTTGCAGTAATTCGTATTTTTTTTTGTAGATAATAAATAAGTAAATAATTCCAAAAAAAAAGCTTTGACTTTCGTTTCATAAATTCTAGCATCTGAAATTATTAAAATAAAAATAAATATACCAACAAAAACTACTCTTAAAAATAATTGTATAAAAATAAACATCTTAGTAAGATAAACATGAACTACAGCATACAACACACAATACAACAAACACATTCACCTTAACAACAAAAGCAACAGCAGCAACAATAACAAGAAAATGTATGCAATATGCTCATGTCACATGTCAACAAAGTGTCAAAATAAATGCAACCGTTTAAAAGAAAGAAATGAAAAAATATAATAATAATACAAATAATTCGCATGTTATAACAACAGCAAGACATCAAAATAGCACGCAAACACACGCAACAATTGTGTAGGAAATCTTTAATTTGCATACGTACAACAAATACAATAAAAATATGTATGTGAGTTTGAATGCTAAATACTATAAATGTAAAATGAATGCCACGATTTTCAGTCTATAAAAAAAAACTTTTTTCATCATCATCTGAAAAAAAATTATTCCAAACGAACCAAAAATAAACAGCTGAGAAGTAGAATGCATATGTGGGAGGAAAGAAGAAGTCATTTTTTCCATATGTTACAAATAAAAAAAAATGTGTGATGCCACTGCCGTTTGCTGGCTTTTACTATTTATGATGTCGAAAAAGCTGATGATAATGAAAATTAATTTCACGATACTTATTGTGTTAAATTCAAATTAAATCTTAAGTTTACTTATCGCAATATTGTAGAAAAAATTATATTAAAACTGAACTGAACTGAAATATATGACAGGTGTTAAAAAGTTACTTTGTTTATCCGCACGTTATGCAAATTTATCTTAATTATTATTTAACAAGCG
Source organism: Cistogaster globosa (assembly GCA_937654795.1). NCBI lineage: Eukaryota > Metazoa > Arthropoda > Insecta > Diptera > Tachinidae > Cistogaster > Cistogaster globosa. The sequence continues at coordinate 119,610,551 of OW569403.1, forward strand.
TAAATAATTTATAAGTTGAAAACGAATATAAAAAAATTTTAAAAGAACACAAGAAAATAACTTTGGTCTTGAGTACAAGTAATTAAGTTAAACCAGAAATTTTAGAAAAAGATTTTTTTTGACTTAGATTAACAATTACTTTCACTTGCAAAGTAAGATTTAGAAGATTCTCAACTAGGACTCTAACTGTGGAAATAATCTGCTGCTCATTCGACTTTCCTCTTTTTAATACTGGATAAAGAAATGGGTGTAACAACAACTCGAAACTCTTATCGAGCATTTTTGCTATCGCCGTTTTACTACAAAATTTCTTTTCCTTTAATTTTATCTTTATTATATCTTTAATATAATTAAATTAACTAGAATGTTTTAAATCATAAATGTAATAATTGTACATAATTAAGTCAATCCAGCATTTGACAGGAAAATTATTTTTGATAGTCCTGCTCTACTTGCGCCTGCAAGCAATGCACATAAAAAAACGTAACCTTCCCATCCGGTTTTACCAAATTTAAAAATTCTGTGTAAGGTATCATTTACACGATGATATTTTTCATATGATATTTTTTATACAGTTCATTGGTTTTTGCAAGGTCTGCTTAGAAATATTACCGAAGTTGAAGCGTTTTAAAAATCTTAGTGCCATGAACATCTCTTTAACAAAATTTCATTGATCCGACATTAAGTTTACTTTCTTCGAGAGCTGTTGTCCTTGATAAGCTCATATTTGCCGGATTGGTTCTGCATTTTAAAAATTTGGTTGTACTGTAGTCTCACGCTTTAACTTCAGCTAAATTTGTATGTAACTTCACCTGCCTGTTTTGCTAGCTCTGATGACACGATTTCTTTTGCTTCCCGGTATCTCTCACACCTCACACCTTAGTTTTCTCTTTGTGGAATTATTTGTTTCACGTTCATCACTCCTTCTTATTGAAAACTTTGTCATATAAGATTCTAATGTTTTTCAATTGAAACTTGATTACAAGGTAAATATTTTTTTATTTAAAACAAATTCCATTAGATATTCTATCAGTTTGAGAAGTTCTCTAAAAGAGCCATAGTTCTGAGCTCTGATGTAATTGGATTTATCAAAATATAAAAACATTAAATAGCATTGCCAAGGAGGCAACTTCTACAGAATGATTGATCAAGTACCAACCCTAACGAAATCTAAAATTTACTAAACTTTAAGCCATATTTTACGTCTCAAAGGCAGAGAATAGTCGTCCCAGCCTGGTTACGTGTCGTTGGAGTAAAAATCAAAAACTGTCTTTTTGAAACAAAATAAAATTCTTACGACCAGTCACAATGATTATCGGTTACTGTGGCAGCAGCGTAAAGTGAACAAAAAATAATAAAAATTGAAATTTTCTGAGACATTCAGTTTTTTTACTCAGTGTAAATAAGTGGGTCGTTTACCAACAATTCAACTTCTCAAAACTTGCATTTTCCATAGTTTTTATTATTTTTTACTTTTACTTTAAAGAAGTCACTAATCAACGATGCATGAACTTTATTTTTAGATTCTAGAAGCCCCAAAAAACAGCCAAACACCCTTTGTAGCTTTTGCATGTTGTTTTTCTATCAGTCGTTTTTCGTCGTTTTTCTAATTATAATACATAAATAATAAACACCAAAATAAAGCAGAACATAATTTTTAAAAACTTTGATGCATTTGAAATACTTAAAATACAATATACAACAACATGTAAATGAAATTTAAATATTTCATTGATCTTTTAATTATTTGAACAAAGTTGAAAACTTAAAATACTTGTACAACAAACACGTAAAAAATAAATTTCTTAAACAAAAAAAAAAATCCTAAAAACAGTGGCACAGAAAGTTAAATTATTTTTCTTAATTGTAAATCATCATTTTTAATTTTAGACCATTTGTCTTTTCTTTCTTTAGGTGTTGTTTTTATGATTTTTTTTTTGTCACTTTTAAGTGTGAAAATAAAAGAAACTATGAATTTGAATTTTCTAGTTGGGTGTTTTATTTTTTATGTGCAGGGTGGTGACGAAAACTTATTAATCTTAAGTAGTGAAAAGAAATGGGTAAATGACAAAAATAACAAAAACGTATTAGTTTCGCCAATAAAAAAAATCAAAGGTGATTTGATGTTTCTTAATGGATTGTCAGTCATTATTTTCTTACATTGACAAATAAGTAAACAGCAAAAAGAAAAATTCCATTATAAAACTTGAAGAAAACTTTTCATATAACATTTTAATCTACTTTATATTATTATTATACATATAAGAATAATGTGGATCATAAATTGTTGAAATATTCAAAATTTGCAGTGTAAGAGAAAAAATATCAAAATGTAATTTTTTCGCTTTACAACAAGCATTTAAAAAAAATAAAATCTTGAAGATCAGGTACTAGGATAATACAATGCTAATTGAATGTATATATGCAGATGTCAAAACTAGCTTACTTGGGTGAATTAATAAATAAACCAATATACATTTATACCATCTTCAATTTTGTTGCCACACAGCAGCAAATGGGTTTTCACTTTTTTTGTTTTTTTTTCTAACTTTCATTTATTAAATAAAAGCAATCATCCGCAAGTTTCCTAAGCTAAATTTGTTATACATTTGAAATATGATTTTCTTCAGAAACCGAGACGTCGTCTACATTACTGGTACTTTTAATGACTATTGCAGAAAAGATTAATTTTAAAGAAAATCTTACTTTGTACGCCCTAAAGCGTGCTTTATTTATTTCTATATGATTACGTGCCAATATGAAGGCAAAATACTTTTTTAAAGGTTAAATAGGAGCACAACATCAAAAGAAAATTATCTATTATGTTAAATTTCCATTGGATATGTCTATATATGTTGTTATTCTTCGTCAATTGATTATTATGATGCAGTCTGTTTTTAGAAACTGTATCAATTTGCTTCTACCAATCGGTTGGTAAGACATGCGATCGCAGTTTTGGAATCATCGCTAAGTTTATGATTTTTTAAAGACATTTTAATTTTCTTTCATATCTCATATATTGAAATTTTAATGAAATGATTTTTTTACTTTGACCTTAAAAATTAGAGTTACCAAATTTGTACACACTACCTATTTAATAATAAAAAATTAAACATTTTATTGCAATTTGGTTAACAGAAATAATTTTAAATTTATTGCTCTAGTTTTTTTTATGTTAAAACCAAATATGCCCTAATAAACGGAATCTTACAATGTTTTTGTTTTCAGTTCAAGAGAATTGATATTTTTTTACAACAAGAAACTTTTGTATTTTTACTTCACGATTTTTACTTTGTTGTGTTTTTTTTGTTGTTGCAAAATATTTTTTTTTTTTGTAAAATAACAATAGCATTTTATTTTTCAATTCTAAAAAAATAAAACTTATGCTTTTACATTTGCTAATTGAATGGACACGTTCAAAAAAATAATTATTTATGATAGAAACAAATACAAAAAAGAGACCTAAATTTTTTATTTGCATCACTTACAAATCGCAAATGTTTGTAAAAAATTATAGACTTTAGTTTTCTGGCTCAAAAAAAAAACCTTAAATTCTGCTCGCTGTAGGTCACATGAATTTTATATTAAAAAAGAAGCGTTTTATATTAAAGTTATTTAGGTAAAGTTTTTAAGAAACAGATATTATCTCTCATGGGCTATAAAAGTTCCTTTGAATTGTATTCAAGATGTTCAATATAAATAATTTTTTCCTTACAATCTAACGCCTTTAAATAAATTACTTAAAAGAATTTTTATAGTTTTCTGGGTAGAAATTAAAAAATAAAATAGAAGCGAATATTGATTCCGAACAAATTATTTCTAGATTTCAAGCAACCACATTTTGAATGCTCACTCTAAGCTTAAAAGCTTCTTAGTTTCTATATAAATTTCAAATAAAGAAAATGTGTTTTATGTTTTGCTTTGGGATACACAGGAATTCAACGATTATTATTCAATATAAAAAATGATTCCCTCCAATGTAATAATACAAGACAATAACATTAAAGTGAAAGTTATAACAATAACAAGTACAAGTACATTCATTATGACTTTTTCATTGTTGTAAATTTTGTTTAAATTTTAATTGGGTGCTGCTGCTTTTTTAAGCCGCTGTAGAGCCTATAAAACACAAAATAATAATAAAAATAAAAAAGTAAGTGGCCTTAAAACATGCGAAATTTTTCTTAACGCACAGATTATCTTACTTATATTACGAAAAAGAAAACGTTGATTTTTAAAAGCAGTTAAATAAAATTTAATTGTTTAATAACACTGCTCTGCAAAAAAAAAAATACTGTTTGGCTCTCATTTAAATTAAAGTACGTGGACTATATTATCTTTGATGTGCTGAACTCAAATTCGTTTTCGGTTTTTCTCCATCACGTAGGGTTTTTTTTGGATGGGCGTGGCAAAATTTTCCCTTAAAATAAGTCAGGTAAACAAACATATTTCACCCTAATACTACGAACACAACTGGGACGAACGACGAATTTCGTCCAACATGACGAATTCGTCAATAAAACTTCGTTAAGTAAATTCGTCGTATAAAGCACAACAACGACGACAAAATTTTCTTATTTTTTTACTTATGTCTACTTTTTGTGAGTTGATAGGCAGACCATATAAAAAATAATATTTGAAAAATAAACAATAAAATATTAAAATAAAAACACAACTTAAAACAAATTATATATTCAACTACTTATTTGTTCACTTATATTTAATGCTATAAGATACAAATAAATCAATCAATATTTCAAGCAAAGTTTACTTACTGAATTACTTCGAAACTAAAACCAAACATGGTAACATTTTACTGATTTGTTTATCGTTCGTCGGCGTAAGAAATAGAAATAAACCAATTGCAAAGTTCGCCGCGTATGACGAATTTCGTCCGACGTCACGATTGATTAAACTATCATATAAACAAATGCGTTTTATTTTTGACGGCGAATATTCGCGACCAAAAATTCGTCGTTTGTCCCAGTTGTGTTCCTGGTATAACTCGAAAACGATTCATCCAATTTTGATTAAAATAAATTATTTCCACATAATTTTTTTCTTTATTTTATCGTTTTGGAATTATTCAAAACTTTATGAGGGAGAAAACTTCTGTTCTTTCAAAATTCCTTTATTTTTTCAGTTTGAAAATGCAATAAAAAAGAAGAAGCAAATATTTTTTATTTTGCAGATTTTCTTGAGAGCTAAATATATCAAGAATAAAATGAGGTATAAGCCATGAAAATCGATTAACAAATAGGGGATTTTATTCTTAATTTACCCAACTGAAGGAATATGTGTGCAGTCAACCTTACATATGGCGATAGGAGTGCGTTAGCTTAGCAGATATGTAATGGAAATTAAGTAAAAGGGTGTTTTGTATGGTTTTTGGAATTTAGAATTTCTTTGTAATTTATCAATTTTTTCAACTGCTTTGGAATTATACATTAATTAAATATTTTTTAAATTACGATGAAAAACTCTAGTTTTACAGCCAATGTAATTTTTGTGCTTAAAATAACACAAATTTTTTGTTAGCAATTTATAATTTTTATTTTAAACACATTTTTAAAATCAAAAGTAGCATAGTTTAACTAAAATAACATTTCCTTTTTCACACTCAACACACTTTTTGATAATTTAGGCTGTCTGGTAATTACGCTTGAAAAGTATGGGGAAGCTGTTTAGTTTTTAACTAACTTAACAAGGAACCAATCTGTAAATATAACCTCTCCGATAAAGAAACAAATTTTTAAAATTAGACCACAAATAACTCAGTTCTGAAGTAACGAATACTATAAAAACTCACGAAATGATAACTTCCTTCTTATTAAAGTCATTAAAAAAAAAGAAAACTCCTGACCAAACGCTTCATTTGTAAATTTATTTTGGGAATTCCTATAATATTGTTGATTATATTATGCTAATATCCCATAATATTTTCAAATAAAAATGCCGGTTTCTCAGGTCAGCTCATCAGGAAACATTCATCCACATTTTTTGAAAAGCCAAAACATTTTTCTTTAAGTATAGAAACTTTAAAAACAACAAAAAAGTTACTTTAAAAGCCCAAACAAAAATGTTAAGGTCTTAACAAAAATCACTAACAAACAAACCACGTTTCTATTTTTTCTTACATTCCTTTCTGCGTTAGGTTGGTTATATGCCGACTCTTAATGGAGACGTAAGGCTTCATTTTTAAAGTTCGGACTTGCTGTAATAAACGACTAATTGGAGTGATTGATTATGGAACTAATCTATTTTACTAGGGTTAAAAGTGCAAAACTCTTTAGACTTATTACACTAATATAAGTTGACATAAGCAAATGAAAACAGTTATTATAATTAAAAAGTTTGAAATTTTTACGATAAAAAACTACTTTGAACTTTTTAAAAATTCTTCTTTTTGTATTTTTTTTGAAGAAATGTATTTTATTATTTCAAGTTGTATTTGTTTTGATTTTTAATAACGTATTATTTTTGTAATTTAATTTTTAATATCGTTTGGAAACATTGAACTATCTTTATGCGAAATAACACGTGTTATTTCATCGAGGCGGTGTGCAAACAAACAAAAATTCAGCTTTAGTGTTCTAAATTCTCTTTTTGCTATTTTCTTCTTAAGGAAAACAATTAAATTTATCAAAGCCTACAAATAAATCTTTTTAAACGAAACAAATAAACATTGAGATACCTACTTTTTGTCAAGTTTTTTAATTCACACAGTTCCCCACTTAATTGAGCATTAATGATCTCGCTAATAAAGTCATAAAAGTTAAACAACAACAGCATAACCGACAGCAGCACATCATCGCACAAGTTAACACGAACTTAAACAAACAACAACAAATACACAAAATAAAGTTTGTTTTCTTTTATAAAGTGTTTGTTGTAGTACAAGAAAAAGGAATAAGAAGCACTTGTAGATGTTAGTGTTGTCTACTATTCGTGCAAATTACATAGTAAAAGCAAACCGAAGTGTAGGCGGTTTTGCGGTTAAAAAGACTTACTAAGCATTAGAGTGAATTTTTAACTAGCAGCAGCATAAGGTTTATCTAAATATCTTATCAAAGGCGCACAGCGTTTAGCGCACAAAAAGCCTTAACGAACAATTTCCTAGCATCTTCTTGATCATCGCGTTACGATGATCATTATTATCATTTGCATTAATACAATGTCTTGACTCTATTTATCAACTCTTGGAATCTAGTCTAATGCAAAGAAAAAAATAAATACAAACAAAATCAGCTTTAGAGGAAAACGAAAAGTGGGAGTATTTTAGTTAAAATATCACATCACTTTGATTAAGATTATTAACTGGAATTGCAATTATACTTGCGAATTGTTCTATAAGTGTCTTCGATGCAGAAGGCGGCGGCAGACCTCATAATCTTTAACATCGGGTGCAAAATTGACATGCGTATCTAACAGTAAAATACAAGACAAACATTGGCAAATAAATAAATTTATACGGGATTTTGATTCTTTGAAATTAGAAAAACAATAACAACTTACTGACAGACTGACTGCAAAAACGACCACATTATTAAAGATTATATGTGAGGGAAAAGAGAAAACTATAAATAAAGAATTTTCTATGACTTTTTATGAGCAGCAAAAAACCGACTTCCTTCCTCGTTTAGAAAAAAAAATAAAGTTAATTATTCTCAGACAAAACTGGCATACGAGTACGAGTAAAAAATTATTTATGAAATCTAATAGAAATATTAAATTTACGTTAAATTATTTTAAAATTTAAATTATACTCAAATTAAGGCTTTAATTGTTTTCGGATTGAAATTAAATTTAATTTTTTATTGATCCAACTAATTATTTAATTAGAATAATTTGTATTTATTTTTTAATTAAATGTTTAACTAAAATAATTAAAAATTTAATTAAATTTCAATCTGAAGACAAATAAAACTTTTTTTCAAACTGTTTGTATTAAACTACAGTTCACCAAAATATACTTTTCCAAGAAATTTCTTATGCAGGGGTGAAATGGGTAGAATTCGCTAAAATCACTGCTATTAAAAATTATATTATCTTCGAATTAAGTTTTTTAATGTTTTCAATTTGGCTAATATATGGAAAATGTTCAGTAACTTATAACCAACAACTAGAATTATTAAAAGAATGGTTACTCCTTCAAAGCAAAATCATAAGTTTTGGGAGTCTAGGATAATAAATGCTAACGGGATAGGAAAACAAAACAAGAATTCAACTTATCCAGTCAAGTAATTTCTTTTGTTTGTGTAGGAATGCAGATTAAAGTAATTAAACTAAATTTGCCAATAAAAATTTTCAAGGTAAATTTGTTCTTTTCCCTTGATTTTGTCGTATATTTCTTCGCCTAGAAATAACAGTTTATTAATTACTTTGATTTAATTATGGGAATTAATTTATTTTCAACGTCTTTTTCTGGAGGTGAATTTCTTTAACAGTCATTACAACGGTACATTTCGTGTGTAGTATAAACGATAACTTTTTTGCTTAATGATTTTTCTAAATATAAGAGGAAATAATATAAGAGAAAAAGTGAAGTGCTTTAAATTAATTAAAAACAGAAATTTAAAATGTATTTATTAAGAGGATTTTGCAAATTATTTTTGAGATTTCGTTACTACGTGATCTTATAGCCAGCAAATAAAACTTCATTTTTTATTTTCTTTTGAATTTCTAAGCACATAATAAAGGTTTTTTCGTAACACTAAAAATTTAGATCATTGATTTATGATCTTCATTATCGTCAACGGTTAATCGAAATTACCATAATTTTATTTAAGCAATTTATCTTCATTCTTTGCATTACTTTTTTCCTTTACTTAAAGCTAAACTACTTTTTAGGGCTTTTTTTTTTTTTAATCCGCTTCAATGAATGTATATTTATTCTAAAAGCCTAAGATCAGAGCGGGAGCAAAAAAGAGTACTAAAGTGATAAATCTTGTTATTAGTTGTTGGTTATAAATTAATGGTGTTTCCAGCATGTTAAGGCACGTTTTAACTAGACAAAATAAAAAAAAATATTGTTGAAGCTGGTATCTTTATGAAAAATAATAAAAATAAATGGTAACAGCAACATTAAAATAAAAAAAATCAAAGAAATAAAAAATGTAAACGTAATTGTAATCGTAGTGCTATTTTCGTGCGAATGTTGCATATGCGGCAAAAGTGTTTTTAAGTTTAATCATGATGAGAAATCCGGTAACGTGCTAATGGTTTAAGTCTAGGTTAGAGTAACAATTTATAAACAGATCGTAGGGTTGTATTTAGTCATACACAGGCTTAGTAAGTCTCAACATTAAGTTCGAGTACTTTTATTATTATTTGCTATTTTTTGCTTTGCAAACGTTTTTTTTTAATAGAAAATGCAAAAATCACAGCACGTTCAATTACAATGTCTGCATTTAAATGTGGCGTTAAGACCGTCATATAAAAAAAATAAAAAAATAGGAAATCTGGCTATTGTTTGTCTTCAGAAGATTTGATAAACAGCAGGTGCTCTGTTTTATATAAAAGACTTTTGCTTTTGCTTTTGTTTTTTGTTTGTCTTAAAATATAATAAAAACTTTAATTGATCCTTTGGAACAGCAGTTTTGGGAACTACTATCCGTCTGTCTAATATTATGTACTGAAGTCTCTGCGATAATTGATTGAGAAAAGTAATAAAGTTATCAAGCTGTCAAAGTTGTTGTAAGAGTCTCGGTTATGTTTTTCAATGCGGTTAAATATCAAAAGCCTCGTGAATTATTCCATAATGTGGCAAATAGAAAAATTTCAACTAATAATTACCCTTTTAAAAGTTTCTTTGTTATCAGTGGCCTTCTGCTACGTACGAATATTAATAGAAGCTTAAATTCATTTAGACTTTATATGAAATTATTTAAATAAGATTTATGTGTTAATTGATTTGACTCTCATCAGTTACATACCAGTGATGCCACTCTCATTAATTTTTTTTGTAAGAAAAAGCGTCAGTAGAGAAACGATTAAACTATTTATAATTATTTGAAGTAGTAAATTAAACATTTGTTTTCTTCTTGCTTAACTTTTTCCCCTCAATTATTTTTTAAAAAAAGTTCATAATACATTTGGAGTTATCTGCATACGTGCGATCTGTCATAAGCTATTTTATAACAATTATTATTTTCCGAGTATTAAAAATGAAACGTTCGCCTTCAGAATACATCGCTTGTTTAACTACCATTAGCTGTGCGACCGCGTGTGTGTTTTTGTGTTATTATCCCTTTTGGTAATTTCATATGATGATTTCATTTGACAACTCGTTTACACTGATTTAATCTGATTTATAATTATCTGTATTGAAACTAAAAGCTCTCATACACAATCTCATATTTCATAAGAATGTTAAAAACAAAACCAAGAACAAACATTAAAAATAAAATATAAACTCTAAGTGATGATAATAATGTAGCGATAAATTAAAGAGATTCTGGTTTTCTTAATACCATATGACTATAAAGAGTGTTGCCGTATGTTAAAAAACTAGTTTTAGTAATTGGTTCTTTAACAACTTTTCCCTAAATCTTAAGGCCCAACTGCGATAACTTAAGCACCTTACGATAACTTAAGCAACTGTGCAGATACTTATGCATATCTGGCAAAGCTATTGTTCTTGATCTGTTCGTCTAGTTTTAACAAGTGATATTCGCTTTAGCAATAAAACAACAGTAACAGGGTCATTTTTGTACATGAAATATTTTTCGAAATTTGTGATGTTGGTGTAGATAGTTATCGATATGGAATACAAAACACCTACTTTTGGAATTTTTGTCTGTCTGTGTCTGCATCACGTAAAAATTGGTGGACGGATTGGAATAAAATTTTATGAGTAGGTCCCTTATCGTTGGTTCAAATAATAATATTTTTTTAATTTTAAACTTTAAAAAATCGAGCTGATTATCCCGACCGAGTTTTTAAAATCAACGATATTGACTATTAAAGGTGAAAGCACGTTTCGATGGCCATTTCGCTACCGCTCACTTAGCTCCTCAGGAAACTTCTCACTTACTTTAAAGTTTAAAATTAAATTAATCAATATTCCCGTGTTTTAAAATTTTAATTATTAAATTGCAAGTGCCCGTGCAAAAAGCAGAAATAAATTATCATAGTATTTTGTGATATTTTATTGTTGTTTTCACTTTATTTTTCAACATCTTTTAACTGTGTAAAAAAGCCAAAAAAAAAAAAAGTAAACCGTATACAGTGGATAAAGATAAATAAAGTCGATGTTGATTATTGTTATTTTTGCCTAAAATTTGATTTTTGTCTTTACTTTATTGTTTGGACAAAAATCTTCAGTTTTTTTAAATGCTCATTGTTAATAATTCACACTGTTGCATTTTTAAGTACTTTTTCTAATTAATTACACAAGTACAGAAAATAAGTTGTTTTAAGTTTAAATTTTCGTTAATTTAAAAAAGTAATAATGGATATCTTTAACTTTGACTTCAAGTTTATGAAGTAATGTTATGCGGAGATCTTTTCAAGAAGCAAAGTATGAATTATGTTAAACATATGCATAAGAAAATAGAAAGCTATCAGTAGTTATGAAACCGTCTTAGGCCTCGATGACTGTCCTGGTGACCCCGTAATGTTTACGCATTGAAAACATTAACGGAATTGTGCAAGTTTTCCCCTTGAAAGAGCAGCGGAAATCGCACCCACCATATTTTCCGACAATTGTTTCCCTTTTCCAAGCAAATTACTCGGCGTTAATAGATTATTATGCAAACCAACATCAATAATATGGACCATTAGAAAATCTTCTATTTGCAATAAAAAGGGAATTAAAAATTATTATTTGAATAATTCAATTCAAATAATTATAGAATATTATATGTTATGGTACGTATGGTTTTTTCTTATTAGAAATTACACGAATTAAATAACAAAAGAAAACTTTCAGATATTCGATCATGCTATTGTCACTTTACTGCCCGGATTTATGCTCTTCGTTTTTAGGTTTATTTTAAACAAACTCAAAGTTTTGAGCAAACGCTATTGCTAATTTATTTTTACATTTGATCAGGTTGTAATTGGTTAAAATATTAGTCAGCTATCAGGTGTTTCAATTAAAATTAAAAATGTAACCGTCATTAATTATTTGTGTATTTGATGTTGGTAGCATTATCAAAAATAGCAAGTGTTTTCAAAATAACTTGAATATTTTTTGATTAGAATTAAGACTGAATGCATTTTGCAGTGCCTACAAAATTGCTTTTTTGCCAACACTGGTGCATGTACTCGTATGAAACTACTGACATTAGCATGCTAAAGACAACTCAGTTCTTTATTTTTTATTTCTTTTAAAATTATTATACCACATATATTAGCCAATGTGGATTTACATTTCTACATGCTCAAATTTATTGACACTTGAAGATATTCTTAACTAAAAAAAAAAAAAAAAAAATGAAATGCAGAGAAAAGTGTTTAAATGCAAAAACTTGAAACCATTTTAAAATTGGTGCTAAAAACAAAATAGCTTGACGCATTAAGACAAGCAATATACCAGGTTACAAAACCTTTTTAACCCCTAAAGAGTGGTATGAGTATGTTTAAAAATGTAAATCAGAAAGCACAGTAGTCGCTTTTCAAACTTCAATATAAAAAAATTATTCAAATGGCCTAATTTTAAATATGTAGTAAACGTTGAATTACATATTTACGTATTGTTGTTATACCTTCTTGATGTATAAAAACCTAATTATTCTTTTTCAGAATTGTTGAAAAAAACGTTCCAATATTCACTTTCAATACCCTTAAACCGTTAACGGGTTAACCGTTAAAAAAAACACGGTAGTTAAATCAAAAAACTATTAACGTAAAAATAGATAATAAAACAGAAAAAAAATAATTTAATACCCAGCTTATAAGAAACATATTACGAAAAATGCAAGAATTGTTAGTAATGATTACAACATAATACGAAAATTCTTTAGGGAGAAACAAGGTGTGTTGGTAGTTACAATGGCCTATAGACACAAGTGGGACCACCTAAACATGCATTACTTAAATTATTTAGAATAGAAACACAGAAGCAAACATTCCCTCCTATTTAAAAAAAAAAAGAATTACAAATTAAAATAAAAAAAGTGTGTAAGCAAAACTCAACTGAGGCAACTTAAGCATGTAATAAAATTACAACAACAACAAAAATGTGTTTAAAATAGTAACTGGCTACATAAGAATCCCTTTTGCTTTTTTTTCATATTCCTCCTTAACTTACGCTAAACAATAAAGTGGCGGCGCTTACATGACTTTAACATGTCTGCAAAAATGTTTTATTTTCATTTTTTTATTTTTTTTTATTTTGCCCATTTGCCAGCCTAAACATACTTTTAACACATTGTTGGCAACTAATTTAAATGGATCGCATGTCACTTGTCCACAGTGTTTCCACACTCTACACAATCTTTTTACTTGGATGGTTGTTTTTATTATTGGATTTTTTCTGTTGTTGTTGTTGTTTTAGTGTATTTTTTTATTTATTATTTTCTCACTTTTATTGCATCGAAAGGAAACCTAGTGATTTTTATACTGTAACAGACAAATGGCGACAAAATATTTAAAATTACTATACGAGTTTGACTTTTAAAATTTTTCATACTAAGATAATTTTTATTGCAATTTTTAAACTAATTTTATTAACTACGTATGTTTAATAATAAAATATAATAAAAAACCTTTGAAGTCATTGTTCTTGTTTGCAACCCATTGTGCATGCAAGCTGTGAGGAAAACAAAAGATCAGCAATTATTGCTTGTTATATAGTGAACTAATTAAAGGATTAGATTTATTTATTTTTTGTTTTGCTTTAACGACTGCAAAATTTAAGCTCAATTAATTTTTTGCGTGAAATGGCGAATAATTGAAAAGTTTTTTGATAATCTTCCTGTATGTTTTTTGCTTTTTTTTGGCAAAATTTAGCTGCTTTTTAAAGAATTTTTTGTTTTTTTAATTGAGGAGGGGAATATTTTTGTTGATATTTAGAAATTTATTGATAATTCAATTATTTAGTTGACTTTTAATGTTTTGGAATATTTTTATTTTTCCTGAGTATCAACTTTTAAGTAATGGGTGCAAAAATTTGTTAATTAGCATCACATTAGTTATAGGGGGCTTCTGTTAATACAGTATTTGCCATAGTTTGGCGCTGCGACCTAAGACATTGCTACCTAAAGGTGCGTTACCTACCAGACGAATCTTCATCTCAATTCTTAAGAAATAGTATGTTGATTGGCATTTAATTAACTTATGCAAAAAACTGAAAGATATTTGTTATTAATTAATATTCTAAGAAGAAACCGTTCAAATTTTTATAGATAAAATCAGAATATATTGCTAAAAAATATTTACCTGGCTAATTAATTAAACCTGTCCAATACTGCGTTAGCAATTAAATTACAAATTATTCAGAGATTTACCTAACATTTTAAAGTTTAATTTTAAACTTGTTTCGCAAAATGTTGTATTGTAAATAAGCATGCATACATATGACCTTTTGTCATGTCACAATCGTTGATTTTTTATTGCAAAATAAAATTTTGGAAGGCCTTAATTAAAACTAAGAAGATTAAAGTAATTAAGACGAATTAAAAATTAAGTGCAAAGTAATAAAAGCTTTGTATAACAGTTCAGTTTTTTTTTTAAACATTTTAACTTTCTTATCAATAGCGATATTATGGTGAGCTGTACTATTTTAAAATTTTCGATTTTTATATTAGTTTTCGATTTTAAGTAAAACTTAGCTTATTGTAACTTTAAAATTTTAAGTGATAGCTACGAGGTCAGTACGGTTGGTTAACATCGTCGTTCTGCTCAGGTATGCAAAAGTAAGGGTGTGTTAGATTCATTTACTCTAGAAATCTCACAAAAATTAACAATAATGTGATCGCAAGGAATCTGTGATTCGTTACATATCGTTATACTATAGTTTTTTTTTACGTTAAAGTGAGTCCTCGAAAATTGTATTTTTATATTTACACAGACAACGGAGATGTTAAAACCGACTACTGTTCCTGTTAGAATCCAAAATATTAATACTTACTGCAAATAAATGTTACAGTAATAAACATTTTATTGGTCGTTAAATTTAACAGCGATGTTTAAACAATAACGATTTATACATGTTGTTGAAATAACCCATCAATTGATTGTTTAGAGATCAATGTGAAAGGGAATTTAATCTAACTTTCTTCTATGATATTGTGGTTCCCTATGGTACGTCAATTTTAGGCAAAATATTCGCAGATACTTGTTTTACAATTTTTATCAAAGCCCTTTTAAAATTTAAGATTGGTTTGAAATATAAAAGTAAATGATAAGAAAAGGCACTCAAAATAGAGTAGAAAAAGTTGATACTGTAACTTTTAGGATAAAATGTTTACAAAGAAGTACAAATTGATTTAAATTTAAAATAAAGTGAAAGTGTTTTAATTTTTATCATTTAAATGATTTACCAAATCATGTTTTTGTTTTGTTTCTTGTAAAAAGTTATTTCGTTTATATAACAACTCCTGTTTTCTGAAAATTGGTTCAAGTGTTCATAATTTTTTACCTCTTACAGTCGCTAGCTTTATGGTTTAACATAAAAAAAAATTAAACCAAAAAATATTTTTTTATTTTTGATAAATTAAAATTTATACTCGACTTTTTGTGTGTGAAACTCGTTAAATTAAAATAAATTTTTTACGTTTGTTTTGGTAGTAAATTTGTTGTTTGGTTTTGAATAATCATGACCTTTCTTATAATACCGAAAAATTTTCATTTAAAATTTAGATTTTGTCGAATACAACTTTTTTCACGTAAAATGTTGTTATTAGCTTTAACTAGTGGTAGCTTATCGGCACAATGACACACAAAATTTTTAATTGTGGTTTTTATTTATTTAAATAATGATAAGATTTGATAATATGATTTCTCTATAAAAAAGTTACAACATTTCGTTAAAAGCAAATATTTGTGTTAGCAAGAGCTAAAAAATAAATAATACAAATTACAATTAAATTTCTATTTTGTGTTAAAGTTCCATAATGATCAAGATAATCATGATCATTGTGTTACAAGTATATTTGCGTTATAAAGACGAACAAAAACATTTTTTAAAAAAGAAATGCATATAAAATCCAAGCTTATTATTGATTTAAAATATTATATTACAACGGATAGTCCGACAATAACTTGTCAACAAGTTAATTAAGAGCTAAACAAATATTTAATGCACATTAGCGCACATGAGAAAAGAAAAAGAAAATGATTATTTAACAATGTTTAATTAATTAAGAAATAGCGCTGCTAATGGATGAAAAAGAATGATTTCGAATAAGCACTCGAGTTTTGAAAAATAAATTATTTTATATTTAATGGCTGCTATTAAAAATTGTGTTACTGGGCTTTATCCGGTTTGGAGTCTGCTCTTAAAATTTCCTTCGTAAAAGCAAAAAGTTTATTCTTCCGTGTTTTTTTTTTGTTTTTTTTTTCTTCAATTCATAAAAATTTATTTAGCTGTCTAACATGGAGTTTAAAATAAAACTAAATTAATGACAACAATTTAAAATTTTATGAGATTTGTGATACTTAAGCAAGCCATACAAGACAAATAACTGTGATATTTACGTACAAATTACAGCTAATGTACCCGCAACGCGCTAAAGTTATTCGAAACTTGGCTTTAGAAAAAAAAAAATAAATAAATAAATAAAGCAAAAAACTCGGACAAAAAGTAATAAGCATTATTGTGATCAGCTGGCTGTAAATTTAAGATCTGGTATTGGTCACCACGCTTCCTTACCAGTTATTGTTTCCAGGGTAAAAAGCGGCATCAGACTTCGTGGCTTGCAAAGACCTGAAAGATAACAGCTTTTAAAGACAGATCTGTTGCTCAGTTCTGGCGTTAAAAGAATCGACATCCCTTAGGGATGATAATCTCTGATCCAGTTATTGGTAAGGCCCTTTGAAGAGAAACGCAGATACCGTCAAAGATGCGGTGTTAGTTAAGCTAGCAGGCGAACAATAATTTTACTGGGGTATCGCTAAGCCCCTCGAGAATGCTAGTGGTTAGATTGTTATCAGCCAATTGTAATACCGATATTAGGTGACAGTCTTTGACACAAGTCTGTGTCACAGTGTGCCAACCCAAAGCCACTTTCGACTTAAAGAAAAGCAACTGAAATAAATGTACAAACATATCACTGAAAAAAAAACTTTTAACAGAAACAAATTGATAAATTGATTGATGTGATTGAAAAAAATTAAAATAATTTCAAAGAAATGAAATTATACGCACCAGGCGAAATTTAATGGCAAACGGAGGCATTTAACCATAAGAGACTATCTTGAATGATAGAAACTGATATTAATCTAGTCAGGCCAGGACAGTTTCTTTACACAAATGTTAGAAATAATAATCATTTGTGATGCATATTAGGCTTAATTAATTTTATTCATTATTTGTTACCCTATTTGACCAACTTCTGGAAAATGACAATTCAGATAACCTTGCTTTATCGAAACCACAATGGGGCAAAGTTTGTTTTAAATATTTAATACAGTTTATATTTTCTATTTTCTCGATATTTGCATCTTATTCATTAAAAAATCAATAAATTTTTTTTCCTTTTAATGGAAAAGTTTTTTTTTCATCAAGTTCATTGTAAAAAGAAATTGAAAATTCACTGTGTCAGTTGTCAATTTAGAAATATAAAAATAATCAACCATAGAAGCCATGACAACAATTCAAACAATTGACCACTTTTCACTTGGAACTGACAACTCATATAAGAAAAAGAAAAAATGTCATAAAACATTATTGAAAACCAGAAATCATAAATAAATTCTTCAAATTAAACCACTAAATGCGGAAAAAGAAAATAAAAACTACTTGACTTTTAAACGTTAGTGTAACCGCTATAGACTTAAAAAATAGATATATAAAAAATTCAAATATACTGGAAATAAGATATTAAGAAAATATAGATTAATTTGGTATCTGTGATCATCTAGGAACATTCTTTTTTACTCAGTTATTTTAATTTAATTTCGTTTTACTTTTTTAGTTCCAGTTTCCTTAAAGTTTTAATTTAGTTGTTAAGATTTAAAAAATAACAACTTTAATTAAAAGTAGTTATTCGAACATTATAATATGAAAATAAAAATTAATTTCATTTCAGTTATTTGCTTAAATAATGTTCGAAGTGAGCTGTATATATATTCGATTCACCAAGATCTTTTTGGTATCAACTATTTTTTCTAAACAGAATTTCTTCTCTTTATATTGTAAATAATGGAAGAAGCGTTATTACAGTTTGTTCGACTGCTATAAATTTTCAATAAATTAAAGTAGGATGTTATCAGTTATCATCTGACAATCTAAAGGAAAAATATTCCCATCTTAATGCATTTAAAATTGCCACAGTTTGAATAAAATAAAATAATAATTCCTGTAATTGTTTGCAACTTTATTCCTCATTAAAACTAATTTCTCAATTATTAGCCAGTTCCTGAAAAATCTATCGACTTTCAAAAATAACTTTAGGAAATCAAACGTAATTTTAAATATATATAAGTAAAAAAAAGAAACTTAAAACTAAAACAAATAAGAGTAACATGAACTTTGTAGGCTGAGTATTCTCTGTATTTTTACAATTTAATTTTCCCTGATAAAGGGGTACTTATTAAGAATTTTTGCTCGTCGTTAAAATGATCCGTTTAAGTCTAAAAATCGAAACAAAACACACTTTATAATTTATAAACATCATATTTGAAATTCTTTCAGGATCAATTAAACCTACAAATATTTTTTTATTAAACATCAATCAAAATTTTTACCAACACTAAATCTCCGAGAAAATAAAATCTCTACATTTTTTGACATTTTGATTTTACTTTTGGAATTTTCTTCACCTTCTTTACGTCGATTTAGTTTTGTAATTTTAAGATTGGTTCCGAATGATAAAAACTGTTATATATTATGAGTTCCAATATCTAATATTTGGATTGAAATTAAGGTCCCTAGGCTTCTGATGATCATTTCTATATTCTGCTATTGGGAACGGGCTAAAGTCTTTGCCAGTCATAAATGGGAAAAAGGTGGTTGCGACGACACATAAAAGGCAGCACAGCAAACTAAAAATATGAACAAACAATTGCAAAATTCTATGTTGTTACTGGTAATTAACGAAAACGGGCTTAAGCATTATAAATGCAATGCCGCACAAAAAGTGCACAACGTGGTGTAATTTTAATAAGAAGCACAAAAAATCGTGGCAGACTCTCATTTAGATTGATTTACATTGAAGCATAACTGAAGTAAGTAAATAGAAGTCGCATAAATATAGTTTTTCTTTTTAATAACAAACAATTTAAGATTCAAAGCAATTTGGTTTTTTAATTAACGGTTTTATTTTAGCAGTTCTTAAAGGGTTAACAAACCTGTCGATTTTTATTTATTTCATTTGATGGACTTAATATAGCAATGAACTTACAGACCACTTTATTTTTCTTATGCCAACATTCTTTGATTAATAGAATTTCTTTTTTATTTTTCAATTACAATTCAGCTTTGTCAGTGTATCTTGAAGAAAAATATGTGTTAGAAAGAAATTCCTTAAACAACTAAAATTGATTTGAACGAATTTTTGTGTTAAAGATCAGACAATATCTGATTAGATAGATACATATATACATATTTACATACATAGAATATTAGGAGAAAAATTATTCACAATGCATGAAGCATGAATGAATGTAAAGCACATATTTTCTTTTTCAAATTATAATAAAAATCAAACTAAAAATGATGATGTTGCGATCATGATGATTTAAAGATATTTATTTTATAAGCTTCCTTGTTTATTTATAATAAAAACAGCAACAACAGCATGTTTATCATCAACAACATTCGCAACTCCATCAGAAACATCATCAACATGTTGCAACAACTGCACAAGAAAATATGCGTTGATTTGTTTTTTTTTTTTTCTTCTTTTATTTTTTGCTGCTCTTTGTGAATGTACGAGTATTATTTGTTTGCCTTGTCATAATAAATTTCTATCTAAAATGTAAATTAGTTACTTGTTGCATTCAACACATTGCAATCAATACGTTGTCTGATGTACGAGTATATATGTATGTATGTACGGATAACTATGAACATTTTTTTCTTTCTCCAGTAATTGTAATTCAAATAAAAATCTAATGTCTATTGGAGTTTGCGAACGATGACCAACAAAGAAGGTCATTACCTAAGCGTTACATTTATTGAAATTGTTGTTATTGTATTATACATATTATTTTGTATTTATTTATTTATTTTTAAAATTTTTGCGTTATGTCTGCACATTCAAAAAGTGTTCATTGTTGGTCATAAACAAATATAAGTTAATTGCACAGTTCAATGGCCATCATTTTAACAAATATTTAAGTCTCTATGTCTATTTTTTCTCTTAGTCTGGCTTATTTTGGTCATTTGGTTAAATCATTTATTAGGATATTGGCAAATCGTAAGGGGAACTGTGCCTCATTGTGGTAGCTGTACACAATTCTAATAATAATTATGATTTATATTATATGCAGTTTTAAAGACAAACAGACAATTTGTTGTTCGTGCTTCTTTTAACTCTTGGTTATAAATTAATTTATTTTATTTTCTTACGATTGCATCTTCTACTTAAAGCATTTCATTATCTTTATTTCATTATTTTATTTTTTCTAAACCTAAGATAAATTATGTGATGAGTTTTTCCCTAAAACGTACGATTTTATTTATGTCTACACGTAGAAAAATAATACCATACAATAAAATAAAGATATATGTAGATATATGCATTAACGTGCAATGAAAACTCAGCAGAATTATCGTTTAATTGCAAACCTATCAAAATCCTACACTTGAGAAAATTTGCTTGGCAAAATTTCGTTGCACACTACCAGCTGAGACTGGTATTAACAAACTTAACAAGAATCTCGTGGCCCGCCGGCAGTCAGTAAAGAACCTAATGCTGATGCATTTAAATTTAACCTGTGCTCGTTAAACAAAGCGTTCTAAAAATTTATTCCATATAAAAATGGCAAAACAAAAATTGTTGATAGGCAAGTTTGGATTTTACCTTTTACTTTGTAAATATGTGCTTTGTGATTTTAAAGACGAAAATCTATGATGATTTATTTTTTCCACTAACCCTTTTCGATCCACATGAAAAGCAATAACTAAAGTGTTGTATTTTTAAGTTTAACTGTTTAAGCTGTTTTTTCTTAAGAGCTTAAAATGCTAAGAATCGTAGTTTCTGTATGTAAAACAGGTTAACAAATTATGTGATCTTCAACTCATCACCATACCATACCCATGCTATTTAATCTAATGGACTGATTGTTCTGATATATAAATTCTGAGCCATTTAATGAATTTGATTAGCTCTGTTAGTACTTTTACAATTGCTTCTTTTCGAATTGTCGGATATTGAAGAAAATATCTGCAATTTGGATATTTCTTTCAGTGTACTATGAAAAAAACTACCATATGGACACTGTAAAATAAGTATCTATAATTTTATTTTCTTTCTGGAAATCATAAGACTAAAAGTATGCGTATTTTTCCTAGAATATTTTTTTGCATATGAATACAATAATTTGAATAATTATGTTAGATTTAAAATACTGATAAACATTTTGTTGATTTTAATTTGAAATACGGCACTATAATCAATTATAATGATTAATGAACAGTTTAAACTTTATATTCTTATTTCATTTTACCAATGTCAGGATCTTTTTATAAAGTTTAGAAGTTGATAGAACAACGTCCGTATAGAAATTTGAAACCAATGAAAGTGAATTGTTTTTCGTTTGCATTTTTTTTAAATTCTTTTAATTATTTATTTATTTATTTCTTTTTAGGTAAGTTAAACAAGTTTATCTTAAAACATTTTTACGACACCGTAAGTTTTAAAAATAAATTTTAATTTACAATCAACATATTTCATTAAATTTTTTAATTATTTTTTCAAATACATTGTATAAGTCAATAAACATAAATATGAAAATTAGCTAAATAAAGACTTGTTTTGTTGTACAAATGGAAAAACTCCTATAGAATTAAAGAAAAAATTTACGAATGCGTCAATAACAACATTTTGGCCAAAATTTTTGCTAATTTGAATATTTATATTTTTTTTTGCATCAAATAAGCTATTGCTCGTTGATGCAAGCACCTGAAATATAAGCTTTTCGCTCCACAAACTTTGAAAAACAATTATTGAATTTAAACAGCATTCTTCTTCTTTATTGTGCAAATCAGCGATTGTTCTTAATTTTAATGATGCGCGCCTTTTCTCGTTATAATGTAATTTGAAAATTATCGTAATGTTCAACTTTGTTGATGAGAAAGGAAGGAGGAATATTAAGACGCAAATTTAGTTTATTCTATTCATTAGTTTCTTTTGATTTATAAAATTAAGCAACAACGACTTTCCTGTTCTGTGAAAGTAAAGGCAGGTGTAAAGAAGAAAAAAAAAATATCAAAAACCTAATCAGTGACGACTAAGAATAAAAACTGTTTTTTTTTAACACAAAAAAACCCTTTCTAAGTAAGTAAAACTCTATTTTTATAATGGAGTCTCTCAACATGTCTAGAAAAATGTATAAAATCGCCTCATTTTTTAATAAATGAATTACTATTCATTTATGAAATAATTTGGGTAATAATATTATGAAATGTATTACGCTTTTAAGTCATAACATTTCATAATAAAATTAGTTGTTGTTGTTGTAAACGCTCTGCTATTGTCGAGTATTTTTCTCTGATGAAAAAACTTTTTGTTAGTAAAGCTGTTGCTGATTTGACAATGTTTGGAGAAGTTTGACTCGGGTCGCTCCGAAGCAAAAATCCAATTGTTAGGGGAAATGCTAATATTTGTAGGCACTTCATTGGTCGCTTTAATCAAACCACCGGAAAACCTTTTTTTTTTAAATCTAAGAACATTTTATTTTTAACAAAGAAATAGCAACGAATAATGAAAAATTTTTATTGGAGCCAAACTTAAAATATTAAAAAGGAATGCCAACCAACAAAATGTTGGAAGAAAAAACCAAATTGAAAACACTTTGTCATGTTGATTCAAAAAATAAGGAGGTTATTAATTCGTCTGACTGGTTTTTTAAGGCTTGTGTCCGCAGAACTAAATTCTGAACCGATTTCGAAAATAGTTTTTTTTTTTTATTTGAAAGGTTACAGTTACAGATTGGTCCACTTTCAAACAGTTGATAATATAAAAAATTGATGGGTTCCTTATAGGTGAATTAAATTGACCTATATGGGCTTACCATTTGAACCACTAAGGCCGTTAAAATAGCAAATATTTAAAATTATAAATTGATGGGTGCCCCAATAGTTCATTTGGTTTGAATTATATGATCATACTTTTGAACAGTTGTAAACAGATAGCTGAGTTTTTCAATCAGTCTGTAGTGATAAGTGTGCTATTACAAAAGATAAAAGCTTAAATTGAGAAATTACAGGGTGTTTCCATAAATAATGCATGGTTTTAAATTTGCTGTATTGAAGTCAGTTTTTTAAGAATTATATTATTTATCGGAGTATGCAAATAAAAGCTAAGCGAGAAATACTATTTTAAACAACTTTGAAATCATTCTTTATACAAAACTACCACATGTTTTGTTGACAAAATATAAAATATGCAAGTTTTTACGTACAACCATTAAATAATTTTTGTTTATAAAGACAATTCTTTGAACTTTAGTGCCAAAAAATACTTATTGCTTTTTAGCATAAAACAGTCTCAGTTTATTATGCCCTTGATTGTCCCTTGATTCAAGTTGAAGCTGAGCAGCGTTGTAGTGTCGGAAAATTCATATTTTTGTTTTACCATGAATGATTTGTCTTTGCAGCAAATAATTAAACAAATGCAGTCTTAACTGCCTATTGGAATTATGTAAGTGTCTTATTTATTTGTTTTACGTACATATGTTTCAATAAGAAGTTCAATATAAATGGTTTTATGGCTTATATAACATTTGTATGACGGGTACAAGTAATTTGATTCTTAAGAAGTAATTAATTTTTACGATGGCCATGCTTTTTCCACTTGCATTTTTAATGGCTTCTAACTTTAAGAATTAATGTTGTGGTCTCAACATTATGACGGGTACAGTAATAAACTAAACAAATAAATATATCTTTAAACAACAACAACAACATGTAATAAAAATGCAAAATTCTTAGAATGAGCTTTTTTTATCCCGTTGTTTAGCTTGTTTGTAAATCAGTTTTGATTTTAATTTGCCCGCCACTGTCCTAGATGTTGTCAATTTATAAAGAATTCTTTTGTTCCTTATAAAATTATATTTTTGGCAATTATTTCTTTCCTCTTCAAAATTCGTCGATATGCTTCCGTTTCAAGATTTTAATTGCTTTTTTAGAGTTTGGTTTATATATCTATGGTTTCAGTGATAAATAAGTTATTTTACTAATTGATATTTCGTTTAACTTAATTATACAATTATATTATACTATTTTCGTAGGAGATAAATTTTCATTACATCCGCCAGAAACAGGCGTACATCCATATGTACAAATGTTGCTCTCGTGATGTCATCTAATTTTAATTGTAATAGTGACATTAGCTGTAATGTAAATTAGTTTAGTTTTTTTATTTCAAATAAATGTTTAAGATTCGACCAAAAAAGAGTAATTTATTTTTATGGGTTTTATCTTTAAAATATGAAATAATAAAAATGTTAATTGACGCACTCATTTTAATTACTTTGTAAAGTACAAATTAAAAAAAAAAATGCAATAATTTTAAAATATAATTAAAGCGTAGGATTTAGAGCGTATCTTGCCTTTGTAAACATTAAATATTCTATGTATTGAAATGTACCTTTTCTGTAGGTGACCGTTTTATCTAATGTTTAACACACAAATTGAGCAAAATTGGTAGTAACATCATATAATAAATTACAATTCTTTGTGCAATAAAACACACTTACATACATAAATAGTTTATGCATTCAGATCTAAATATTAGAAGAGAGGCTTTGAATTTTAACCCTTGCAAGCCTGATAGTTTAAAGTTGTAAATAAAAACTCTGATTACTTGTTTTCTTGATGAATATTAATATTGAAAATTTGAAGTTATTTCTTCAATAAAAACTTTACAAACGCATTTGGCAATTTGGAATTATAAAAAAAAAATTATTTGTTAATAATTGTAAAGATTGAATGCGGCATTCGGAAATTATAATTCAAATATTATTTTAAATTTGTAATCGTGGCCAAAAAATAAAAATTTTATAAAAGCTTAAAAACCCGCGCTGCAAAAGCAGTTTGTTATTCTGCTTGATGCAGATTTATTTAAATTTTTAATTAAATAACACTTGTCAGATTTTGGCTGTTATTGGTACTTGTTATCGCAAGTTTTTTTTAACAACTTTTCTAAACTGGATGACATTGTTGTTAAGGACATATGGTTTCCCTATATTTATTTATTTATTTGTAAAGAGTTTTTATTCAGTTTTTATATAAAAAATTATATAAAAATTAGACAGCGTGATTTTGATTTAACACGTTTGCAGACGTGAATGCTATAGCATTAATTTTCATACTGTTGCAAAATTACGTAAATGCTATAACATTCAAATTTTAAAGCCAACTTTTATTTAATTAATTTATCTCTTCTCCGTGTATTTACATATTTCCTTAAGTCGACTACATTGAAAAATATTATCCATATTGTCGTGGATTTTATAACAGTTTAAATACGATGCTCTAAATACTCTCATAACATATGTTTGATCATATTTCGGATATTGCAACTAGTTTCAAAAATAATTGCAGCAGCTTCCTAAAATTTTTAGCGTCCGTGAACGTGTTAATAATTGTGTTGCATTAAGGTACTAATCCTAATCTCTGGCTTGAGTAACAAATACAGGCGGGCGTGAATTCATTAATGTTAAGAGTTATTATCATTTAGCTCAAAAGCTTCTTTTAAAAAGTGCTTATGAATAATTACAGTTTAAATGAAGTCAATTTCCATTGTACAAAATAATGTTCAACTTTTAAACTTTTGCTTCGAGTGCCGAAAAAGCGTTAAGGTAGATTGTTAATTACGAAACACAAATTTATAATCAATTTAAGATCTTCGGTATTCTTGAATAGTCTATAGCCACCAGGTGTTAAAAATCATTCCTTATAATCTCGTGTGCCCTCTTTTAGAGAACTTATAATCAGAAAAATATCTAAATATTTTATTTATCATTTCATATTTATTAGTTACATACATTTTGTTCCTGTAAATGAATATTGAAATGAAATTTAGTGGTTACTCCCGAAGTTCTAACCCGGTAACAAATACTTTTTTTTAAATACTTTTTTTTTTGTTTAATGAAATATTTACATTTATACATTTTAAATAAAATTATATTTACAAATTAATGGGTTAATTGCAGAAAATTAAAACAAAATCATGCCTCTTTAAGCGAAGGTGTCAATAATTGTTATTATTCATGCAACATTTAACAACACTATTAAGTGGCGTTAAAATAACAAACGAACCAGTTAACAGCAGCTCAACAAACTCCTTAACTACAAAGCTTGACTTTTAATGGCCATAACTGCAAATGCAACCTGATTGCATAAAAAATAACAGAAAAGAAAACAACCCAACACAAAACAACACCGAAATAAATACTGTTAAGTGTTTATTAAAAATATTAAAGTCTTTAGATTTATAAAAAGATTTTTATACTTTGCTGTCTGTGTAAACCGAACAACTAGCGCTTGTCATTTACTAGACAAGGAAAAAATTATGAATTATGAGTTTAAGCGCCATAGGCAATGGCGTTTTTGTTTAATTTACAAACACAAAAAAACGCTATTTCCAGGTAGCTGTTTGCTTTTGTTAATCTTAAGCTTATTAGCAGCCGTGTAGATTTTTAAACAAAAGTTAAGTGTGAGTTTTGAACACACAATAACAAAAGGAACTTGGTATTTAAGCCGGTTGTTAATGACGATATGTTGAAAAGTGTATTTTATACCATAATGTTGAATTTGACTTTTTTTGTTTAATTTGTAGCAAAAAAATTTACTATTTGTATTTTAAAAAAATATGGGACAATTCAAATCACTAAACTTGTCTATATACGTGTTTTCCTTACGTAGTTTAAAATGAGTTAATGATGCAGAGAAATATTAATTTAATATTATTTTAATAGTTTGTCGTGGCTTTAAGATTGGTAACATATTAAAAATGTTTATTCACGAAATTATTTAAACTTTTTTCCGTCCTGACTATAGTTTACCAACAAATGGAAAACTCTTCGTCTGTTCATGGTTTAAAAAGTAATGTGGGCGTTTTACTAAAAAAAATTTTTTTTTAACAAAAACTTTATTTGTACTTTTCGTAAAATGTATGTCAGTTTAATTAAGTTGAACATCAACTTCAATTTGGCAAGATCATGGCTAAATTGTTTAAGAAATATATTGAGCCAAGACTTTGTATGGTAAAATTAAAAGAAACAAGTTAAAACCAAATATCAACAAGCAACACATTGAGTTGAGTTAATGTTCCCAGACTACAAGTTCAGTGTTAAGGTTTTATTGAACAAAAAAAATGTTTTGTTTTTATGTTTTTATTTAATTAAAATTGTCAACATGCAGATAGACACCGTCATAAAAATAAGCTTCTAAACAATAAATGGACACAATAAAAACTAAGTTCAATAAAAAATTATATAAAATGTTTTATTGATTAATTACAAGAAGTTAAATAATTTTATGTATTTAAATAAATGTTTCGAATTTGTTTAAAATATTCAAACCAACATTTAATGAAAGTGTGAGAATGGGTCTTAAAATTTTAACGACGTAACAACTTAAACTAGCCTTATATTTCACTAATATAAGTTGTGTTATTACTTTAGAAATTTTCCACTTTAAAAAACACAAAGTTTTCAGGTGGAAAAATAGATAAATTTTTTAAAAGAATGTAAATGACTTGACAGCGTATCTGTCTTCAGTTTCAATTTGTGTTCTTAATTTTTTAAGTTTTTTTTTCTTAATTTTTAATTTAATAATTTAACCAATGTTTTAAATCTCCAATGATCTTTACTTGGTATATATTCTATACTTTAACGGTTACTTTACGACTGGTAAATTCAAACATTTTAAGAGCCAAAAATTAAGTTCAATAAAAAAACGCTTCATTTTTATTGCTTCATTAATATTTTTAGCTATAAATGTCTAGGGTTTCTTTAATTTGTTAAATTAATAGAAAATTTTCTAGAATTTAGTTTTTCTCCTTCAGCCAAATTTTGAGAGAGCTAAAAATGTCCTATAAATTTTCTCTAGGCAATCAGTGTGCCTTTATTTAGACGACTTTTACCATTTGACCTCATCAAATGGACAAAACTCTGCTACAATCAGTAAACTGGCAAATAGTTGGAAGGTCCAAATGAGTTCTTGATAATGAATTTAAGACAGTCATAGGCCTGGCTCTAAACCATTTCAAATTTACATGAAAATTATTGCAGGGAGAAAACTTTACGATTTGGATATTGAAAAAATTAATTAAATCAATAAATTTCACTTTGACTTTTTTCGGTTAGGTGTATTATAATTCGTTTTGACGATTTTTTCGAAAAAAATTACTCTAAATAAATTTTCTCTAGCAACTGTGACTCTTTTAATACCGCAACCGAAACCTTGCCTATTTAAATTCTCACCTTTTACCTCTATCGTGATTTATTAGACAAAGCAAGAAATCGATTTAGAAAAATTAATTATTAATTACACAACATTAACCCTACATAAATAAGAAAAAACCTTAAAATTATTAATCTTTTATACACACTTACATATACATGTGTATTATTAATTTAAAGTCGAAGAGCGAGAGTTTGAATGAAAAATAAAACTCAAATCAAATTGCATGCCGTATCAAATTAATGCAACCGTATCTCTGCTGCCGCAAAATTAGGCAAATATTTAAATAATTTTAAATTTTTTACGGCCACGTTGTAACAAACTAATTGTTAATTTTAGCGTAAAAAATTAATTTTAGAAACGAAGAGCGCTAAAAAATCTTACAATGTTTAAATGTAAATGCGAAAATACTTTCAGCTTCGTGGTGAACAAGGTTGTCTAATACAAAATTTGAGCTAACTTTTTAAGCCGGTATTCATTTTGGCTGTTTGTTTTATTGTTTTTTGCTTAAATATCTCGCCTGTAAGCAAAATCCGGCTAAACCGTACTACCGTGGAAATTTTATTTATAATTGGAAATTCAATACGATTTTACTTTATCATTTTTAAATAGTTGTTTGCTTGGTTTATCTTAATGTATAATTTATGCGGCTGCTTAAAGTTTTCTATTATTAAATTAAGTTTTAATGCAGACATAATGATATCTCAAACAGTTTTTTTTCTGTTGTTGAATGAAAACATAAACTAGTGAATTTACACTTTGGCATTAGTGTGTCACAGCATATCTAAAATAAGGGTATTCACTTATGAGTGTTAAAATTATTAATGTTAATATTTCAATAGCTTTTACTGAATATTAAATTGCGACAAAAAAACAAAAAAAAATTATGGAAGTGATTTGAGATAATAACGATGATAACAAATGAATATCTCTGGAAAAGCCTTAAGCATTATTTAGTTCGAAGAAATTTAAAGTTTACTTTATTTTTAAGCCAAAAAATAAATTTATTATATTTAATTTGGTATACAAAAACAAAAGAGTGCGAATGTAAAAACAGTCAGCTGTCAACAAAATGTGCCATTTTTTGTGGTGATTTCAGCCGCTGTAGAAATGCGAATATGAAAAATTTTTATTAATTAATTTGAGTGGTTGGGATACGAACTCATGCCTCCAAACCAAATAGAAATCAACGTGCTAACCAGCTTTAAAGTTTAAATTGAACATTTTCTCTAAAATTTACAGGTATCTATAATTCGCCGCTTATATTTAAATGTAAATTTTTGTATTAACTAATGAGATGTAGGTTTTCTTGGGCTAAGTGTCTTAGCGAACCCAATTATTATTGTCTAACATAAAAGGCATTATTTCGAATTACATATTCACTCAACTTGTAAATGGTTCTTCCTGCCAGAGAGCACATGAAATTTAACTCTTTTAGCTAGAACTCTCAAAGCATACAAGTAACTAAGGTATCGTTTTGTACCTTTAAGTGACCACCACTACTTTATATTTGATCAAGTTAGAAACGTTTGGCTCATGTTTTGTTTGTATCACAAAAAATCGTGAGTTGACCATTTGAAATTCGTAGTAAAAAAAATTAATGAATACATCTTGTTGCTCTATCGTCAAAAAACTTTTTTTAATGTTGTGTATTATATTACAAAGAAATTGCATAACTTTTTATTGTCTTAAAACTTTTATATTTTTATCTTGTCTTTGCTATTATTTTAACATTCTAACTTATATTAACTTAATTTACTACCAGCATCTAACTTAAAAAAAAGTAAAAAAACCAAACATAAACACTCATCATTAGTTTTAACGTTTAAAGCGTGAAGTTAACAGACAATATTTTAACAACGCAAACATAAATTAAAACAAACACCCACTCAATTTTTCTAAAAAGAAAAATTTATTTGATGAAACGTGTTAACCTTGATGACACTCATTAGAATAGAATATAATTTTTAACATAAAAAAATATTCAAACATGAAGAGAAAATAAAACATTTGTTGTAAAATTCTTAAAAATTTTCATGAAAGTTAACACTGATGCACAATTTTATTAGCATTTAAATTACTCTTGCTCAGTTTTAGTTGGCCTTAACATATATAAGCATTTCCAGCATTAATCTTAGGAAAAAAACACATGAGTTGTCTAATAAGGAAGACAGAAATGTACGTAAATTATGCAAATGCCTCCCATAAAGTGTGCAAAAATTCATCACTCAGTTTGTCTTTTATGTCAGAAATCATAGAAAACATTGTTTTTCTTCTTTTCTCTTAACCATGAATAATTATTTGTGTATTTCTTAAGTAAATTCACGTAAGTTGTTGGTTGTTTGTTGTGATTTCATGCTACTCAAGTTGGTTGAGACGCCACGCTTCATTCAATTGCTCCACTTGAACCAAGTGGGTGGGCTTGCGCCGATTAAGCTGAAAATATCATGCAGTTAGCTGCACACTGAAATTTAAACAAACTATCATTAGCACCATTTTCTCAGCTGAATGAAATTTGTAAACATTGTCAGGTTAATTCTATTTCATGCCTTCTTAAGTATAAAAATTTTATACAGTCTGAAGAATGTCTTTAACTTAGTGATAGGCTGATGTTGCTAATTGTTGATAAAGTCAATGGCGACAAAGAAAAGTTACATATGATTGTTGTTTTCATAGCTGAGAAATTTTTTAAACGCAATTACAAACTTGTGAAACTCTTCAACTTTTGATTGTAAGTTATCTGTTTTTAAAAAATTTTTTTAAATATTTTAATTCATTTATTTTGAGAGACGTTCTGTAGCAGATCACAATTGTTTCGAACTCTTTTAGCAGAATTTTTTTAATTTTGTGTACTATTTTGTGTATTATGTAACTCTGAGTCGTGTGTTATCGTTAACATTAAGTTTTAACATTCAGTTTAATGGGAAGTGCTCTAATGTTAGGTAATGTTGCGCCTGTTCCTTAAGAGCAACCACCTTTTCTATGACCATGTGTTTCAGAGAGACGCAGAGAAACTTATTTTCATTTTTTGTAAGTTTTTAACTGCGTGTGATATATTTAACAGGTGTTATAAGGATGTTTAAGATGTAAATGATCTTAACTATAATTCACGTATTTGAAATTCCATTATCTTCTATTGTAAATATCGCGATCACTTTTTATTAATTTATGTTGTAATAATGCAACAAGCAACATTCACTTAAGTTTCTGATATTCTTTTTAACAATTTCCTTGTTTAATTTGGGTTATTTACAACACGTGTTGCCAACTCAATTCAAATTGCATGTCGAAAAATGGCATTAAACATGCAACATTTCATAAAATTATCTTTGAATTAATAAATAAAACAATTTAAGAGTTTTGATTTTTCTTTGCTTAAAAATATCGCCGTCAAACTTAATTTTTTTGCTAGAACATGTTAAAAAATTGAATCATTTAAAGATCTGTATCAAAGATAAAAGTGTTAAAAATAAAACATTAAATAATATATAAATATATGAATCGAACAACGCTTAAATATTCTAATAAAGATTTTTATATAAAATTCTTTAAAAAGTATTACATTTTTGTAATAAAGTATTTAAATTTACTAAATTATGAAAATGCATACTAGAATTTTCATACTTTATTGTTAGTTTTAATTATATTTTTGTTTTTTTGTGTTTTTTAGTTTGTGATACACAGTAAATAACAAAAATTAAAACAGTTTTTTAAAGCATCATAAAATATAAATATAAATCCTAAAGATTATGCTGCTGTTATAAAAAAATTCATTACATAAGTACTTGTTTTTAAATATCTATTAAAACTTTTTGTTTTTAAAAGTTCTAGTCAAAATATTTTAGTATTAAAGGGTATTTTTTTACGAAAGTATAGAACTTAAAGTTGGCAGCACTTTTTACTAATGGTCATTTTATTAGCTGTGATTTATGTGTAGTTTGATTTGGCATTTTCACATGAATAGTTCGTTGCTGAACAACAGTTTCAAAATGATAAAATTTAGTTTAAAATTTTTGTTTTGTTCGCGCACTACGTTGATTTTACGATAAACATAATCGTCTATCAGTGCAATTAATTCGATTAACTGTGGAACGTTTTCGCACCACACAGAAGAAGTCATTGTTGCTGTAGAAAGACCCAAGTCAGTCTATCCGCCATCATGCACAGGAATTGGATATAAGCCATATATATTCACTTCATGAAAGATTTTGTAGAGTGATATTGGTTTCCGTGCTTACAGAATCCAATTCATGCAAGTTGTAAATTCAATGAATATGCGCAAAAAAAGTTTACCGTTAATCCTCATAGCAATAAAGCTCACTTTTGGTTGATTGGTCGCGTAAATAAACAAAATTGTCGTGCTGATTATTGAAGGTGAAAGCTCGGGTCGATGGCTATTTCGCTACCGCTCGCATAGCTCTTCAGGAAACTTCAATAGTCAATATCGGCGATTTTAATAATTCAGTCGGGATAGTCAGCACGATTTTTAAAGTTTAGAGTTGAATTGAAAAATATTCCCGTGATTTAAAAAAATTTTAAATTGTCGTATTTAGAGTGATCATGATTCTCAAGTACATGTAAAGACACCGTGCCCTCTAAAAAACCAATTGTTACAGTCAATGGCGACCGTTATAGCGCCATGATTATTTATTTTTTCGTTCATCAAGTTAACGCACAAGATGTGAAATAAGGTTGTAAATAAACGGCGCAAAAAGTCGCACAACTCGTTCCACAATTGTATTTTTAAGGGAAACGTTTAATAACCGCACAGTTTCATGTTTTGGAACCGTGAATTGGTCTCCAGGATTGTGCTATGCGTGATATATGGATATGTGAAGTAGCTAGTACCACCGATAAGATCAAAATCACATTATTGCTGATGTACAGCTACAAATAAAAAAGTCATCAAAAATTGGACCTCTAGATTAAACTACGTTCGAGCCAGCCGTGGTGGTGGTCATAGTTAAATATTTATGCTAGAAAATTATCTTTCAAATAAAGTAAATGTCATGTCAAATTAACAGCATCTTCGCTTTATTTTATTTTAATGTTGTATACGTCTATAGAAAACACCATATATAAAAAAATAATTAATTCTAACTTGACTTAAGCTCATTCAATATTAAAAATTTTATAATAACTTTACTGCATGAAAAACTGCCCTACGAATATTGTATCTGGATCAGCTAAACAACAAAGACTCTGTTCTTAAATAAAAAATGTACTTTTATCAATCGTTCTCAAATACTTATTAAATGTGTATTGAATGTTGCATAAGGAGCAAACTGAATAAATTCTCAATTTTTTTTCTTTGAAAATTGTTTAAAGTGTATAAGCTTTTGAGACAGTAAAATGATATTTCTTGCCAATTTATATATTTGTATATATAAAGATCTAAAGTTATACATTAAAGACATTTTATAAAAACGCAAAAAAAGTAAAAATAAATTTGTAAATCTTTGGTTTTAAATAGAAGCCTCCTTTTTGCAAATGTTTGCAGTTAGTAGATTGGTTTTTCATTAATTTGTTGCTATTATTTTTTTAAACAGATTCAATAAAATCAAAATATAATTAAATAGTCTTAAGATTACAGTAACCGAATTAAACAAGATAACAAACGAGTAACTTTTTGTGCTGCTGTAGGAGGTGAAGTTAGCTTTTACCAGAGAATTTAGTAGTTAAACCCGCAAACCAAAACAGCTTTCTGATATTATTTTTAAAAAGCTACCTCTAAAAAACTGCTTTTTGCTTAGAAACCAAAGAAAAAAACAACTTCATATTTTGATTTTAAGATAATTAATATGATTTGGTTATCTTTTCCTAATGTCATAATTTATAATTTTCGTACATAAAATAATAATTATTATTATATTGATCATTTATTGTTAATAGTTTTCGTGCTTCAATGCGACAGAACGAAGGAAAATATTTGAATTAAAGCAGTTTTCGAAATTTTATTGTCAAAAATAGCTTTAAAAGAATTTTTGAACACGACCCCAGGAGACACATTAAGAAATAACAAATTTTAAGGTGCCAACAGAACTTAATTTTGAAAACAATAAACTGCGCCTTCAACTCAACAGGCAGGCAAGTATTTATAGAAAAAAGCTTCTATTTTTAATACAATGCAGTCGTTAGAAAAAGTCGAAAGAAAAGAAATATGAATTATCGTTTAGTTCAGTAGAAGTTTAGCCTTCTTTTATTAAATCTATTTAGTTAAAATAAATGGAAGACCACAAATGCAATCAGATCCAATAAGCTTTAATAGTTATCATAAAAATTTTCAGTTTTATGCTAATAAGACGGTAAAACTTGTTTGATTTAAGGCCACAATATACCAAAGACAATGTTAATGACTAATTTTGTTTTTTAAAAGATATTTCATAATCCAGTTTGTTTAAACTTTATTGAACTGTTTTTGTTTTGTTTTGTTTTGTTTTCAATAATAGACATGTAATTTTTATCTTCTAAAACATAATTTCAATTTAATACTTTGAGAAACAGAAACGGTAGATACTTTATTTAAATACAAAAATTTTATTAGAGAAAGTCGTGACTTAAAACTTTATACTAACGAACAGAAAAATATTTAGTGTCATTTCTTTAATATTTATATATGAAACTAATTAAGGTGCCAAATGTAAAGAGTACGACTATTCTTTTGACATTTTTCTAAATTGGTTAACAGTGATCCAAATGCTTTTATTATGCTCGTCGTATAACATATTCGGATACCAGCCTTTATACAACCTAATTATGAACGCCAGCAATAAAAGAGGTTAAGGTTTTTACTTCAATATAAAAAACTGTAAGCTAAAATTCCGTAATAAAATTTTTTTGACATCTTAAAAATCTTTAGTCAATGTAGTCAATCACACTTATCGTGGTTAGCGTTTTTGTGACGAAAGTTAGTCCTTTTTAAAAAAGTTTTGTAATAGATTAAAGATACCTTGCAAAAAGTTTGTTTTCAAAATGTTTTTAAAATGTGTTTTTTCAAGATCCGTTTAAAAATGGTGGTTTTTATAAATTTATTTTTTATTCGATACCGTTCGTTTCATATCAAGATCGATGGTATCGCTAATCGTTTACACCAAATTTTTCTTTTTAAAGCATCAAATGCATTTTTAAGTGTAAAACGGAATGCCGACAGCGTTTTTGAGATACTGGTTCACGCGCTGAAGAGGAAAAAGAGGAGACAGTGGGCTGTCCAACTCTATTGACTGACTAAAGAATTCATGCATGTTGTTGCATGTTTTGCGCTGCCCCAAATCTACTTTAATGCACTAAGTCCTCGTGCATACATGCAATTTTTGTTTTTGCAATTTTATGTTATCTTGTTTTGCAATGCATTCGTGTCAACATGTTAAAATTTGGATTTTCCAATTTCGAACTTGATTGCTTAGATTTTGTTTTTGCTTAAATTACTAATAGCAAAGCAAAAGAGAATTGCAAGTACATTTAACATTGTACCCCTTTCTGTTTAGCTTTCCTCTCTCACCGAAAACCTTAATAGTTGCACAACAAAAGTTGCAAGGTGTGAATAGGGACTTATTAAATATCAAGAGGTCTCAGGTAACTGCACCATGTTCATCAAGTCATCTGGCCGCTCGCAGTTCTTATGAGAACTAAATTCTTCAAAAGTTTTTAATAGAACTTTTAACCTTCGAGAGTTAAGCTAGAATGTTCAGTTAATTTCTATCTCTATACTTCTTTTCATAACCAACTTTCTGCGTAACGGCATAAGTCATAAACACCAAAACTGTTGACTGAATTATAATTATCTCTTTCTCTTTTTTAACATGTTAAATTTGTCACTATTTGTTACTGTTAACTCAATTTAATACGACACTAAAATATACACATTGTACATACATACAAAATAACTTTATGAAAGACGAAGACAGTGGGGCAGATGGTGATGATAACAAAGGTTGGAAAGTAAGTTATTTTTTGAATTGTTTGTATTAAGTGAGTGACAAGTGTGATATAAAACGTTGTTACAATAGCAAAATGTAAAATATATAAACTTGAAGTTGCATTTATTTTTACTTTTTATAAAAAATATTCGTAGCAGAAATTAATTTACTGAGACTAAAAATAGGAAGAAATGCAAATTGCAAATAATATTAATGATTTTTAGAGTCTAGGAAATTTTTGTTGATTTATTCTTCATTTATTTTTATTGTCAAAAAAAAAAATTTTTTTGATATGAACTATTGTACAATTAACAAATTATATACGAGAGAAGTCGATAAATCTTTATTCAAAAGTAGATACAAATATTTGGTTATTTAATTTTTTTTATTTTAAGCCGTAGTCGACTCGACATACTTGCATATGTGTCTCGTTATACGGTGTGTACGTCGAGGCGCTTCTTTAATTTTGGATACAAGAGAGTAGAATTCAAAATTAAAATGCTACTGAATTTAAATCAAAAAAACAAAGTTCTCTGTTGTGTGTTGGTAAAGTAACTGCCAATTTAAAACCAGATGATATTTTTGCACAAATTTTATTTGTAAAATTTTTATTAAACAGCTAAACTAAATTACTTGATTTGTTTATATTGGTTTTTAAAATAAAATAATGGATTTTATGCAAAATAAGAGTGAAAACTTAATATTTTTTTAAAGCATCTTTTCTTTTATGAGACTGGTTTTTAATTTTGTGCTCTTATATATGTTATTTAAAATGAACAAAAGTTACTTTGTGATTTTGAATATTAAAAGCAAACCCTTTAATAACCATAGACAAAATCATGGGAATCACCTCTGCGGCAAATATTTTAATGCCATTAATATTTTGGACCTATTTCTTTAAAGGAGTTTTTGCAAGCAGTATGAAAAAAATCAAGTTATCTTAGCTTAATAATTTTTAAAACAAAACACAATTTTTAACAAAGTTTTCCATTTCACCAAAACTTTTTGAATTTGCCCTCGTATGTATGATAAAAAATAAAAGCTGCCGACTTAAAGTAAACTTCCAAATAAGAAGTACAATTTGTTATGAATATGAACATGTGCTCGTTGCCATTCTTCTGGTTGTCAACACTGTAATATTTTTGTGGCTTTTTCGGTTTGTTGTATTTTAATGTTTTCGTTTAATATGTTGTTTACAAGAGCATTTTACCGCTGGAACACGTTGTGGCACGAGTGCATTTTGACACTTAAGAACTTTGACTATTTTCTTTCACTATTCTAAATATCATATTTTGTATGTGCATGAATATGAATGAATGTTTATATTTAATTTAAAATTGTTTTTGATATTGAACTAAATTAATTCTTCTCAAGGGAAACCACAAGAATTTAGTGTTAAATATTTTCGGTTTGAAAACGTCTTTAAGAAGGTGCTAGAGAAGGGCGGTATATAAATACCTACGTATATTAACATATACACATAATTATTTATAAATCAAACGGATTTTTCATATTAAGAGGATGTGTGAATGTTAAATTTTAAACAAAAATATTATTTGGGGTTTTCTATGTGATGTGAGAATAAAACAAAGATATATTTATGGTTGTATATGTATATTTAACAGTAAAGTTGTTTATATAATTTAATACAACAGTTCAACACATTTCTTAGTTGCTGCATTTACACTACGCTCTACTTATTGTGTACAGTAGCACGTGTATTTATTATTTAAACCCTTATAAGCACACAACACTTAAGCTTGTATTTACATTTGAAAAAAAAAACTTTACTTGCGAAAACATACAAACGAACCTGTGAACCATGCAGTTAACCACCTACAACCTCTGTTCAAAACTTTGCAAATTTAAACAGCCTGATGACAAGTGATAACTCTCGTTGACTTATCGTCAGACAAGTGAGTGTCAGTTTGTTGATAGAGTTTGTCTGCCTGACTGCTCGTATACATCTTGTACATATGTTATTCCTTCTTCCTCAAATATGTCAAGACTTTTGGAAAACAGCTAAACTGTAAATAAGTTCTGCGGTTCATTTTAAATTGGTTTTGTCTTATAGTTTCTTAACGGAGTTTTCAAAGAATGCCATACGTTAAAGTCTGTTGATTGGGGATGGTATTCCAATAGAAAATTGTTTAAAATAACTTTAAGAAACGTCCGCGACTGAATTGTGATTTTCGATTTAATTTCTTTTGTACGTTAATAGAGCCAATTTAAAATTATTTATTTGTTAATTTATTGAATTTATTTTAGTAATGGCCCTATTTGTAAATACATCACTGTGCTGCATCAGTAAGCCTGAGTATTTTAAAATGCATCACTAAAGCTATTGTGTACAAAAAAAATTGTTAAATACGAACTTTAAAAGCTATTCCTGCTATTAAAGGTGCAGATTCGTATCGATTCTCTTTCGTCAAGTTTGCTTATCTGATGCAGTGAAATATAAAGTGACAGTGTCAATTTTCCTAGTGATTTTTAACAGTTACGACAATTATTATTTAATTATTATCTTTGGAATTCAACGTTGATTATAGTATAGGTAGGCCATCAAAACTGATATTATTAAAGAATTAAGAGAAATATCAAATGCACTGACAGCCGGAAAAAATATAGATTATAAGAAAAATAAATGTTTTTGTCAAGACTTTTAAGCTTGGAATAGTGTTCTTAATATAATTCTCATTCTGTTTTAAGAAAATTTAATACATTAAGCTTCTTATTTTGTATAATTTTTAAGTAAAATATTACCAGTTTTAGAAACGAATAGCATAAGTGCAATGTCGTGCAAAAAAAGGTGTCTTTGGCAAACCAGGTTTGAATTTTATTTAAAATCTTAAATGTTTTTATTGATTGTCTTTGAGTATATTTAGTAGTAACTTGTATTTTGTAAAAAGTTTAGAAGAGCGAATTCATATTTTATGAGGGTCATCATTCCTTCTTCTACTTAAGTTATTTATGCATTAAACTGTTTTGCACAGCAATTAATTTAAAATTCTTAACAATAAATAAAGTCGTCTGTCTATCTATTTGAAAACTTTCATAAAAATTGTCATTATCTTATGACAGTTAAGGGAAAACAGAAAAACAGTCTCTTTCTTTTTTCTAATATATTTGAGATGCAGCAATGACAAATAAAATTTAACAGTGTTTTTTATCAGCAAAAAATAGCAACAAGAACTGGTGGTACCTACTGACTTTTAAAGAAAATTGCAAATTTTAATATTTAAAATGAAAGCCGACAACAAACAGTTCGTAATATGAGCAGAAAGAAAAAATATTTAATGAATTTTCAACGTAATCGCAAGTGTTAATCGCAATGCAAATCATGTTGTCTCAGGTCAGTGGCTCATTGATAGCACATGCAAAAAACACCACCAGCAACAACCAAAAGAAAATTTTATTTTTAAATATAAAACACATAAAATTAAAAACGTGTTGAATATTTTTGTTTGTTTTTGCTTTTTGTTTTGTTCTTATTATTGCTGTTGTTGGTGGACAAAAATTTCGCGCTTCATATATCATTATGATAATGTGCATTTGTTTCTTCTTCTTCATTGATATTTTTTGTTGGTTTTGACTTTGTTGACTGGCAGAGTTCAGTTCAGTTCTATTCATTCTGTTTTGATACAAATAGTCCGCAAAATTGTTCTGATATTTTTTGATTTTTTATTTCTACATTCTAAAAAGAACTCTTTTTTTTTCTCTTTTATTTAATGAAATATTCTTTGGAGACTTAGATATATACAAAGTGTTAAGAAAATTGGAACGGGCTATAAATTTTATTGACTGTAATTAATTGCAAGCAAACGGCTTATGGGAATTCAAATATTCCAATTTAGAAATATAATTTGAGAGAAAAGAAAGTTGGGCTGAATAAAAACCTGAATAGAAGCAACCTTTGTTCATCAAGTTTATTTTTATGGGTTTAAAAAATAAATAAAATAATTTCTTTACTAAAATTATTATTATTTGTTTCAAACCACTTGTACCAACAAACTTGAAATCAAAGCATGTCATATTAATTATTTCTTTGCAGAGTGGCTGATCTGTGTTACATGCAAACCTAAATCAGTAAGGCGCAATCTATCTGCCAACAACTTTAATTTACATACAAAATATATGCAGCAAACCATAATAGACACAAAGCTTATAGTCTTTCTTTAGGCATAAGCATAGGCCAGATTACGTTGCGCTTTACGCGCTTATTTAGTTTTATCTTTAAGTTGAAGCTCTTTAGAAAAATGATAAAGCAGAGAGAGAAGACATTCAATGCCATCTACAAGTTATCCTCTTTTTGCAATTCCTTTCGTTTAGGTCAGTTACAAGAAAATTTGTAATAAAATTTTTTATAAAGTATTTAATTTTAGTATGTCAACTGGTTTTTTGATTGAAGTTACTTCACTAAACAAAACTTGTTCCAAATGATATGGAAAAATTAGAGGCAGGCGTGGCTTGACAACCTGAACACGGACGGATAAAACGGAGTGACAAAGTTAGATATACCCTTTTTCTACTTTCTATGGTGGAAGGTATAATAAATGATGCGTGTAAATGCGTGTCTACCAAATCGCTGTGGTTGTCTGCAAGGAGAGTTGGTTTTTGGCCAGGAAAATTAAACAAGTTTATTTGATTTAATTATTGTAAATCAAAAGGCATGATATAAATGATCCAAATGTAAGAAGGTAAAAATTTTGATGCGTACTTTGACTAAAATCAAGTAAGAAGTATGTTGATTATGATGAAAGGCTTTCTCGATAAATGCCGCACATTATATGTGGATCCTTATTACAATTCTGTCAGTATAATAGTTTACGATCTAGTTGGTCGGATTCTAAGATCGTATACAAATTGAGAGATAAACAAAAATTCATTATGGTTACATGATGGAAGTAACTAAACAAACATGGGAAGCAAAAAAATTTTGTAAAACTTGGTATTGTCTGTATTTTAGAAACCGCAGGAGTATATCGAGGATACCAGAACATTTCATACAACTCATTTTAAAATTAAATATTTTTAACGAAATATTCTACACATTAAAATAAATCTTTCAGATTTTTTTTGCCAAAACTTATATTAAGTTTTGATAAGATTTTAAATTACTCCAATTAATGACGCAGACATAGTGAAATTTGAATCTAGAAGTTTACTGTCTGATTCTATTAAAATTGTTTTTTTTTTTTTTCATTTATTGATTTTACTATATTTATTTTAAAATGGCTGAGAGCTTTTACTTGAAACAAAACAAAGAAAATTGCTTATAATATCCTCGAGGTTACTTTTCTACTATACAATTTTTACTTTGTACTTTTTGAATTGTTTGTCGTACGTATCGCGGTCTAGCTAAATATATATGTTTTTAATATACAACTAAAGTTGATCATAATTTAAAAAAAAAACAGATCTTTAGTTCCAACAGACCAAAAGAGTAAGATTAATCGTGTGCGTATATAAAATGTAGAGCGTATACAATTACGTAATTTAAAAATTTCTAAAAGTTGTCAACTCAGCTTTCGCAGAAAACAATGTTTTCAATTTAAAGTTTTCCGCCATAAAAACACACAAAAATAAATAAACACAACCTTTATTTATACTGAAAGTAATTTCACTTCTGGCGATATTGAAACTAATATAAGATTTATAACTATTCAATTTTGACTTTTATTAATAATTTATTTAGCTACTTCTTTAACTAAATCAATTATTAATAAAAAAAATACATGTAAATCTACTACTTGCAAAGAAAAACATCATCGATAACCAAAACAACTTCGCAATTAATAATAGTCATGCAAAACTTGGTAAAAAAAATTGGTGACCAGTTTAACTAGACCCAGATGAAGGCCAAGATGGTCAAGTAAAAGAAGATGCCGTAAAAATATATTGTAAACATTAAAATTTCAATTTGTTACGCATTTGCTGACAACATTTTCTAAAAATATTTTTTACTTTATTTTATTTAAAACAAACTGGCTAACAAATGGGATAAATTCTAGAAAAAAAATTATATGATCATGAATTTGCAATTTGTTTACTGTTTTGAGGTTGTTTTTTTTTTCTTCCACTTTTTTCGTCTCATACGATGTTCAGTTGAACGCATAACTCTATCGACAGTTTTGAAAAACTTAGGCCGGAATTACCCGTGGCTGCTAATAATATTACACAGAGAAAAGTGCAACAAAACTGATTCTTTAACAGTTACTTTGATTAAAATATATAAATGCATGTACTCGTATTTATAGGATGTTATTACAAAAAGAAGTGTTACATACTGATACTTTTGTTAGTTTTGGAATAAAAATTTTGCTGTGAAAATTGCTACACTGGTGGTGTGAAAATATTTGTTGTTTGTATTTTTTTTTCTCTCTTTAAGATTCTGTTTTGCATATTAATAAAAATATGTGGACATTAAATCATTTTTATGATATTGATATTAAGTATTCTCTTCTATAATTAAAAAAAATTATTTATGCACATATTTTTTATGCATGTACAAAGTGATCTTATAATTAGCCTATTTGCAAAGGATACAAAAATAAATTATTTCAATGCACTTAAAACCCATCAACACTACTACAGAGGGTTAAATGTCTTTCTTGTAAACGATCACTTCCGTTAAGTTGATGGCCAAAAATTTCATAAAATATATGAATTTTAACAAAAGCTTTGAACTACGATTAAAATTAAATGAAATCCAAAAAAAAAAAAAAATAATAATTTCAGCTTAAATATATTTTTATTTGAATTTCAAAAAGTTAGTTATAAATGTATGCGGACAATAAAAACTTGACATCAGAAGAATTTAAAGCAGAATTTTTCGCATTGTTACATCCACAACCATATTATATATAACCTATTAATTTTGTAAATAAGAATAC
This sequence comes from Cistogaster globosa, assembly GCA_937654795.1. Classification (NCBI taxonomy): domain Eukaryota; kingdom Metazoa; phylum Arthropoda; class Insecta; order Diptera; family Tachinidae; genus Cistogaster; species Cistogaster globosa. The sequence goes on from OW569403.1 coordinate 119,654,104, forward strand.
TAGAAATTTGCAGAGTCAAATAATGTTATCTGAAGTAGAAGAAATCCACACACAACCCAAATAATTTTTTGGTTATTCTTTCTGCATATCGTTATATCCATTTTTTCTTGCTTTCTGCCGATTCTCGGTATAGCTACGAGTTAATTCTTAGTTTTATTCCTTTATACTTAATTTTACCCTAATAAATTAAAGATGCTGTTTCAGTATCATTCTGATTATTGTGAAGTTAGTATAAGTGCGCGCTGTGCCTTGTGTGTAACTTAATTTAAGTTTTTTTTTTATAATATCAAACAGTTCAACTAAATTAAAACTAGAGGAAACTATTTCACCCAATAATCACTATCATATTAAACTAAATATTAAAAGGATTCTTATTCAAACAAAGAAATTTTTGGTCCCGGTTCGAACTTGAAACAAAGAATTTTTGTTTTTTAGATCATTAAGTATTAAATAATTTTTATTATTTTGAAAATTTTATTTGAGTGCTTTAGGAAAGTCATTATCGATTTTTCAATTATACTAAATTCACTTTTTATGAAGTTCTTCAATTTCTTTTATATTCCTTACATTTACACTGTGCAATATTGCATGAAACTATTATGAAATTTTTGTTTGTTGGTGAAGAGGAGGGATAAGCAATATATTATAGCTTGAGTGAGTCTTGAGACTGGTGTTTTGTTACTGCTGCTTGTATTTATTTTTAAAAAACGCATATCGTTGCAACTAAAAAAGAGAACTGAAACAAAATGCCTCAAAAAATTGCATAGCGTAAATCTGGACAAAGTTACAGTTTTTCACAGCTGTCATATCTTTTATTAAGGGGCTCACACATAACATCAGGTTAAGTACTTAGTGCCCGTCCACACTTCCTAACTTTTGGTGTACAACTCGTGAGTTCGTTAGTGAGAGTGGAAAAACATATAGAAACAGACACACTGTTTCATATACTTGAAATTCTAACTTGTTTTGTTATTCGTAGTTTTATCAAAGACAAAATATAGGCAATTACGGCCGAAATTCTAGAGGACGAGGACTTATGGAAACACCTTCGCTAAAACATAATGTTGCTACTGTCATCTTCGTTGGGCTATCGATTATGTGTTATTTCTCGTGTAGAACTCTTGTTAAAACTCGTCTTAATTATTGTTTTAATTGAAAATTTATGGCAGACGTTAATAAATATGATAAAAGCAATTAATAATATTTTCCATACATAAGTTGCTGTTTTACTTGCTGTTATTTATTTATTTGTTACAAATTTTCAACAATTTTTTTTTTTTTTTAATGATCTAACAGTTTTGACATTTTATTTTGTTATACATAAATTGTAACTTTTAAGCAGTTTGAGAGAGGGATATGTCAAAACAATCCGGTGTGTTTTTTATTTGCCGTCTGGTATTAAATTGCTGTTAATGGTTACATACATACATACATACATATATACAATTTTATACAAACGCAACATATGTCAATTAACTTGTTGAAAAGCTAACGACTGAACTAAATAATATTTCCTCTGTTAAATCGACTTTAATAAATCGAATTCAATTTTAATGGATAAAGCAAAAAAATCTAATTATTTTATCTAAATTTACTACATACATACTTACATACATACTAACAATTTTGAATTAAGCCATAAATATTAACAAACATTTCCTTCCTCTTGCCGCCATCATCATTGTTTCTAAAGATCATAATTCAATGATGGACCAAAGAAAAAAGTTTTAAAAATTACTTTTTAAGTGAATCAACGCCTCTTTGTAAATAGCCATTGTAAATGAATTATAATCACAAGCTTTGCTTGCAAGAGGTAACTACAGAAAACTGGAATTTTTCCACTTTAAAGTAACATTTCATTGATTCGTTCAAAAATTAATTGAATATGCATTTTCATATTATGAAAGCTCTAAAAACAAAACTAACAAAAAACTAGTTTAAAAAAGAAGCTGTTTTTAAATGTCTTAAAAAACATTTTAAAATTCATCACAAATATAAGTTTTCTAATTATCATAAAACGCCTTTTAATTTTTATTTTTTTCACTCTTCTCAGTCTACTTCTATTGGTTTATAACACGCGACCAACTAACTTACATCTACCTTTGTTGCTGTCTCCTATCAGACAGACTGCACAGGGGGTGTAACCTTAAAAGACTCTTAAATAATTTAAACATTTAGCAATTGGTTGCGTGTTAGAAAATCACTAGAAACTCTTATAATGATTAAGCTTAATATTTTTTGGCCTGCTAGTTTTCCATATTTAAAAGTTATGTTATAAAAAAATGAATGCTTTTAGTAAAAGTGTTTACGAGCTTGTAAAAAAAAAACTGTTGTTTCTTAAACGAAAATAATTTAAGTTAATAAAAACTCTGGTATTTTACTATGAACTTTCGCTTATTTAATTATTATTTTTCTTTACTATAATGAGCTATTCTTTTTATACATACAAAAATTAAAAAATTTATACGAAAGATCCTTAACTCATTTACATAAATTGTTTAATATCTTCTGATCTAAGTAGTGTAAAGAATTATAAAAATTTTATTTAATAAGTAAGAGTGGTATAATCGGCTATGCCGATTCTTATATACCCTTCACCATCTATGTATAACAATACAATCTATGTATAACAGTACAATACTGAAGATTTCCTATAGAATAAATTAAATAAAAACCGGCATAAGAAAGCTCTCCCTCTTATGTTTTACTGTTTAAAAAACTTTTTTGTGAGTTTTTCTTAGGATTTTTGTCTTACCATAGCGGATGAAAAGGTTGCTGTATCAGGTGAAAATCTCATAAATTTTTCAACACAAATGACAACCGCCTGCAGGAATACAAATGTTAGTTGAAAAAATGAATGATTTCCAAAAAAAAACAAAAAAGAGCTAAGAAATAAATTAAAAAAAAAAAAAAACAAATATTGACGTGTAGACAATTTAAATACAAGAAGAAAATTAATATTGTAAAATATTTTATGTCCTAAAATTTCATCGGTTCTTAATGGTTTAATTATTTTTAAAAATTTTAGCATTTCCTGGAAGATCTCTTCAAAACTTTTAACTGAAGCCCATATTGATATCTTAAAAAATATAGTCCACAATCTTGCATTTTTATGAAAAGTTCAAAGGCCCAATTCTTTCACGTGATGTTTTTTCTTGTTTTTTAGTTTTCTTTCGCCTCATATGGTAAAGTTGATTTCAAACCGACCACGGATGGACATCGTTCAATCGACTTCACTATGCACAAAATCTCAGCATGTCTGAAATGGATATTGGAGAAATTACAAACGGAATGACAAACTTAGATATGCACTTTTTCCAACTGTGGTGAAGAATATACAAAGCATATATATGCGCTGAAATGTGTTACCTAAATAATAGGGTCAACTTTTTTTCACAAACAATGGTGTTAATAAATTTTATTTTGTAAGAGGAGACAAAACCGCTAGGATACCATAAAAATAACAAAACTGTCATTACTTTCCAACAATAAAAAAAAGGAAACTAGCAACCAACTTCCCTTCCTAACGCACTGTCAATTGAAGCCGCGCTTCACACAATTTGTAAATACAAGAAAATTTTTGATAGGTAGATTGCGTTAAGTACACAAATTAAGGTTTGAATGTTTAGCTAAATTTATTCCTTCTTTAATAACAAGTTGGCAGATTGTTTAGTTTTAAGTAAATTTCTTTTGTTACTGCATGTCAAAGAACTCTGTAAGGAAATATTGAAAACATATTTAGCTTTTAAAATATTTGCTTCAAGTAATTTAAAGAAAATTGTCGTGCTTCAAACATAAATAATTTAAATTAACTATAATGTTTCTTATTTTTTACCAATTTTTTTTATCCAAAACAATGATTTTTATGATATTTGCATGAAGTAATTACAATTAAAATGTCAACATTTTTTTAAACAAATCATTAAACTGATAAATAAAATCACATACTATTAAAATTCCTACCACATTTTCAATGTGTACCTCCACAACATTCGCACAAAACCGAAGAAACTGACTGATATTAATAAAATACATAATGACGTGTTTTTAAAGGTATATGCGAGGTAGGAACAAGATTTCTTCCTAAATTGTTTTGAATAACTTTTTAAGCTTTGTTTCATTTGTTCCCAAAATTATTATCCTTTATTTAGTCCAGATAGTGCTAAAGAAAATAGTTGTTGATCATAGAAGCTGCAGACATAAGGAGGAAACAGTGACTCTTCTAAAGCGAGCGTAATCAAGCAATGTTTCCATTTGATCATACATAGAATTAAGTTTTGGCACCGTTAAATATTTTTTAACCGTATTCAATGGCACCACATAGGTTTAAGAATCTAGTTAAATAGCATTAGCTTGCATTTTAGCTGAAGGGTATAGATTTTATTTAAATATTAAAATATGAACGAAAACAAGGCTCCATCTTGCAACTAAAAAATAGTCTGTCATTATAGGCTACGTAACTTTTTAAACATCTCATTTCGCTAGAAACTATTCATTACATAAATATTAAGTAAAAAGAAATATTGAAAAATCGCCAAAATTTATTGAAACTCTAAGCGGAAGAAGACTTACAAGCAACAGGGTTGATGGCTTTGCTAAAAATAAATGCTTTAAAATAATTAACAGTAAGCAGTTGAAGGCAATAAGCGATAACTACGAAACAAAAATACTACGAAGCCAATGGATTCAATATCAATTATTCAGATCTTTATTAATGACATTCGCTTTTATTGTATTTAAAATTTACCGTTTTCTATCTAACTAACGTTTAAAGGTTGTTTTGTTGTATAACGATTTTATTTAATTTGAAATAATTCCACGCAATTTTTCTGAAAAAGATTTATTTTATTGAAAGAGAAGTCAGAGATAGAGAACTGTCCTTTATGTGGTTTTTCTGAATTAATGGCACTTGGACGAGCAATTTGATATTTTGTGTTCGGTGTTCTTTAAACTCGTTGGTCAATTTCTGGCTTCGATTGCAGCGGATTTTCTGGTATCTGGCATTTAGCAATGGGAAAGTAAATAAACTCTTTTATATCATTTACCCGGAGAGGTGGATATCCGCCATCTTTTGAACACTCCCCATATACGTTGCCATTATATTGTCTTATGAACGAACACAATAATGTAAACCTATAAATTACTTTAAAATTATATTAAATAGCTGTCACTGCTTTTATTTAAATATTAAAGTTGATTCAAAAATTCAACGCATGTTTTGATTATTAAAGACAATTAGTTATTTAAACACTTTGAATAAAAGAAGGTGTCTGGTGTGTTGTGGATATAAATAAGAATTTAAATAAGTCTTGGGAATATAAGCCAAAACAACATAGCGGATTTGGTTGTAAAGTTTTAAATTTTTTAGAGCAATTAGTAAGAACTTTTTAACAATTAAAATATTTGTAAAATTTTTACTTACTAAGCGGAAAAGTAAAACGTCTTCGTTGGAATTTTTTTTAAATTGTTTGTTGGTTTTTTTAATTTATTTAAGATTTGTTTGTATAAAATTTTCTATAAAATGATGATCAATATTATGAGCACCTAAAGGGGGAAAAAAAACAAACAAAAAATGGCGCCTATTAAAAAGTAAATTTGACATAAATCAGCCAAGTATTTCAGCAGTCACACAAAATATTTGCCATTTTCAAAGAACAGCGCAGACAGACGAGTAATTGTTAATGCAAAGAGATGCAAATTTAAATGTGTCTTGAATAAAAATAATCTTAAGAATTTCTTAAGAAAACACACAGACACTTATGGAAATGGCAGACAAATTATCCAAACAATTTGTCTTTTATTTATTTTTAGAACAAAAAGGCAACAAACTATTGTTTGTAGTAGTTTTTTATAACAAAAAAGAAATCAGAGTTAACAACAAACTATAAATCAATTTCCGGATCTGATCAACAGGGGGTCATTTAAAAAGTAATTAAAATACAAGAATGGAAAAGAAATAGCAAGTTCTTTAAAACATTTGTTTTGTTTTCATTAACAACAAGTGTCAAATTAGAAAAAATAATTTATTCTTAAGAAAAAATAACAAAATTATTAAAAATACTTATTTTTTTTAAATGCCGTTTGTAATTGACAAATTTATGCAGATTAAAGTTGTATTTATATTAATGCAAATTATTTTTAATTCCAAAAGGAAATACTTTAATCAATGAAAATGAAAACAATCAAATTTTAGTTATTGTTTCTTGTACAGTTTTTATTATTACAATTTTTACGAGGCTTTATAAGATTTGTAGTTTTTGTTGGTTTCCATTTACTAAATTAATAGATTTATGGATTTTTTATTGATCTAAGCAAAAGATGGAAGTGTTAATGCGATTAATTAGATTTTTTAACCCAATTAAAATAAACTCAATCATTATTAATCATAAATGTAAATAAAAAAGAAAAAATTTAAATAAAGATAAATATTCTAAAAATTTTACTAATTCGAAAAAAGAATCCCCTGTGAAGAAAATTAAAAAATATATCAAATTTAGCAAAAAAAATCTCAGGATGGAAGAGGGTGTACAATTTACACTTTTAATACGTATTAATGTGATTAAGAGAATGTTTGGCATAAGGCCTTTGAGCAATAATAATTAAATACTTGATTATAAAAGCGCTTAACTGAAGGACTTTATATTTTTTTGCAACATAAAAACATTTATTCCATTTTTTGTAGTTTTCCACGTGCCTTTCTATCATAAATTATTTAATTGACATTTAGCTCATTACAGACTTCCTCAAAGGATTTCCTGATCTGGTGAATTATTATTTTTATTTTTTAACAACATTCCCAGTTTACCACAAAAACCCACCCTCTTAAATTAAAAGAAAAGCAATAACATTAAAGTGCGTTTTTGAGAGTATAGCATGTGTCCGTTTGTTTATTTCACTACCCGGTATAAAAGTCAAATATTTGAAATGCATAATAAAGCTCTTACTACAAATGTGAGTTGCTATGTAAAATGCATTACTTTTGTTATAAAAAAGATTTTGATTTCACGACTTGTGATAAATCAAAATATAACAATAAATATATTTTTTTTTGAAGGCGCTTTGTTTTATTTAATAAGCGGTCAAAATAATAATGATTTTATTTAACAATACAATTTTTTGTTTCAATTATTTGTATGCGCAATGTTCAAAAACGTGTTGATGTAATTTACAAACTGACAAATTCCTTAAGGCGAAAAAAATATAAATTATTATAATGATGGCTGCATGAAATGTTTGTTATAAAATGATGCATTAAGTAAACCATGGAACAGTAGGTACGATTGTTAATTAAATGGTTATATACTTTTAATTTTTTAAGGAGTAAAAATTATTATAATTCTTATAATTTTCCAAATAAAATTCAAATATGTTGTGATTGGTTTAATTAGTAAAACTTTTGTACCTAAACTTTTGAAGTTTTTCTTACTAATGTTTGGGAAGTATGTAGAATTATAAGATTTTAGTTTTATATATTCATTTGGCTACTTACTTTTTTAAGCCTCAAAAAGACAATTGTGAGATTTTTTGTGTGCTTTTTACTAGAGTCACTTTTGGAATTATAAAATCCTAAATCTTAAGGTTGGTTTTCAGTTTTTTACTGATTGCTGACCTTACTTAAGTACAAAAACAAAAACTTTTAAAAATAGTGTTATGTACAATATAATGGCTTTCTATCTTCTCTTTTATCCCTGAACTTTCCTAGTAGCGAAATTATCGAAATTTTAAACTTATTTTGGGTCTTCGATAGACAGGCAAGCACCACTATAATTCACAAGATTTCAAGAAGTCGCTGCTTACGAAAAAAACTAACTCGTGGAAAATCTTTTCAGGGTCTTTGCTTTATCTTGGCAAAACTAAAATTTCTGAGCCTTTTATTGCTTCTAGTGTCGTCACATGCGAGTTCAGCTTTTTATTTTTTTAAATTATTATGTGAATCAATTTAGTCTGATGCTTTTTTAGTGAGTCGTATATAATAACTTTTAGATCAAAATATCATCGATCATTTAGAAGAAGAAGAATAAAATTAATTTTGCTATTTTATTATATGATTTCGAAAAATATTCAATGATTTTCTTAAACATTTTCACATAGTTCTTTTTAGCACCTGTATAAAGTCCAAAAATCTGACGACAACACATCATCACATTAAAATCGATGCAATTACATCTTAAACCAATTTATATATTTTAGCTTATGGAAATCACCCTGTATTCCAAAGAATAAAATTAAATACAAACAATTAAAAATTAATTAAACGAATTTTTATATTATGATCCGGCAACATTTTAAGTTTAGTTTTGAAATTTTTTTTATAATCACAAAATTATTTTAAAGCAACTGTTCAAACAACACGAATGCATTTTTATAAAATCCCGCGACTGCAATATTGTATTTTTAATTTATGACAAACATATCAGAAAATTGTTCCAGTGCATTTAAAAGATGCACTCTAAGAGCAAGCGCTACCATTTCAATTTTAGGTGAAAAACAAATATTTGTTTCATTTATTTCCTGTGTGGACATCTGTTGAAAGCTTAAACTTAGAATAAAGGACTATGAAATTGTAGTTAAGCCATCTAAGTTCTTAATATACGGTGAAACAACTGTGTTATAAAAAATAGTCAAGTTTGTACATAAAATTAGTAATAACTTACTATATTTACCTTTTATGTTTAAACAATCAGTTGTTTCAAGCTTGAGTTGTTCAAAAAATAAGAAAACTAGGTGTCTCTCTCGTTATTAAAATTTTAATAAAACAAAATTGGTTTCAAAAAAATCCTGCAAAAGCTTATTTAAGTGTTATTTAAATCTGAACATATTAAACTTGATATTTTTATTTTTGGTTTTTAGTTTAATTTTAACTTCCTGTACAAAGATGTCTTAATTATGTTAATTTATAAACACAACAATCTAAATTTATTGATTATATTAATATCTTTATATTATGATGAAAAAACTCGAAATGCCTTTATAACACTCTGTCATTTTTTCCTTTTCACTAATATCTTTTAATACTTGAGGCATTGAAAAATACCAAAAGATTTTTAATAATAAAAAAATTTTCGTATATCATTTTTTAATTTTGTTCAGTGCATCTTGAAAAATCCCCCTAAACTATTCTCTTCAAAAAACCATCAAAATATGTGTGACTTTATAGTGTTAGCTATGGATGCTATGCTATGAATGGACCTTAGTGTTCTTAACACAGATCATCATCGCCACCGCTAACACAGTCATCGTCATCATCATTAGTCCCTCCGACACCCAGTATTGTTTTTTTTTTCTCTTTTCATTTGTCATGTTAAATTTCTCCAGTTTAGTGTAGGCAGAAGCTAAGACCAACAGTAAGTGCGATATAGAAAAAGTAAACGGCATAATTTTCAAATGCTAATGATTCATGTCAAAGGCGGTTGTATAAGAAAATTCAAAAACAAAAAACGAAAAAAACATTGTCCATTTGTAGCCTTGTTATGATAACGAGATGAGAAGGCAAAATTTGCCACAGCTTGACTGGCTGAAGAAATGAGAAAAGATGATGAGGAAAAAAGTGTTGTATCTTGTACTTTATGATGTTAAACTACTTTGTTTGACACTTGAGTACATTTTTTAAACATGTATTAATTTATCACTTGTTTGCTTACAAATACGAAACATATTTTTTAAAGGCTTTCACATTCTGTAAATTTAATATTAATATTTCAGTCTCCTATGAAAAAATAAAAAATACTTTCATTTTCTGTACAAAAAGTTGATACACGAAAGTCTATCAAACTGTATTTGCTGTATTTTTAACTCATTTAAAAATCAAATTGATTCATTTAGGTTACATGAACTCGTCATGATGTACAAAATGTTCTGCTTTAAGTACAAAATTGTTACACTTCGACCACTTTTGTTCACATTATGTATCCATAAGGGAATTTAAGTATTTCAAATAATTAACCGGGACCTAAAAGTTATCACAAAAAAGATAACTTAAAAACAAAATAACAACATTTCAGTTTCGCGTTTTTTTAATGTTCAAAGTCCTAAAACCTTAGCTCAGCTGCTAAGTGTCACCACCTACAAAATCGTTCATCCAAAAGACCAACTTGATTAACAATGGATTATTTCCGCAATGTGTATATGTCAAAGCTCTACAGCGTAGTATTGAATATTAATAAAATAATTCGATTCGACGATAGCAAAATTCTAATTAAAAATCTCAGACTATGACATCCGAAAATTGATTGGAAGTCAACTTAAAGTAAAAAATGTTCATAAGATTTTATCCAGGTAGTAATTACTAATGCTCGTCTTAAAAACGCAAAGCGCTATATTTGTTTGAGCATGTTTTTTCCTTAAAGTTCAATATTAACAAATTGCATCAGTTTGTCACAGTCAATATAAGTTTTTCAGAAAATGGGCAATCGTCGCAAATCTTCAAAAATATTTTAGAGTTCTTTATTTATTTTATAATCAGATTAAATGAAGCAGGAAGAAGAAAATATTGGGTGCTGCAGGAATACTTTTTCTACTCTACAGCATTAAACTGTAGGCGAAATAAAATATAAGCAAAATATCTGTACTGGCTTCTAAAATTGTATGTGCTTTCTTAAAACCGAAAACGCTACAATAAATGCTGCGAAATTTAATTTGTCAGTAGGTTTTATTTCTAAAATCTAACTTTATTCCTTATATTCATCATATTATTCTGATTTATGTTTTTCATCTAAATGAATCAATTATTTTGATTTCTAAAATCATAGTTCATTCGTACTTTTTCAAGTTTTAGAAAACATATGTATGACTGCTAAACTTATGAGGCCATTTAAATATTGAAATTTTATTGACACATTTTTTTGCCATAAAAAGGTCAGCCACTTGTTACAATAAAAGCAAGGAGTATTTGAAGTATTGCTTGCTGTTATTTAATAAAATTTATTAAAAACTTTTTTAAAAGTGTTATGCATAAACACGTTAAATAATCTTAATAATAGAAAAACTTGGCCTCGCAACTTCAGTGGTGGTCAAATTATTAAAACATTCGTTAGAACATTAAATTTTTATATACTTCACCACAAAAAGTGGAAAAAGAATATATCTAAGTTTGTCATTCTGTTTGCAATTTCTATAGTATCCGTTTCCGACCCTAAAAAGTATAAATATTATGAGTCCTTATGCATAGCGAAGTCGATTAAGCGATGTCCGTCTGTCCGTTCGTGTTAGTGTTGAAATCCAGGACACCTAATGAGCTATAGAAAATGTAAATATGCCAATCGATTAGACGTAGTGTCGAAATAGGTGGTATTGAAAATCAGCAAGATCGGTATATGTCCTTCGAGGCAGAGGGCTTAATACCAAGGCTGCCTCTAATTTTTCTATATCATTTGGAACATTGAGTAACTCCAATAATAAAAAAATGGAGCGATAGAAAATAAAAAAAAAACATCAAGCGAAAAAATTGACAGTCGACCATATTTACCGAGTTATGTGTCTCTTAAATTTTCATATAAGAGTTCGATTGTCAATATGGGCATCATTTAAAAGCTTTTAAAATTTCAGAAGATGCTAAAACTTTTATAAATATCTAACCCATTAAAAGCCGATGACATTTTTATGTAAAATTATATATCTTATATAGTTTTTTTCTTACTCTTTATTCTCTGCCACCGAAATATTTGTTTTTTGTTTACTTCATAATTTTATATTTGAACATAAATAAATTTACTTTAATTGATTTCTTCAAATATAAACATTTTATAAGAATATCATGAAATATAAATAAATTAATATACAAAAGATTTCAAATAATAAATTTTCATATAAATAAAAAGAAAATATTCTTTCCTTAATTACACCTTAGTATGGCAGGTTCTAACAAATTAAGGATATTAAAAAAACAAATAAAATAATAATTGAAATAATAATTTAAAATTTTATAAAATTGCAATTATGTTTAATTTTCTATTTTATTTTATATTAATTAATTTTTGTGTTTTTTTATCCGCTGAACTAAGTTAATAGTTTGTTACTCCTACGAAACGTAATCAAAATCAAGTTACCATTCCAGTTAATAATCCATTATCACTTAAACACTTTAATACAAATTGATTAAATTAATTGGAATTAATATTAAAATTGCTGAATTAACCTAAAGGAACTTAAAAAAAACATTAGCAATAATAACAATAATATTATTCAATAACTTTATAACCTAAATAAAAAAATTTCACACTTCTGTTTATTTTATTATTGAATAAATATTTCAAAATCTTTTTAACACCTGCCACACTTTTTTGTTAATTATTTCCTCAATTTTTTACAAAACGAAATGATTTTGACAACGGCTTTGTATCTTAATGAATTTCTTTTTTCAATAAATATCGAAGCAAGTGTGAATGATTTTTCAGTAAAATTAGATGACTGATTTTGTATTATAGAAATGTGTCGCTTTTATTTATATTTTTTGTTATTTTTATTTATATTTTTTGTATCTTTGTCGAGGTAATTGGAAGTATCAAAAGCAAATTTCGCTGTGGAAATAATTAAACAAAAAAACATTTTATTTGAAAAAAATTTTTGTAGGATTTTCTTTATGTAAAGTGTAAAGAACAACATGTTTAAACAAAAGTGTTAGAAAAATGTATAATTTTATTGATTTAACGAAAAATTTAAAACTTTTATTAAAAAACTTACTTGTACCGTTACATTAGGCCCCGGCGAGATTCGAACTCACGATCTCCTGTTTACTAGACAGGCGCTTTAACCAACTAAGCCACGGCGCCCTTGTGTTATGTTAGACCACAGTATGGTTATAAATAATTTCTCAAAATTTCTATTTATCTATGCATACATATAATAAAACAAAACACCTGTTTTTAAAACTTTTGTCTGCATGGACTTGAACAAAATTTTGTGAGGACGTACCTTAGAACCTTTTTAAATATCTCATTTCGAAGAGAAAACAGAGATGCAAATGTGAAACCATCTAATGCTACTAGCATAATGGTACTAGTTATATAACGCCAGTTATAGAACTTTACAATAAATATTCAAAACCACATTTTTCTAAATTTAAATTTTAATATAAACATAAACCAGACGAGATAATATTAATTATTGTGATTATTGTCTTTTGTATCCTTGCTGCGGTTCATTTCATTTATGTTAAATCTACTTAACATATCATTCACAAATGATATTATTACCAGAAAAAGTTTTTTCGACACAAGCACTACTTGTAGAACCAATCAACATATTAAAAACGGTCATCGACAACTCCAGAAAGTGTTAAGTAGCAGCAGCATCCTATAATCGTACACTTTGGGACAGAACTGATATGGGCTTTTTGGTACTTTATTACTAAAATATTGAGCTCAATTTATGTAAGGAAGTTCTCCCACCTATGTTTTATAGATACCAATTGCCTCATTGGGGTCTCGAAACTTTTTAAAAACTCCTTGAACGGCATTAAGTTTATTTTGAAATAGATATGTTTTTTTAAACCCGAACAAGCATTTCTATTCTTGTAAATCAATGATCCAGTTACATTTAAAAGAGTTTTGCTCAATTTAGTTTGAAATTTTGTGTCAAAATGATAGTAATAGATGTTAAAAAAAAAAAATTTAATTATCTTTATTAATTCATCGCTGTTTTCTGCATTAACTAAAATTTCTGCTTTAAAATTTTTCGTGCCAATTGTGTGGTATAAGGTGTTTGGTGCGTAATTCCTTCATCCATAGGGTCAGCTTAGCAATCAACTGTTTATTTTTTTCTATTAATAGCATCTATTTTTTTCATCACATAATTCGTTGTAAATATTTTAAAATGGTATATCGTTTTCAGTAGTTGATACTAAAGAAAAGCCGTACTTTAGCTCCATCATTGTATCTCACTGCCATTTTTCTTTAGATCCTTTATCACATGAAATATATACAATACTATACTATATTTGCATGATATTATTACGAGACATTTTATATAATTTAGCAAAAAAATTAAAAGTTTAATTTGAAAAAAGGTTTCTTAGCACACAACTTTTGTATAATTTTTTAATGATTAAAAATAAGAAATATATTTTATTTTCAAATAATCATTGCAGGAGGAGAGAAAAAGAGCAGGCAGGAATTTTTAAGCGTCTAAATCAATTATAATCATGTCTCGGCTAATAGATTTAAATGAAATTCGAAACATAGAGAGGTACTTATCTATATCTGCTCCCAGCGCTAGGACCTGGATGGGAGAAAAAGGAGGAAACGGTAATCTACATCTGAATCGATTGCAATAAAATTTAAGGCATAGTTTGATATTTATGTAAAGAGTAGAATATTTTATGTATTTTTTGAAAAAAAATGTAATGGATGGGGGAGTGAGGGAGAGGAAAAACGTGCAATTATATGAATCTTAACCGATCTTAATAAAATCAGATTCTAAACATGATTTATAAAGAAATACCCCGAGCTATGAGATCCAAATTGATTTGATAGATTTCTCACGCGTTCGGATTGGAGCCCTGTAATTAACAAGGCTATAATATATTATACAGTGCCTAGAAAGCCCCTAGAATAAAACCCAGACAAGGCCGGGTACATTAGATATTTTTAAATAAAAATTTTATAATAAATACTGTAAGTAGCCGAAAAGATACCCATTTCAAACAATCGTTGAGCCACAAAAAATATATTGCGAACTCCTCAAAAAGGCAAAAAGTCAATCAAAACGTATACATTTTACTCAACTTCCCTGATTTTAACAGTGGCCCAATTTATTTTTTAAAGTTTATAACATTTTCCTAATATATTTTTTTTTAAGAGAAGTAGCACTTCAGGCAACAATGTCTATTTAATTAGTGTGTAACCGTGCTACATTCTTAAGGAAAGGGATAGAGGAAAGAAAAGAACAGGTAGTGAAAGTATAGCCATTTAATTAATTATTTTACTTCGCCGGCGAATATGCTATGAAGAAGTACCGACGAAGGAGGCTGCAAGTTTTAATGTTAATTCTGAATATGTATTAATACCATTAAACAGAAAAACCAAATTTTTATTTTTTTGTTGTCGCAGGGGTTGAACCCTGACAACCAGGTTTGTAGTCAACGTGCTTACCACCTTGACCAATGATTTTATACATTTTTTAATTTTATAACTAAAAAATAGCCATTTAAGCGATAGTAGCCAAGAAATTTGGCGAAATATATAATCAGGCAAGCCTACGATCAACAAGGCATGCAAAGCTGTCCTAAAGATAACAAGTTATAACTTTACATGTTTGTTTTTATTATTATCAGCTACAAAATGACTCAAAACAACAACTAAAGAACAACTGACTGCTCTGCACACCTTTACTATTATGTGTAAACACTTGAGTTTTTGTCTGTATGACTCTCGGTAAGTGTTAAGATATAAAATATTAGGTGTAATAAAAATAAATAAATATTTATATTCACACACATACACATCCTTTTTGTTTTTGTTTCACTTGCTTTTGCTAATGGTTATTTTTTTTAAACATTTTTCTTAAGTACGCGTCAAGTTATCAAAACCATTCATACATTTCATTTCTTCTATCAGCGTTGCCAGAGTAATGATTTAAAAAAATGTATCAATAATATGTTGTTTTGTTTAAATATTCGGTTTTCTAAGACTTATAAAAAATTTAATGGACAATTATATGAACATGCAGCCACACCTTCTTTAGTACAAGAATATAAAAAAATTAAATTAATTAATTTCCCCAAATTGAAAATTTTACCCAAAATACTTTTTTTTTCGAATTTGCCCAATTTCTTTTAAAACTTATTACCGTCCTTAGTATTTCATAAATGTTATGTACAGTTTATTGATAAAGCCCATATACAATAAAACCTGTTTTTATTTTATTGCATTTTGACGGAATAGTTGTAGTATGTCGAGTTTTTCAATTACGATTACCACCGACTGTGAAATAGTTTGAATCAAAATTTGACATTCGGGTGACTCTCTTTTATATATTCAAATCTAGTGGACTTACGTTAAGAAGATAGAAAACGTATTCAGGCTTAGAGGGATAATATACCGGTTGTAAGTTTTGCAATTGTATTCTTTTCTATGCGATGACATAAGTATGTATCTTTTTATTTTCTCTTTTAATAGCTTAGGCTAAATCTTTCCGTATAAATGTTACTTAAGGCTCAGTTGAATGTTTGTGGCAACACTTGCTTCCTAATATTATATTTTTGGTTTACTTGATATTATTGTTGATTGAGATAAGGAGGAATAAGTATTTTGAAGATATTTAATAAGCAACAAAGCGCTTTATTATTTTTCTCCTACTTTATTTATTTAGCAAAAGATTACATCAGTGTTAAAAATTTAAACATTAAAAATGCGATCTGTATCTAATTGTTGCTATTTTAATATATCTTTTGAAAATGAAAATTACCCCGAAAACCACAAAAATAAACACAAAAACCAATTTTTTTTAAACAAATATTTGACGGTTGTTGTTCTCCAAAATTATTTAAGCGATTATATGTTACATTTTGTCTATTATTACATACATATTTACAAAACGACAAAAAATCAAGTTCATGACCTACACGCAAGAAAATTTATTTGTTGTAATCATTTTTGAAAATGTGTTGCTTTTTATGTGTTTGTTTTTGTGTGTGTTTTTTATACTTTCCATTTTGCCTAAAGCAAGGCACACCGCTACAAAAACAAAAACCTAATGTAATTTTGTTACTTTAAAACACCACGTTGGCATCAAAAGTACTGAAAGCAAGCCGAATTCAATTTACCTTTTATCATATACCATTCTAAATAAAGTTTTACCGATTGGTTTTTCTTTATTTTGAAAATTACTTTAAAGTTTTAACAACTTCGTTGAAAATATATATTAATCAGTTGCGCTATTACAACCACCTGTAAATAAATTCTCTTTGGCACAAAGTTAAAAGTTGCGAATCCTTTGTTTTATACAATTTATAAAACCAAATTTGAAAATGAATTTTTATAACTTAAACGTTTTAAAATATTTTGAGTGCAAATTGTTATGTCTTTGTTTGTTTTATTTTATAAAGAAAAAAAAAAAAAAAAACAAACCATAAAAAATTTTGATAATTTACAATTAAGATTTTAACTATTGAGTCTCAAGGTCAAAATAGGTCTTATTTACTAAAATTTATTTTTTATCACATTTAAAACTTTTTAAATTTAAAATATCTTGCTTGTGTTAGATTATTATCCCTCAACCAGGGTTACATGTACAAAAAAAAAAAAAAAAATCTGAAATGTATGTATACCAAATAGATAGTTTTCTTTTTTCTTAAATGTCTAAATTCGGTTTGTATTAATTTGCAATTCTTATAAAGATTATTTAAATATAGAGCATGTGAGAGCGTCCAATTTGGTATAACCGTGAAATATTACACGGCTATATCTCGATGCACCTAAGGCTTTAATAACTTCTATTTCAAGAATTTAAAAATATTTATTTTTTTACGTCCAGCTTCATGTATCCAAAAAAATCCTAAAGAAAAAAATAAAATAATATAAAAGTATCCGAATTAAAACAATATTTTACGCAAATTAGTTGTACAGGCTTTAAAATGACAGAATTCCTTCCATAATATTCCTAAATGGTTAAAAGATATCCATACATGCTATAATAAAACAGTAACGGGGTCATTTCCGTGCATTATATATATTTTTTGAAAATTTTGATGTTGGTGTAGATAGTAATCGATATTGAATATAAATCACATATTTTTTGAATTTTTGTTTGTCTGTTTGTGTTCGCATCACGCAAAAACTGCTGGATGGACTTAAATAAAATTTTGTGTGAAGGTCCCTTAGAACCTTGGCTCAAATAAAATACGAGATACAAATGTGAAATAACCCAATTTAATCGGTATAATGGTACTAAAACAGTTGTCAGTAAATTTTATTACCATAGATGGAAAATTTTTAACTCTGGTAACAGATCTTTACAATAAATATAAATAAACACATTTTTCTAAATATGAATTTTAAGAAAATTATAAAAGTCACGCGGACGAAGTAGTGGGCACTGCTAGTCAATTACAAAAATATATTTTTGATCAGACTACTATACTGTTTTATTATTGTTATTATTATTAACATTTTTTTTTTTTTTTTATTTTAATTATTCGTTCATAATTTTTTTAATATTAAAAATTACGAATACAATGATTTCAGTGAATCGTCACCACGGCAAATTAAATTTCATTAGCTAAAATGAATATTGCAAAACTTAATATTTTTACCGAAGAACAAAACTTGCTTAACTTTGTTGTACTATAAGTTTAAATTTAAGTTATATTTTACAAGCAATAAATTTAATTTATTAAAAGTATTTTTTTTTTTTTTTGTTGCATTACTTAACCCTTACGTAAGCGACATAAATTTTTTTAGTAGAGTGGGAAGGGTACCAATGTATCCATTTCTATAAATAATTGCATTTGCACACATTTCCTGTACTTTGAATTGAAAATTCTCCTTTTGATTTAGATTATAAAAAAATATTCCAAACAGCCTTACTTGTAGTTTTCCTTTTTGAAGAGAAAGAAACGCTTCGGCAACTTAGAATAATGGCCACGTGGCAATGTTCATCACAAATAGATAATTTCGAATGCCACAAAAAGTTAAATGCGAATTAAGGTTATAAACTTTAAAATTTTTGTTTTCATGTACAGGTTCCTCCTTCGGCGAGCGCTTTCGATGTGAGAACATAATTTTTAAGCCACGTTTTGATTAGTACTGGAGAGATATTGTTAGGTATTTGCATAAATAGTGGTGGGTTCAGGTGTTCTTGCCTGTTAGGATAGTGTCTATTGAAATGGTGTTATACACTAAAAGATATGACAGCAGTATAACATTTACTGGCGGAACAAATCTGATTAACTTAATACCAGAATTATAGTATTTGCCAGAAGTTAAAGCCTTAGTAAACAAATAATTTTATACCTAATAACGTTTTGAAAATATCATAGTCACTCGAATACCTATTACTCTCATACGGGTTAATGCAAAATAAAACCAATAAATGAATTATAAACCATCCAAATACCTTTTAAAGTTGTAAAATCAACTAAAGAAATCATTTTCTTTTAGCAGTTTGTGACACAATAAAAAACTGAATCTCAAGGGATTTTAACTCAATCATTGACCTTAAATTTTTCAATTGAAAAAATACTTACAATGAACTTGAATTTTTAGCAATTTTTTAAAAGTGTATTAAGTTACCTCAGTAATTTGTGAAGAAAAAAATTAGCAACATAAAAAAGAAACTTGATTTACTAAATTTGAGGTTAAACATCTGGTAAATGTTACAATCTAAAAATGATAACGGCATAATATTAGCAAACAAAAATCGTAAGTATTTGCAGACAGACAGACATATTTATGCGCATAATAAATTCCTTAAAAAATTTTTTTATGTTTTCTTTAAAGAACATTGTAATAAAAGTAATATGAATTAATGGACAAAGGAGACACAGCCCACAACTACATACTCGTGTTTAAAGTAACAAACACATGCACAATAAACCGGCCGGTTGTAGAAAACAACAAAAATTAATAAATTATGAAAAATGAAATATAATTGGATAAATCGCATGATTGTACCAACATGTACAACTTAAAATGTACGACTTTAACAACGGGGCCACACTGATTGTTATTACAGCAGTCAAATTACAACAACAAATAAAACCGGATAGTTGCCATTCACAAAAATCATATGTTTTACGATAATTTTGATTTTAGTTTTTTATATTTGTTTTCTCTCTCTCCCGCTACTACAGCCAGTTAAGAGCTAATAATTTTTTTTATTTGAATTGAAAAAATTTTTAATTTACTTGCAAGAATTTAAATTGTTGCTACTAATAAAAAATTTCGAGATTTTTAGTTGTTTAAGTTAAATTTTTAATTATTTAAAATCTCGTGCAGTATATTATTTTTTTATTAAAATTTATTCAAATCGAGGAGCGTTAAATAGATTTAGGGCATGATAAAGTAAGCATAAAAACCTTAACGGAAATTGTCAAAAATCTTTAAAAATATTCAAACCTCGAATTTTTGAATACTTTAAAATATTTTTATACTGACAAGAGTCTTTTTTATGGCCCCCAAAATTTTAACTAAGGTATACTAGAAAAATTGTAACTATTGTATTAAAATTCCTTCGATAGGATATTGTTTTAAAAAGGGGAAAACATAATTAGTAACAAAACAGTTTCATTTTATAATTAAAAAAAGTTTGCAAATTTTATTAACTCGATATACGACTTTATGTAACAACTTCAATAGTACCAGACGACAAAACTGTACCGTACTGTCATCACTAAAATATTAAAAATATAACATAAAAGCAACAAGTTTATTCAACATTGAAAGAAAAGAATTAATAAAAAATATTTAAAAATCATGTTTTGACATTATAAACAATTTAAGAAATAACCAATTTAATATTAAAACTTTTGTTATGTATTTTGGCCTGTCTGCGTTTTAATGTTGCATTTTCTTGAAGTTTCCTAAATATTTGTAATCTGGAATTTAGCAAGTGCTGTGAACACAGTGCAATATAATTTAAATTAACTTAAACATTTTCAGGCAGCTTACAAATTTTTTTTAATCGAAACTTGAATTAATATTTTACTTGAAAGTAACCGCATGTTAACCTGAAAAGAGCAAGCCGCTTAAAGTTATTAACATGTTAATGACTTCAAAACTTAAGAGCAATTTTTTACATGTTTTTTGTTTTCTTTACAAAAAATGTTTACACCTTGTAAATATCTTTCTTTTCGTTAACTGTTTTAAGAAAATTTGGGAAGATGTTTTAAAATATATAAACTTATATATGTACGTACATTTATATTTATTTATATTATTTGGCTTATTTGTTATGAAAAACGATTCTTAACTTCACACTAACTTGTATTCATATTGTCCGTCACGCTATCTTCACATCTACGTACTTTTGAAGATCATGTCGATAGTGTGTAATGACAACAGCTTTGGTTTTTTGTTTCACTACATTTTAAAATATGACCCAATTGCGTCACGTTGTGACTGTGTGGTGAGAATGTTTAAAGATAAGTCAATTAATAACTTTGCCAATCATTATTAATTATTATTATTTTTTTGATACCTGAGATCAGTGTCACGTGTCGTATTCACAATGATCGATAAATTAATGAATTATAAGTGCAAATAATTTTATAAATTCCTTATATTCACGCTGCTTTTGCAATATTTTTTTAATAATCCTAAAAGAAAATAATTATAAATTTTGCCAACTTATGTAGTCATCTTAATTTTTTTTTTGTACTCTTCACCACAGGTGGCAAAAGGATATATCTAAGTTTGTCAATCCGTTTGTAATTTTCAAAATATCCATTTTCGCACCTATCCATAAAGTATATATATATTCCAACTCCTTCTGATAGCGAAGTCGATAAAGCGATAATGGTCTGTCCGTCCATGTTAATGTTGATCTCAGCTTTGCCAAGGCACTAGATGAGGTAGAAAAAAAAAAGTTTAGTTTCGAAAATTTGTTGATTAAAAATCAACTAGATCGGTCCATGTCTTTCGAAGCAGCAGGGAAAAAAACCCCCGCCCGCCACTAATTTTTCCAGATCATTTGCAACAATGAAGTATCTCCAAACAAAAAAAAAAAATATTGGACGATAGAAAATTTAAAAATAAAAAAGGAATATATTTTATGTGTTATGGTCCTCTGAACTCTTCATAGAAAAGTATGATTGTGTACCATATATTTTAAGATATCAACATCGGTATCATTTAAAGGCTTTCAAAGAGATCTTTCAGGAAATTTTATAATTTTTAAAAACTATTTTAACCAATTAAGAGCTGATGATATTTTTGTGTAAAATTGTATATAGTACTTAATTTTATTTATTTATTTATTTTTTTTTTTTATGTTCTTATCCTCTGTCCCCAATATTCGTTGTTTTAGTTGGAGTTATTTCACTAAACTAGATTTACATATATGATGAAGGCTATATAAGATTCGGCATAGCCGTAATACATAAACAATTATTTCTTATAGAAACAGAGATTGTTTCACAAAGTCACCCACAATGTCCCAATTGCATTTCTTTGTCTTACTTAAGACCTCCGAAAAGTAAATAAGAGAAGGGATTCAAAATATATGTATACGTTTGATGCGGAGATGAAATCTTTACTTGTCTCATTCCTTAAGAAGAACCATTTCTTTAGGTTTAAAACAAGAAACAGTTCAAAATCGAGTTGCTTATTTTTGATATGACAATAGTGCAATCGAGCATAATGTTAAAGACATAAGATTTTTGTTTAATCGCATATCATCTCTCAGTAAGCATAATCATAAGAATATTACTGTTTTTTTTTTCATAAAAATATACTTACCAAAAACAATGTTCATTAATTTTGGAGAACTGCGAACCCACAACTTACCGCGCATTCGTTCTCTTCAACTCCTCGGCTACAAATAGCTCTGAGTATTCTTAAAGTTGTTTAAATCAGACGAAACTGAATCTGTGGTTTAAAATTTTAACGGCTCCTATTTAAAGCTTGTCATTTTTAGAAATATTTTTAATTTTTTAAGAGTTAAACTATTGAGGACCTTAGATTGACTTCGAAAATTATTATATTTATGAAATTCAAAACATTTTTATGACAATCAAGAAAATAAACCTTCCATTAATGTATCATGTCCAAATTATTTTTTCTTCTAAGTATCTTGTTAACTGTGTTTTAATTTTTCTTTATTCTTTATTTTTTATTACAGCGATACTGCAACGTTCTACTGTCGAAGTTGGACGCATTAAAATACAAGGTGTTGCCACTTGTTTATATTTATGTATGGATCCCTGTGGTGCTGTTTATGGCTCGGTAAGTTAAAATGCTTCGTGTATAGTTTCGTCATAACAATCAGATATAAAGCAGAGCACTACAAGTATATGGGTTGTCATACCTTTCGGTGAAGACCGACGTCACTGGCTATTTATTCGGTACGTTTGGCGAGCGCCAACTTAATACCAAGCATATGAGTGTTAGGGCAGAAAGTAAAGCAGCTGAAAAACCAAAATCCTAAATAAACGAAAATTAATTGAGCATTGTTTTAAAGACAACACTTTGAGTACGTGTTTTTGAGCAAGAATAAATATTTTAAGCCTTTCACCACGTAAAGTGGAAAAAGGGTATACATAAGTTTGCCATTCCGTTTGTAATTTTTCCGACCCCATAAAGTGTATATATATTCTGAGTCCTTATGCATAGCGAAGTCGATTGAGCAATGTCCTTTGAAATCAACTTTGCCAGGGCACTAGATAAGCTACAGAAAGTCTATAAAAAATCAGCAAGTTCGGTTCATGTGCCTCGAGGGACGCGTGCCCCTATTTTTTCCGTATCATTCGGAAGTAACTCCTGGTAAAAAACCAAATATATGGAGCGATAGGGGTTTTAATCAGAGAGGAAGTCATATCCATGCTAGTGATTACAAAAGCTTAGACTTGTACTGATTGCACTTCAGTAGCCGGAAAAATAGCAGGGGCAGCATTAAGCATTAAGGATGCTCAATAAGCATTAGATCGAAAAGCGAATGAAGGCTTAGATACAATCACGTAGAGATGCAACGGCAGGGCAAGGTGCGTTTGAATTAAATCTTAAAACTTGGTTAACGCGGATTTAGTAATGATCGACAACTACAACATACATAATTGTCAGAAACTATTTAAACCGAAATTAAATTAAATAATATGTCGTAACTTAGTAACGAGCTTACGAAATGCCTTAACTCCCAACAAGATTGCTGCTAAAAGTATTAATATTGTTTGTAATTTTATTTACAAAGTTAAGGCCTTCAAGTAATTTATTCCTTCATAAAAACGTGAAAGTATTTAATACATATTTTTTTATCAGCTCCAATTAAATTCAAAATTTAAAAATATTTCAAAACATTAAACAAAATCTTATAAGAATTTAAAATTATTGTTCTAAAGAAATTCTGTGTCTTAGAGAATATTCTAGCAACCCGCTTTTTGAAGCAATTTAATAATTTTTCTTTATTTGTTTATAAAACAATCTTTCAGCAACTGATAAATTACCTTAATTTCAAAACAACGTCTCTACTTTGTAATCAATATTCAGAATGCATAAACGTACAAATTCTTTTTCAAGATTTATTCACGAAAAAGCACAAACAAAACTAAGAAACTAGCAATTCCTATTTTCCCAGATTATATTTTTAAAAATATTCACTGATAATACGTATTAAATAATTAAGAAATTGTTATTCAGAATATTCCAAATATATGAATATATTTTTCAAGTATTCTTAAATAAGGGAAGTCGCAAGGCGAATCGCCAGTAGCCTAACTGTCAAACTCCATATATAAAAAGTCTGTATAACATTTTCTTGTATATAGTTTGACATTAACGAATTCGGCATTGCCACCGCCTTATAATTGAATCGCTTTGGCAAGTACAATAATAAATTGGGTCCTAGCAAATCTCTTCTGCTTCGAAGCGACAAATATATAGTATGTAGCAATGTTGCTAGTGTTTTTAACAGTGTGGCTTTACTCTGTTCAAATATAATGAAATGCATTCCAAATAAATAATACCCCTTTTGTTAATTTTGTTTTCAAGCCAGGAATGCAAAAGAATTAAAAAAAAAACCTATTTCATGCTGACGCGTAATTCACGCTTATCACGAGAGCGATGGCTATCTCTAGTATCAACATTCTAGACTTTAGACTCCAAAGTAGCAAAGTCCTGCTTTCTTCAGGTAAACTAACCTTTGATGCTTAAGAAAACAAAACTTTTAAATTAAAACTATTTAATGGACATTTTGATAACATTTTTATTTTCATATTAGATATTGGGTTTTTAGTATAATTGAACTAACAATTAGTTTTCATATTGTAAGTCTAAGAAGCCAGGCCAAGGGTAAAAAAAACATTTTCTTTTTGTCAAAAGTTATAGTAAGAAGATAGTTGTTTTGATCTGTATTAATTAGAATATAACATTTTTAATTCTAATGTTTCACTTT
The DNA here is from genome assembly GCA_937654795.1 of Cistogaster globosa. Taxonomy (NCBI): domain Eukaryota; kingdom Metazoa; phylum Arthropoda; class Insecta; order Diptera; family Tachinidae; genus Cistogaster; species Cistogaster globosa. The sequence continues at coordinate 119,679,142 of OW569403.1, forward strand.
TTCACCTGTTATTGAAAACTTCATTAAGTTTTATGCAAACGGAAATTAATCTTAATCTCAGACACTTGGCATGTGCTGTTTCTTTGTAGCACGTGTATATTATGAAAGGTATTCGTATCTACAAGATCCGTAGATATATTAATTATATTTTTTTTATATCTTTATGTACGCAATTAGTTTTACATGATTATGAAAATTTCCAGCAATAAATATAAAAATATTTAAAGTGATTGATAAAAGAAAGCTTGTAAAATCTTAATGTTCAACTCATCATTAATAAAAAAGCCATAAAATGCTACTAATTTAGAAAACGAGTATAGTTCTTAAGTAACTAGATATTCAGAATTTTTGAGTGGGCTTTCTAAATTAATTATTTATTTTTTATTTTAATTTCATTCAAATTTAATAAAATCAATTACTATTTTTTATTAATTGACTGCTTTGAATATAAATTAATATTTTATAGTCTTAATCCTTACATATCAATTCATAAATTTTAAAGAAGTAACATCACTATCGTGTTGTCAATCAATTTCCTACAAATTTGTTTTTATTTCATTGTATTTTTTATTACAGAAAAGTATTTTGGATATGCTAAAGCCACAACTTAATTAAAAATCTATTTCTTAAGACATAATTTAATCAATTTTATTTTGAAATAGAAACAAATTGAATTAAGATGATAGAAAACACTGGCAAGGCGCCGTGCCTCACCAATTCAGCAATCATATTTTCTATTCAAACTGAACAGGTCTGGATAAAATATAATGGGCTCAAGCATATATTTTATGTGATAATATAGACCAAGAGATCTTATGAACTCTTTCATTGAAATCAACCACAATTCGTTTTTTAAATATTTTCAATATGTGTCATTTAACAAAACTAAAAAGAAAGAAAAAAAAAATGTTTTAAAAATAAAAAAAATTTTGACGCCTGTCTGGTGTTTTTATTTTCAAATCTTGTTCTGTTTAGTTTTATTGGGTTTTAAGGAAAAGCGCTATCGTATTGACAGGATAATAGTGATAATGATGGAATAGGCATAAAAACCAAATACAAAATTAATTATTCTTTGCTTTTGGATATTTTCTCGCTTCGAAATGATAACTTTTTTGTTGAGTCTGGTGTGTGTGGCATTCCGTGTATTGAAACAAGAGAAAAAGGTCTTTAAGGAAAAAACCATGGGCGGTCGGGTTTTGTGATTTGTTTGTTGGATTTTTTTTTCTTTTCTTTTTTTTAGAATTTGTAACAATGAAACCGATTGATTAAGTAAAGATTTATTTATTTATGCATAAATGTATTTATTAAAAAAAAATAATAAAATATTTTGTATAAGTTTTTAATTTACATTAAAAGAAAATAAATTTGCATGATTTTGTAGTTTTGATGAAACACAAGCATCTTAAATTAGTCTAATGCTAGCAATTTATTTTAATAATAATTACTTGAGAATTTTCAATACATATCATTTGAATTCACAATAGTTCTTAGATACTTTTTAAAACTATCATACTTATTGTGCTTAGCATTACTAACTATTATTACATGAACAAACTTGTGTAATAAATTCAAAATAACAACGACAATGTTTCAGAAAGCACTCTACAATTTAATTTCCAAACATTAGTAATATACAATTATTCTCGACAGTTTATCGATACATTTATTTTAAAGTATAAATAATTTAATCAGTTTCTCCGAACAATTCGACTCCAGATTAGCAAGATTGAAAAAAGTAAAACTACAATTTTTTCTTTCCTAGCTCTTTTTATAGAAATTTTGAGCTATTGTTCGTCAGTGCTGAAGAATCGCAACTGAAAGTGAGATCTAATCCAAACAAGTTGAAGTGCTATATTTGGCTGCGCCGAATATAATATACCCTTCACCATTTATTTAAATCTAGTTTAGAGAAGTAGGTCCAATCAAAAAAGCAAATATTGGGGTGACAGGGAAGAAAGAATAAGAAAATAAGTAAAAATTAATTAACGTTTAAAATTCTAATTTTAGAATTTTCTAAAAGATCTTTTCAAATGCTTTTAAGTGGTGCCTATATGATGTCTTAAAAAATATGCTGCAAAATCTGAAAAATATAGGCGAGCGCCAAATTTTTACTTGATATTTTTTATTACTATTTTTTTTGGATTTCATATCGCCCCGTTATTTTTTTATTATTTGATTTACTTACTTTTTTGTTCTTCATTGTGCCTTGAAGGACATTGGCCGTTCTTGCCGATTTTCGATAGAGAAATTTTCAAAACTATGTCTGATCGATTGGCGTATTTAAATTTTTTCTAGCGCATCTAGTGCCTTGTTAAAATAGATTTTAACAGTTACATGGACGGACAGACGGACATCCCTCAATCGACTTCGCAATGCACAAGGACACACACACATATATATATATATGTATACATATTTTTTTTATGGGGTCGGAAATGGATAGTGAAGGAATTTTTAACGGAATGACAAACTTAGATATACCCTTTTTTCCATGTTTTGTAGTGAGGGGAAAAAAATAAAGAAAAAAACAAAAAGATGAAATTTTTTCTAAAATCAAAAACTTACCTAAAGATTTACTTTACCATGCATGATTAGGAAATACAATACAGTATAATTTGTAATGATTTAATTATCTTTAAACACACATTCAATAGTTCCAACTTGTAAAATTAGATCTAATGAAAATTGATTTTAAAATCAAAACAACTCTAAATTGGAAAGATTGAGGAATGGTTTTATTACCGATCTATTGGCGGTATACATTTACGTTATGCTTACAAGTCATGTTTGTTTTATATACGAGATTTCTTAATAATTGCATTTAACCATACGATTGACTGCACTCGATGATTAATTTTAAAATTAATAAATAATTCTCTGATTTTCACAAAATTCATCAAACAATTCTTAACCAATCCTTTATATACCCGAATGTAGCATAAATTTATTTATTTTTTTTCAGTTGTTTTTTTTCAGATTTGTTTTATAGCCTTTTGTAATCGTGACAACACTCATTTATTTTGAAATTAAGTTCACATTACAGCATAAGGATTTTCCCTAATGCTCAAATAAAATCGTTGAACAATAAAAATTATGAAAATGAAGTAAATAGTTTTTTGAAAAGTGAAGAAAAGGAGGCACATTTACCAACATTTTGTTATCAGTTTGTTCTTGTTTGTTGTATTTTCAGACAAAGAATGATATAACTTTTAAGGGTATTTTAAGTGTTTTTGTATTGTTGTTTTGTTGGTTTTTTGTTTGCCTGTTTCTCTTTTGTTGATCCTGGATTTTTGTTTTTTAATTTATTGTGTTGATATTGTCATCAAATGGCGTTGAAAATGTCAATTTATTTTCCTAGTTTATTTCACAGGAAATTTAATAGTTTTTTCTTCTATTGTTTATTAATTAGCTTACTGACACCGATACTTTATTTATGATTATTGTAAAATTGCGGCTTACCTTAACAACAATACATTCTGTTCTCATCGGTGACGCAAACTATCAACATTTAATAGAGAACAATTTTGAGAACAAATAAATATTTTTTTTATTCAAAACTAAACATTAAAACACATTGAACTTTTCTGGTATTTGTAAAAACACAAAATAACATTTAGAAAATAAATTCTCGAAAAATTGCAAAAAAGAGAGAGAGTAGAAGTTAGCAAAAAATTATTTTAAGTGAAAAAATTAATAACGTAAACAGTAATTCATAAAAAGTTAAAGGGTTATAACACACAAAAATAGGATTTTTCGCTAGAGCAATTAATAAAAGGGAAAATTATTTTCCATTGTCAACTAATAATGTCAGAGAATTCAATTGTTACGAGAATTTAGTTCTAAAATGAATTACTGAATTCGAAAAAAACACAAAACGGAAAAATTACCAAATAAAAGTCATAAGCAGAAAGTGGATTTTGAAAAAAAATTTCAATAATTACGAAAATACAAAAAGGCTAAATTATGAGAGAAATTAAGCTCGTTACGATTGAATTGAAAAGCTAAATAATATTAATTATAATAAATCCAATATATTGCGATCCAGCAAATTTTTCCTGAAAGGAACAAATTTAAAATGTTGAATCTCAAAACAGAATTTTCTAATGTATTAAAAAAAACTTCATCTAACATTTGTATTCTAGTTTTTAATTGGATTCATGGATGTTGTTTACAGTTTACTCAACGTAAGAACATAAATGCGAACAATAATAATTAAGAATGTAGCGATTCAGAAAATGCTGCGTTACATTCTACTTATGCTTAGATTTCCCAATTTTCTTTAAAATTAACACAACTCTTCTAAATAATTAATATTTCTTACCGAAGTTAGAAATTGTAATATTCGTGAGCTTAAGTAGAATAAATATAATTTAAATTTTAAGAAAAAATTTTCTGTTTTTGATAATGACCCGTGTGTCTTAAAAGTGGCACAAGTAATTTGTAATATAACAGATTAAAAATATTGGCATTTGTTAAGTCGGGATATATATTTCCTTAACTACTTGAAAATGTCCTTTTTATTATCACAAATTAATGAATACAACAGAAAGAGAATTTTTAGAGGTAAAAAGAAACAGCGCCATCTATTAAGTACAATCCAGCACCAAAGGTACGCACAGAAAAATATTTTATAGAAACAGGGAAACCGTTGTATTGTAATCAATGTTATCATTACCTGGCTCTGTTTTCCAAAAGGGACTCTAGTCACTTTATTCATGCAAATGTATTTCCAACATGAAATCAAAGTGCCGCGTCAGGTAGCCTTGTCATAAGACAATAGAAATCGGTCCAGCTTTTAACTTTCTTACAATAAATGAATACCAATGTCAGGTCCTCATTTAATAGTGATTAGATTTATCATAAAAACTTATCTTAAAACTCTTTGTAATATCAATTGAACTTTTTTATCTAATTTTATGTTAAACTATTTTTTCTTTCAAATCCTTTCATTATCCAACAAAGATCCCGTGCACATCTTTTTTATTTGTCGGCATTCCTTTTTGTCGCACCTTTCATCAGTAGATTTTAAAAGATAAATGAACTTATTATCACAGGACTTTGAACAAATCTAAGACGCCATCAAAACGATAACCAGCACAAAACAAAACACTAGATAAATTATGTCAAAATAGGTGTGAGCAGTCAATAAACTACAATAGTTTATGGGACATTTTGACAGGTGTTTAGAAAACGAAGCAAATAAGAAACAAATATAAAGAAAGAATTTGTAGCAACAGTTGCAGTAGTCTTGTAAATTTAATTTTATTTTAGTAAATTTTACAAAACTTTTAATTAGAACAAACAGTAAGTTTTTTAATTTAACATCTGGCCATGTTTGTCAGTTAAAAGGAAATGTAAAAATGTAAGAAGATATTCTTTTATTGTCATTTTTTGCCAAATGTTATAATTGTGTTAGAACGAAATTTATTTTAACAGTTTAAAATATTTTTAAGGTTAAAATATTTCTTTAAAGAATTTAAGTTGTGTTTCTAATTCTGAATTAAATCTGTCTGGCATCTGTGTGTACTAAATCATATTGTATGATATACAATTATAAAATAAAAAGTCCAAAATCGTTAATTTTTTACGTAACTTAAACATTTCAAGTTCAATGCATTGATAAAATCCTAAGCGATCAGCAACATTGAACTAATTTTATTGACAGGTAATTAAAATATTTTTGTTTTCTGTTTACTTATTCCACACACTTTTATCTCGCTACCTATCTAAAGCTTGAAATGGTTAATAGTGCATATGCACTGATAGCAACATTTTGCTAGAAATCTTTCTAAATCTATAATTAGCCGTGACTGATTAGAAGCAGTTAATTTAATAAATAAATGTTTATTAAAGCACAACAAACATCAATGTTCTTTTAATTTGTTTTACAATATTCTACACTACAATATAAAACACACATTCCGAGAAATTAAAACTTCCTACTAAATAAATTTTATTTTATAAAATGACTTGTGCTTAGCAGTTGCCTTGAAAAATCCTCCCCATCTGTTAATTTTAGGCCTTAGATTGGGGTATTTAGTTAATGAGCTATAAAGTTGTCAACATTGATTTGATAGATAAAACTGTCAGCGAAAATATTTTCCATGTGATTCTTCTTGTTAACAATATAATGTTTACAGCGTTGCCCGTTCGTGGTTTTATTTTAAAACAAAAAATAAATTAAAAAATACAAAAAGGTTAACTAAAACTACAAATGTGTGTTTGCCCTTGTAAGAAGTGCATTTTTTCCTACTAAATTTAATCTTTAATTCTTCAGGGTCTCTTAGTCAAAGCGTTTCTACTTTTTCATGTGTCTAGTCTACACGATCTTGTGTGTAGTGTCTAGATACGACGTATTCATAATTTGCTGTAAACTGTAACTAATTTTTATAGCATCCAAGCATTAAATTAAAAAAATTAGTTTGATATTACACTTACAAATTTTTAACTTTCCCCTTTTCGTAATTTTTCGAAGTCTTAACAATAACAAAAAAAATTGAATAATATAAAAAAAAAATAAAATGAAAACTTTATTTGTAAAATGACAAATTGCATTTTATTTCAAATGTGTCCCTAGTGAGTCATTTCGTTTTTATTTACTATCAGAAATAAAGCATATTTGCCTTTTAAATGGTATGGAAATTAAATTTAAACGAATTTTTTCAAGTATTTTTACAATAAAGTTCTTAAGGTGGAACACTCGAATTAGTTTCAATTCTTCTGTTTTCTATTAACAAAAATATACACATTAGTTTAAGTAAATATTAAAAGGTTTTGCCTTTTCTTTAATGCTATTATAATTTTGCATGAAATTATGCAAAATATATGTCAACCGCGACGAATTTATATCGGATTGAAAATTAATATGAACGAAGCGCCTAAAGTAAAGAACACATGCTGGTCGTTGTGTAGAAGGGTTAAATAATTGGCTCAATGGAAGTTTTATAACGGATGTTTTCACCTACACTTTGATAGCATGGGAAAACGTCTTCTTAAAAAATACGGTTTTCAGATAGAAGACCGCACATAAAATTAATTAGTAGAACTCTGAGGCAAATTAGTTTTAGCATCTTTTCTATCATCTAAAGGGCTTTTGAACTATTTGAGCCTGTTAAAGACCGCGCAACATCTGGGTATCTGGACATTTTTGAATAATTGGTAATGAAAGGACAAGTAGGAAGTCAAGCAAAGCCAAATGTTTTTCTGAAGCAAACGCAAAATGCCACGAAAACTAAGTTAGGGTTCCTTGGGTAAACCTAAATACGGACAAAATAAAAATTATCCTACGTTACTAATGAAAAGGCATACGCAATTAAAAATTTACCAATGGAAGCTTTTACCTAACTGAATGAAGAAATTTTTTTTATTCTATAAAATAAATAATGATAAAAGAAATACAAATCATATCGGAGTCTTTCGAATGTAACGCTTTATTTCAAAATATGTTTAGGGAAGGCAATACTTAAAGGATTCTTTAAAATGTTGCAACTGCATGTCTACGATTTAAAAAGCCTTTAATATATTAACGGCCTTCCTTGAATTTTTCCTTAATTTTTCAATCTCCCTTAAAATCGGCTAAGAACACATTTTTTACTCTCAGAAAAAACATTTTATTTAAAAACATGTTGAACTGTTGAAACTAATTTTGATAGTTTAAAATAAATAATATAAAAATTGTAATTAATTAAAAATATTAAATTAAAAATAATAATTAAATAAAAATAAACAAATAATGGACAAGAAAAATTATTGAAAAAAATAATAATAATAATTAATCAGTCAAGAAGAAATCCTTATTCTAAACGCCTATTTAATTAAAGTATGATCACTTAGTTGTTTAGCTCGACGGCTTTTAATTTTCTATTTCTGTTTAAGAAATTATTTTGAATTTGTTCAACAATAAAAAATCAAAATAATTTTATTTATTCATTAAACCGCCAAATTGTATCTAAAGCATTGTTTTTTACAAAGGAAAATACCTGTACAATAATTTTAAATATAGAAATGAATGAACTAATTCTGTCGTCGTATTTCACATCCGGCTAAGAAGAAGAAGCTAAAAAAGTAAATTAAAACTTAAATCATGCAAAGATTAATGTTTTAATTTTAGTTTGCACTACCAATTTAGAAGATTGGCAGCATTAAAATTAAAAACCGAATAAAAACATTTTTAGAAAATGTCATTGTAAGAAAACACTTATTTGTTAAGTAATTGCAATGTTTTTGTTTATTGACGTCAAATAATTTTTAGTGCCTTTGACAGTTTGGTGTTAAAGTAATAAACAAATCTAACGAAAAATATATGTATAAAGAATTTTTCTTAATTTAGTGCAAATAACTCATTTACTTTTTTTTTTAAATTATAAATATTAAACATGTCTTCATCTATGGCTTTTTTGTCATTAATTTCAAAAGCCTTAGAAAAAAGTGTGCCAATTTGAAGAAAAAAAATGTTTATGTATTTATGCAATAAAATAAAATTTTTGTAAGCAAACACAAATAAACCTAACACTTGGCCTAATGCCCATTATTCATATAATTCTTTATTTATTTCTCTCTTTGACTAAATCTATTCAAAAGTTTAAACATTTAGTACCTTCCTTATTATAGTCTTACCAAGGCATATCAAACACTTTAACTAATTGAAAGGCTCCTAATTCAAAAACAAGTATACAAATTATTGTTAAAAAATATTGTTAAATTGAAATGGGTGAAGATTTTCGGCTTATAAACAACCATTTTTTAATATATTATCTTTGCCCTTAATAACTATTACCCACAATCTTCGAAACACTTGATTAAAATTCACACACATAAAAACAAGACATTTTGAGGTACAGAAATTGTACTAAAAACTAGCATTTTATATTTAACATGAGAAAGTCAATTACACAACATATAAAATATATATTTACACACCAGGCCCAATAAGCCCCGATTTCGAAACACCATTTGAGAAAGAGGAGAAAGAGAGAGAGAGAGAGGGACAGAATTAAAATTATTTTTTTAATAGAATCTGCTTAAATATTCATCCTGGAATAATTATTGGAAAAGCATATTTTTTTTATTTTTCTGAAATATTTCCTTAAAAATAATCCTTTATGATTTCACGTCATAAAATATTCTGTAATTCACTGACAATCGTTAGTATTTAAACCAAATTTCGCAAACTTTGAACACGCCACCTAACCTCTTCTTAGACGAGAAACTTTTCACATGAAAGGATATCATGTTACACATATAGTGGCCTAGAGTTTATTATCAATTTTATATTCAGCTTTATTACAGTTGACGATATCGTGTCGAAAATCGTGCGTTGTTTTTAATTGTATTAGGCACATGACATCAGTAAATATATATTTAAAACAAAAATAAATAAAATTGAAATTTATGTACTCGACAAATGGATTCTTTTTTTTTTTTTGGTAAACTTTTGAAATAAATGCTAACAAAAGAAAGCTTAATTTTAAATTTCACATTATGATTATTTAAATTTATGTTTTGCATGTTTTTCTTCATTTTATTTATAAAAATAACAATCGTAAAGCAGCTAAATCTGCTGGTGGAGCTTATGTAGGAACATTCACACTAGGCAACAGGCTTTAGTTCCAATATCAATAAAATTAACGCTTAAGAAGAGTGAAAAAAGAGCAACAAATCTAAACATTCAAACAGAACTATATTCCAAAAGAAATTGAAAGATTTAATAGTGAAGCAACTCCAATCAAAAAAAATATATATTGAGGTGATAAAGAATTAAAAAATTAAAAAAAGAGTTTTTACAGAAAAATGTCATCGCCTATTAATGGGTAAGGTATTTTTAAAATATTAAGGTATTTTCTAAAAGATGTTTTTAAAAGGTTTTAAATGATACCCATATTGATAACCTAAAAAAATCGACGCACAATCGTACTTTTCTATGAAAAGTTAAGAGATCCGTAACTCGGAAAATATGGGCGTGCGAAAATTTTTTCATTTGATGTTATTTTTCTTATTTTTTAATTCTCTATCTTGTTTTCAATTTTTGTTAATTTTTTATTATTGTTCAAAATGATATAAACAATTTAGAGCCTGGCGTGGTACTTTGTCCACTTCCTTGAAGGACATGGACATTCAATAGAAAAATTTTCGAAACGAAGTCTGATCGATTGGCGTATTCAAATTTTCTCTAGCTCATCAACAATAGCACGGACGGACAGACGGACATCACTCAATCCACTTCGCTATGCATAAGGACTCAGAATATTTATAATTTATGGGGTCGGAAATCGATATTTTAGAAATTACAAACAAAATGTCAAACTTGGATACACCCTTTTTTCACTTTTTGTCGTGAAGGGTATAATTATTATTGAGTAGCGGCGTGGGAAAAAGAAAAAAAATTATTGTGCATTATTTGATGAAGATGCCTTTATAATAGAACAGCAGCACAGACGATTCAGGTTTATGTATAGTAAAACAAGGAAGTAGTGGTGCCAACCTTTATTGATACTAGCAGGGCCCACGACTTCGTCCGCGTATCATTTTTAATTTTCTTAAAATTAGAATTTAGAAAAATTGTCTTTTTTTAAACATTTGTTATAGAATTCTGTAATCAGTGTTAAAAATTTCCATCAAGAAAAATAAAATATACTGACAAGTGTTTTAGTACCATTATACCCGTAAAATTGGGTGCTTTCACATTCGTATCTTAGGTTTCCCTACGAAATGAGATGTTTTTAAAAAGTTATTCTATAATTGAACCACGGTTCTAAGGGACCTTCTCACAAAATTTCGTTCAAATGTATCCAAAAGTTTGTGCGTGATACGAACACAGACATACAGACGGACAGATATACAGATGATAAAAATCAAAATCTTCAAAAAATATTTATATGTACAGAAATGACCTCGTTACTGTTTTATTATATGAATATATTAGTAAAAAAAAAAGTAACAACAGTGTGTGTTTCATTCGTTGCCAAATTACTTGGCGAAGCATGGATGGCTACATGAGCTCGTAAATGAGCATTATACGCAAACAAATGATCTTAAGAACAAATCTAGTCAAAGTCACAGAGTAAGATATATTAGAACCAAAGAATACGGTGCTTAGAAAAAAAAATTATAACTTAAATTGTTGTGCCAGTGTATATTTGTAATCAGAAGAAATCCTACCCTTAAAGATAAGAAAGAAGTAGAAAGATAAAATTGTCACAAAGAAAAATAGCCTTAAGCAAATTAATATACCTGAAAACAAAAATTTCTACCGTAAATAATAAATGTTATTTTCTGAAACTAAATAAAAAGCTTATGCTCTCATCCCATACTTATTAGTATTAATGGAAGCTAAAGTAGCTTTCCATCGTACAAATATGCTGAAAGGAAACAAAAAATGTTCATTGCACACAAGTTTTATGTGCATTATTATTGCAAAAGTGACTTTTGTTAAAATTGATTACATGTTATTTTGTATAGAATATTCGTTTCTTTTTTGCTTTAAAGTAAAAATAATTTTTTAAGTCAAATATTTGTGAAATCTTAAAATATAATAACCTTAAGTATTTTTATTCTTTGTTTTTTCCAGTAGAATTTAAAACTGTCAAGAGTCTTAAAATCGGTTTATTTTTACTAGACATGCGAGCTACGCAAATAGGTTCCGCTGCGGGTGGCGCTGTCTGCGCTTCAAATGCACGCAAACATAATAGATAAAGCTTAACGCTTACTCTGTGTGTGAATGGTTCAGGTTTTAAAAAACTCTAGCGAAAAGCCTATTACTATTATTATTATTTTTGAATTATGTAACGAAATCGGATTTACTTTTGTGTTGCCAATCTTGCATGATAACTAAAAGTTAGAAGGCATTGTAAATTTTAAATTTCTGATTTTTCAAGTAAAAGACATTAATTGATTGTTTACCACACGCAATACATTGTAAAGTTAAGATGAAAATTTAATAAAAAAAATGCAAATGTGAACATTCAGTCAAGATTAAGTTGTTAAAAAATAATTTATGAAAAAAAAATAATTGTAGTCGTAACACCTGATCAGTTTATGTCATGATAAATTTAAAACGCCATGCAAAAAATACAGTTTTTTCATATTTGGACTTAAGCCGTATGACATAATTTTTTATTATAATTTAGGCTAACAAAAAATGACACAGTTTTAAGTTCAGCCGCTTGTATCGGCTTTGCATTAATTGCATTGTAAGATTGACTTTTAACTTTGCTGGACTATTTTAACTTACACAATTAAGGGAGCATAAGTAGAGAGTTGTTGTTTTACAGTCTATTTTAACTTACTAATTTTACTTACAAATTCAAGAAATATAATTTTAGTTTTTTTTTTTTTTTTGTAAAATTGATTTCGGTTAATCATAATATATAATTCGTATTTTTTAACAATTCAATATTTCACAACAATTTTAATAAATATGTTTGTCTTTGAATCATATTTTTTATTATTTTTACAAAATTAAAAATTATATTTATAATAGAAAATTGCAATGCGTAAAAATGTATAAACTTGTACTAGGAAATCAAATTTACTTGTTTCTTCTTACACTACATGTTCATTGTATATTGTGGGACAAATATTTTTTCTATTTATTTTATGGATAAAAAAGTTTTTGGTTTTGTGCAACAAAAAACCTGGTGAAAGTACATTAGAGAAACATTAAGAAGTTTTGCTTCCAGAAGCAATTTAATATTTTTAGGTTGCAATTAAGCATGAACAAAAATAATATAAAAAATTATATTTGGAAGCAATCCTAAAAAGCTGCGAAAGTTAAATGATGTATGTGAAACCAAAATAAAAAAAATGTATAACTAACTTCCAGTTTATCTTTCATTCCTTCTCTATTATTTTTTATCGACTTCAAAAAAAGAAGGACGTTATCAATTCGAGTAAATGTTGCTGTTTTATGTTTGTGCCTGCAGAATTCCGTCATTTCTGAACCGATTTGGAATTTTCTATTTGTAATTTGATAGGTTATGCTTACAGATTGGTTTCGTTTAAAAAAAACTATAATCTTAAAAATTAAAGGGTGTCCCTATACAACATGTTTTTTAAGTGTACTATGAACCGTAAAACGCACTTCTTTAAAGTTAAAAAAAGGCGTATTACTTTAGCTCCCAACAGCAAAAAGTAATGTATAAATAAATCTTAAAATTAAAGGTGACGTAAATTAGTTTTTATGCGTCTATCTTTGAAACCGTTATAGATAAACGCTTAAAAGTATGACAGGATTTCTTCTACTATGACTGTTTTAATAACAAATATTAATATTTAAAATTATAAATTAAAGGGTGTCGCAATAGTTATTGTAATTTGATTTTTGTGGCCAAACTTTTGAACTTTTATAGCCATGTTGTTCAAATTTACAAAGAACATTAACTGTTAAGTCCGCTATAATAACAAGTATAAAAATAGTATTTAGAAACTAAAAAGTGTCCCATGAGTTGATGTATGTTTATGTACTTAGCCAAACTTTTTAACCGTTATCGACAGGCAGCTGAAATTTACAAACCTGTATTGCTTATTCCGCCATAACAAGTGTAAAATTTGAATTTAGAAATTAAAGCGTGTTCCCATATGTGGAGTAAACTAACCTTTAAGCCACTATCGTTTGAACCGTTGTATACAAACACTTGAAAATTAAACAGAATGTCCGCTACTTTGTCAGGTATACTAAGAAGTATAAATGTTTAAAGTTAAAAATTAAAGGGTGTTACAACAATTGCTGTTATTTAATGTATATAACTAAACTATTAAACAGTTGTAGACTGTTAATTAAAATTTTCATAGAATCTTTGTTGCTAAGTTTGCTTTAACAATTAGCAAACTTGATATTAGAAATTAAAGGGTGTCCCTATAACTGATGTAATTGGTCCTATATGGCACTATCGTTTGAACCGTTACTAACAAACTCTTGAAAATTAGACAGAATATCCATGACTATATCAAGTGTAATTACAAGTATAAATATTTAAGATTAGCAATTAAAGGGTGCCTTAATTATTGAAATTTGATGTACATGGCCAATCTTTTAAACAGTTATAGGCTAACGCTTAGATTTTAAACAAATTTTGTTTTACTATTTAAGGAACTAAAAGTGTAAAATTTAAAGGGTGACCACATACTTCTGAACATTATTGTTTAATTTGTTTGTTCTACGACATATAAAAAATCTTGACGCAATCTTTCTCGAATATATTATAATTAATGTGTAATTACCGTCCTAAATAAGTTTGTTTGTTTTGAAGTCGGTTTTTTTTGCAAGAATTATTCTTTAAATAGTGAAATGAATGGTTTTATATATTAATTTTTACATTAAAGATTTTTGCACATCATTCCATGAAAAGCATCTATGAAATAAAATAAAAAAAAATACTTAAACAGCAAAAATTAATTTGGGTTTTTAACGTACGCAATATGTCTAAAAATCGTATTTCTCAATAGAAACGCAAATCAAGTCAAAAACTATTAACCTACTTTTTCTCCAGCTGTTTAAATAATTTACTAACTCAAGTTTATAATTTTCAAAAAGAGAAATATATATAAATAAGAAAAGTTTTCTTAACTTTAACACTTAACAAAAAACATTAAAAAATAACCAAATAACTTACTATAGCTTCTCGTTACAGAAAGAATTTACTGACGATTGTGTCTTCAATGAAAGTATGGAACCGCACAACTACAATACATATTCATCCACCTATAATTCGAATGCGCGGCGAAAATACTATTTGGCCCTTAATCGGCATGGTGAACCGCGTAAATTACAAATACCACCGACCCGTTCGTTGGGCAAATTAGCAACATATACGAATGCTATACCTGAAACGGTGCCGCAGGAGCGTGTAGAACAGCTGATTGCAAAAAACTTTGGTGCAAATCGTGTAAAACATGGCATACGCCAACTCTGTGATACTGGCAAACCATTGATCGAATTGATCGATAGTAAAAACTTTAAAGCACGCCCCAAGTGCAATCCAAACAATAGTAATAATAATAGTAATAGTAATAATAGCAATAGTAAAAATACATTAAGTAGGAATTTAGATAATTACAAACATAATCCTCAACATACTAATAGTAATGGCCAAGTTTTGAACAACGTTCCTGTTGCCAATGATAAAAATAATGTGAGTTCTAACAGTCGAAGGAGTAGTACTAGTAGTGGTAGTAGTAGTAGTAGTATTAGTAATAGTAGTAGTATAAGCAGTAGCAGTAGTAAACCAGAAACAAATGGAGATAGCAGTAGTAGCCCGAGTAGTATTAGCATTAGTCAAAACAATGGCCATATTAGTAATAACAACAGTAGTAGTAAGCACACAAGCAACGACAATAGTCACAGTGACAGAGACAGAGACAGTACAGTAACGACGAACAGCAATAGTAGTATAGCAGTGTCAACCAGTAGTCACAGAGGCGGCAAGAAAGCAGGGAAAAAGCGAAAATGTCGACGTTTTGAAAACGAAGAGCAGCACAATTGCACCACACCCCTTAACCGACCGACGTCTTTTACAAAACGCGGCAATCAGCTGGGCCCCTTACGACAGCAGAAATGTCAAGTCTTGTTGCTACAGCAACAGCAAGCGGGAGTTATTGATATAGTGTTGCCTCCAATGTGCACTAAAAAAGGAGGTCCTAAAAAACGGCAAGGCAACAATAGAAGAGGACAAGGTAAAAATGGCCTAGGAACCGATGGATTTGGACCAAACAACCGACGAGGCAAAAAACTAAATACAAACCGAGGAGGTAGTGGTAGCAGTTCTGGTAAGCAAGGAGCTAAACACAACTCCAATTATGGCAATAATAATGGGGGTTCCAAGAAAAAGCAAAAAAATCCAAAAAGAGGTGGAGTTAACAACCCCAATAATAATAACAAAAAAGGGAATAAAAAATCTACCAAAACAACAACTGAAAAAATATCTTCCACCGGTCAAACCTTAACCACGTCTACGCTGAACGCAAAATTTTGGGAGACCACATCTCTAATGCCAAGCACAACAATTTTTGATAACTACGACCCGCATGCTGAAAATACAAGTGATCGTGGCGACAGAGAACAACGCAATGTAAAATACTCCAATTCCATGGAAGAATACATGGAACAATCATCTGAAGATACTTCGGTTGCCGAAGATTCAGACGACGATGATAACGATGCGGAGAATAACGAAGAAATAAACGAAGATAGCAGCTATGAAGACGAGTCGTTTGTTGTACCAAGTAGTAGCCATATGCCTGATGCGGCAGCTGAGTCATCACACACGCCTCTAACGGCCGGAGCAGACGACTTTCAATACTACGACCAGCTAGATCTGTGAGTTTAACTTGTACTTGTTGATAAATATTTTTTTAATGTATTAAAAAAATAATATAAAACAAATATTTCCTCATAATTTTTAGTTATTTTTATTATTTGTATTATTATTTTTTATTTTCTAAACTAATACGAATATTTAAATGTTATTTATGTATTTATTTAAACGTAAACTTCACATCAGGATGGTTTAAAAATATTTATTAATTTTTCTTTTTCAAAATCTATTTTTTTTTTTAATTTTTGTATGAGTTTGGCTATAACGTGTTCTTCTTTAACTACTTTTCTTTTCATTTGAATTAATTTTTATTTAATGACAATTTTCAAATTTAAATATAAATATTTTCAAAATTTCTTTCCTTTTGGTAGAAGTTGATCTATATAAATTTTTCAAACATGCGCCATTTTGAAATTGCACCACAGAATCACAGAAACAAAATGTGTCGGCAAGTGCTGCCTGTAACTGTTATTTTTTAAGTTAGGAAAACGTCCAAAAAATTTTAAAATTAAAATTGAATACAATTTTAAATTAATAGTTTAAAAAACTAAATCAAATTTAAAAACATAAAATTTTTTTTTATAAAAAAAAACAAATAAAATTAATTGATTTTAAACGCAACCACTGTTAAATTAAACGACGAATGCGTAAATGTTTTTTGGTCAAAAAAATTTTAGTTTGATATGGCAAAATGTCTTAAATTGACAATTCAAGCTGCACTAATTTTAATCACAAAATTATTAGGTTGAGTTACACATAGCAGTACTTGTACGTTGAAGCCTAAATATATAAATCGTTTCTAAAATGACAATTTCACCAGACACACATAATATTCAAGATATTTATTTCAGCAAAGTTGAAGATTATTTCCAGAAATAATCCTTTGAAGTGCGGACCTGAAATAGGTGTTTTTTGCAGTACCATGCTATTTGTGATGAAACTATTTTCAGGAGGACTATCACTAAAATCACGATTTATTTGAGTTATGGATATGCGATGTTACATAGTGACGAAGTGTTAGAAATATGCCACAATAATTTATCAGGTAAATGCAGTAGCACATTAAGATCAAAAAAGTTCATATGAAAAATCTGCACTTACCTGTTGAATTATTGCGCCATGGTTAGAAAACTTAGTGGTTTTTACAGAGTGCCTAAATGTTGTAAATAGCAAATAAAATGAGGTGTTGCAATTTCAAAACGGAATAAAATTAGTGATTTTTTTGGATGATTATGAAAGTGAAGATAAGAAAACAACAAGAAAAAATAAGTAAATTATTATACGAATAAACAAAATATTTGTTGCAATTAATCAATAAAAAACTGCAATATTTTTTTACTGTTTATAAATAAAATATAGAAAAAAATGTACAAAGTTTTAATTACAAACGAAATTATAAAATTAAAAACGACAAGTAATCAGAATTAATTAAGCATTATTTTGAATAATAAGAACCAATTTAAATGATGACTGCCGGCAGACCATTTGTAAATTTTACTTTGAAGTTACGATCGCAACTTATGTACATTTGTATAAAAAAACACCAACAAGTTTTTCATCAGTGAAAATTTGTAACGAGTTTAAAAATTTTAGCACAAAAAATAATTTAAGAAAGTCATTGTTTAAATTGGATCTAAGGCATTTAATTCGAAATTGCTCATTAGAATTGTAAAAAGTCATAATAATTTTAATTGTAAATTTTGCAAGATTTCATAAAACATTAAGTACACATGCACATGCATACAATTCATCATCATACATACAAATAATAATTAACAAAAACTTTACGTGCTTCCATAAAACAACCATTCGTTTATTCCAATCACAAAAACCTAATCCTAAGAAGCCTATTTCCTTTTGTAAACATTCAACGGTTCCTTGAAGCCATTAAAATTCATTGGTGTTAATGTCATCCCAGCGGTATTTGAAACTAAAGAAAAAATTTTATCAACTCAGTAGTACGAGTACTGTAAAAGATTTTATTTCTTAATTTTATTTGGTGAATTTTGGAAAATTAAAATTAACGCCAACAAATTTAACTCTGTTATAAGTTCTGATCACTGCAAGAACAAATGATGTTTTATGAAGCTTCAATAAGTTTTTTTTATTAATTTTCAACTAGATTAAAATATAGCAGCTGTTCTGCGTTCCTAGACAGCACTTTTTTACGATAAAGCAAAAGGTTCCAAAATTTTTGTATTTTATTAATTTTTTGTCTTATTGTCAAAGATCTGTTCACAGAATAGTAAAATGTCGGCAGAATAAAGAAGATAAACTTATTCGTGTTCTTCTATTGATGTGTTAGGAGAATATGTGTTATTGCTAATAATCTGTTTGAGAAAAATTTTCTGTTACTCACCAGACTTGTTCGATGCTTTTAGCAAAGCAGAGGGTAGTTGCAATAGATAACGTTCTATAAAAATGGAAAAATAACATTTAAAATACCTCAAATGTTATTGCATACGTTTGTGATAATAAATTCAAAGGTATTTTGAAAAAAAAAATCTAGGGTAGCTTTAGTTAAAAAGAAAAAGGAGATCACTCACTAAAAACAAACATTTATTATTTATTTTCGTTTTGTATTAAACAATTTTGGCTGTTCAATTGATTATAAATTTAATGTACTGGAAAAATTTAGTCAATTTATAATTTTTTCCTATCAATTGTTATAAACAACTGCAATGTGAAAAAACAAATCTTAAAAAACATATTTTAAAATGTTAATCAGAGTCCATCACATTAAAAATATAGAATCAATAAACTACAGAAAGATATAAACATGCGGGACAAATGCAATAGAAAAAAATAAAAGAAATCTTTTGCGTGAAATTTAATATTAAAAAATATCCACCACAATTTAATATTAAATAATATCTACCATTATTTTTTATCATTTTAAATTTTTTCGAAACAAAGTATTTTCAAAATTATAACAAGACTCGAATTCATAAGCCCAAACTCGAAATTCAGTTCACATCTAAGAAAATTCTAACTTCTGTTAAGTATCTTTTCTTAACGTAATTCCCTATAATTCCTTTTTATAACCTAATATTTCCTTTCCCATTTTGTTTAACACAAACATCACAATACAGAAACAGCTTGCAAAGTATTTTCTATTTTTACATAAATAATAATAAAAATTTAATTTATTATAGCAAAACCACTATATGCCATAATATCATTGTAAATAAACATTTATCGTAAATAATATGATAAATTTGTTTTTATAATAAACAAATAAATAAAAAATAAACAAAAAGATAAAAACCTCGCTGCCTCTCAATAAGTAGTATTCTCTAATAGATGAAAACGATATATTTATACACGAAAAAATTGTTTTTGATACCAGAGTTAAAAGTAATAATACATTTTTTACAATTTGTTTTCCGTAACTTTTTTTTTAATTTTGTTTTTTTATTATTATTTTTTCTCAGCAGTATATTTATGAAAAAAAAAACATTACTTAATTAATTTTAATAAAGAAACTAACAATGCAAATATTAAAAAAAATGAAACATAGAGTTATAAATAAATTATAAAGTTAATGCTAAGTTATTAATTTAAATACTTATTTAATTTCAGTTAAGAACTTTAAATCTAAAATCAAGTTAAAAATATAAAAAATAATGACCTTCTCTCAAAAACATACTTTTCCTATTTTCTATGTAAATTATTAGATTTTAAAAAGATATTACACTAGAGAGTATAAAATAAATAGAAATAAAAAATCAGATCAAAAAAATGTCAATTGTATTTTGTAAAAACAAATCCAAAAAATTCTTATGAAAATTTTAAATTAATAAATAAAAAAGATTATTAATAAATAATTATAAAAGAAATTATTTATTAAGAAATGTATAAAAAAGATATTGAAAAAAGCTGTTTCTTTTTTCTATGGAATTTCGTGAAAAGATTAGATACAAAAATTAATCAAAATCAATCAATGGAATTTAATTTCGTTGTAAAAATTCTGCAAATAATAATACTTTAACAAATAAGAAAATGTCAACTAAATATGTATGAATGTGTTTGTGTTGCAGTACCAGTGTTGCACTTTTCGAGTAATGTTTTTATTTTTATTGGTAACTTATTTGCGTAAATTGGTCGATACTGAAAGATATTTTTGTTTTGTTTTGTTTAATTACGCATTTTCTGGATGTTTAATTAACGTGTAACGTCTAAACAACGCTAAATAGAATAACCACAATGTCAGTGATTACCACGTAAGATGCCGTTAGGTTTTTATAAAAGGTGGCAGCTTAGTAAAATGTCCCAGAGCACAACGAAAAATTTTATATTTTATTGTTAAATAACTATAATTATAAAAAATAGAAATATATAAATATGAGAACGGATTGAACAAAAAAAATTAATCTTGTAGGGGAAGAAAGTACAAGAAGTATTTAAATATAAATATAATGTTCACTGGAAAATAAAGTACTACTTGGAAATGTGAATATTTTTACCGTTTTTTTTTTTTTTTTTGTTAATTTATGCATGTTTTTACTTTGGCTTGATTTGTTTTATGTGATGTTTTTATTTATATTTTTGTATTTTTTATTTATAAATCTATTTAATGAATCTGCTAATGGTTATATAACGCATGCTGGAGGATGAAAGGTAAAAAACCATAAAATCTTCGAAACAAATTTACAACTTTTTGCAAGTTCAACTGGTTAAGGTTTTTATTGTACTTTTATTACATATTTTATTTACATATAAAACTGTATTTATTTGATAAAATTTTTAAAAGAAAATTATAATCCCATGTATTGTTTTAGCTTACTTTTGGACCTATGGCAATTTACAGCGTTGCTGTGGTTAACGGTTTGGAGTCTTCAACTATTCAGCTGATGGTTGGCCCCAATTATTAAACAATATTAATGCTACGGTTACCTAATAAAAATAGAAACCATAGAAATATAATTAAAAAATAAAAAAAGAAAAAAAAACCTTTTATCTTTTACTACCTATTTTGTATTATAAGAATTTCGTGTGTATAACGTTCCTGTTGGCTTTTAGTCTTTATAAATTATTATAAATTTGAACTAAATGGCTATTTTTTGTTGTAAACTTAAAAGTCTGCTTCAAAGTTTCAATAATTTTCCTTTTATATGAAAAACTTTGAAACTTTGCTTTAAGTCTTTTAAGGATTTTTTTGAGTGGTAAAACCCACCCACCTTCAAGTTATAAAATAAATGTTTTCCTTTTATTTAATTATTTGCATAGATAACTTTTAATTAATTTATTTAAAATAAAAAAATAAATATATTATTACTCATGTATTTTGGAATAAATATTTTTTATAATTAATATTTAAAGACTGAATAAAACAACAAATATTATATAAAAAATATTTTAGTTTTATTTAAAATAATTAAAGGTGCAAGAATAAAATTCGTCGTAATATGGGCGTCAAAAATCTCCAAATTTAAGCCGAAAAGCTTTAATTACCTATTGGCTAAAGTCTTAGAAGATGTTTAACATAAATAAATATAAATTGTATTACAGGTCGCCGCGAACTTTACCGGGTTAATGCACAGAACATTATTAGTTATCCTAATTATTTTAAATCTTATTGTTCTAATGTGAGTTAACAAGATAAAAAATTAAAAAAAAACTAAAGAATTCATTACATCTTTGTAATTCGTGTATTAAATCATCTACATAAATCTTGTAAAATTTAAAAATTATATTTTAACTTGTCTACATTACTATGACCTGTTGTCATTTATAAATAATTCTTTAACTGTATAATTTAAATAAAGTTTTTTAACGCTTTTGTTTACTTGATAATTTTTTAAAACATATTACGTTTTTTTTTTTTTTTGCAGTTTAAGAGAGTTTAATATCTTTACATTTCGTTACACTACCCTTTAGCCTTGGATTGAATTTTAAAACACAAAATTCTTTTTATTTTGATTAACTTCATACCCTTCATCACAGATGGCAGTGCTTTTCCTTTTATCAAATCCACAATATTTCTTTGGGGCACCAAAAGATACTCTGAAGCTGATAAGGAGATAAAATTAGAGAACCTCAGAAAACCTGCAGAAGTTATAGTGCAGAGATTTGCCACATTAAAACCGTGATATCGAAAATTCTAAATAGTGTAAGAAATTAAGTTTTCAAACATTTTATCTTAAAAAGTGAACGAAGGTTGAAAAAGTAGAAATCAATACCCAGCAAACAATATGAGTCCTAAAAGAAACTTTTTTATGAGCAAAACCCTCAGAAAAAAGTTCTTAAAACGCTCAGATATGAGCATATTTTCCTATGAAACCGTCAAAAAATTTTGTACTGAATACGAGCGTTTTAGGACTCCTAAATTTAATGATTTGTATGCAAAATTGTGATCCTTTTCAAATGCGAAACAAAAAAATAGAAATTTGAAATTCATAGCCTCAAAAAAATAATGTGTACGTATCTCTAAACATTTAGCAAAGTGATCATTTTAAACAAATTTCAACGGAAAAAAACACCTAGTTTTTTTTTATGCTTCAAATGGATAGTTTTGTCTAATGAAAAGATTTACAAGAATAGTTGTTGGATACATTTTCTCTTTATATAAAAAAAAACGGAAATAAACTTACTTTTTGCACAATTTCGCGAAGATTTTATCAAAAACACAAGCGAACAGCGCAAAATGATCACAATAATGAAAAAAGAAAATAAGCTACCGTTAACCATCAGAAACCCTCATAAATGAGAGTTTTCTAGAATTGTGCTCCTAAATTGCTCATAAAAAAAGAGTATTTTCGGAGTTCTAAATTCCACAGGCTTCGAAATCAATTATAAACTAGGAGGGTTATCATAAAACCCTCAGAAAAATGAGTCTTTTAAGAGTCATATTTAGGAGCGCTCTGAAAATTGTTTGCTGGGTAAGGTCGATTAACTTATTTTAAAAAAGTTTTTTAAAACCGAAATGCTGAACTCAAATCAAAAATGTTCTTATCAAGAAAAATATTTAATGTTTGTTTATGCGGTCTTTAAATGTTTGTACAGGGGTTTTAAGCTCTTTTACCCCGAAGTGTCATACGTAATTAAAAGCGTAATCGCTAGGTCTTAAATAGTAATGTTAACAATGTATCTTTCTTAATAAATCCCACGAAATTAAAATAAAAAATAGATAAAATCACTAGATTGTCAATACTTTTAAAAAATAACAAAAGAAACTAACTTACAAGCAGCCAACTTCACTACATATCGTGATATCATAATCAGAGTTCTGTATAATTATGTTTGCTTCATAGATAAAAAATTAAAACTATAAAAATGAAACACAAGTTTTACAAAGCTAAAACCGCTTAGCATAAAAAAGTATACTCACGGCGACGAAAAATTAAATAGCGCTGCTTCATTTTTTCTTTGTCCGGGAACAATTTAAGATCTGAGAAACAGCGTTACCTTTTGGATTCTGCTAAGGAATTGTATGCGAAATAAGAATTTGTATTAAAATCGGCTGCACATTTACATAAAAAAAATTTATTTCTAAGCATAAATTGCTAGCGTTATTTACCTTTAGCATAAGGCTCTGTCTTGTTTCAATTATAATTAAATTCTGCCGTTATTCCGCTTATTTCTTTTCTGCATCCGAATTTCGTAAAAGGAAACAGCATGTTACACCTTCTAAATAAGTGTAATCAGTTCAGCCGTTTAGCCGTTTAGCCGTTTAGTCGTTATATAGGGTTCAATAAGACGTGCCATAGCATAACGCCACAGCCCTGTCCATTGCTATTACTATGTTTACTGCTAGTGAATAGTGGTGCCATAGCCATAAGCAACTATTATTTGTGTTGCCCTTTGTTAAAAAAGAAGTGCACAAACAAAAAATATAAATTAAATTCATAGCATAAGTAAAAAATAAAAACAAGCAGTAAATATCTTAATTCATAGGTCGACCGTATACAGTTATGGTACAAAATCAAAATTTAAATTATATCTCTATGTTTACGTTTATTGCTATGGCATTATAGATGCCACCAATTATCAAATACAGTATTTCCTATAAGATTGACCTTAACAGCTGTTTTATATGGTTATGGCACGCCTAATTGAACCTTAAAGAATTTAGTATTTACAGAATCGAGAAAGAAAAAAATAAATCAATCTTGAGTTGTCGCTGCGATACGGGAAGGTATAAACAAAAAGCGAACCAAGTATTGCGGGAGCCAGTAACTATACAACAACTTCACCTACCAGCTGTAATAGTTGAGAAGTAAGACATTTAAACATTTTTAGGTTTCAGATTCAGTTTATTATTAATTAGAAAAAAGATTAGCTTCTTTCTGCTGCTCCCTATCGGTTTCTTACTAGAGTAAGAACATTTCGTCTACTTCACTCCAATGTTCTTTTTATTATTAAAATAAAATAGACTCGTTTTCCTGATTTAACGCTACTTATTATTCAGCTTTTTATTTTAAATTGTTTTAGTCTGTGATTATTATGATTTTGATTCGTAGAGACATCATCATTTTTATACTGCTTTGGAAGAAATACAACAGAATTTTCCTCAATAAAAAACAACAGTTTTTGTTTATAATTTTAAAGGACTTATGTGTAGTGAACCCTTTCTCCAAGTACTTTGTTGATTTTTTTTCACCGGTAACTGCATAATTTAAATAACTCATTTTGTTAGTATCAATTAAAGTGTTTTTTGTCTTTGCTGCTTAAAAAAGTGGCAAAATAGTTGTACTCAACAAATTTCTTATAGCCTTAGATTTGTAGCTACATTAAAAATTGTAAGCATTTTTAACAATGTTAAAATTGGCAATTGGGAAATGGTGTCGGATGCCAGAGACAGTCTGCATTTATTGCTATGCTCACGAGTGTAAATTCACGTGTTTTAAAATCATAAATGCCTACCGTAAAAAATAACTGTCTAACATTTCGGTACCTTTTAAAAATATGAAAAATTAAATTTTAAAATATTTATTGTTTTATAAAAAAAAAGAAATTATGTGGTAATTTTTAGTTGATTGTCCGATTCTCTGCATCTTTAATTAGCATTGATCGTTACTATTTACTTAAGGTAGTGTACATTGCAAACGTCATATATGTATTTAGCAATCTAAACATACATATAATAAAACGGTAACAGAAATAACAGAAATATTTTGAAATGTTGAATACAAAACACCTATTTTTGGAATATTTGTTTGTCTGTCTGTGTTCGCATCACGTAAAAACTGCTGGATGGATTTGAACAAAATTTTGTGAGAAGTTCCGTAAGGACCTTGGTTCACATATAGAATACTATTTTTTTTTTTTAATGTGTCATTTCGTAGAGAAACTAGATATACAAATGTGCAAGCACCTTGTTTTACCGGTATAATGGTTCTAGAACAGTTGTCAGTCAATTTTATTTTTGCAACTCTACAACAAATGTTTAAAAACACATTTTTCTAAATTTAAATTTTAAGAATATTAGAAATGATACGCGGACGAAGTCGTGGGCGCTGCTAGTTTAGTAAACAATAGTATGACCGAAGTGTCATAATCACAGTTTTTAAAGAGAAAAACTACACAAAATCACTTTTTTATTAATAAATTAGCAATAACGTGTTAGGTGTATTCTTTCAAAATCACAATACGTCACACTGTGTCGCGATTTCATACAGGTGACCAAAAATAGAAGCAGCTACAAAAGGGATATAAAATTTGACATGAATATTTTTTTTAGCAAAAGAAGTATTTGCGCGAAATTTCAAGGAAATCTAACAAGTGCCACGACCACCTCCTATACAGCCAAAATTTTAAAATTGTCATATCTTTGAAATTAGTAATCAGAGAAGAGTGTCTTTTTGCATGTGAATATATTTGGTATCATTGTAAAAAACTAACGGTTTAAAAAAAAATCGAACAAGTGCCACGGTAACCTCCCATACAACCTAAATTCGAAATTATTATTTGTAAATTAGTGATTAGATTAAATCGATATTTAACAAAAATTAATTAATTAAAATTAATTAGTAGTAGTAGTCCTTGCCGCTCAGTAAAAAAGAAATTTACAAGCAAAGTATATTAACAATTGTCATTTTCAGATTCTACCAATAATTCATTTGCTGTGTTTATGTCGTTAAGTTTTTTTAATTAAGTACCCTTACAGATCATTAAAATCACTTTTACTTCAAAGTATTTTGTGATAATATATCGAAATTAATGGCTCTAGATGCAGAATAATGTATTTTATGCGGTTTCTCCTAATCTTTATTTTCATTTCCTGCCACTTTCCATATTTTTATATGGTGTTTGTAAGAGAAATGCAAAATGCATATAAAACAATCTATACTGATAGCACTGCTCATTCACAGCTCTTTTAAAAATCGATAAGCTGTTGATTTCAGATGACTTAGCTCGGTTATAACCGCAAGTTGAACTACGACTTTTTCACTTAATACATTTATCATCCATCATCTTTAACTGCATTTTATAGTTTTTTAAATGTAATTATATGGGTGTAGACCTTCAATTTCTAAATTTTTGCTATTCCTTACTAATTATATTACATTTGGATTTTCCTTTGTAAAAATAATTTTAAGTGTTCTACACAACCTCCAACTTGATCATCTGCCCAATCCAACAAGTGTAAAAGAACGAATTTTACTTATATACACTATGGCCACTAATGCTGTCAAATCCCCACTTACATTCCAAAATTGTATCATTTTCGGTATCATCATGAACATATAAAATGCTTCTTACAGTTTTGTCTAAAATCTTTTGTTATATGTTTTCAGGCAAAATCTTTTTTAGCATTTAGCATCATAGAATTTACTACTTTTCTCATTATATTGTACTGTCTCATAAATAAATCGATAACAATGTGTAATATTAGAGCACTGTCAACAGAATTTTTCTCATTAGTATTTAAACCTGTTACACTTTCTGCGGCTTCAGGTGAAGTAGAAACGACAAGTTCTTCTACTCGCCTTCTTATTGTGCTCATTGAACCCTCCTCGTATTTGCAACACTCAATTTAGTTTCAAATCTATCTCCTATGCAATGATATTTAGACCTATTGATAAAAAATCTTAAAATATCATGGGATATAATGTTACCATCATTCGGTGCATAATATCTTCGTTCGTGGCAATTCGACTACATTCTCTGGAGTGTCTGAGGCGATATCTTTTATAGTCTTTGTTACCACTTTCCTGAGCCTCTTCGGATAGTAAGCCTACAGGAAAAATACACTTTTCAATTATATCTTTTCCCTGAATCAGAATTTTGTGAATGGTGGCATATTGTGCAACAAACTCTTTTGCCGTCTCCAGACAAAAATCGCCAAATTTTTTTGGATCTACTATCTCCATAATTGTTATAGATTCGAGAATTATTGAAAACCTCTTGATTATGTTTTCATCCAGACCCGTGATTTTGGAAATCAAAGCAGGATTTGAAAAGAATCTTTGCGACATATTTCCTGATTTTTTCGTACAAGACACTTGCTTAAAAGTATCAATCTGTATTCCAATTTTCTTTTTAAGATCACGCTTTATCAAACATTTTCGGGCTTCTTTTATCGAACGAATATTTGAGTCGATCCTCCAGCGTTTAAATTCAATATTGTAAGCTGCATGCAAAAGACACTCCATCAGCTTAATACACGCATGAAGTGGTGACATTCTAAATTGCAGTGCTTGTTCATTTAAGGGCATAGCTTGAACTTCTTCGATTTTATTCATCTTGGATGTTGTAGCTCCACAAATAAAACAATCAGTCATTATAAAGTATAATTCATGTTTTACTTCAAAGTTACGATTATTTACTGTTAACTCAAATTCTTTTAGTTGAGGTATCTCCTCATCGACTCTTCTCTTTTCTTCTCGTATAACTTGAGGTGTTTCTTTGACGAATACAAACTGTAGTGTTCTACAATACTACGTATTTTTCAATATTTTACTGACGGGTACTTATGAATGGGCGCATATTTAGAAACGTTCCAAAACATGACCACTCATAAATGTGGGTGCAATTTCTGAAGAAATCATGTAGGTAACTAACGGAAAACCCCAAATAATTAAAAAAGCGCACTTTCCTTTTTTTCCTTTAACTGTCCATTATGATTTATGTCTCATTTTGTTCATAGGTTAGGCGAATTTACGCGAAATAGGACTTGATACTTTTTTGCCGGCTTGGATTTTTTATGAACTAAAAAAAAGAAATGAATTTTTTAGGCAAAAAATATTTTTTTTCTTCATACATTTCTTTATAACTGCGAAATTGTTGCTTATGTAGCGAAACGTTATATAAACAGATAAAAGTAATTGTAATTCTTGATTTTTCTAAATTTGTTTAAATAAAAACCGACTAGCGGTTCTTGAGTTATGTTCAATAAAAGAGCCTTAACGGAATTGAGTCGCGAATCAATCAGCTGAAAAATGTTGTACTGTGTAATGCAACAAATTTGAGAGTTGACACCTGCTGGCACTTGAAAGTGATTTAAAATATAAAAACAGATGTGAGACAATGTATTATTAGTGATTTCCAACTGTGGGAAAGTATGGCTAAAATTGCAAGTCCAAATGTTTGAAGAAAAAAGGGATTTTTGTTATATGTTCATAAAAATAAACAAAAAAAAAAAAAAACTTAAGTCTCTGCAGAGTTTATTTTTTTAATTTTAGTATACTGAAATATCTTACTTTAAATAGAAAATAAAAAGAAAAACGTTAGCTCCCATAATAAAATAATATTCGTTTTGAAATACTTAGGTTTAAATTAAGTTGATTCGGTAAAACATACAAGTTTTGAGTTTGAGGCCACTAGAAAAAAAAAAAACACTAGCAGTCAGATCGAGTAATTCTTTTTGATTTGATTGTACTTTTTAGTCTAAAATTTCAAAATATCTTTGCATATTGAATGAAGAGTATGTTGACAATTTGACTTTTTTCCGCGAAATCTCCAGTGTGCGAGGTTGCCACTAAAAAAAGATCTTAAAAAAAATTTGTGCTATTATTTTGACTTTATTTTAAATTCTTTGCGAAAGTTCACGGGTGCTGAAAAGTCTGACCATGCCTCACTTTTATCTTTTTTCTAATGGTATCTGACATATGATCAATTTTTAAAAACAAAAACAGTGTTGTAATTATAACTAGGAGCATCACTAAATATATGATAAGAAAAAATTAAGGTGCGCTTAGATTAATCAATTTTTTTTATCTAAAAACTGTAACCACTATTTTTATTCAATCTTTCCTGATCCATATCATTAAGAATGTCGATTTATAATAAAAATTTTTAATTTAAAATTTTACCTTTTGTATTGAGTCGGATCTTAAATTTATTAATAATTATTTAAGAACAAAAATTTTTTCCATAATTCAGGGGTTACGTCTTTTAAGTCAAATATTTGACTAATCTGACCGTACCTTTAGTCAAGCAGCTAATTTTTTACTTAAGTTTGCAAAATAATTTCGTTAAAAATTGTCTGAAAAAAGAAATTCATGCAACATTAAAGAAAATGCAATGTGTTTGGCAATTAGAAAAATATAAAAACAACTAAGAGGGTTATGGGCCTGTTCGTAAATGCATTTTGTACTGCTACTGCTAATCAGCTGTTTCGTATGCTTTGTTTTTCCCATGTTAGTTTGCATTTACGAACGAAGAAATGCTGTGAAAATGGAAAAATTGATAATTAACTCTGTTTGTGAACAACCTGAAAAAATGATAAAATTTTTGTGTAAAAATAATAAAAATTAAACCATTTTTATGATTAGTTTTTTGCATATATTTGCGCATATATACTTTAGTGATGCATTTACGAAAAGATGACATTTGCAGTGTTGCCACTTTTTGCATTTACGAACATACTGCGCATCATATGCAGTGCAGTGATGCATTTATGAACAGGCCCTATACTCTATGGGGTCGGAAATGGATATTGTAGAAAAAACAAAGGCAAAGACAAACTTAGATGTAACATTTTCCTTTTTTTGTGGTGATGGGTTTTAAAATGTAAAACATTTTATGCATGTAAATATTTTTGCTATTTATTTTAAATTTTTCTAGTTGTTGTTGTTGTGTAACAGTTCTGCAACTGTCGTGAGTTCTTTCCTGAGGAAAAAATTTTGGTTTGTACAGCTGTTGCTGGGTTGACAATCTTCGGTCAAAAAAGACTCGGGTCGTTCCGCAGCGAAGATCCAATTGTCGTGGGAAAACATGGGAGCTCGTGGAGGTTGACATCAGTTTGTTGGTTTATAGTGGTCTATTGTCTTATATATTTTTTTCACTATTGTATATCTACTTTAAAAATGGTATTATTTAATGGTCCTACAAATCATTTCCAAAGCCACAGCAATTTTATTTGCTAATGTTCGCTAGTAAAGCCTTCATTAACTTTTCTTTATTTAGGAGAATAATTTAGAAAATTTCTGTTTGACTCGATCGTTTCTCGTTTTGGCTAGTAAAGTTATTGAACAGACCTAATTTTAAAGCTTTTTTTATACCCTTCACCATAAAAAGTGGAAAAAGGGTATATTGAGGTTTGTCAATTCGTTTGTAATTTCTACTATATTTATTTCCGATCCCATAAAATAAATATATTCCGACTTCTTATGCATAGCAAAGTCGATTGAGCGATGTCCGCCTGTCCGTCCGTTTTGGTGTTAAAATAGCTTTGGCACTACATGAGTTAAAAAAAAATTTAAATACGTTAATTGATCAGACATAGTTTTAAAAATTTTGTTATTAAAATTCAGCAAGATCGGTCCACGGCCTTTAAGGTAGTGGGCAAAGCACCACGCCCGCCTCTAATTTTTCCATAAAATTTGGAACAATGAAGTAACTTTAAAGAAAAAACAAATATATGTGGCGATAGAGAATTAAAAAATAAGAAAAAAACATTTAGTGAAAAAGTTGGCGCCCGCCCATATTTTAAGAGTTATGTATCTGCCTCCGAACTTTTAATAAAAAAGTTAAATTCTAATATGGTCAATATGGATATCATTTAAAAGCTTTTAAAGATATCTTTTAAGAAATACTAAATTTTTTTTAATTGCTTAACCCATTAAGAGCCGACGACATTCTCTGTTAACCAGAATACTTGTTTTTTTATGTATACGATGAAGGGTATATAAGATTCGGCATAGTCGAATATAGCAGTCTCACTTGTTTATTTCTACTTCTTAAAACCTTGACAACTTTTAAGTTGATTTAATTATTTCAGTTATAACCATGATGGACACAAACCTTAACTATGAACCAATTTAAGTTTAAAATTTGCAAACATTTTAAGAAGATGTTTTAGAGATCATCTAACCAGAGTGTTAAAAAATTAAAAAAACCTTCAAATTCTAACCATTTTTGGCCACCCTCAGGACACAGTGCGTCACTGCCAAATCACAAAAGTGTGGTATTAATTCAGAGTAACCGTGTTGTTATATTTTTATCTAAAATCCGCGTTTGGCAGATTTTTATGACACAATTAGCAAGATTGGCTCTTTTGGCAACCCTGCTGAAAAATCAGCAAAGAATCTGCTGCTATTGTCGTTCGGCATGAAATGCCTTGTCTTCTGAAGTATAACTGGGATCCGTGTTACCAAATTCTTTTTTAAACTTGCCAGCGCAAAAAGAATTGAAATTGTTGTGAAAATATGCAAGTATTGTTTTCTAGCTACTCTTCTATACAAACAATTTATAGAAAAGCAAACCTATGTTGCATCTAGAACCAGACATTCTTAAAAAATAATTTTTTTAACGGAATAAATGTATTAAAATATGGAAACCTATTAAAAGTTCTTAAACTGTGAAATTGAAATTTTTGCTTGCTAAAAATTATTATATAACTAAGCATATAAATGACTCAAATATATCTAAGGTCCAGCGATTAAAATGGAACTCATATGCAAATCCCCTCCCTGCTTCACCGAAAAAACAACAATTTACACAAAACAAATTCAATGTCGTCGATAATGAAAACTAAGGAACGCTGCATACAGAATTAATATTTATTTCTCCAAGTGATTTTCAAATTTGTGAAAAGAATATCAAATAACTTGAAATTGTTTTAATACAACAGTTAATGAGTTTCGAACTTTTTAAGAAGACACTAAAATTTCTTAATGACGAATAAAATGTAAGTATAATGACTTAGATATTACAGTTGTAATGCGTCATTACCAGTTAGTTCGTCATGTTAAACACAAGTTATTGAAAATTTCACAATGTGAATGAAAGTCAAACATGCTTAAATTAACAAGGTTTATTATAACATCAGTACTTTCTTTGCAGTACATGCACTTTTACTCGTAAGCTGTTCGTTCACTAGTCTATTGTGATATTTAGTTTGTCTCTTACAGATTGTCTTGACTAAGATCACGTAGACTTACATATTCGACTGTATGGGAAAAAGTCTAGGTTAACTAACAATTTAATTTGATATGTAATTCTAATTGCATTTGATTTGAGTTGTGGGTTTGTTTTAGTTGTAATATCTATTTTTGCAAAATATTAAAAATTAGGGTTTCTGGTTTTTAATAAAAAATCCTACTAATTTATACATATAATAAAACAGTGACGGGTTTATTTTTATACATAAAATATTTTATGAAAATTTTTGTGTTGGTGTAGATAGTAATCTATGTGGATTACAAAACGCCTATTTTTGAAGATTTTTCTGTCTGTCTGTGTTCGCAGCACAAATAATCTGCTGAATGGATTTGAATAAAATTTTTTGAGGAGGCCCCTTAAAACCTTGGTTTAAACATAGAATACTTTTGTTTTGGTAAAAATTAGTTATTTCGTAGAGAAAATAGAAATACAAATGTGAAAGCTTCCAATATAACCGGTATAATGGTTTTTTTAAATTAGAAATGATGCGCGGAAGAAGTCGCGGTCTCTGCGAAAATAAATTTAATATCGTTGTTAACATATCGTACGATACAAACTTTTTTGTGTAGTAATGGGTTTTCCAACTAGTATTTTGTTATTCAGTTGCGGCAACACCAACATGATAGTTTTGACGTTGTGTTTAGTAGTAGATGTATTGGCGATTGTTACAATGAATTCAATTCAGCTTGAAAATCACATTAGAATAATAAAAATGATTTTAAAAATGGTGGTTTTTCTGTAAAAAAATCGTTTTTTTAGACGAAGCCCTCTTTCACTCCTCAAGCAAAATTGCCGAGAAGCTTTTGCATGCTCCACATGTCACTGTATGGTTTGCTATATGATCTTGAGCCGTGATTATGCCGTTTTTTTCCAAAATAAGGCTGAAAATTTGGTAATATGATTAAAGTGTTAAAAAACTTTGATAAAAGAATTGACATCTGTCATTTTTCGTTCATAATTACCGAAGTTTTCTCTTCGCAATCCAATAAAAATTAAAATCATCTTCATCTAGACTTGATTTATAATTTTGTTTTAGAACAAAGTTCTTATTGAAAAACCCAATAAATCCTGCCTTGGAATTAAGATTCGAAATACATGTGACCGCTTGAATACAAGTGACTCAGACAAATACTGTGTTTCACGACTTCCGTGGGATTATAATAACATCTAAGGTTAATAGGCAAACATTACCAATCGAATTGTTGTCATACCTTTCGGTGAATACCGTCGGGACTGGCTATTTATTTGGTATGTTTAGCAAGAGCTTTCGATGTGAGAACATAATTTTCAAGCCGCGTTTTGATTAGTACTGGTCCGATTAACTTAATCACCAATCGAAATCTTAGCTTTTCCTTAAAGCATGAACGCAGTTCGTTGTTTTTGTAACTAGTTATTCAATTTAAACTATTATTTTCGCTCAAAATTTTAAAAAGCAATTAATTCCACACACTTATTTTGAGCACCAAATTTTTAAAGGTTTTTGTTTTTTAAGACATCTCAAATATTTATCTAATTATCAATTCAATTCAAATGTTGGTAGGTTAAGAAATTTTGATGTTTATTGATTAACATATAAACTCGCTCCTGATGAACCCTGAATGATGAATGAATGAATTTTATTTAACGATTTGAGTGTTTGTTATCCGATTTAGATATACATAGACTTTAGTGTTTGGGAGCTTTTAATAATTTTAACAAGTTAACGATCACCACAGGTGATGTAGCGTTTATAAATGCATGTATGTAGATTCAATACGCTCCCATACAATACCAAATGCACACCAATTTTCCTTCTTACGTTCTCATATTTCGATGAAACTTCTGCTTGTTAAAAGAATAAACTATCTGACTTTTTAAAGAAAATGTTTTATAATTTAGTATAATATTGGCACATTCAGATATTTTGTAACGCGCTTAATTATTATATATAAAGTTTTGCTAGGGCTTTAATATCTCTTTAATTTTAATTCGGAAAAAATAAAAAAAATGACAACCGTTTAAATGAGGCATTATTTTCAACGTCGGCTTTTTAGTTTAAGAATGAACACTTTCTTTTCATAAAAATTTCATTACAGCAAGTCTTAACAGTTTGGAATTTTCACCTTTAATTTGTTAGCAATTAAAATAAAACTCAAAAGCTGCGGAAATTTAAAGTGATTTATTTTTTTGGTGTAGTCTCGGTTCAACTTTGGCTTTCGAAACTGTACTCAAGTCTGAAAATTGACATATCCCTCCTTAGACCCAATATTATTGTAGTTGAAGCTCTATAAGAAACCCTGATAGGCTGGAAAATATTCTACAACAGTGTAGTTTTTTTTTTGAAGCTTTGAGTACAAAATGTAATTTTGTTTACTGTCGAGTACTAATCAAAACGCGGCTTGAAAATGATGTCTTTACATCGAAAGCGCTCGCCAATCGTACTAAATAAACAGCCAGTGACGACGGTCTTCACCGAAAGGTATGACAACAGTGTCGAGAATTATATTTGATATCGTGATCGACGTCACAGTTGTTTTTGTAGAAAAAACGCAAGAGAGGAAAAAATAATAATAATAATTGCGCCAAATTATTTTTTGCTTTCAAGCAGTGTTACCAAAAATAAAATGTTTATACTAAACAAAGGTTTCTTAGATATTTTTATGCTTAAGGTTTTAAATTTATTTATTATTTGTTTTTATGCTAAAGTTACAAATTTAGTAAAAATCTTAACATAAAGATTTTTTTTTAATTTTTGATCTTTCGAAAAAGTTCACGTAGATTATAATTTCTATATTTATTTAGAAAAATAAATGATAAATTTACCAAGGAACAACTGACTTTGTGTAATGTCGAGCGGGCGAACATTGAGTTTTATATTTTATATATTTTAATATTTTAGTGAGAAACTTACGTCTACAACTTGATGTACATGTTATAAATAAAAATAAGTTGCAAAAATGGTAGCATACCATTACATCTGAAGGTTTAAAACATCACTATACCTCTGGTAACGTTTTAAACTCATCAGAAAATCAAAAAGTCATTAAATAATTAAATAAGTTCAAAACACTTCTTTTGTTTCGTCGTTTTGTTAGTTTTCTCCTATTTTCTATAAACTATTTAAAAATATGTATGTAAGTGTGCTATATTCGGCTATGTCGGATCTTATATTCCCTTCACCATTTACTTATAACCACGTGTACCATATTTCATAGATTTTCCATTAAATAGTTTAAATAAAAATCGGAATAAGAAATTCGTTCCTACCATTAAGTTTTTTTGTTCAAAAAACCTTTTTTCGGAAACTGTAAATTTTGCTTAGGGTCCCAACTTAGCAAATGAAAAGGTTGCTGTATTAGTAAAGCACACAATTTTTTTAACACAAACAACAACTACTCGCAGGAATACAAACGAAAGTTGAAAAAAGGCATATAACATATAACTTTACATCAAAAAATGTCATCGACTCTTCATCGGTAAATAATTATTTACAAATTATTATTTATAATTATAATTTTCAAAAACTTTTAGTATTTTCTGAAAGATGTCTTCAAAAGCTTTTAAATTATACCCATATTGATATCTCAAAAAATATGGTGCACAATCGCTCTTTTCTATGGAAAGTTCAAAGGCCCGTGACTCGACCCGTAGCTCAATCGACCTCGCTAAGCATTTAGATAAATACTTTATGGGGCCGAAAATGGATATTGTAAAAATTACAAACGGAATGACAAAATAAAAAGGTAGTATATCACTTTTCCACCTGAGGTGAAGGGTAAATTTAGTGCAGTTACTACACATCACAAAATGAGTATCTTTCTCGATAGCTCAAAGATCACAGATTAGCGGTATCGGCGACTGAGATTATTATGTATGTTCTGTACGTATTTCTTTAGGTATCTATATATGTATTTACATATACATATGTATGTATGTACATATTTATCTATTCGTCATTCATTGAAAGCGCAAAAAATAGAGTATCAAAAAATAGTAAACTCGATGCAAATAACAAAATTTTGTTGTTTTCGGAATTTCTATGCCTACGTGACTTGGATCATGAAAAAATTTAAAGTTAAACAATACAGAAACAAAAACCAATAACAAAAAACTGAGTAGTAAAATAAACCGCAAAAGCTCTCTATACTCTTAGAATTGCCAACATCCCAGCGGGAAAAGGTAGCCAATAAGAAACGAGTAGTAAAACATAGAAAATACCTATAATATTCTGCCTCTGGGATCCATTATTCTTTTCTCAGACTTGAATTATTTTGATTTGCCCTGCAAACGAATTTTGGAGTGTATTACTTTTAATGCATTTCATATTTTTATATATAAATTGAAAAAACCACTATATTAAGTGAATTAGGTTGTTTATGCATTTATGATTTTATTTTATTTAATCTTTTCTAATGCCGTTTACAATACTAATTTTAAATTAATATTTAACATTTTCTTTACTGGTACGCGTTTAAACTAAAACTGCATTTCTAAATAGAAAGTTAATGTTTCTTCATCGATTCTTAGACGACAAGAAACGTCAAAACATGGGAAAACACGAATAATTGTAACACGCAAAAACAATATATTTCTTCTTCTGCAGGTGAAATAATCTTTTCGATTCCAAAGATATTAATAAGTTTACGTTCTAAAGTATTATATACTTTATTATATATGTAAACAGTCCCTAAATTCCCGCTGGGACACTACTACGCCAATACTGCTTTTCTCCCAATTTTAGATCTTTATGCATGAATTTTATGGGATTAATTAAAACATACTTATACATATGTATT
Organism: Cistogaster globosa; assembly: GCA_937654795.1. Lineage (NCBI taxonomy): Eukaryota > Metazoa > Arthropoda > Insecta > Diptera > Tachinidae > Cistogaster > Cistogaster globosa. Next base: position 119,716,556 of record OW569403.1, read on the forward strand.
CTGTCTTAATTAAATGAGCATAGTAACTATTAATTTTTATAACTTTCCCACAGGTGGAAAAACAGTATATCTAAGTTTGTCATTCGGTTTGTAATTTCTACTAGTTGATACAGAGAAAATTTAAATACGCCAATAGATCAAACATAGTTTCGAAAATTTTGATCAGTCCATGATTGAGGCAGCGGCAAAACATCACGCTTGCCTCTAATTTTTCCGTATCATTTTGGAATAAATCTATTTAAATTAAATAACTCCAATAATAAAAAACAAATATGTATATGCGCTGATAGAGAATTGGCGCTCACCCATATTTTCCAAATTATGGGCCTCTAAACTTCTCATAAATTATGCACCATATTTCGGAAGACATTAGGTAAATATAAATATCATTTTAGAGCTTTTAAGGAGATCCTTCAGAATATATTAAATAATTTTTAAACAATTAACTCGTTAAGAACTGAAAGATTATTTTTTTAATTCACTATTGAGTAAAGTACATATGTACAGTTAGTAAAAAAAATGTTTTCAAAGCTAGAAAATTTTAGGAATTTCTATTTAAATAATGAAAAACAACAACAAAATCACTTTCTTTGAATTTTTTCTATGTAACTGTTTTCCTGTACGTTGGCGACAAAAAGGCGACGACACTTTGAAATAATAATAATAAACATAACAACAACAATGCTACAAAATAATTTTACATATTTTGAATGGTGTAAAAAAAATGTTTTCAAAAAACCAAAAGCAAAGAAGATCCGTTAGTTTTTTGCACATTTATTGAATGTAAGTTCCTTTTAAGCATGGTAAGTATTCTGGATAGCATTTATTCATAAAATTACGCCTATGCAAGCAACAAGTTATCACACAGTTAAAAAAACGACTGAGCAAAGATATTACACAGCTAGTGTATTTCAATTACTATAAAGGAAAGTCTCACAAAGAAATTGCGGAAATGTTCTCCCTTAATCTAAGGACAGTATATAATGTTATAAACCGTGCGGAAAAAGAAGTAAGGCTTGAACCACAACCAATACCAGGCAGATCAAAAAAAGTAGATCGGCGCATTGAACGAAAAATTTTGAAAATTATTGACGACAATCCACATTCCAGCACTAGGGGAATTGCACTTCAGATCAATCGTGAATGTGATATAAGTATCTCCCATCAGACGGTCCGAAACGTTCTGCAGAGCCGTAAATACTCTTCAAGAGTCGCCAGAAAAAAACCTCTGCTCTTCGCGCTAAATATTGAAAAACGATATAAATTTGCCATTGAGCATTTTTCTTTTCCTCCGGAGTACTGGGATAATGTAATTTTTTGCGACGAGACGAAGGTGATGCTTTACTATCATGATGGACCTCAAAAAGATTGGCGCAAGCCCCTGGCGGCTTTAGAAAACAAAAATATAATACCCACGGTAAAATTTGGTAAATTATCTGTAATGGTGTGGGGTTGCATTTCATCCAAAGGTGTTGGCGAACTAAAAATATTAGAAGATGTAATGACGAAGGAAGTCTATCTGGACATTTTAAGAAACGAGTTGACTGCCAGTGCTAAACAATTCGGCTTTATTGACCCAGAAAATTCCGCAAAATTAAAGTATAAATTTTACCAAGATAATGACCCAAAACATAAATCGTACGTTGGCAGATCCTGGTTGCTATATAATTACAGAAAAGTAATTGATACCCCGGCACAAAGCCCCGACCTAAACCCAATAGAAAATTTGTGGGTCCACCTAAAGAAAAAAATCGGAAAAAGGTCCCCGAAAAACAAAGCAGAATTAATAAGATTTATAAAAGAAGAGTGGGAAAAAATACCCGATGATTACAACATACCAAAACTGATACATTCAATGTGTAAACGATTAGGAGCTGTAACTGATGCTAAAGGAAGACATACAAAGTATTAGCAGAAAAAAATCTTTTTTTTAGGCATATAGAAACAATTTTTTTACTTATTATATAATTTTGAAAGCATTTATTTTACAGCGTGCAAAGTGAAGTATTTTTTATAGTTACAATTTTTTTTGTTATTGGAATAAATTTAGTTTTTTCTTGTGAAATGTGTTTACAAACATCTAAAACAATGTAAATAAAAAAAATAATAATAAATGTTATATATTTGACCTAAAAATAAAGGTTTATATTAAAGTTTTTAATTTTCTTTGATTTTGAAAACACTTTTTTTTACAAACTGTATGTAAATACATAGTTTGTTTATGTACACATTTATGAAGCAATTGCAATAAAAATTTATTTAAAATAATAAATGATGTTAAAAAATAAAACAACAACTAAAACCAAAACCGACTTCGCCTACTTAATATTCCCGGCGAAAACGTCCTTCGGCCTTCGTTCGGGCGCAAGGATTTTCTCTTACTATGGTAAAACCAACACTGGCTTTATTTACTAATGCTTCCCCACGTACTGTATATAATTTTACATCAAAAAATGTCATCGGCTCTTAATGGGTGAAGCCGTTTTTAAAAATTTTAGTATTTCCTGAAAATATGAGCAAGCGCCATTTTTTACATATTTTTTTTTTTTCTTCTTAGTTTTTAGTTCTCTGTCAATCCACGTATATTTCTTAACTTTCGTTTGTGATTTTTCACTTGATACAGCAAGATCATCATTTACTAAGTCAGGACAACAACCCTAACCAACACTTTTTTTAAGAAAAAAAAAGCTTTTTTGAACACAAAAACTTAATGGTAAGAAAGAATTTCTTTTGCCGATTTTTATTGAAGTTATTCAGTAGGAAATGTGTGGTTATACATAAATGGTAAAGTGTACATTAGATTCGGCATAGCCGAATATATCATTCCTGCTTGTCTTTAATTAAAGAAGAGCGCATGATATAGTTTGCATTCACCTGTTATGAATAAATTTTTTTTGTCAAAGTGACACTTTTAAGCGTGTTAAGATACACATGTTTCTTGAAAAAGTCACAAAAGATATTTCGTAACGTTTTTAGATGAAATCCGATGCTCAAGATGTGATTTTGAAAAATTTTGTGATCTTAAACAAACAATGTTAAAATAGGCGAGCGAAAAGATCTTAAATCATTGGCAAAGTATACGGACAAGCTTTCCGTAGACAGAACATGATTGAGCTTCCCTTGTAATCTTTTTAGTTTTGTTGAATTTCTTAAGTTTTGATAAAATTTTCTTCTTTTGTAAAGGGCAATAGGTTTTGTAATTTGTCAAAATGCCCTAATTTCAGGTTCAAGTTACACCCGAGGAAAGATATAATAAATCCACAATGTGTCTGGATATGCCTATGTACATACTATTTGCTCATATTAAAGCAAATAGTTGAAAAAGATAAATAAATAAAAAAAAATTTAATTATGTATATTCGTACAAAATATGTGTCCCTATTTAAGCTTACTTATTCATATGCTATTTTCCCACAAAAGCTCAACATATTAAATCCCGTGACGCCGGTAAAAAATGCTCAAATTAAAAACACTAAAATAATTTAAACAGACCATAAAGTTTTTATTTTATATTCGTTCTACGGCAGCAACTTGCGTATTTGTAGAATTTTTCTCTACTTCCCATATCATTGCCCCCCATATTTTTAATTCGTGTTAATAATTGTTTGTGTGGTTGTCATCAACGTATTAGTTTAAATTGTTATTTAATTTAACACTTAGCGAGCGTGTGGATATACATATGTAAATTATTTCGTTTTTTTTTACTATTTGTTAAGAGAAAAAATTTATTCGTTTGTATTGCACCTGACTCTTGCCATAAGTTATCAGTATCTTTCAAAAAATAAAAAAAGTAAATTCGAACGTAACAGGCATGAAAGATCAAACTTTAAATAATCTAATAACGATTTGCTATTTCCGACAGTATCAGTAAAAATGGAATGCTATTGTACACTCATTCTTTGTACTTTTATTATAATCAGGAATGACGATGAATTTTTTATCTGATAATGAATTGACAATAATGGCCATAGCTTTAGATGAGAAATCAAATTGTTTAAAAGCAAAAATAGGATCGCAAGTCTTCAACAAAACGAGAAAGTTCATTGCTATTAATGTTTTGCTTTGCATGAAGCCAGTTATTTAAATTATCTTATTAAATGTTGAAGGCTCCCTTAATCCTAGTTTTTTAAACAAATTTGATTTCTGTTCTCTGCTGCCGTTATGGAAACTTGACAAGGCTTAGGCTAAATTTTTGTATTTTTCGTTCTTTTAAATCACTTTGAATAACACAATAGCAATGTCTTAATTTTTTGCTTTTCGAAATATCAGACGATTTCAATTTCCAAGGTTTTTTTCGTGCCCATTTTTCTATTAAGAGAAAAAAAAATAGATTTTTAATGTTTGCAGTGGGGTTCGGGAAACGGTAATTCCCGGGAAAAGCTATCCAAAATTTTTCGCGAATTTCACCAATTTCCCGGTAAGTTTATAATCATAACACTTTCAAAAAATACACTGATTGTTTTTCAAATATTTTTGTTGTGACATTTAAAAATTTCCAAATATCTCGTTTTGTGAGAATTCTACTATATAAAATATAGACAAAAAGCTTACTAACGTATTTGAAAAGAAATTTGAGTTATTCAAAGCCACTAACATTCAAGCAATGAACGTGAATTGTTTTTAAGTGTTATAAACTGTTAATACTCTTATTCAGCAATTATTTTTATTGTTTGCTTATTTTTAAAAACTGTGAACTTTTTAATAATTTTTATTATCAGGGAAAAACTTTTGCGAGCAATTCTTAAAGAGACAAAAATTGCCTGTAATGGCAGAGTTGAAAAACAAACAAAAAAAATATTGCAAGATAACTCATCTTGTTTAATAAATTTTATATATAAGAACTTTCATTTTCGTATACGTGTACAACTTTTTACGTTAGTAACTGACAAATATTCAGTTAAAGAAAAGTTTTTAAGGGTTTACCACCCAGAGAGTAAGAAAGTAATTCTGATATTTTCGCTGCAACGTCTATCCATTTGTTACCTATAGAACTGTAATAGCTAAACGCTTGAATTTTTCACAGCAATTTAAAAATAAGGGGTGCGGCTACATATACGTTTTTTGATGACGTTTCTGGCTATAGGCAGACAGAACAACCGAATGATTTTATAGAAAAAAAAAAAACATATTGTTTAGCAACCTGATTAAAAATACCAATGTTTTGTGTTTTTATAATTTTGATAATGCAAAATTCGTATCACTTTGTACGGAATATTAATCTAATCAGAGAAAAAAATTTTAAAGTTCATGGTCCGATAAGCAGCTATCAAATGTTATTTGAAAATACGCGCAGAAATTTAGGGAATTTAGACTTTGCATAAACATAATTATCTACAGCTTAATTGTGCGTAAGCGGAAGAGAATCACTCAAATATGTAAATCAAATTTCGGAGTAATAAGTTCGCATAATTTCCTGCAAATACGTGTGATATTTTTATTCAAAAGTATGCATACACTTACAGAATTTGATTTAAACAATTGAGTGTTTGTCATCCGGTTTAATTCATATCTTAGTCCTTGTATAAAGCCGCAAAAAGCCAAAAATTTTAATTTTTTTAAATAAAATTAATGAAACTTGATTTCTTTAAATATATTTGGCATTATTAGCAATATCTAATGTTTCTGTTATATATGGAACACAGATTCATACATGTGAATACATCGGGTGGTCTCGCAGTAGCTTATCTATTCATTCCAATTTACCAAGACTTTTTACTAAATTTCAGTTATATCTCTCGAATGGCTCCGACGATATTTTAGCATTAAGGGATTGATATTTTACAGAAAAGCACATGAATATATTTACTGGGGTTAAATTGCTCTACCAAAGAAGTTAATCGATATCGCTTAGATACCTGATGACGCAATTACTAATCTTAGTGTGGCTGTATGACCAGGATTTCCTATTAGATGCTTAATTTGGAGATATAGAAACTTGCTTTGTCAGAATGTATGATTTTTCATTTGCTGAGTCAATTGTAACTTATAGTCCAATAATACTTTTTAACAAACTCACAATTTGCGCAACCACGCACTCACCTTACACATTTTTCAACATTGCGGAAGTGTAAATTCTCGGCTGTTGGTAAATACTTCGCAAGCAAAGAAAAAACCTAACAGTGTCAAAATATAGTATAAAAGGTTAACGAATTGAAAAGATACTTGCATTTGGACGACCAATTCGTTCACACCAATTAGGTTCTAAGTACACAGTCATTATAAAGTACTTGTATTCTAATAGATCTTTTCTTATGTGCTGATACAGTACAATTGTTTTCGATTGGCAATTTCAGTTACCGATACAAATATAGTTTCATGTACTCGTATTAGTTACCATTTGATTAAGCATATGATTGACAGCATTACGTAGAATAACGAAACACGTGCTATATGACAAGAAAATTAATAACAAATTTTAAATAAATAAAAAATAAGAAAATAAATTTTTCTAAACGTTTGTGGGAACTCTAAAAAATAAAATAAAGACCGTAAATTTATAAAAAATCTCATTTACATATTAATAGGAATTGAGGAGTCAAAATATGTGTGCAGAAATATATCAATAATATGCTTCATTGATAACTACGTGAATATACTCTGACTTAACGCTGATTGTATTTGATTTACACAAAAAATTAGAAAATTATAGAATATTTTTTTGCTCAGAGCTAGAAAGACATGGAGAGAATTCTTTTACTAGTGTAACACTTAATTGTAATAGTAAGATTTTTGAATTTCAAAGTGGCTACTTTGTAAAAATTTTAATTTAAAGTAACACAAAATTGATAAAGTTATTCGAGTTTATTCCATTTTTTTTTGTATCTTAGAATATTTTCTAACACCTAAAAAAAGACCATTCTCCAGAAAATTAACAAATCAGTGTCTATTTCTGAAGCCGCATATATATGACCAAGTACCTGCCGACTTTGCTTCATACGCCAAAAGAGTCTTTTCTGTGTAGTTTTTTTTTTTTAATTGCTGAGCTTATAAAATAAAATTAATTAAAAATTATTTTAAGTGGGACATAAAACAAAAGCTATAACAATTAATGAGTTAAATTTAAGATGTCTCCACTTTGTGCTGTGAACACAACTGGTTTTTAATTAGTGACGTAACTCCAATCAAAACAACAAATATTGGGATGCAGAGAAAAATTAAGTACCATGTATAATTTTACATAAAAATGTTATCGGCTCTCAATGGTTTAAGCATTTTAAGGAATTTTAGTATTTCTATTTAAAAGCTTTTAAATGATACCCGTATTGATATCTCAAACTAGTAAGTGTGCTAATGAAGTAACTCCAATCAAAAGAAAAAATGTTGAGGTGACAGAGAATTAAAAACTAAAATAAAAAAATACATAAAAATATCATCGGCTCTTTATGAATTAAGGATTAAAAAATATTATTTCCTGAAAGATCTCTTTAAAAGCTTTTAAATGATACACATATTGATATATAAAAAATATGGTGCACAATCGTACTTTTCTATGAATTGTTCAAAGGCCCATAATTCAAGAAGTCTCTATCACCCCATATTTATTTTTTTTTTGATTGGATTTACTGCACTGTTCCAAATGGTATTAAGAAATTAGAGAAACGTGTGGTGTTTTGCCCGCTGCCTCGAAGGACCTATGTAAATAGATCTTGCGGATTTTCAATAGCAAAATGTTGAAAAGAATGATCATAAGTATGAGTATGCTTTTATATAAAGAAAAGCAATTGATGTAAGCAGCCAGAGTAGAAGCGTTATTTAAAAGGCAGTGCAAACCTCTTAAGGCCTGAAATAGAAAAAGAAACCCATTGTGGAGGCGGGATAGGTAAGTTAGTGTGGGCTCCTAGTAAATTAGGGGAAACAAAGAAGAAGCCATAGTAAGAGAGGTAAGTTATTATTTATAACAACAGTGAGTTGATGTCTGTCGTTACGAAGATAGAGAGAGTCTTACCAGATCCAAGTGTATTTAGGCCTGCACGGCGCCGCATATTGACATTAAGTAGTCAGATCTAGTATGAGGCACAAAGTATTGGATAGCGGCGTGTGAATATGTAAGGTTAAGTAGATATCGTGGTATTAAAATTGACAAGATTTTACAGTTTAGAAGTAGAGAATAAAATAAAAAATTTGTTCTTGTATTCCCAATCAGAAGAAGCGCTACATTTAAAAAGGAAAGAAATATGTTAAAAATATAACAAAGTATAAAGTCTTTTAATTTTATGTACAATTATTTGTATATCATTGAAAAATACATTAAAAATTATTTAATTTACATTACTTTTGGTTCATATCTATGAAAATAAATGGTAAAACTGAAAAATATAATTTTTTGATGGCGTCAAGCAGAAAAAACGATATAAAACAGGTCTGTTTCTTTACTCTACTTTAGGAACCCGTGGGATCCTAATTTGCACGAAAACCGTTTCCGTACTTAAAAATTGGGTAAATAAGAGCGATTTTTAGAGAGTAAAGTTGTTCTTCTTGCACGAAACAGGCCAAACTATTTGTTCATGCAATTATTCGTATTTGTGAAACAGCTGTAAAACATAAAAAAATAAAAAAAGTCATTAGAAATATTTCAAAAAGAGTAAAATGGTTATTCTAATACAAAAGACAACTTGTAATGGCAAATGAAGACGAGTTAAAAAATATTGTAGCAGATTTGGTGCAGAGTTTTATTAATTCTAGTGATTGTGACGACATCTTAGACCTGATTGAACTTACGAGAACGACTTTTGTTGCATCTGTTTGAAATTTTTGAATGCCAGAAGAGGAACAGCATTCCAAATTATTTAAATAAAATTGTTCCATCATATACGGACAAAGAATTCAAACAACACTTTAAATTTATTGGCAAAATTTGCAGAACGCAACAAATTTGTAACGACTGTTCCTCTTTGGTTTTTTATATTTTTTTTTTTTTTTTAACTTATTTTTTTTATTGAAACACTTTGACTTTTTATTTTGTGTTTAAAATAAAATTTTGTGTTTCCGTACTTTTATACAATTTTTTTGAGAAAATTATACTTGCTCTCATTTTCACGAACTTTACCCAAAAATAAAGTAACAGACCTAATTTTTCCACGATAAATTTTGTAACGATATAATTTTTAATTATTTTCGTCAACAAAGCATATTTTGAACAACGTTTTAGAAATTTAATGGATTTGATCGTTTTTCAGTACGCAGGCTTAAATTCCATTTTAATCATCTATTAAATTTATTCTGCAATAAAATGCATAAATTTAATTTTACCTGTTCCTTTATTGCAGCGAAAAATGCCATCATCACAGATGTAATGAAAACTCAACAAGTGAATACATTAGGAAACAACTTACCGATCAAGCTTCCCACAATGTTCCATTCAGAGTACATCTGCAGTTTTGGTAGCATTAAATTATGAAGAGTCGACTAAATGACATCGAATTAAAAACAAAACATGTATCTATTGTTGGTATTTCTTATGTAAATAATTAGATTAACTAATAAATATAAGAAAAAATAAGTTTTAATATTATATACGGCCTTCGCAGTAGCCAAACATGGCACCTAAGTGAAGATGCTCTATTTAAATTTAATTATTTATTGAATCAGTTATTATTATTAAACTTCTTTTTTATGAGCTTGCAACTTTTAATACAATAAAACGAAATACCGATAGTAAAATAAAATAAAAACACACGAGTTTGATGTGTTTCAGTAGCAATAATATGGAAATTATGGATTGTTTTTCGTAAGATTTTTTGGAGTTCTTCTGGCACCTTGATAAACCTAATTTGAGGATTATTACGAACATCGCTAAATCGGGTTCCATTTGTACAGGGATTGAGAATGCTGTGTATGGGGTAGGAAATAGAAAGATAAACTTTTAAATACCAAAACATGCTAATGGAGAGTGTGAACATTATTTGTAAATTCCAGTTATAATGACTAATCACTTGTCCTTATAACTGCATATGCGGGAAATATTGCTTATGCGGCGAAAAGTAATCTTGTGTTGGAAAAAGCATAAGGTAAATATTCGCAACAGAAAAAACTCTAGTGGCGAATCGAGCTTTTACAAAATTAAGGTTGCTACTTAAGTGAAGAAGAATCCCTCGACCCAAATCAAATCCAATTTTATGGTATTAATCTAAGAATAACGAGTTTCTCGCAAAAACTCATGTATTTGCATACTATGTAGTAAAAAAAGTTGAATCAGGTGATAATCAAAGTAGTTCTGCATACTACGACCGCTAAAATCAGTTGAGGTTAAGTATTATCTCTATTAGTATCAAGCATTCATTTAATGTACTTATTGCATTTTTGTGAACATGAAGTGTCCAGTCAGCTCTTATCTCATACCTCAGGAAAAAATGGAACCAGAAAGAGCTCTAACTAAATTTAAATACTAAAAGTACATGTGACGAAGTGAATTATAAAATAAAACACACAGAGCTTGAAAGTAAAAATACATGAATCCTGAATGTCACCTTCTATTATAGTTATATTAGTTCATTCAAATTTTATTCATATATTTAAAAAATTATGTTCTTAGCTAAATATACAATCTTAAAAGTCTAGATGATTTCAGCGTCTGTTTTGAGTCCCGGCACTCTCATCAGTTTTTTTGATTAGTTTTATATCTCGATAAATGCGATGCACAGTGGTTAACTCCATAGGATAAAAAAAATAATAATAATTTTTTTAAAGCTTTATTGCACTAAATTTACTGAATTTAAAATGTGTGGTTGCTCTTTTTTTTGCGAGATTAATTGTTTTTGTCCGGTGAAAGTAGAGGTAAGTTTATATTTCATATGTTGCGGTTTTATAGTCATAATTTAAAATTTATAGAAATTTAATTTATATAAAGTTTACTTAAAAATTATTCGCGATATTGTAACAGAAGTCTCCAAAATCTCTTCAGTTGCTTAGTTTTAAGATATTCTTTAATAAATGAAATAACAACTGCACATTGCAAAATACGTAAAAAAATTTTTAACTTTTAAAAACATAAGTTTTTTTAAAAACTACTTTTTCACGTAGACTTTTAGTTATTTGGCCCTCATCTGCCTATAACTTGTTATACTTCTAAGTGTAAAGGGGGTACTCTTTTAATTAAGAAACATTGTGACTGGTTTTTGCATATTTTCGCATATGGACATGATTTATATAGTCATCCGACGAAAAATAATTATAAATCGCATTTTATTTCTTTTTTTCAAAATATTATATTTTCATCACAAATAACAGGAATTGATAAGGATATTCTTCAAAGATGTGCTACAATTATCCAATCTATAATATCTAGACTTGAAATTGATGCCGAAAGATTTGATGCATATCCCTGTGCTAACTCCCTTCATTGATACACGAATCAACCACGCAAAAATGTAAATAGGAGAATTATCGGAGGCAGCAGCTTAATTGACAAATCCAACATATATTATAAATCTCTGTACGTTTGTATGTTTGTGCGTGAGCCATGTCTAACATATATTATAAATCCTATATACGGCTAAAGGACTTAATCGATTTTAATGAAATTAGAGACACAAGTAGGGGAGATAAGGAGAAGTGGGCATTTTTATGCTTCTAAATCAATTCGATTCAGCTAATCATTTTTAATGAAACTCAAGACATAGATAGGTTCTCAGCTATATCTGTTTTCAGGGCTAGGATCTAGATAAAGAAAAAATGGGGTTTTTCCATACCGATAACAATAACATTTTAAACATTGTTAGGTATTTATGTAACGGGTAGAATATTCTATCTTTCTTTTAAAAAAGGGAAATGGAGAGTAGAGTACGAAACAGGAGTGGGGGAGAGGACAAGTGATCTTAACAAAATCATATTCTGAAAATATATGAAATATAGATACATCCTTCTCTATAAGATTCAAACTGATTTAATATATTTCTCACGTGTTCGCAGTAGAGCTAAACAGCAAACAAAGCTAAAATTATTACACAGTACCTAGAAAGGCCCTAAAATTAAAGCTAGATAACGCCGAGTACAGTAAGCTAGCAAGGACACGACAAATAACGCGCATTGCAACAAATACAGAAGTTTAAGTCAAGGATTTGTAAATTTGCTCAATATTTGAGTTATAATAATATCTTCAACTTCTTCGGGCATTATATCAGGTGAACAATTTTAAACACCCTTTTTAGTTTTAGAGATATAAATTTTTGACCATTTGTCAATGTAAGGGCTGTGCGATGAAAAGATAAGTTCTATGCAACTAACAATAATCTAGAGCTATATGGGTGGTTGTGTGGCAGCCACTATGAAACTCAAGGCGGCAGTAGTCCGCATGGTGGCTGATGGGTTCGTTTTTTTTTTTAATTACTAGGCTTTGATGTTTATGGTGAGCTTAATGTACATCAAATATCCTTGTTGAGAAAAGGTCTCGAAAAAGAGGCGGTCATTTGTTTAAAGAACTTCAACAGGTCCTATGGTGAGTTAAAAATGGGATTCGGGCCGCAGACAAACAAAAGGAACTTTGGGCAGCCATAGGCCTTCGTGGCGAATTAAGTGAATTTTCTGTTATTTATTGGTTTTGGGTTGGGCATTTAAATCCTCCATTTTATACCACAAACTTATAAATATAAAAATATTTTGCACAGACTTGCTTTTATTTATATTTTTACTTTCCATTCTTTGTTTTTATGTATTTCAATTTGCGTTTGTTTTTAGATGATGAAAATTTTCTAAATCAAACGAAATGAAGCTCTGATTAAATGAGGCCATTGAACTTTTTGCTTTGCGTTATTGTGGTGAGTGTTCTATTTCTATATATTTTTTTTTTCTGTTAATATTTAAAAGTGGTAAACAAATCTGTTTATTTTAGGCAATTAAGGTTGTATATTTTTTATTTTATTTAGTTTGAGTGTCGGAAGTATTTTTTGATTCAATTATATTCATTTTGCACAAATCACTTTTATTTTTTAATAACATTCTTTTTTTTGATTCCGACATGGAATTTATATATGTATGTATGTATGAATGTATGATTGTACCTATGTATGTATGCATATATATAATTCTATGTTTCAAAAACAGCGCCATTTGTTCTCCTTATGCTTTTTTAATTTCACTTTGTATAACTCTGCGAGTTACCAAAATCATTGTCCTATTTTCATCTGTTGTTTTCAAAAATTACGGGTAACTGTCAATTTATTATCATTAAATTTTTCTGATATTTATTAAGATTTTATTTGTTTCTTTTTAAAGTATTGAATATACATCTATAGCTTATAGAAGTAACGTATTCCCCTTGATTTGCGTTAATTGTATTTGATTCCTTTAAATTAAAATATTTCATAATATTTGCATGAGATATTTTTATAGAGCTAAAAAATTACAAATATTACTGCGTTGAAAATGTTTTCATTGCTGTTCCTCATATAGCTCTCCAGTAGAATCTACCAAAATTTTGTCTTATACCTTAAGCAAAATTTATAAAATAAGAACTGTATTAGATCCACAAATCAAAAAGACAACCTTTCTTTTCCCGCAGTAATACAATTCATTCATGCAACGCCAAGTCATTTTTATATAAACTTATTCTCTAGTTTTCGTACGTCTCTTAAGGTATGGTCACATTAGTCAAATATTTGACCAAAAAGACGTAACCACTAAATTATGGAAACTTTTTTTGTTGTTTTCAAATACTCTCTAATAAATATAAGATCCAACTTGATATAAAAGATAAAATATAAAATTTATTTTATTTTAAATCGTCATTTGTCATGATACGTATCAGAAAAAATTCAGTAAACATTTGTAAAATTAGTGGTTACGCTTTTTTGGTCAAATATTTGAATAATCTTACCGCACCTTTAGTTAAAAAAAAGATTGTGGCATATTTCTCGTCAACTTAAAATCAAACAAATCAAATCAAACGGCTTAAAAAATATCAAAAATTAAAAAGAACTGCATTTATAAAGAAATATTGAACGTAACCTTCGAGAAAAATGCAGAACTTCATTGAATATCATAATACCTAAGTCAAGAAAAGTTCACACAAAGGTATAATCATATGTAGCTTTTAAGCTTTTAAGTTTTTAACAAATAAGCTGAACGCTAATTAATAAGCCGAACTCTATTGATGGCAGAGTAAGTATTTTTTCATAATTTTTGCTCATATTTGCTCATTTTCACTCATTGCACATGAGCGAGAATCTGCTTTGCTTTGTTTTCCTCACCGCACATGTGAGAGTATGTGTGTATCGAGTTATGTAATTAAGTTATGCTTAAAATGTCTCTTTTTAAAGCTAAGGAAAATTCAAAGGCACGAAAGTAAAATTTACGAATGATCGCTCTCATTCCTTAACTGTTTGTGTTCGAGAATTACTTTAAACCAATTTTAAAAATGTAAAATTGATAACTATAGGAAAAACATAACTGTATGGCCAATTCGCTACTCTTTATAGAGGCCATCAGTGTATGATTAAAAAATCTCCCCATTATTAACTAAAAGAATCACTCGACTCACAACCTTTTGTAAATTATAAGTTGTAGAAAAAACAGTTTTTGTTGTTGTGAACACACTATTTAACTTTATGTTGACAAATTAATTAAATGACCAACGTTGAAAAAGAAGAACATTAAAATTAATTAAAAATTACCAAAATTTATAGTACAAAGAACGATGGAAATATAAAAAATATATGAAAAAACATTGCAAGTCTTGCCAACTACGCTTGCACAACTATTGTAGAATCCGATTATAAAAGGTTGTGAATTGATTTAATTTTTTTTTTTTTTTTTTTGTTTTAGCTTAAGGCGTTTATTACATTTTTTTTTTTTTTTTTTTGGTAGCGTTCTTTCAAATGACGAAACGTAACCAATACATCCTTTTCTTCAACCAATTTCCATAAAATTTACGCTTATTGGCTTCTAAAGAAATTAATTTACGAGTGTTAACTTGAAAATAGACAAGTGAGCGCACAGAATTGGTGTTAATTTATTGCCACTTGTAATAGAATCAATATCACTGAAAACATTTAAGTTTATCAGATCCATAAATAACAACCAGATTAATAACTTTATTATTGTATTATTTGAAAAATTTTAAGCAGCTGGAAAGACCACAATAGTACTCAAAATATGTCAAAGGAAAAAACAATATTTTTAAAAACAAAAAAATAGTTAAAGATTAACAAATTTAAAATCATGTCAGAGTTTTAGTGAAAACATAGAGATTTTTTAAATGTATGACTTTTATTTCTGAGGATATTCCATAGTTCCTTGCGGATTGTATTATGAAAATCTGTGAAATTATTCGGCAAATAGAAAAAACGAGTTTTTTGCTGCTCAACGCACATAAAAACTATTATTTAATAAAAACAAAAAATTCTGTGCAAATCAATCGCCTGTCTACAACTATTCATTCGATTGGCCATATACATCAAATTACATCAGCTACTGTAACACCCTTTAATTGATATTTTTTAATAGCTGTCCAACTTTCAAGTATTTCTAGCAGACTTAACAATATAGGTTCCCTGCAAATTTCAAGCGTCTATTTACAACCGTTCGAAAACGTGGCAATATACATCAAATTAAAAAAATTTGGGAAACTCTTTAATTTATAATTTTGAATAGCATTGCTTGTCACTATAACGCTAAAAGCAATCGACATTCAGTCCAATTTGCAAGCGTTTGTCCATAACGTCAAAAGATAATCCTATATAGATCAATTTACGGCACCTATGGGGACACCCTTTATTTTAAGACTTAGCTTTGTATTGTTTTTGCCATTGGGGGGGCTAAAGTGATACGCAGTTTTTTTAGTTTTAAAGTGGTGCCCTTTACGGTTCATAGTACACGTAAAAAACATGTATGTTGTATGGGAACACCCTTTAATTTTTAACATTAAGAACTGTTTTAAAAACGGGACTAATCTGTAAGCATCACCTTTCAAATAAAAAATATTTCAAAATTGGTCCAGAAATGACTTAGTTCTGCAGGCACAACATGAATTATAAATCATTCTAAACCATCTACATGTGCTTTAAACCAGTTCGTACGTGTTTAAATCATTTAATTAATAGTTCATATTCTAGCAATTTTGAATGAACTTTAAGACATGGAGTCAGTCGAGTCCTTTTAGCAACGCAATTGCCAATAGAATTCTCAACATGATTTTGCATGGCCTATGAAACATTAACAATTTCAGTTTTGCGTAAAGAAAAAAGGAAGAATAAAACCAATCCTGTGCCTGATTTCGTAGCACGACCGGAGCTAACTGACGCAACTCTGAATGTTTTTCACCAACAAATACCCGTTAATGACAAAGGAATTTACCTTTTCCAGACGAATTCCTGTCAAATATTTCACAGCATGTTAGATTAGGGACAGAGCTTTTTGACACGCATTAAATCATCTACAATGACGGTGTCAAAAGCACGAATTTAGGCTCGAATTATTAACGCATTCATGGTAATTTTTTAATTAAGTTTTCATCGGTTATTTAATTTACTTTTTCAAAAAGTGAAGAAATGGTTCGTAGAAAGAGATTCCTATCTAAAAAAAAACCTTACACAACATTAACAAATTGAAGGACTGCTAAATCAGACTATGATGATATATCTGTTTAATAGACCTTTAAATGCTTATTGATGTAATTGATATTTTGTCAAGGCATGTCTATGTCATAGCAGGCAAAGAAAAAACGACAGGGCGCTATTTCTCTCCTTTTTATGGCACTTTCTTCATCTCATTCAAATGGGCTCAATATTTTAAAATAAAAGTTTTCAAAGATTAACTTGGTGGAATGAACACCACAAAGCAAACTCTAGTAAAATTAAATTTTTTAACAAAAATTGAGATAAAAAACCTAAAAGAATACTTCTACTATGCACTGTACTGACAAGTTGGTAAAAAAAATTATTCAAGATTATTAATTTAAAAAAAAAATTAATATTAATAAAACGACAACAAAATTTAATGAAATTAATGAGAAAATTTGTAAATGATATGTCTCAGGTTTAATGATTTTGCGGCTATTGGTTTATTTTTGTGTAGTTGTTGTTTCTTTTTTTGTTTATAAATTTAACTAAATTATTTTCACACTTGATAAAATTAAACATATACAAAAATTAACAAATATCTTAACACACCAAATACCAAAATAACATACATTTCTCTAATATTATTGAACAGAAATTGTCTGCCACATTTGCAACTACCGCCTTGTACTTGCAATAGTTATAACGGCAGCAGTAAATTAGTATCATCTTCGTCAGTTCCATTGCTTCTAATAAAAGATGTTGCTGTTAGTAAAAGTAACACTTGTATGCCTTGTTGTAACAAGTATTTATGGCGACTATAAAACGTATAAAATAAAAATAAAAAAACAGAAAAAATCCGCAAAAATTGTTTATCCCAAACTAACAGGATCTTTAAGAAGATGAAGTGAGTGAATGGCGAATTAGTTACTGTAGTTGATTCTATTAAACTGTAGGAGTAAAATCACTTTGTTGAACTATTTGGTCTTCGGCATCGATACATAAACAAATTTCATACAATTGCCAATCGTGAGCATGATAAAGTTCTTTGGCAAAAAAAATATTAACAGAATCTTAATAAATTAAACATTTTAAGATCTAAACGAATATCAAAAGAGATTAGCTTGTTTTGGATGTTTTAAAAAATTTTTAAGTGCGAGGATAACTTTGTAAATGGATCGGCATACACGTATTTAGATTAAAGTTAATTTTTTTTACTGTTCTTGAACCTTGCTTTTGTGAAAAAAATCTTAGAAGAACGTGTTGCTTAAGAACTGCAGAATATTTTCTGAAATAAAAAAAAATTAAAAAAAAATAACTCTAGTAATCTTAAAAAAGCACTCTGAAGAAAATCTCACGCCGTTTTCTATTCGCATTTAAAATCTACGATTTTTTTACAATGAAAAAATACAACAGCAGTCCTCCTGAAATTTACATTTAGAGATATTTATTTAGAGGTATAATTTAAACTCGAAGAAAGCCCCTAAGATTGAAAGCAATAATAATAAAATATAATTTGATTTCTCATATACCAACTAAAGTAATCTTTTTAATTTTACTGCCAAGCTGCGCCTTAATTGTTTTTTCTTTAGTTACCAAGTCACCTAAGAAAACGATCTAACAAAGGGAAAATCTTGTAGACCTATGAAACGTTTAATAAGCAGTGCACACGTCTGCATGTAATTTCTAATTTTCTAAAATTAAACTTTAGAAAAATGCGTTTTTAAATATTTATTGCAGAATTCTGTAAACAGTGTTAAAAAATGTTTTATTACTATTATCACAGGGTATACAGAGGTGAAACCCTTGCCACTTGAAGATCAGGTTTTCTGCAGCTTCTCAAGAAAAAGACAAATAAAGTGCTATTTTACTATAAACAAGTGCTAGTAAACAAAACAAAAACAAGAAAACGTAAAGCACACAAGTTTTAGCTAAAAAAAGTAATAAATTTTCGTGAAAATAAATAAATTAATTATTAAATTATTATAAAAATGTGATATGCTGTGTTTTTACAAGAAAATTCCAGAATATGCAAGTGAAAACGTCCTTAAATCTGCAGTGTTTTTTGAACGCAGAGATTGTGATTTGTGGCAGAAATGCACCATCATTGCTGGTGTGCCAATACACAAAATTAATAAAAAATTGGAAAAATTAACTTATGAAAACATGAATTGATTTTGAAACAATGTATTTGCACCATTTGCATACAGATTTTGATGAAAAAATTGTATGTAGTTTTAAAGATGTTGGCTGAGGTAGTAGAAAACATATGACGATTATCAATTTGTTACACATAAGGAATTAGAAGTGAGTTTGGAACATTTAATAGGCAGCATTTTATTAAAAGCTTACACGCACGGGTATGTAAAAATTTTCTTATGACCAAATGGCAGATATAATTCTATCTCTATCTATTTCTTTAACAGTTTTTTTATTGATGCTCGTTTGTATTACAAGGCCAAGTCCATTGTAGATCCCTTTTGAAAGTGAACTTAAGCTTCGTTTACAACTTATACTAAGTAACCCAAAGTCAATCAGGAGTTGGCAATTAAAATAAAATGCTAATCGGCTAAACCAGCTGCAAGACAAGTACTAAATATATTGAAAAATGCTGACATTAGTGCTAAAAAAAATGCAGAGGAATATAAATTATTGAAATTTGGAAAAATCTAAACAAAGAACAAAAGAAGCGCATAGTAGTAGCAAGAATTAATGAACTGCACGAAGAGGAGAATAATCCCTACGAAGAAAGTGATGATGATGAGGACGTATTTTTTTTTAAGAGAAGTAGCACTTCAGGCAATAATGCTTGAAAGGGATAGATGAGACATAAGACAAGTGGTGAAAAGAGAAAGATAGATAGATTTAGCCATTTTATTAGTTATTTTACTTCGCCCGCGAATATGCCCTGAAGAAGTACCGACGAAGGAGGCTGCATGCTTAATGTTAATTCTGACATATTCAGAATTAACATTAAACAGAAAAAATAAACATTTTAATTTTTTGGTTGCCGCAGGGGTTGAACCCTGGCCAACCAGGTTTGTGATCATCGTGTTTACCACTTTAACTACAGCAGCCTATTCGGTTTAAGAAGGAGCGATGACGATTCTTTAGGGCTCTACTGATCCGATGATGAAGGTGGTAAGGAATTTAAAAAAGAAATGAAAAAATCTTGTAATGATGTTACTTACGTTAACAATAAAAATATTTGCTCTCTGCTACAAAAAAAAAAAAAAAAAAAAAATTCACTTTTTTTTGATAGTTTTATTAAATTTACAAAAAACCTACCCTTATTTTTGCCTGTAATAAAACATTTAATATTTTTTTGCACTAGAAACACAAATCAAAACAAAAGTAATGTCGATAGGATGTCAAGAAAGAGATGCATAGAGAAACACAATTATAGCCGTCTCGTGACATCTCTGTATGCTTGGTGCTGTTATATTATTATTATATGTACAGACGTAATAACTATTTTAGAATGAAAGTTAATATTTATTTGATAGGACAAAATAAATCCTATTACTCTTTGCCGCCAAAGATCCATGTTCTATTATTTCTGAGTTTTATTAAAATTGATGTTATAAAATAATAAGGTAACAAGGGAAACCCGTAATTTGGAAAGGACCGATAAAATAAATAAATAATAATATTTCTTCAAACACCCTCGTGCATGTCTCAAGTTATTTTAAAACTGCAGACTTTACAAACGACAATGCCATTACAGCTGTAAATGAAACTCAGTGGTTGGTGGCTGCCAGTTCAACTGTTCATTAAATTCATATAAGAATATACATCCCATCCAAATAAAGTCACCATCAACAAGTGCAATAAAATACTTAAGAGACTTCATATAACGTGACTTGTTGTACGCAAGAAACATAAATAAATAATATTAAGAAAAAAATAAGTGGAAACGAAATTGAGATTCTAAATTATAGAAGTCTAATCATTGAAAAACACGTCATAAAATACAAGAAAGTAGTGAACTAAAGTACCTGCAAATTCGCGTAATATTCTGTACAGTGGTACGACACATAGTCACAGACCACATGTTTGTACTTAAACGGTATTTCATGTGATAAACATGACACATCATTTTACTTCCAATAGAGAACTTTGCATTTGTGAGGATGGATTAAAACACCAGCGAATTTAAACTCTAAAAGTGGTTAGTTGCACTGGTATGAAAGATTATATTCGTATTAATACTTCAACTCTTGTTAGAAGATATTTTTGTTTATTTTTGCGGTTGTTGTGGCTGCTACTGCTTTTTGCCGCTTTACTTTTTTGTACCTACATATGTGTTGTTATACTTGCCTTAGCTGCATTTATCGTGAGTCATTACTAGTGGAGCTTTTTTTTTATTTTATATTCGTCTTTGTGGTAGGTACTACAGCAGCGGTAGATGTTGGCTCTTGAGCTTTAACACCGTCCCTATCCCAGCTCATAAATAAAGAAGGTTTTTGATATACGGAGTTCGTACAGTTTAAGTGAATTTTTTTTTTGGCAATTTGATGCTGTTATAATAATGAATTATGCACTTTGTTATTTACACTTTAGAAATAAATGAATTTCTTTACCGATTGCTTGAGGTTAGAAAGCACTTGTGTTACAATTAAAAATATATATGTATAAATAAAAATAAATGATTATGAAAATAGACAACTCAAGTTTGTTTTGTTTTTAAAATAATTTAACCACTTTTGGGAATGTTAGAACCATTATAGCGGCATGGACTGACTACATGCAACTGATTTGAAGTTATTTAATAAAAATAAAATAAAAATTTGATATTATTTTAGTTATTGTTTAGCTGAGAAGACAAATTTTTCTGATATCCAATAAAAAGTTTTATTAAAAAATATTAGGAAAGAGTCGACTTTTCTTAAGCAAAAAATTTTTGATTTAATATGCCAAAACACAATTCTGTAAAAGATATAGAGATAAATTACAAAAAAGGTTCGATAACTATTTCACTTGTGGAACTGACGTTCGAATCGGAACCATTTCTTAATAGCAACTGCAGTTAAATAGCTTTGTGAAGAAAGAAGAAGAAGTCAATTTTTGGGATTTTTAAAATGGTTTTTGGGGATCGTGTGATTTGTATTGTACATGTATAAACTGATTTGTCTGACTTCTCAATTATATTTAGTTATTAATTATTCATCTAAAAAATGGAAAATTTGAAATCGTACAACTTTCTTTTAGTTCAAGATCAATTGTTACATTGTAGAGTGACATAATTCTTAACAAGTTGCAAAACAAGAGATCTGTTGCTTGTAAGTTTTTAAAATTTCAACAAAAGTTAGTGGAGATAATTAGATATTTTGTTCGGAGTTTCTCTAATAAGTCTATCACTACAATTAATTTTTATTTAACTGGAATTAAACTTCTATTTAAAAATTTTTACAGAGCTTATTCTTCTTGCTTGCATTCAATTTGCACTGATAGCTTTTTATAATCCGAATAGCTGTTTTATGAAGTTAACAAATATTTTACGGAAAACTCATGATACTCCTTCCGATTTCGAGAGACGAATAATTTCGAGAGAAGATAAATTTCACTTCTTGTTCACGATACTTTCTTCACACGTGAAAATTACAGGCAGAGTTATAAACATTGGCAAAGGAAATTTGATCTCTTTACTTATTTTTTTTTTTATTAATTTACCAATTGTATTGTGATGTAATTTATGTTGCCTCTTTGTATGAGAAACTAAATTTAATGCACAGATGGTCTAGTAAATAGATACGTAAATAATTATTACTTTGATATTAAATACAATTTTTCAGAGTCAAAAATATTATAAACTAATTTTTCCTACAATTGAACAGAAATCAAAAAAAATTAATTTTTTAATTCAAAAATTTATTAATTTTTTATCCTATAAGGAAACGAGCTTAAATCTGTGACCACTTAGACAATTTAAAAAGATTCGATTTTTGCCCAACAAAATCAAATTTTGGTCCTTAAAAATACATTCTTAAAATGAAAAACTTTAAATTTATTTATTTGGATAACTTAGCGTCCTACATGGATACGGTCTTTAAGCAGTGATCACTTAAAAAATACCATTCTTGACCAAATTATTTTTTCTTTATCTGTCGTTTACTTTAGAAACACTGAAATAAAATTATCAAATTCAAGCCATTTCTAAAATTTTCAACATTTACTTAATTTCTAAATATTATATAATTATGAACTTTTAACACAACCCTCTAAGATATGCAATTGTTGTTACACTTTCATCAGTGGATTTTTATTAACGGTTTTTATTTTGGCTGCACGTCTGTTACAAGTTCTTGTACTCATGTTCGTACTTGTTATGGATGTTTTGACATAAATGGCCTTCGTTTTTCCGTTTCGTTTTTTTTTTTATTTTACGGCTGCTGCAGCTATTTTTGCTTTTATTAATTTGTGGAAACAGTGGCCATTTATTTTTCATTTTATGGCAGTCAATGTCAAGTACAAGTTCGTGATTCTTAAAATGAACATAAATTTGACACTATAATTGTTTGTTGCAAGTTGCTGAATACTTAGAGTATGATTTTTTAAAAATTCATTAGTTTTTAGTATTAAGTTAATTTCATTTAATCTAGTAAATTCTAGGGAATACTTCAACTGTCTGGACAGTGTGGCGTTTTGATTTGCGAACATTTAGATTGGGATTTCAGCGTTTTAATGGCCCTAAAATTGTACTTTTAATGTGTTAAATATATTGGATTTTTTTTTAAATATTATTTTAAACTTTAATACATTTTCCAAGTTCAGAGCTAAAGTCTAGCTCTGTACAGTAAGTTTGTAAAGTGCATTTTAATATTTGCTCAAGTTTGTAGTATTGTACCGAAAATTGTGTAGCGTATTCTGAAAACGGTTGAAAACAGTTTTAAGAATATAAAAACGAAGAAAGAGGCGGAATAAATATTCTGGTCGGAGTTTCTAGAATTGTATGTCTGAGTTTTACGATTCATGTACCTCTTTTACTCCATAAGAGTCTCCTCTTACTTTTCTTTCTTCCTTTTGCTTAGCAAATAACAAAGTAGAGCAGTATTTGCACATGGTTCCTTCTTGTGTAGTGGGTGGCACAAGTTTCTTTTACACAAAGCTAAACTTAAGCACTGAACTTGTGGAAGCTAAGGCCCATTTTAAATTGTACTGAGGGAATGAACCCAAATCAAGTAATGCGTGGCGCTGCGGAGTGACGTTAAAAAAGCAATTAGAGACCGTAGTGTCTGTGACCATTTGATTTAAAGTTTAGGTCATTTAAAGTGGTAAAATGACGGCAGCAAGTAGTTTATGTCACAGACGAATCATATGGCTTAAATAACGTTGTATCTGTAATAAATTATGTGATCGCAATTTCGAATATGAAAATTTAAATAATTAAAATACTCTAGAAATTGTTATTGTCGTTGCAACAATGACATGTTGTTAAACAATTACAATTTTTTTCACTTGAAAAACATTTTAATGTAGCATTTTGCCTTTTATTTAATTTAAACTTAATTTTACTTACATAAATCTACGCATATCAGCACCATCATTTCAAACAATAACAAACAAAATGAGCATAATAAAAATAATAATCTTACAAAATTTAAACTTGAACAAAATTAAAAAAAGTCAAATTTGTATGCAAGTTAGTATTAAAATATTACATAAAAATATTAAGAGTAATAATTTGTCACTGTAAGAATACAAAATTTTTAATTAAGCTTTAATTTTTGTACTTTGTTATTTATTCAAAATTGTTTCTTTAAAACTGACAAAATACTTTCATTTTTATCTTGCTTTAAAAATTTGGGTTTTGGTGTTCCTGTGCTTATGCTTGTACTCTTCTCATAAAGTTTTCAAAAAAAAAAAAATAAATTAATAAAAAAACAAAAATAAAAAACATATAAAAAATAAAAGAGGAGAAAAAGGAAGAGAGTGAAAATCCAATAGACTGGGGAATACAGTCTGCAGGCAACATCCTGCCCTGTTTCCTATCCATAACTACTTATGCAAGTGTTAGAGATATCTAACAATTAAACAATCTCAAATATACCAATTCAGTTATTTATTAATGTTTGTAAAAAAGTGATTGTTAAGTAACTTTATAAAAATGGAATTTCTTTGGTTCTGCATTAATATTTATAAAATAAATATACCGATTTGTAAAGAAACCTAAATTTTTCAGATATTTTTTTATGAGGAGTTTGGCTTTAAAAGCAACGGCCAGAATAATCTACTCGCCATTAATCTCACTTAATAATATTTTGTTTTGCCTTTTTATAATATTTAAGGTATTTAATATAAATATGGGCCACTTTGCTTTTAATATTCATTCTTATAAAAAGAACTTCTTGCAAATGTTGCACTCTAATTTAATTTCAATAAAATGTAACATTTCTTCTTTTGAAGCATTCAATGTAAAAGTGATGCCGCAAATGAATACAAAAATTTTTAATTTAAATCACAAAGATATTTTTATTTGTGCGATCTGACATTCAAATGCGCAACTCTCTATCTCCTCCTACATTTTTGCAATAACGGTTCTTGCTCTTTTCAAAAGTTAAGTAATAAAATGAAGCAAAATCAGGTCATCCCATATCATGCTTCCAATGTGCTTGGATGACTGCTATTGTTGCAAATGATTAATTAGATCATAAAAAATAAGAACCACAAATTAGTTGATTACAGCATCTTAACAATTCTGATATAACATTAATGGGATGACCACCAACACCAACACCAACACCGGCAATAATCACATTGCTATTTCTTCATCATTACTGGCATATGATCCTCTTAAAGGGAGAAGCAAGAGATAGGAGACTTGAATCTTGGTCGGTGAATTCAATTAACCACATTTCAATCAAGTGCAGATGTCGGAAATGTCAACGATTCGTTGCGCCTTTTTCATACGCAACCAAATGACCAGATGCCACATATATTTTTATTATCTTCTTGCTCTTTATTATTTTATTTGGCTTTTGCCTTGTCAGCCTGCTGTTCAAAGCAGTTCTTGATCTTAGCTTAGCTGGCTAGCTGGCTGGATGATTGGCTGACTGGCTAGAATAGTAACAGTACAAAGGCTAAAGAAATTGATTTTTGTGCATGCAATGCGTGTAATAATAATAAAAATATAGCGAAGAGAGACTTAAAAAATTAAACAAAATACGCACAGCATTGCACGACATAAGCCAGGGAGTGTTAGGAAAAGTAAGAAAACGAGTGTTTTGATGTTGATTTTGATTCTTTTCATAAACATGAGTTCAATACTGGTGCTTTTGTTGCAAACTCGAATAATCTTTATGATTATCGTAGACAGTACTATTTGGCGTATGCATATTTAATTGGATTAATTGCAAAGTTACATGTTGAGAAAAATATAAAAACTTTGACTAAACGCAAGATGTCAGATGTCGAATTGGTTCTGTTTGTAGGGCTTTAAAATCTGAAAAACAGCAGGCAATAAAAACAGAGACTATAAAATTTATTAGTCGTTCTTATTTAGTTTTGAATAGGCTATAGCGCCTAAAAGTCTCGGTCTAACACACTCTTTAACAAAATTGACGCATTAGTACTTTCAAGAGCATTATCTGTCTCTCAATATATTAAGATTTTCTAGGTGTCGAAATATTTTTTAACTCTTATCAATAGAATCCAAGAATACCAGTCATTTTTTACCCTGTGACTGTAAACACAAAACTTTGTTATAAATAATTGTTTGATGGATGTCAATACCACCATTAGTTTTTGATAGAACAGAATAAATTTAAAGAAGGCAAAGCGATCCACAGAAAAAAAATTGTAAATCATAAAAGGAAAAAGCATCACTGTTAATTTATTTGTGTGTTGTTGTATTTAATTGTAATAGTAATTGGTCATTAATATATATTTACCTTTAACCCCACAATAGAGCACTTAAATTGGTCTTAATGACTCTGAAGATCGGAAGGTTTCCGCATTTGATAGATGCCCAGGCATATACTGTAAAATCCATACAAGACTTTTCCTTGTTTTTTCGAAGTGGTGACAACGATTCCTTATTAAGGACCACAACATCATTTTTAGTCAGACCTGCTTATTTGGAAACCTTTACCAACTTCCAGTCACTAATTATAAGATCGGTATTTTCCCTCGAATGATTGCCAGATGGATCTCAATCTGCGAGGTTTAAACTTGCGCCGAGCTACTTAATTAAGCTGCAATGCTAAACTCTTATTAGAAAATAAGAATAGCAACCTCGGTCTGAATAATCTCCCACTTTTAACGAGAGATGGCCCCGTTTATAAAATATTTCATCAGTGCGTTTCAGGCATTCCTACTTTAAGATTTGTTAATGACACTGGGTTTTGGTTTGGATAAATTAAAGTTAAGACATTTTTCGTCCCGGTGTAGATTTTCCTTTACCAACCTAGTGCGCTATCGACGAAGGTGGTCTGTTTTTACCCGTCTCGCGGTTAGAGTTGTGAACAGTGAGTGATTCTTGTTCCAAGCGATTGAGGATTTTTCCTTCTTTGTCCTATTGCCTGTTAGTATAATCCCAAGTTTTTCATGAGACGTTGGGCGGTATGCCTTTTAAAGACTGGGTTGCAGGGTTATTTTTGCCTTTACCCAGCTTTGATTTCCTCCACCGGTCATCTGCTGTTTCGTCAATGTTTTGTTGGTTTTTAATTTTAGTAATGGCGTAAATTTAATAGGAAACAAATATTACAACCAACCCGTGCCTTGGCGTCGGAGGGGAGCTTTTATGTTCTGGTCTTAGCTAACCACAAACCAGGCATTTAGTGCTGTCGTGTTGCTACAAAGTACCTTAACGTTATAAGGGGATTCAGCGGTCTTGCTTGGGATAGTTTTTCTATATGTAGATTGTAGCCACTGTCTATGGAGGATAACTAGTATTCTGGCAACTTCTTTTCCTTGTCTATCATAAATACCAGGTTATAGTGATATTCACCATGTAGTGATATTCTGACCAAGTATCTGCCTGAAAAAATCACCGTTTTAAAAAACGTGGCATTAGCCTTGGCATATCCGCTGAACAAGCCGTGGCAAACTTTTACATTCGAAAAGATAATGTGTAATAAGTATTGAGATAAACGCTTCCTTCTATTCCTCACCTAGGTGAGAGACTGCCAAAAACTTCAAAGGAATAAAGTTCATTAAGTAATAGTTCATTTTTCATATATTTTTCGAGCTCGTTATTAATTAAGCTTGTTGAAAAACAAGTTCGAAATCAGTGGGAATCAATTAATGCTTCATGTTTTTTCAAGTGTATTTAAGGAGGAGCTTTGCCATAATATATTTTCCCAATACTAAAATTAACCGGACCAGCAGAGTTTAAAGCAAATGTATTTAGTTATTTTTTTGTTTTTTTTTTTTTTATTTTCATCTGTCTAATATTGTTGTTAATATTTACTTCTAATATTAGAAAAGAACGTTCAAAACGAAATGCTTTAAATAAAATCTACGCAACCATCTATCCATCAGCCCGTTTGTATTTCTATCTGTATGACTGCAAGTATTAAACAACTCAAACCAGTATTTAATTCATAACTTCTTTAATTCAGTTGAATGAATAATAACTAAGACTTACGTGTACATATGTATGTACATCGTATGTATTTTTGTATTTAAATACTTAAGTACTTATGGTTAAAAGTAAGTACGAGTTTTTATTTTGATTTAAAAGTTAGTAAACTGTCATTGAATTCTGTCTTCTGTCAATCGTCTGTACAATCGAAAACTTTCATTGACAGTTGCAGGGGCGTTGTATTCATTTCCGCCAAAATATATTAACAAGTGTTACGCATTTATTACTTAAACTAGTATTTTAAATACTATCTTGTTGTTAACTGGCAAAAACAACTGATTGAGTTGTATTTGAATTAAATGATTGTAATTGTTCAAATAACATTTTATTTTTTGATCGGAACAGCAATCAAAAACCCGAAAAAAAGAAACGCAATGTTTGCACGTCACATTCATCAATTGTTGTTACTTCACAGAACAATTGTTTTTTTTACGAAATCAACACAAATAACAACAAATACTCTACGTGACTGCTTTCATTGCAATACTGTTTTAATGAGAATAAAAGCGTAGAAAGCGACATTGTCATGTTATTCTAATAAATCTTGTACCATCATTTCTTTTGATTGATAGCGACGAAATTTCGAAATATTATTTATCAAAATGATGTTACATTATTAGAGAAAGAATATTAAGGGGTTTATTATACAACGTTTGAAAATTATTTTGTAACATCAGTCCGTTCAATTAAAGCTCGAATTAGTGCAACTGTTTTTAATTTTTATTCAATGAAAATTAGGCAGAAACATGAATACTGAAATTGTTTAAAAACAAAGTTTAAGTGTTTGAAAACAATTAAAAAAAAAACAAAATAGGCACTTTATCAAAAAATCGAAATATGGTTTCTAAATCAAAGTTTTATAAGAGGAACCAAATTTGACCAAATACCGCCGTCGAAGCGCATCTTGAAAATCTGACGAGTATCTAAGCCTTATAAGAAGAATCTCAATTGTTCAACAATGAAAAGAGAATTTCTTAATGCATCCATATTAAGTTTCCTCTTTTCTGAAAGGTATCATAATGAAGCTTAATGCTTCATAAAAAATCTGAAGTCAAATCTCAAATTCCATCTATTTCTTACGCAATTCTGAATTTTTCCCAAATGTTTAAAATTCAAAAACCGGGGTGTGTACATAAAAATTTAGTCCCAATTTTTGGAATAAACCAAGCATTTACAAAAATTTTATCTAAAATGAAATGTTAACAGGTAAAGATGTCGAAATTAAATTTTGTAAAGTTTGTTTTTGATCAATAGGAATAAACGTTAAACATTCAGATTTAGACTAAAGATCGCTGATAAAAAATTTTCTTAAAAATAGATGACGGGTTTGAAAAAGCTTAGGGGAACTATTATAGCAACATTAGAAATACAATGCTAAGAGCTGCTATGGGTTTCTCTTTACCGAAGTTTTTATTTAGTTATCCTGAGATGACAAGTGCAAGTATGTCTTCTCGAGATTTAGCCTCAATACTTTTTGAAATACAACCCTAAAAATATGTGCATTAGCTTAAATTCAAAGTGACTTGTGCCACTTTCCAAAAAAAACGGTTCAAATATGTAATTAGATTTATTGGAAGTGGCGAAAATTTCTCCAATATCGTTGAAAGGGGAATTTAAAGGCAGTTTGCAGTTGCAAAGTATGGAATGTAGAATAGGAGACAATAGAATGTGAGGAGGACAGCAAGCAATCGTGAGGAAATGGGAATGCGTCGCGCTGAGGCTTAATTAAGGCAAATATGAAAACATCTTGTTTAATTTAATTCACATTTTAATCGACGAGAAAATCTATTTTCCAAGTAGGAGCACCGTATTTAATAAGCTCTTTTAACAGAATTTAAGTAAAAATCACAACTCTCCAAATTAGATTGGTAACAATTTTGGTTGTCGTTAGAAATATCTTTTTTTAAAATAAAAAAAACAATGGACAAAGGTCTTGAAAAATTCAGAATTTGCAAATGGAAATAAGTCGGTAGCTATAGATGATGCCTTGAAGGCCTTATCAAGGGTTTAAAAAAACATTGAAGTACATGTGCCCGAGAAGTCGTTTTTTGGGACCCTGTTGAACTAGTCCTGAAATGTATATAAATCTTGCACTCGAAATTTAAACGATTATAAAATTTTGTTTCCAGCAACCTAGCCATTTAGAAATCGCTGATTTATCTCACCCACCCCGGGTATTTGAAAAAAAAAACGCAAACGAATGTTCAGGAAATATTAAATTATCACGATTGCCAAGTTTTTCTGGAAGCAAAAGTAATTTTGCAGAACTTTTAGCAGCAATTTGTAATATGTACATTACCACTGGAAATAAATCTGTTTTAAATTGAATTTAGCGCGTTCTGAAGTTTTAAAGCGCGTTTGAAGTCGGAATACATAACGGGTGAAAAGTGAATAATTATTCACATCCAAGTAAATCCAAGTAAACTATTCAAAGCAGTGTGGCGTCTACAAGTTAAGAAACTTCAAATGAATTTTGTTTGCGAAATAACTCGCTTAATTATGTATTTTTTGAGAAAATACTCCCTTCCTAGAATCGCTCTAAACGTCAACAATAAAAACATTAGAATTTAGGACAGAACTACAAGAACTCTGTGTGTATTAAAATCATAAAAATACTCGTATTAATCGCTATAATGGTTGTAAAATAAATTAAATACACTCGTCCTAGCGTAATGAATAAAAAAAACAAAAACTTTTTCATTATAAGTAATGTTTGAATATTGTTTTCCCATGTTATTTTAACTGCATTTTTTCTGGTGAGAATTTTTTTTTTCGGTTTTTGTGCGGGGAACGAAGAATAAAATATATTTTTTGTTTCTGATGAAAGAGAAAATTAACATTGTTGTAAATATATAAATATTTGGTGGCGAAAGATGAATAATAACATGAGAAAAGAATAACTTTGTGAATATGAATTTATTGACGAAGAAAACTACAACAAGAAACTTAATTTAGAAATTCTGTTGCCAATTTGTACACAACAAACAACATGTTATTGAAATACCTTCTGTTGTGCTAATTATTTATAAGTTGTGAAATTCTACAGTGAAACTGAGTAAAAACATCTGCCCTTACAACAAAATCGCTTTTTATATTTAAATAAAGAATCGTTAGTCTGAATAAGAAAAGTCCGTAAAGACAGATTACATGCTTAGCATCAGCTTTCGTGTTTATTTATTCGTTCTCATTTAATCAATTTTGGTTTAAATGTATCTGCATATTTCTGAAACAAATTTGTATAAAAGGTATATAACTTACGATGTTGTGAGAATATCACGAAATTGCTATTTGTTTGAAAATAATCAGTTAGAAAAAATTAAAAACAAATTAATTACATTTAGAGTATTAAATAATTTTAACTTAATTTGCTGATTTGCATTTTTCAGAAAAGAAAAAAATTTAAAAGGGAAAAAAACAATTTTCATAAAGCATGTATCGCGATGGCTTCTTATAGCAAAGTAATAAGAAAGAGCAGGTTACAAAAAAAGTAAAAAAAGTAAATTCCTGCAGGAAAATATTTATATGCACACCCCCTACCTTGTGAATCTCAGCAGGCTAAATCCTGAAATTTACACAGATAAAATAAGAACGGAAACACTTTCCCCATAGAGATGCAATTTTGAGGTATGTATATGGCCTCATCTTTAAATCAGGACAAAGCATATGCGGGAGCCGTTGCGTCTAATTTAAAGGATGCCTAATACAAAACGAGATTCTATGTAGGGGCTGTAGCCCTTTGATAGAGCGGGAAATTGGGTTATTTACCCAAAATAAAATTAGATAGAAAGAATTCTAAAGGTTGACCGGTTTCAAAATTCGAAGAATATTTTTTCTTGACTAAAGCCAATTTTAACATAATAATTTCACGAAAAAAATCATTGTTAGGCCTGGAAATACCTAAAAATAAAGAATCAAAAAAGCAGCTGTTTTACACTACTAAATCACTGTACCGAGCATGACTTATGAAGTCATTGCAATAGGTCTGTTCAGTAACTAAAAATTGTTACTAATTGTTGCTAATTGCTACTGATAAACAAAATTCTTATAACGCTAAAGAAAATGGAAATATTTATCCATTAAAAGAATATAAAAAAATATTATTTTTGTGTTTTGTTACTTTTTTTTAAATTTAGCTAAGTAAGCTAAAAATGGTACTATTTAATGGTCATACCATACAGTTTTTAAGTCTTACATGACATTCCCGAAGCCACTAAAATTTTCTCTGCTAATTTTTGCTAGTAAAGCGTTCATTTACTTTTTTACATTTGGGATAATAATTTTGATATTTGTTTTACTCTCTCTTTGCTAGTTTTTGCTAATAAAGTTACTGAACAGACCTACGATTGCAGACATGCACACTCACGTAAATAGTTTTCGCTTAAGGTGCATGTTGTAAGAATAATAAACACCAATACAAATATTAGAGTCTTAGCGCCTCAAGTGCAAAAAGTCGTATTTCTTAAAAAAAAACAAGAACAATTAGCAACTTTACGTACAAGTACAGAGTACATAACAGAGGCAGACGCTACAAACATTTCATCGATACTTAATTTTTATTTTTATTTTAACTAGACAGGGCAGCAGACACTACACATACATACATTTATCTTTTACTTGCGAATGGAAAAATTACTTTTGCAACTTTATTTGTTTTTCTCTAAACAAAAAAAAAGAAAAAAAAGCGGTAACACGTTATTTTCAAAAATTTATTGTTAATTTGCTCATTTGTTATTCTTGTAGATTTTTAACAAGGCGGAAACACAACATTATTGATATGTAGTATGTGCGCGCCTTATAAAATGAATATTTTTTCTATTTATTATGTGATAATGTGAAGTGCGAATAGATTTGAATTTATTGTCAGGAATGCAGAGTCAATAACTAAAAATATGTTCTTTATTTTACTTTTGTATTTTTATTTAGAAACGATTTTTTTCTAAATTGTTTTTGTTAAAAAGAGGGTTTTATAAATATTCAAAAACACTGCAAATGAAAGTTTTAAACATCGGTCTATATACTTTTCTCGTGCTAATCGAGCATTTCTAATATTTCAGATTCGCGCCACGTTCGTGTGTAGTGGTTTAATATTCTAGTTAAACTGTGGCTTTATTTTTTGTCATACAATTAAGCCCTTCTAATATTATACTTTAAAAAATCTTAAAAATCTAAAAGCTTTAAAAGCTGTTGGTGGTTAAAAAAGTTCAACTAATATAATATGCACTCAAATAATTTATAATGCGACGAAAATGCATAGCAGTAATTTTTTTAATTTGTGAAATAAAACTATAAATTTAAGCTAATATTAATTCAACATTCATTTTAGTTAAAGTCAAAGTACTCTTTTAGTCTTTTAGTTTTAATTACCTTTCTAGACATTGGTAGCTTAAATCTTTTAGTGATTTTAACTGCTTTATTCTTGTTGCACGATATTTATCCCTCATTAAACAAAATTGCCTTCATAACTTTCTTTTTTAAATGAAGTAATGTTAATAATAAGTCTATAACTAATATCTTTTATTTTCAAGTTAAGAATTAAATTTAAGTTATACTTCTTGATTAAATATTCATATACAAATCGCTCATGTGGAAGAGCAAGCGATTGATCCATTTGCATAATTTTATACGAATGCGAGAACGACCAAGTGAGGAGGTAAATGCCACTCATATATTTGTTACAGCGGTGAACTATATTTGGGCATTGGAGTCTACATATTCTTTTCCTTTTTATTATAACTTTCGATGGTTGGTGCGCTCTTTGGCGCTTGCGGCTTTACTCCAACCATTTGCAAACGCACTCATTTTCCTCACGGGGGTCGTCATCGTCTAAATAATATCAAACGAATAACAATAGCCCAAATCGTTGCACAAAAGAAACAATTTGTTTAAAATACCGCTCTATCTTTGTAGCACAAATTTATTCATCAACGCAAGGTATTGGTCGCTTTATCACTCAATTAAAATTTTTAAGGCGTGTGGAAATTATGGAACGCGATTTATAAAGCCCATTGTAACAGATACTTTATGCCGATTGTTGCTGAAAGTAGTGACTCCGGAGCATTGCCGTTAAAACGTAAAAATTGTCGAATAGTTTTATGGCGATTTTGTGCCATTCAATCCATTATTCGCCATAAGATTTAACCAAATTTAAATTTATTTGAAGGTTTCGTTTTCGCCATAATGGCTTTTTAAATACTTGAGTTTCCTTATCTATCGATTCACTTTTAAGAATTGTTGCATATTCTTGCCATTGAGGTTAATCACCACATACAGGAACGAGTTTTGCCTCACTTTCATTTTTCATTTGATTCTACAGCTGATTCTGCGCCATCTTTCCCCTGCTTCTAATTCTGTGTTTGAATAAGTTGGGTTCAGTGTGACCAGATCCAAAAAATTTTTGGAGCTAAATTGCCACCAAGAAAGTGCTAAAAAGTGCTAAAAAAATTTTTTAAGAGCTAAAACATAGTGCCAAAATTAAAATGTCTTAGTTTTAAGTATATATTTTCTTGGAGAGTTCATAGTTTTATTATTTATGCTTATGTTGCATTAGAATTATTTATTTCCATTGAATAAAACAACATTTCTTAAAAAAATTAATCATTTATTAAACATAAAAAGTCTTCAAAACACAACAAAAATAATAATTCAGTTTTAAAATTTAATATTAAATATACATACATATGTTCATAAATATTTGGCCTTGTACTTTACAAAAATTTTTATACATATAGTAAGTTTTGACAGTTGTTACATTTTCCAGTGCTTTTATCCGTTTACAATTTTTCTTGTTATGTACTTTGTGCATTGTTAAAAAATTATATAAAAAAATAACTTCCAAGTCTTAAATGCATAAATACATTTGTTAAATATTAAATACATCATCAAATGAGTATTCATCAGATTCAGCATTGTTATAAAAATTGCATTATAATTATGTTTTTATTACATTTTTTGATGAGATCATTCGTAATTTTAAAACTATGACAACATAGGTTTAGCCTTTTTAAGCCGCATCTTATATAAAGAAGGGAGTTTACAGTTTCTAAATTCATTCTATTTCTCATTTTTGTTTTTATGAGATTCATTTCGCTAAAAACCCGTTCAACTTTTGCATTGCTAAACTGTAATAGCCCGTTCAGGCTGCCACGAAATTATGTAATTTCAAACTGAAATTACGAACGAAATCTAGAGTGTTTATAGTGGGTTATTTGACACTTGAGTTAATTTCAGAAACAGCTGTTCGTTTTTATGTTAGAACTATATTATTCTTTTGCATTCAAGTTTTGTACAAAATGGAAAAAAAGAAGAAGAAAGCACTTGATATTAATTAAATTGGAAGCTATTAATAATAAAATATCAAAAAATAAATTTAAAATGTTTAAGTTCTTGCAGTTTTTATAATCCATCATTATGGTTATTATGCATACATGTTTGTATATATGTATGTATGTACATACGTGTATTCCTGTAAATAAGTTCATGGTTGCACACAAAGTAGTATTTTACACAAAAACAGCGTTGTCTATCGTAATTTCAAGTTAATTTCGTTGAAATTAAGTAAAATGAGATAATTTGGGCAATGGTAAAATGTATGCGAAATTACGTAATTTCAAGTTGATTTCGGCCGAAATCAAGAAATGACTTAATTTCGTGTCAGCCTGAATGGGCTATAAAACCAGGAACTTCATTACAAATGAACCTAACTCAAAAAAAGAGTTTTCATTAAACGCGTTTTTGTACTCGAATACGTTTGTCCAAAATTCTATTGTGGAATTTGGGTTTGTCCATTCATATGAACTTAACTTTTGCCATTGATGTTCCAAAGTTGTTATATTCTCTACCGTATAGTCTAATATTTCTTCCTTAAAATGTTCGTGTAACTTACACTTATAAGCTTTAAAACTGTTTGCTATACAAAAAAAATTTGTATTTTTTAAGCTTAGAAAATTTTTTGGCAAACGTTGTCTTAACTGATAAATTAATTGTGCAATAAAATTGCGACATACAATTCGGTTTTTTTTTATCCATTTCAGGATTTCTTTCTTTCTTAGATTTAAGAAAATTTTCAAAATTATAATTAAAATTTGAAGGATCAAAATGGTCTCCTTTAAAAACAATTTGGTAACAGAGATCTTTTAAAAGATTATGTAATTCCGAGAGCAATAAAGAAGGGACAGCATCGTTGCTCTCAAACATTTTATTTTTTTTCTGTACATCTGACAGTATAGGTTTTAAAAATTTTAGATATAATAAATTTTTATCACTATATAAATTTTTCCAAATTTTTGCTTGATGGCATGAATCTACAATCGCTGCAATTAAAAAATGAGTTTTTAGCTGTAGCCATTGATTTTCTATTCTTCTTACTGCTGGTTCAATAGACTACCAACTGGCGTCACAAGCTTTAACTAATTTTAATGGAAGCATATCATTATTAATTGCAGCATAAATACTTTTATAATTATGTTGTCTTAAGGAAGATTTGCTAAACCAATTATAGGTTTCGAATACTAAATATTCAATTTCCTCTGGCAAGATTTTAGATGCTGCAGACACTTATAACTGAATTGAATGAATTGTTTTTATTTTTTTTTTTCACTTTATTTTGATATCACTCCACGGTTTATGGTAGGCACAATCCTACCATATTAAAAATATTTAAATTAAAGCCATTAAGTATTTTAAATATTCCTCTGGTTATTCCATCAGCAGTTGCATCTTCTCTTACTTAATTGTAGAAAGGTACTTACTATTTTTTTGCTATGACTGCTGTAACAAAAAAGCATTATGTTACCAGATTTACGTTGCTTTTATTGCAATTGTTACACGCGAAAAGTATAATTTTGCAAAAAAGTGCATTAATTATATTTTGGAACGTTTTGTAAATTATATTAATTAAAAGTGCTAGAAAATGCTAAATAAAGAATCGGAAAGTGCTAGGCGCTAAATCCATAGTTTTGCTGCTAAATCAACAATAGAAGTGCTAAATCTAGAACCGAAAGTGCTAATATGGTCACGCTGGTTGGGTTTCTTCTAGTTAAACGTTTTCGCCATCTTCAATATCTTCAATTCGGTTTTCATCTTCTATATTTTTGTAAGGAAGAGCAACTTCGAAATCAAAATCTTGATCGCAATTATTATCGTAAGCAGAAAAGTCTTCACTTTCTGACCAAGCCACCGAATTGATAAACTCGAAAAGCTCCGGCTTCATTTTAAAACATCGAAGTCTAGTTGCCATTTCAAAAAATCGACTAGAACAAACTGTTAAAATAACATTGTTGTACAGTTTCATTTATTAACTATATTATCTACCAGCTCCTGGTGGTTTCTCAAGTAGTATAAAAAAATTCATTAAAAAAATACTAAAGCCCAAATATTTACAAATGTTTCTATACACTTAAAATTTTTGAAATTAAAAAATTTTATGCTGCGGGCTGTAAAAAAAGTGTACGGAAATTACTAAGATTTTGCTGCCGATATTCTTGCCACATTTTTTCAACACTATTAAAATGAGTAGCCGAAATAGAAAAGCAAGACTTTTAGATCAGGCCAGTGCTTTAAGTGCGTACTATCTGAGGTCTCAAAAAAATGTATAAAAAAATTCTGCTATGCAAAAAAGAACGGTTGCTGCAGATTTTATTTTCATATAGTATCTGAAATAATACGATGTGAAGTTATAAAGAGTATTTAAATTTTGATTGAAACAAAAGCCCATAATATTGAAATTAAGCACAAAAATCCGTAAATTGATGAATTCAAATATGTCTTTAACATACAAGATAATATTGTTACTAAGGCTTCTTTGCTTATTCGTCTGTCTACCCTTACCAAATTCCAAAGTAGGAAAATTATAAAAACTTAGAACAAGCGAACAAATGTTTGCTTGAGGAGTTTTAGTTTTCCAAATATATTACCTCTAATATACATTTTTACACACAATATTGTAAAACCATTTTTAAATTTATATATCTCTTAACAGTTCTGATGGGCAGTTTAGCAGTTGCATACTATTTACGTTTTATCTTGTAAGTGCAGTGCAATAACTTTTTACTTGAAAACGTTTTAAAATGTGCTACTTTGTAAATATATCTCTAACAAATGTGTGTTCCTTTGGATCGTACTGCCACCTCTGGACCGCTTGTATTTTGAGTGAGTTTGGATATTGTGTTATAGGCAGATAATGTAGTATAGCAGTTTTTCACAGAAACTAAAAGCGAAAAGGTAACGGGATCAAGCTAAATTGTGTGGCATTCCTATAAAATTTGAAAACCCAAATGCATATTTTGCTATTTCTAGTTATTTAATAGAAACGTTAAAAACAAAAGACTCTGTTAGGTTAAAAAATACCAGTTTTTTTACAAACAGGTGTGTTAATTTTTGTAAGGTTTATTTTGAAAAAAACGTAGGAATGCATTTTATTGGGGAATATCACATGCAAAATTGTCATGTATATAGAAAATATTTAACAATT
Source organism: Cistogaster globosa (assembly GCA_937654795.1). Classification (NCBI taxonomy): domain Eukaryota; kingdom Metazoa; phylum Arthropoda; class Insecta; order Diptera; family Tachinidae; genus Cistogaster; species Cistogaster globosa. The sequence continues at coordinate 119,755,098 of OW569403.1, forward strand.
GAAAACTATTTATGTCAAATCCATTTCGGATATTGTGGTATACAAAAAGATGGCTAAAGCGCCTTTCACACTATAATACTGAGTATTAAGACTTGTCAAAAACTTAAGAAAGTGTGATGGTGCGAACGCAATATTATTTTAAGGTATGAAACAATAGGGATTGAAATTTAACATCCTATAATATCGAACCATTTTTAGATATTTTTCTAAGAACTTTTCATTTTATCAGGGTTGTTTTTTTCAAAAACAAATTAAGTGAATAAGAGAAGCAGCTGTTGAGCAAAGAAACATTCCGACTGCATCGCAGACGATAGCGCGCCGCCGTTTACGCTATCTTTTCTTTGTCTTGCAACTGCCTAAAATAACCCCAATTCTTATCGCTTACATATGGATTTTGCTTACAACAAAGTTTAAATTTTGCAATGCTGCAATTTTGTATAAGTTTTTTATTTTTTATTTTAATTTACCAAGAAGCTGAACGGCCAAAAAATTTTAATGAGGCGCCACTTTCGCACCATACATAATATTCTTATTCACCATTGCTTAAATTTTGTACCAGCTTGGTAATTTTCCTTTTATTTGAAAGGTGATAATGTAAAAACAAAATGTAATGTTACGTTAGATTTCTTGACGATCACAACAATTCTTCTGGAAATCAAATGAGAATTACAAATACCAATGAAAATCTTAATACTCAGTAATATAGTGTGGAAGGGGCTTAAGGGGGTATAGTATACCCCATTACTGATCAAAAATAGGTATAAAACGATTGCAAGAGGAAATGAAAAAAACTCTCCAGGCAAAACACCTAATCGTCTAATGTGCCTTGCACTTCCTTTTTCAATTTACTAGATCAAACAGCAAGTGAAAATGATGTGGTTCGCACTAATAAGATCAGACGTTAGTTAAATAGTTATAAAATCGGTAACATAAATTATATTGTCAGCAATTTAGCCATCACAACGACTTTTATAGCTTTCGAAAGCAGAGGCATAATTTTTCGCTGACCTAAATATGGAATGAAAAGGTCATATAATCTCTTGAAAGTGAGCAAGGAAAATTGTAACGATGACTTCAGCGAGCGTTATGGGTTGTTGTCGCTCATCCGTTATATACGTCCATTATTTTTAATTACACACACGCAAACCACTGTACGTCGTTTGTCATGTTGGGTTTATATTCCAATTTTTGAATGTAAGTGTTTACTGTGCCTGAACCCTCTTTGGAGAATTAAATTTTGATACTTTTTGCTAAGAATAAGAACTTAGCGATGTTTTTTTTTTCCTCTAAAAATTGCCACAAAGTATACATCATGATAAAACACGACGAAAAAGTTTCCGTCAGCGGGTAATGTCGTCACTATACTGTATTATCCGTCCATTGCGTACCACATTATGTCGCATTTTTTTTAATGCCCATTTCTGGATTTTTTTATATTTATGAAATTTTCAAAAGTGCAACGAGCCCAGTAGAAACTACACTCTTTTGTTATATTTTAGCATAAATTTTATATCAATTGGAGAATAACTAAAATTTTGTTTAATGCCAAATAATAATGATTCGAAAAAAAAAAATGACTTTAAAAAAAACTATACTCGAAATTCAGTTTCCGCTCGGGTTCGAACCAAGAACCTTGTGCGTGTGAAGCACACGTAATAACCACTACACTACCGAAAGCTTCTTGAGAAAAAAGCCTTGAAAAAAATGGATAAAATATAATTCAATTGACATCAAACATAAAGTGGCCTTAGTAAAAAAAAAAAGAAAGATATCTTAGATTTCAACAATAATCATTTATGCAAACATTGAGATAAAATCTTTTTTGAATAACTCTTCGTTTAAATTAAAAATAGCAAAACAACTAAAAATCTAATGTAATAATGAGTTTATTATTTGTGACAATTATATTTTAAAAACTAAAAATGCATCTTACAAGGAATTATAAGTCATTAAAGTGCGACTAAAAACTGTTTAATTTTATCAAAATTTATTACGCACAGTTGGCGAACACAATTTCAATTCATTTAAAAGCAAACAGGCAGACGAACATATAAATGTGTCCGTCTGTTTATTTTGACGGACCAACTACCAACAAAACAAAATAAACCATTAATAACATCAAAAAAAAATTGCGACGACAGAGAAAAAATGAAAATAAACTAGTCTCTGGTTTTCAGGTGTTAAAGGTGGAAGCAAATTAATTTGACTTCAAATGTTGCGATAATCAAAGATACAACTACTCAATTTATTTAATAAACATTGCATTAATAAAATAAAACGTGCTCGTCAAAATGATAAGGTAACATATATCTTTGTTTTTTTTTTTTTTTTTTTTTTTTTTAATTTATGAAAATTAAGGGCCAACTATAAGAACTTAGAATATGATACTGACGAAGAAGTCCATTTAACTCTCTAAAGAAAGATTAAATATGTATATATTCAAAAAAGTTCAGCACTACCGTTAATGTCTATCTACGTTTATTTTGTTAAATTAAAATCGGAAATAATCAATTAATTCAGTACGAAATTCGAGTGATTTTTGGAGTTAAGTTATGCTTACATAATTGGGTACAAAAATGTTGCACTTGCGATTGAGAACAAAGCAATATTTTGGCTTATAAAATATCTTTGCTACCGTACCGCCTTAATGCGTAACTCTCAGCGAGTTCAAGTAAAAAATGCTTGCCTAGAAAAATAATTATATTAAAACATGCTGTTTTCTCTAAGAAACTCCTGGAAAAAATAGTGTTTGGTAAACAGCTCAACTATAAAAACAAAAATTGTTGTGTGAAAATTTTCTTCCAGGCTTTAGTTTTGGAGTTACTCTAGAAAGAAGCCTGCTAGTGAGCAAAATAATTTTTATAAGAAACATTATTTACGCCAGACTTTTATAAGAGCAAAAAATTTACCTATAGCCGAGTTTACGTACGTAATTTGTAAACTCTTCAAAGTCACTGAACTGTGACAGAGTAACAATTAAATATGACGTCAAGCTTTTCACGTGTTAAAAGAAATGTTTCCTCGACTCTTTTCAGAAACTGTAACATTTTTTAAAAGAGCTCTATTTAAGTTGCACTTTTATATAAATTAAAAAATTAATTAATAACCTTATTTTTTTTAACAAGTTCCTTATCAAATCGTCGCGTGTCCATTCCATTATTAATTCACTTACCAAATAACTGGCGCCTTGTGTGTGAGCAAGTATCGATTACTGGATTACATTTATAAAAATTTGATCTGAATATCAAAACATTTATATTATTTAGTTAACACAAATAAAATAAAAAAGCAATCATTTAATTTAATTAAATTTATTTTTATTTTTCAATTGATTCATGCTTTTATAACTTCAAATTTTAAATCAGGTATGTTTTGAACTAACTCCTCAATCAAGTTGGTTTTAGCAAAAGCAATACCAGGTGGATAAACACCGCCACTAAAAAGAAACAAAAAACATAAAAAAGGTAAAATCTCAACAACAAAAAATGAGGTTGCTGTTACAGAGAGCGACACTTTAGTTAGATAACTCGTTTGACGTTTGACAGACTGTGAATTTGCTTACCTTCCTGGCATATTTTTATGTTGTTTGAGTAAGACTTTAGCACAGACTAACAGAGCACCGCTAGTAAAACCATAACAGGGATCATTTCCAATTAATCTTACTATTACTTCTTTGTTGGGTGTTGCCGATAGTGGACAGTCTGTGGTCCATCCTTTAGCTTTAAATGTCATGCAAAATTCTAAAGATTTTCTGTTGGCTGGCAATGGACCTTCGGGTGTCATCAGGCCATTAGTAAAAAGTTTGGGGTGTTTCAACAACAGGTTTCTTGTATAATTAAACTGGGCCATGAGCATTAAAAATATAAAGTAAAATGGCAAGATACAGGCAGTCCAAAATGATCTAACAAAATGTAGTAAAAGTTTATTATTTAAGACATTTTTACATTAAATTACAAGGAATTGTATTAAAAACAAATTAGATAAACTGTTTAATTACTGTACGCAAACCAAGAAACGTAGCTTGCCTGTTCTCGATTTAATTACTTAGCTATTCTTATTCGATAGTTCTGAGTGCTATTATGTGTAAAACACGTAAGCCCAAGTAGAACAACATGAACCTGTCTCATTATGCAGCTGTAAGATAATAGGTTGCTTACTTTTCACAGTTGCTTACTTTTCACACTAATTCTCTGTTAAGGTTTAGAATACCACGAGTTTCTTGGTTTTCCAATTCGGGCGCCTTAGGTCAAATGCTTTTCTTATATGCATACACCTTTACGAAATCATCATCGTCTTCTGTACTGCTTCTTTTCTATTAGTTTTTCTTTTTTGTTAATACTTAAGTTTGCGAGACGCCCAAAAAACAATCGTACACCTTCGCTACTTAAACATACTGCGCTGTTCTTTTCTCTTTTATTGTGGTTATCATCGTATCGTAAATATTTTACAAAACTTTTATCTAACTTACTTGAAACCTTTGTAAATATGAAATTGAATGGGTCTCTTTTTCTCCAGGAAAAAAGACAAGCGTTGAGATCTTAAGACGGATGAACGATCTGTGCTTGGAAATGGTATAAAATAGCTATTTAAGCCATCAACTTTATGGGGAAGAAGTCTTTAAATATATTAAATTGTTATTTTTCTAAATTAAATCTTAATTTAAAAAATTTAAAATAAATGAATTTACTTTAGTTCTAGTTTCGGTTGTAAAGATGGCATTTTCTCTCGATTCAATTTGGATTGTAACTTTAACATCTCGCATCCATACTGCATGGCAAAGACTATACTATCCCAAGTACCAGTATTTAAAATGGCCGTAGAAGTTTTATCGTTGTAATTTACTTCATTTTCCCAAAAGAGTTCCACAGCATTGACAGTGCCTTAGAGTTGCGAAATAAAATATTTTTTAAAAAAACAAAAATTTTGACAATTAAATCAATTCTTACCGGGAAAGTTCTTTTCGGCAAACACTACACCCATTTCAGAAGGTATACTTTCATAAGCGCATGATGGTATTACATACACTCCTCTCTTTTGAGCCAAATCATGATAGTTTAATTGGATTTTATCGATATATTGAGGCTCACCGCTTATGTCGACATGATGGGTACCGGCTGCTATGCATGCTTTGACCACAATTTCTCCATAAAAGCGATAGGGACCACAGCAGTTCAAAACGATCTAAAGAAAATTTTTTAAGGAAAGTATTTTATATTTTAATAGTTTTATATGTTAAGTCAGGTTAATAGGTATAATTTATTTTATTTTTCACCGTAATCATTTGTTAAAAATTTGACAACTTTTTACTTCAAAAACTTCAGCTTCGGTCAGATTAGTCAAATATTTGACCAAAGCGACGTAATCATTACTTTAACAAATGTTTATTCAATTTTTCCGAACACGTATCGTTACGAATTACGACTTATCTATACATATACAGTAACAGGGTCATTTCTGTACACCAAATATTTTTTGAAAATTTTGATGTTGGTGTGGATAGTAACCGATATGGAATGACAAACACCTATTCTAAAGTTTTTGTCTGTCTGGTTGTCCGTGTTCGCATCACGTAAAAAGTTCTGGTTGGATTTAAATAAAATTTTGTGAGAAGAGTTATATAATAAATTTGGTATCTTACCTTTTATATTGGGTAGGATATTTATTTCTTAATAAGGGTTTGAGTTTCTTAATAAGGGTTTGAGAAGCACAAAAGTTTTTTCCATAATTAAGTGGTTACGTTTTTTCGGTCAAAGATTTACCTAATCTGACCGTAATTTTACAAGCTGAAAGTCAGTGTGCTTTGCTAACTTAATCATTGTAAAATTAAATAAATTTATATCTTTAGAAATTCGTTGTCAATTCACTTTAGTTTTGGCTTTCAACATGTATAATTATAATTCCTGCAAAAAAAAAAAAAAAACACGTCTTCAAAACAGACATTATTATAGAAATGGACATGCTGTTTAGTTTTCAAGAGTTTGTCTTTACAGTTTCAAAGATAGGGCCATATAGGTCAATTAACATCAGTTTTAGGGACACCCTTTAAATTCTAATTTCATGTTTGCTACTTGTTATAGCGGACTTAGCAATAAAGGTTCTGTACAAATTTCAAAAAACTGTCTACAACTGTTTAACAGTTAAATAACAGTAACTGATAAAACACCCTAAAATTTATAATTATAAATATTTAATCTTCTTAACATTCCAGATAAAGTTGTGGACATTCTACTCAATTTTCGCGTGTTTGTATATAACGTTTCAAACGATAGGGCCACATAGGTCAATTTACTTCCAATATGGGCACACCCTTCAATTTCCAAATTCAAATTTTATACTTGTTGTTATAGCAGTAAAGATTTTTCGTAAATATCTACTATCTGGCTAACAATTTAAACGTTTCGCCACATACTTTGAATTACATTTACTATGGGACATCCTTTAATTTATAACTTTGAATGTTTATACTTGTTATTATAAATGTCATACATCGACATCCTGTCCAATTTTCAAGCGTTTGTCTGAAACAGTTCAAAAGTTAGGCGCATATAAATAAATTTACGTCACCTATGGGGACACCCTTTAATTATTAGTTTAATTTCTGTATTACTTTATGCTATTGGGAGCTATAATAATAAACATTTTTTTAATTTTAAAGAAGTGCGCTTTACAGTTCATAATACACTTAAAAAACATGTGTTGTATGGGGACACTCTTTAATTTTTAAGATTATGAACTGTTTTTTAAAAAGGGCCCAACTTTAAGCATAATCTATCAAATTACAAAAAAAAAATGCCAGAATCGGTTCAGAAATAACTGAGTTCTGCAGGCACAAACATAAAAAAATAACTTTCAGTCGAATTGATAACCTAATTCTTGCTTTGAAGTGGGTTAAAAATGGTTAATAGTTACATGTTAGACTCTAGCTGTTCTAATATGTAGCTACTTAGCAGTTAAAAGTGCTGATGTTTCTATCCATAAACTTGGGTTATTTAGCGGAAGGCCTGCTGCGAAATCTTTTAACATACAAACATTAATTTTGCAATGTAATAAAGTTTAAAATTCCCTTAAGAAAAAGCCATACAGAAACACTTACAACAATTTTTTTAAGCAGGTCGGGCCAGTATAGCCTTTGTATCTAAAAATTGACGAAATAAAAGGTGCTGAGGGCGACCTTAATCGTAAAAGAATTAAATTGTTAATCATATTATATATAAATATACATCGGAAATATATTTATACATATATATATATATATATATATATATATATATATATATATATATATATATATATATATATATATATATATATATATATATATATATATATATATATATATATATATATATATATATATATATATATATATATATAAATATATATATAAATATATATATATAAATATATATATATATATATATATATTTTTTTTTTTTTTTTTAATTATTATAGGTATTAAAAATTCGGGTTTCGTATAATTTTAATTCTGAGTTATAAATGCTTCATGAAATGTGCCTTTCTTCACCTTAAGACAAAAAATTAAATAAAATGGTTGGGGGGAAAATGCAGCAGATTAACAAAGACACTTCATCGCTCGCAGTCAAAAAAGTTTATTCGTCTATTGAAGTAGGGTGGTATTTTTCTCTTGTTTTTACAGTTGCTGCTTATCATGTGGGTTAAGAAACTCTTTGCCAACAAACAAAAGTCGTTTATATATATTTTTTTGTTTTCGTAAACCATGCAGATCTACTTATTCGCCGTTATAGAAATTTACAACACTGCACTGATATATCCATGGGTTTAAACATTTCTGCTTATTAACGTGTTAGGCCAACAGAAATTACAGAAATATGCAATTAATACCTAACTCAAACGAGTTTTATTTTTTAAATTCAAAGATTAACATCGTAATAATTAAATTAAATAATTTTGCTTAATTTTACAGCTCATTTTTTCAATTTCAATTATTCATTTCTACCATAATTTAGAATTTATTCATCTAAGAAAAATGACTGACGATAATTTTACATCCAATATTATTTTAATTGTTTGTGATTTCAATTTTTTTCTCTCTAAAATAAAATAAAATTATAGAGTTATTTAAGCAAATAACAGAGTTTTAATTGAGGGTTATAAGAGTTCAAAAAACAATGTTGCAGATATCTATTCCTCCTATGTAATCACTGTTTCAATTTTATATTTTATACACAAGCGGTATAATTTGTTTAACTACTTTGTAAGCCTCAACTTTTAAACCAACCAATTATAACACAAAAACAAAAAAAAACGAGAAAATTTATATTTAATAACTTTAACATTGTTTAGACGAAGCTCATGCATAAACTAAAGCTTTTTTAATTGCTTTCCATATTAATCGTCACAAATGTACATACATTTGTTTTTGCATTAAAACAACATTTGACTAAAAATTAATACATCCTCTAGAAATAATTTTTCTAAAGGTTGATTTACGATTTGTTATTTGGTTATAAACTTATATTATTCATCTAATAATTATTTTCAAGTTGAATGTTAAAAAATTATTTACGTTAAAAAGCACAACAACGATGCTTAAACCGTTACTTCACAACAACATACAAAGTTTCCGAACAAAAAGTAAGAATTTGCCCAAAGCAACTAACATAAAAATCTGTTTTAATTTTTTAAATTCAAATTGCATATCGTCGGTGTCATATTGAACGGACATAAATCAAAACTTTCCGAAATGTAGTTTTTTCGTAATTCAGATATATTTCGTACAAATACACTTCGTCACATAAGTTTAATGCAATAGTATCAAAAATAACGGTTTTACAATCATTTACCATACACTTGCCTTAAAACTGATATGAAATTAAAACTAAAACAATAAAACAATTAACTCAATATACCTATTTAAGAAAAAAACTATTTTTTTACAATTGATGTATGTATGTATGTATGTACATTAAAAACGACATTACCTTGCACTTTTGAGCCATATTGTCGATAGAAGCCTCATCGTTGATATCAGCCACAATAACGGGTATATGTAATAAATCACTTCCAACCTTTTCGCTCACTTCTTGTAAGACTTTCTTTAATTTTGCCTGAATAGCAATTTTATTAAGAACTTGCCAGAATTTAAATCTAGGTTAACACTCACCTCACTTCTGCCTGCTATACCCCATTTGAAATCTTTCAATATTTTTACAGCATCTTCCACAACAATTTTACCCGTAAATCCACTGGCGCCGAAAACGATGGCATCTAATTTCCCTTCCATGTTACTTGTTTCACGATGATCACTAAACTACTAAATTAAAAAAATTTGTTCGTGCCGTTTCGATATCCACTAAAAGAAAAACAAACTTTATATGCAGTTTAGTTGAAGCATTTAACGTCAACATTTGTTCCAAGTCGGGGATGGAAAACGCAGTAATATTGCAGTAAACTGTTAGGTGTAAAATAAATAAGTTATTTCGAAAGAGTTTTTGACAGTTTTGATCAGTCTTTCGATAACAATCTTAATTTCAATATAATTAATGTATAAATTACGATTGCTAAATGTGATACTAGCTGATTGATTAGGAATTTGAAGCCACTACTTCAGCTTCAGTTTCTAAACGTTGTAATTGCAAAAATTAACTTTCCCATGCCTGTTGTAAAGTATGATATTAAAAAAATTTTTGTTCATAGACTAGTTACAAGCAGGGTTGTCAGTTAAAAAAATACACAATTACATTATATAAATTTCTAAATAACTATTTTTTCGCATTCAAAGTTATTACAAAATGAAAGTTAATATTCGTTAGCATTTTTAATGTTTTTACTACAATTAAGGGATACTTTGAATTGATCTTGTTACTCATTGATTTAATTTTCATTTTATGATGACTGACTTATTAATTAATTCCATGGTGAGATCATGTACTAGGTGACAACAGTGGCAAATTCATTTATTCTCGCCATCGTTTAAAATGTCAAACTCCATATATAAAAATTCCTGAACAAACATTTTTATTAAGTGTTGTTCGATTTATATGACACATTAAGATCGTTTTTAATAGTTTACTTAAGTTTTTTTATTTATTTTGAAGAAGAGGAAGTTGCTAACGAAAAAGTGAATCAAATTGTATTATATGGTACATTTTGCCATTATAAAATCTATTTCTAAAGTCGAAGCAGTAGGTAAGAAATATTCAATTGCTACTACTTTTTAGTTAAAAGTGTAATTATTCAAATTAAATTTTTATACCTTATTGTAAGCGATTATTTAGAGAACTAATTGACAATTATAAAACGAACTGTTTGCAAATGGCGTGAACATTGTTTTTAAACATTATTTCTGTTAAAGCTGCACAGAACTTAAAAAGGAGATGAAAATCGCTGGACTAATGTTATTTACAAGTAGATTAGAAATATTGCAAACTGATTGCTGGAATTACTGGAATCTTAATTATTAATGTAAACTTGTATATAAAAAAAGAGAAATAGAAATAAAATAAGTCAATATATTACACGAGTGTAAAATAATCAAAAAAATTCGGCACGGCAAATTTAAAAAATTTATAAAAACGACAGGCTAAAGTTAGAATTTCTTAAACATAACTTAAAAAGATTTTGTCACTAAGGTCACATGTTATGACATTAATTAAATGCTGACTTATGCGGCAACTATAACGAAATACAGTTAATTTTTTAAGTAAAATAAAAGCATATGAGATATTCATATAATCTTGTTACTCTATTCATGTTATCGAAGTACATATTTGGCATTAAAAAAAACGTAAATTCTCTGATTTAACAACCTAACTTCTCGTATATAGATTTTCTGTTTCTTGACTGAATTATCTTCTCTCTATTCCTTATCCTCTTGCTCTATCTGAATTTGTTTCCTCGACCGGAGATCGCAAGTAATAATTGTTTAACAAATTTGAACCAAAAAATTCATAATGAAAGAGAAATGCTACAATATGAACAATTGTCTACGCCACTCTTTTATTCATTTGAGTTTTACTAAAATATTAAATTTAAAAGTGATTATATTTTTATGGAAAATTAACATTTACTTTTCGAGTTTAATTATTTGCTTAAAAAATAAACGTTTTGGTCAAGTTCAATTTTTTGCTTTAAAAATTGCTACTCGGGTTAATGAAGAAAGAGCGTAAACTCTTTTTATTAGAATTAAATTAAGAATATTTTTATTAATTTCCAAGTTTATGAATAAAAAAAGAAAACACAAAATATTTTAAAAATAATGAAAATATCTGCAATGTTTTCTTGAACATTAAGGTTCAGAAAATACATACTACTTGATTCTGATTTTTAACTGTTGCCATTCCCTGAACTTTACACACAACTGTTTAAAGCACCTTTATTTAACTGCGTGCAGGATTATATAACACTAAACTGTCCGTTTCTGTTTAAAAATGAGTTGTGTTGTTTTAATTATCATTAAATTGAATATAATGGATTTTTTAATGAATAAAAAAAAAACACTTCTAACTTATGTTTCCGCCCGGGTTCGAACCGGGGACCTTGTGCGTGTGAAGCACACGTGATAACCACTACACTACGAAAACCTTGAGTTTGTTGGAGGTTAAGCACGATATTATCACTATAGCACATAAAGCTTCTAAAATCAAAACAAAAAGAGCTTTTCTTAAATAAAAAGGCTTTATAACAAAAAAGCTTTTAATATGATACCATAAATGTTACAGTGAAAATAAATCTACCCAACTTTTGTCTTAATATTTCTTTTTGACATCGAATGCAATAGAAAACAACTGACTTGAAATATATTTCAAATAAATTAAAATAATAAATTTTTGCATAAAATACGGTTCAATTAACATTATTATTTGCATTCGGGCATAAAATTTATAAGATTATGAATTTTTACTTTTTTTATTTATAATATTTGATAATTAAACACTTTAATGTGGATCGTGTTTAGCTAGTTAACTTTAATATAAAAATTGATTTTACAATTTTTTGAATTTTACTTTTAATTATTATTAAATTACTATTTAAATTTACGCTTGTGAATTTTTCATTACCATTAAAATATTGTTGTCATTCCTAGAAATAGTGTCAATGCATTAATTCTAACCACCATTTATTTTTAATGATTTTATTTTAATTTTAACTGTTCTTAGTAATGTTAATAAAATTTTAATGAAATTGTTTAATTACTTATTACAATTGAATAAAAAATAAATATGAAACAAAAAAAAAAAAAAAAAACTAGAAGTTTAGTTTTAATGACCGAAGGAATAAATTGTGTACTCCTGTTAAAGTTTAAGCATTCTTATGCTTCTTTGATAGCTTTCATTTTTTTTGATAGCTTTCATTTAGCATTTTTCTGCTGTTTTTTAGAAAAGGATATTCAACATCTTCATACTATTTGAGCATATTTGACTAATTGTTTAATACACTTTGCTTAAAAAAAAACTTTTATGCTTTTGTTTAAAATTATACAAATTATAACAAGAGTTTTTCAGCAAAAATTTTGACACAGTATCTGTTGAGATGAGATGCAAAAGGAAGAAAATATGGTAGAAGTAAAGAAAACTAATGCAGAGCTTTCATAATGTTAATTATGACATTGCTATATTCTGTTGGCTTAAATTAATTGGTGAAATAGATGATATTTACAGCGATCATTATCTGAAATAGATAGACGAGATCGCATGAAGTGATCCAGAAAATGCATTAAGTTGTTAAATACATCACTTATTCCTGTTGTCTCTTTTGAAAATATTTTTTTCTTATCTTCATTACATTAAAGCGAGAAAATACAGATTGTTTTATGTTTGTTTAAAATTGTACAAAATTAAAAAAACTATGTTTTCATATTTTTATTTTCTAAAACTTTTTATTTTTCATTCCAAGACGAATCTAAATAAAGTTAATTCATTTGAATTAACGAACTTAATTACAGAAATTACTTTATAAATCAGAAAATTTAAACTGTAAGTTTGATTTTGAATGCAGACAGTTAAATTAAGTACGCCCATCCACACTAATGATTATTCATGTAAATTACAAGATACACAAGGTAACGCACGATTTTTAGTGAATTATGCCATTTTGGTTCAACCTCATCAAATCCGACAATAAAAAAATCATTTTTAAGGTGACTTAAGCGATTAAATTGCTGCATTACACAAAAATACAACTTTTTTCTTGAATTTACTCATAAAAAATTAGACTCATTGTTACCATTGGCCATAAAAACCGGGCATTCGTTTCTTTATTGCATTTAGTTAATGCACAGCAAAAACCAATGAATAAGGATCGTCTTTTGTCACTTCAATTTGTAGAAAAGAAATACAACAATCATATGTAACACTCATACATATGTATGTACATATATAAGCATCTCACTGTACTTCCAAATATGTATTTCCAAAATGAATTAATAAATACATATGTATGCTGTTTCATCATTAAAATCCCATTAAAGTTTATAACTATTTTTAGTCCAATTAAACCCACAATAATTACACTCCTTTAGCTGGGAACGTTATTTTATTGTAGTGAAGCAAAAAGTGCGAAACGAAATTCAGTTGAGACTCTGAATTTAATTATATATTACAAATATATAATCGATTAATGTTAAAATGAAGTGTTGGCGTTGACTTTAAATGCATGATATAAATATCAAAATAATATCCGCAATGTTCGGCATATCCCTAATAAAAAGTATTTTAGATATTTTTCAATCACTAGAAAAACAGGAGTTGGTAGTGCGGGGATTATATTTATATTAAAAAATTCTTTGAATGATAAGACTAGAAATAATATCAGTCCCATACGATCTTTTATTATTATGCAAATATTATTTTCGAATAAAATTATTGTTTGGTATCTATAAATTTACACACATTTTCCTGAGAACTTAGTCTAGGACGAATATATTTAAGTTTGTCACTAAACAATAAAGCTTTCTCAATTTCCATATGTCGTTTAATTATCATTAGTTATTATAACATGTAACTGGAACTAAAAGGATTCCAGATTCTATTTTATATTTTTTTTAAAGAAGAAAATATATATAAAAAAGATAAAAGAGGATTTAACATAATTTGAGAGGAAAGTAGACGGAAAATATAAGTGGACTAAGAATTTTGTAATTTGGAAATGCTGAATCTACTATATTTGTGTCTAATAGGATATGGCAAGAAAAGGAAACGTAAAATTAAGTCTAATAAAGTGTAAATTGTAAAAGAAACACAATGTTATAAACAGTTTTTCTATACCCTTCACGACAGGTGGAAAATGCTATTTCGTAGCGACGTCGTATAAGCGATTTTCGCCAGTCTTGCCAAAGACTAGGAGGAACTACAGAAAATTTAACACATTAATCTCCCATAGTTTAGAAGAGGCAGAACGACCGTGCCAGTGCTAGGCAAAAAAATTATTTGTGATGATAATTGCAACTATTAATTTTAATTTCTTCGGCCAAACGAACAATTTCTTTCTTTTTTGGTCTTAAGAAACCAGGATCGTTTATTATTTTCGACTTTTAAATGTACCAGGGGGCAGCAGTAATCACTTAAATGATTATCTTTGGCGCCTTGAAAAAGTTAAAAGCGGATGCAGTGAGCCATTATTGGATTATATATGGCTGTTACATGTATAACGCCGGCAAAGATATATACCGAGGTATGGAATCTCTGATAGTTGTGTTATCATTTGGCTATTAACGCAAATAGGAGGGCATTAGTCTATAGGCAGTATGAACATTACATAAGTATTTTTTTATTCATTAACCTTTATTTTTCTCATCTCAAAACATTTTTCTAAATTGAACATTTGGGGGCTTTCCTAAATACTTAGATACGATGTACAGATGGAAAATTTCTAAGTGTGGACTCGGTTTTTAGTTGCCAGAAACAATATATACAACAAGTATAAAGGTCGTCGTAATATGCTATCCTGTAGAGTTCCAGCTTTAATTTGCTCCTTCTTTCATTATGAACTTTCTTTGAGCTAAATAACCTTCTCAGAGCTTAAGGTGAGTCATGCCATAAAAACAGAACAAAAGTTTCTTTCTTCAAATGCCTGTTAAGCTACATTTACTTATCTATGTGTTCGATTCTGTTTGTTTCTGAATATATCATTCTCTCTTAGGGTTAGAATTATGTCATTAATTAAATTCTTTTTAAATACCTTTGACAGGTTTTATAATAGGTTTACTGGTCTGTTTGATTTGACTTTTTTGTAATTTTTTTCTTGTTTTGACGATCATCGTTATCAAAGAAACTCTTCACTAACAGGAAAAATTCTCAAGGCGCACAGAAGCCTTAAACATAAATGGAATTATTTTTACTGCCACACGTTGAAACTCAGTTAACATCTTGCTACTGGTTTTATCAAAACCCATTGCTATTTTAATGTCGCAAAATTTAAATCTTTTTTTGACAGCTGCATCAACATCAGCAGTTGGAAGCTCAGCTTTATCAGTCAATACATACTTGAAGTGAATACATTTTTTTAAGAAAAACTTCAAAAAATATTCAAATTCAGACAAAAACGAAGCAATGCTGTTATAAATAATTTACATCCTATTTCTTTACTTTCAATCTTATCTATAAGCACTAGCCAAAAATTGTACTAAAAAATAATTCCAAATTAGTCCGCAAGCGTCACAGCAACAATGCCCTTCAATACAAAATTATTTCAAAAATTTTAGTGCAAAATTTTAATTAAAAAATTAGTTTTGATGCTCTTCTTTAATTTGTTCAAAAAGTATATGTAAAAGCTTTTTAATAGACAATTTTATTAAAAAAGAATGATTTACCTCAAATAGGCCTTTATATAAATGAATTTTTTAAGAATATCTAAAGTAAAATAATTCTTTAATTTTACATTTTGAATTGTTTAAAACCTATTGATTTTTTTTAAATAACCAATTCATTATCGAACAATCTAAATGTACATGAAACATGATAGAATAAGTTAACAAACAATCGATCAAGTGTACTCTACAAAATTTTCATTTGACTATTGTGTTTTCATCGTAAACAATAAAAGTTTTTAAATAATGAGTGCAGTACTTGTTCACATTCCTACTTAGTACTTGTTGCCAATTGCATACGGAATACTTTTTCTACCGAAAAGGGAATATGTTGCAAGTTGAAGTTGTATTGGTAGTGCTGTTAACATGGTCCCTTTAAATTTGAGTTGTGCTGTAACGAAATTGAAATCTTCTCTCGATAGCTTAAAATGCTATTTAAAACTACGAAAATACTTAAAAATTAATGCGTTTTTTCATTGATAACATTCCATATTTATTTTCAAATTAGCTGGTGAGCGTAATGGTTAATTTTATAAGGAAGTGGTCTTCCTAAACGCATCACAATATTTTCGTCTTTAGAGTTCCAAGAAGACATAATTATTATTATATTTTAATTCTTTTGTAAAACAACAAAAATCTATCACATTCTTTTTAGTTAACGATTTGAAAGCTTTCGGAAGCAGCTATTTCGTTATTCGAACGATAGCCTCATTGAATTCGATAGGTAAACACGTTCGATAGCGTAAATGGCGATTAGACCCCAATTTCTCTAAGTTTTAAGAACCGAAATATAGGTACAAGTAATATGGCCTTATAGATTGTGAATTAGTTTAAGTAAAAAATCTTTTGTATTAAAGGCTAAATAGTTGTTTACCCAGCTATTAGGTGTAGACCATTTCGGTTATATTTTTTTTTATTAAACACAGCGATTAAACATATTAACAGAAAATGTCGTTATATAAAATACAATAAAATTAAAAATAAAAAAATTAAAAGTTACTAATCTTAGGTTGGGGACCATTTTGGTCCACAATAATTTTTCATTTCATTGCATTAAAAAATTTTACATAAAAGAAGATTATTCATTAAGTATTATCAGTACATGATATGCAGATAATTTATCATTATAATTTGCACATTAGTTTACTGCACATGATGCATTTATTATCTTACTTATGATGTTGCAAATTGTATTGTCACTGGTTTTACGGATACGATGTTTTCAGCAAAGGCTCTAATGTGTCGATGTAAAGGAGACGCAATCCAATGCAATTTATATTTTGAAATATACAATGACTCAATATATTTGACATCTGTAATATCTTTTTTATTTTTCGATTCAAGCACATTTACTCTACTTTCACATTCAATATTTTCATACTGGCGATTGCAAAATCAAAGTTACTTTCAATAAGAATTTGAGCAATATCAAAGAAATTTTAATAGGCCGGTTTTTAATTTTATTAACAAACCAAACAACTCAAGGATGCAAGATCAATTAAAGTAAAGCTAGTATTGGTACCATGACGAGATAGTTTATAAAAATCACAGAAATAATGCAAACTCAATATGATGCAATAAAACAATAATTGGGGGTATTAAATATTTTTTTAACAGGTTCACGTAGGTTGTCATAGGTTTGACTCTAATTGTTATTGTTATTTTTGTTTTTAATATAAATATTTATATTTGAAAGAAGGAAGCAGCATAATTTAAAAAGATTTACTTAAAAAATAGTTCAAATAATGAATTTCCCATTGATATTTTTTTATTAAAACAAAATTGAATTGAAATCCTTTTAGTCATAAATTATTTTAAATAGACAAAAAATACGGTTGAGTAAATATGTTGTATTTAGAAAATGGTATGGAGCAAAGTGGTCTTATACCTAACTCTTGTAATCTTTTTTAATACAAAATTAAGAGGACTTAAAATCAGTAATCAATAATAACAAAAATGTAAAATTAATGCCTTATTTAGCCCAGCAAATGCTAGACAAAATATTTTTTAATCAGAAAGTCTAAAAAATTGTTTAATAAGTTTTAATGAAATTGTTGGTGGTGAAATATTTTGAATTTTTTTTTTTAATTATATGTTCGTATCAAAACGTATGTGTTTATTTACGTATTTCCTCATAAATTATAAGTTTTAGTAATTTTTTTTGATGAAGGAATTTTGTTAAAGTATCAATTTTTTACATATGACTGGTTTAAATGGAAAACAATTTAGTCAGAATTACACTTTCTTGTGATTTCGTCTTAATGTAATTGTCCAGACAGTTATTTTTTCTCTTAAACAGTTTGATGATTACTTATGATTATGACATTCTAACAGTTGTCAGTTCTAATAAACCAAACGATTTTGTTTAAGAAATTAAAGCAAAAAAAAAATACAACAAATAAACAAATATTGCAAATTAAAATGCTTCAGTGACTCACATATCTTTTTTATGTGCATAGAATGTATTTATAAATTTTAAAGAGTGTAATTGCTTAAAATATATTTCTTAGGAAAATGCTGTAATGTTTTAAATACAGGTTTTGTCGTTTTCGAAATAAAGCTTTAAATGGCGAAAACTCTTAAGTAATAACAGCGATTTTAATTCCAATTTATTTTCTTCTTGAACGGTACAGCAAATTTTTTGTATAAATATTTTTATGCAGATAAGCAACCTGGCTGACAAAAATTAAAAATCGAATACATAAATTTCACGATTAAAAGTGTCTGTTTGGTCCAACTCGGAAATTTCAAGTGCTTAAATTTAACGATTTACTTATTTTCAGAAGCTATAAGGAGGAAACTTATGATTGATCATAAAGTATCATGTATTTTGCGGCAATTTTGTACTTCAACTTACTTGCCACCAATTTTCTAACAACAATACTTTTAAACGCCCAACACTTAATGCCAGTGAGTAAACTTTTACAAAAATTAATTTACATTACCGGCATCGATACTAACGACTTTCACAATATGATTCTTGAAGCCATAAACTACACCTACAAAATATATTTAAATCTCTTCCGTAGACAGTTAATAAAAACTAAAAGTTCTTTAAATGATCAATGATCACGGAATTAAAAAATGCAGACAGCTCAGAAAACGATATAAATGTGATTGTAAATCTGATAAAACGACCGAAATTATAAAAACAATTCAGATTGAGATTTATTAAATATTTGGCTCATACCTACATACGTATACAAAAATATTTATAAACTTACGATTACGATTATTTATTTAAAACAAAAGAAAAAAAGATAAAAAATGAGTGCCAAAATAACAAGTGATATAAAGAAAATATTCCAAAATGCATTAAATTAAGGTGTTTAATAAGAAAAGAAACGTTTAAATAACAATAACGAGGGACATTGATCATAAAGAAAGAAGTTTGTAAAACATGCGAGAGTTGTGAGAGAATTTTTGCTTTAATGGAAATAAAGCAAATTTCAGATTTTCGGCCCCATTTTAACTAAAGCAATTGTAGACAAACAAAAAACCTGTGTAAAAGGTCGTGAAAAAAATTTAAGTTTAGCTAAAAAAAAATTCAATTGCTTGCTAGGCTTGAAATTATATTGTATTAATTGGTTCTGGTTTTATATCGTCTGCGACAAGGTGGATATCATTTTTTTTTGGTGATAAAATTTTTAAAATAAAATTTATATATTCGCAAAAAATCGACTTTTGCCTTTTGACCTTGCATTTTTATACTATTATTGACAAATGATGTTAAACTGTAAAATTGGAAGGCTTAGCAATGTAAAGCGATATCTAGCATCACTACCGAAAAGGTTGCTCAGATGCTAAGACTTGATATTATATTTTTAAGAAAGAAACAGGAAAATTTTGTTTTGAGACTAGCAGACTAGATCCTCCGAATTGCTACGATCTTTTTCATCAAGTTCGTACTGGAGCCTGGTAAAAATTTTTTGTTTTATTATTGAATAATATTTGAGACCCCAAAATAGTTTTATTGAGAAGATGTAAATTTACGCAAATTCTCCATTTTAAAATGTTGATAAATTTGTGAAGAAATTAATTTATTATTATTAAACGTTAATATTAATATTAAATGAGAAATAAATTAAACTTTGTATACGTGCCTCCTATATCTTTTCTTAATCTTGCAACAGCATTTAAAAAAAAAAAAATAAAACATAAAAAATAAAGTCAAGTGCGTTTTTTCTGGAACTCGTACACAATGGAATTTAAGGTACCAATTGGAAATGATGATGACCACGATGGTGTCGGCGATGATGATGACGATCTCAATTGATGATGCAGTGATTTATTTTTATTGGTTCAAATTCTCATTGATCACTGATTACAATCAACTCAAAAGAACAATAACAAAAAATAAAAAAGTACAGTAAATAAATCAGTAATAATGATGGCATGATATATGAAGTGGCGTTTATTTTAAGTTCGTTTGTAATTTATTTTTTTCAAAAAGTGATTTAGTTGCCAATTTAAGCAAATGTTTGTTTATTGACCTTAACATATCCAGAGTAATTAATGTTTAACCGAAAATAGAAAACTTATATTTTGGTGATTTCTATTTCATACACTTTTGGGGTTTATTAGGAATTAGATGTGTTGTTTCTTTTTTTCATTTAATCAATTTGAAAACATTTTTTTTTTTCTTTTGTAACAAAATCAATAATAATAATTAAATAACAATATAACAATAATAACAACATTATTTATTTGTTTCTTTAATTATGCATCAAAATTAATTTTGGTTACGTAAGCGAAATATAAATATTAAATAATTCGCTTACGTAACCACTTTTACTGGGAAATAGTAATCAGGCCCATCATATCTCACTTTAACTGAGAAAGAAATGTACTTCAAAAGAACAGCCGTCGACCAGACCAAGTGTTTTTTTTTTACTTTGATAATAATATAGACGCGAAGTAATTTTCTTCAACGACTTATACTGCATTTACACTATGCAATTTTTCATGAAACTAGTATGAAATTTTAATTTGTTGGTGAAGCAAGAGAGGTAGCAATATAGTATTGCTTAAATTTTGAAGGGGTGACTGCAACCTTAATAGAGAATTGAAAAAAATGTCTAAAGAAATCTTATTATGTAAATCTGGACTTACTTTAACCTTGCATCTTTTTATAAAACTATAGCTTGTACTACTCGTAGATAAATATTTTGTAAAGAAATTCTGCGCCTGAGGGCTTACAAATTTAGAGAATATTTCTCTTTTATGGGTTTAATCATAATTTTTTGCACTTCAATTTTAAATCTCTTAATGTACCGGTCCCTACGTGCAAATTACTGTGTAAAATAGATATTAAAATGGGTTCTCTTACAAAAGTTATAAGTTTTGTAATATCTGCAAGCTTGTAAGCTTTATGCTAAAAATAAAATAAAAATAATGGTCACAATATCCTGAAAAAAAAGAAACTAAGTGAACCACAATTTCTTTGACTTATGTCGGATTATTGGCATAAAAGATTTATATTTATTACTCCTTTTACAGTGAGGTACCTGGAGAGTAAAAACCATAATAGGTAGAAACCTAAAATTTGGCTGCTTTCAAATATGAGTTAAATTACGTTATTCGCAAATAAAAACTTAATTCACCGCTTATGCGGCAAAGTTTTCTATTCACGGTATTTTTATTTACGAATAAGACGTGCATATAAACTAGTACGTGTGTCTTATAAACAAGTAAAAAAAAATTAATTTTGTGTATAAACACATAAAATAGTCATACAATTTAAATTTCTGAACCCATTTTGAAAACTTTGTTCAATCGAAGGGTTATTATAACAGATTGGTCCCATTTACAAAAAACAAAAAAAAAAAAACACAACACACATGATATTTACATGTCTATTAAAACTTTAACAAACTTTAACAAAGTTGGTATCACTGAAGCTCCCAATAACAGAAAGTAATAAAACAACATAAATTGAGATATTAAAGAATGTCTCTTTAGGTGTTGTAGTTTGGACTTATATGAATGTATCTTTTGACACGTTATAGTCATTCACTTGAAACTTATACAGAATGTGTGTTTCTGTGTCCTTTATAAAAGCAAGTATAGGTATTTAAATTAGACTTATATGGTTTTATCTTTAAAACCGTTACGGAAAGATAGTTATATTTTACACATAAAGTGCATTATTATGTCTGATATAACAACTGTTAACATTTAAAATTAGAAATTAAAGTATATCCCTATAGGTGATGTATTTTGATGTGTACAGCATTATCTTTTAAAATTACACCGTACGTGTAAGTTTTCTATAATAACAATTCTAAAATTTAAAACTTGAAATTAGAGAATGAAGTATACGGCTCTACCTTTTAAACGGTTATAGAGAGAAACTTATACAAAAGTTGTATTACTACTTATATCCAATATGACATGAAGTATAAAACATTAAATTAAAATTTTAAGGTTATCCCCATAGGTGACTAAGTTAAACTATATGAACTTGTCTTTTGAACGGTTATAGGTAAACACTTGAAATTTTTCAGTAAGCAAATTGTTATTTAGACTATTAGACATAAACTATAAGGTATAAAAGTAGAAATTAAAGCGTTTCTTTATAGGTAATGTAATTTGATGTATATAAACTTATCATTAGAACCATTATAGATAAACAACTAAAATTTATTTTGATATTTGTGTGTACGTTTTAATTTTTGCAAGAGTTATTACTAAACGTTATTTTAGATTCACTATTTTATAGAAAACTTATTATTATTATTATATTATTATAAATGTTAAATATTTCTACTTAAAAGGTGAAAAATATCAGTTGACGAACCCTATAGTTTTGACCCAAATTTAGTTTAAAGTGTAGTCGAAAGCAAATTATTTCCTTCACAAAATCCTAACTTTAACTATTGGTAACCCATAATAACGGGGCCCTGTTTCGTAGTAAGAATGTTTTGAAAAAAAGTTTATTACGAATTTAAATTTGATTCTGAAATGGACTTTTTTTGGATATATTTAATTAATTAAAATGACAAAAATATTTGGCCAAAAATTATTCATATTGTAGTATGAATACGATAGGGTATAACACATCACACTCACTTTTAGGCTATTCCTTACATAAATACATTGACTTACATATCATATACATATGTTTTAAATAATTATTATTACTTTAATATTTGTTCTAATATGATGTGCTGGGGAATATTTTTGATGACTAATACACAAAAATTCAATGAAACAAATTTTGCATTTGTACATTTAGCTTATTTCTCAGCAATTCAATATCCCTAAATTTAACAATTTTAACATACACAATAATCGCGCATACTTTATTTTAGTGTCATGAGGCCCATGAATAATTTTGACACCTTCTTGCTGAGAAGTGACATTTATGAATGAGTTATTATATAAAAACAGTTAATTTGGCAAAAAGTTAATTGACCAATTCTTGAGTGTGTGAATATCAAAAATTTTGATATTATATTACACTAAAAGAAAAATACCTAACAATCAATAATCACTGCTACTCTCAACAACATGTTTTTCTTTCGAAACTATAAAAAGTTTCGTAAATTTACCGTTTTTTCTTTGAGTGTTCTAATGAATGGTCATCAGATTTATGTTTAAAATTAATATGCATGAAACGTTTAATACCGGTGATAATGACTGTAATATTCTTGCCTTTGTCTACTCTTTCATTTGCACTGTGTCTTGTTCTAGAAACATATGTATGTTTTTTGCGGTGCAGAAGGAGCTTTAACAAATTATGACAAACATTTGTCATTTCTTTATTTGATGTGGGAGCAAATAAAGTCCCATTAATAGTGTTTTAAATATAAAAATAAATAATTTTTTATATGAGTTTCAAAGTTAAAGTCACAATCAAATTGGCCATTATTGTCTTCATAAGCATCGTGTTGAATTGACAATTAAATAATTTGTAAATCACGTTCATAAGATGATTATAATGCAAAATAATAAAAAAATACTGATAAATAATAAATAATTCCTTTATAATAAAGACGATTATTAGAACGTAAAATACAGTGCGCTTATTTTTTATATTTTTTATTCATAAAGCAAAATTGTTTAAAAATGATAATTGTCCGTAGACCACATTAAACCATGAAACTGATTTGGTTTTGCAAAACCCAGTTCGTCTTCTAGCATTTGAGGTGTAACAAATTCTTACACAGTTGCCATAAATTATAGTCTTATCTTAATTTTATGTATCTTCCTATTATTATTTATTTACTTTTTTATGTTATTTTATTTTAATAAAATTAAAATAGATCGGTTGGCCCATTAGTGGTAATTAATGTAAATCTTTTATTATTTATAATAACTTTGAGGCAAAAGCGTTAAAATCTGTTTATTTGTCACCCTACACTTGGAAGAACAGCAAATCTCTCTTTAAGAAGAAAAGAACAATGGACTTTTGGGAATTTAGGAAAAGCAGTATAACTCTTTAACTAATTCTAATTTATTTATTTATATTTAAAAACATGTATTTAAATTTCTGGCCCACGTTTTTTTTTATCATTTTAGACAAATGAGTATCTATGATATATTTTTAAAAATCTCACAAATTTTTTAATGCAGGAGTATGATTCATTAAAAGCTCCGGTCAATTTACCCAGTTTTGAGTTTGCTTGAGAGTGTACATATACAATATGTTTTTAATTATAATGTGTCTATTTATTGTACCCACACTTGCCTGAATCTACTTTCATGATCTTTCTAGGAACTGTTAAAATGGATAAATATTTTTAGATTTTTTTCACTTTGTAGCTGTGCTTCAAAAACAGAAAAAACAATTTTGCAAGTCGAAAGGGTAATTTCAGTTATTAAAATTTAAGATCTAAGAAGCACTGCCTAATGTTAGGCCTACTCTATAATATCTGTAATAAAGCCAAAAAAAAATGGTGTTAAGATAGGTTGCGTAGAAAAATGTGTACAAAATAAACGAAGTGATTATTGTACATAAATTATACATTTTAGCCAGTTCTTTTTTATAGACTTGAGGTTGCATCTTCTAATTAGAACCAGTACATTCGTTATCATCAATATGGATCGGGTTTGGAAAAAGACATAAAAGATAAAGCAACAAACTTTCAAGAATGTTTGACTATACGATATAAATGTGAGATGAAAGCGTTATTGGAAAAAACATTTTTTTACACTTCAATATTTGATGTAGGGTACCGCCATCAATTATAATCATATTTAATCTCTCTGTAACGAATCCAAGATTGCTGAACGGGTAGCAGTGTTTATTAATTGTTCTCTAGAGTTATGCATGAACAGTTCATTTAAATAAATATTATTCTTATTAAAAGGCAAGTCATTTTAAGTTTAATATTCATATTTTATAATCCAATGCAAAATAATGACTTCCAAAGGAGCTTAAACAATTTAAAGACGTTGCTAACAAATTACAGACACCAATTAATCAGTAGTGAAAACAAGTTGCAGTTTATTTAACAAAGTTTAATCTTTTTTTTTAAAGGTGGAGCTGGCTTATTTTGATTATTAAGATTATAAGACTTATGTTGGAACAAATGTCAGTAAAATTAGATATTAAAATAGTCTTTTAAGTGAGAAAAAATGTGGCACAAATATATTAAGCAAAATTTAGGTCATTGCGTCAGTCGAACGAAGCTTTTGCATGGCGAATTGTTAACAAAACTTAATTTTTTAATATAAATAAGCAAATACGTCATTATCAGAAAGACAGAAAATTTTTTTAAAAATATATAAAATATCAGTCTTAGCGCGAAAAGTCATTATTTTTTAAATTAAATAATTTTTAAAAAATTATCGTGCTAATTTTTATCCCGATTAAATTATTAAATAACCGATATTGATTGTTAAGGATGAAAGCACGTCTCGATGGCCATTTCGCTACCGCTTAACAATGTAGGTCTTCAGGAAATTTCTCAGAAATGTTTTAAATAAACTATTTTTATTTTTTTGCGAGTTGTAATGTGATGGAATACATTTAAAATTTGCATCGAAGCTTAAACGTCTTCTGTAAATATTAGAATTAAACTCGATTAATGGGATCCATAAACCTTCAACAGAAGTTTTTATTCCGATTAAATCGTAAGTGATTTGATAAGGAACTTATGTTCCTTATTGAGTTCTTCTCCTGTACCTTTCTTTAATTGTAAGTTTCGAGCCGTCTTTTGTCAAAAACATTTTTTTTGTCAGTCCGTCCCAGCCTATGTAAAAAATAATTTATTTTTTATAATTCCTGCATATTTACCGTTTTCTATTTATTACAGTGTTAATATTTTTTCAGTTTTTTTTTTTTTTATTTTAAAAAATAATTTATATTTTATTTAACTTTTTAAGCAATAAAGACTTTGTCTTTAGTATTTTGTTATATATATTTTCGATTTTTGACTACTCCGTTGCGAAGCAACCACTTACCACAATGTATAATAATATAAATAGCGAAAATCTGGGTTTTTTTTAAATTAAAAAAATAATAATAATAATAATAAAGAATATTTTTCGAAAATATTGATTAACGTACTAAAAATTCGGAAAGCGATTGTTCCACTGAACTCGTTTTATGCAAAAAAATTTAAATAAATAAAAACAAGTAAGAGTGCTATATTTGGCTATGTCGAATCTTATATAACCTTCACCTTTTATGTTTGCAGTAAATTTCCGATTAAGTAGCTTAAATAAAAATCAGCTTTGTGTTCAGAAAATTTTTTTTAGAAAATTGTAAGTTTTGCTTAGGGTTTTCCCCGCCTTAGTCAATGAATAGGTTGGTTTATCAGACACAAACACCAGCAGGAATACAAACGAAAGTTGAAAAATAAAAGATATACAGGCATGTTCTGATGTGATTTCAAAAACGCCAACTTTTGTTTTACATGTTCTGAAACTCACGCGTTTTGCTTGCGATTTGCTTTTTTTCAAACTTATGTTCGAAAAACAAAAACATATGATTTGATCGTGCAAAACAAAAAAATCAAAAGAAAATTAAAAAGATGGCAGCAGCCTTCTTGCTTAGTTTAATTTCTTCAAATAAACATTAAATTAAAAAAAGAAGAAATTAAAAAACGGATGCTTAAAGATAATTTAAATCTATTGGATTATTTATTAATTTAAAAATTTTTTACAAAGCAAGAAACAATTTGGCGACAAATGAAATTTCTATTAGTGATGTTGCACTTAGCAACTTTGAAGGAAAAGATTGCTCAGTTCTTGAGTAATCAGTACTTAAAAATTATTTTTGCTTATTTTGTTAGTTATAACGTACACGTTAAAAACGCAGATCGTCCTAAAAATAATTGAGATATATTTATTAACGTACATTAACATTTAAATCGCCCATTTTACAAGCACCGAATATTTGTTTAAGATTTTAAAATGTGAATAACCGCATTTTTATTTGACTACTGACTACCTAAACATTTAACCGCACTAATCCTAATATATTTTCGAACATCAATAAGAACAGCTGTTTTATGAAATTGCAAGTACTGAAAAAAAAACAACACAAACAATTGATAAAATAAAGGGCATATTTTAAATTTATTATTTAACACTTTAATTGTGTAAAAATAAAAATAAATTTTGATAAAAATAAAAGAAAACATATTAGATTTTATTTGTGTATAGTTTTATTGTTGTTTTAAAGCTTATTTAAAGTGAAATTTATAACTTCACTTCAGCCTGTGCTTGCGATTTCAAGTCGCCAAATTTCTTGCGATTGTGAACTACAGGACACCTTTCATGCGATTTCAACTCACATCGCAAGTTTTAGGCGATTTGCGATTGTTAGAACATGCCTTATAGAAAACTTAGAGGCAGGCTGCTTCGAAGGACCTTACCTTAAACTTTTGAAACTAATGTCTGTTCGATTAGCGTATTCTTTAGCTTATCTAGAGCCTTAGTAAAGTTGATTTCAACATGAACACGGACGGACATCGCTCAGTCGACTTTGTTTCGCATAAGAACGGAAATGTAATAACAATATAACTTATACCCTTTTTCACCTGTGGTGAAGGGTATAATAAAACTTGAAACCTGTTCTGGAATATATTAATTTAATCAAATTTTAGGTGTAAATTTTTAAGTTACTATTTTGCATTATATTAGAAAAAGCAATTATTCACACGTTCTAGTGTGTTCTGATCACCGAAACAAGAGAATTGAAAATGGCTTAAACAGTGATGAAAACATTTCGCCGATTTGATGGGATGTTGCACAGATTTGTTGAAACCAAATTTCGTTTCCATCAATATCATACTATTAGGCGTTGGGGACAATGCTGCCATGTCTCATGTTATTTTCGAAGAATTGTGCTTCGTTTGTGAATGCAGCCAAATGGTTTATTTGTTTTGTTTTTTACGTCCGAAAGATAAAAACTCAATTGATCGACAAAATTGTCAAAATAAAATTAAGCTTCATCTTTTAGGTGAATTTTATTAAAAATATCAGCATCTCCTTGCAAAAGTTTAGAAATTCCAAAAAATTTATTAATTTCTAGTGAAATAATAAATTTAATTAATCTTTTATTAAAAACAGCTTCCCTCTAAACAATGAATGGAAAAAAGGTTTTGCACATATTATTAGTTTTATTTATTTTCAGATTGAAAGTTAATTAAATTTTTATTTGACTCAATTATATATTTAATTGAAAAATAAATTTAATTAAAAAAGGAAAAACTCTAACTGAAAAAAATAATTAAATATTAATGGAAATATTGATCTAAAACCAAACAAAACTGCAAAAACTTTTGTTCTGTGTATAAATATTTATAAATCAAAACTCTTACTTAAGAAACAAAGTTAGAATATACGGTGTGATTGATGTCTCACCTTTAAATAAACGACGCAACATATAATTAAAATAAACCTCTTTCTTGATTTATTTAAATCTAATCCGCTTATGGCAGATCCTCAAATGTGAATAAATATTTCATAACAGCAAAAATCAATTAAATTTACAAGCAAATACATCCAACACTTTAACAAGACTATAAAAATGTTGAACTTTACAATTGAACTAGTTCTGTTTCGCAATACCCCGAGGTTTATAAGACGACATTTTACCAATTATATCATCAACTAAATTATAAAAAAATAAAAAATAATGTTTTAAAACATGTTCCACTTTATTTAAATAATCGTTCTTAACTGAATGTAGCCTCGTGTTCCTTATTGGTACAAATGGGTATTTAGTTTAGTGTTAAAAATAGTTTGAAAATCAAATTCTAAGGATTAACTTTGACAACACTTTTTTTTGTAATTGTCAGATGCAACATGTAGGATGGAGTTAAAAGTATATCTGCATTTGTTAAAACGAAAAAGCGTTCAAGACGATGTTCATCACGATGGTGGTGATACTGTTGATGACGATGATTAAAGAAAAAATAATCATAACATGACGTACTCTGTACTACATACATAGAGGTGTAGATAGGCTGGGATAGCAAGGCGAGAACACTTATATTCATTTGACATTTCATATTTTGTTGTGTTTATATGTCGTCTATTAAAAAATACAGCTAAGAAACATTTCTAACTACAGATATTTACATTTTAAAACATGTATCATCTTTTTTATCTTAAACATCATCAGTATTTTCATCTCCTCTAGAATAAGAGAACACTTAAAGAAATGTTGTTTTTGAAGAAAACTTTGCAGAGATATTATGTTGAAGTCAAGAAGATTTTAACGTGGTTATCGTGCGTATTCGTGGTAGCTATAAAGGATATTTTATTTATTAGTTTTCTATGGAGGACAAATCAATTGTCAGCATATTTGAAAAATAATGCACAGCACAATTTAGTTAATATTATGCACTTTACTATTTACACAGGACCTAACTGTGTGGCATTTTGTTACAAAAAAAAAATTAATACGATCATTTCGGGCTGATTTTATACGTTCTGAATATTTCAATACTCAAAAAAATAATTTTTTACCGTTTTTTGATGGGCAAAAAAATTTTGGAAAACAAACAGGTGTTACATTTTACATTTGTAACATTTCGTGTTTCGGAAATCACTGACAAAATCGAAATGTTTAAAGTACATGAACGAGTTAAGGACACCATTGTATCACATGGTTCAGTTATTTTTATTTCGCCTAAATACCATGAAATGTTTAAAAGCTGATTTTGTGCATTTCCATTCCGATTCCATGCTCAGGAATTTAAGTTTTGAAGAAAAGATTTCCAGTAATCTCTATAACGTTCCAGCATTCCTAATTCGTTAATCGATTTGCCAGTTTCGCTACAGACAGTTCTACGCCAAGTTGTTTGTGGCCTTACACGAAGTCGCACGCCTTGCGAGTTCCAGGTTAGAGCAGCATGAGGAATTTCATCGTAGGCTTTTCGTAGAGTGTGCCCAATCCATCCATACCTTCTCTTCCTTTTTTAGCGTTTATATTTTTCTTGTGAGAATTCTCCATAGATGCTCATTAGATATGGCTCTAGACCACAAAATTTGCAGAGTATTTCTGAGGAAACGGTTTATAAAGCTATAAAGTTTTGCGTTCGTTTCTTTGGTAACTAATCATGTCTGTGAACCATAGAGGAGCACCGATTTTACGCAGGCTTTCAAACTCGGCATTTAGTTGCAGTACTTATACTGTTTGAACGCCATATTTTTCGCGGCTTGGCGAATGCTGCTCGAGCATTCTGTATACAACTAAAAACATCGTGCTTAGCTCCTCCGTTGGTTGTAAGGATACTACCCAGGTATGTGAACCTATTTAGCCATTTATACTGAATGACATTTCGTTGGGTGCTTTAATTCGCAGCGATTTCGTTTTGGTTATATTGATTTTAAGCCCAACTTTTATCGATTTCTGCTGTAATTCGTATAGCTTTGATTGCATGTTCTTTTTCAGTGCGAGAAGAGAACTATGTCATCCGAGCACTTAAGATCTTCAAGGTACATTTCAAGCGCCATGTGATTTACCGCTTCTTAGTGGCGTTGTCATAAATAAGTAGTAGGCGATCCAGAACATCAGCACCGATAAAATGCATCCTTGTCTTACACCCAAGTTGGAGTTGCTAAGCTTGCTTGATTTTCTACGATACGCCAAAGTTCTCTAATATGTTCCAGATGTATTCTCTTGTTATTGAGTC
This sequence comes from Cistogaster globosa, assembly GCA_937654795.1. Taxonomy (NCBI): domain Eukaryota; kingdom Metazoa; phylum Arthropoda; class Insecta; order Diptera; family Tachinidae; genus Cistogaster; species Cistogaster globosa. Next base: position 119,785,983 of record OW569403.1, read on the forward strand.
AAAACCTCTTTCGTAATCGATAAAAACTACGTAAAGTGTCTTGTTCGATACATTGCTCTAGTATACTTCACATCAATGCATGATTGGTTTGTTCTTAATCCAGATTGTAATTTTTGCAAAAGGTGATTAATTGTACAGACTATACCTTGCTTGTGATAGATAACAGCGCTACTCCTCTCCAATTATTTGGAATTTTTACAATAACGGACTCTTTCCACTCTAACGGAATCGTTTCTGTGTCCCACATATAGTTAAATAAGGGAAATATTATGTCGGTCATTCTGTCGCTATCATCTTTATGCAAATCAGGCGGGATATTAATAATACACGCCGCCTTTCCATTTTTTATGGAACCACCTGGTTCTCTGACGTATCTCTCCAGTATTTCTCGTGTTGGGTTGCGATAGAAGCCCATTGCTCCATTCGACTAGCTTCCAAAAGTCTGGAGACAGCCATGAGTTGGCGTTGTTTTTTTGTGGCTGTTCCAACCAAATCTTTGGCAGCCTCTAGAATAGAATCCTTAACGTTCTCCTATAAAGTTTTGATAGCTCTTTCGTCGATGTTATCTTGAAGTCTCCATATCTAATAAGTTTATAAGTTTATTCGATGATATATATCTGCTTATGAAGAATATATGTATGTATTTAAAATAACATTTGTAACACTAAGTTTTGCCTAAATAGTACCATAGTAAGCAATGATATAGTAATACAAAAGGTGACCAGCTAATTTTGCTGTATACAGATTGAAGCCAAATGATGGCTGCTGCTTTGATACGAACACAGATCATCAAATCACTTACGGCTTAGTTTCAACATGCTGACGATTATTTACATGAAAAAATTATATTCCATATGGCACATACATATGTACTTTACTGCCATCCCCCCGAAAACTAATTTCTTGATAAGTAACAAGGAAAAATATCTACATTCAAGCGACATCTTTTAAGAAGAAAGGTTATGGGTACTCATCATTGAGCTAACTGTTTTTTAACAATAGCAAGACTACCTTCTAACATATGAGACGTTGAAGCAATGTTATAAAATTTAATATTTTGTGCAATTACACATGGTTGTGAAAAATAAAGCATCTCTACTCTATTACTTTTAAAAGAATCCAACGCAATAAATACGTTGGCCGGTTTGTGCCAGGAATATATTTTAAGCACAAGTCTCTAGAATTAGCAAAAGATATTTTTACGAATGATTTTCCTTACAGTGCAATGTTTAGTTTTGCTTTTACAAATTTATTTTTTTGAGTGTTTTCGAAAACATCATCTATATAGATTTAGGGAAGAAGCAGTGAACCAACTTCAAGTGCATCCGTCGCTCTTCCAGCGATGCGCACGTTCACAGTTTCTTGGCAAACTAAAACTACATATTTGAATACTTTACTTGCTGTTGATGACTGATTGACGACAAGATATTTGACAGCCGCTCTAATCATAGCTGTCACATCTGTTGCTTTGGATGAGTATTCATATGTCTGTCCATTCCGGCGTCTGTCCTTTCTAGTAGAACTTGCATGATGTCGTGTTGAATGGATATGCGTGCAGACTCTTTATTGGATGCCACATTTTTCTAACTGTATATAACTTAGATACTCGTAGTGTGGATGAAATAAATTAAAAATCATATTTGTTGTTGTTGTATTTATTTTGTTAATGACACGATGCCTGTTTTCATCAGTTGAATGAATTTTCCATACAATTCTGCAAGTTGAATATCAATGATGTCTTGTAAACTTTGAATGTATGTACCTACTCGTTCGTTTGCTCCTGCGTTCGTATATTTATTTCCCATGTGGCATGTATAAAATTATAAGTGTTGGAGAAAAACTGTCATTCAAAAAAAAAAAATAAAAATCATTTGTGTTTTATTTCACATAAACATTTTTATTAAAATTTAGTTTTCTGTGCTTCAATTGATTTCGTTGTTGTGTCTTATTGTCTTTTACTGTATTTTTATCTATGTAAACAATTAAAAACGATTTGTTGCACTTAATGTTCTAATGAAAAGCAACGAAATTAAATCGCTTCGACTGAATAAAAACAAATGAAATGAGTCGCATACGCTTTTTGGGAATTTGCATTGGATGATTTTTTCCTAAAATAAATAAAAGAAAGCAATTTAGTTGTAAATTGATATTAAGGTCATGCATCCATCATAATTTGAGTTACACCGACACATTTCATAGGATTGTGTCATTGTTAAACAAAATTTTGACAGTTGAGAATATAAACTTTTACTGTGTTTAGCATGACGTTAAGAAAAGTCTTTAACTTGAGTGTTTGAAAAAACTCCCAAGTTTTTTAGACATTTATTTGTAGCTGGTGTTTTGGAAGACACTCTTTGAGGTTCTATATAATTATGAATGACACATTTGTTTTAAATTCTGACGGTTTATTACATATATTGTTAAACTTAATAACAACTCTTTAATATTTTAAGCATTTTAGTTTTAAATTTCGGTTTTATGATTTTGTTTGAGATTTTTGCTAGTAAAGTCACAGAAAAATTCAAAAAATCATTGAAAAAGGTGTTTGATCCAAAAACGTGACAGAGTACGTGCGGAAAGCCAATAAAGTAATTACACAAAAATCTATGAAATTAGAAGTAAAAGTTAAGAGAATTGACAAAACAATGTTACCTGCCTTTTAACTGACTGTTTTTTATGTCTGTTCTGCGGACACAGTCACTTCTGTACCGATTTTTAATTTTTTTCCTCTTTTCAAAGGTGATGCTTACAGATTGGTCCCGTTTTAAAATTAAGTTAAAGGGTGTCCCCATACAACCCATGAACTGCTAAGGGCACCACTTTAAAATAAAAAAAGTGCGTCTCATTATAGCTTCTAATGCTATAAAACAATACAAAAATCAATGTAAATTTAAAAGTGTCCCCATATGTGACAAAACCTGATTTAAGGGCCACTATAGAAAAACGCTTGAAAATGTCGATTACTAAGACCGTTATAATAACATGTATATATATATAAATGTATAAAATAAAGGGTGCTTTAAATTTGATGTATATATGGAATGAATTGACGGTTAAAATTTACGAGGGACGTTTATTGCGAAGTCCGCTATTACAGTGTTCCGAAAATTAATTTAGTGTTATCTATATGGCCGTATCTTTTGAACCGTTATATCCGAACACTTAAAATTTACACAAAATGTCCACTACATTTTTTAGCATAACAAAACGAATTAATATTTTAAATTATAAATTAAAGGCTGTTACAATAGTTGGTGTAATTTGATGTATATAACCAAACTGTTGAACAGTTGTAGACAGATGGCTGAAATTTACAAAGTACCTGATTGCTTAGTCTACTACAATAGATAGTATAAAATTTAAGTTCGAAAATTAAGGGGCGTATATCGCCAAACTGTTGAACAGTTGTAAACAGACGGTTAAAATTAAAAGGAACTGTAGTGCAAGTATAAACTTTGGAGATAGAATAGTTATTGGCCATACTCATTGTTCGTTGTAACCACTCTACAAGCAGCAGTGACAAACGCTGTTTGTTTTCGTCTGCAGCAATATGTTTCTAGCTATAGCATTGTACGTAACTGCAATTCTTATTACGCACTTTTTTTGCAATTAGTAAAATAGGAATTTCCAACAATAAATACTTATGAATTTTAACAATTATAACGGGTCAACTCGATAATGAATCTATTAAATTTGTAATGAAGTCTTTTTATGGTTTTGGTTTTCAACCTTTATGCATAAAATATTTCAAATAAAGTAGCTGATTTTTTGTATTAAACAATTTACAGTTTCGTTTCCATTTTTCCAAGTAATAGCCTGTAAAAAAGCTTATAGGCTCAAACACTCATACTCATTTAAAAGGGATAGTTATACACTGCATAAATTATTCATATTCTAGCTTCTACCAAAAAATGGAAATTATCTTTAATAAGCCTGTTTCTTTGAATTGTATGAAGTCATTTGAATATCCTAATAAATAGTTTCTTGGAAACCTGCAGGAAGGGTTTTCGAGGTCAAAATCGATAAGTTCCTAAAGCATTAAAATGGGTCTTTTTGTCGAACTTTTTAGCCATTTCTTCAATCTATTTTGCACATTATAAATCTTTAGGGAAAATTTTATTTTGCATATGTAAACATGTTTAAAGTTTCTTCAAAACTAATGTCTTCAGCATTTGCTTGAAACGTTTAAATAATTTATTGATTTTTTTTTTTTTTTGTTAAAACAAAATATTTGTACTTAGTGTAAGACCCTGTGAGTATTTGGTGACATAATTCCGCCATAAGCGATTTTGAATTTTTCTAGTTTCGAATCCTTTTTGATTTGTATTGAAAATTCTAAACATATTTAAGAGGGTAAAACAGCCTCTGCCATGTAAGTTCCTTAAACTCTTGAAGCTTATTGATCCCTAAACACATGCTTATAATACAATCTTCAACCAATTTCATATGTTAATTCCAATGCAATTTAGAATAAAATATTTTTTAATTTCATTTTTAAATACTAATCCTAATTAACGTATTTAATAGCAAAATGAAAGCAACAAAATTCAAAAAAAAGTAATATTAACAAATACCCCCGCCTAGAATAAAATAAAATTAAACAAAGCAAATCAAAATTAATTATTCGCACTAATCCAATTTAAATGAAAAGAAGTATTGCGCACCACAATATCGTTTCTCGTAACAATTGTTATCGTCGTTGACAGTAAACAAACAAATGAACAAGATCAACAATTTGAAATTGGCGCCAGTCACAGTAAATTTCAAAAATGGAGACAACTAACTACTTTAGTAACTTGTTGATATTAAATACAAATGACAATGGAGACTTTTCTACTTAATAAAATAGCGCAGATTCATAACTCAAATTCAACCTTAACTGCTGAGTCTTTTGGTGAACAATTTTTTACTTGCCATGTTTACTTTTACTCGATGAGAAGTAATGTACTCCATATTTGCACTCAAGATATTTTAAACAAATATTCAGCTGGTAACAATTTGCCAACAAAACAATTTTTAATGTCAAAATGTCATCGTTGTTACTAATGGTGTCGATGTCGGTGAATTTTGCCGCCATCGGCATCGGCATCGACATTGTTGTATTGTTTATTGCACATTTCATGTTCTACAATTGAAACAGAGTCTATGTCAGCCTTTTTATTCGCTGTTAAACAGTCATTAACGTCACTGCCATACATGGATGGTGCTACTAGATTGACACATTAATCTTCATATTTAAAAAGAGTTGTTACACTCTTAAAATGGAAATCTTTAATACAAGATTTTTCTGCTTTTAAAGTTAATTATATGAGGCTCAAGACGTCTTAAACTCTGGCTTTTTTTATGTGGAACGACATTTTGAAGAGGAACAAAACTTCACTCAGACTGCTTATTCGGGAGCTATTTTCAAGACACGCTCCAACAAATTTTTTTTTTGATTAAAGAAAATGCAAATATTTAAAACTCTATCTGATCTTTGTTCGAACTGCTACCAATTATGCCTGGCGATTGTTATTATTAGCACATAGGGGAAGTTAGTGCGTTTTAAGCTCTACTAATGACGGAGACTTTCTATCCTAGAGAATTTTGTGTTTTGACTAAATGCATAGAACCCTCTCCTACTAAAAAATCGAGAGTATAATAAGACTTTAGGTGCAACGTTGCCACTAAAAAAATGCAATGCAAATTAAAATTTTTATCGCGCAGAAACTATTATATTGGCCTTTAAAATTTAGTACCGTTTAAATTTGCTTGAATTGGACAAAATTGCCTTCTTCGACACCAAACGTACTCCTTGAAGGATCAATCAAAATTTGAATTTACTAAAACATTCTAGTGATAAACGAAGATAAAAAATTATTATTGGGTACAATTAAGATTTTTATATTCATAGAATTTTTTACTTTTGAAAATAAAAAACTACTTTAAATGAGAAAAAGATAAATGGAAACGAACACTTCGTTCTATTTGTCATTATAAAAGCCCCTTAATCCAATTACTGGTACACAAAAAATTTTGTAAAAACTGTATAAAAGTAATCGTGAAAAGCAAAACTTACAATTTTGTTTTAACAGAAGAACGTAATTGCAGAAAAGAATATCTTATGCCGATTTATAGATACATATCGCTGATGTCTAATTTTGTTTTTTTTTATTTATTTATAATCTTTTTTTTTTTTTTTTTTTTTTTTTTTTGAAAAACATATGCAGACATTTGTAAATAAGGTTTTTTTTTAATAATTTTAAGAAACTAAAGTTAAAATCAAATCAATTAATTATTTGATAAACCAAATAAACTAATGAAATTTTTACCATATTTTTCAATTGTTTATCAAACTGAAAATAAATAAATTTTATTTAGTAAAAAATAAACAAGTAACGATTATATTTCAAAGTTATGCCAGATTCAGACACTCCTGCGTTTTTTTTTTTTTTCTATTTTTTCTCGATATTTTTCTTGGCAAAGTATTAAAATCTTTGTACTTATTATTCAAAAAGCTCATACTCGTTCAAAATATTTTGAGCTTTAATTTAAAACATATCACACATTATTAAAAAAAAAAGACTAAAAATAATCTACTTTATTAAAAAAACTGTCAATGTAAGTGTAACCATAATATCGAATCTTACCATAAATTCGAAGCTTAAAAAAATTAACTAAAAGTAAAAGTTTTCCACCAACTTTAACAAAAGTTGATAATTTATACTATTTATATGTCAGAAAATCACAACAACAAAAATAAGTCGAAATTAAAGAAAACGGACACTTAAAAAAATCTGAATTGCACTAAAAATGTAAATATTTTAACAACAAATCGAAATTCGCAAGTCTGTATAGAACTAATTTTAACGTAAATTCAAGTTTAGGAACAAGTAAATTATTCCTAAATCTCAATATATTTTCTTAACGTGTAATGCATTTTGTTTAAAGTTAATAAATATTTGTCTCTACCTTCCCAGATTAATTAATTAATTAAAGTATACGAGATAAATCAAGTTAACAGTGCCAAGTGGCAGTTAGTATAGGATCTCATTGTCACTAAAGTGTGCAGAATGAAAAAGAAAATAAAAAAACAAGCAAATGTATTGCGTGTTAGATTTGCATTTGTTGTTGGTTGTCAGTTATTAGAAATTATGATAAGTCACTAATTAATATTGATTGTAATTTGTTAAGTAAATGCACGCTTTTTGTATGAAATATATAAATATTAATATTATTCTTAATTAAGTTAGTCAAAGACCTACCGGTTGCCATTGAGAAAATTACTTAATAAGTGTAGAAATAGACAATCAAGTTGTAGAGACCATTAAAAAGGGTTTCAAAGCAAGGTTATTTGTCCATTTATTTGTTTATTTATTAAATCGAAAACTGAGTACATGATTAATTGATATTTGTTTTTTGCATTAATTGGTAATTTATGGCATTCTGTCTACAAGTTGTCACGATTTATTGCAATTTCCACCTTCTACCAACACCTCCATAGGAATGCACAAACACACTGTTTTAAATTTTAGTTTTAGAATTTAATCGCCTAATCATTGAATAATTATCGCATTAGAATTAATCCACAAATTATTAGAAGTGGGCGCCATTTAAATTAGAGAACTTGATATGCTAATCAAGGTTAATAAATACTGTATTTATTACGATAAAAACGACTAGAAAAGCTGAAATAATTATCTTTTATGTCCTGAAATGACGTCTTCAAAAAAATTAAAAAATTAAAATTAGCTTAAGAGGTTTTTGTTTCCATTTACGAATAACATTCTGACAAGAGCTTAGTATTTTTTATTTTAACATAGGTTTTTCGAACGTAATAATCCATCCAGCTTACAAGACAATTAATCATAAAACAAATACATTGTTTTTAGAAAACAATACCTTAAATCAAAATAATAAAGTTACGCAACCCATATTCAAGTCCTTCGCAGATCATTTAAGTGTTTCATAAATAAAATTTTTGTTTTAATAACATTAATTGTAAACATGTTCTTAAAGCGACCACGTTTTTTACATTTATAATACAAATTTCATTAGATTTAAATTGAGTTAATTTTAATGTGCTTCTTATATTAATTCCAATTTATGTTTAATTATTTTTATGATAGCAAACATCAAGTACTACATTAACATCAATTAAGTTTGACAGGATTTTTAGATATCAAAAGGGTAAAAATAACTTTGAACTTGATACTTCTTAATGGAAAGTGAAAATGCTACAAATAACTCAAGACAACTGCAGGAATATTCCTATTAATAAGACAAATTTCCCCTCAAATGTCTGTACAGCGGTCATAACGTTGTCTGATTAGAGCATTAAGTAGCATGAAACAAATTTTAAAAACATCTTTAATCTCAACCTCAATCTCTGACAATAACAAACAATCTGACTTGTTTAAAGTGGCAAAGATCATGTTTCACATTTTGTACTTAAACAGAAAATCCTCTTAAAATGATCATAACGAAGATGATGATGAGAAAAATAAGTTCAAGTTCATAATCACCCAAAAGTGACATATAAACAAACATGTATTTTTATTTTAATTCATTAACATTTTGGAGTTAATGGCTAATAATAAATGTCATAAATCAGACTCTTACTAAAAATGACAGAAGGAGGGGATGAAATTGTTGTGATTGAAAAGGAGTTTGCGTCAGCTTAACCAAATGTGATAATGTTTTGTTTTCACTCTTAAGATTAAAATTTGTTTTTTTTTCAAATTAATTTCATGTCGATTTAATACTTTTAATGAATTTAGTCGATAACTGTCTAGTTTTAAATGAATTATTAAAGATAAATCATGATCTCTCTAAATATTATTATTATTTTGCGAGTAAAAGCATTTTTATACGTACAAAATTTAAATATTAAAAAAAAAATTTGATTCTTTATCTTAAAAAAAATATATGGGGTACTTGTTCATAGTCATATACTAAATTCGACTCTTGCTAAGGTATACTCCAAAATAAAACATACTTTAAAATTAACCTACTTTAACTTAATGTCAGCTGTAATTTAATAATATGTTCATAAAATTTCTAAATAAACTTAAGGGCCAGTTTTTGACTTCGTATTTAAATGTCATTTATCTTTAAGTTCTATTTAAATACGAAATTCAGTTTTTCAGTACACATTTAAATGCAACTTAAATGACCAATCATGCTGATTTAAAGTCCATTTAAATAATACTGTTTTACCATACGGATTTGGCTTTTTTGTTGTTGTTTTTGTTGTTGTGCAAAACAAAACAAAAGTAAAGAAGCATTTTAGCTAATGATAGAACAAAACTTTATCTTTTGCATCAATTTGTAAAGTAAAATAGTTTTTGGTTGTTAAAAAGTTAAGCAAATAAATAAAATAAGTATCGCAGAGATTTTTTTAATATACATTTTTGGTATTTTGAACAAAATTTGAATTTCAATGTTTGTTATCAGCTGTTTTTCATAAACTATTTTGATTTGTTCGTAATGCTGCCATTGTTTTATTATAGTTAACTAAGAACGATTATAGATGACTAAAAACCGAAACTGTATTTAAAAACAACTTAAATTTGAATGTCAATTAACTTTTGTACATATACGAGTATATATACAAAAGTAATTAAATAAAACTAATGTTACCGTTTTCTTAGGGCCAAACTTTTTGATTCGACATAAGCAGTATGTGTTGTTAAATGAGTTAAAAATATCTTTAGCTAGTTTTTAATTTAGAGTCGACTTTAACTCCAAAAGTGTGTTTTAAATTGCTTACGAACGATTAAGGATCGACTCTAAAGTAAAACCGACTTTAGTTCTCTTACAGTATAGTTTATTTTTGAATATGAATATATATGACCCATATTGTTTACAATTAAATTAAATTAGCTTTAGTTACAGAAATATAAATGATGTGTAAAAAAGAAGCAAATTAAAAAAAATCTAAAAAGTAAACGAATTTATCAAGCAGAATTGCCGTAATGCCGTCATCTAACTTAGAACTCTTGCTAAGTTACGCATGTGGCTTTTAGTCCGTTAACTGAATAAATTGTAATAATATTTAATAAGAGAGAGAAATGTTTCATTAGGTTGAAGACGATTTCTCAAGGGGCATTTTCGGCATGTAGACAAAGAAATAGTCAGCCTTTTTTATAACGCGAGATGAACAACGAAGCCGGAGGAATAATTAAGGAAATCCAAATCTATAAGGAGAGGTACTGCTCCTTAAATAAGATGTTAAAAAATTTAGGAGGGGCAATTCTAGAACCTGAGATTCATGATAGTAAATAAAAGGGAATAAGCTTTTAAATAGCTTCAAAGAATAAACAATTCTTCTTGAGAAATCAAGACACAACCTTTAAACCTTAAGTTGAGATAAAATAATCATAAAAAAAAATTGAAAAAAATTACCTTTATTTTGTTAATCTAAGCGTTCACTAACAATAGAAATTAAAAGATCAACAGATATATATATATATATATATATATATATATATATATATATATATATATATATATATATATATTTAATTTAAATGACCCGTACCAGAAGAGGTAATTCCCATATTGGTAAACTGGAGACTAAGGTCCATTTGTGTCCTATTGGACATCCACACAAATAAGTCCCCAATAACTAATGCACAAATGGATACATTTGGTGGTAAGTAGTAAAAAATATTTCAAATAAAAATTAAATATTATCATCTTTCAGCATAAAAAACATACATATGCTAAATGTTAATTTTTGTGGCTGGAAGACTTACAGCTAAGTTTTATTATGACGGAGACAGATCAAGATTGAAAACAGACAGCTGTTGACTGGAACATCTTCTGTAGAGAAGTGGTTATTTTCGGTTCAATACAGGCAAATCTACAAATTTGTGGTAAGGATGTCGTCGACGACGTCTTGTGGACGAAAGTCAAATCGGCAAAACAAAAAATACCAAAGACGACATCAATGGCTTTTCGGAGGAGTAGAAAATATAAATGGTAAACGCCTCGTGTTTCCTGTAAAAAACAGGAGCAGTGAAACATTTTTACTACTGATACAAAAATAATTTTTACCGAGATCAATAATTTTGTCCGATTTTTGGAAGAGAGCTAGATTAAAACTTATTACACATTATATAATTAAATATATATTTACATTCTTACGATACGTTTAATGAGTTTGGTTACACCAACGAAAATGTGAAGAATCATTCTTTATTCTTTGTGATTGACAACGGTCAGCACACCAACACAATAGAAGGCCTCTGGCGCCAGAATATAACAGGACCACAATTTTTTTTTAATGAATACGTACAAAAACTTAGTTTTATTAGATGGTGTAATGCCAATGGAAAAAACAAGTTTGTTTAATTTTTAAAAATGGCGGGAAAAATTTATTGGATATTAAGCCAAGAAATCCACCACACAAACGTCGTTAATATGGAACGTGATGAATTTTATAAAAGCGATTCGGAAATATATATTTTTTTTAATTTTTGAATTAAAGTTTGTTAGATTGTATTTTTTTAACTTACATGATAAAATGAATTAAACATTAAAAATGAATTTGAAATTTTACCCCAATACCAGCTTCGCTTCTAAAAGTTTTCTTGCAAAGCGGCCTTCAGCTGGGCGAAGGAATTTTCTCCTTAATGGCATAACCAACACCGGCTTCGCTTACTAAAGATTTTCTACCTACTAGACACATGTTTACATTAGAAACAGTTATTGGTTTCTAATACAGTGGCTCACAGCTTATCTTATGCAGATGCTTATTTGCTTTTCAACGCTCTATATAGTTTACAATTACAATCTTAAATGAAAAGTTCAGAAGTAAATAAGGACGGCTGCCAATCTTTTCATTTAACATATTTTTTAATTCCCCATCACCCTGTATATATTTAATTTTTTTTTTAATGATCAAGCTTCACTATACTAGACTTAAGCCGAAAAAAGTAAACTGCAACAATAGAGACTAAAATTCCAAAATACTAGTTACTTCATTAAGCTAGATTTGCTCCAAATGATAAAAAAAATTAGTGGCAAGCGTGGAATTTTTGCTGATTTTCAATAGCAAAATTTTCGAAATTATGTCTGATTGCAAATTTGATTTCAACCCGAATACGGACGGACAGAAGAACATCGCTTAATCGACTATTCTTTGCGTAATAATCAGATATACTTATGCACTTTGTAGAAATTACAAAAGGTATGAAAAACTTAGATATACCCTTTTTCCACCCATGGTAAAGGTTATAAAAATAGATTACGGTGGATCTTTGAAGAAGTGGAATTTTATAATAACAATTACTTGAATTAAAAACACTATTTACCTCTTTCTTGACATTGCAGAGAAAAAGGAAATCATAAAACCAAATCACAAGGTATTAGCTGGTAATTGAAATGTCATACAGAAGATAACGCTTCCGACTATGAAACAAGCGAAGTCGAAGGGATCAACTCCTTTGTGTAATATGCCGTTTTTGTTGTCTAAATTATTATAAGCACATTTAAATTATAACCAACTTCGTATATGTACTATTTTATTTACTTGCAATCAGCTGTTCTTTTCATTGAAATACTTTAAATCAATTTTTACTTTCTACAATTAATAAATCTGGCATCACTTTAATTTTGTGCACTATTAATTAAGTGTTTGGTTTGCTCGAGTGTAACATTAAAATAAACTCATGTCCTCGTTTTTTTAACTGTGCGCCCTTATGTGAAAATGGTTTGAGTCAAAATGCTACATTAATATTTCATCCATCATTCACGACCAACATGTTTCGTTTTTCTTTAAGAACATACGAATGTATGTTGTTGTCTAATATGTGAATGTAAGTAACACTTCTTCATCCTCGAAAAATATTAAAATAATATTTTGTGTAACAATACCCCTTAATACAAAACTAAAGTCAAAACTTTATAGTCAAAGGAAAGAATAATTGAATGATTGTTTGAATGGTTGAATGGTTGAAGGAGCACTAGTGAAATAAATTTACTTAAATATTACATACGGATGTTAGGTGTCAAAACAACTCGCACACGCGGCTTTCCAATAATTTTTTTTATAAAGCAATAACTTTTCATGTCGATTACTTAGAACTAAATTTATAAATTTATGGGAAAATTATCTGAAAATGCTGCAACAACTTAAACATCGTTCTACTCTGTGTACAATATTTATTTTATAAAAGAAGTGTTACTTTAGTGCCTCATGGATTTAATCTACGAGTACTATTAAAACATTCTTATGTATGTCAGTATGTGTGTAAGTATGTGTAAATCTATTACATAGACGGATTCAAAGTCAAAGGTGTGCTGATATTTCATAATAGTTGGTATCTATCAATTCAAAGGAAGACATCAGATACATGAACCCAATAATTTTCAACTCAATTGCTCTACAATTGAAGCGTGTGCGTAACTTGTGCTTGCCTGTTGTATGTCTATTGATTGTTGCTGTTGCACATAACCTCCTGCGCTATTGCTAACCGCTGTTAATGATATAATGATGAGGTTTTCGTTTTAAGTTTTTCTGAGCATTTAAAACAAAAAAATTTTCAAGATATTAATGAATGAATAAACGAATATTAAAAAGGGTGTCTCAAGTTGGTTTAAACATTATAAAAATATATATTTATTTTTATGTATTTCAGTGTACAACATTTTGACAAGTCGTTTTAAAATTAAAGCACAAGAAATGCAAGAGCCTAAGGATTGTGCACGAATATTCTTTTAACAGTCCTGGATTTATGTGATTTTTATCACTTTTCAAATCTGAAATAAAATTTAAAAATTAGTGCAAAAACTTCTTGAATGAATCATGTAAAAAAGTAAACCATATTAATCTTAAAAGATATTTTTAGAATATTAAATACCTGCAGATGTGTTTAAGCTTCTTAAAATCAAGTCAATCTAGATGGGTCCCGCAATATATCTTTTTTTCTCTCTCACTCTATTTTTTGCGTTTTCAATGCCTTACTTTTATTTCTATTTGCGATGATACCTGCTTTTATTCGTTCAATAAAAGGGCAGTACTGTAGTTTGAGGCCATAAGACAAAATAAGAACAACAAGTATAACAACGATGTTTGCTTAAAAAAAAGACTTCTTCTGGTGTATGTAGCCCTAATGGTGGCATTGGCGAATTCAAATATATTATTCGATTTATTTGGATTAAGACCTTTTAGATTATTCTGCCGATTGTAAAAGAAAGATTTTATACGGCAGGTTCATAGGCTTGCACTTGCATGACGTATGAATTAATTCGATTTGGAACTGCATTCAATAAAATTGTAAGTTTGTAGTTTTTTGAGTTTCAATGTCATCTAACGCAAACTACAAATGCAATCTGCGATCAGGTTTTAAATGACTTATGACTTAAAAAAATGTTTTCTATTCTCTTCTAGACCTTCATTCTAGCGGACAACTAGATTAACTTTTTGCCAGGCCAATTTTGTATGTTACATTCTGCAAATATTTTTAATAAGTCGTTATCACTATATAAACAAAGTTAAAAGTATTTTCATAAAATTTTCTCTGTGTACACTCTTTTCATAAGATTAAGAACTGAGTGTTAAAATGATAAATTTACAACAAGAGGAATTAAACACTTATTTATTTATTTAGTGCGTACATCTTTAACGCCTGTTTAACATTAAACGAGGATGTCTAGCAGTTGTTTAATTTAATGTTTTTTCTTTCTGTTTGCTTTAACTCAGGAAAGGGTTCTAAATTCCTTAATATTTTATGGAACTATTAAACAAAGGAGTTTGTTTATTTTAAATTTGTTTTTAATCTTTATTTTGGATAAACATTAATTGTTGTTATTAATAACAAAAGTATTCGAGGATGGTTGCCTTTTCTTGAAATATTTAAAAATACTATTAACAAGATACAAAAGTTATTCAAAAAATTATATGCCACATTATATATACAATGCGGTTTTCTATTTTACTTGCAAGAACTGAAAAAATAAAAGGTTTTTAAATTCAAATTTAATTTTTAAATTTTAAATTTAATTTTACAGATATCAAATTCTATTTTGCAAAAAACATTTCAATTTTTCCAAATAAAATTCAATTTCAATTCATTAACTTCTATACGGTCAGACTGATCACACGTAAAAAGAACGACATGTCTAATTCGTCTCCTAATAAATCCAGTTCATCATTAATTGCTAGAAGAGGATAACGTAGACCGCCAAAGTGCTGCAGTAAATGGTTATTTTTCTTCCCCCATATTCGCCTATGTTAATCCCGATAAAAAAGGTTTTTTCATAAACCAAAATTCGTGCAAGAGACCTTTTGACTTGTCAATGCTATTGATGCCTTCGTTTCAACAATTACATAGGAAGATTGTAGCAACTACAATGTAGATATGAAAATAAAACAACCACTGGCTGCTGTAGTGTAAGCACTACATTAAAATCTATTTAATTTTTTACAATATTTGTCTTAATTTATTTTTTGAAGAGTATTAATTGAATTGTATTTTTGCATTTTCTTATTTGTTTCTTTTGTTTTTAGTTCTTTTAATTTAAAAAATATATATATACGTTTAGTTAGGAGCAAAAGATGGCAAGAATGGCAAGGATGGACTGTAGGGGTACCACAACGAATATCAGAACATGTTACACTTTTGCACCCTGTTAAATTTGAATGCAATTAATAATTCAAACAGATACAATATCTGAATCAATTTGTAATCTACCGTTATTTATAATTTTTTCAATTATCTCACACGTGTTATTGAAATGGAGCCATCTAAAATCAATGAAATTATTAATTTCTTGCAAAAAAATGAATCGGTAAGACAAATTGCAAAAAAGTATAAAATAAATCATATGACCGTGCAAAGAATTAAAAAAAGTATGGAATATGTGCTCAAATTCCGCGTATTGGACGGCCAAGAAAAATAAATGATCGCACTGGTCGACACCTCGCAAAATTGGTAACATGCGAAAATCCTGTCACGCCAGCTGAAGCACTAAAAACTCTTCAAATTAATGCAAGTCGCTGGACAGCTCAACAGTGTTTAAAAAGATTGGGTTTTAAGGCCGTTGAAAAAAGAAAAAAACATTTCTGACCAAAAAAAAAAAAAAAACATTCTTTGCCAGAACAAATTTGTAAATTCGTATAAAAATTGGACAGAAGGCTACTGGAGGGTACTGTAATTACTTTTTAAATTTTTTTTATTTTTTTATTTTTCAGGTGATTTGGTCCGATGAAACGAAAATTAACCGTTTTAAGTCAGATGGGCGCTCGTGGTACTAGACTAAGGACCCAAATACCATAACCTCAAATTAGGTCCGACAAACAATGAAACACGGTGGTGGTTCAGTAATGGTTTAGGGTTGTATCACGAAAAATAAAGTGGGTCCTCACTCTTGTTAAAATTGATGGTATTATGAAAAAGGAACAATATCTTTCAATTTTGCAAAACAATTTACCAGCTGCTATTGAAAAAAAAACGGGTCTTTCTCCTGAAAATGCTGTGTTTCAGCAAGATAACGACCCAAAGCACACGACTAAAATAGTAAAAACTTGTCTAAAAAAGTCAACAATTTTCTGTTTTAAAATGGCCCCCGCAGTCACCGGATATGAATCTGATTGAAAACTTTTGGAGTTACATCAAAACAAAGTAAGCGAAGTATCCGGAACCTCCAAATGGTGTTAAGGAGTTATGGAGCCGTGTGAAAGACTGATGGGAGTCTATTCCGAACGAGAGGGTGGAAAAATTTTGCAATAGTATGCCTAACTGACTAAAAGAGCTTGAAAAAGCAAAAGGTTTGTGGACCAAATATTAAAAACTCAAACGGCGCGCTTTAATTACCATACATACATTGCTGGGTGCAAAAGTGTAATTTTTGACTAAATCTGGTTACATAAGCATTTTGTTTTTCAAATTTATAATATAAAAAATTGTGTTTGGGTTTTATTTTGCAGAAAGTTTAATAAATAAAATAAGTTAAGATAATTTAGTTGTGTGTCTTCAAATTTTGAAACTATCGAGCTTTATTTCAGAACATAATAACCCATGTAACATTTTTGTTCCTTACTGTATAATAAACAAATTTTATCCTTGGAATAGAAATTGAATTCGATTGATCTTTACAAAATTGAATTTGATGTTTATTAAATTGAATTTGAAGCCAATAACCTGTATTAAATTTGTTTTAAATTTAAGAAAAAAAAATAAGGAGGATATCATCACATGTACTTAAAGGAAAGTGGCTATAAAGCCACAAAGAGTTTTTCCATCACAACGGAGGCCTCTGGATGAGACAGCAAGATATTTAATTGTTATTTTTATGTGAGTTCTAGAACACAGGGACTTAAAAGACCACTTTGAGGCAGAAAGATTCAGAGGGCCAGTACTACCCAGGACATTGGCATTTATATTAAAGGAGATAACTTTTTTATGTATACAAATGGGCACCCATTGTTTTACGAAGCTTCGTCCTCATCAGTTTATTACACAAATGTTAAAGCCTAACAGACAGTGATGCTACTTGGAAAAGTTAAGGCACTGTTCTATTTCGCTACATCGCATAGAAAAAACATACTTCTTAAGAGCAATTAATTATTTTTAAATATGTTTCTTAAACTCTTAAAACAAAATTAGCATTAAGATTGGATTTTAATGAAGTATCGGATTCTAATCAACTTTGGCATATTGAAAAACTGATTAAGCAAAAGTGTGTTCATAGAATTTAAAATTAAAAATGTAGAGTTTAGCCTAAAAATTCTAAATCACTAATTTTAAATAATGTTTCACTTTTGAGAACTGTATTATGTAAATGGTGTAAATAATGTAATGAGATTCTTAAAACTAAAAATCATTTTGTAAGTTAATTAATTGTGATTCGATAGCATCAAAACACTCAACTAAAATTTTTAAGTCATTCATGTATCATAGACTGTGAGTGACCCTAATATCGTCATGTCAATATCAAACTAATATGTTTTTTAACTTATATTAAAAAATAGAAAAATTGTTTGCCATTTTTCACTTTCAACTGAAGCGGCAAAGATAAAAATCATCGGAAAGTTTTTGCATTTTAACAAAACAAAAAAAATTTAAACGTTCATTACACGTAAAAAATTTACATAATTATCCAGTGTATGTAACACAATAAATACGCACACATGAAAAGTAAGGAAATTTTACATTCAGTCTGAAGGCAACTGAAAATGAAAAACGGACAAACAAAAATAGTTGCATGATTACAAGTTTAATTTTACTTTAATAAAAAATAATAAAATTAGAGGAAGAACGTCTGCTTTAAACATAAAAGGACATAAATCTAAAAAGATTCCAAGATTGAGCAGCTAAAATTGTAACAACTTTATAATGGTTGAAAATAAAGGGCCGGCTGGTTTAACCAGTTAATAATGTTGTATTTAGCACTTGAGCAAACTTCAAAAATAAACCTTCAAGGTAATAAAAATGTGAAAATGTTAAGCAAAATAATAAAAAAAAAAGATTTATAAACAAGTGAAAATAATCGCCAAAAACAAATCGCCTTATTTTTATTTATTTATTATTTATGAACCCGCAATTTGAAGAAGTCAGTTTCAATGCAGCAAAGCTTTGGTTGATTGTTAGAGGAAGGCGCTAAATTTCTTTACTTTGCAAATAAACGAGATGAAAAATTGTTACTTTTTTCTCCATGGTCTTTCAACAAATAATGTTTTAACAAGCCAAGAGGTAAACATTACGATTCTTTGAAATGATCACAAAAAAAGTATTGTTGCACCAAATATGCAGACAGACAGATAGACGGACACAAATTCATAGTGTTAACACAAGTGTATACTCCGCTATACTCGTATAAATATATATGAATAAATGTAGCATGCAGTTGTTGGAATCTTCTTTTATGTATGAAGTACGTAGCCCCTCAGTGTTATGGTAATCGTTCACACTTATCCATTAGATGCTTTGATAGATGTTATGCCAAAATTGTTTATGATGGTTTGCTAAAAAAAAATTGAGAAACCAAAAAATCTCTAGCAACAACTCATGTATCATAATCATGCAACATTGATTTGGACACATTGGCGGTATGTGCAACACATGCTTACTATATCGATCGTGTTGTTTCTGTATAAATTTTAAAATATTTATTGTTGTTTTTTTTTACGTCATGTGTATGATAATGTCGTTTTGACTCCCGATGATCATAATGATGATTATGTGCGAAAAATGAAGCCAGTGTTTTATTTGTAGTAGGGTCATAGCTCTCGGCTAATCGATGTACCGAAAATTTTTAAACTGTTTTGTTAAAAAATTACCAATATTGAAATTGCTAAATAATAAAACGTACAATGTTGTCTTTTAAGAATTCAAAAGATTACTTCGAGAGTGGTAAAGGAAGTTACTTTACTAAATAATTATGGTCAAATGGCACATCATTCAATTAATGGGCCAAGTTCTAATAAAATTTTACGTATTAAAAAACAAAATGTCTTTAAAGACGCAATTAATCTTTTTTGTCTTGTTTTATCGTTTTATTTCCTAATACGAGTACCTGTCTAATAACATTATTTAATCATTAATATTTAAGCGATAAGTTTTTCGCTTAGTTTTATTCTATTAAACAGTCGCGATCTCGAAGACTAAAGATGTTGTTGTTGTTTTATTTGGTGCTCAACCAACATTATTTTTTCGTGACTTTCGTTTTTAACTTCAAAACTTCTTGAAGTATGAAGGAGTAAAAAGTTCATGTAGTGGTATTTACCAATTCAATCATCAATTTTATCTGGCACTTCAACTTTACCTAGAGAGCTGAAGTTTGGAAAACTGAAACGGATTAATATTTATTTTTAATTACCTTTATTAGACATTTATCATCAGCGTACATACAAACACGCGTACTGACTACTGGGGATTTATTTTGTACACAAAGATGCGTCATTTCTTGAAAATGTTTTGCTCTCTAAAAGGTAAGTAATTTCTATTCTAAAATACTAATGGCGACAGTGTCAATTTATTTATTTATTTATTTTTTTTTTTTGTTGCAAAGGTCCAAAATCTTCTAAATGTATGCTTTATTTATCCTAAATTAGTTTGTGTCCCTTCTGTTCATTTTATAAGCAGTTTTTGAGTTTGTATGTTTAAAATTACAGAGTAGAACAATTGAACATTGCAACTTATCAAAGCAGCTTGTTTCTCTTATTGAATATATATTAGGCTCTTATCGATGATGTAAGCATCAAAGCTACGAACGAGCCAACGATCAAAGCAACATACCTTTATTAGTTAAAGGACTCAACCAAATGAGGATAATAGGACAAGAGTAAACGGGTACAATTATAGTCACATAAAATCATCGAGAGTCTATTACGTGAGTGTAGGTGATGTAGGTTTATGTTTATTTCCATGTTTTCTAGTGCCACATTTAGCACCCACTGTCTTCGCAACCTTATTTTTGATTGTGCTTGGCCAATAATTCTAATTGTAGTCTTGGATTCTTTTAAATTAAGCTATTAAGGCCTACAGTTTTTTTATTGGGCTGCTTTCAAACAAATTGGAGTTTCGTGATTCATCGTAATAAATAATAATAAGGGAAGAACTGATGTTGTTGTTACTTACTTAAAAAAAGTCTACACTCAAAACATACCTACTGATATATTTCAGTTACCTTCTGTTGTTATCAGAATAGCCACTCCAATAAAGTTTAATAGTTGTGAGATTGAAAAGGCAATCGCTGGACTAAAATTTAAGAAATCTCCAGGTATTAACAAAATCAGCAACACATGATTTTAAAGCTGCCCCATCTACAATTCAAAGTTATTTGAAAACCTGCTGATGACGAAATTGACTTTCATACTAAAAGATAACGGATGCATTTCAGATCATCAATTTGTATTCAAAACAAAACATAGGACTTTTGAACAAACACACAGGCTTGTAAATATAATCAAAAAAATTCTTGAAGAAAAGAAATATTGTTCTGCTCTCTTCATACACGTATCGCAGGCTTTTGATAAAGTGTGGCAGAAAGGGAAGGTTAATCATAAAAGAAGGTAGTTTTCAGAGTACACCACAACGTATTGCAGCTGGAGTTCCACAAGGTATCATATTGTACTCAACCTTTTATGATATTCAATCAAGCAAAAATATTCACATATCAACATTTGAGGAGCTGCAGAGCAAAAGGTGCTTTTTCGCTCATTTCAATTTTTGGTAAGTCGTGATTAATTTTTTTTCGCTTCTTTAAGGACTGCAAGGACCTGGAAATGCTAACAAGTTTTTTACTTTTCCAAAAATGCACCTAACTGTCATAAGTCACCCCATTAAATAACGATAAAATTTTTATGAATGTACCTTAACCTGATCCAATATATTAAAAAATTATAAGTTAAGTATATTATTTTTGTCGTTTTATTAAATAAAATTGCAACCCAAACATTTCTTTCTTGGCCTTAAATTAAGTATTCATATTCTTCTAGACAAACACATTCAATTCAATTTCTTGGAGCAAAAACAATATAGTTCAAACAATATGAGAATTCTTGTTTTAACCGGCATATCCCTCGCAAAAAAGTCTTATAAAATTAATATCTTTTAAACTGAGAGCATTTATGAAACAGAACCAATTTCCGTAGATCCTCGACTAACCTGGTTGTCAGTCTAACAACAAAATAAAATTTTACTTTAACTGTAGTTTGGTTGATACAGGGATGCCATCTGTCATTAAAGTAAAAAGATTTCAACCTAAATATTATAAAAATACCAAAAAAAAAAACAATTTTTCGAGAAACGCGAAAAAGCACCTTTTGTTCTGCGGCCCTTTTTAGGAGTATACGATAAACAACAAGTAGCATCTAGCCATTAAAAAATCTACATAAAGCAGTTGGAGAAATGGATAAGAAATGGAGAATAAAGTAAATAAACAGAAAGCGTTAATATTACATTTACGCTGTAAAGGAGGGCGTGTCTGCCTAGTAAAAAAAAAAAAAAAACAACCCAGTTATACAGCAATATTGTGAGGTTAAATTATGATTTAAATGTTTCAATGATAAAAACTGTGTTTTCTAGGCAAATGATATAAAGAAGCTTGAGTTATACCTAACCTATTAGCCCGTAGCATTCTAAATTATAGAGGCCACACGCGGCTGAAAAAGAGGAACACTCTTGCTCTCAGCGGAGCATAAGAGACGTAGGATAACCAAAGAAGCAACGGTTTTCTGGCATTGGCTGGGTACGAGTATAAATAAGTAATTATTTTAGTTTTAAGATTTGAGAACTTATTGTTAGTTTAATTTTTATTGAAAATTTAATAATTAAATTTATGAGAAAAATGCTACAAAAAAGAAGGCGTCCTTCCACTTTTTCAAAACTTATGTTTTGTTCTCGGCAAATCGCAATTTTCCAGGCTCGGCCAGTTATTTTATAAAAGCACATTTTTAACAAGGCGGAATTTTTTTTTTTTTTTTTTTTTTTGTAGAAACAAAGTCATTAAAATTAACGTACATGTAATGCGGCAGTGGCATTTTTCAGAACAAGCGCAGTTACCTAGTTGTCTTTTATGGTAAAAGATAATTTAACTAATTAATTTTATAAAGGAATTTTGACCTGCTAATGTGATGATAATTTATTTAGGTGCAATTTCAGATATCATGTGGTAATTTGATTGTTGTTGCTGTTGTAAGATAAACATTGCAGGTTGTGAGTCTAATGCTTCCATCATAACCAGTTGAGTACGAATAGACAAACAAATGGACTTTTTTTAAATCATAAAATTTGCTTAAAGTTTACGCCGAAGTTATGTGATCGACAAGCCCAAATGCTCTTAAGTAATCAAGCAACAGTAAAAACGTTATAGTATGACTATTATCAGAATTGTACGGCATATCATCAGGCACTTTAATTAAAACTGTAACACAGCTAAATTTATGATTAATATTCAAATTGTGTATTTTTTCCATTCGATGTCTGACAAAAACGGAATTATAGAAATTGCCCGATATTCACTACAAAACTTAAGAATCGGTATATATTTTAAAATTATCCTTCATAGTGTGCATGCAGGAGAATTTTCTAGATTTGTGAAGAATGTTATAAAAGAAATGATTTCTCTGATTGAACTATGCTGTTGTACTGCTCAAGATAAAATTTCCGTTCAACAAAATAAAAATAAAACTTTTTTGCAATTTTTTACAATTTGGATAATTCTAAACCGAAAAAAATTCGCAGGGGTATTTGGCATAACAGTTCTTTAGTTATTAACAGACGTCTTTTTTTTTTTTTTTTTTTGTCCACTTCTCTTCACTTTATTTACGTTTCTTTTCCCTTTAAAGATTCAGAAAATATAAAATTTATTTTTAGAAGTAAATAAATAATAACTTAGGATGAACGATGCCAGAATTGCTATTATTATTTTATCGGTATTCCTAAAAGTACTCAATATACAAAATTCACTGTTTTTATTTGGTCATCGTCTTTCAAACCATCAAAACATATGAGATGAAATTCAACAGGTTAAAACTACCAAGTGAATCAAATTTTTACTGATTTGTAAGTTTTATTTTTTTTTTTTTTTTTGTTTTAGTGTTTAAGTTGCAACATTTGTTTACCAGATATATTACATCATTTGTAGTGTGTATGTGTGTGTACGCATATGTGCATTTTCAGCCAGTTGTAAAGATAGTTGCATCAGCACTTTCATTTAGTATTCTAGTGTCGTCTCCTAACCAGTGTAGATTTTTTCGTTCTAAATATTTATTTTTGTTTTAGCTGTAACTTCCTGTTTTTATTAGGAGTACAAACATTTACATTTTTCCTGTTTGTTGCAGACAACGGCACAGTTTGTCGCATGAGTTTTTTTTATTTTTATTTTGTGTCAGACCTTGAGAGCGTTTGCGCAAAGGTGAATCTCATGCATTGGCAAATATACGTACAAAGTAGAGAAAATAAAATAAATTAGTTTTTCATGTTTGCATTGTCAGTTATCAACATAAAATGCATGTTTTCTATCAGAGAGTTTTTTTTTATACTATTTTTATTATTGCGGAAAATTTTGCATTTATGTAGTAACGGTTTAGTCGTTCTGGGAAGTAGTTCTTAGAAGCAGATATGACTTTTGCCAGTGTTTCCGGAAAAATTCATATATTAATTCCTTATTCAAGGAGCAGGTACAGAAAATACAAGGCTAGAAATTCTTTGAAATGATTTTTTTAATAAAAATTTTTTTTATTTTGGCTGCATTCTGTACAATAGTTTGCTTTGTTAAGACTTTAAATCCATAATATGTTCCCGGAAGTTAATATTCAAATAGTACTCATGCTTGACCCTTAGCTTATCTAATGTTATAAAAATAAAATATTAATTCCATTTGTAACAGCACAATGCTGAGTTGTGTGCAAAACTAAATAAGTTTTAACTGTCATCACTAGCAAGTGTGATGTTTGTGTCATAAAATAGAATGAAAGTAGCAGTGCAGTAGCTGCGTTTGTGAAAGCATAAATTCAAATCCCAACAGAGTCTTTTGATAGAAAACTAAGCTAAACAAACCAGACTCGTAAATGACTCGGTTATGGCATCTGTATGGTAAAATCATGATGGAAATCTCAACAGATGCTTAGTTAGAGAGGAAAGTAACAATATGACAACATTGTATGGCATTCTTGCTTGGGTTGGTTTAAATTAAGTGGTAGTAAGACAGGCTATCGTGAAATTGAGTCTCACTGGAGCTACTGGTCAATTCGGACATTGATCGCCCGATTTTCAATTAGATTTTAAAATTATGTACTCTTTGAAAACTTAAATGCTATTCTTAAGTTTTGCAAAAATTAGAAATGGAAAGCTTTTAATCTTTATCCACTCTAAAATTAAAAGTAAAATAAGAGAAGTTATGTTTTAAAACGTTTCAGGGAGATGTGACGTAGTTCAGTGTGACCTATTCCGAAGGCTTACTTATGATTCCTTTATTTTCCTAAGAAAATCATGCGCTTGAAACACATCAGCTTTTAATTTTAAAACTACTGTTCGCTGGTAAAATGTACTCATGCATTGGTATGCTTATGCTGTCTTACTGGATAATTTTGGTCAGGATTAGGTGTGAGCTTCTTTTGTTAGACAAAAGCAACACCTCAATAATAATATCAGATGATTATAAAAACGATTGTTGCCGATAAAGAGAAACTACGTGATAGTGTTTGATGTATTAACTAGAAAATGTATAAACAACATGAAAAGCTAATATAATGTGAGCTTTGTTGTACTGCCGATAGCGAACTACAGCTTGACTGCTGGGGCCTGGATTGGATAGATGATAATGTTAGAAACACCCAGACACTTCTGCTTAAACTTGACATCACTTAATTATTTTAAAATACTGCTTTGAATATCAAAACATTTTTGTAGAGCATTTTTGTATCTTGCAACCTCCAAGTGTTATTCTAAGTTTAAGAAGAATACTTCCCATTGCCAAAGGTTAACTATTCTAAAAACTTATCCTACAATGACAATTTTTCATTTATCCGCAAGTGAATTTAAAAAAAAATTTAATTCGTACACATTCAAACATTATTACTCGACTAGAAATTTTTTAAAAAATATTGAAACAAGTTGTATTCGGTGATGTTTTTGATGGTGTTGTTGGTGTATCACTGAAAATTCTTACGAAAGCATATCATCAAACTGCTGGAACATACTAAAAGTCTGTCTATTTTTAAAACACAGGTTTTGTATCACCTCAATCTAGCTCACGTGTATGCTCGTAATTTGCAATCAATATAGCAAAGTAATTGCCATTAGAATTAGATATAGAAAGACCAAAAAAAAAGCAAAATAATAAAACAAAATACGCAACCAAGTCAATGTCTTTACAGGATAAAGTAAAACAATGTCGTTGCTGTTTGCGAATATTATTCTCTTCTTAATTTCATTTGTTATCAGATTAAAGACACGTAAAAGGGAAATTTTATAAAATTAAAAATATTTTTTTTCTTATTATTTTTTGTGTTTAAGTGTGCAGATACTTACACGAAGTGAAAGAATGCTTATGAAAAATTATTGTATTTGAGTTCGTTTGTCGGTTTAATCAATCATTGCTATAAATTTACATAAAATTAATAACTTTATCTTTATGAATGAACTAAATCTGTATAAATCGCATTAGGACTAATGTCGATCGTACCGTGGAGTTTTAAAAGCCAGAACATTAATAGAATACTATTTTAAATTTACTGTTATTAATTGTAGTCAGTATTTGTTAGAATTCACTCTTTAATATTCTGCTTAAGGAAATTAAAATGATAGCGGCGTTAGCAGAAATTATGATCTGCATGTGTTGGTGGTGGCATTGACAACGTGAATGTGTTGCAATGCCCTGCTTATTTAAAATCGTATAGTCTTTGGTTACTAAATTGTCTTTGGCATCTTTACATCTGCAGTCAGTTAGTCAGTCGGCCCTTTATTTAGTGCGGGTTGGTTTGCTTGTTTGGTTAAATGTGATTTAGCCACTTATATTATTTAGATGGCGTTTGCAGATATTGTCATTGATTCATCACCAGATAAAAAGATTCTGTTTTTTTTTTGTTTGGTTTTGTTGGCTTTTCATTCTGCCCTTGTGGTTTTGAGTATTATAATTGGTAAGTTCGTTTTTGAAGTTTTGATCTTTCTCTTCTTTGTGTTTTTTGTTATGTCAGAAAATCAAAAAAGATGTATCTAACGACTGCTGAAAATAAATCCGTTTATCATTTAATGCAGTATAATTTGATAAAAAGCTCAACCGCATTGAAAACATTAAAAAATCAAATATAAAAATTATGTTCAAAACTTGTGTTTCTTGGTCTTCTCTTAACTATTGTAAATAATGTAATTTAATTGAAAAGCACTATGCGTATCTATTGATATAAAAATCTAGTTTTAATGGAGTCCAACGTTTACCTAATGCACAGTCGCGGGCTCTGTTCCTCAAAACTTTGCCGCTTTAGTAAATCATTCAACAAAAACATACTGCAATTTAATTCCTTATGTGAGAAGACTGGGTGTTTGGACAAATATTCCACAATACCTTGTTCACTTATTTTACTACCGCTGACTAATACTATCATGTCAGCGGCTGCATCTCTGTTCCTTCATTCCAGAGGACAAATACACAGACTTCGAAAACATCTTTTACCTGCACTCTTTGGGCGACTGACTCCCATATTGGCAGCTACACCTTCCCATTCGATAAAGGCATATCCATACAAATACAACTATCTGTAAGAAAGTCTTGGATTTGTAGTAAAGAAGCCACTGAACAAATGTCTCCTGTTATACTTTAGTGGCTTATTTTTTTTTTTTTTTTTTGTTAATTCTGAAAATTTAGCTAAATGTGTGATACATTTAAGAATGATGTTAACAAAAATGAAATGAAATTTGTAAGTTAATTCAAGCAAAAATCGGGCCAGTGTTTCTAAGTTATCGCCCGTGTTGAGTTATGTCCACAGAAAATGATCATATTCAACATGTCAGAGGAGTATTAATCGATTGTACTAAAGAACAGTAAAACATCTTGGTTAGTAACGATACTTTTAAAGTATCTTTAAGATCAATTTGGTGCATAATTTTAGAGAAAAAGTTTTGAAAATTTAATGCAACCGTTTAATCACCACTAAGTTTAAAAGTTTCAGGGCTAGAAAAACAAAATCATAAATTAAATTCAATTTACTTGCGTAATTTCAAAATGCTGTATTTTATTCTTTGCCGTGACAAGTTCTAAATTCAATTTAATTTTTAATGAAATTTTTAGTTTTGGCACTTAAAGATATTCCTATGATATGAGAAATGGAAATGGCCTGGAAATCCAAAATTTATCAAGACGTTGCACACATCAAATTTGTATATTTTAACGGAATTAAGCTAGTAAAAAGTTACCAATACGTCTGAATATTGTTTTTTTATGTTTGTGCCGATTTAATTTTTTTTTTATTTCAAAGATGGTTTAAATAAAAGGGTGTCCCCACACAACATACATGTTTTTTACGTGTATTATGAACCGTAAGGAGTTAATTGACGTTTTATTTGTTTAAATATTGGCGCAAAAAGTTTGCATTTTCTGGCGTAATTTTCAATTTTTTCTCCAATTTTGCTGACTTAATATACATACATATATGTATGCAACAGTAGCAAAAAGTCAAGGGAAGTTGAGCAGTACAAAGCTCCAAAAGTTTAAGTATTTATTTCTTCCTAAAACAAATGTAGGCAGTTTTATAAAATAGTTTATTTTTTAGGAGTCACAAGTGCAGAGCGCTGCAGAGAATTCACCGATTCCCGAAGGGTCCCTCAAGGTAAGTTTATTTCAATTATATTAATTTGTGTGCAGTTTGGAAACATTTTTAGTTTTGTCTAAAATTTAAAACGTTCTTTTATGAAATAAAATTATATTTCCGTCTGAAGCTTCAATTGGTAAATAAATTATGTCCAACTGAAGTTGTGTTCGTTATTAGAAACAGGTGAAGTGTATTTTTTTTATATGAACATTTGATATTCAGGATGACATGCAGTTTGTCCAAAATGTAGAATGTTCTTTTTAAAATCAAAATTCAGTCAAGGACATACCAAAAATTTCATATATTCGCCAAACAAAAAGTGCAAAAAAATTTTTGGGCACCAGAAATAAACAAACATTTTCATTCAACTCAAAAAATAACGATAAAAACAGAAAAAAATAAATTATAAAAAAATAAAGAAATAATTATAAATAAATTACTAAAGAGAAACCATTTTTATCTTTGATTTTTTTTCTAGTACGATTTTAACCACCTTTTTATTATTATTTTTTTTTTTTGTTTTTCATTAAAATTTTCAAATACTTATAAAGAATTTCAAATTGCTGTCATTATGTAGAAATAAATTAATTCTTTCTGGATTTTTTATTGAAAAAGTGACCTAAATTTTTTGCCATTATTACTTCATTTTTTCGTTTTAAACATAAATTTTCCTACTTATTTATAGACGGTTTTTATTTTAATTAAAAACGCTTAACAGAAAATTTAATTTAGCAAATCCTTTTTTAACTGATTGCATGTAATCTCCAATATCAAATTTTCATCTTTTTAATAGAATGTCATACAAATAGTTGCGACGGTAACAAGTCAACTGAAATAAAAATAAAAAATTTAAATTGAAAAGCAAACTCATGACAGCGCAATATTTTAACTTGTGTTCTTATTTTTGCTGTATCAATAATTTTAATGTGATGACAAATTAAGTGTTGCTGTAAAACAAATCACATAAAAATATTTACAAGAATCTAAATAATAAGTAATAAATATGATAATATTGATATGGGTACTAGGCTTAGGCAGTAGTATTTAGTAGACATTTGCGAAGAAGAATATCAAGTCTATTAAAAGATGTAAATATCTAAACCATACAATTTGGTCCAATTAATCAGAGTTAATCAGTGAAAATAACTTGTTACTAAGCGACAGCCAACACATGTTAACCCAAATAATATAGACGGCCAAATGAGCACAACAAACACAAACTAATACGAGTATCTTTCTAAGATCGTTCTCCAAATCATATTTATATACCGCACCCAAAAAAAAATCCCACAAAAAAAAAGAAAAAAATTTAGAAGATGCAATACCGATTGAAGAAGCAGGCAGCTCTTAAAGCAGCATTAGATAAAATGTTTTAAACGGGATGTGTGGTATCATGATGAATGTCGGAAAATCTTATCATCCATAAACATGTTACCACCAAAAGCTGGTACACAACACATGTCCGAAAAACATCGTAACAACACTCCATAATACAATATGATCCATTTTACGAGTTTTTACACAATGATGTAGCTACTGACTTTTGTGGTATACATTTCTAATACGCGCAAAAAAATAATGATAGTTAAGAAATAAAAATAAATTAGAAATCTCCGCAAAAATTAAAAAAGTAATAATAATAACAATAATACAAACAAGCTAAAAAAAGGAGATTACAATTTCTGTGTTTCAAATCATGTGTTTTTTCGTTTCTATGATTCCGCGATGTTTGATGTTGACCGTAAAATTTAAAACCATGTCATGTCATGTAAATTAGATATGTTTATCAAATCATCAAAATTAAGAAATATTGAATGATACAAAAGTTAGGGTATATACAAATCACCTGATTGTTGGAGATTGTATTCTTCATCTGCATAATGCGGGGCTAAAAATAAACTAAATTAGCTGTTGTTGAGGTAATTTTGTTTCTATAATAGTTTGCCTAAATAAGCAAGTTGTATCATCAAAAACATGATCCCAAAATTAAGGAAATTTTTTATTCATGCAAGCCATTGTCCTGGTACTACACACAGAGGAGAGATTGTTTATTGTTGCCAATCGATTTTTTCGGTTGTGCGTTAATATAATATATAATTAATTAAATAAAACAATTTGAAATTACCTTTAATTACATTATATTTGAATGTACATTTATTTAAAAAAGTTCCATTCATAAGTGTATAACGAATTATATAATTCGATTTATTTAATGAAGCTTCAGCACATCTTCCTGTTAGCTGCCGATAACTTGCCTGATGCCATTTCTCATTCCAGGCAGAAATCCTACAGGTTGTGCCAATACAAAATAAACAAAAAAAAAAAAAAATTCAAAATGATTTTTATTTGCAAATATCCTTTTTAACTAATATTTAATGCATCTTTCTGTAATGATAAATTATATTGTATTAATCTTTTTTATGTGTAGAAATTTAGTTTCAATTTCGTTACAAATGTTTTCGAAAGGATGTATGACTGCAAAATTATATGTTAATTTGTTATTATGTATTTTATCATTGCAAACGCTATTATTTTTACCAACATTTTTTCTTGAGTGTTGCTTAAATCTCTTAATGTCGTGGACTTCCATATGATTTCGCAAAATTGTTTGTGAAGTTATGAAAAAATTAGTTGAATAAGTTTTTTCTTAATGTTAGATTTCAAGTACATATTTAAAGATCACAAACAATCAAATACACTTCCATACAGAAGCCTCGAAAATTGTGGTTGCTGCAGTTGATGTTACCATGATCTTGTTGCTACTTTACCACAAAAAAAAACTTTTTTCGATATTAAGCTCAGTATCAATGTGATCGTATAAATTTTCTTGTCCACACTATGACCAGAGTGATGAAGTTTGTTCATGAAACTGTATTTTAAAATAAATAAAAATGCAAGAACGAAAAAGCAGCGATATTTTGTCTAAATTTTGTTTATAGATTTTTAACACGCATTTTCATTTAAATATCATGTTCACTCTTCTATTGATTTTATTTATTTTACTTTTTTCTTCGATAGTCTTTTAGGTTGTTTTTTTATTTTTATGTTTATTTCTCAAATCATTTTAATTAAAATAGTCAAGTAACTAATTTCGTATTTAATCTTTAAATGGAATCTAAACACTTGTTCCAGTGTTGTAGTGAAAATTAAATATCGGTTGTAGCCAACAAAAATTGTTAAGCAAATTATAGGCTGCTATAAAAATATTTATTATTCACATATTAGAAATAAAAAAAGTAAAGTGGTCGTTAGACTAAAAATTTATTAAAATTTAAGTGAAAAGTCTTTATGTTTACCTAATTATCAATTTGCCTACTAAAGACTTATCAGTTACATCTATTACAATCTTCGCAATACGAGTATATACCACGACCACAGTATAAAAATCTGTGATTGCGTTAATTTGATTTGTAATTCAATGTCAGTTTTTAATTTACGAGCGTATTTTTATTTCATTTGTCTTTGGGCAAAGAAAAATTTGTACAATCATTAAAGAGAAATGTTTTTGACTTCATAATAAATAGTGTTAATGTGCTTTTAGTTTTGCCAGAAAAATTTCGATACTTTATATTTACAACCTAACAGAGTTGTGAAAATAAAGTAAATAACATAATGGTCATTTGACACAAATGAAAAAAAAAAATGATTTTTTACTGCTCAAAATATTGAAAACTAAAGTTTTAATTTTACCAATTATTCATTTGTTTGCTATAAAAAGTTGTTTTTGCGTTTTTCTGTACTAATCGGAAAATTAATAACTAACTGAAAGAAACACGATATTATGAATATCGCATTAGCATTTGCTGTTGTAGGTTTTTCTTCTTGGTATAACATAAATTTTAAGAAATTCTCAATTTTTAAAAAAATGAAATTTTGAAACTACATAACTTATAATAAAACAAGTTGCGAAATAGAAAAACCTAATCAAAACAGTACAAATCACAGAATTCCCAAAAATATTTTTAAAAAGCTCAAACTAAAATTATAAGAGCTGTAAAGAACATTAGGGCTGTTAGAAATTGCTAAGAAATTTTAATTGCTACTATGCGACAAAAAATTAGTGTAATTTTTCAGATGGCTCTTGTTACTGTAGTAACACAAATTTTAAATATGTTTCTTGTAATGTTTTCTTTTATTTATCTTTTAGAAAAATATCTATGTATCAAAATTATTTTCTTTACGCTAAAAAAAATTCTTGAATTTTCTCTAAAATAAGGCAAAAGTTTGTTTTTTTTAATTTTGAATTTCAATAAATACAAACAGAAGTTTTCGCTTGGCCAAGATTTGAGAAATGGAACTTTTAGCTTGTATTTTTTAAGCCAAAAACATCTAACCCTTCTGAAAGGGCAAATTTCTTAACCTAAAAATAAAGAGTTTGAAAACCGTATAAAAAATAACAGTAGCATTAATTTTATTTTTCTGCGTTCATGAGGTGGCCAACTTTGAACGGTTTTAGCACCTCTCCCCTTATTTATATAGGGTCTCGGTTCTACACCTTCTAATAGTGTGAAAATTATTAAAAAAGGCTTAATCGCTTAGAAACTGGAGATTAATTTACACTTCATTGGATTTTATTTAGAATATTTTTCTATCTCAATGACTCCTAAGACAATTTTCTGTTTCTAGTGAGAAAGGTAGTACTGATAGTCTGATTGTCAAAAACGTTACAAACATCCAAAGATATGCCACCGTCATTTATTCTATTTGCATACAATTTCCTAAATCTCGACTTATTTTCGTGAATTACTTATTTACAAAGGAGACTTTGGTTTAAATAGTGTATGTGTCGTGTTGTCCAATTAACTTCTGGTAGAGAGGAAATAGTGTTTCTTTGTTCGACAATAATGTATTTTGTTTGTTTTATGAGTTTTTAGTCTATAGAAGTAACTTTCTAAAAATGCTCAGCCATAGCTTCGGAAATGACAACATTCTGTAAAAAAGAAAAAAATCTTTAGGAACTTTATTCCTTTAATTTCGATCCGCTACGATTCAATAATTATTGTCTGATCAAAACAGCTTAGAAATGAAATATATATTTTTTAATTTAAACATGAATGGTTCTTTAAAGGGAAATATATATTAAACAAATAAATATAGAATAAAAATTTATTTTTTCGTGATTAGCGAACAATAATAAAAATTTGGTTAATAAAATATAACTATTGCAGGTTCAAACATAGCTTTCCCTTGTTTGAAATTTATTTATTTAGCTGTAACAAAAAAGGCCTCCAGCTCTAGTTACATTTTTATATATGAATATATAGTAATTTGATAGGGTCCTTGTTATTTAAAATTTGCGTTCGCTGTGTTTGATAAAACGGACAATCAATTAGAAAGTGTTTTGGATCGGTAGAGTATGGAATGAGACAGTTGCAGGGGAGAGAAATACGAAGACTTAAAATGTGTCTATGTGTAACTTTTGTATGTTCAAGTCTTATTCTTATAATTTTTACCTGGTCTTGTCTATTAGAGCTTAAGTTTTTCGAAAACCTAAATGGTCTTTCTAAACTATTGAGGCTTATTGCTTTATACCAATGGGATGTTTGAAGATATGTAGTACTCTTAATTTTATATTGCTATGTTATAAATTTTGATAAGTTTTTGATGTTAAAATTTTCTTCCGTAATGAGTGGAGATTTTAATGCATATTTATCTATTGAATCAGCAAACTGATTTCTTTCTATGCTGCTATGACTGGGAATCCATAATAATACAATATCTGAATATCTTTTTATAATTGTGTGGCGAAACTTAGATGCGTAAACGTTATTATTGGAAATGTTTAAAAGAGATTTAACAGACGATAAGGAGTCGGTACAAACAACAAATTTACTTTTCTTGTTTCTAATGTAGTTAAAGGTTTCTGATAGAGCAATTAACTCAGCACTAAATATGGACGTGTAATTTAGTAGGTTTCCTACCTGAATAATATCTGCTTCTGTTGTAACACTAAATCCTACATTATCATTGTTCCTAGAGCCATCCGTATATATGAAATTATAGTTCTTGAAATTTTGTTTTAAGTTCTTAAAAATGCAATTGAAATGACAAGAGTTGTGATCGTTTTTTACAAATTGATGCATTGATAAATCAATGCATTTTTAAGTAAGCAACCAGGGGGGATAAGTTTTCCATTTTATTGACGAATAAGTAGATGATATACTGAGGTCACCACATAGGATTTTAATTCTGGAAATCGTAGAGAGTATTTTTACACATTTTTTGTATGTTTTTATTCTTGAAAAAATTTGGTAAAGGAGAGATTTTTTGTCGCGAAAGCACTTAAATAATTTTGTAGTAAGTAGGTCTCTCTGGCATTCCGGTAGCAAAATATCGGATTCAGCATAAAGATTATGTATACGAGTCGTTCGGAATGCACCTAAGGCATATCTTATAGCAGAGTTAATGATTTTTTTTTAGTTTATCCAGCAACGTTTCTGCTGTAAATTCATATATTGATAAACCATAATTCACTTTTAAAATAATTAGGGCGCTAACGATTCTTACTTGAACGGCAGTATTGCAATTGAATTTAAAACTGGAGAGGCATTTGATGACCCTAAGTTGTTCTTGGAGAGATTGAGCTAAAATATCTTTGTGTTCATTCCATCTGTACCTTTTGTTTATATAGAGGCCAAGAATTCTCTATGTTTGAAATTGAAATTGAATTGTTAAATAAAGCAAATCAGATATTAGTTGGTCTGTTAGATATTTCCAAGGTTAAGGTTATATAACTATGTACAAATGGGCGGCATTACTTTTAAACTGGAATTATTTATTATATATTTGTAGATCCGTTCTTCCTTGATGAAATCAATACATTTATTAATAGATTGATCGCAAAAAGAATAATCCAAGGAATTACAGGTTAAATAGAACTCTACAATTAGATTTTTCACTATAGATTCCAAGTAAAAGTATGTTTTGTTTTATTTAAATGAAAAATAAATAAATAAGTTAAGCTTTTATCTGACAGAAAAACAAGTAAGAGTGCTATATTCGGCTATACCAAATCTTATGTACCCTTCACCATGTTTGTAAATCTATTTAAGTGAAGTAGCTCCTATCAAAAAAAAAAAAAAAAAAAAAAAATATTGCGGTGAAAGAGAAATAAAAAATAAGAAAAAAACAAACAAGTTAGAGTGCTATATTCGCCTATGCCGAATCTTATATAAATATAGTTTAGTGAAGTAACTTCCATCAAAAACTCAAATATTGGGGTGACAGAGAATTAAGAAATAAAAAACAACTTTGGTACTGCATATATATATAATTTTGCGTAAAAGTGACATCAGCCCTTAATGGGTTAAGCATGTTTAAAATGTAGTATTTCCTGAAAGATCTCTTGAAAGACTTTTAAATAGTAGCCATATTGATATATTAAAAAATATGGTGACAATCGGACTTCTCTATGAAAAGTTCAGAAGCCGATAACTTGGAAAATGTGGAAGAACGACAATTATTTCACTTCAGAAATGGATATTGTAGAAGTTACAAATGGAATCAAAAATTCGACGTAAATTAGACCAGCTTTAATTTTTAATAAATTTTAACTCTTAATATTTTTATATATTTATTAACCAATTTATAAAAAGCATAAAAAATCCACAATAAGATAAGTAACATTGCATTTACATTAGAACGAAATCTACTAGACTTGATTTGAAGTCCTTACCTAAATATAGTTCGTTTACACTTTTTTTTAGATCAATAATTTCTTCACTTAAACACAAATCTATTAACAAAAAAAAAAAAAAAAAAAAAAAAAAAAAAAAAAAAGATTTTGAGTACATTTGGTCAAAATCTAGTTGCACAGTAGATTTTGTTTTGTATGGCAAATCTACTAAAAATCAACTAGATTTCTTATCTTATAAAAACTAGATTTAGGTATAATGTTAATGCACATAAATATAAATTATAAATTTTGATTCTTAAAATAATAAACGTGGCAGAAATATGTCCTGACTTAAAATAAATTAAAAGTAAAAAAATAATTTTGTAGATAACTTTTTTAATAAGCTCAGTCACTGTAGTGACCAGTGATTTTGGAGTCACATTTAATATCATCAAACAAACTAAAATTACGCTCACCTCTAATTTACACACAATTGTTTTTCTACTATAATGTAGGTGGCGCTTTTAGTACAAATATTTCGTTTGTATTATCGGTTTTGGTATCTACTATATTTTTATAATTTAGTGTAAAAACGCCATCATATTCATAAAATGATACTTCCTGTTTAGTTTGTGTGCAAAACCTTGGATAATTTAAAATTGTGAATTTCTTTTTATGACGTTTTTTGTATTTCTTAATAAATTTATCCACTAAAACGATTCGATTTCTCGAGGAAGGTACTCAACCATTCGAAGCGGTTAAGAAAATTACTGTTTTATTTTTATTTTAGCCTTTAAACCAACGGTTCTCAAATGGGGGTCCGTGGACCCTTGGGGGTCCGTAGCAAACATCCAAGGGGTCCGCATGAAGAACCGAAAAAACAGTGTGCTTAAAAATAATAAAAGTTTTATTTCGATCTTGGGCTTCAAAAGGGTCCGCGAAAAAAAATTAGTTTACTAGGGGTCCGTGAGCAGGAATTTGATGAGAACCCCTGCTTTAAACCAACGGTTCTCAAATGGCGGTCCGTGGACCTCTGGGGGTCCGTGTCAACCATCCAAGGGGTCCGCATGAAAAACCGAAAAAACAGTGTTTTCAAAAATGATATAAGTTCTATTTTGAACTTGGTCTTCAGAGTGGACCGCGAAAAAAAATTTGTTTACTAGGGGTCCGTGAGCAGGAATTTGATGAGAACCCCAGCTCTAAACAATGAAAAATTTAAATCTTTATAGTGTAACATTAACTGGCGGCAATTCAGCACTTTTTTGAATTCGTCCGAATAACCAAACTAGGCGAATATTGGTAACTCTTGATCTTAAAGGAATACTTAGTTTTTGATTATTTTATTTAAGACCTGACAAATAAAAACGAGTTTTCAAGATACATATTTTCCCAAGTTAACATATTCCCAAAATCGTGTCTTCAGGAGATTCGTTATGACGATTCTTCGACATTTTAAAGAACGATAAATCACAACGATTCTTGTAATTATAAACATATTTTTATACATGCACCCAAATGAAGAAAGACACAATTTTTAGTAAGTGGTTATATAAAACCACTTAAATAAATTTGAGTGCGCTAAAATTTCTATTAAATTGTTTAATTCAACGATATTGATTGGTAAAAGCACGTCTCGATGGCCATTTCGCTCCGATTACGTAGCTCAACAGAAAATTTATAAAAGTTTAGATAAACTAAACATTTTTTGGTGCAAATAATTCGACTTAATTGGAACAAGAAAGTCTAAAATTAAAGACAAGAACTACTTTATATTGGGTCTAAATTTTTAATCAACTGAAAAATTAATTTTTCTAGCACTTTTTAATGTTTTAATAATCAAGACTTGGTAGCACTGATATTATAGTTTGTTACTACGCGCTCATAAATGTAAGCATTGCGAAATGTATAAAAACAAATTAACGTTATAAATGGGTTTCGTCAAAATTTCGTACCGGTCTGTTTTAGCAAGGAACGGAATCATCATTAGTTCATATACTTACACAAAATAATTAAACGAAAACCCACAGTAGCACTAGTTTTTTGAACCACAAGCATTAACCAAGCGATGAATCAAGTTAAATTAGAACTATTCATATATTTATTCCACTAACCTGCTACCAGTGAGGTTCAAAACGTTTTTATAATTTTAAAGATTAAGAAGAGTTTATTTTTACTGAACGTGAGATGGCGCCAGCAAAATTTAAGAAAACAAAAATTGTGTATTGTGACCACTAGATGGCACGTTTTCGTTAAAAAAAGTATGTCAGCACAGCACACAATTTAGTATAAAACAACATAAACAAAAAATTAAATTATTTAAATAAAAAATCAAAAAATTTTCATTATTTTCGTGGTCTGATAATTTAACTTTATTACCCACCCTGTTTTGAGAAATTTCACTTAATTAAGACAAAAACCGGAATACGCTTATTCATATAAAAATTACCTCAAAATCTAATATGAAAATGTTTAGTAGAGAGAAACCAACAGTAATAGCCCGTTCAGGCTGCCACGAAATTAAGTCATTTCGTGATTTCGGCCGAAATCAACTTTATGTTGCATAATTTCACATATTACAGTTGCCCAAATCAACTTATTTTACCTTATTTCAACGAAATTAACTTGAAATTACGATAGACAACGCTGTTTTTGTGTAAAATACTACTTTGCGTGCAACCATGAACTTATTTACAAGAATACACGTATGTACACATACATTGATATATACAAACATGTATGTATAATAACATTAATGATGGATTATAAAAACTGCAAGAACAAACAATTTTAATTTATTTTTTGATATTTTTTTACAAAATTTCATGCAAAGGAATAAAATAATCGTAACATAAAAACGAACAGCTGTTTATGAAATTAACTCAAGTGTCAAATAACCCACTATAAGCACTCTAGATTTCGTTCGTAATTTCAGTTTGAAATAACGTAATTTCGTGGCAGCCTGAACGGGCTATAACAGTAATTAGGGCTGGCGGTTTCACTTTCTCATCATTTTTTTTTACTATTTTCTTCCAACTATGGGCTCAAGTTTGTTGATAAAATTTGTGCTGTATAATTGAATTTTATATAAAAATACCTCTTAAATACTCTTTTTGCTCTTAATGGTTGATATGATTGATATAAAATATATATTGCATGTGAACAGTATAAAAGAAGGAATTATCTGAATTTGCTTTCTTTTCAACCGACTTCAAAAAAAGAAAGAAGTTACAATTCGCCTGAATGTTGCCATTTTCGAACCAGTTTTAAAAATGTTTCCAGTTTTAAAAACACTCCATAATCTTAAAAATTAAAGGGTGTCCACATACAACATATGTGCATAGTTTTTACGTTTATTATGAGCTGTTAAGGGCACTTCCTTAAAGATAAAGCTACCAATGGCAAAAAAATAACATAAAAATAAATTTAAAAATTTAAGAGTGTCCCCGCCGAAAGTAAATTGACCCATACGGGCTTATCTTTTGAACCGTTATAGACAAAAGCTTGCTATGGCTTTTATTAAAATAAAAAGGTTGAACCTTTCAAGTTTATAGAAATGAAAAGCAGTGTAATAGCATGTTTCCACGGCAAAATGAAGCACTTGCTTCGCTCTTCGAATCACGATTGCGAAGCATGCTGTTTACACGACACATGCTTCATGCTTCGATTGGACGTCTGCACAAAAACTGAAACAACTTTCAAATAATTTGTTCAAAAACTTTATTTTTCGTTTTAATTTTGTGTGTTTGTAATTTATTTTATTTAAAATTATAATGAAATTAATTGTTTTTCGTATAACGCATATCCACACACCACTTTTAACATTGTTTATCTCTTTTTGTTTACTTTTATACAGCTAGTTCAGATAAACTTGCGATAAAAATTAGAGAAGACAGAAATTTCTCATGCTTCGCAAGTAGATTCAATATGAATCTACCATCTTCACTCTGATAATTTTGTATGGCGAAGCAAGTTGATTCGCTCATGATTGGAGTGTGAAGCAAGAATAGAGAGCGAAGCAGGTGCCGTGGAAACATACTATAAAAGGCTCTGTAACATTAAAACTAAAGCCCGGGGCACATAGAATCCGTCATACGTTAAACTTTGACAAATTCAACTGACAAGTCAGTTAAAATACATGTTTTCTTATGAGCGTTGTCACAATCAATACGTGTCCGTCAACGCAAAGTACGAGAGTTGGCCAACTTTTAACTTTTGACGTATGTTGAATACTTTGACAACTATCAACTGCTTCTTCTTCTCTGTTTTCTTTTAACTCTTGCTGTGTTTCAATTGTTTTTTGTGATTTTAATAAAACAATTTTGGTGGCAAACAATAAAATACAAATTTAATTAATTTAAAAAGTGAATAAAATACAAATTAAATTTAAAAGTGAATAAAAATAGAGAGCAAGCTTTGGTTTAACATCCGTCAGCAAAGTATTCATTGTGCCAACCTTATCCGTCGTTACTTTGACTTTAGTTGAATTTGTCAAAGTTTAACGTATGACGGATTCTATGTACCCCGGCCTTTAAAAGCTCATGTTGTTTTGTCCGTTAAAAATGTTTAATTGTGTATGGGTGGTAAGCAGAGCTGTATAAATCGTTACCTTTACTACCAACAAGTATAGTGTGTATATGTGTGTGTGGTAAAAAAATAAATTTATGTTGAGTCATGACTGCGTATGTAAATACGTTTTTGTTGGCTTGTCAAACAAAGTAGCCGCCTGGATGAGCTGCTAAAATGCGAATAAATGAGAATGAGCAGTTGACATTCTTTATAGTCTTCATTACAAAAGGAAAACGTTTACTGCGTTTAGAGAGGAAAGTGTAAAAACATATCAATAACAATAGTGGCAGTCGTTAGAGTGCTGATAATTAAAAACCCTGAAAAAGCTGCATGCATATTGTGATATCTCGAGCCATGACGAGTTGTTGTGGTCTGGATGGCTGCGTGAGTTAGACGTCGTCGAATAGAGAACGTCGAATAGATTAAGTCACATCGGAATTACAGACTATCAGGGTGTTATTGATGGCTTTGCAAACCGCATATTTAGTCAGAAAGCCATCGTTACTAAAAACCTAGATTAGCAGCACTGCAGACAGTAAAAAATAGGATTTTGACGTTTAAGAAATTGAAAACTTAACGTTGTTAGAAAAACAGTTTACAAAATATAAAGCCATATCTATTTCCCAATATGAATTTGCATTGTCAAAGCACGTCGATCAACGTTTTCCTAACAGATAAAAGTCAATATGTTAATTGCAACGAGCATAGGAAATATATTGAATTTTGATTAAATAGATTTTATAGAAATCATATTGTAACACAGATTTAGAATTTTTTAATTTTATGTCTGTATGTTTTTAAAGAAGAATATACAAACCATCTGTTTTGCATTTTGGAATATAATTGAAAGAAAAAAGAAAGCTATTTTTTTTTGTTTTATATACAATATATTTGTTCTTTCTAGATTTTTGTTTTCACAAATTTTAATAAACATTCATCAATTTTACCATTTATTTTGTTTTGCATTTATTTTTTTTTTGCATTTTATTTTTATTATTTATTTTACTCACTTTTTGTATAATTTATTATTTGGTTTTTAACCTTTTGTTAACAATATAAACAATATTATTTCAAGTTTTTTTTATATTTTTCTTAATTTGGGTGACAACGTGTAGTTACATTTTCATTAAAAAACAATGCATTATGAACGAAAATGAGTGAAAAATTTCAATACGTGTGAGAGTGGTGTGAGTGAAAAATTTATAAAAAATTTAATTCATTTGCTTCTTGTTTTTATCTTTTTACATTAATTTAATGTTAATTTATAATTTAGTTAGTTTTTCATTCGATTTATGTATTTATGTAGTTCTGTATTTTTTTTAATGAAATTTACTTATGTTTAAAATATTTTGAATTTTATTTTTGTATCCTTAAGAATTCTTGATTGTTGGCTACTGTGGCTTTTATCAGTGTTGTTATTTTTGTGGTTGTTATATATTATCTTTTTTTAGATGTTTTGTTTATTGATTTTTATTAAGTTTTTAATTTATCAAATCTATTTTTAATATTTTTCTATTACATCTTAAATTTAATCTACGTTTTATTTTTTTTTTTTAACAGACGACTATTGTTAAGTTTTGTCTCATTACATAATTTTTGCAGTATTAGTTTTAGTAATTTTTCTCTTTTCGTTTATATATCGCAAATTTTTTAAATTATTTACAAAGGTTCCATTCCTCATATTCCTATTTTTTATTAAAACGCTCTTCAGCTTTAGCTCCGCTTACATTTCTCCAGGAATCAATATAATTTTTAATGTCTGACCATAGTATAACCTGATGTACTGTATGCTATACGATTTTTTAAAATTACAACTATCGTTGTTTATCTCCTTGAATGGATGTGTATCCTTTTTATTTGGGTTGGCGAAAAACTTCCAAGTGAAAAATATTAGTACTAAACTGTTGTACAAGCCATTAGTTGCTCTATTCTCAATAAGAAATTTTTGAAGATTTTTATGAAATCTTTGGATATCAGAATGTGTTTGCCCACATATTTTTTGAAGTGAGTTACAGGATATTTATCCTTATCTTGTAGGTTATAAAGTTATTCTGCAAGATTGCAGAATCGGGAATATATGGCGTCTTATGAATTTTACTCGATCAACGAAAATTTCTGATATGTTAAGAAAATTCTGCTCTAATAAACGAGGTATAAACCATATGTTTTGAACATGGTTTGCTATTTAAAAAAGGCCACCGTTCACAAAGACTTCCCCCAACTTGGCTCCAACTTTACCTTCAATATCTTTGCTTTTCAAAGTTAGACAAAAATTTACACAGTCCGTTATGTGGGCATGTTACAGAATGCTTATTGTAGACTCAGGAAGTATAACTCCTGAAAGTGACCTTCTCCGACTAAAGTGCATAAGTTAAAAAAGTACATAGAACATATCAAACTGAACTGCTTAGAAACAATTTTTGAATTTAATACAAATTTCTTTATATGACTGAACAACTAAACATCAAGAGGGTGAAAATTTTTAAAACTGTCCAACCCTGGATATAACGCATACAATATGTGACGATATTATTAAGCTTAAAAAAATATATAGAATTTCTTAAAAATTAAAATGTGTTGTTCCTGTGTTAAAAGTTGACAACGTTTAATGAAACACTTTATTGGAATTAATCATACATTATTTCGTGTTCATTTTTGAAGTTAATCTCGGAACTAATTTTTGGTTTTCTTTAGAGTTGAGACTAATGTCACTTGGTAAATAGGAGATAACATTATTTAAATGTATTTGGCTGTATTGTTTTAGTTAAATATGATGAACAGAATTATCATACAGTAGCGCAACACATGCTCAGTGCTATAATTGCCATTCCACAGAATCAGTTGTTTAACACAGTCTTCGTAGATTGGATACAGTAAGTTTTTCGATTTTACATTTTTTTTCTATCGCGAAACAGGAGATATCGAAAGACCCTTATAGTGAACTCAGACATTTTTTGGTTTTTTAATAAGATGGAGTTTAACTGTTTCAGTTATTTTACGTTTATTTATTTTGAACTTTGAACGCTTTTCATTATAATTTCTATTAAAAGTCTGCGTGGCAGAAAGAAAGCACGTTGTCGCAGTAAATGTTTAGTTTAATTTGTGGCGACAACTTTGCACAAAAAACAACCCCTGTTATTAATTTTTCAATAATTTTAATCTAGTTTGTTTTTCATAT
Organism: Cistogaster globosa; assembly: GCA_937654795.1. NCBI lineage: Eukaryota > Metazoa > Arthropoda > Insecta > Diptera > Tachinidae > Cistogaster > Cistogaster globosa. The sequence continues at coordinate 119,829,582 of OW569403.1, forward strand.
TTTGTAAATAGTAAAAATTATAAAATCATTATTCGAATTGTAATATTAGTTGAAATAAAAGTGCTTATGTTACCTTTCCATTAAAAATCAAAAATTACAAAAGTAATTTATTTTGTTGGTTAAACCTATAAGGAAACAACCAAATTGGTGACCCCACTAAAGTATTAAAGATGGAAAGTAAAGCAACATCTGACGAAGAGAATTTTTCAACACCATCCGGTAGCACAAAATGGACTGAAAATGATGCTCGGGAAGTTTTTAGAGTTGGCGTCAAGCCACCAACATTTTGCAAAGAGCAACCAGACATATATTTTATCCAGATGGAATCACAGTTTGCAGTAGCTGGCATTAAAGCTGATGAAACAATGTACCACCATGTAATTTCGTCGCTGGAACCTCAGTACTTACTTCAAGTAGCAGATATTATACGCAACCCACCGCAAGAGGGAAAATATGATGCTGTAAAAAAATCATTGATTGCTGAATTTACCGACTCAGATCATCGGAAATTGAGGAAGTTGATCAAGGAGATTGAATTGGGTGATCTTAAGCCTTCCCAGCTTCTTAAACGAATGAAGGACTTAGCTGGCAACAAAATATCTGATGACGTGTTAAAATCATTGTGGATTGAACGTTTGCCAGAAACTGTTCGTTCTGTTGTTACTATCGTTGATGGCAGTTCGACGCAAATGGCTCTACAAGCGGATAAATTAATGGAGGTTCAAAATTATTCAACTATAGCTACAGTTCAACAAGATTTGACTTTAAAAGCAGAAATTGAAGAGCTGCGAAATCAAATAAAAGAAATACGTATAAGTCAGTTTGACAGAAACCGTTCAACACAACGACAGCGTAAACGTAGCAAATCAAGACCAAAAGTACGTTTTCCTTTTTGCAAATTTCATTATAGGTTCGGGAACAAAGCGCGTAAGTGCGAGGAACCCTGTCAATTTAAAAACTTGAAAGAGGAAAACTAACTTCTGCTCTGTCTTCGGCGGCAAACAGGGTAGAGGCAGCTATAAGCCGTCGTTTATTCGTAACAGACAAGAAAACCAAACTTCAATATTTAATTGATACCGGTGCAGACTTTTCTGTTATACCACCTTCAAATCGCAACATGCCACACTCTTACAATTTATACGCTGCAAATGGTACGCCGATAAAAACCTATGGCACAAAAATAATATCAGTCGACTTTGGTTTACGAAGAAAAATGGACTGGGAATTTCTGATTGCCGATGTAACCAAGCCAATAATAGGCGTAGATTTTCTACATGCTTATGATCTCTTAGTTGATGTACGCAAGAAAAAGTTAATTGACAACAAAACAAAACTTATGGCAAGTATAATTTTTGTCAAAAGCTATCACGAGCAGATCCATACTATTTCACCAGTGGAAAATGGTTGGGTTAAAAAACTTCTAGACGAATATGCAGATCTAACGCAACCTTTTAAATACACAAATAGTGTTGGACACTCAGGGACTTTTCACCATATAATTACCGAGGGTCCACCAGTATTCTCTAAGCCTAGACGTCTGAATCCAGAAAAACTAGCCCTTGCGAAAAGAGAATTTGAGTATATGCTAAAACAAGGAATATGTAGCCCTAGTAGCAGTCAGTGGTCCAGCCCATTACATTTGACACCAAAGAAAACAGCAGGCGAATGGCGACCGTGCGGCGATTATAGGCGTTTAAATGCAGTTACGAAGCCAGACAGGTACCCCATTCCGCACATTCATGACATAACCCAAAGGTTACATAACAAATCCATATTTAGTACACTTGACTTGGAACGAGCTTATCAGCAGATACCAATAGCACCTGAAGATCGAGAGAAGACTGCTATCGTGACGCCATTTGGTTTATTCGAGTTCAACGTTATGACATTTGGTCTCCGAAACGCCAGTCAGACTTTCCAACGCTATATGGATCAAATTTTTCGTGACTTGGATTTTGTCATTGTTTATATTGACGATATTTGCGTGGCATCATCTAATGAGGAAGAACACATCCGTCATTTAAAAATTGTTTTTGATCGTCTTCGGCAATATAACTTAAAAATAAAAGTTTCGAAATGTGTTATTGGAAAAAAGGAAATAAATTTTTTGGGTCATTGTATAACAAAAGATGGTATAGCACCTACAAAAGAAAAAGTTGAGGCAATCTTGGAATTTAATAAACCAAAACATACTTGTGATCTAAGACGATTTATAGCACTTTTAAATTTCTACAGACGGTTTCTTCCTAATGCTGCATTTAAACAAGGTAAGCTACAAAAGTTAATAAAATCCAATAAGAAAAACGACAAAACAGTAGTCGAGTGGGACGATGAGGCGACAGCAGCTTTTGAAGAATGTAAAAATAGCCTTGCTCAAGCAACTTTACTGGTCCATCCATCTTTGAATGCTAATCTCGTCCTTCATGTCGATGCGAGCAATTTTTGTGTTGGGGCAGCAATACATGAGGTAGTCGATGGTAATCTTCAACCCCTTGGTTTTTTCTCCAAAAGGATGTCTGATACACAAAAGAGATATAGCACGTTTGACAGAGAGTTACTGGCAGTCTACCAAGCTGTTAAATACTTCAAACATATGATTGATGGTCGTAATTGTATAATTTTAACGGACCATAAGCCGCTCACGTATGTATTTCAACAAGCTCCAGATAAAGCTACTCCTAGACAAATTCGTCAGCTTAACTTTATAAGCGAATATACAACAAATATTCAGCATATTTCTGGAAAAGATAATATCGTTGCCGATACCTTATCGCGAGTTGAAGCAATGTTCAATGATGACCAAGTAAATTTTAAAGAACTTGCATTGAGCCAACAAACCGATGAAGAATTAAAATTAGTAAAACAAACTTCCTCTTTACAACTAAAATCTGTACAACTGCCTTATTCTCAAGTACCTTTATGGTGTGATGTTTCAACAGAAAGAGTTCGTCCCTATGTAACTATTCCATTCAGGAAGCAAATATTTAAAGCAGTGCATAACATATCTCATCCAGGAAAACGCTCAACAGTTAGACTGATTACCGAACGTTTCGTCTGGAAGAATGTAAAAAATGATGTTAATAAAATGGTTGATGCTTGTCTGGAATGCCAAAAAGTTAAGGTAAATAAACATAATAGAAGTGCCTTACAAACATTCAGTGTTCCAAATCAACGGTTTCGCCACGTAAATGTCGATATTGTGGGACCGCTTCCAATATCAGATGGATTTAAATATTGTTTAACCTGTGTGGACAGATTCACTCGATGGCCTGTAGCTATTCCTATGATAGACATAACGGCGGAAACAGTAGCACGAGCATTTCTGAATGGATGGATATCTCATTATGGTATGCCAAGCATTGTAACTACCGACCAGGGTAGACAATTCGAGTCAAAGTTATTTAAGGAATTGACTCAACTGACGGGCTCCAAACATCTCAGAACAACAGCGTACCACCCACAGGCTAATGGCTTAGTGGAGCGCATGCACCGTACCCTTAAAAATGCGTTAAAATGCCATACAACAACCAAGTGGACAGACAGTTTGCCAATTGTATTGTTAGGTTTGAGAGCGACATTTAAAGCTGCTGAAATGGTATACGGATCTACAATCAGATTACCGTGCGAATTTTTTGAGCAACCAACAGAAGAATATATTGAAAGCGATTTCGTAAAGAATCTTCGAAACGTTATCAGCAACCTCAAACCAGTTCCAACGTCGAATCACTCGTCACAAAATATTTTTGTACAAAACAACTAGCAACCTGTACTCATATTTTCTTGCGAGACGACACGGTTCGAGGACCACTAAAGGCACAATACGATGGACCATATGAAGTCATAAATCGTACCGATAAGAACTTTGACATAAATATATCTGGTAGAATCGTTAAAGTAAGTATAGACAGAGTAAAAGCTGCGTTCCACTCAACGAGGACCTGAAACATGCTTCGGAGAACACAGAAAAAATACCAGGCTCCGAGCCTAATAAATATGATTCAAAAATTCCCAAAAAACAAGAAGATATTAAAAAAACACCACAGCAGCAACGTACAGAAAATGTATATATACCTAAAAAAATATCACAATCCGGTAGGACAACGAACATACCAAAAAGGTTCATACAGTTTGTTGGATAACAACCTTATTGGAAGGGGAGTAATGTGGCGACAACTTTGCACAAAAAACAACCCCTGTTATTAATTTTTCAATAATTTTAATCTAGTTTGTTTTTCATATTTTGTAAATAGTAAAAATTATAAAATCATTATTCGAATTGTAATATTAGTTGAAATAAAAGTGCTTATGTTACCTTTCCATTAAAAATCAAAAATTACAAAAGTAATTTATTTTGTTGGTTAAACCTATAAGGAAACAACCAAAAATTTTACTTATAGTTTACATTTATTTTATTACTTTTTTATTCTCAGACATATTTAACTGAGAAGTAATTTGCGATTTAATTAAAGTATCGTTTTTTTAAAGCCTCATAAAATTTATAAAATCTGAAATGAAACTTTAAATTTTGAGGCCATGTTGTTAATTTATATGCTTCATTTACATTTGTGTATAAATTTTACTTTCATTTGTAATATTTGTAAAGATTTCTTATATCGTTTACTTGAACTGACATCGGTCTGACAGCTGTTGTTGGTTGCTCACATCTTTTTCCACTTTCAAAAGCAAAAATTTCACGTTTGTTCTTAAAAGGATCGAAATGAAGTGGAGCTTTTAAAAGAGCTGGATTATTGAAAATCATTTCCAAATAATAAATAAATCTATTTTTTAAGAAACTTATATTTTTAAAAAGATATGTTTTTTGTAATTTGTAGGAAATTTTGTTTCAAGTAAAAAAACAAACTAAATTATAAGTTAAAATTAATATCTTAATACATATTTACTTATTTCATTTTATTTTATTTCTTTTATTATTTTTATACAACCCACTAAAATTTAAAATTTAAACAAATAAAATATTTCTGATTCTTATAATTAATTGTTGAGTTATTTTTTATAACTGAATTTATTAATTAAGCTGATCAAAAGAGCTTTGTTTTGTTGTGTTTTATATTTTTGATTTTCTTTTTATTTTATTTAAAAGGATGTTCTAGTCTAAATGATTACAATTAAGTAAAACTTTTTTGATAGGTAAATTAATTTTACTTTTTTTAATTCACTGTCTATAGATCAAGAAGTCAACAACGTTCGTGACAATATTTAAATAACATCGAATCGACAAATAATACGTTACGTCTAAAGAGATTATTTATCGGATCAATCAATACTTTGTGTCTTAGAGACGTCTCATTCAGTAAAATTTCTTAGCGGGTGCGCTGGCTATTTAAAGAAGTCGTCTTAATAGGTTTTGTGTATCGCATTTAGCTCCAAGTGCAAAAGGAATGTTGACTTCAAATCTCTAGTTAATGTCTTTTTTGATATTCTCTGGATGGCAAAGAAATTTTGATTTGCCTTCTAATGGTAAACAGGCAGGTCCAATGGGCGATATATATCTTATTGCACTCAACCGTATGGTAGCTAATATTTTAAAGAAAATGACTCAGTCTTGCTAGATAATTGTTAAGATTATTTCAAGTTTGTTTTTCTCAGTGGCCTTTTTGCTCTTTCACTGGTTTTTATTAAAAAGTATCATACAATGAATATTAACGTACTCTATCAGTGTAATTGAAAATTAATTAATAATACAAACAAAATAATTCAAACTTTATATTAAATTTTAAAACTGAATTTATTGATCTTCTTTGAATGCCATTAACAATTTGATGATGAGTAGGACTTTTTTAGTTTAGTTTTTTTTATTATTTTTTAGATTTTATTTTTTTATTGTTTTGTTTTTTTTATATCATCTTACTATGCAAACATGCGAACTTACAATTACTTTTTTTTGTTTAACCCTGTATTTTTTTTACAATTAGAATATAATTAACATACTTTAACTTTATCCAATTTGTTTTGAACAAATATTTTAAATCTACTTTTTTCGACATTTATCTGGCAACATGCGTTTTAATTATAGTTGTTTAAATTATTTAAAAGTATTTGTTTAAAATATTTATTGATTTTGTTTTTTTTTTTTGTTCATATTTCTTTTATGATTTTATTGAGAACCTTGAAGATTTCATCGAAATAAAAAATTGGAAAATAACAAACTTTTAAAAGTAAATTAAAGCAATTAAAAATAAAAACAGTTTCAAAATAGAAATGTAGAAAAAATTAGATAAAACAAATTTAAAAAAACCGTCCAATTTAAGCTCAATAAAAATGGTGCTATGTAGAATTGTATTCCAAGGTTTATTGCTGTTGCTTTGTTTGACGTTTTTTTTTTTCATATGGAATTTTTTGTGTTTAAATGATTTTGTTTTATAAAAAAGTCCGTTTAAGCAAAAAAGTGTTTTCTTCTTTCTTATAATGTAGTGCGTGAAGCCAATTGCATTTGGATTTCGTATTTTCATTTTATTTTGGTTTGTGAGTGCTAGATGTGTTATATATAGACTGTTTATAATTCTCATTTTGTTAATAATAAATAGTGTCTAAGCATTTTTTCTGTACAGATATTTTAATTTGCATTTTTTTTTCTTACATAAAAGGGATTTTGTATTTAAGCTAAAACGTCAACTTTCTTATTTCTTCCTATTCTAAATCGTTTTATTTGTGTTTTCTAAAATCCGGCGAACTTAATTAAAAATTTGGCTCTTAAAAATATTCATTTTTATTTAGTTTTTATCGTGTAGAATAAAAAATATGTGCTTAGGCTCTTTTATGTAGTGCAAAACGGCAAAAAGAAAATATGTATTTTTGAAAATAATAAAAATTGTTTAATAATTTTACGCTAATTAGTTAATAACATACAAGTTCAAAATTAATAATCACACCTTTTTTTAACTATCAAAATTAGATCTGTTTTTTATCTAACACTTTTTAGTAGGAAATTAAGAATTGATATATAAAACCTAGAGTTTATAAACAGGAGTTTAAATCAAATCCAAAAAACTGAAAACATTTTTAATCAAAAAAAAAAAAAAAAAAAAAAAACTAAAAAAAATTAAAAAAAAACTGAATAAATTTAAAGAAAAATAACCTTCAAACATTCTAAAATCCGTTAACGAATGTTCGATGTAATTATTAACTTGTTAATTTTGAATTTCAGATTTTTTTTCATTAGTTTAAAGTGCATTTAAGTAAAGCAGTTGTAAAGATTTAATGAGTTGAACTAAAGAAATTGTACTTCCGATTCGATTAATAGGATTAATTTATTACATGTCGAATATTTTTGCCTTTTGTGAACGGTAAGCGATTAAAATATTTGATATGAAATCTACATTGTTTACAAAAACAAACCAATGATGGCAAGAACAGTAGAAAATTTCATAAATATAAGGGAACTATTTATTTAAATCTCATTTCCAGGTCAAATTTAATGTTTACATTTTTTTCAAATCGTGATTTAGTTTTTCTCCAAAAATAGACACCGCAAGAGGCTTTGATTTTAAAATTGTTTAATATTCTGAATACTCCAGATGTCTTTATTAAATTATTAAAAAATCATTCCTAAACAGAGAAATACGGATGCAAAAGCGAGTGAAAAAGTTTTAGTCAATATAATAATAATATTAAAAATTGTAAATTAGAATATATGAAACATGCTCCAAATTTTAATTAAATGTTTTTATTATTATTCTTTAAGAAACTGTTACTTTTGTATTACTTACTTTCATAATAAAACTCTTTCCCCTGCGAAAAAAAATGCAACATTGAAACAAGAGTTGCAATCAGTACTGGCTGCTGTTCACAATGAATTTAAATAATATTAAAGCAGGAACTTACTATCATACACAATCATATGATTTAATCACACAAAAATCTAACAGAATTCTGTCCTACATTATCAATCGTAGGAAAATCGCGTTGCAGTTACCACACTATTTTACAAAAAAGATGCAAAAAACAAATGGTTTTAATATTTTGTTGTTTTTTTCTTCCCATCTTTAAAAAGTCAACTCTGAACTTATAGAGAACAGCATTTTATGAATTATTTCAAAAGATAAAAGATAAATCGTACACATCTGTCTCTCACATCACTTTTAATCCACGCTATCATTACTTTTTGAACACACATGCAATTTTTGACAGATCGTACGATTGAGTATGATAGTAAATTCTGGCCTTTAAATATTATTTCTTTCAGTATGTTATCACATTAAATCTACATATCTAATTTTAAAATGTGTCTCGTTGTTATTCTCCTCACTTTCTTCTAGTGTATTTGTGTCAGCATAATGCTGGGAACACAATTGGAACGAACGACGAATTTCGTCTTGCACGACGAATTCATCTGTAAAAGTTCGCTGCGTAAATTCGCAATGTGGCGCACAATTAGGACGAAAAAGTTACAGCTGTTATAATCAACAACATTGTTTACTGTCTATGACAAAAAAGTGTTACCATAGAACAAAAAATAGTTATACAAAAAATTAAGCATTAAGAAAAAGCCATTAGAAAGCAATTTTATGAAAAATAATTGTGGATGTTTAACTTAATGATGTATATTAAGAAATAAACAATAATTAAGGTAAAAGTAACTTTATTTACTAATATATTTAAAAGCTGAAAGGAGAAACGGCAACCCTGTTCCAATTTAGTCGTCGTTCGTCGGCGTAAGAAATAGAAATAAATCTATCGGAGAGTTCGTCACGCACGACGAATTTCGTCGACGGCGGTGTTGTGTTAATTTTCATATGCACAAATGTGTTTTATTTTTGACGGCGAATATGCGCAACGAAAAATTCGTCGTTCGTCCCAATTGTGTTCCTTGCATAAGTTCCATTTATATTGAGGCTAATGTGTTTTAGTTTAATATAAGAAAATAGCGGCAAACCTATAGTTTACTCAACTGTCCAGAACTGACTCTCTTTTACTTTGAGGGCATTGATTGAGCATTTCTTTAAGATGTTTCAAAAATATTTTAATTGAAATTTTTAATCGTTGTTAAGAAAGTTGTGCGCTCTAAGAGGTTGTTATAGTTGCATATGACCTTTCTGTTAAACTTTAATAAGGTGGTAAAAGGTAATTAATGAATCTACCAGACAATTTTATAGCTCAATATAGAAAAAAGTCTTAAGCGAAAACAAATACGAGATTATTAAAGAAAATGCTGCAGTGTAAGTGAAGAAAAATCAAAGTTTCGATATCTTGAATTTTTGTTAAGTGCACGAAAACGATGCTTTTAGAACTATCTTCATCGGTGTTATAATGAACTAATAGGTCAAAGTATGTTGGATAAAAATCGACAATCACAATTAGATCAGATCTGTATGTTTCTTTTAGAAGAAATTTTTTCACAACAAGATTCGCTACCATACTACCATACTCTGTCGAATACTGTATGTGTGTTCAAAAAGTATGAAAGATCTGTACGCTTTTATAATCTTTATAAATGAATTATAAAATGCAATCAGATTTTTTTAAGATTATAATTGGCACTTGCGACCCCGTTTTGAAACGATTTTTAAAGTAGGACAGAATTTTGTCACGTATTTTTTCGATAAAATCGTACGATTGTGTATGATAAAGAATCCTAGCTTTGAGTGGCCATACAAAGAGCTTTTGTAGTTCAACTAATTAATGACTAAGTTCAGCCCGAGCTAAGTCATGGAATTCGAATTTCGTTATAATTAAGATTCCGAATAAGCTGATAGACAGTATCGAAACCATCACATACAATGTGTATTCTATGGATATAAAATGTTGCAGGCCAAGAAGTGTTTCAATGAAAAATATTTTATGAAACTTACATAAGTAAAATATTTTAAATAAATAACAAAAACAAAAAAAAAATCTAACCAACTTACAATTTAAAAAATAATTTTCTTATTAAAAGATGCCATAATAACTACGTATACACACAAAATAACTAAAAGAATCTAACCAACTTATGTATTATAGATAATATTTAATTTAATTGAAATTAATTAAAGTACCTTATGGAGTAAAATATTAGTTTTTTGATAAAAATATTGTGCAAGAAAAAAACAATAAATGAAAAATCAATAAATTTGCTTAAAATTTTCTAACTACTCGAACATACTCAACATAAATAGAAAATAAAAATTGCACATTTATATAAAATATTTATATTGGATTTTTTCAAATTGTGATTTAAAGGAAGTGTTTTTTACATCCGACTTTTCAAATTTTCCGCTGTAAACTTGTACATGTCTGTGAGTGTTCTAAAACAATGCTATTGTAAAAGTCAGAAATTGTTTTATTCTGATCTGATTAATAAATCGGACATACTAATAAATACTCACAGCTTATGTAAGATGCAATTATTAACCGTTTAAAAGTTATCAACTGTGACATACGTGCGAACTATTTACGGACTTAAAAGTGATTTGCCAGATGTAAAAAAACTAGTGTGAAAACAGATTTAATTAATAAATTGTAACAACATAGTAGAAATAAAAGGAAAAATAAGGAAAATATTCAAAAAGGATTTTTTTGTAATATATTTAAAGTACCCACCAGCTCTTATTTCGATTATTAGCAAATAGAAATTATTTATTTTTTTTTAAATAGTTCAGTCAAGAGAAGTATGAATTGTTAGTACGATCATATCTTGAGAAATAAAATTAAAACTCGATTTTTTATTTGGCTTTTTAATAATATTTTTTAATAAAAAAACAATTTTCCAATTTATTTTAAAATTTTAGTTTTACAAGAAAGTAAATAGTTGTACATTTAAAAGTAAATTAGAAAATTAATATTAACAACATAAAAGACAACATAAGAGAAACAAGCTCACATTAATTTTTACATATATATTTTTTTTAATTTTTTTTTTTTTTTTTGAAAATTATTTACAACTTGCAACAGAATTACACAGCTTTTCATTTGTTAATGCAGATTTAGCTAAATAAGCAGAAAATATGGACTGAGCACCAAAATGATAAGGGCACTTACTTTTTGTTTAGTAAAAAAATCAAGTTCTAAATTGTAGGATTGCTTCATCGCCTTCAGTTATACTCAAGCAGAAGTATTTAAAATTATTTGAAATCAATATTTTTAACTTTAAGATAAAAGTGTTAGTTCCGAATATGATTGATTTTTTTATATGCAAATAGAGTAGAACGTATTTTTAGTTAAATATTAAAACTGTTAAATGTCAAATTGGTGGCGAAGCGAAAAGTAAGCATAAGATGACAGGCAGTGGCATCAAAAAACAAATTAAAGTATCGTCTCATTTTATCATTGTAGTGCCCTCTGTAACTGTAAAATACATTTAGCAATAACAAAAATATAAAAAAAGAAACACAAAAAACAGTAAAAGACATCAATTTGAATGCTTAAAATAATAATACAGTAATTTTTCTATAATTTGTTATTATATAACAGTTTACTGTTATAATAACATGCCTTATTACTAAGTTTTATGGATTAATATTTTTGTTTTACTTATTTTAAAATATTTTAAAAACTTATTTTTAGAAAGACTTAAAAATCTAAAAGTGTATTTTATACATGTAAACAGCTGTGATCATTAAAATAGCAGACTGTATAAAATAATTTCTTATTATCCAGATATTGTGTTAAGACTTCGCCCAATAACTACACAACTTTCTATCGTGTCACTTCCTAATGGAGTAGTGAGCCCCCAAAATCACATTAGCCAAGTTTGAAAATTTATAAAAAAAAATCAAAAGTCATAGTTGTTTCCTATAAAATAAAACCAACGAATTTGTAGAAGAAATTTTATTCTAATGAAGAAAACACTGATGATCCATATCCACACATATATTTTTTGACATTGAATAGCTTCTCTACAACACATCGAGATCAGAAGTAATAAAGCCGAATAATGTTTTCTGTCACTTAGAGGAATAGGTGCACCAGAGCATGTAACTTTGATTGTTTATAACTTTGATTTTGTTTTTTTAACACAAAGGGATCAATTAATGGACTCAAGTCGGCTGTGGCAACACGGCTACCTGCCTAACCTTGCTGTTGGTCTTACAATTTTTATTTATTTGCGGCTCATTAAAACAAAATATCACTGGCAAGATATAAAGATCTTAGTCCAAACAGTAAATTTAAGAGCGTGAATGCCTCTACCAATAAGTAAGCAGAATTTAAAGGTTTTGGTCTTTAATCATCGTATACACTAGATAATGTAGAAAAAATAATTGATTTTTGAGCGCTCAAAACTTTTAATCGTCTTTTAACGGATCTAAAGAAATACCTGTACGATTAGCTTTTTAATATACGACTGATACGTTTTGCTCATATTCTGAATAAAGTTCTATTTGGAAAATATAAAAATGCTGTATTTTTAGTCCATGATACTTTCTTCAATTAGAATTGTAATATTGCCACTTAGTGATCTATAAAGCAGGGGTTCTCAACAAATTCCTGCTCACGGACCCCTAGGAAACAAATTTTTTTTCGCGGTCTTCTCTGAAGCCCAAGTTCGAAATAAAACTTTTATTATATATGAAAACACTGCTTTTTCTGTTCTTCATGCGGACCCCTTGGATGTTTGATACGGACCCCCAGGGGTCCACGGACCCCCATTTGAGAACCGTTGCTATAAAGTGATATTTTACTTTTTTGTTATACTTTTTTAGGGAGCCAATTTTACTGAAAACCGTGTTTCATATTTCAACATAGTCACTAGATTCATTCAGAGGAAAATTTGATAGAATTCTCTGCTACTAAGAAAAAATATGTATGCAGTCCAAAAGCAATCTGATCGCACAGCAATTTATATTTCTTATTTTATAAAAATTTTGAAAAGGTTAACAATACGGACAGATCTTTAAAAATATATGCACTAAAATAATTTTACAAGATAAAGGCCACAAAATTATTAATGATTATTTTTAGAGGGAAAGTTTTCATATATTTCTTAGTCGTTTTCAAAAATATTTTTTTTAACCCACCAGCAGTGAAACAGTGACAAGTGACATTCCCATCAAATGTTGTCATAGCACATGGTAACACTGATTCGAAGTTGTAGAAGTAAATTTAAGAGAACTATGAGAGTTTTGTGGGTTCTCGTTATTAAAAAAAGTTTCATGTCTTGTTGTAACGCAAGGCAAGAACTACAAACAACTTTCTTATTTAAGAGACAAATATTTATTCTTTACAGAAAGCGATTTCTAGTTTCACCGACGTGAACAAAATCCTGTCTGACGTTACCCGTTCAGTTACAAAAAAAAACTTATAAATGCATTTCTGTGACGTTTTATTTGAAATTTCAGTTACCAAAGTTCTAAGTTTTTTTAGAGTTTACTTGATTATATCTGCTATTTGTCTAACCACTTCTGTATATATGTGTATGCATATGTGTGTTGTTAAATAAAGTCTTAAATATATAAATATAAATATGTGTACCTAATATTACTTACACTATACAGACATACATATGTATACAAATATTTATGAAAGTGTACATACAATTAAGGTTTATGTATGTATGTATGTGTGAATGAGCATCTTGTTTTTCATTTTTAGTGGTTTGGTTGATTGATTGATTGGTTGTTTTAATGGATAAATTTACCCTCAAATTATTAACTACTTCTTAAAATTGTTAACTACGGCATAGTTTATTCTGTCTGTTTACTATTTCAAACTTAATACTCATACATTTTAAATATATAACATCTTTGGCTCACATTTTATTATGGGTTTAATGAATTATAATGTTTAATATAACAAATCACACTTTTTTTGTTTTTAAACTTTAATTTCGTTATTAGGGGGCAGGTTTATAGGTCAATTATTTATGTTACTTTTAGCTTCATTCTTAATTTTTTCGTAGTATCTCTTCGATAGAATTCTACATAGCCATTGCCATTATGGAAAAGATCCTCATCATCTTTCTTATCAAGCGTTTAGAAAGCCCTTTAATTCGTTTGATATTTTTTTTGGTTTTTGATAAATTTACGTAGAAAATTTTTCGTGATATCGTTTTATTTATTTCCAATTTATTTTGTTTTATTTAACATATAAAAACACAAACATCATCAAGAGAGGTGAAAATGGAAACGGAAACGGAAACGCAAACGTAAATGTAAACCATAACGATAACGTAGTAATGTAAAAAGATATAGTTAATATGCAAAGAAAAAGTAAAAAATAAAAAGAGAAAGAAAATTTTGTAATTGATTAGTAAAATCTTTAAGTTTTGTTCTTAAAACTAAAATATATTTTATTTTGGCATTTACTCATCCTCCTCTTCACGGAATAGGTAGGTGCTCCAGTAGACCAAATTGAATAAGGCGAAGACCAGGGGAAATGTTATTCGTGAAATAACATCGATTCTCTTCGATCTAGAACATTGTCTTGAATAAATATTTAAGGTATAAAAAGGTTAATTACCAATTTTTAGATTGTCTTTTTGATTTTTTGGTTGTGTAGATAAAACTTTTCAGTTAAAATATTAAATAACATTTTTTTCATTTAATGATTTATAAATTATTATTAAATATTACAGCAGGTTTCAAAAATAACAATAACCAACAGTTTTGTTAATTATAAAAATAAAATTTGTTTGTTTTAACTTTCAAAATAACAACTACTTTTGTATAAAGGAGATATTTAAATAAAATAATGCATAAGAAACAAAACATCACAAACTCAACCAAAGGAATGGCAATTAGTATATTATTGTTTGAAGATAATTTACCGTGATACCGTTATTAATTGATAATAAAATAATAAAAAGTGCTAATTCGCTGTGCAGAGCATACAAATTATTTACATTATCGTCAGCAGCCAGTGCTGAGAACAAAATAATAATTTTTCACAGTTGCTGATTCCTTATTATCTCCCTCTCTAAGCCAAAATAGATGCTCAATTATTATTATTATTATTATTATTATTATTATTATTATTATTATTATTATTATTATTATTATTATTATTATTATTATTATTATTATTATTGTTATTATTGTTGTTGTCGTGTTACTTTTCAACCTCTTTGAAGTCGAAGAGTACCTTTCCTGGGCTTTGCCAAGGGATTAGGCTCTGTTGGGGCGTAGACCATGTGCTAGCTCGTTTGTATCGGCTTCTTGCAAGAATCGTCGTACTCTATTGCATGTATTCAGGATCACAGACTTTTGCATAATTTCTAGCGCATCACTAAGATTATGCTTTTTCAACTGGAGAATAAGTTGTTTCGGTATCAGTCCTGTGGCGAATTGCATTACTGGCGATATGTTCACTCTTTCCACATGATACATTGTTTTGAGTTCATTCGCAAGATTTTTCAATTTTTTATATTTTTTATTTTTTTATTTAATCATTTAGATTTTGTAATAAAAATGCCTTATTGACCAAAATATATTAAAATTGATTGCAAAAGAGTTAAATCAGTTAAATCAAATAACATTTCAGTTTAATAAAAAAATTAACAGAAAAAAATACCATAATGTTCCAAACATCTAATATATAATATCACTCCATTACTAGTATTCTAACACTAACCAGCCTTCAATCTATAATACCACCAAGTGGTTAAAAGTTTGAACGTCCATCTATATCGGCGAAAAGTACCTAATTATTAATAGATTAAAGAATATTTTGATTGTGATTAATATATTGAATTAATTTTCTCTGATATACAGCAAAGGAAACAGAAAACATTTTTAGATCTATTGGTAACCGATTCCACAGGCGAGCAGTTTTTATTAAAAATGATTTTTCAAAAATCAAGTTGTTAATTCTAGGAATAAATATTTGCACATTTCTAGAGGAGTGTGTAAAATTGAACAGACTCACCAAAGATTGTGGTGTTGAATTTTAAATAATCTTATAAAACTTCAACAAATATTTTAAAAACAAAAAAATTTTAAACGAGCAATTTAAAAAACGTTCAACATACGGTGAAATGTGGTTATAACTCTGTTAATTAGAATTAAATAGTCTTTGTCGAAAAACAAAGCGTGCAATCTTGTTTACTAAGAGTTTGACTCTTTCAATATTTGAAGAAGTTGTACATAAAACTATTTCCATACAATAAGAAATTTGTGACATTAACAAAGCATGCGCAACTCTATATCTGACATGATATGGCAAGTATATGTTCAAGCTGTATAATCGGCGGAGTGTGAAACATATTTTTGAATATAAGTTATTTATGTGGCATGAAAAATCAAGTCTATTATCAGATGTTATACCTAGTATTTTCAGTTTATCGACCACCTCGAATTCTCTTCCTCTAAAACGAATCATTGACACATCACAACATAATGAACCGAAATTCATAATTTTGGTTTTATCAGCATTTAGCACCAACGGTTTTGAACTCATCCACGAATCAACTTTATTTCACACTCAATTAATTTCTAGTTGCATTTTATCTGAGCTATAACTATGAACCAATATTTGGATATTATCAGCAAGCGCATACATTGAACATGTTTCTGATGAAATAAGATGAAATAACCTGTTTAGGTAAATTGAATATAATAATGGACCTAAGACCGACCCCTGTGCAACACCATGCTTTACTTCTCTCAGGTGTGATTGAAAACCACCAAATGATACAAATTGTCGGGAACACGATGAGCGTGAAAATTGAAATTCCCCTGATAGTTTTTTTTTTAAGTTTTAGATGGTTAATACGGTTAAAAGCTTTCGATAGGTCTAATTATATCCAAGTAGTAGTCATGCCTCTATTTAAATTATTCCCTATTGATTCCGTAATCCCCAATAAAGCAGATGGCGCCCCACAATTACGACGGTAGCCCGCTTGACTGTCATTTAGTAAAGAATGTTGGACGATATGATCCATAATTTGTAATCTGATCACATGTTCAAACACTTTGGATATTGCAAGCAAAATGCTAATAAGCCTCAAGTTCTCGATTTCCATTGATGTTCAAGTCTTTGGTATTGGCACAACTTTCGCCAGTTTCCAATTTGTTGGAAATATTGAAGTAGTAATGATTGCATTAAATAAATGTAGTATATAGTTCTCTATAAATGGTAAAATTAACTTTAAAAATTTTAGTGGAATACCATTAACACCATAAGCGTTTGACTTAATGTTATTTACTGCTATATGCAATTCAGTAAAGCCAATGCATCTAAACGAAAAACTTCCGTTTACATCATTTAAATCAAAATATTCTACAGATTCATATAAGTCGCTGTCTAATCCTTGCAAAAAATAGTTATTCGTCTTATTTATATTTAATTGCTTATTAGTGGAATAATTATCATTGGTTGCTGTTCTTAAGCGGTTCCACATCATTTTAGTATCTGCATTATTAAAAATGTTTTTATAGATACTTTTTTTATTTGACGAATTACATTCTTTGCTTTGTTTCTATATTTACAATATATTCTCCATTTGTCATTAGTAGGGTTCGCTAAGTATCCCTTGTATGCTGTATCTCTAAGTGACTTTGCGTATACTATTTTACGGGACTTCATCCAGTCTATTTTTTGTTTAATTTTTACTTTAGATATAGGAACCAGAGAAAACATTTTAGAAATTAAAGCATCAATTATTTTCAACTGATTATTAACATCAATAGAGCCATAAAAATCAGTAAAATCCTGATCCAATATACATTGATATAGTCCCGCACTATCAATTAGTGAGTAATTTCGGTACTCAACATACATTACAGGCTTGTTATTACAAATAGCTTTAGGTAAGTCATAGATAAAGGTATGATTAGATAATAAAAGGGGACACTGCATTTGCCTCGTTGACTTTAGAAGGGGTTGACCACTTAATAGAAAATAATGCAAAAGAGTCATTGTTTTGTGTTGCTTATCAAAATGAGTCGGAAGCGAATTGTGCCTTACAGAAAGATTTAAGCGACTGCATATAGAACGAACTTTTCCCGCCTTTACATAATTAAAAAGATCAGTGTTGAAATCTCCAACAACTATTATATTACTATACCATTCAAATATATCACAGGCTGCACTCTCAAACGCCTCCATATTACCGTTTGGTAAATAGACAACACCTATGAGAATAACTAAATTTGAAATTGATGCTTTAATGAAGAGCATTTCGCATTCATTATATTGTGATCGCGTTTTTATAACTTTGTGTGTGACTGATTTAGAAACATAAAGTCCTACACCTCCTCCTCGGCCATAATCGCACGCCCGGTCATTCCTAAGAAACGTATAACCTTCAATACTAACAGCACCGTTTGGCACCTCTGGCTTAAGCCATGTCTCCGTAACAGCAACAATATCAAGAGATGTACCCTGTATTAAATTTTGAAACTCATCAAATTTAGTTGGGTATGGTGATGGTTTTGTGCTTTGACAATTACAGTGTCCTACTTTCAATCCAAAACTCAAATACCCTAAATATTTTTTGCGCTACGCCCATCGCCGATAAATGGACCTAAATTGTTGTTAACCAATATCATACATAAATGTTATAAATTGAGGCTGTATTAATGGAATAAACAAGTTTTTTATATATAAGAACTTAAACATATGTATGTGTATATTTCGTTACTATTAATATGGAAAGCTATGTCTGTAATCATCGGTCTGTCCCAACAGAACTTACATCTACTCTTTTCGATCACTTATAGTATGGAAGTCTTTGCTTTGTACGATTATTTTGCACGCCCAAGCCTTGGTATATAATCTTCGCTACCTGGTTATGTCTTATTGTGTAATCATGTAATGCTAGGCTCATGCATCTACCTATGATATCATCAACGGTTCTGCATTGTTCTGGCATCGGTGACATAAGTCATTTTGTAGGTTATTCCGTAGTATGAACTTGCGATAGTTTTTAGTTGCTATAACCTTATCTTGTATAGCTATTGTAAAACCTTTCGTTATCGCAAAAAGAGAACCACGTTAAAGCCATAAATTTGAGCTGGGTACGTTAATGAAATTTTGTGATAGTTGCAAGGAATGAATTTACGCATACTCTTGTTTTTCCATACGTCTATGCGCTGTTTCCGCGAGAGAAAATTTGGCGGTATTTCAATCTAATTTGATTTCAGAGTATATTTCTTTTCTGCTGTATAAACTGTTCGAAATAAATCTGAAGTTTCGGTTTGACTTCTAAAGTAGTCTCTTAAGCTGTTAATTTGCGAAAAATGCAGATTTGGAATGTCTAAGAATCCTCTTTCTCCATCTTTATAAGATAAGGTGATTCTTTCGATTGCACTCTCGGATGATGACACTAGAAATTAGTTATGGTTGTCCTAAATAATGTTGGATCTTATTAGAGTTTTTATTTTACCAATTAACTACACTAAAGGAATACGCAATCGCGAGAATAGTCCAGATATTGATGGCTTTTCGCTTATTACCAGCATTTAAATGAGACTTAAGAACTTTTGTTAGTCTCTGGTGGAACTTGTCTTTCAGATCTTCTTCAGTTCCGATTCTTGAATACCTTTCAGTTGTAAGAAACCAAGGTATTTGTAGTTTTCTTCTTGGCCCAGGTTGGCTTAGATGATATTTTCTTCTAGATGATAGCCCTCGTTGTTGGGCTCTACTTTTTTTCCTGTATATGGGCCATTTTGCATTTTTCAATACCGAATTCCATTCATATGTCATCACAATAGTTTTTGACTAATTGTATCCTTCGACACATTTTTTCATTACAATTATTAGTGTAAAGTTTAAGGTCATCTACATAAAAGAGGTGATTGAAAAGAACTTCATCAGTTTCTGCTTTCAACTTAAAACCCAGGTTAAGAATTTTAGCATTCTGCTCAGTGGATTCATACAGAGACAAAACCAAAGGGGCTAAAGATATCTCCTTGGAAAATTCCACATTTGATGGGTACAACTTGTCATTGTTTTACATTCCATGTTTCCATTGTTACTTTCATGAAATTTATAATTCTTGAGTCAATTTTATATGTCTCAAGATTTTTTGAGGGTATGTATGCGGGAGACTATCAAACGCTTTTTTGTAGAAGATGTATCCCATGTTGAGGATATGCTTGCTCTGCTTGATGAAATAGAACGGAGTCAATTGTTAATTTTCTTTGCAACCCATTGAAATTTTGGCACATCCTTTCTTTTCCTCCGTTGTGAGGTTATATTTGACACAGTTATAAAGACGGTTAGCAAAGATCTTCGTCAAAAGTTTGTTCGTCGTCGAAGGGAATGTAATTGGGAGGCAGTTTGCGGGATCTAATTATTTCCTTTTGAAATAAAATATGTATTGCCCATCAAGAAAAACGAAAGGATTTTATGAGGGTCTCTCAAAAGCCTTGTAAAGAACACTACAAGTAGCGAATGCGCTGGTTTTTAATTCATACATTGTGAATTTTATTGGAGCCAGGTGACTTCCAGTTACTTCTTTCCCGTATTGCTTTCTACACTTCTTCAGCAGATACATTGGTGTTCTGCATTTCTCTGGAACCTATACAGTCATAACCATTCCGTATCAAGTTTTATGTTCTCAGTTTTCTTTAGGGTGGTCGAGATGACGAAAAAACTGCTCTTGATTTCTTTTGAAAAGAGAGTTTTACAATTTTCGGGCTCTGATTTCTTTATATCTTTCAAGACGTTGAGAATATGCTGCAAGTTGTTGTGTTTTTTATGTTTGATTTCCTTTAACGCATTTTCTGTCAACTGTTCAGGATTTTCCAGGATTTTATTCCATTCGCATAAGATTAAAGTCCTTCTATATGCTGTCTAATCTTGTTTTTTTATTTATTAGACGTCTTTCCCAGGCTGGCATGCTTCTCGCAACGGCGGTGCAAAAGATTCAGTATAGACTATTATTTTTTTTTTCTTATTATTTTAACTACTGCTACAGTGCCGGAGTATATGAAACAATGCACCTGGTGTTAGTTTGTTGCTGAAGCCAGATAGGTAGGCAACATATCACAATGAACAATATTCGTTAACTCATTTACTCTTCTGTTTTTGTAGCAGTTGCGTTGTTCGCCGAAGTACAGTTATTATATATGCCTGTCATTTGGAAACTATTACTTCAGCTTTATTTTCGTTAATATTTTCGGTTTGCTGAGTTGCAGAAGTCCCCTGAATGGCATGGTAATTTTCTATTATCATTATTATTATTATTATTATTATTATTATTATTATTATTATTATTAATGTTATTATTAACTGATTTTACTCCATATCATGGCCGCAGAATACCAGTACAATATTATTCCAATTATTTCTATTTGCACATATTGTTTCTAATTGATGACTTAATATTTTTCCTGGAAGTATGTTGGTGGCATTTGCCATAAAAATTATGCAGACATTGTTAGCTGGCTTCGATGGAATATGACACATCTATTCCACTCTCTTTTATGAATTTCTTTTGCACTTGACTTCATATTGTTTCTTTGATATAGTGCGGATAAAGTTATCTAATTATTTCTCAACCATATGCGTGGCATATATCGCATCGATCTGTTAATAAAAGTCTGGTTTCATTGTTTCTTCTGCTTCATTAAATTTAATTTAAAGTTTTTGTCCTTAATAAGCTCTCATATTTCCAGACCTACAAAGATTTATTTTATATATTTGCATCACTGATGTGGAGGCAAAGAAGCATTCACTTTCCTTGTTTATAAAGTTGTTCAGTGGAGCTACTGTTATGAAAAGAAGTTTTTAAAGAATTTTTCCTCTCTAAACCACTTTTTACTCATGCAGTTAATCCTATCCTTTCACACGTTTCGTGTATGATTAAGCTTTTGTTTGTTTTTTTTTGCATTTTCTAAAGTATTATTTTTTTGAGTTCTAAAAAGATTTTAGTTTATTTAGCAGCCTTTATAATTCTCATTTTTATTGTTTAAATGAGGTTTTCTCTACTAAAGGCTGTAAAAGGTCGGCTATATAATATTAAAAATCGCAGCTTGTATCCGTCTGTTTAACTCTTTAAGAAAAAATTGTTTTTGTAATAAGGTTTTCCATTCTGGGGTTGAGTGTATTACAAATCATTCAAAGGTAAAAAACAAATAATATTTAATCAAACATTTCAGGCAAAAAAAGAAAAGATATAAATAAAATATTTAAACTTAATTTTTTTATTTAAAAAATCTACAAAAAAATTAAAACAAACAAATTGAAATTATTTTTTTTTATAAAGAAAATACTTTAAGCAGGCAGATAAAAATTATAAATAAATAACATTAAAATTATTTAAATATATATAAAATCCTATTAAGGATTTCAAACATTATTTATTCAAAGCATTAAAAATAACAAAACAAATCCTTTAGCTCAATTATTTTATAGGTTGGGTAAAATTTTTATAATATTTGAGGTTATTAACGATAAAACGAGTAAAGTAACAATTGTTCAACATTAAAGCCAAGAAATTAAATGTCAAAAGCAATGCACAAATCACAACATCAAAAAGGAAATCCAAAAAGATAAAGAAAGAAGGAAGTAGAAATAGAAATAGAAAACGAACAACAGAAACAAAATCTTTGCATACTCACACGCACAGTCAGTCAATCAATTTCGCATACAATCAGCAGGAATCGATATCATTGACTGCTTGTGCCAGTGATTGTATGCCGGTAATGTTCTACGTGTTTGTTATTTACCTTGTGGGAAACTTTGACAGCCAAGTCTTGCAGCAGTTTGGACGTTTTGGTGGCTGCATATGAACTTCACACTGTCTCAACTTTTCCAATGCCAATGGATCACCCGGATGACGTACCAAAGGTTTCTAGGTTTGTATTGGTGTGATGATGAGTGTTATTGTTGTTGATGGTGTTGAAGTGTTTCGTCATTATGTTTGGTGTTTTAAATTGTTTGTTATTTAAGAATTGTTTATGGTTTTTGTTAGAGTTGTAATTCAATAATGATAAGCGAGCAGCATGGCGTGAAAATGTTTTTACAAATTATCAACGGAAGGCAATTTTAAAGAAAATAGAAAGAAAAAGTAATTGGTCATGTTTTAAATAGTTTTTGATAAGCTTTTCTTATAGAAACTACTAAATTAAAATAAATAAAATAAATTTTAAAATTAAACAACTTTCTACAGTAGTGGTGTGTTGGCATCAGCAACAAAAATTTCTATAAATTTTAATTAAAAAATTTTTTGTACTGCTCTGTTTTACCTTTTAAAAAGTAAACTTATTTAACTCAATAAAAACAATTAGCTAAACTAAAGATCTTCCGGTATCTGTTAATACAATTACCCCTGTTTTTAAACAGATGGTAGCTAACATTCCACACACCACACTTTGTTATTGGTGAAGTCGGTAATGTCTCAATCTCTCTTTTACCAGAAACACACGGGAAACAAAAACATTAGCTTGTTTTGTTACACATATAAAATGAATTTCAAAATCGTATTATCTTAAAGAGTTATTGCACACACATCTGCATCTAACTTTATGTAGGCGTTGGTTATTTTTGTTTTGCTCATCACAGCAACACATCAAACTTATCACATTTAGTTTAATTTCAAAGAAGAAAGAATTTATAATTTGAGTTTAGTATCCCTTTTTTCTTGACGACTACTGCATATCATTTCATTGCATCAGTTTTTTTAAACTAAAACATTAAGGGATTTCACGATGGGTAGTGCAAACTGTGCAAACGGTTCAAATGGAAGCAAATATGCATCGTTTTTCTCAGTACAACAATAAAGTATAGGTAGTTGAAATTTACTTCGTTTGCACTGAAAAAACTCTGCGCAGCAAAATTTGTGCATATTCGCTCACTTAAAAAAAAAAAAAATAAATAAATAAAAATTGTTGACATATTTTTGAAAAGGAAAAATTATTAAAAAACATTGTTTGTAAGCACTATATGCAGCAAGAAAATATAATTAAAAAGTAGGAATAAAAAAAAACCATTATCCACTGAAAACAATACAAATGGTTTTGTTCGAGTATATTCTCTCTCATTCGTAGGTTTTTCAGTTCGTATTCTATACTTGCTGTGTCTCTTATTTAATTGTTTTCCCTTCATGAGATCGATTTGAAAAGAATTTCTTCTATAAGGACTAATAATAGTAGATGACAGAGGTTATGCTCCATGTCTCTAGCAATCTACTGATTCCTGTAAAATATGTTTCACTTTATTATATAGAATAAATAATTCTTATAACTTTTTGCGTCATGAGACTTCCAGGATTTCCCAGTACAACGTGTCGATTTATATGCATAAGGTCGCAAACTACTTGTACTTTTAAAGAATATTTACGAGTCCGAAAAAAATGATACTGGACTTAGAACAAAAGTAGCGTCTAGAACGATTTTACTGCCATCGATGTATCCAATACAAAACGGTAGTTCGTCATATGTGGCTGCAACAATAGCTTGCCTCTCACCTTCATCTGGCCAGAATATCAACGCGTCTTAAATTTTAAAACTGCCTAAAACACACGTCTGGTTACTTTGTCTATTATCCCTGTGTCCCCAACTCCAAACGGTGCCCCAATGTTTTTTAATGACGCACCTTCTCCCAAAGACCTCAATCTATAATGGACTATAGCCAATTGATAAGGAATTGGAAACTGTTTTGGTGAATGCAAGTTGTTTAAAACGGAGTCATCAAAAACAAGTGAAACAAGCCCATCAAATTCTGTACTGTTAACTGTTATCATTTGCAGGAACCTGTTACCATCCAGTACGGTTAGAAAATTTTGGGACCACTGATAAGACTTTGGAACAAAATTTAAAACTCCACGGCAACATAATAAGGCCACTAAAATCGTTTCTTCCTCCAAATTTAGAAAATCATAACGCTATTTTATTTCGATTTATTTTTTTTTGTGCCTTCATAATCTGCAAATTCAAGAGAACTCAGATCATTTTTTATAAAAAAATTTAAATTTTTTTCTCGCTGCTTCTGGGCATTGTTAAATAGTAAATAAAAATTTTTTAATTTTATGTTTTTATATGTTTTGTATATTTATTTTTGCTTTTTGAGTAGTTGTGAGATTTTTTAAACAAATGAAGGTTTTTTTTACAAAGATGCAATATATTTTTTAAAAGTGCACTCATGAACTACTTTAATATGCACAGCAAATTTACAATATGCAAATTTGCAAAATTATCATCGTGAATACCCTCAATAAAAGAACCAAGTTTGATGAAAGTTATTAAAATGGAAGACCCTCCGTGGAATAGGTTAAAGAATAAAAAATATAACTAAATGTTAAATAATAATTTATAAGTCTATTAACCAAGATTCATTAAATCAATATATACCATTGCAAATGTTGCATTGCTGTCTGTATCCAATAAATCTGAAGCAGCATCTATGCTGGCCTGCTCCAAATCCCGTCTTTTCTTTTTCATATTTTCCTTGTGCATATCTGCGGCCCGATCCGTATATGTTGCATGTGGTAGAAAATGTTTGACAAGAATTTATTTGTTCCACAACAAAATGCATTTGTATTTTGATTGATAGTGTGAGTGATTGATTTAAAGTTTTTTTCATACAACACAAAAATAAAAAAACAAAATTTTTATATAGATACACAGTAGAGTAGTGTTAATTGTAGTTGTAGTTGTGGTAATAGTTGTAGTAAAAATAAACAATTGAAGTTTACAAAAATAGCAGCAAAATTTTAGTAGATGTTAGTAGAAATATTAGAATTTTTAGTTTTTTTAGCAGTAGCATTGAAGAACGAACGAAACACGATTTTTTCGTTTGCGGAGATTTTGTTATTATAATTATTTTTAAGTAACACCGACATATTCACACATACATTCATATTCATAAAAATAATGGAAAATTTTTGCAAAACAAAAAATTCAGAAAAGAAAATAACAAAAAAAAAAACACATTTGTGGATTTTATATTTTTAGTAGTTGGTGTTGTTGGGTTAGTTTTTAATTTAGCGGCAACATTTACAGGCAAAATCAAAATCATTGTAAAATCGACAACAAACAGTTTTTGAAAGAAAAAAAAATTATTTTAGCAAATTAAAAGTAAATTTATGATAAAACAAAAAATGTTTATAATATTTAATAAATTTTTTATAATCGTATTGCAAGAAAACAAAAAAAAAATATAAATAGAACAATAATGCAAGTGATAGTTTCGATTAGTGATAAAATGATTTCGTTTGGTTTTATAATACAGTGGAGTGCAGAAGTAGTGTCACATTTGTTGTTTGGATTATATAATATTTATTTTAATCGGTTGTTATTAAAGTTGCAGTTGTTTGGTCATAGTGTTGTTGCAGTTGTTGCAGTAGCAGTTGTTATTGTTGCAAAATTTGTTGTTTTATATACAAACAATTAGCGTTCAAGGATGTCGCAAAATAAGAAAAATGGGAATAAAAAAAACACGGAATTAGTTTAAGTTCATAAAATTTTTGTTTTATTTTTTTATAAAATTAAAAATAATCATATAATCAATAGTTTTGTGGAAACCAGAGTTGGGAATTGTCTTGAAAAAGTATTTTTTTATGATCTTCTAATTGTGTGACATGACTGAAGGTACAAATAAACTCTTTAAATTAAAAAACCAATTAAAACCGGTTATAATACTTTAATGTAATATGTGTAATATAGTTTTTGTAAATTTGTTAATGCATCGATCAAGACTAAGCAACTGATTGTAATGAAGTCTGAAACATAGAGAGATCCTTAACGGAAAATAAATTAGGTCTTCTGTCTCATCAAAACTCTGACCTTGAGGCGGTAAGGAGTAACTTTGTAAAGGAGAAAAGAGGGAGACGGAAGACAAAAGTTCCGAATCAATTTTAATAAAATCCTTTGTCTTAGTGCACCTTCTAGGATACTTTCAAGATTAGATCCACTGGTTTTGAGATCTTACTCTTTTGTTTGGAATGGAGCTCTTAGGTGAGCTATGGGCTGTAAAAAATTACCCCTTTTATTAGTTCATAGATCGATCGTTAAAGTGGACGAAAATATTTTTGTTGTAGGCGCTCCACTTTAACACAGAATATATATAAATTATCCTGTACTTTAGGTAACTGTAAGAGCAAGTGCTTTCAATCATTGCGAACGTTATTCTTCGTTTTAAAGCTTAACAAACGCTAAACTTGGAGACGTAGAGTAGAAGCCGTGGCACTTTTTTCATTTAGATGAATTAAAAGTAGCATTTTCAAACGTTTCAATTCATAAAACGCATGTGTCTGCCAACATTGAAAACTTTTTAAAACTCACCCGAGTTTCCTTAAAAGTTATCATATGATTTATAGCTGAGATCTTAATATTTTAATGGTATTTTATAATTTGCACGCTGTGTAAAGTTTGAATGAATTGGTGTTATAAATAAAATTACAATAAGACCAACGAACTGTTGTTCCGACAAAAAATTAAAGTCATTTTAATCATAAAAATATCATAACATCAAGATATAAGTTTAAGTTTCTAATTCGTGTACATTTGAACTGGGAAATTTTAAAAGCCAGTTATAGTGGATTATAAACTGCTGAAATAACAGCTTATATTTATTGTACCTTTACAATAATAATTTTTATCTCTCATATTAAGTTACTTATTTTAGAGTGCTTTGATTTGGTTTTCCTTTGTATCATTTAATTATTATCATTATTTATATCATTTATTTAGCTGCAAGACAGCTTGTGTTCTTTTGGGAAGAAGCATGGTATTCCGTTTACTTTTTCATGCTACCACATACATAAACAAGTAAGAGTGCTATATTTACTTCAACATACATGTAAATCTAGGTAAGTGAAGAAACTCCATACGAAAACACAAATATCGGGGTGACAGAGAATTAAAAAATAATAAAATAAATAAGTACTTTATCAAGGTACATTTATTTTACTAGGTAATAGCGGCTCTACAACATTGCAGAAACAACATGGCATTTTATTGTTGCTTTGTGCCGTGGAAATGTCAAATATAGAATAAGAGAAAATTAAAAACAAACGCTTGGTTTGTTTTGCATGTGCTTGTTGTTGGTGCTTTTTGAAATTCGTAAACAAATGTAAAAAAATATAAACAACTTTTGACATAAACAACTACAAACCCGCTGGGCGGACGACACTAGCTAATAAAATCAATGTACTTTGGTACTTTATATAATTTTACATAAAAATGTCATGGGCTTTTATTTTTGTATTTCCTGAGAGATCTCGTCAAAAGCTTTTAAATTATACCCATATTGATATCTTAAAATCGTGGTGCACAATCGTTGGCGAGCGCTAATTTTTTCACTTAGTGTTTTTTCCTGCTTTTAATTCGCTATCGCCCCATGCTTTTTTGATTGAAGTAACTTCACTAAACTGAATTTCTTCTAAAAAACGATGGAAAAAATAAAGGCAGGAGTGGTGTTTTGCCACTGCCTCGAAGGACATAAACCGATTTTACTTCAATGGCAAAATTGGTAGAGGTTTGTTATTGCTGTAAACAAAAGATGGCCGAGTTCTTGAATTCCCGAGCCTTCACTATTAGACATGCGTGCAACGGAACAATAAAAATTTTTAGTATTCAGACAATTAAATGGGAAAAATCGGTACACAAACCCCTGGCAATAAGCCTGGTATGTCTTAAATTGTTGAAGGTGTCCATTTAACATTAGAGTAACCAATAAAGGGAAGGGTTTATTGTAAGAGAAAAAAGCTATAGCTATTAGCGTAGGAAGCAATGTCATATCATTACAACAACTGTATGTGGTAGATGTAAACGAGAAAGAAAGTGGTTATGTCTTGGCGTTTGTTTCCGGAGCAACCAACAACAGCATAATTGAGATCTGTCTGGATGGGTTTAGTTTACTTAAAACATAACATCAAAAGTTTATGTCTCTCCAAAATAATGCAGCAGTATACCGTAGAGGTCTGCGCCCAGAATAGCGTGCATTATTTTTTGGAAGCAAGAAAAGACTAACCAGACAAGACCAAAATAGACTTTAGAGGATCAAGTATTAGCCAAGCCAGAGCCCTAGATTAAGATATAGTGAAATTAAAATCTGCGCCACAGTAGAAGGTAAAACAAAAACTTTAAAGTGGAATTTTTAATCAAAAAGAACCTGCTCGTTTGCCAAAATATAAAAACGTAACGATATGTTCCATTACCTAAAATTCGAACTATTGGGTGTCAATTTTTAAAATTTCTTATTTGATCTATTTCATTGCAAAACATGACCCAATTTTTTTTAAAAAATTTTTAAGAACATTATTAAATTTTAAAACATTTTCCCTACTCTGGTTTAAAAGTCAGTGAAATAATGTTAATAAAAATTTCCTTACAAAACATTTCAATTTGGATTTAGTTCATTTAAATATATGTATATGTATTCATGTATGTATATTAACATTAGTTCACTGAGTGCTTATAATATTGTGTTTTTAATAAAATTTGCGATATAGGCTTTGTGTGTTTGTTAAATATGTTATTAATTAATACTCGTATGTACAGTTATTCATGTTTATTTCAATTCCTTGTTGAATGTTCCTGAATAAAAAAATTTATATAAAAATGTTGGTTGTTTTTAGCTCTGAGCATGTAATACAACGTTGAAAGTAAAATTTTGACATTTTAACATTAATCGAATTTATGTCATTTGTAATTTGTCATAATCTGTCATGTGGTTTTTGCCAATATCCATTGTTAATTGAAAGTATTAAGTTTCTTTTTATCCCTTTTGATAACATAATTATTTTTTTCTTTCCGTCAGAATATTCATATGTATGTATGTATATTAGTATACATGTGTGTTTCTATTAGTAATATAATTTGGTTTGTATAGTTAGTTGTTTTAGCAAAAAAAAAAAAAAAAAAAAAAAAAAAAAACAAATCAGATTAAAAAAATGTTATGTTTATAGTAAATTTTAATTCTGTTGGTCAAAAAAGAAAACAGTATTGTATTACATTTATACACATATGTATGTACATAATTTTCATAAGACAGTTACTGTGTATTAGTAAGACATACATTTCAAAAAATATATATAGTAAAGTAAATAACAATAAAAAACACATATTAATTAATTAAATACAGTTAATAAAAAGCATATGAAATTCAATTACTAGCTTTATTCAAACCTGAGCGGGACGCATAATTCACCAGAGCGAATTCGAGCAGAGCACCAAATACAAACGTCAAACACACACCAGTCCATACGTCTATGGCCTTTGTGTAGGAGACTGGCGGCAGTGAAGCATTAATACCCGATGTTTGTGTTGCCATTGTTAGGAGAGTTGTAACACCTGTACGCAAATAATGTAAATAAACGGAGAAAGTTTATATTAGTTCTCCCATATGACTTTCTTTGTAAAAGCTCAATTAACTTGAAACTTGTTATTTTAGGCGATAACAGACGTAGTACTTACACTCAAATTAATGAAATTAGATTCTTTTCTCAATAAACCTTGTAAAATAATTTATTGTTTTCACATTAGTGTACACTTCAAACAAAAACATTACAAATAAGTTTTACGAATGTGAGTGAATGTGTACTGTGTTGTTTTTAAAAAAAGGGTTAAATTCTGTATTAGTAGTGGTGTATTGGTGTATCGTATATTAATAGTGGTTAAGGGGGTTCGTTCCTATTTTAGACAATACCAGTGCTCTGACCTATACGGAAATGGCGTGCTTGTTTTAAAACTTACCCAATGACACACGAGCTGGTACAGCACCTTGATCAAGCCAGAATGACACCCATGAGACAATTACCAGCATACAGCATGGGATATAAATTTGAATTAAGTAATATGAGAATTCTCGCTTGAATAGTAGATCGACTTTGAGGCAACTGTATTCACCTATGAGTATACAAGGTATAAAACATATACAAAAACAAATACAACACAAAAAAACAAGACAGTGTGTACACTGGTGTTAATGAACAAACTAAATGAAAGAAAAAAAAGAAAAAATAATATATATATACAACCGAAAAAAAAACAACAAAAAATAATAACATTAATAAAAAACAGAAAAAAAAAACAATAAATTAAACAATTTAACTGGTAAGTGTTAGACAAATTAGAAATGCGGAAATTAAACATAAATAGAAATAAATAGAAATAAAATATATTTAATAAATAAATGAACATTAATGTTTCATAGGCAAGTAGAATTAACACAATATTGCATTTATTTATTTGCATCAACAATATTTAACGGAAATGAATTTAAAATGGCAAAGAAAACACAGCGACAAAAAAAAATCGTTATGACATTTCATTTCCATTAATTTGTTGGCAATGCGTTCCATACTCTTCAAGACAAAGTTGTTGTTGCAGTATTTACTTTTCATTGTTTTTTTTGTTTTTGCTGATTTCAATTTGATTTTGGTTTTACTTATTTCGCAAAATATTTAAATTGTTTTGTTCTTAATTATTTCATATATAATAACATTCTCATATTTTATATTCTGGAAATACTTTATTCTTTAATTAAAAGTTCATTATTTACAAAAAAAAATAATACTTTCTTTTTATGGTTTTATTTATATTTAAATATCTACATTTAAAATTGATAGAATATAATGGGATTTAAAAAATATATATATATATAAATGTTAGATTACTTGATTTTTTAATATTTTCATTATTATTTTCATTAGTTGTGCTTTATCTCATCAATGCATCTGGCAAAAAATTCCAACCACAAAAATAAAAAATGTAAGTGGACAAAAAAGTGCAGAAGGAGGTCCAATACTACAATTAGTAGTTTTTTGTTTTATAATTATTATTGCTTTTGTTATGGTTGTTTTTTTACACCCTGCCACATAAAAAGGAACCCAGTTCTGTATTTTTTTAGAGAACATTTCACCTTCAATACCGAATACCTAAGAAACTTAATAAAAGGGCGTCATAAAAGAAACATATAAATTCAGTTAACATAAACGATAAAATAAAAGTGGACAGATTTTACGTTTTCTTTTATTACTTTTGTACCGTTTGTCAGTTTGCTGACTCAGCCACATTTATATTTTCTATTACATTAATGTCCGAGTCGCAATCCTCAAAGCAAGGCTGTACCACTTGCATACTATCGAATAATGTTCTGTCGAACAAGAACTTTCTTTTTATAAGTTTTCCAAAATTTCCCCCAAAATTTGCCTCAAGTGTCAGTAAATTTGCATAAATCGGTTTTAAAAGTTATGTTTTATTCATCTTATTCTTTTTATAAATTGTATCGTAAAAAATATTTAATTTGCAGATTTTCTTCTGCTCCTGATGCTTCATAAAAACATATCAAGAATTCCCAACATCATATGTTCGTTAACTTATGTGTATGGAAATCTTTAAAATATTTGTGAATAATTATATAAAAATTAATAAAAATTTCTTAGGGGAAACCTTTGGTGAGGCGAGGATTGGATGAAAAATATGTTATTGTTTTTAAGTGATGGTAACAGATGTGTATGCGTATATGAATGTGATCAAGTTTACACTTATTTGCACAATGTTTATTGTGTCGCTTTTACAATTAGAACTTTAACTTTTATATCAAAATTATTGTAATAATTTTTTTTAACAATATCTATTTTTTTACCACTAGTAAGAGTTTAAAAATAATTTTAAAAAATTTAAGTAAAAAATTAAAATTCAATTTTTTAAAGCGAAATAATCATGCATTTATACTTTTCCTTCTTATTTTGCAAATAAAAACCACAATTATTTCTAAAAACGTTGATATTTTGTAAATAAAATACAGTTTGTAACGTATATTATATCAACTCTCTTAAGTAGTGACTATCAGTTACGGTTAAAGTGGTATAATTTGAATATTATTAATTTTTACATCCACATTAAGAGTACAAATACAACCTCACGGTTGGCTTTTTTAATAAAGTTTTGACAATATAAAACGCTCAACCAATCCGTACGAAATTAGAACCTATTTTAATTTCATTGCGTTTTCTCTTAAACTTTCAATATTCAATGAATTCTCTTTCAGCATTTTGCCACGGTTTTTTTTTTTTTTTGTTTTTAGTACAAAAATTCATGTGTTACTGCCATCCCTAAATTAGCGCGTAAGACGCGACGCAAAATAACGCATGGCTTTTACGCTGAAGGTGCATACCTAAATAAAAGCGCAACGTTTTGTTGTGAACAGTAATGGTAACCTATCACTTTTAATAAAACCCTATAAAATGAAATGCAAAACAGTGATAAAAGCGCTATATAAGCCCGAAAAAAGCAAAAATGTCATTACTGTTTTGTAACGTTCTCTAAATACTACAACAAAATATGTAAACAACAGTAGCTTGCATGCAACTGCATTATCTTACGCGCTGTCAAAATTGGATTTTCCAATTGCTAAGCGTTGACGCCGTGCTATTTAGGGATGCTTCATGTATGTACATGAGAAATTTTGACAGATATCTTGCGCTTTACGTCGTAATTTAGGGATGGCAGTTAATATATTTTTTGATTGACTAGGAAAAAAAAAGAAAAAAGAAACGTTCAAAGTCATTTAAAAATAAATAATAAAGATATTGATTTTAGTAAGAAAATTATATTATTGCAAACAATTTTTTACATATTTTTTTTTAAAGAAACAAAAAATTAGTAGACAATAATTTAATATGACACCTCATTTTATTTGTTTTT
Organism: Cistogaster globosa; assembly: GCA_937654795.1. Taxonomy (NCBI): domain Eukaryota; kingdom Metazoa; phylum Arthropoda; class Insecta; order Diptera; family Tachinidae; genus Cistogaster; species Cistogaster globosa. Next base: position 119,863,052 of record OW569403.1, read on the forward strand.
TTCTCTGAGATGAGGAATCGGCAACGCAACCGTAAGGTTGTATTTCTACTCTAAATTATTACCAAAATGTTGAATTGTTTTATTGTACAATATTTCTTTGCAATTAAAAACAAGTAAGAGTACTATATTCGGCTATGCCGAATCTGATATACCCTTCATTATATAAATGTAAGCCTAGTTTAGTCAAGTAACTTCAACAAAAAAAAAAAAAAAGAAAACAAATTTAGGAGAATACATTATTAAAAAAAAAAAATTAAGTACAATATATAGTTTTACATAAAAATATCATAGGCTCCTAATGGGTTAAGCATTTTTCAATAATCTTATTATTTCCTAAAAGTCCTCTTCAAAGGCTTTTACGTGGTATCCATATTGATATCATAAAAAAATGCAGAATCGTACTTTTCTGTGAAAAGTTCAGAGGCACATAACTCGGAAAATAAAGGCAACTGCCAATTTTTTGTGGGGTCGGAAAGTTATATTGTAGAAATTAAAAAAGAAATGCACTTTTTCAACTTTTTGTGGTGAAGGGTATTATAAGGCTGAATTTACCTACAAAGCTTGATAAAAAAAACATAAAAACATTCGAAGAATCGATTACTTTTGGTTTTTACTTTGTAGAAAAAGTGAGCGCTTACAAGCCAGAATTGAAAATAAGAAATCTTTAGCATGAAACTTAAGGTCTTTGAGAAAGATAGGGCTTACTTTACCTTAACTTCTTATTCCAGATTGGAAAAGTTTCAAACAAGATATTAAACGATAATCTATTGCTTCCGAATATATTTAAAATATTAAAATTAGTTCATAGATCATTATAGTTTCCAGTCTTCTTCCCGCCAATTTTATTTTTTTTATTTATTTATTTTTTGTTTTTTTTTTTTTTTGTTGAAAGTAAAGTCAATTTCTTTTTTAAGAGAAGACACACCAGCTTCTAGTTATGTATTTTGTTTTCTCTTTTGGAAAGGATTTGTGAATGATATAAATTAGCAGGAAAAAATTTAATAAAAACCAAAACAATTAATTTATTAGTTGTCAAAGGCTGAGATATGAACCCATCCCAACTATTAAATAAGAGCTTTGCAGACAACACTGCAATAGTATTAGCAACGGGAAAACTGTTAAATGAATAAAACTTATAATTCATATTGAAGTTGCCATATACAGCTGCCACATATTTTTTGTTGGCGACTAAACAAAAGCTTATTTAAGAACTGCAAATATATTTAAATGATGGTTAAATTTTGAATACACGATTTTTTTTTAAAGATGCCGTTAGTTGGTTTGAGCTACTTTAAATATATATATTTTTTTAAATTTGGAATTTTTTATTTTCCAACGAGAAATACTTTGCTTTATATATTTAGTAAAATTTGTTCTCTATGACAAAAAAAGGTGTTAACTATTAAAAGGGACGAAATCAAGAAAAACGGATTGTAAGTAGCAGCCTAGACTTTATTCTAATAACCAACTGCCACTAGATGTAAATATTTGAGAGAGTTTTCCTATTCCTTTTATCAAAATTGTTTATTCTTATTTTAACTTTACTCGTACTTAAATTAAAAAATTTAGTTTTTAAAAACAGTTAGGCAGGGTTTTTCTGAAATTAAAAAAAAAATTGTATCAAACAATGCACAGTGGGGCACAATTAAAATATTTTGGAAATAACTCAGCCATTTGTAAAGGGCCAGGCCGCTTGATCCCAGCTTTCAAAAATATTTTGATTCTGCCCCACAAACAATTATAAAAAAATAATAAAACTTTCTCCTGGTTTTTTTAAATATATTTTTGTAACTAATTAAAGTTAAAAATGTGCGGAAATTGTAAGTATTTTAAGACTTAATATTGTTATTTTCATAAATGAATTTCATGCATCCGCACTCGAACCTTTTATCAGCAAATTTTGGACTAAAAATATCGTAGCGAGTTATAATTGGTCATAAAAAGCAAAAGCGGAATCCATCATAATTGAATTATAAGTTAGATTATTAAGCTCAATTAAGCAAAATTTTAGTATTAACCAGTAAGAGTACTTCATTCGGCTATTTCAAATCCTATGTACAAATCTAGTTTAATGAAGTAACTCCGACCAAAAGAAAAGTATTGGGGTGACAAACAATTAAAAAAAAATAACACACAAAAATTTCATCGGCTCTTAATGGGCTTAGCATTTTTTTACATTTCCTGAAAGATCTCTTCGAAAGCTTTTAAACGATACCCATATTGATATATTAAAAAATATGGTGCACAATCGTACTTTTCTTTGAAGAGTTCAAGGGATCATAACTGGAAAAATATGGCCGAGCGCCGATTTTTTCACTTTTTTTCTAATTTTTTTTATCGCCTCATGTATTTTTTTTTATTGGAGTTACTTCACTAAACAAAATTTGCTACAATGGTATTGAAAAGATTGAAGTAGGCGTGATGTCTTGCCCGCTGCCGCGAAGGACATAGACCGATCTAGCTTATTTTCTTTATAAGAATTTTAGAAACTATTATATAAATCTATTTTTTCCAGTTTCCTATAAAAATATTTTATGCAACCAGTCAAGGTTTAATCTGCTTTAATTTTTGTTTTCTTTAGTTTGTTATTTAATTGTTTAATTAATTTTGCCTGTGAGTCCCACTTCTTACTCGGTATTAGATTATCGAGGATTTACGTTTAATTATTTTTTATAACGTGATGCAATTTTCGCTCCAACTGTTTTAATCGGCTTGCTATTTTGAAAGCATTTATTGTGCGTTGTTTATTTAAAACTCTTGCCAAAAAAAAAAATTACATCGTGTCATACGCCATCATGTGAAAAACACGTCATGTAAGACGAGCCTCAAACTATAAGCTTTCACAACAATTAATTTTATCAAGTGGTTAATAGGACTTTCAAATAATCTAAAATAAATCTAATAATAATATCATGCAAATTCTAGTATCTAATTAACTTAACTAAATTGATATGTGTGAAAACTAATGCGGCTGATTAAAGTAAAAGCTTTTGATTAGGCACTTATTTTTTGTCACAAGATGTTGATGGATATTTAAAATAACAGTAGAATTTCGACAAAGAATAATCAAATTGAAAAACCAATTATAAAAAAAAAAACATTGTTAAAGATTTGAATGCACTTTAAATAAAACATTTTTTGCTTATCGAATTTCTACTGCAGATGATGTAGAAATAACTTTAAAAATTCTAACGAACAACTTTTTCTTATCTAGTTTTCATTTTACGAACAATGAAGAATTTGTGATTAACGAAATATTTATGCATATTTTTACATAATATTTTTAACCAAATTCTAAAGAAAAATATATTATTAAAAATACTATTTAAACATAAAGCAGGCAAATTTTGGAAATCAAAATATAAAACTAAACAAAAACTTTTAATATAAAAAAAACTGAAGCTGTAAAAATAATTGTGGGTATTAAGTCAACTTTCCTAGTTTGAACAAATATTATAAATAATTAATATCAAAACAGGAACTAACAAGGAACAAGATTAAAAACAGGAAACAAAATTCAAATAAATATAACGAAATCAGCTCTCGAACCGGAAATTGTGATATATAATAAATATTAAATTAGAAGAGAGTGGAATAAAATAAACATACCCGTATTGGTTTTACTGTTGCAGTAATCAGTCAAGAATTTTTCGAGTGTAAAGCGAGGTAGGTGTAAATTCTTTACCACTTGTACGGGATCACCTTCTTTCCACAGGAAGACAAGATCATTTGTAGTCCAGCCATCTGTGTAAGTTTGAAAAACAATATATTATTAATTATATTTTTATTTTTTATCATTTACAAAAAAACTACTTACAACTGGCCATACGTAGTGAACAAATTTGACGATCCAATGGATATAATTTCAAATTCATGGGACATGCCAACGTCAGTGAAATACGAATACTGTAGAGAACTGAACCATTTGGAAAAATACGTATGTAAACATTTGGCATAATGATATTGTGAAAATGACCCTCTTTTTCATTTGAAAAGAACAAATCAGGCATCCAAACACGATTGGCTTCTGTCAGTGTTAAATATTTAAGGCGACCTAAAAGAAAATTAAACGATTATGTATTACAGGCAATACGGATTATTTTAGAATATTTATTGTCTTTGACTTATTAATTCTTAAGTCAGGTAAACAATAACTTCGAACTTCTAGTTTCACATTTCAGGTGTTTTTTGTAGACGTATAAGATTTAAAATTGGCAACACTTTTTTAGCTGACTGTCAATTTGTCAATTTGTCAAATGTCAAATGATTTATGTTTAACACATAGAATCGATCACACGATAAAATTTGACGTATTCAGCTGACAAGTCAGTTAAAATAAAAACGTTGGTTTAATTTTCATCAGCAAGTAGTCATTGTGCCAATCTCATCCATCGTTACTTTGAATTCAGTTGAATACGTCAAAGTACAACGTATGATAGATTTAATTTGCCCTGGTCTTTAGTTTGGTTTAGCATTTCATCATGAATTTACTGACAACTGAACAGCGCTTTAAAATTTTGTAAATTTTGAGGCTGCTGAAGTCGAAGTGGTAAACACGTTGACTACAAACCTGGTGTCCCAGGGTTCAACCCCTGCGGCAATCAAAAAATAAAAAAATGTGTTTTCTGTTTAATGGTTTATAAATGCATATTCAGAATTAACATGAAAACTTGCAGTCTCCTTCGTCGGTATTTCATATAGCATATTCACCGGCGAAGTAAAACAACTAACTCTCTGTCTCTTTCCTTTCACCACCTGTCTCATCTCTCATCAATTTCTTTCCTAAAGAATGTAGCACGGTTACCAAAATAACTAAATAGGTAATAATGCCTGAAGTGCTACTTCTCTTTAAAAAAATAATTTTTTAAATCATGGTTCAATATAAAATATGTATGGCGCACTACATTTATTTTACTTTTTACCTCAAGGTGTAGATTCGGTTACCGTTGATTCTGATTTTCATATTCGAATTTTATTTGTCTATAAAGCTCGCTTTTGGTTTAATAGATACGTCAGTAAATAAAATTGTAATCGTTGGAGTGATGATGATCTTCAAGTGTATTTTGAGACACTTTCACTCCATAAAAACTGACTGTTTGCTTTAGGTCCGGCGGAAAACGATGCTGCTCAAAACGTTACAGACAATGGTTACCACTGTAGAGCCATGAACACTGATTTCTTTTTTTTTTCGTTAATTGAACATCCATGATGAGCAGGATCTTTAGTTTCAACAAGACTGCACAAAATGTCACACAGCTCGTGTCTCAATTGATTTATAAAAGAGAACGCATAGTTTTCATTTTTAGAAACGAATTTGAAGCAAATCTAGTTTAGAAGCACAGGAAGCAAGTTGTAAGCTCCAATTTCAAGGAAAAAAAATTAAGTGAAAAACTTAGAGCCAGATCTTAGTTTCGGAGTTACGGACCTACAAAAATCATACGTAAAAAAATCAATAAGAAACAAACGAAGAATTTTTTTACCCTATGGTATAACTAATACAGGCTTCGCTTGTCAAGGATTTCCTGTATAAGCAGCCTTCGACCAGGCTCGAAGATTTTCTTTTCTATGGTGTGACCAGCACCAGCTTCGCTTACTTAAGAATGCAGGAAACGTAGCTGGGTTCTAAAAAAAACTTTTTGTTTTATGTGTTTTTTTTTTTTTGTTTGTTATTTTTACTAATTTTTCTATTAATTTTATTTTATTGTGTTTTTTTTAACAAATATATTGCATATGTTCTCTACTAAGATAAAACTTCCAGAGTGTAAACCAAAAGCACAAGCATATTGCTTTAATCAGTACGGTTTCTCTATAGTACGGTTTTGAAATTTCCAAAAAAAGAAATTTGTTCTTAGAAAATTTTTTCTAAAAAAAAAATTGTTAAATTTATTTTTTTAAATATTTTTTTTAAATATAATAAACATATGTAATAGTGTGTTCATATATGCACTTTTATTGAGTCAATATTCTGTGTATTGACAAAATTAGTTTGGTTTAGACGCAATTGGTTTGTGTCTGATGTTTAAATTTCAAAACTTTGCTTAGTTTAGACGCTATTGGTTTGTGTCTGAGGTTTCTGAACGGTGTTGTATTTTAATTTCTATTCAATATTATAACAATTTCGTGCTTATTGCGCAATAAATTATTGAGATTTTGTATGGAATATTGAGCTCAAAAATGGCTTTTATTGAAAAAACCTGAATATTGAGTAATGTGTGAACAGGCTATAACAAATTATCGTCTTTTGAATCAATTATCATCATCATATTCTGTAGGACATCTAAATACGCGCATGCGGCCTGAGTGTCTCGATAATATGGTAAACGAGTGGGTCCGGTTAACTATACTATGCGAGGTATTGTAAAACATGGTAAGTGTAAAACATTCGCTTGATGCATCACAGCAATTTCGAACGCAACGCCTAAATATTAAAAATTGATAAGTTAATAATAAATTTGTTTGTGTAGTTTCGTTGTTTTTGTTCCCATTAGGTGCCTGTTCCTTTAGTTATTTAACAAAATAAAATTAATAAATATCAAATAAAACACTTATTTATCTATCGCATCAGACATTTTCGTAAAGCATGTTCGACGTGCGTTCTATATATTAGCAGTGATGCTATCTAAAGAATTTTTGAATGCGCTGTGCATCAGATGCAGCTCAGTGATGCATTTCAGAACAAGCTCTATGTTACATATTGTGTCCTCAGTTTTATGTGAGGGTAAGTATGCTACACCTCATTCTTAATATCGATAAGTGATTTTTTCCTTTGTTGCTAAACGCAGTGTTATATGGCTTATGTTTGAAACGTTAATTTAACTTAACTGATTAGCAACTTTTCAGAAATAAGTCTTCAGACTTTGTATGATTTTGGCAAAATATTAAAAAAGTGTGTGGAAGAAAGCTCATTTTATTTAAGATACTTATTTTGGTTTCGTTTTTTGGAGATACCTATTCACTTGGAATAAACAAGAGTTGCGATATCTATTTGACGTTTCTTTACATCCTATAAACGTTATATCACATTAAAATTAACGCTATTATGCCTTTAAAGGGTGGCTCGATGCACTTTTTCAAATGATTTTTCAACTTTTTTAAGTTTTCTTTTTTTAATGATTTTTTCTCTTAAGGAGGTTAACGCCAATTAAGAATATTTATATAATTATGACACTTTCTTTTGACACGTAATGAATGTTTAATTTTTAAAATTTGTTGGTTCGTCTTTAAACGGCTTTAAATTCTAATTAATTGATGTATTAAGGTTTGATCGTTATTTATAATTTGTACATTCAAAAATATCTTAAAAAAAACTTTATCGGGATCCCATAGAAACCACTGTGTTAATTCTAAAGCAAGCGCCGAACCGATTTCCTTTTGGAATTCACTGCTGAAACCCATCTTTTAACTTATTCTCAGTGGTGGTTATATGAATTCGTAGGGATCTATTGGCTAACCCGCAGCAGGACCCCGATGCTATGAATGCTAACTATTGATTTAAATTGAGGTTTTTGCAGAAAATAATAGTTGCTAAAATGTTGTTGCACTTTAACTTACCTTGTATATCATCAAACTTCAGACGCTCATCCGTCCACTGCTCACGGAATGTAAGCTGCACACTGTATTCCTGTCATTGTTGTTTTTTTAGTGTTGAACATCGATGGTGTTTTATTGAGTTTAAAGAAAAATTTAAGAATTAGTAAAATTATTAAAATATATTTTAAATAATTAACAATTATTCTTTTATGATTTGTTTTTTAGCTTTTAATGGGATTTTAGTGATAAATATGGTCGAATCGTTTTAGCGTTTTCATTTTGCAATTTTGGAAAAGGGTATTAAGGCAGAATATCTTAGTGAGTTTCAACTTTTTTTTTGTTGTTGTTTGCTTAAATGAAGGTTTGTTTTGGTTGATTAATTGAAAATTTAAATTTTTGATATTTGGAATTAATGTTGCAATTTTGTAACCGAATTTTGAGTCTTTCTTAAGTTCCATATAAAAATGGGAAGTTTTTGTTGTTGTAGTTTTTGATAAATGAGGCTGACGAATATTGTTGTCAATAGAAATTGTTAATTTATGTATTTTGAAGCATGAAGGGGGTTTGATCTGATTGAACGTTTTATTAAATTTTTTGTTTTGTAAGAAAATAATTTTAATTTAAAAAATACCGCAATTTGTAAGAAAATGTCTTATAGTTTTCTATTGTTGGGATGATTGTTTAGTTAAGCATTCAAAAAAGCGCATATCACTAAATTTAAACCAATAAAATATTTTCTAAATAAAAGAAGCATTTCAAAAGGCATAATGCAAAAGGTTATTTAGTCATTTTAGTTTTAATAAATAATCCTTTAAATTAAAGCAGTCAAATAGCAAAATAAGGCACAGGGAAAGGAAATATATAAGTAGGCATTCCATAGCATTTAATATCCTTACAAGCAAGCGAGTACAAAAAATATATAAAAGATGACATAAAAAACAAACACACATTTGTACAAATTTCTTAAATATTTAACATTAATTAACATATTGTATAATTTACATATAAATGCACAACACACACATATTTAAACGCATTATATTTAGAGAAAATCATGCAATAGCGTAATTTTAAAAGCTTTTCTAGATGTTTTTTACTTATCGTCTATTTTGTTTTTGTTTGAGTGGTCATTACATATTTAAAAATACAAGTAATTAACTCATTTACTAAAAAAAGGTATCCAGTTATTAACTTGCTTAAATGCTTTATAGAGAATATAAATTGAATAACATGTTTTTCTACATAAATAAAAGCTTTTTATTACTTTACGAATACTTAATAAAGCTTCAGTAATTTTCTTTATAAACAGATAAATATTTAAGCTTTGATAATATTTATAAATGTTTGAAAACAGGAACTTAAAAAGAACTAGGTAAAATATTATATTTAAAATAAAATTGTAAAAAAGATCATTCTGAGCTCACAAGGGTTTCAAATCTTTATAGTTTATGCTGCACTCAAATCCAAAATTGTTTGATGCAATAAATATTTGAAATTTAAGTATTCGTACAAGAAAAATTCAAAAAGTCTGTTGAGTTGAGTCCCTCTCTTCAAGTCCACACAATTTGTCAACAAATCCATGTTAGAGAATCTTGTAAATTTTTTCTTGATCTCCTCAGTAAGAATGGCTGGATTTTACTGTTTTTTTTTTTTTTAACTCGTTCGGGGTGTGTTTATTTGTTGTGTATAGTGCAGAATTCACTTATTTATTGGTAGAGAAATTTATTGGGCTTCACAAGTGGCCTTCAAAGTAACCGCCACGTTTAGACTCTCTAAGGTTATTGTTTATAACTGTATTGTTATTATAAAAGCAATTATCCAAATAAGAATAGTCTTCAACAGTTGTTTTATATTTTACTTTTTAGTTTATTTTTGTTTTTTATTTTTCGAATTAATAAAACTTTTTTACATTCTTCAATAAATTTATCAATCATCTTTTAAAACTTACTAACTTTCAGAAAAATCTACTTTTTTCCCCTCAAAATTACAGAATTAACCGTAAATGGATTTAGTCGCACATGTAAACATAATTAATTATATTATGTAGACTATTTCGTTTTAATTTAAATTAAATTGACTGTTGAAGAATAAACGTAAGGTATTTATTTAATATTTGTAAAAATAGATCAACTTATTAAAAAACATATAAGAAAAATTTATTAATAAAAATTTATTTTTCAACCAACAGAAATTTACTAGGGTCAACAAATAGTATTGAATTTCAAAAACTACTGTGTTTTGAGATTAGTTTCCTGAAAGCTACTACATTTGTATTATTTAAATAGCAAGATCCTAAAGACACTGTCTTTTATATCTTGGCAGTCTTCGAATGAGAACATTATTATTTACGAAAAATTAATCTACAATTGTAATTTTATCTTATAACAAAAAGTAAGCATTAGCTGATCCAACAAAAAAGTCCTAAACTCATTTTACATTCATAAACTTAACATACTAGAAAAAAAAATTCCATCATGCAAATAATATTTAATATCGAGATAACAAGCAGACATTCATGCTTTAATTAAAAGAAGCGATATGTAAAATTCAGGTTGGAAAAACCGAAATACGTACCCAAAACAAAATAAAACAAGAAAAAAAAAACAATAATAATAATAATCAAAAAAATATATAAAAAGAAAATACTCTGAAAATAATTACTTAGTTGTTATTACAACGAAATAATTAAAAAAACGTAAATCAAATATGCACATCAAAATGATAAGACCACTTTGGTTTAGCTTTTCACCATTAAAATAAAAGAAAATATAAAATAAATTATATTATTTATTTGAAATAATACCTACTCATACAAATGAAAATCGATCATTTTAAATTGTTCCAGTTGGATAAGGTCAGTGCTATCAATTCCAATAGCATAAATTTAATGCGAACATATGAATTTGTTAAGTGTAACACATATTTAACTAAAACATGACGACTACCTGCCAAAACTTAATTAAGAAGTGGAGGAAGTTAATTGTATTTTTGCCAAGGAAGATAAACGAAGAAAAATTTGTCATTCGAAATACTGTCTAGATTGTTGATTTTATAAAACTGATATTGAAGTAAACAGAGGTAAAAATTTTTTTACTTTTTATTTAAATATACAAAGACCAGTCAAATTTTACCATGCGGTAACTTTTTGAAATATGTCACGCTTCTTATATGAAGTGCATTTTTATTAAAATCCTTCATTCATTATTTTTCGCAATTAATTGATTTTGCTGAGCTGTCATGGAGCACATGCGTTTAAAAAAAATATCCCTAAAAAACCAAACGTTAGTGAACGAGATGTCACTACAAGTGAACAAATGGACTTTGGTCTGAGTCTTAAAATAATGAATTTCTTTTAAGACGTCTTAACAAGACGGCCTCTTTTGAAACGAAGTTTAATTTTTTATATAATTTAATTTGCAAAAAAACTAAGAAAAAAAAAGTTTTTGCTCACAGTATGCACAGTATACGAAGAGCCTTATCAACGCGATCGCGATGAATTATTTAGCCAAATACTGACTTGTTGATGAAAGTTTTATTCACTTTTATATACCATTAGCTAATTAAAAGTCTAAGTAATCGACATGAGTATGTAAAACAATGGCAATAAAGTTGTTATTCGCAAAACAAGAAAACAATTTTGTCTAAGCCTTGATGCTTGTTTTTTAATAATTCCTTTTTCCCCATCAGATTTGATAAATTCAATTTTTAGACGAAAGTATCTTAAGAATTGCTAAAATGTGGTCAATTGTTTCCTGACGAGTTTTAATGGCCATTGGAACGAGCTTTAGCATCACGCTTTTTAACACTATTGGTCTGATCAAACAATGAAATCGAGAAATAATGGCCTTCCCTGAAAATAATCTCTGTCTGCAATTTCAATGACAAAAAGGAACGATTTATGTTTCAGTTATCGCCATAAAATATTATTAACCAGATTTTACCGTCAAAAACTTTCGAAAAAATATTAGATCAGATTCAAGAACTTCTACAATAAAAGCCTTTTTTTTAGATAAATATATAATACTAAAAGGTAATAATACCGATTTTCGCTCTTTTTAGATTAAGCGATTGTGTTGCGAATGGAAAATAATCGTTTTTATAAATTGTTTTACGTTATTTGGTTAATAAAAAGATCCCTCTTTTAGCAGTAAGATATCTTATAAAGACTGCCTAGAAATAGGGTGATATATTTACAGGAAAGGTAGAAGACTAGAGGGTCCTTTTTCTTTTTCTTATATTTGCTAGTGATCAATAAAAAATTTTACCAGTCAACTTGCAAAAGTTTCAAGCGACCGAGAGATACTATTCGAATTTTTAATTTAATAAATTCTGACAGCTTAGCTCCGATGTTTTTGACATAGGTTGTGACTTTAACCCAGAAAATAAAGCCATTTACTAGTGGTCAAAGTGTTATAAGTGGTTAACCACTTCTTTTAATTTTCTATATAAAGTTTTGCCTTGGCAAACACGAAGTGGTTGTTTTCGAGTTTTTCTTAATTTTCGAAAGAAAATGTGAAAAGTTAACGATTGAAATAAATAGAACAGTACGATGTTATAAATTAAATTAGTCAGCTGAAATATTTGGTGGTATATTTAGAGTAATGTGCAAATGTATTGAAAAAAAATCAATGTCCAGTTTTAATAAACTAATATGCACTGACCTTATCAGTTGGATGAGTTTAAGAACTCATTATTTTTCAAGAACTAAATAATAGCATAAGGAGCCTTTGCTGCAAACAATTATTTTTCAAAAAAAAAAAAAAAAAAATAAATAAATAAATAAATAAAAAAATTCCTGAGTAAAATACATGTAAACTTTTAATAGACGGTCAAATTGGCATGTGAGCACGGTTTAATGACGTGCCATAATACTCGAGTAAAATTCGAGTTCTTTGATGGCGTTGAAACTCTCTCTCTCTCTCATCAAACCGCTCTTTCCGCAAACTTCATACCAACGATGCTAGAATGAAGATTTTACTTTAACTTTAAAGGTTTTTAATCCATATAAGATTCGAAGATCTTTTTCCCAAAATGAAGATATTTTTGATTGAGTTGTTTGTCAATTAATATTGCAACTTCTTGTTAAAATTACATAAACAATTTTGTTCTAAGTAATACTCTAAAACAAGAAATTGTGTCACTGCCGGTAACGCTTACGAGGTATATTTATAAAAAAACTTCCGATAAAAAGATTAATGCTACAATAAAAAAACAAAAAATTGACTTTAACCTCAAAACGTTATTAATAAAGAAGTTTCTTCATTAGTAACTCTAACAAAACTTTTTCCAAATTTAATTAAAGACAATGAGATACAAAGTTAAGATGGCGAATTTAGAGAACTCTGCCACATGAATTTAACAAATATTTTAGGAATTTAGAAAATGTTACGGTGGCGTTGTTTTGGCGCACAGTGTCAAATATTTCTAGAGCAGATAGTGAGTTAATGTTTTTAACTTGGACGAAATTTGCAAAATTTCCAATTTTCAAAAGTAAAAAAAATAAAAAATTTTTAAGATTTTTTCCTAAATTGAGTTTTTTTTAATAAATAAAGATTTTTCTATGAAAATTTCTGGCATCACTGCTTCATACAGTATACTCGTACTGTCAAAGTTTTTAAAGAGAGAGCGGTATCTCATTCAATAAAAAATTTTTAAGCTTTTTTTTGTTTGTTGGCAAAGAGGTGTAGAGACGCAAGCGGGGTGGATAGAAAAAATGGCCCGGCTTGAATTTTGATAGGATTTTTTTACACTTACTATGTGTACGTTTGCCGTATATGTTTTGTTGTTTGTATATTATTTGAAATAACAGATAGTTTATGGATGCGATGAAACTCGCTGAAACTTTTTAAAAGAATTGAATTATTTTGCATGCTCAGCTCAGAAATTTGAAATTTCGAGTTATGACTCTCTTGGCGTTTTTATAAAAAAATTACTAACAGAAGATCGATATTAGTCAGCAGTAAAATGTGTTAATAAAATAAAACTAAATAAAATAAAAAGTAAATATACAATCATTTTGATGTGCATCTTTTAAATAAATCGTTTAAATATAAATGAAATAATTTTTTTTTAAATAGTCAATACTTGTTTTTTGTGGGTTCTGTTTAATTTAATTTGAGAAGGGTAGTTTTACACTTGAAGTTAATATTCAAAGCAGTTTAAAGATTTTTTAATCTCCAACTAGTTTTATTAAATTTAATAAAAATATTTGAACTGAAATAGTTTTTTGATTTATATTTTTACTGGCAATGAGCTTAAAGGGTGTTTTTAATTTGAGTGGCATGTTTTTATAAGATTTGTTCTTTTAATTATCATTAAGTTGGCAACTTAAAAAAAAAGTTTTAGTTTAAAATTACCAAAAATTAAAAAAAAATAAAAAATCGAGTAAATACAAAAAATAAAAAAACAAAATACAAAAAACTGGATGATTTAGGTGCTCCTAGCGGTTTTATACTTTTCATTATGTAATTTTTATAACTTACATAAATTCTTAACTTATTTTTTTAATTGCTTTAAATAAAATTTAAGTACAAGTTGAATGTCTTTAAGTCTAATAAAAAATTGGAAATAAAAACAAGAAAAAAATATTTTTGCTTTAAATACATTTTATAAACAATTAAAGTATTTTCTGCTTATTTTTTACAGTCATTTTTTTTTTTTTTTTGTTTTGACAGTATGCTAATAATTTGGTTATAATTTGTGAAATCGTTGCCTGTGTGGTAAGCATTTTTATTTTTGTCTAAATTAAAGTTTTCCTTAATTTCATATATTTAAATCAATTTTGTTAACAAACGTAAACAATTGAAGCTCAACAAACAAAATAATAAAAATATAACAGGTGATAAGTTATTTTTAATTTGAGTAGTTTGAATTGTGGATAGATGATATAGTTAGTCTTAGCGATACTTAAATTTAAAAAAATGTTTATAAGTATCTGTTTTTTAATATTTAAATAAAATAATTACACTTATTTACATATTAATACAAAATATTTACACATTTAATTTTACCATACAAAAAGTTAATTCCTTTCCTTCAGAATATTTTAGAGCGAAATATACAAAGGTCAAAGTCAATGTTTCTTAAAAGTACTTATATTAAGAGCATTTTTGTTAGGTGTTTATAAAATTGATCGCAACCTTTTGTTTCTTAATTGAACAAAAACATTTTCCGATGAGCTGTTTAAGGTAGATGTGGCAACATCCCAAATTTAAAACGATGAAATTTTTTAACAATTTGAAATATAAACTCACTTTAGAAAATCCCAGAAAATGTATGCTTTTTTTTAATTATTTCCTTAAACCCCGTTCGTGTCCACCCATTGTTTCTGTTATTTCTGTTTTGATTGTTTAGACGTTATTTTTGTTTAAAAGTTCGAATAACAACACAAGAGAAAATTGCAAGCTCTCTTGCCCCTTAAGGCCGTGTCAGATAAAACTTTTGCTTTGCGTTGCGTTGCAAATTCGCTTTGACATTTAAGATAAAATGTATGAACTTATATGAAACATGTCACATAAAGCACTTTTAACGCAAAGCAAAGCGCAAAGTTGGTCAACACTCATCTTTTGGCGCGCTTTGACAATTAGCTGCTATACATTTGTATATTATTTTTTGCAAAATCTAAAGTAAAAGAGGTAAGTATTTTAAAATGTAATTTTTTTATTAAATATTATTCCTTTATTATTTTTGAAAAAGGCTTCTAGTATTAATTTGTAACAAATTATTTTAACTATAGGAAATAGTTTATTTTAATATTCTTATGTATACATGTAGTTATATAAAAATGCTTCATTCATTAAGATTAGGATTAGAACCAATTCCAATATGTCCTCCAATAACATTTTTTAATATTATTTTAATGAAAATATAAAAACTACTATGCACTTTTAACGTAAACAAACAATAATTAAGCGCTGTAAAAGTTTTTATTGTGACATACCTCTTGCGTTTTACACTTTTTTTTTTCAAAGTTTGAAATGTCACGCAAAGCGAAAAAGTTCTATCTGACACGGCCTTTACCATTCTTCTTGACTTTGTCTCTGACAAACAAAAAAACTGCACAACAATATTGCATAGTGCAAACGGCGGCAAAGTAATCATAGGCTAGAATATTTCTTCTTGATAGCATTTTATACACATCGGTTTTTTACTAATTAAGTTTTCTTGTAGGAGCGATTGTTTAAAATAAACTTAAAACTAGATTTTCCTAAAAACTTGACAGTCATCTCTTCCAACACAGTATTGCTTAGCAACATAATCTATTTAAAATTCCTAGCGCTTCTATAATGATTTTGGAAAGATTTATGAGGTTTCCATAGTGTTTGAGTATTCAGTAATCTGAAAAACAAGAATATTTTTAACACCAGACCTTAAAGAAGGTTATTTTCAGATTTCATAAAAAAATTTTGTTGAAGTGGGCATAACCGCTATAACATGAAAATTCCTAAATGCTTATAAATTTCTTGTGATGTTGAAATTAAATTAGAATATTATTACTTAGAAATTAAGCGCCAATTAGTATTCAGTTTTATTTTTTATTCGAATATGAATTTTCTTAAATAAAAGTGCGCGTTGGATCAAGTATCGGATACTTGTGAGTGACTATTAACTTAAGAATGGCTTTCATTATACCCAAAGTAAGCTTAATACCTGGAATATAAGTGATTAAATTACAAATATTTTAGTTTTCTTAAAATAAACTTAAAGTTTAACGTTAACTATTTTAATCTTAAATAATTTTTTTAATAAAATCTTTTGTAAGGAGTACAAAATTTTATTAAATAATTTTTTTAGAGCCCTGGGCGGATATTTTTAGTGAGGGTTGTTAGTCACAACAGGTAAGGAGATCTTGAGATAACTCTTATTGATTTAAGCCTATTGTAGGATGGAGGCTAGGGTTTCATTAGAAGTGACTCGATATTAATTCTGATTTTAGCTAAAAGCTAAAATTGAATCCTTCTAGAAAACAATGGAACTCATACTCATATAATATTTTTATAAAATACTACAAAAGACTTTTATAACTCTAAAACAAATTAATGTATTTTTTTCGCTATAAAGGACAAAAAATAACTAATATGTATCAATTTTAAAGCACTATAAAAATATTTTTTGTAACATTTTACTACTAGTTTTTTAGCATGCCGAAGCTGATAACTTGACTTTGTTAAAATGCGTTTAAGGGTTAGTCTCGTACTGATTTAAAATTAGTGTTTAAGTATCCTACAAAACCAAGTTTTACCGCATCCGATAATAATTTTTTCGAATCATATCTTAAATTTATATATAAAGACCTATTTTTGAATGCACCTAAAGAGTCCTTGGGGTTACATTTGGTATTCATTACAATTATTAAAACTTGAATATCGTTACAATAATGTTAATGTATTAATTTTTATTTTATTCGTTTTCATTTTTTTTTTTATTTACAGATAAATCTTTCTGAAGAAATTTTGAAAAAAGAAGATATTTTCAAAATATATCATATACACATTTAAACTATGGATGGTTGTAATTTATAACTTAATCAATCTTATAATAACTGAGGTACTTAGTAAATTAAGTTTAATTTCTGTGCCGCATACGAAACACATTTTTTTAAGATTTCACTGCAGTAGTCGAGAAAGAACTTGCAAACTTAACTTAAGGGACTGCTTTTACTTCTTTTCCTTTATTTCATTTATACTTTGAAAATTAATAGAGTGATTAAGAGTTATCGTACTGTAAAATACTTGAGTTCGTTTTTGTGACAAATCTGCAATTCTACGGAACTAACGACCCACTGTTTCTTTTCCTGGGAACGCCAAGCCCTAACTTCCATACTATTTATTGTAATGTTTTTTCGCGTTATTTTTGCTTTCGACGGTTATTGATTCGCTAATGCATTTGATATTTAAAGTAACGATTTTTAGTTGTAAAACTATTCAGGCTTAAAGTCTATCTGCGTCAAAGCATTGAAATTAGTTTAAAAAAGTTTTTAGTATTTTTAAATTTACTCTAATTCGTTGATAATATTTATTTATCGTCATCTTAAATGGGGCGGGGTAAATAATCCTGGAAATTACGCTATTATTGCAATTTGTTTTTTTTAATAGTGAATAAAAAGAGAATCTTTCTTCTTGTAAGATTTTTGGAAAACAACAATTAAAAAAGCAAACATTAGATTGGTTTAGGTAGGGCACACTATCTCGAAATATTTATGTCATCCCATACACAATTTTGGTAATAACATAGTGTTGGCTCTGTGTAAGGCGTTTGTTAAACGAGACATTGTTCTATCAGAACTTGTAGATTTTGGCTAAATACTTTGGATAAATACTTCTTTCTATTAGTACTGTTATTTCTCGGGAATCATACAAAACGGAGCGTTTTATAAGAGATCTCTTTAAACGACGCTTAATTTAGAAATCCCCTTTTGGTTCTCTTATTTTAGACTTCTAAATTATTTGCTTCCTCAAACTTCTTACTCTGAACCGGTTCTTTTGAAACGTTATTTAATATGCTAAAGCTCTCTCATTACAAAATCAGTTAATGTTTATTTTAGTTTCGTTCTTATTAATTTATACTTAAATTTATTATTTTATTCCAAATAAAAGTAAATTGTTATTTTAGCCTGAGTAAAAGAGAACGTGTCTTGATCTGATTAGCACTGCAAGTATTTCTCTTAAGAAGTGTTTGAGGCAGCCGACTATTTAACATCAAGCCGTTTAATTTAAAAACTCTTTATTTAGTTTTTAATTATTTAAAATAAAACAACAACAGAGAGTTAAACTAAGATTAACCATAACAAAAATTCCACAATAATATTAATATAAATATTAATAAAAATAAGAATAATAATAATAATAATAATAATAATAATAATAATAATAATAATAATAATAATAATAATAATAATGATAGTAAGCCATCTGCTTCTTATCATACAACTTCAAAAATGAAAAGATATAAAACATTAAAAATTGCCAATTTTAATTTGTAAAAAATTATAATAACACAATGCGATATAAAATATTAAAACAATTTATATGAGCAAAGAAATTTAAATTCAAAAAACTCTGCAAAATCATTTTATTTTTTTAAATAACAAAGTCATAAAATTAGGGATTTCACATGATATTAAAATCAAACTGACAGATATTAGTGTACAAATTAATAAACGAAATAAAAGAATGTAGCTTAATATTTATTAACCAAATAGACGTTTATGTATTTGGCTTTTCCTGTACCAAACAAAAATAAAAATAAGTACGAGTGCAACATTCGGCTATGCCGAATCTAACATACCCTTCACCATATATGTAAATCTAATTAAAAGAAATAATTTAAATAAAAACAAAAGTTAAAAATGATAAAAAATAAAATAAACAAATATTTGGCTGACGGAGATTAAAAAAATAAGAAAATAAAATTAAGTACGATATAGTATAATTTTCTATAAAAACATTACCGGCTCTTAATGGGTAAATTTTTTTTTTTTTAATTTAGCATTTCCTTAAAGATATCTTCAAAGGCTGTTTAAAGATACCCATATTGATATCTTAAAAAATATTTTTGAACAATCGTACTTTTCTATGAAAATTTCAGAGACTTATAACTCGAAAAATAATGGCAAGCGTCAATGTTTTCACTTGCTGGTTTTTTTTACTTTTCAGTTCTCTATCGCCACATATATTTGTTTTTTTTTTTTTTATTGGAGTTGCTTCACTTAATTAGATTTGTTGCAAAAAATTTGAAAAAATTGAAGGCATGCCTTGTGTTTCGACCGCTTCCTCATAGAACACAGTCCGATCTTGCTGATTTTTAATAGAAAATTTTCGAAACTATATCTGATCGAGTGGCACATTTAATTTATTTCAACCAGCGCTTGCACGGACAGACGAATAGACTGACAACGCTTAATCGACTTCGCTATGCAAAGGAACTCAGTATACACTTTATGGGGTATGAAATAGATACTGTAGAAATTACAAAGGGAATTGCAAGCTTATATTTTCCCTTTTTCGACCTGTGGTGAAGGTTATAAAAACAGAAATGAAGACTCTGAATTAATTCCAAAAAGAAATTTTAATTTAATTAATAAGAAAACGAAATAATACTGGAAACTAAAAAAATAAAAACGAAAAGCTTCAGAGTTAAACACACATATTAATAACATTTTGTAAATTATATTTGTATATTTTAGTTGTTATTATTTTACAATAAATATATTTAAGTATACACTCATAAATATTCCCATATCTGTTGTATATATATAGTATAAGTATGTATTGTATGTATATACTTTGTTGAAAGGATACGATTATATATTTTAATTGAATTTTACATTTGTTTACAAATTCGATTTATATACTATTTTCTCTTATTCAAATATATTTGATTAAAAATATTTTATCTTTTTTTTGTGTAAAACCTTTACTATTCGCTGTAAGGATCCTTATTAACGAGTTCTTGAATACAAGCATATAAATACACATACATACATACATAGTAATAGATAAGACTTTATATTTTATTTTAATATTATATCCGAAAAGAACATATTTATAGTTTATAATTACATAGTTCTTTACAATATTTAAAAAAAAAATAAACCACAATAAGTTTTAACAATATTTATATAATTGTTTATGATAAAACGTTTATAGACAGACGTAAAGACAAGTACAAACAGGGAAGACAGAAAAGGAATTGAAAGAATCATATTGAAATAAGGATAAATGTCCACAAATAAAAAGTTATTAATAGTTTTCCACAATCACCCCACATCATATATGTATGTAGTATTAAAAGAAATACATCTATCTTTCTGTTATGAAAGTAATTATACAACTGTTAAGCTTTTTATTTGAGTTTCTTATTTTCAACCATATGTAAGTACAACGGGATATATTAAGCGTACGACTTTGAAAGCACAGGCTAGGAAAAAACGATTTGATAAATTAATCTTGGTTTTACACATACACTTAATCGTTAAAACTGTTTCACAATCACAGAAAAATTGGTCAACTAATCTCCGTTTTCCTGATTTAAACTTGAACCTAACAGATCCCAGCTGAACTTAATTAAAATTGCTTCTTATACAAGCTTAACAAAACAATACCGTGTATTGATTCTTGTGATAGAAAAAAATTCTATTAGTTTTTAATTGCTTTTCAAAAATCGTTATAATATTTTCGGAGAAAGCACAGAAGAAACAATTAGATCTTGACTTTGTGTAATTTGGATTTAGCAGGTGCAACTTGTAGATTAAGTTCATCTGTAATGGCAGAAAGTAAACTATTCGATTTGACAATATTGAATCATCGCAAAATTAATCCCTAGTGCTGCAAAAATAAGATCTGGCAACTCCTATATATTTAAAATAAACAGCAGTGTTCGTGGTGAAAAACCAAGGGGAATAAGTTTCTTCCAGCTAAGACTGGTTGCGGTGTGCGCTTATTGTAAAACAAAAATTCATATTACAAAGTTTTCAGGAGTTCAAATCCACACATGCGTGCAAATAAAAAATTATAGGAAAAGTGGTTGAAACCTCCCGAGAGAAGGCAACGCGCTATATAATTTAGTCAAAAGTTTATTTGTTTAATAATAGAGTAAAACATAATTGTCAAGACGACATTTATAATAAGAGAAATAGCACTAGCTGTCAGCGTAGGGAAGTAACAAGTGTATCCCAGATGTGTTGGTTGTTGTGGCTTTGAATGTACTACAGCGAAGTTGTCCGCGGATGGCTTAGATTACTAAACGGTATATAACAATCATATTTGTTTTTAATTGTTTTTATTTTCAAATTAATGTTATTAAGCATACGATTTTGTTCATATAAATTTAATTTGTTTAATACTTTTTCAAGTTCCTGTTAAAGGTAAAACTTCGTAATTAACTAATTATATATGATGTAGGGTAATATTGGGGTAATCAAAGACATTGTCATAACGTATGTTATTGTTTAGCATTTCATTACCCTTGATAATTCTCCAACATAGCAATCAAAACAATGACCATGATTATCTCGATTTTAGTTTAAATTTACACTGGAAACAAAATTAAAATAACAACAAAAAGTAACAGTTAAGAAAGGAAAAGCACGCTTCAGCTTAATTAATACTGACATTTGTCATTTTGTAATTAAAAAAAAAAAGAAAATGTGTTTACGTTAGTACTTTTTTTTTAGTAAAATTTTTCTTTAGCACTTTGCAACGTTTGTGAAATTTATTACAGCGACGTTGTTTTTGTTTTCTTATAAAAAAGCAGGAATGTGTTAGGTGACACATGAAAAAATTTTATTGAATGTTGAAAAAGCTTTCGATTTCACATATCGCAGTGCTTTTTGCATTAAGTGGAACCGTTAAAATCGTGTTTTTTATTCCTAAGAAAAAAAAATTTTTTTAATAATTTTTGTGAAAACACTCACCATTTTGTAATCGTCGATTTTTGAAATTGACCTTAGAAACATGTTGACATAGACATACGTTGGTAAATTTTCTATAAAAATCAGGGGATTTAAAATAAGGTTTTTATTTTATACATATCTTTTTATTAGACAAAAACACATGTTAAAGATCCATTCCAAAGTTGTTTTCGGTTTAAGACAAGAATTACAAAGTTAGATTTAGATTTAGATTTAGCAAAATTAAACTAAATGATAAATAAGTTTAATTAGTTGCATTTAGAGTTATTCTAAATATTTTATTTAAAACTTAATATTAAAATTGCATTAAATACCTAATTAAAGCTAAAACTTTTATAATAAAATTCTTAAAACGAGTTTCATAAGTCAATAGGAATTATAATTTCTTCTTGTGATGAAATATGAACGTAATGGAAGCAAAAATGAAAACAAAAAAATCAATAAGTGTGAGCTTTACATTACCCGTGAGCTTTATAAGTTTTAAGATTTAACATAAAGCTTAAAAAATTCACGCTGTTGAGTTTCTGCTTCGTAAAGCAACCAGCTAAACTTCACCTAAGATGCCTCTATTAATTTTAAATAAACTGTAAAGATCTAATATGAAGATAAGCACATTCGTACATAAAAAGTTGTGGTGATCGCAGTTGTGTCAAGTTTAAGTGTAACAGCAAGCTGATACGTAGATTTGGGCAAAACTCTGTCCTAAATGTCACAATAGAATAACAGTATCCGTATGATGTTGCAAATGAATATTTTAGGTCATTTGCCACAGTAATTGTGCAGATTCAAATATTTCTTGCATGACATCTGCATTTTAAAAAGTACATATCGGTAATCTTCGAAAAAAGAAACAATTAACACTCTTAAGATTTTATCATAACATTTAATTGAACTAAAAAAAGTTCTTTTAGTGAAAACTTTAGTTTTAATAAATTTTATTTTAAGAAATGCGATCCGCCATGAAATGAGCTTGATAGAAACTACGTTAAGCAGAATGATGATTTGTTTTTAATTTGTAGTTTAGAGGTCGTTTGCTACGTCGGGTAATGCTGATAAGGCTCTACTTGGAAAATAGAGAAAAACAAAAAAAATTTGAAAAACATGTCTGTATGGATCTCATTAAATTAAAAACATGAATAACAAAAATTAAAAAAGTTAATGATTAAGTTTGTTTTATTTTTTATTTAAATTACTTTAATTAAAAAATGCATGCCACACATTTTCAAATTTGTTCATTAATTTTCGTTTGATTTTTAAGTCGCGCTGCTGCCTTAAAGCTGTTTAGGTAAATATTTTCAAATCATAGAAAAAAAGGGCAAAAATAATAGTAAAATAAACTCAAGAAACCCAATTAGTTTAATAAGAATTCATTTAACTAAAATTACGTCTAAAGCACATTAATTAAAGTTAGTTTTTGTGTTCAATTTGTAAAATAAGTTTGTTTTATAAGTTAATTTGAAAAAAGTAAAATTTATTTTATTTAAACAAATATAATTTAAAGTAAAATCTTATTGTGTAAGACATCAAATCACGGCAATTTTATTATACATATATATTGTTTGTTGCATACTCTAGTTTGCTTCTTCTTATTTTTTTGTTTAATATTGAAATAGATATATTTTTTATTAAAATAAAGTTTGTTAATAAATTGTATTAGTTTAGACATAGTAACACAGACTTAGTTAACGACAGAAAGTTAAGACTAGAAAGTAAGAGAAAAAAAAAGTATAGAGATCCAAACGACATTTTAAATTTTTTTTTTAATATTTTTAAAAAGTAAAGTATATTTTACAGATTCATTCACGTTTTAATAATAATAAATATATAATTTTGTGTTACAAATAAAAACCGTTACATAAAAAAATATATATATTTTTTTGCATATTGTAATTATGCTAATTATTTAAATTTTATTTTGCAAAACAACAAACAAATGAAGTCGGTATTCTTTGAGGGTGAATCAATATGACAGCGTTTAAAAGAACCAGTAAATTTTGTTAAGTGTAAATTCTACTGCTTGCTTTAGGCATAGAATAGAATCAAGGTTTGAAAAAGAGTATATCGTAATCAAATGGCTTGTTAGAAAGTCATACGAGAAATTACTTCTTATTTTATGATCCATCATCATTTGATTAAAAAACCAAATAAGCAGCAATGTTTGACTTTTTCATTTTGTTTATTATTTTTGATTTCACATTAAAACCTATTTTAGATACTCTTTACACATTTGAGTGTCCGTTAAATACAGTTGAACGGTAGGCAAAACGTCCCAATTAAAGTAATTTTTTTACCACTTTATATAGTAAGACTTTTGGCAACTTTTATCAGTCTTGTATAAATGCAGTATGAACCAGTAAAAATTGTAACTCCTATTTTAATTATTTAAGATTAGTTCACTTAGAATCATATTGGATATAACGCGAAAATAGCTTTAGCACCATTCCAATTATATGAATTTATTTCTCTGGGCCATGTGACTAAAATTGTTGGCGAACTGGCTTGGCTGTATAGAAAGATGCTCCTCTCTTTTTCGTATATTTTTTATTTAATTGTTGTCTTTCTGTCTTATCAGACATTTAGAATAAGAATACATTGAATATTAGGATTATATGTTGGTTTAGTTTTCTTCTTATTTAGTGGTGACAAATCCAGTCGTCATCGCTTAAGTCTCTTTCATGGTGTAAACTTTCACAGCGACTGTGCGTAACTGTCGCATCCGCAGCAAATAGAACTATTGTAGGGTCAGTAATTGTTTATTGTATCATAAAAAATCAAGACCAGAGTCTTAACAAGTTTGTCTACTGAAATAAAAGTCTTGATTTTATTTTTTGTTATAATTTTTATTTTATTTTTTTTTTTGAAAAAATATAAACCAAAACTAATTATTCTTTTAATTTGCTGTCATATTAAATCTTTGACTTTTTATTTAATTATGGTTTTAAAACTTTTTATTTTTAAAATAAAATAAAAGAGTTTTAATTTAAGTCCCAATAAATAAAGTGTGAAAAAAAGCAAAAATCTTACGCAAAATTTGTAATTTGTAATGTATTATAATATAAAAAAATATAACCACATCAATATGTATGTATAGTTAGAAATTAACTTAAATAAAAAATAAATATTTTTTAAATTATGAAAGATATTTAAATATTTCTTCGACAGAAACTGATATCACATTTTCTGAATCTTCGTTGTTTCTGTGTTCGAATTTGTAAGTCTCTAATTATTTTAAATATATTTCGGCTAAAAATTGGTTAAAAATGTTTTTTTTTATAAACGAGAATTATAAGATAAATTCCGAAAATGTATTTTAAAATCTCATATGAATTTTAATTATGATTTGTTTGTTGTAATAAAGATAAAAGTTAAATATATTTTATATAAATATTTGTTGTATAATATTATTTACGATAATTATTATAAAAGAGTAGACAGACAAAGAATGAAAGATTAAGAGATATTTTTAAAAAGTATAAAATGTAAAGTTTTGGGTTCGTTTTTATCTAACAAGTATTTTAGTGGGAAAATCGTAAAAAGAGTAGAAAAGTTAAAGAATTCTTGAAGAACAAAATGAAGTTATCGATCATTGCGCATTCTAAGACGAAGTATTAGGTGTACAAGTGACCTTCTACCGTTCTGTTATCGGACAGCACAAGAAAAGAACTTATAAACATTGAAGTACATTTAAGAGATAAATTTTTGAAATCAGTTCGTTCCGAGTTAATTTTTTGCTTCAATGTAAAAAAACGAAATTTTCCGATGATTACAGTGACGCCGATATTAGTAGAAGTAGTTTACTTTCAGGTAAATTTAAAGGAGGTGCATACGACTTTAGAGGGAGCCTAATAGTTCGAGTTTATTAAAACACACTTTCCAAGTTTTCTCCTCTTTTACTGCCACTAATTTGTGAAGTTTTATTTTTATTGGAAGAAATAAGTTTAAACCTCGTTGGAACGGCTAAGCGTTAAATCAATATATTAAAATTTTAAGGACTGCAGATTACAATAATTATGCAATCAAGTAAACTTTTGGAAGTAAATCTTTTTACAACAAGCATAAGAATAACTGCTATCCATCAACAAGTGTATAAATTGGGGTGGAATGTCACAGCGTCCAAGGACATAATATGTAGAGTCTTAGGGTCCATTGATATTTTAAGTATATTTTATGGTATTCTATGTAAGAAAGATGTATTGGTTATACCATTGAGGAAAAAATCCTTGGGCCCAGCTGAAAGCCGGTTATGCCAGAAATCTTTGGTAAGCGACGCTGTTGCTGTAAGTGCGGACATTATGAAACTTTCAAAAGAGACTCTATGTCCATACTAAAAACGACCCTTTTAAAGCGACATAATATCCATAAAACTAACATAACACTTTGTTTACAATATGTGGACACTATGGCATGCCACCTTAATTGGTAGAAATAAATTTATTTTGAAAAGGTTTGTTCTTAAAGTCGGATTTTGCAATAAAAGTATTAGATTTTCTTTGTAATTTTGATTAACGTTAATTGTGATTTTGCAAATCCCTTGAGCGATATAACATTGCTGTCACCATCTATTACTCGTCCTTTTATAAGGCACTCTACCGTGAGAACATGATCCATTAATAAAACTTAATAAATTGGATTATTTCGTGGATCCTACGATTTTTATTCTAATGGAATGCAAAAGAATGACCTTAAATAATGTACGACGAATAAACTTCATTGTCGAAGAAATGCGAAGGCAAACTTGTACACCCAATAAATAAAGCTTTTTTACCTTGAGTCTTTTGTTACTGTTTAAGTAATTTATTTGTAAACAAAATATTAGAAATACTAAGAAAAAATATTATTTACAATTAACATTTAACTAAAAAAAATCTTTAAAAGGAGCTTAAAATTCACGACTATTGTATCACGCATAACATTTTCTTTTGCTGATTCCAACGTTTTTAAGCCTCTGTTGCCTATTTTTCTTTTGGTATTTTTAAAAAAGGTAAAGGGAAGAAGAAAGAAGCTTCTAACGTTCTATATTAGGACTTCTTCATAGGTCTTGATTTATTTAGGTTTAATACACTGATGATTGCGAGAGCGAAAGTCGGTTAAACAAAAGATGAGAGCTAGAGAGTGGGTGATGGCCACAAATAATTAGATTTATGTTTTATCTTTAAAAACCGTTTGACTTTTTGAAATGCGATACATTATCCAACGCGCACTTACCATGGTAACATCATCGATTTTTGAAATACTTCTTACAAAAATGTTGACGCGCACAACGGCTGGACCATCTGCATGTATACAAGTAATAATTTAGAGAACAATAGATAATGCAAATAAAAGATTTAGACTTAAAGATACGCATTTTTATTTGTTGTTTTTTTATTTTTATTTATTTATTTTTTTTTTTTGTTTGAAGTATTTTTTTCTTTTTTATTATTTTACTATAAATACGAAGAAATCAAAAGAAATCATACTAATTGTTTTAATATTTTTGTTTTTATTCTTAATTTCTAATGCTGTAAATATAGTTGTCATTATACTTAAACGTATATACGTATTTTAAAAGCTGCTAAAACTCAATCAAAATCTTACCTTTTGAAATAAGTAGGCAACAGTGGACAAAATTATAGCACATTAAGGGTCTAATTAAAAACGATTATTTCTTGATATGGAAATGATATAAGGATTATGATTTCATTTAAGCCACTATCATAAAATATAATAATTTTCTGCTACTTTTTGAACGAATTGGAGCTAGTCAACTTGACGTTTTGATAGTGCGACTTGAAAAAAAAAATAATAGCTGAAAAAAAGTTGCTACAAAAATAGGAACACATAGATGAAAGAAAAATCAGAAAACCTCCACTTATGGTTGTGGCTTTTTTAAGCTTAATAGTTTCTTATTAATTTACATCATGAATTCTCATTTAGTCAATGGAAAATGTGGTGAAAGTCTTTCACATGATATAAGTATGGTCGTATGTAAAATGGCTATTGATACCAACTTGCTAAAGCCCCTGGAAATTATTTGCAGTGAGTTTAACCCATTTGACAAGCAAGTATTTACATCATGCGGCTTGCTCTTCAACGCGTTGATAGGTCTCTTTCGACAAATATACTTATTTTGATTCTTTAATTAAATTCACCATAAGAAATTTCAAATGTTCATTTAAGTTGGTGACAGTAGAACCAGCATAAAAAGTCAGGAAAAATATGTTGGTAACCGGCGACATTAGGATATGAAAGATTTATACGCAAGATTGATGCAGATTTTTATAAAAATTAAACCAATGGAGCCCCGTTTTTTTTTTTTTTTTTTTTTTTTTGATGCAAACAAGTGTGTGAAGACGTCGCATTCATATCAAAATTTTACTCGCAATAATTCATTAAAAGACCAGAAAGGTGAGCTTGATTAGAAATAAATTGTGAAAGCTGAGGAATAGAACTATTGTATTTTTCTCTGTTGGTTTTTACTCCTTATTAAGCTGCTAGATTTCTGAGGGTTATTAGTTAAGTTCAAGTAACAAGTATTTTTCTTCTAAAAGTTCGAAGCATAGTTTTCACTCAATTTCTAACAGATACAAACTAGTTAAGTTCTTTTTTGAAAGATTTATTTAAAAAGTGTATTATTGTTTATTGTCTGCCTAGGCACACTGTTTGTATTTTAATTGTTAAGGTGATTTATGTATTTTGAATATATTTCGTTAATAATATCGCTCTGTTATGAAAGTAATGTATCATATACGTCATTTTGTGCGAAATGCTGTCAAATTCAAATGTCAGCATGTTACCCATTGCAAAAAGCTTCCGGCAAAATTTGCTAGGGAATTGCTACTATGAGCTGCATCCAGTGTTGCCAGTTTTTTTTCGAGTTTTTTCGCCATATGGCTTTTCAGATGTCGCCAAATATCGCCAATATAGAAAAATGTTTAATTCTAATTATTAAAATGTTTTTATTTCATTCAATAAGAGAAATTGTTAGAAAAAATAAAAATTCAATTGCAATTAAAAACAAATTTTATAAATACATCTTCTCTTTTAAATTTTTTTATTAATTCATCGCTGTTTTCTGTATAAGCTGCAATATAAGGATTAAAAAATTGAAAATGTAAGAAGTCTGATATAAGGCTTTTGATGCATAACTCCTGCATCCATATAGACAAACTGGCAATCCACATTTATACTTTTTATTTAGCTTATAATTCTATTTAAGAAATCTATATATTTTCATAAATATTTTAATAAGGTTTAACTTTTTTAGCCGTTGAGGTTAAAGAAAAATAAGGTTTTGACTCCGTCCACTTATCTCATTGCCTTTTTTCTTTAGCGCTTTTATCGGTTGACATTTAATTCAAAAACTAGTATTTGTGTATATACAAGGTGGGTTAAAAATATAAAAGTCAAAGCGAACTTGGTTAATTCGCCGATATACCTACATTTAAAGTCGACGTTAAACGTATAACCTAAAGCTGCAAGGTTTATATTTTTTAATTGCAATGTTATCATAAAGACAATCATAAATATTGCTTAGTAAATTAAATATCGCCAAGTATCTCGCCTCTCACAATTAGAAAATTTTTATCGCCAGAAAGTATTTTTTACCGCAAAATTTGGCGAGAAATCGCCATAACTGAAAACACTGGCTGCATCTATTTCACCTGTAATAATTTTCAAAATTATACATTGTTGCATACTTTTGGGCATAAGCCAGTTTTTAATTTTTTAGCCAAACAAAGTTTTATATCAATATTCGCAAATATAACAGAATATTTAGTTTTCGGGAATAAAAAACTAGTTATGAAAATTTTTTTGTTTTAAGCAAGGCGAATTAATTTTACCAGGTGGCATTGCTGCTGACAATACTTAATTTTGTTATGTGTAGGGTAGCTGTCAACACTGTATCTTTATATATTAAAAATTTCTCCCTTTAACATTCCTTAAAATAAAATTGCAGCAAGAGTTTTTAATCAATTTAAAAAAAAGCAAAACTTGCTAAAAACGTTATTAAAAAGGGTAAGAAAAAAAAAGTGCAGTAATTTATAATGTTTAAAAGTTTACCATATGCTTAGGTGACTGTTTTTCTTTTTATTGTTGTATTGTTGTAGCGGCGCTGCCACCTTTTATGTATTTGTCTTGATTCTAAGCTCTACTGGCAGTTTCATATTAAATGGTGCTACAGTTTTGCCCACTGATTTATTAATAAATATGTACATTGAAACGTTAGACAAACAAAAGGAAAAAGAAAAGAGAAAAAGACTTCAAGTTTTAGAAGAGAACTAAATTCCTATCGCAAACTTTAGAGTGATGTGTTGCAACTTTATACTTATAAGATATAATTGTTATACCGATATTAATATTTTCTTAAAATGTTATGATATTAAATCAAAAAACAATAACAATAATAATATAAATAAAATAGTTTAACTAAAAAAAAAATAAAAATATATTTAAAAATCTTAACGTCGTAAAAATGGCAAAATAATAAATTTGAATATGCTAAAAAAAACATGCTTTTTATCTTAAATTTATTTGGATATTTTATTTCTTTACTAAGAGATAGTAAGTAAATTGAGGGCTTATTAAATTTAAATACTTTTCGTTATTTAATGTATCGCATACTGGGAAGCATTTTAATTGAATGATTTCTCAAATGTGTTCAACTATTTGCGAAATTTTACGTACTTTATGCAAAAATATTTTAACTTCAAATAAATGAATTTAAAATTAAGACTAAAACGAAATAAATAACGAATAAAGCAAATATTAATTATAAACTATATTTGGACTGCAGTATTTAAAAGGGATTTAAAAAGTTGGACATTTTATTATATTTTCTTCTTTTTTCTAAAATAGAAAGTAATTAAAAACATATAAAAAGTAAATAGCAAAATGAAATTTTAATAAAAATTTTTCTCTTTTTTTTTTTTTTTTTTTTTTTTTTTTGTTTAACATTTAATCTATCATTTTGAGTTAAACGAAAATTATAAAAATTTCATAACAATTTTTGCTTAGTTGTTTCGTTTCTTTATAATTAATATAAATAAATAACATTAACAATTAAAAAACTTTAACAATATAATAATGTCGTGTATTCGTTTATAATTAAATTGTGTATTTTTGTTGTCTACAAAGGTAGAGATGATTTGCCGATTAGTCAATGAAAGGATTGAGAAGCTCAGTTCTTTAAATAATCACCAGGAAGTGTCAAACAATATTTTTAATTAAAACATTTATTTGTTTTCTTAAATTATTTAATTATAAAACTGAAAAATTTTTTAAGCGAAAAACTTTCTCTATTTATATGTGTATAAAATAACCTTGATGTTTTAAAAGAGAAATCTTAACAAATCATTACTTATATATATATTTTAGTAATTAATAAAATGAGAAAAACTTTATTTAAAAAAATTTTACATTGTACAACTTTTGTCCAATTCAAGGAAAAAATGTTAAAATATTAAAATTCCCAAAAAAATTGGATGATAAAAAAGATATTCCTTCTAATTTAGCGACCAGGTCAAACGTAAAACTGAAAATTACTTTATGTAAATGACGGATGACCTCGATTAGTTTAAGTCTAAAATGGCAGCTCTTCAACATCAAAATTATTGTCAAATATAGATTTTAGTAACCACGAGCAGACATACCGATTTAAATGTAGATTTAAGGACGGAAAGCTGGCCACTCCGCATCAAAGTTTCAGTTTTCTATATATGTAAGCCTGGTCATAAGGTTCAAATAGTTATTGGAGATTTGTATAGCAAATATTAACGAAGGTATGGAGAACATAAGTACACAACAGACAGTACAAGCTTAATCCGTGTAGCTGTCTAAACTGCTTTTTAAGAATGTGGAGACCTTAAAAAAAAGAGCATTGTTTTAAAAACAACATTGGCGTGTGTGGCGTCGCGACCTGTGTTAGAGCCATAATGGTAGTTGACAAAGGAGAAGAACCAACTGTTCCAGAAAAATGAGATCGATATGTGTGGAAAGAAAACCCCAAATTAAAGACACATCCACTGGCGCAGTTTTGTTTAGCCTTGAACTTGGAAATGTGATAAAGAATATATCGAGTATGCTGAGATTTTTGAAACAATGCTTTTCAAATTTATTACCAACTAAAAATCCTAATAAAGAAAAGAAAAGGCAGAAAGTGGTTAAAACAGCAATAACCCGGCCTAAGAGCAGCGTAGCCGGAACCTCAGAATACCGGAAGATCTGCGTATGATCTGTAAAATCTGCTAGGCCGAATGCATGCTCCATGATCCATTAGAATCGGAATCATTATCATATTCATCAAGTATTCCGTGTTAAAGAAGACGAGATCCAACTTTATTAGTTTGGCTTCAAGTCAATTATGTTAACAAGCGATAAAATCTTCACCCTACAATAGATCTTCATCAACAATAATGCTGCTTTCGCCACTCCACATTTAAGTGTGAGATAACACAAACTTGATACCCTTTTTATAATTATGCTGAACGAGACAACAAAAACAACGATGACAACAAGAGGTGTTAATATGACATCCGAACGAAGAAAATTTCGGGAAACCCAAAAAATAACAAAATGGGAAACGAAGGTACATGTAAAGGGGTTTAACCAGAGTTGTATTTGAGAGAATAAATTGTTGGATACATTAGAGAGAAAAATAAAAATACACCGATTATGTTGATTAAAAGACTAAAAGATTGGGAAAAAGTACGTTTACTTTTACACCCAGTCTTTTTTCAGCTTCTCTTCTAAATATTTAAAAAATCTGTCTGTTAACATTTTATTTAATCTTTAGAAAAGAGTATGTGGTGCAGTAATTTTATTAAATGAAGGCTGTCTCTGTTCTCTTTCTTATTCTTTGCAATTGTTTGAGACCCAGGCTTAGGATTGACATTATGGCTCTTAAAAGGGAATGCTGCACAGCTCCTTAATGTCCTCAATTATATTTAACAAGCGACAAACAATGGCAAAGGAACAAATTAAGTATAACTTTTATATGTTTAACTAGATACAACCATTCAGATATATTTAATTTTGACGTTATGTGTCAATGAGCCGCCACTGAGTAATTCTAAGAGCGCTCTTGTATTATAATAAAAGAAAAGCCAATTGAAAATTTTCTACATTAAAATAACATGCCTTTTTACATAAAAATTCTTTTTCAAGTTAATACGACATGCAACGTGAATAATTTCCATCATGGCGAACACATTCACGATTTAGATTGTAAAGTGCAACAGACGGAATTATTAGAGAAAAATCTTAAAATACATATTTTAGCACAGACTATGAAATGAGTTTTTGAATCATTGTTATTTTAATCATCGACATGAATATTTAGTTCAATTGAAATGTTAGAAAAAATGCAAGACAAGACAATTGATTATTTAAAGAACATTAATGAATTTCTAAGAGTTTTGTTGCAAAGTGATTAAAATTGAAATTTTGTTGGAAAATGGAAGGATTGTTTGTATTCTATTTTAAAATGTTATTACATATTAATTTTTAATGCAAGAAAAATTCTCTATTGTATTATGAACTGGAAGAAAGAACTACAGTTTTGCGTAACTAGATAATATGGAGAGCTGTAGAATAATTTGTTTGTTAATGAGTTGAATTGAGTTTTAGTTTTTTAAATTAAATTATCGTTTTTATGGAATTTTCGGCAAACAAATTTGGGTCGATTTAAAAAAATCTAAATTCTAAATATTGTTTATGATGAACATGTGGATTTGGATTTGGATATAGTTTTTCGTTTAAATACAATTTTAAGGGAGATGATGTGATAGTTTGTTCGTATATTGATAAAAAAGTTAAATTGGGAAAATAAAAGAATAATTTGACTGATTTATTTATTGACTGATATATTTGTTTGGATTTTCTTTTAAGGGTCAGTTTTTTATTTAATTGATTGATTGATTATTGATTATAATATTAATAGTAACAATAGTAGTAGTAATAGTAGTAGTAATAATAGCATTAATATTAAGGAATTGAATTAAATATTTCAAATGGTGGATATTGGCTAAACTTCAGTTAATCTAAAGTTTAATGTGAGTTTAAATAAAATTGTTACTACAATTAAAATTTCACTACAACTTCTACAAATTGGCAATATTATTTATTAATTTATTTATTGATATTTATAAAGTATTTTTATTTTGTCTGTTTATCATAAAGTTTTTTTTTTTAATAATTAATATTTTCCTTGCTTTGATTAATTATTTTATATACATATTAATAGTTGAATTTTAGTTTTAATTCAACATTTACTGCAGCCATATTCATAATAAAAAGTTAGCCTCTCCTTATACTTTTAATATCAGCGTATATTCCTTTGGGAGTGGCTAACTAAAATGTTTTAAGTTTAGTTGTTGTTGTTTGTTAGTTGTTTTATAAAAAAATTGTCATTTTTCATGCTGTTCAAGATTTTAGACTTAGCCACTCGTAAGCCAACAGTTTATTCAAATATTGACTGTCTTTTGACTAAAAACATCCCGGTTATAGTTAAAATCAACTCTAATTGTGATCATTTGTGATTGTTTCGATGAAAGAATGAAACCTGATGTTGAAGTTGATCCTCGCTAGCGTATTTGTTTTTGTTTTTTTTAGGTTTAAATGTCAGAATTTAGTCAAGAGTGAGCCAAGATTTGTAGGTTTTCAAATTTTCATTGAGAATAATATTAATTATGAATGAATTGTTGTTGATTAAGCCCTAAGTCAATGATTTTCTTTTTTTTTTATATACTTTTAGTGGCAAATTTTCATTATGAATTCGGCTGTTGTTTTTTGTGTGTTAAATTTTGCATGAAGCTTTTACTTAGCCAGGACATAAACTATGTAGTCAGTTTTAATGCCATAATGTCTTTTTCAGTCAGTTTTAGTGAAATGAATAAAAACAAAAAAGCGAAAGATAAAATATGTTTAGTAGTTTGAGTCAGTTGTCACTATCCAACTGAAAGATGTTCTTTAAATTATTAAAAGTAATAATTGAACATCGGTATTAAATATAAATGGGACAGGCAAACTTAAGTCATCCAACGACAGAGAACCTATTTTTTTAAAGCCACAAAAATGTTGGTTCTATTCATTGTTTGAGAAGCAAAATAATCAAAATGGTTCCTAAATTGTACTGCGATATTTTTTGCCTCATTTTAGAAGGTTTTAAAAGAGAAAAACTTAGGGTATGAGTAAAATTGTTAATGTACTTTAAATCTACTACAAGAGCAATATTGAACAATATTTCGTCCCGTATTGTACAAAAGCCCCTTTGATAAATATTTTTAACCTACAATTATTATCCGAAAATGGAGTGAAATATAAGAAATACAAATAATTTTTGCACAATATTTAAAAAAATTTGACAAAAACGAACAAGTCTTTTTTAAGAATTATAGAATTAAAAATAAAACTACTTCTTCAACATTTTTGAAGCCTTTTCAACTATTAATGAATGTATATTTCTCCTTTTCCCCTATTGACCAACAAGACTTTAAGTTATTTTTTATTTGTCTGAATATATCAGACACAGCGAAGTGGAGTGATGTTAAGTTATTTAAAGAATAGCTTTTTATTCTAAGTAAAGGTTTTAAATAGGTTTTATAAAAATACCGAACGTGGTAAAACAATTAAAACAAGAGGAAAAATAAAACCTTTTCAGCTTCCTAAACTTTATTGCCTAAGCAAAAGCTTTCATGGAACATTCTTGCTCATGCCAATTAAACAACCATTAATTATTGCCAACGTTAAGTCGTCATCAAAATAAAAACAACAAAACGAAAGTGTGGTGAAATTATGCCGTGGTGACAATTGTTGAATATCTTTAAAGTTTACTAAAACTTTAATTTAACTACGTTTAAACTGTCCCATAAGAAACTGACCCTTAATTTGAAAAAATATAAGAAAGAAATTGTTTTGATTGTGACAACTGTTTTTTGTTTAACTTTTTCTTTTAGATTTTTGTATTATTTTGAATTATTATTTAATATATTTTTTTTAATCTTTGGTTTGGTTTGTAATGTTTACTGAGAAACTTACCATTTTAATGTCACTAATCGTCATAATACTTCGTACAAAAAGATTGATTCTGACTATAGCGGGACCATCTGTATGTATGTAAGTTGGTATATATATTTTTTTGATTTATGATACATATAATTTTTTAGTATTTTTTTATTATTTTCTTTTTATTTTTTTATTGTATAACAATGTTATAAATTAGTATGTATGTATATAATGTTATACATAAGATTTATGTATAACTATGTATATACAACAAAATTTATTAAATACATATGTAAGTATGCGATATAAGTAAAGTGGACGACAAAATGATAGGGTCAATCCGTTTGTTTAAGTAAAAATAGAAATAAAATGTAATTGGTATTATTGCCTTTAATACTTGCTAATCAAAACTTGGTTTAATTTTTTTTCCGCTTGTTCTAATGAATGTCTCGAAAATATGTCTGATTCATTAGGGCCACAATTTTAGGCAACGGTATCATATAATAATTTTGCATAATCGTAACTAAATTTGCTGACCTTATCATTTTGAAGTAAATTTTGTGTAATTTAAGTATATAAATATAAATAAAAAGTGTTGTTTATAAATGAATAAATTATAACTAATTTTGATTAAAATTATTAAAATTGAATTAATACATAATTGATAAATGATTTATAATAAAATAGTTTACGTATATAAACTACCTAAAGAGTATGATTTTCCTAAGAACTAAAATTTTGTTTGAAACATATATTTTATTTTAAAAATGAGTATGCTTCTAAATCTTAATCAATTATTTTTTGAAGAAATCAAAAAATTTCGTTTTTATGTCTCCGGTCGTTAGTTTATTTTTATTTTTTGTATATTTTTTGCTTAAAATAATTTTTTTGCCAATAATTACAATATAAGTTGAGTTGCATTTAAATAAAATTATTTGTAAAACTTTAAAAACAAATAAAAAAAATAAAATATTTTTTTGCTTATTTTTTTATTTCTTTTTGTCTTAAATCTATTTAAAAAAAACCCTTTTAGAAATTAAAGTTTATGCAACTATTTGTGTATTTAAAAAAATTAAAAAAAAACTTTTAGTGTTCTTACCAGTTCCATTTATACCGGATGGTCGTATTCTTGCATCATATTTGCCTGCACCTAAAATTTGATCTAAGACTTTTTTCTCCTTTTCTCGGAAATTTATTTTGGCATTATTAGCTCTGAAATTATGATAGGTACGAACGTATAATAAGTGTTTTTTCTTTTCTTTCTATCGTTTGTATGTTCTTTTTTTATTTTAATTAAAAATATGAAAAAATTATTAAGATAAAAAATTTCGTGATGTGATACAGTGAGCCGGTGCATACCCTTAAGCTTGAAAGTAGCTGTGCAAAGTGGATGAATAGGTCTTAGTAAAAACTGCAGGAAATAAAGGACTACTAGTCTTAACGTACTTGTCTCATGACATGTAAAAAGTGGTAAATGGTGTAAAAAGTGGACGTATAATTAAAAATTCTTTGCATCATTTATAGCAATTTATGCTCTTTAAAGTTCGTTCCAAGGGTTTGATTATTCAAATGTAATACTTTTTAACATTATAAATCTTTAGTACGGAAAAAGCTCTTTCGGGTTTCATCTTAAACCTGTTATGGAGTACTAAAACAGTGTGCAAATTTGCCAACATCATTTAATCTACTTGCGAAGTTCATAGAGCAATTCGTGAATAAAATAAGTAAAAGAGTCCTACTGAAGGCAAAATACCTATTGAAAAGAGATTTTTAATTCACAAACTGGCACCATCTGAGTTATCACGTATTCTTGCATATCAGGCCTTTTTTAACTTTATAATGTTTTGATTTCTTTTTTAGGATAAAATTTATAAAGTTGGTGTCGTACATTACAGTACAAAAACAGAGTAGAAAGTCTGCAATTTGGTTTTTTTAAGTACAAAAATCTATGCTCTACTTCTTGATGATAGGTCTAACACTTGACCCAACCCCCGTAACTTAACGCTTTTATATATTCTATTAATATATTTTATTAATAGCTATGAAACTTGTTGAGATTGACTATAAAGTAAAAGCGCTTTCCGAAATCATATCAACTAGCTTAAGCAGCACTTTTCCAAGGAAGAAGGGTGTACACAGCTAAAAATAAAAAAAGCCGAAAGAATTCATCTCGATTTGCAAATAAATCTAAAAACGAAGTATATTTGATATAACTTTATATTTGCAAGAATCCAGAGAAAAAGTAGATTCTAAACAGTCAACTTTATCATCAAAAATGCGGTCTGCTTAGTGGCAAGAATATTCTTTCCACCATTATGAGTGTTAGTTATATGATAAATATAAACATATAGCACACTTCCAGCCTAAGGGCATTTTAAATCAGCTTTTCCAATACAAGAAATAGTAATAAATATATGTAGTTTAACATTTGAGTTGTCAGATTTATTTAATTTATATACAACTCAATATTGCTTACAACGGCATGGAAGTTACAATTTTAAAAATTTTAAAACTTTATTAAAAGCTAGCAAAAATGGTCATATTTAAATTTTTTACCATTTCTTTTACTATTGGGCCCATTGTGAGATGTTAAAAACTTAAAAATTTAAAACGATTAAAGGGTGCACGTTACGTAAGTAGATGTGTGTTTCAAATATTTATTTTTTTTTCTTTTTTTATATTATACTGCCGCACTTATCATAAAGAAATAAAGCATATCTCGCATTGCTAATGAGTTTGTTAAAAAAAGAGCGAATTTAAAAATTGCATTTGCCTTTGAGTTAATATTGAAATTTGATTATTTGCTATTAATTGAATAACTGATCTTGAGTACATTTTCGATATGCTTATTTATTTTCGTTTGGTAAATATGCAATAATTCCAAAATGTTCAATCCGACAAAAATTAAAAGAAAAATTATACAGATTTGTATGTTCATATTTATTTGATTGTCGGGCTTATTATTAAATTAAATTTCAAAGTATACGTTTAGAGAGTATTTTAATAAACTTCAAAGCGCTGCAGGTGTATTTCATTAAAATTTATAAACGATTGTTTGTTAAATAAAAACTTGTTATTAAATACAAATAGTTTATTCTTTGTAGTTTTCAAGGCAGAATTAATAAAGAGCGTGTACTTACAACGATGCACTACATAAACTGGCAAAATAAAATATCGCCCAAATATAATGGCCGGTTCCCATTTTTTGGCTGCAACTGTTGGAATGTGTTGGTGATGTCTGACCTTTAGATGAGGATGTGTGTATTAGTTCGTTTGCTTTGCGTTGGGCAGCGTTGGCTATAAATTCAAAACAGAAAGGGAAATGGAAATGATTAAAACTTTTTAATACTTTTTTCACAAAATATTTAATTTTTTTTCTTTATGTTCTTTGAAAGAATAATAATTAAAGAATAATAAAAATAAAGTAGAAAACATTTAAAAATGATTCTTTGTAGTATCTAAAGACTACATTTATACTATACATACGTTATACAGCGATTTCTAAACTCTTTTCAGTACTGAAGAAACACAATTTCGTATGATTCATATTTAACTATATTATTTCTATGAATTTATGATAATAAAAGTTTTCATATTAGCACAATACTATAGCAAAGTTAGGCCTCGTTGGGTCAATGGTTGCTTCTTTCTCCAAATCTTCGTTTGATGACTCAAAGGTTTTCTTCAGAGTTAAAAAAAAAACAGTACACTATCCAAGCGTACTGTTTGAACAACACAAACACTAAATATGTTTTTATTGTTTATGATTCTGTACCCAAACAAAATACCGTACACAATGATTGTAGGCTGATGATCACAAACACTACGATAACGTACTGATCTTTATTTTAGTGTACTGATCTTAAAAATCAATAAGTAAACTTTAATGATCTTTGGTGATCACTAATTTCATTAATTTCAGTGATTTTTCGAGTATTTTTGTTTCTCGTAGTGGTCTTACTCGTAAATTATGTTTAGTGTAGTTTTTGTAGATTTTAATATTTTTCATAGTGGTCTTGCTTGCAAAGATAAAGAACGTTACCTTTTGATTTATATATTATCAAAATTTCAAGATTAAATATAATTTATCGAATAAATCTGTTATATAAATAAAATATTTGTTAATAAATTGAATTTACAAATACTTCTATTATAAAACAAATATAGAACAAATAATGAAAGTTAAATTAGATAGTTTTTTATGTTGGTTGGGAGGTATTTTAAAATTATTTTACATAATTTCAAATTTGTTGTAATGTAAGAATCATTAAAAAATTTTGCTCAATAAAAAAGGACTACAGCAGCCACTAATTGTCAATTTATGGAGTTTAATGTGTGCCAAATGGTTTTATTAGAGCATAAAAGGTGTTAATACCGTATAATTTTATGAGCAGGTAGACATATTTTTACATCTGCTTAAAAAATCCCTTAATTTGACAGAATTTATCTTCTACTTTATGAAGTAGATAGAGAATAAACAAACTTGAATCTACTTTGTAATGATCTATTTTTGTGTTAATAAATTGTTGGCCAAATAAATTTTTATTCGGACAATAACAATTTGTGTGTTATTTCATAAATATAAACCTTGTAATAAAATTTAAGGGTTTTTCTATTGTTCAAGAGAAGTTTTAGGACATTTTGTTTTTTGTTTAATATCATTAATTGAAAAAATTTGGTTTGAAAATAAAACATAACAACTAAAAATTTATGTGGGAAAAGAAAAAGCACATAAGTGGCAATGACAAAAAAACATAAAGCAGAAAAGCCAAACGTAATTAAGGAATTTGTTTTGAGCAACTGCCCATTGATAACGAATATGATTTTCAGCCAAACACCAATCTGTCCAGTTACAAAACACCTGTTTTAATAATGTTAATAAATTTTACAAATAAGATGTAGATTGGGAATTGGATAAAAAATATTTTCTTAATTGTTAACTGTAACAAACAATAACAATTCAAGCTATTTACTTTTTTACACATTTTATATACATTCACATTTATATGAACGAAAAAATTCTTACAAATGAAGTGATTTTTTTAAGCAGATGAAAAACTATGTCTACCTCCTCATAAAATTAAATGGTATTAACACTCTTTAAGATGTAATAAAAACATTTCGCATATATTAAACTCCATAAATTGGCAATTAGATTTTCCAAAACTTTATTATTCAGTAATATTTATTTTGATTCTTACATTGCAACAAATTTAAAATTATGTAAAATAATTTAAAAATATCTGCCAATCAATATATTGTTTTTATCAAAAATAATCTAATTTAACTTTATAATACTAAGTTCTATATTTCTTTTATAATAGAAGTATTTGTTAATTCAATTTCTTAACAATTACTTCAATTTATATAACAGATTTAATCGATAAATTATATTTAATCTTGAAATTTTGATAATATAAAAATTAAAAGACAACTTTCTTTAGTAATTTTTTAAATACAGAATAAAAAATTGTATTTATTAAATTTTCAATTGTAACTTTGCAACCCTTAAGTTTACCAAAAATACTGTAAAGAACAAACTCTGAAAGTAATTTACAAGCAAGACCACTACGATAAACACCAAAAATAATTAAAAAGTACACTAAAGTTCACTAAAAATACTCTAAAGATCACTTAAATTTGCGTAGTGATCACTAAAGATCACTACAAATTACTTAGTGATCTTTAAGATCAGTAGACTAAAATACACTAAAATAAAGATCAATACGTTATCGTAGTGTTTGTGATCAGCAGCCTACAATCGTTGTGTACGGTATATTTTTTGTGTACGCATACACAAACGCTAAGAAATTTTTTATGCAATTTGTATTTTTGTAGAGAATGATTTTGTGTACTTATCTTAATAAAATTCGCTACAGAACACTAACGTAGTGTACTTCTGTGTTTGTTTTCAAACACTGGTTTTCTAGCGAGTTTTATTTAATATTTCTACACAGAAACGACCATAAATAGTTTACAATCTTGTAAGTTGTATCAAATAAAACCAAGACGATTTTAAGTAAGCAGATTATATTTTCAATTAATGATTTAAAAAACAAACAATAAGCTATCAATCGAGAAAAATCTTTAATTGTGATGCAGGTGTGCAAAACTTATTTTTGATTTCTCAAAATTTTTGATTGTCAATAAAAGTGTTTGATAAAAGAAATTAACGTTATTTCAATTGTTCTATTCTACTAAACTCGAAACACGTGGTCCAAGAGTGCGTTCACTTGACTTTGTAAGTGATCTGTAAATGGTATTTCGAATAGTGGTCTCGCTTTCTAAATGTTTTTTCTGTTTTAGATTTTATAAGACTGTGTTATAGTAAAGTTTAGTTTTAAGCTTTTGCTCTCAAAACGTAACAAATATGAAAAAATTGAGTCCAAAATTTTATGGTAAATAAATCAGTTTAATAGGGCAAATAGCTATTATCACATCTTTGTTTTAGATTCTTAAATACCATACAGGCTAAAATACGACAGCAAAGAATCTGTGTGAGAGTTTTAATTTTTAAGGGAACAAGACGTTTTATTAAAATCAAGTTTTCAAAATTATTCTACAAATAAAGGCTGTTAATTTTTTCAAACAACAGCTGAAAATAAAAACACGTTACATTATTGAGACTTATTAAGGATAAGATTTAAATAAACTTATATAATTTTGAATTTAAAGTGGAACCTTAATAAGCACCAGGGTGGTTTTCAACGTTCATTTGCATTTGAGGCAGAGCCTCCGTGAGTATTTGTGTTGTTCCTTCATAGCACTCAAAAAAATTTCATACAATGAATTTTTAATTTGGTAAATGTATCTGCAGAGAAACATCAACAACATCACAGAATATTTGCTTTTCCTTACACATTTGTAAGTCTTTTTTGAACATGACATTAAAGTAAAATAAAAACCTTAGTCATATTTGTTTTCATCAAAAATGTTTAAAGTTAAAAACTTTAAGCCTTGTACAATAGGTAGAAACGGTATAAGTAAAATAAAATCTAAAAGGCATATGGGCATTTCCTGGGGTCACGAACGTACGCTTCTGACGTACAAAGATATATTAAACAAAACTTTTTCTAAAATTTTTTTCGCAACCCAATAGCATTTTGTCAGCTATATGATTAGTTCAAAAGATGGATTTCATCGAGTTAGTATTTTCATAAGAAGAGTTATAAAGATGTGGTCACGAACGTACACAAAATAGAAACCAACTTGGATAGAGAGTAATGAAATGTAGAAATCTGCGAAATGAAAGCGAATATTCAAAAGTGATTAATTTATTTTAAAATTATATTGATGTAGCACTCTATCCGGTATTTACACAGTAAAATATCTTTATTGGTTTCTGTTTAATTGACTTATGTATCAGTCGTGAACGTTCGGGTCGCGAACGTACGTTTTTCATTATTACCACCATGCGTTTTCCCATAAATTTCTTCACGTGTTCTTAGCAAAGAACCTAATATTCAATTTACCATGTGAAGAAACACATAACAAGAAATTTACTATTTTATTTAATTAGAAATAACGAAATTTTAACAATATTTATGATATTTACGTTTTTATTGAATAGGCCGTTAGAGCTGTGCTCAGTTAAAGTCCTCAGCACAGAAAATCAAATGCAGCATTCTGATAACTGGAATATTCGGTATATCATATAATTTTTGAAGTAAAGACGGGAACATCTTTTTAATTATATCAGTTCCAATGAATATTATGTTAATTCTAGTGATGTTCTAACGGGCTCAGCAGTAAATAACGCAATACATAATTTAAAATAATGTTTTTTGTTTTTGTTATTTGGAAAAACTTTCTCTTAATAACCGCTCCAATGCCATCGACTGCACCTTTCCCATGTGCTGTTGCAAATAAATTCCACTCAATTGATTTACAAGCGAATTTGGCCATTAAATCGGTAAGCTTCCCGTCCAAGAAAATCAATAAATCAAATAACAATCTTCGTTAAAAAAAATGTACACACCCATTTTGCTGTGACTTAAACTATCACTTATTACTGAAAATGACATACACAGTTCTTTTAATCATCCATGCGACGCAAGTAAAAATCTAAGCTTGTTTAAGTGAATGCTTGAACTTTATTTTGACAGACCAGCCTATAACTTCCCGCGAAATCAATCTGTAACACAAGTTCTCCAGGCTTGATATTTTTCCTTTTGGCTTCAAAATATCTTTCTTGGTCTCGCTTTATAAAGAAGTGCCTTTTAAAAAGAGGCAGGTGAACTTCTAACTAATGTAAAAATTCTAAAAGCAGAGCCACAGAGTAAGTCAAAGTTATTCTATCGTCTGCTTTCCGGCAGTGCTTCTAAAAATTTTGGGAAAAGACTGTATAACTGTTGAGCAACCATTAAAAAAAAAAAACTGAAATTAGCGTAATGAATACATACACACATGTTATGCGGCATTTTGGTCGAGAGTTGAACATGTTTGGGTCGACACTTAAAAAATTGTATCTTGCTCACACATTCTTGAATTGATTCATATCTATAAACTTCGTAAGCTTTCGATATGGTTAGCAGAATATAACGCTTAGCAACAGTCCATCAACAACGTGGGTATCCTTTTATGCTGCCGACTGAACGCTAATATCGTCACGCAACTAAATGTCTTTTAGCACTTTCAACTGCCTCTCCCATTTCAAATCCACTTGTGTAGATGTTTTATTATAGTTATTTTCTGGGTCGACATATTTCTTAAATAGTCGTTTAATAACTTAAATTTTTTTTCAAATCACTTGGCAATGCCCTTTCAGCCTTCTTTATTGCTTTTCTTAGAGTTTGTTTACATGAATACGCTTCATGTTTTTCTCCTTGTTGACCTTAATTTTTTCTTCTTTTGTCGGTATGCTTTCAACCTTGTGTGTTCTTTTTCTTGTACTTGCTCTAAAGCCTTTTTATTTTTTTGTTAACGCAAAGCATCGTTTCCGCATTCTCTCAGCAGATTTTTCATGTAAAATTTTTAGTTTAAAGGGATCACATGTAGCATGTGGCAAAGAGTTGTCTGCCGAAAGAAGTATTGGAAGCATGACCGAATAATACAAGAGCCCAAAGAAGAAG
The DNA here is from genome assembly GCA_937654795.1 of Cistogaster globosa. Taxonomy (NCBI): domain Eukaryota; kingdom Metazoa; phylum Arthropoda; class Insecta; order Diptera; family Tachinidae; genus Cistogaster; species Cistogaster globosa. The sequence continues at coordinate 119,908,046 of OW569403.1, forward strand.
CAGAATGGCAAAACACAACCAACAAGATCCTTAGTGAAAAAAGCATCAAACGAACAAAGCTTTGTTGTCTTTAAAACAACCTCTACATTTCAGAAGTAAAAATAAATAAAAAGCGCATTTTCTAAGAAATAGAAAGTTTTGGAAAAAAAATTCCTGATAAGAGTTGCCAATAGCACAAAAAAAAAACAATAATACAAATATTAAGCAATAAACGGCGAGTCTTGCAAAGTTTGTCAAGTAAATTCTGAAAGTATCGTTAAACTCGAGAAGTTAAGCTATTTGACTTGGGAGCTCTACATATCGAGAAAAACCAACCATTAGCAACCAACTTAAATATCGAAATTTTCTCTGAAAAAAGTATTTTTATCTTAAGTGTATTTTACTGTTATCCAGCTGCCAAGTATAGCAGTGAAAGGCCGATGCAAGCGGCGAGCGACAACGGGCGCTAAGCTGCTCTTTTTGCGTCTTGAATTTTGGTAGAAAAATTAACACAGCGTATTGTTGCGTAAAAAAATACGCTTAGTTTTTTGACGCAGAAATAAATAAATAAATTTAATTAGAACAAATTTAAAAACGTAAAATAAAGAAAATAAAATTAACAGCAATTTTTTTGAAGAAAAATAAAAAAATAAGACTTTGGATGCTATGACAAATAAAAAAATTTTATTCAAAATGAAATGTGTTAGCATTTTTGTATGAATATTTTTAATAACAAACAAACATTTTTTATTGGCCTTCTACCATAATGAAATAACAAAAATTGCACTATTATCTAGTCTATAACTGTCAAATATACACTTGACTAGGAAAAACACTTATGTAACTAGTTTTGCACATGTGCGGATGAGTCTAAAAAAGAGCCAGCCTAAAAATTGTCTATTCGAGGCATCACTCAGTCAACTGAGTTTTATTAGTAATTTGAAAGGGAACAAAACTAATGAGAGCAAAAAAAAAATTCAGTTAAAGACTGCCAAGCTACAACTAATTAGTGGAGGGGGACACTTAAAACTGCAGCTTCTTTTGTGTGTTGAATGTATTACTCAAGTTTTTATGGCCGTTTTTAGTTTAGTCGTGGTAGTAGTTCTTGTAAATATATTTGTGTATTATTCTTTAGATTTTTGCATGGTACATTGCAAAAAGAGGTGAAGGCTATTTCAAAATTTTTTTTTGCTTCTCTTAAATGTCTCGAGGGTTATAAAAATATTTCCATAAAAATAATTATTTTAAGTAAAAAAAAAAATATTCAAATGTATGTCTTGAATATTAATATCCAAAGAGCAGAAACAAAAAAATAATTATTAGCTTTTTTATTTTTATTTTATTTAAACGCTTGCTTTATGTTTTATGTGAAGAGTTCTTAAATACCTTTCACCATCTACGTAAATTTAATTCATTAAAGTAACTCAAATCAAAAAAACAAATATTTGCAGACAGATAATTAAAAAATAAGAATAAAATATTAAGTTCTATATAAAAAATCTCTTCAAAAGCTTTTAAGTGATACCAATATTGATATCTTAAAAAATATGGGCACAGTTATTCTATTCTATGAAAAGTTCAGAGGCCCATAACATTGAAAATATGGGCGAACACAAATTTTTTCACATGATGTTTTTTTCTTATACTTATTTTTTTGATTGCAGTTACTTCGATGTTTAAAATGATATGAGAAAATTAAAAACTGGCGTGATGTTTTGCCCGCTACCCTGAAGGACATGGACCGATCTTGCTGATTTCCAATAGAAACATTTTAAAAACTGTCTGATCGATTGGCGTGCTTAAATTTTCTCTAGCTCATCTATTACGATTTTTATCAAGACTTACATGCTACCTTAAAAATTTAAATCGAAGAATGAACTAAAAGCTTTTAAGCAAAATAATAAAAAATAGTGAACATTTGATTTTCTAAGCAAGTTTTGTAAATTGGATAGCATTTAAATAAACAATTTTTTTAAATAACAAATGTTTTTCAACCAAAGTTTCTCAAATTGGGTCCATAGTAGCTTTGTTGCTGCTTAAGCTATAAGTCTGTCGAAATACGGTTTGTTAACCCAAACTACACCTTTTAAGACATTCTAACTGTTAAATAGATCCAATCGACAATTTAAATGTTCCAGATTTATTACCTTTTATTATTCGATGTTCCCCATTTTGCAATATTACACAACTGTATCAATTAAACATTATATGATGTTCTTCAGGTAAATATTTACCAACTCAATCAACATCGTCGACTTTTTTTTCCAGGAATAACAAAAATTTGTCTCTATTTAGTGGGAAACCTAAAACCATGAAAGGTTCAGTTGCCAAGTTGATAAACTCTGCTATCGTTTTGTTTGTAAATGTTAATATAAAAACGCATTTTTAAACCATTCAGTGTTCAAAACAAATTTCTCTAACAACGCACAATGGGGCAGACACGAAATTTTTTATAAATAAATTAGCAATTTCTTAAAGGTTTGAACCAGTGAAACAAAGTTTCACATGCTACTTGGAGATAAGCATTCTGACCTAAATTTTGAGCTCAGGCTTCAAATTGCACTTAATAATTGTTTAACAAAATCATGAGATTTAATTTTTATTTATTGTTCACTTTAGCTTTAGCAACTTTCACCATCACAAATCTTAATGACATAAATATTATTACATTAAATATTATTATATAAAATATTCTTATATAAACATCAAACCTAAGGATTTTGCAGATTAACTTTGCATAGCAACTAAAATGCATAAAATGACAAAATTAAGAAAAACAAATCACAAACGAACATTTGAGTATTTTAGTTTCAGCAGATTTTGTTGCTATTTATGGGATTTTATTATGAGTCTTCTACCAACTCTCCAGCTAGCCGCCTATTAGCTTAATTTAAGGCAGGGCATATACATTTAGTATAAATTAAAAATCTTTCAGATTTAAACAAAGAGTAAAAAAGTCATTTTAATGATGTTTCCACCTAAATATGAGTTTAATGAAAATTAAATTTTAGTGTTAAAATAAATGTTTTTGTTAAGTTTATATTCTCTCTCTGATATTCGACCAAGAACAGAATTAATTCTTCTTAGTTATCATGATCGTGTTTTGCAAGCGTTCTTATATGTTTCATGACTTCAGCTCTAAGCAATAAAACGCTAGGTTCTTCATAGTAGTTCGCAGTGGCCTAAAGTTAGCTGTCATAGAATTTCGAATAAGTTTGAAACGGGGGCATTTTTTATTTGTAAATCGACGAGATGTTGTTACTAATGACTACTAATCTCTTTAATCAGACCTAAACTTTTAACAGCTTTAAACCCGGGTAAAGTTATTCTTTTTTAAAGATTAATTAATAATAGTTAAAAAAAAACACAAAAATATTTCATGGTAGAAGCAAAATAGCCAGTTCCTTAAAACGCAACTTTCTCAAATATGTGTTATAAATATGTGGGATTTTTTAAACATTTATTTCGTTGAAATATAATTTACGTTCACTTCTAAAGCCCATAAGATACTTAAACATTATTTACAACAAATATGTAAATACATTTAAATGCTTGTCACCAGCTCAAGAAGAGTTTGTAAAAACTATTAACCAAACATATATTTTCTAAAATTTTAAATTTATACATTGAAAAAATTTCACAAAAACAAAATTGTTATTTCAACAATAATTAAAAAGTTCATAAAAAATTTCAACATACAAAGAGTATCGAAATCGAAGCAAAATTAAATTTTTTGTATTTGAAAAAACTTTAAAATAATTTTGTTTCATGTTTCCTGAAGATGGCACCCAACGTTGTGGCAAAATATTAAAAAAAGAATGTTTTTAGACAATATTGTTATTTTATAAAACTGACCGTGTGAATGATTTATTACAAGTGAGTACGTACACAAGTTTGGTACAAAAATATATTTTTAGGAAAATTGATTACAAAAAAAAAAAAAAAATATTAAAAAAAAATTCACAAAAATTTAGGATTAATTAAGGATTCTGCACAAGCAATTTTATAACGTAAACCCATTTTACTATACGTTTGTTAAATAATAAAATAAAACATATTTGTTAACGTGATTAGTAAACATTTAACAAAGTAAATGACATAATCGAAATGTGAGAACAATATGTTTGTAGCCACCCTGAAGATTTAGTTGTTTATTTGTTTCTTTTTACCTTTATTTTTTATTTTTCTAAAACCGCAACAATAATTGGAGGATTGTAGGAGACTTAGGGAGACAGAACTACACCTAAGACTTGCGTTTTTTATACAATAAATAAAAATAAAATTTAACTCAAGCGCTCTATGTACGAATCTGCATATATGTTTGTAAATGTTTTTGCATTACATTGCATGTCTCGTTTATATATACGTATGTATGTGTTTGCTCCTATAATAAAAAAAAACAATATGTTTTTCATTTTTTATTTATTTAAATGCTTCAATTTTGACTTATCTGACGATATGTCAAGCATATTGATTTTGTGCTTTTCCTGTTTTTATTAAAAATAATACAATTCTAAATGTTCGCATTTATCTGCAAATTAATTGTCATGCAAATTTTAGTCAATCTTATTCATTTGAAATATTGAGCATAATTTTCGTTATATTGTTAGAGGTAATTGGTTTTTGCACGGAACAATTTATATGTTAAAATAAGTCTGTTGCAATAATAAAAAGTTACATAAGAATTTTTATTCAAAATTATATAGAAATTGATCGGATATCATTCCATTTGGAATAGAACGGATGGCCATTTTGGATACCCAAAAACTGTTGCATTAGCAGGAGGTTTTCAGGGAAAATCTTTCGACCGCAGTAAAGCTACTACAACAACAGTAACAACAACAACATCTAATCCAGTAACTCGGCCATGTTTTACGACTGTATTTAAGTTTTTAAAATTAAGTTTATTTTTAACTTTTATTCGCAAAAAATACAAAATTTGCTTTTGAGTCTAAAAATCATTTTCGACCAGAGCTTTTCCGCTCACTTATACTTATTGGCGTGAGCAGTTCACTTTTATCGATTATTTATTGCCTCCATGGTCCCCCAATGTATTACACCATTATTGTTATTTATTTATATTAAGCAGTGGGATATATTAGTTTTTTCTCTAAAGACAGAATCAATTTTGCCAATAATTTTTCCAATCTTCCACTATTTTAATATAGTTTCTCTTTATTCTAAACGAGTTCTTTTCGCGTGATTTAAAATATTGAAGACACTTTCATAAAGATTTTATTTTCTAAGACATTTAATTCACGTACTGAAGTGGAAGTGTGACTGTCTATCAAGAGTGATAGTTCGCGCTTACAGAAAAGGTGCATACGAAAAAATAATTATTTTCTTCTCTAATTAGATCTTCATTAAAATAATTATAGGAAATGAGCTGTAAAATATCGTATAATATTGACATTGATAAAAATAAATCTGAAAGAAACATTTTGAGTTTTGTTCTTTTTCAGTTTTTAAGCATTCGCAATCTGATTTTTTATTCTTTAGTGATAAGACGGAAGAATAATCAATAATAAAAATTATAGTAAGAGGCATTAGCATTTTTAGAAAGGTTTAATTTTAAATTTTCCTTATTATTTCTTTAAAAAAATGTGTTTAAATCTATCAAAGATCCAGAGAGTGAAAGAGAGAGAGAGAGAGAGAGAGAGAGATAGAAACAGAGAGCAGAAACAAGTAATGTTAAAGAAAGGTTGAAAAGTCTACTATTAAAATGAATTAAAAACAATTCTTACCAACATAAAACTATGGCTGACTTCCAAAATGTATGAATACAAAGTTTGTATACAGTTTTACTGCGACATTTAAACTTTTTTCATATGCAAAGTTCCATTACAACGCAACTTTATGCTTTGTTTAAATTTTCATTATGAAACAAGAATGTTGCAATGCACCATTTTTATTATTGACAAACACGAAAATTGAAAGGTCGGAAAATTTTTATTTGGTAATTTTTTCAAACTATCAGAAAATTCTAGTGGAAAGAAACTCTGCACAAAATTTCCTTGCTGTAATAAAATCTATTAAAAGAAAAAGGAATGTTTTACTGAAGCCAAAACACAGCGCAGAAAAATACAAAAAATTGTTAATTTTTGAGAAGTTATTGCAAAAATGCCGGATGCCAAGATGCGGCTGCTTCTCCAGAAGTGTTGTTGCGCTTTTATTAGTCTTTTATAAGTCCCACAGAATTCTAAAAATTTTTTGGTGATATCATCTCTCGAGAAGGGAAAGGTCTCATCCACATCCTTAATTTCTCTCAAGACTTTCCCACAAAATGGTGCGCTTCTTGCGCTTTGCGCAAAAATCAGGTTTATTTCGCAACCTTGTTATTAAAAGCAATTTTTTTTTTTCTTGCTCATGTTAAAAATAAATTTTTGCTATTTATATCTATTAATTATTAAAAACAAATTAACTTACTAATGTAAGTTGGTCATTATTTATAGTTTATGTTTTTTTTTCTTTGCCAACAAAAACGTTTTGTGGTTGTTTTTTTATTTTTTATGAGTAAATAAACGAATACCAAACAAAACATCAACTAAAAAACTGATGCCTGGTTGCTTCTTTACTGCCTTAAAAATACTCATTGTTGACCTTTTGAAATCGTATACATTGTAAATATTTTGTACAGCGGCTTTATGAAACAGCATACTTTGTTCGAATGCAAAGCAATTAACATTTTGGAAGTCAGCCTATTTGTGATTTTATTACAATTTTAAATACTAGGAAAGTACTTGGACGGTACATTTTGCCCAACCCGTCGCAAAGCGACATATGTACATACAACTAGTTGACGGGTAGAAAAGCTTGCCTTTTTTAAATCCATTAAAAAAGGAGAAAGTTCATTCTTGCTGTTAATTAGTAGTAAGATAAAAGTAAAGCTTAAAAATATTTAAATTACGAAAAAAAATATAATAAAAAAACAATAATAATAATAATAATAATAATAATAAAAACACTGTACGTTTATAACGTGTTTAATCCTGAAATTAACTAAATTTTTTTAAGCCCTTTAATTTTCGAAAGAATCATACTTAAAAAGAAAACACTGGACCTAGATGAACTGCGCAATCAGATTGTTCGTTATGGCGTGCAAGTGAAAATCTTAAAAAAGCTGTCGTATGTGGACCTCTTTTGCGAACATCGACTGTAGGATAAATCTATAAAAGAGTTAATTTATTTCTTGAACATTTAAAAATGGTTCATGCCCCGAATATCTCAATTGACATAATTGATTTGGCATCTGTAAATGCTGAAGCAGCAGTTCCACCTAGGTTTCTTCTCCGTGATCTGATTTATACTCAAGAAAAGACCCACCAATAAAATGTTAATACAGCAGACGCACTTTGCAGTCACAATTTACATTTTTCTTTTATCTGAATTAATTAAGTATCATTAAATGAGATTGAGATATAAAAAGTTTTTGTTAGTCCAACTAAAAAACGAATTTTTTATCTTGACAAATGCTACTTATTATAGTACTTATACGCATAAGTACTATTATGTTATGCCCTATTTATCTGAACTTTTCCTTATTTCGGCCAACTCAAACTAAAATATAAGCAAATCTCATTTTGTCGCATTCTGCTCTCTTAATTTATCGTATATAAACAGTTTTGAATACTAAAACCCACTTACTTAAAATAAAGAAATGCAAACAGAAACAACATGAAAAACAGATAAATAAAAAATAAAAATAAAACTATAATATAGAAAAATCCGCATGTTGGAAAAATCCAGCTTAATAGCACACATAACTCTTGACTTTATTTCATTCAGTTAAAATGAATAAACTAACAGAAACAAATAATATAAAAACCCCTCTTATCACGTATAAACTCACTTACATACACTAAAACCTGAGAGAAATGCATTAGCGTACATTCATTTTTTCTTTTCTTTTTTCAATTCATTGAGTTAAACACAAGCGCAGCGCAAATACAAAACATGTACGCACTGCACTGCATACTTGACAACAAACGTAAAACTTATAAAAGAACAAAAACAACATAAAAGTTATAAAAAATCCAATCAACATATAACAAGCTGAAATAAAATAAGAACAGAAACTACTCTTGCACTACAGTCTCACATATACCACAGCATTTAATTAACACCCAGTAGTCTTCGAAAAAGGCAATTTTAACTTTTGCAATGATGCTTTTGTCTAGAGGCTTGTAGATCATAACAGATTGAATAAAAATAAACGGACTCCCCTTAGATGAAATAATCCTACCCTTTAAGTTTCCCATTTTTTTTAGGGAAACGGAGCTTTTAAGGTCAGCAAAAAATCAAAAACCTTAACTTGAATGAAGGAGACTAAAAAATGTAGTTTCAGCCCCGACTCCTTTCGTTGACGGTGACATAAAATATTAATTAAAAACTACACACGTCATACTACCATCGACATTAATTTGTTTAATTTTTATGGGCAGGCACAGTTATCCATTAAATCCCAGCCGCTAAATATCTCTGTGAACTTTTTGTAATTTCCGAAAAATATTTATTTCTAAGTTTTTATGCCAAGGCTTAGCTATCTTTCGAATGCTTAATAAATCCCACCAGAGTTTACTTCATTTGAAAATTATTAATTTATCCATAATAATAACATGTTTATAATAGAAGCAATAAATTTTATTTAAAACAACTTTTCTTTTGCAATACAATGATGATAAGTAAAACTGTTTTTCTTCCAATAACATGTATTCAGTAGATAAAATCATTATCAGTTATTTCTGTAGCTAATTCAGGATTGGTAAAAATCTTCTGCCATCGTATTACTATGGTTGGTGTTTCCAAGTCGAGTATTCAGTACATGCACTTATAGCCCTGATTCACTTCTAAATCTTTCTTTCTTCACAAAAAACATCTTTTAAACACCTTTTTAAACTGCTTGCAGTACGATTACTAAAAACCAAAACATTTTATGACTGACAAAAACGTTTTCATTAGTATCTAATTATGCAAGTCGTGCAAAAATATTAGAAAGGTGAAATTAACAAAAAAAAAAAAAAATTAAATGGAATAAGAATGCGCCACGTTTTCTTTCTACAGTAATAAAGTAAAAGTCTCAAATTATACATATAGTGATTTAGATCATTTTTCAAATCGCGTCTTAGAAATTTTCGTTTTATTTCAACTCAAACTTTTTACAAAAAGTGGAAAAAGGGTGTAACTAATTTTGTCATTCCGCTTGGAATTTCTACAATATCCATTTTCGACCCCATAAAGTATATATATTCTAACTTCTTATGCATAGCAAAGTCGATTGACCGATGTCTGTCTATCCGTCCATTTTAGTTTGCCGAGGCACTAGATCAGCTAAACAAACTTTAATACGCCAATCGATCAGACATAGTGTCGAGATTTTTAAATATCAATATGGGTATCATTTTAAAGCCTTGGAAATGCTAAAAAATTTTTAAATATGTTTTTTTTTTTTGTTAATTTGTTAATTCTCTTACTTGTTTAACATATAATTTGTCATTAAGTGCAATGTGCTTTTGTAAATCTTTAGGAACTTACAAAGATGGTAGATTGGTGTTTGGGTGATTTTCTTTAGAAATTGTAGTAATTCATATTTTGCCTTTTTTGGAATATTTTACTCCGATGCAAGAACCTTGCAAACAACTATTTCCATTAAAACATGAAAATGTTACTGCAAGAATAATGGAATTAAAAATTAATAACTATCGGTTATATACACATTTGTTTTTAATCGCTTAGATTCTTGTTAAAATTTGTAGAAAACTATTAGTTGAACTATTTGATATTATAACAAATTAAGAAAGAAAAGTTATTGGCAAATGTAACGATACAGAATATGCTGCATTACATTCCACTGGTATCTGAAGCTTTCTATTTTCTTTGGATAGCGAAAAATAAAAATAAACGTAAGCCGAAATTAATTTTTATTCGTTTGTAATAAGATTCCTATCTTTTTTAAATAAAATGAAATACATATTTATTTTCAATAATATCTCAATTAATTCCAATTAGTACTTAAGCAGAAAAGAATATTTATTTCTATTTATTTCTATAAAAACAAAAATAATGTGACCACAAACATTTAGGTTATTATGGGCCAGGGATAAACCCCATCATTTAAATATATATTTTTGTTAGTTTTACAGTTTTTATTAAATGATTGATTTTTATTAAATGATTGCTAATGAACATTTATCATCTTTTGAGGAGTTTCGTAACCAAATAGGAAATAGGATTCCATTCTAAAAAAAGCTTTGAAAATTATTTGTTACGTACACTCCAAGCATTTTCAAATCTCAAACCATGTTTCCTCTAAAAAATTACACAAAAAATTAAAATTATTACTTGATAATTAATAACTAAATAAAAATATTATTTAATATTTTTATTAATTTAGGTAGGACCTATAACAGAACTAGAAAACAAATTCGAAAACATTTTGTTGGAAAATTTTTTCTAAAGTGAAAATTGTTCAAAACTTTTTCTGTGCATAGGTCTTCAACCAAAGACTTCAGTAATGAGAACAAGGACAGAAAGAGTAGTTTTGTGAATGATTTGAAGTTTTCTCAGTTTCAACTGGCAGCAAAATGCGTACTTTAAAAAGTTGAATTCAGAAAACTGGCAGGAGAAACTTTGTATGACATGTTTGATATTGTTCAATTTACTGGCTATCGACTGCATGCAGAAGGACTTTTAGGAAATAATGTATTTGACTAAAAAAATTACGGTTTCCCTTATTAAATTGTGGCCGCTTAAATTGCTTTAAAGCTTCATAAAATATCTGATCTACAAAACTTCATTAAAATACAATAATAATATATTTTATATTTTGATTTTTCTGACTTTTATTTTAGGCTGGTTTCTCCTCAATTTATTTATGCAACAAATACTTTTTAATTATCAACATATTTCTTGTTTTCATACCCTTCACTGCAAAAGCGGAAAAAGGGTATATCTAAGTTTGTTATTCCATTTGTAATTTCTACAATATCCGTTTCGACCACATAAAGTGTGTACATTCTAAGTCCGTCTGTTCCTCCGTGTTAGTGTTGAAATCAATTTTTCCAAGGCACTGGATGAGCTAGAGAAAATTTAAATACGCCAATCGATCAAACATAGTGTCGAAGAGGTGCTATTAAAAATCAGCAAGATTGGTCCATGTCTCTCGAGGCCCACTGCCTGCGTCCACGCCTGCGTCTAATTTTTTCATATCATTTGGAAAATGAAGTTAAAATTAAAAACTAGAAAAATTCCAAATTCGTACCCCTTAGAAATGTTCATAAAAAAGTTTGATTGTCAAAATGGTGAATATGTGAGTCATTTAAAAGCTTTTGAAGAGACATTTCAGGAATTACTAAAGTTCTTTAAAAATACTTCACCCATTAAGAGCCAATGAAATTTTACTGTAAAATTATACACCGTACCTAATATTTCTTATTTTTTTAATTTTCTGTCATCGTAATATTTGTTTTTTTGAGAGGAGCTACTCTACTAAACAAGATTGACATACATGGTGAAGGGTATGTAATATTCGGCATGGCCGAATATAGCACTCTTACTTGTTTATTTTAAATTTGCGGTTATCGCCATGGTTAAAATCATAACAATTCTCTCTTAATTAAAAAACTGAAAACTTGTGTGTCATTTATTTTCTCTATATTGTTCCACACATATTCTACATCACACAATTGAAATCCTTGAAGAATGACATACTTTGCATTGTATTAGATGCTATTCTGAGTATAGATTGCTGTGTGAATATGAAAACATTTTCCAAATTTGTTAGCTGGCCTTAACACTTGCATAAACAATTAAATTTTTTATTTTTTATTCATACAAAAACCAGTAAAGGCAGAGACAGAATCATTTTCTTTTAATTCGTAGTCAAACTATTTTACCATTATAAGTGAATTATAATTTTTATTTGCAATATGTTTACGTATATTTTAATTTCGAAATTTATATCAAGTAAAATCGTAGTTTCTTAAGTCGAATAAAAAATGTATATCTTAAAATTTTAGCTTCTTTGACATGAAAATAGGAAAAAGACCTTCTAATCGTGAATGCCAAAAAGTACGAGAAAATAGAAAAGAAAATGTAGTAAAAACTATTTCAAAGGTATGTTGTGTCTGAGGTATTTGGCAATGTGTTGCATAAGGTTTTAAGCTATTGATTTCATAGCTTTCCTATATTTGAATAAATACTCCAATAATACCGCAGCTATAAGAAGTCATCTGTCTTCATACACAGCTTAATAGGCAACCAACTTAGACGTTTAGAGGGCGCTGTAATAATCAACGTCTTTTTATTACCTTTTCCTTATCAAAAAACGTTTGCTTAAAAATCATTTTCACGACTTTCGTAGTTTCTTTTCTTAAGTGAAGGCCATCGTCATCAAAATTCACACTTTGATTCTTCACTAGCAAAATAATATTGATTGAATATATCACCTGGTATATATTAAATTAGTTGGTCAAATAGAATGCTAAGAGTGGAAAGACAGAAGCTTATGTCTTCTAGACTTATAAAATTAAAATGGTTTCCTGCGCGCTCCAGTTTTTAAATGACACTTACCTCAAACACTGAAAAAATCACGTGAAGGTGGTTTTTGAGAAATAAATTATGGAATTAAAGTTATTACAAAATTAAAACGTATCGGGATACTCTTACGATATTTTTAACTTCTCAAAAGATTTTATAATCAAATCGTGAGTTAAAATATAAATGTCCGAAACGAAAAAAAATTAAAAAAAATTTTTTTTTACAAAAATCCCTTTGGATTATCTAGCCAACAATCGGGGACTTACAAGACCGTTTAGGTTTTTTTTTTTAATCTGAAAAAAAAACTATTTCAAAATTGGCTATATTTGGATAGGGCTGGAGAAAGAAAAGTTACAATTTTTACACATTTTTTATTTATTAGCATTTGCTTTAGGTTGTCTTTAAAATGGTTTTAAAAAATATGCTTGTTTTGTTTGGGGAAAATCCTTAAAAAAACGATATTTTTACATTTTCTCAATTTAGGGGCCTGTCAGTTGATCTAAATTTTAGCAAATGTCTTAAAGTAATATTCCAATCATTTATACTACGCCAAAACTAATAGGTAAAAGTCTGCCAAAAGATGTAAACCATTTTTTTCCAAACCAAGGGAGATAATTTTCACTTGTTAACACATTTCTTATAGGTTTTCAACGTCTGATTAAATTTAAAAAATCCCTACATTCGAACTAAACCATATTCTTGTCGAACATTTCTAAAAAATATATACCTGAGGTACCAAACTTTGGGGGAATATCCAGCAGCCCCCTAACACTATGGGGCCAACCGTCAGCAGCTTTACTCAGAAAAGCTTTACCTCTGTCAAATTTGATTAAGATATCTTTAGTAGTTCATGAAATATCGGATTATATCCAAAATAAGTCGTTCTTAAACCACTGTGCAACAACTTTTTTGTAAGCGGTTCCTTGCTTTATGTACTTTTTGGTAACCTAAAAACGTTATAAGAAATGAAAGAAAATCATCCGCCACTGAAAGTTAGATTGCTTGTCATATAAAATAAGAACATGTTCTAAATAAAAATTTGTCATATGTTTCTTTTCACATGTATTTAACACAAAGAATGTTTTAAATCATTTATACGAAACATACGTATTTTATTATAGAAAGTCTAACAACACATTATCTAATCGCATCTTAATATTGGAATATTAAAACTTCTTTCAAAATACACAGGAAAATTTATTTAATAAAAAAGCACAGAAATATTAACAAAGCCTTGGAGTCCATTTGGCTGTGCTCTTTATAATTCAATTAAATTTTACATTAATTCAGTTAGTGAAAAAAATTTTTTGAGAAAAAGTACAGTAGATATTTTATTTGCTCTTTCGAAAATTGTTTTAATATTTAAAGTCAAATTTTTATTTTCAATATTTTTCCATTTGCTTTTGTATTCAAAAAATGTAAACGATGACAATTTTTTGATTGTCTATTAAGTTAAACAGCATAATACTACATTATGGAAAAAAATAAAACCAATTACTTCAGGTCAAGTATTTTCTATTAAATTATTTTAAGTTGACTCAATAGTGTGAAAATAAAGGTCAAATATAAATAAAATGTTTTCAAGAATTTCATTTTATCTGCAATATTTTCAATGTGAATAAATGATACAATACATTTTAAAAGTATAACAAGTTATAAGAAGGAAAATGGACTTCTGCAAACGTCAAAACATTAAAAGAAATTAATTAATATTAAAAAGCCATTTGAGCCATTTGAATTTGCATAAATTATTTTTTGACAACAGCCAAAAAGAGAAATCGATTAGGAATGAGATATGTTTTTATTTTTCAAAAATAACATCGCTCCATCCGTCCATTTACCACAGGCCTAAATCATTTTGTACAGAAACTCTTAGAAATTAATATTGAGTAAAATAACAATTAAAAATCGGTTTCGATTTTCCAAGTGAATTTATTATTTTAACATAAATTACATGAAGTGTGGTTATGTATGGAACAGTACATTGCGCACTTGTCCTTTACGGCTTTTTCATTGCCACGACAATTTTTAATCACAAGAGGGTTCCTAGCACTCCTAATAAATAACTTCTAAGGCTTGGCAAAGTTATGGTGAGAATTTAATATATTTGATTAAATTATTGCCATAAAGATTTTTGATAAAAATATATCAAAGACGTTTATTTCTACTAATTTTGCATTTATTTAACAGTCCATATCATGAAATTATTCTTATTCGAATTATCATAAAAACGCTGTTATCACAAATAAAACAGCACTGCAATAACACTAATTATAGATCTGTATAGAACAAATTTATTTCCGGAAATGTTTAGTAAATTTTGGGTAAAAAATGTCTTTTGAACCATTGAATAAGCGATAGCTTTAAGAGCTTTTTTTGCATTTTTTCATTTTCATTTTTGGTATCCCATGAATTTTAATTAAAATTAAACTTTTGAAAGATATGTTTTCAGTACAACAAAGCAAAAACAATAATAATAACAAAAACAGCAAAAACAACGCGGAAACTTAATATGGTTAGAATTATATTTGAAATTATAATGGCGATTAGCTATTGTCGGAATTTGTTGGAATTATATTTGCTAAACGTTCAAATTTGTTTGTAATTGTTTTCGGCTGTGTTCTGCTTAATACAAGTTAACTCACCATTGATTTACAAGAAACGCGCTTTTTTTACGGACCACAATAGTTTATATTTACCCAAGTTGATTTGCCATTGAGAGATATTTCTATTCATCAGGCGATATTCATAGATTTAGAATAATCGGCACAACTGTACAAACGTGTGTATATTTACTATCTGTACATTCAACCTTCTTTGCTGCATAAATAAGTCATTCCGTTCGTCTTCATTAATAATCAATTTTCTTACCACCCAAGATATGCAAACTATGGATTTTGTGGTGTCTTTTTAATTATGCCCCTATGACAGATTTGATTGACAGGTCCCTGGAGTAGTTGTTCATCAATCAATAAAAATTGTATTGACCATCGCTTCTCAACAGTAGTTGTGTAAAGCTTATAGAATAAAAAATGATGTTTTTGAAAAAATCAAAACGATCCTAAAAAAACTATTAATAAAAGTAAATAATAAAGAATTTAATTTTACGGTTGGATATTTGGCTGATTATTACTAAACCACTGCAACACACATTCTATAAGCAATTCGCTATCACTGGCATAGAAGGACTAAGCCAACTCTCTAGTAAATTCGTTTATCTCCTTCCAAAAAAAATTCTTTAGTAACGCTAATTGTTATTTTATAAAGCCTTTAAAATAGTTGTTCTTTCAAGCTACAAGGCTTCTTTCATTTTTTAATAAAATGCTTTGGTTGTACAACATACTATTTAAAGAAAAAATAAAAATATTTTCTTATTCCTTCTTCCCCACAAAACTTTTAATTTTTAAATTTTTGTTATTTATGAATGTAAATGTTACTTCAACTTGATTGCACTTTAATTTATTAAGTAACATTATTATAATTATTCGTTGAATTCATTTTTGCTCAGAAATAAAATCATCTTTTTTTGCAGGCTCTTTACCTACTTTCTATGCTTATAATTTCATAAAATTACCATAAGAACTTTCAAAAAAGAAAAACTCATAATTAAATTATGAAATTATGGTTGTCATTGACAGCACAAAACGGCATAAATTAAATGTCCTTGCTCAAGATTTTGAAGCTGAATTAAAAAATGTTTAAATGCAGGTCAGCCTTTGTACTACATAACAGTTAGTTAATGTAAATTAAAAAAATATAAAATAGGTAACACTGGGCCTTGCCAGCACCACTTCAATAGACTTAAAAGTAAAGGACACACAGAACATTTTATACATATTTGTTCTGACTTTTTCGATTTGTAAAAAGTCATATTCAAGTTTAAAGTATTTTTAGCATCTGAAAGGATTGTCAAAAACACCACCACATATAAGGGGAGGATAAATGAGTAGAACAGTTCTCAAAAAGTGTAACGATTTTTTAATAGAAGAAATGTTCAAGCAAAAATTGGTGTTAAGTTGATTTATTAATTCCTAGTTAATAAAGTCATTTTTGTAATAACAATCTGTGCCCTTAACAGAACTGAGAAAATTAAATTAAAGAAATTGAAAATAAACGTACACGTTGTCTCTACAATGTCTGTCACAGGTCTTTATCTTTAGAACTACAATAGAAGTTAACTTGAAATTTTCGAAGAATTCGTATTTCCATTGGTGCTACAACAACTAATAATAAAATAATAGTATAAACTTTTAAGCCCTTATAAGCATACAGTTGAAATTTACACAAAGTATGTGTGTGTAAATGTATGTCTACTATGAAGAAGAAAGAATAAATAATGAAAATTTATCTATTTAAAATAGAATTTCCCTTTAGAAAACTTGGTATTTACATATATTGTCTTATCTGAAATAAAAAAATCTTCGTGCACCTTTTAGCATGAATTTGCTTTAGATACAAAACTTTCAACTTTGTCTGCATCAACGATGCAAGACTGGAAGAGAGAATTGTTGTAGATATGCAAATATGAGAGCTTAAAAAGTTTCAAAAAGTTATGCAAAAGTATGTCACAGTCTTTTTTTCTTTTTTTTAAGAACTAAAGATTGCCTAGAAATAGAACTTGAATTTGGAGCAAAAGCTCTTAAAATTCATTTTTGGAACTCACACTTGAATATCCTGAAAGTCTTGGTTCCGTATCAGGAAATCATAGGCAATGGTTTTGCAAAAAATATTGGATCTAGAAAAGCGACACGCTGTGAAATCATCAGAAAAAATATTTTAAAATTTTTGTTGGTCGATTCGATGAGAAACTCCGCGTGATAACATGAAAAGGAAGAAAGAAAAAATCAGTCTTTATAATGAGTGTTACATTTTAATTAACAACATATACGCGTACACGCAAAGAAAACGTGGTTGAGGTAACCATAATCTAAAGGCAACATATTATGTTTGTAAGCAAAACATAGTCCTGATTTTGGTTAAATTATAATACAATAAAATGTTTAAAAATGTACTGTTAAGTTGATGTATCAAGAAATATTATCTCCTGAAATAAAACACTCACTCTTTTTTGTTTTATTAATTAATAATTTGTTGCAGAAGTGATTAAAAATATAAATTCATAGAAGATATCATTTTTTATTTTATTATCAAGTATTTCATTGAACTAAATTCTGATCGAAATTATTTTCAAGTTCGCAAATTGGTTTTTCAGAACACAACAAACCAAAAAAAATCTTCGGAATGAAACCACTTGAAAGTGGTATTTAGTTTCTTTGAAATTTTGTTATTTGCGGTTTTTAAATTTACTTTGGTTTACTTTGGCACGCGTAATATTGCCAGATTTAATTTAAAGAGTGAAGGTTGACCATTTATAAGAATAAACAATATCGATCGGAATGTTTAATATGAAATTAAAAAACTTACAGCTTGTTAAATCAAATTCTAGGAGTAACCTCCATAGAAAAATAATATTTTTCGAATTCAATTTGTAAATCGTATATGAGCAACTATTTGTGGAGTAAACCTTTATTCTTATTCTGAAGAAACGATACTATACGTAACGAATGGTAATCGGAACTGACTCCGTATTTATTCAAAATTTCTTATAGTTTAATCTGGCATCTGCATTTAGTAATGACTACTGATGATATGAACAAAATTTAGCATTACAGGCCAATAAGGATAAGAGAGTTTTATATAAATATAAACAATGTTTGTCAAATATTTCCCTCACGTGGCGTAAATTTTATAATAAATAACAACTATTGTTGATATACAACATACTTGGGATTTTTCCATTACCATTTAAATTTCATTGGCATTGTTTAAAATAATGACAATGAATGAAATTTAACTACCATTAAATGGAAATGATTTTATTTCAATTATAGTTGTTTTTCTAGTGGTAATGAAATTTTAATGAAATCGTTTAATTACTAATTACAACTGAATCAACAAAAATTTTGATCGCAGAAACTCAAAAAAACTTTTTATAAAGTATGTTAATCTTAACACTCTTGCAGGCAGAACTTTATTTAAATATGTCAAAAATTTATCAATTTCGTGTGAAACTTTATGTCTAAAATCGAAGTCCCTTACCACTCTAGCTACCAGATCTTATAACTTACTCAAACACAAAAGTATGTTCTCATAATGTCTCATTTTTCCTAAAAAAAGTTAGAACGTATGTATTTCACCTGACTTTGGTAATCAAAACTCCGTTTTAAAATATACTTTAAGATGTGTATTAAGTGTACGTACACGAGGAATATATTCATTAATGATAATGATTTAAGAGCATTTAATCATCAGTCAATTGCAATGATTTTGTTTTTTCACTCATCATCAATGAAACCTTTTTATTAAAAAACATTACCATAAGTGAAAATAATGATAATGCCATAAAAATCATTTGCATTATTTATCATTCAATGCTAATGAAATCGCCAATTAATTAGTTCATCTAATTAATTACTTCCATGTATGATACTTTGATTAATAATAGGATATTATGATTAAATTAATTTTATTCATTTTAATAAGTCATGAAACTAGTAGTGGTTGTTAATTTTTTTTTTTTTTTTTGTTTTGTTTTGTTTTGTTTAAACTAACCATGTTGCATTTACTGATGTTATTTGTGAAAACGACTACACTATTTTTACCGCAACAACTTAATATTGTAATTGTTACAAGACAGCTATGTAGGTGTCTTCAGATATTTGCGAATAAGATTAAAAACTTTACATCAATTTTAATCTTAATAAATAACCTCTAGAAATTTTTAAAAGCATTTTATTTTTCAGAACTTAGTTTTTTATTAAGTACGTTAAATACTTCAAATTCCTTTATATTTTATTATTATTATTTTTTTTTTTTTGAGGAGGGAATTTTAACAGAACAGTTTAGTCATTTTGTTAAAGTAATGAAAAATATACTCATACATTTGTTTGATTTACAATCAAGGTCTACCTTTAATAAATGTTGGTATTTATTTTAGAAATCTGGTGTAAAGGCACAAAAATATGTTACCATTGATTGAGGTATTCAGTATTATCATGTGTCTTTCAAATTATTGTTAATACCCCTGTCACAAGTTACACAATTGCTAATTGTTTTTTGCAAGCAATTTTCGTAGAAAATATATTTTTACATTACAAGCAACATTGTCAATATACTACGGCAGCACAAAGAAAGTGTGCCTGTGTTGAAGGACTTAAATAGTTGCAATAACAGGTGTTTTGTATGTGATACAAGTAGGGTTTGCTTGGTTTCTTTTTTTTTTTCTTTTTGAGACAAAAATAATGGGTAAGAGACAATACCATTACAATTTTACTTGCAACGACTTGAAAACAACAAAAAAGATCATTATATATATGAAGTGTATATTTATACATGCGTGTGTATATGTCTGTGTGTGTGTATGTGGGCGTGTGTGTGTATTTCTGCACAATTTGTAAGCCGAGATAGTGAAATGCAATTTCATGCAACACAAGTTTTTAATTAAATTTAAATATGCTTTTAAAACATTATAATACAGGCTTAAAGTGGGCATGAAATACAGGGAAGATATTGAGAAACAATTACTGTGAAAAGGGCAAAAATACAACGAATCTTTAAGCAAAAAAATACAAAGGAATAAACTCACGGGTAAAGCAGCAGACGAATGAACACACCATTACAAAAAGGAGAGGAAACCTTTTAATGAAACTAGATTTTTAGTTGGCTTTTGTAATAAATTCATTTATTCCAATTATAGAAGTGAAGGAAACACAGTCATATAAGTGTGCGCTTAGTTCCAAGTGTTAATAGTGCATTAGTTTGTATACACACTACACAGTGCGCACACACATGCATGCTGAAACCCAAATTTTTATGCAGAGTAAATTCCATAGAACCTGACTGTGAAGAAACATCCGGCAAATGTCAATAAATTTGCATTAATTAAAGAAAGCAAGACAGGTATCCAATTTTCCAACAATATAAAAAATAATACAGAAAATTACTTTCACAAGAAGCGATTTCCCAAGAAATTGATTTAGCCACTGTTTAGTGGTAAGTTAGCATTAAGAAAGATGGTATTTACAAAAACAAAAATCTATTACAAAGGCGCTGTTAATTATCAGCTAATAATTAATGAGAAAATTCGTGTAAGGGCAATTACAATAGAAAATTACAAAAAGGATTGTTTAATAACAAAATGTTTTATTTTTTATTTTTATATAATAAGCAAAATTGTATCTTAATTTGTGTCACGCGTATACTTTAAATATATTTTTTTCTATTTTCACTAACTATTTGCGACCTTACTTTTTGCTTAATAAAATCGAATTTGATTAGATTTTAAAAATCGCCTTAAAATGCAAGTAAAATATCATTTTCTTTTACTGCGCGTGTGCAAACTTACTTCTTGCCCAACTGTTGTTTAATAGTGATGAATTAAATTTTCATATAAAAATAATTTATTCTTATTGCCCAAATACATTTCCTTACTATCAAGGGAGTTCAAGATGAAGTCAGTTATTTTGTTTTTTATGAAGAACAACTAATTTATGAGACTCGGTTAACTTTTGTTACATGGCGCTCTTAATTTTTTTTTTCGTTTTTTTTTTTTTTTTGTTTTTAATCAATAGATCTTTTTCTTGTAAAATGAGTTTTATTCTATAGCCTGAACATACTTGCACTATACTTGAAATTATAAGAAAATTATATGACGATTCCAGCGAATTTTTAGTAAAATATAAAAATATACACAGAAATCTATATCTTTTCATATAATGAAACCGTAACGGCGTCGTTTCTGTACATAAAATATTTTTGGAATTTTGGTTCGTCTGCCTTCCTGTGTTCGCATCACGTAAAAACTGCTGGATGGATTTGAATAAAATTTTGTGAAAAGGTCCCTTAGAACCTTGAATAAATATAGAATCCTTTTTTTTAGTTAAAAGAAGTCATCTTTTAGAGAAAATCAAGATAAAAATGAAAAGGCACATAATTTTACTAGTATAATGGTACTAAAACAGTTATCGGAATATTTTTGTTTTAATGGAAAATTTTTAACGCTGTGTACAGAACTATGGAATAAGTATTTAAAAATACATTTTTCTAAATTTGAATTTTAGGAAAATCAGAAATGACACGCAGACGAAGTCGTAAACACTGCTAGTGTATAAAATTCTTATTGAAACATATTTATACCCTGCAAACATTTTCTATTGTCTCTAGAAAGTCATCAATATTATATAAAGGAAATAAATCGCGAATGTTATTTCCTTGTTTGAAAGAAGAACGTTTGGATAACTTGAAAATATCATTTCATCATTTATCCTAATGCCAGGCTTGTAATGCTTCATGAAGTAAAGTAAAATCTCAGTCACCTTAAGAAATGAAGAAAATAATAATATCGGACTTGCTCTCGTTTCTTATAGTGCTTTATGCAATTGATTGGCTACATGCTGACTCGAGATACAGAAGCCTCATGCTTGCCTGTAACCTATCTAATACAGAAAGGCTATGCCGAATTTCATATATCGTACACCATATATGTAAATCTAGTATAGTGTAGTAACACCGATAAAAAAAAAACAACAACAACAAAATATTGGGGTGCAAGAGAATTATAAAATAATAAAAAAAATACTATATTAATGCTCCATATTTAACTTTACATAAAAATGTCATCGGCGCTTGATGGGTTTTTACAAGTTTCAATGTGGGCTCATAATGATATTTTTTTCTAACTTTTTACTTCTCTGTCCCGCCATATATTTGTTTCTTTGATTGGAGTTACTTCACTAACTAGATTTGTTTCAAATGATATCGAAAAATCAGCGGTATACGTGGTGTTTTACCGCTACCTCGAAGGACATGGACCGATTATGCAGATTTTCAAAACTATATCTGATCGATTGGTGTATTCAAATTATCTTTAGCTCATCTATCTTTAGCCTTGGTAAAGTTTTTGGGTCAGAAATGAATATTGTAGAAATTAAAATTGGAACGAAAAACTTAGATACACTATTTTTTCACCTGTGGTGAAGGGTATAAAAAGTATATTCGGTTGTGCTGGATCGTACGTATAAATCGGCTAAAGAAATCCTTCAGCGAACGCTTACCAATCCGCAAAGTTTTGTGTGTACAGGGTAACATTACCCTGCATATGAAAACTTGACTAGTGTATCAAACCAAGTTTTTAAATAAAATGCAACTCAATAAGTACAAGTGGTTTTTATATTCAAAGAGAAAAACAAAAAATTGTTTATATCCTTTATTCTATTAAGATCAAAATAATTAAATATGTAATTTAGTACATTAAAGAAACGCCAAAAATTGAATGGAAAAAAATGTCTCATGCAAAAAGTGTGAAAATTTACGTTTTTCAAATAGAAAATCCTAAAATAGAAAACCAATGATATTTAACACATATGTGAGTTTTATTATGTAGGATCACATATACATTATTTTTAAAGTTTAGTCGGCCATTTATTATACAACAAATATCTCAGAGCAGCTAAAGATTTTTTATTTCTACTTTCAGTCTTCAATGACTACCTTTTTTAGCTGCTGTTCATTTATTTGTACATAAACGAACCATTTAATATACTTTAATTTAAATGCTATAAACTGCATCAATCAAGCAAAGAAATATTTTAATAAATATTTGATTAAAAAAAGAAATATTTACTAAAGCACTCAAATAAAAAATGAACAATATTTTTTGGCAAAAACAAAGGGAATTAGAATAGAATTTATTTATAAAACAAAAAAGCATGTGTAGAATTGATATAAAACAAAAAGATAAAATGAATATATAATAATAAAAATGAAATTGCAATCAAGTCATCATCATAATAACGAACGAAGAGGCTTTATCAGTTCAACAAGCAATTTAAAGAAGTACTCAAGTATTTGGCAACAACAACGGAGCTAAAAACGTTACGAATTGAATCTATAGCGAGGTAAAATATATTATAGTGGGGTTTATTTACATACACTTACACGTTTATTCCATAAAATTAATAACAAATATGTTCGATTTTCAAAATTGAGGTACATTAAAAACATTAGAAACATAACATGGCATAGCTGCCTGTTCTGACGATTTATTGCCAGTTTATTGTGTTTCCGTGTTAAAATGACATACTGACAATTTTAGGACTAAATTTGAAGATTTTTGAGATACAAAAATATTTAACATCGTTTTTTTTTAGTACAAATTAGCATTGGATAAGTGCTCAAGCAACTGATACTTTTGTATTATTATTTGTAAGGATTCAAAAGAAACTTCAATCAAATTGGATTAAACGTTGTGCCATATTGTTAAAAACCAGTACTTTTTCCTTGTCAAACAATATTTAGTAAGTAAAATTTTACAAGTAAAAGTTTCATAGCAAAACTAAAACGAAAATAAAATCCGGAAAAATAAATAAAAATTGTATAAATCTTGTAAGAAAATTTGTGAATTTATAAAAGTTAATTTAAAAGAAAAGATATCTTCTGTAGTAAAATAGCAGACGCTTTTTTGTCTGCAAATTTCATGACCAAAAGAAATTCACAATCTAAAATTAAAGCTTTTAGTCGCTTTCTGATACCTTAAAGAAAAGCAATACGGAAGATTGATCAAACCTCATTTTCTCATGTTCCATTCCGAACTACAAAGGTTTTTCTTATAACGATATGTCGGGCCCACTGTAAAATGTGGAGTACTTACATAAAAATTGATAAATTTCCCTTTAAAAGGAAACACAGAAATAAAAATAAGTGTCAAAACTTTTCACAATAAAAGCACATAACAGCAGTACATATATGGATCATATATTTTATCTAATTTGTTAGTAATATTTTTTTATATCTTTTATCTTTTGCTATTTTATTTGTTGTTGACAAAGTCAAGAATACTAAGTGGGTCATAAGTAGTATTCTGTCTACAGATACGCACACACAGGCACTTGCCTATATTGTTTGATTGGAAAAAACTTTTATGGCTGAAAAAACAGAAGCTACTCGAAGAAGATTAAATATCAACATCTTAAAAAAATCAACTATATCAACACATGCAACAATAACAATAACAATAAAACAAAATAGAATAAAATATATATTAATTACATAAAATAAATATGTAATGTTTATATTGTTGGTCTTTAGATGCAAAATATTTTATTTTCAAAACATTTCTAATAAATTGTTGCAAAAGAAAAGCACAATGAGTGGCTGCTAACTGGAAGTACCTACACAAACTTTACGTTGATTGCTTAATAACAAACATAAATCAATGAAACAAATAAATTAAGAGAACTGTAAGAGTGTAAAAGAAAAACACAAAACTCAGAATTTAAACCTAGAAATATCTGAAGCTTGTTGAGAGGTAACTTAACATGTTTTGAAAAACGGAAGGAATAAATATTGTGTTATCATTAAATAATTCTTTTTAAAATGCTTAAAAAACTCCAGATAAGTTTACATCCGTAAATAATGAGCGTCGTTTAAAACATCCAATTGAGGCAGTTACCACGAAAGTCATTGATTAATTTCATAAAATAGGTTTGAGAACGAGGTCTGGAGTTGTTGTTTTTCTCCAACAAAGCTCAGTTGTTCGGTTAGATATTCAGGCGCGTTACCAGATTTCATTTTTTGTATAAAAATAAGAGTATTAATTTTTAGTCTTTTTTTATATCAAACCATTTTAAAGTTTCTAGCATGAGGTTTATTGATGTGTAACGACTATATTTCAATATTGCACGCATTGCTTTATTTTGCAGTTTTTGGAGTCTATTTATTTGGTTTGTTGTACAGCTCGTAAATAATATTGCTGACCCGAATTCAAAATGAGGTTTTATTATAACATTATATATATTTATTGCCGTTAGTATAGAGATATTATTTCTAATACGTTTAAAAAAACCGATTTTTTTTACCGATTTTTCTAGAATCAAAGTTGTTGGTTACCTAAAGTTTTTTACATTTTATTTAACTTACTTTCACAATTATCACACACATACCACATTATTATTAAAAATTAAATTAAAGTCTTCTAAAGCCGACAGGTAGATAACCATTACCGGCGATCAACTCGTCTGAAAAATTAATATGGAAATAATTTTCGAAACTGAGTGCACATAACTTATTGTATTAACACATAACACATTTATCTTATGTGTTAAGAAATCAAAAAAGGTAATTGACAACTTTCTATGTAAAAAACACAATCCAGTGTAGCGGGTCATATAAATTTAAGTTTTATGTATTTTCTCTTATTTGGTAACTGGTAACAAAAATTTTTATATTAAAAGGTTTAAAATCAACCCAACTAATTTAACATTGTTAATATAAGGCTTTTAAATTATTACTTTACTCTGTTTGCTTATTTAGTTAATTTATTATTAGTTTTGCAAACTGCTGCAATCACTTTAATGTCAGTAACTCTTATTTCCGCTCATGAAAAGGTAGAAAATAAATGCAACAAAAAGGCTCTTAAGAATTTTGACCTTTTCATTAATTGTGTTATAAAAAGTCAGAGTTGAAAATAAATTATTTGAGGAAAAGTAATATTTAAATTTAATTATTCTTGTGCAAAATGCATGATGTAATAGTTACAGGTAATTCCACTTTAAAAATTTTTGACGTTTGCGGAAATTATATAAAATATATTTTTTGTAAACAAAAAAATTTTTAGAAAAATAAAATTATGTTATTACCAATTTCTTCCATAAATTCCTTGTTTGGCTTATGAGGGCCACTCCCAGATAGAACGTTCACATAATAATAACATAATCGAATAATATATCCTAAAAAGTTTTCAAGAGCATTATATTCTATTTCACTTAAAAGATTAATTTGCTTCCAAAGTTTTTTGGTTGCTTATTGTTCTTTAAACTAGTAATAAAATGTAAATGTTTGTGACTTTTAAATTATATGTATTTTCTTTTGAAGTTTTATATAAAACAACAAAAAAAAACAGAACAGAAGAGAAGAGAAAAGAAAAACGGGATCTTAGAAGTAGCACAAATTTTCATTATTTTCTCAAACGTCAGAACGTTAATATGGCGACGAAAAAACAAAGTGCAGCTGTAAATGTGTTTACAGCTAACTGTTTGTCATGCTCTTGTCCCCAGTTTACCTGTTTAATTTGTATTTTCTTTAAACTATTAATTTTTTCCCAATCAGGATTGGAACTGTGGATATTTTAAATGAATTAAAATTTACTTTTTTGTCTCAGATTCATTTATTAATTAATTTTTTCAAAATCTTTAGAAAGAAAAATTATTTACAAATATATGCAGACGTTTTCCAAAGAAAACAAGAAAAATTAAACACTAGCAAAATAAAATGCAGCATTTTCTGGATCGCAACAACCTTCATCAGCATTCTTCGTATCTATCTACAAAGTCGACACGCACACAAAAGTGTTTTTTCACTTTTCTCTCTGTAACTTGTATTGTATATTTGTTTTTGTTTTTGTATCAACCGTCGATTGATCACAAATGCAATGTTTATTTTTTTGTCTGTCATTCCTAGTCATTCTTTGAAATTAAATTAATAATTTGTGGCTGCTGTGGTCAAGGTGGTAAGCACGTTGGCTACAAATCTGGTTGGCCAGGGTTATACCCCTGCAACAACCAAAAAATGTTTTTTTTTTGTTTAATGGTATAAATACATATTCAGAATTAACATTAAAACATGCAGCCTCCTTCGTCGGTAATTATTCATAGCATATTCGCCGGCGAAGTAAAATAACTAATAAATTTGCTATTCTTTCACCACCTGTTCTTTTCTCTCCTCTATCCCTTCCTAAAGAATGTAGCACGGTTACACACTAATTAAATAGGCATTGTGGCCTGAAGTGCTACTTCTCTTTTATAAAAAAAATAAATGAACTTAAGCCAAAAAAATAAATATCAATTCATTTAAAACTTTCATTAAAATTTAAAAATAAATCATTTTATAAGCTGTTATTTGTGTCAAACGAGAAAAAGTTAATCGCTTGGTTTTAACTAATAAATGTACGTATTTAAGACCTTTATCTATAGATATAACAAATCTGTATCTGTATATAAAATATTTATTTTCGCAATTTTGTATGTCTGTGTGTCTGTGTTCGCATCACATAAAAACTGCTAGTTGGGTTAGAACAAAAAATTGTGAGCAGTCCCGTGAAACTTTGTTTCAAATATAGAATACTTTTTTTTGTATAAATGTGTCATTTTTTAGAGAAAATAGAATTCAAATGTAAAAGCATCTAATTTTACCGGAATAGTGGTACTAAACTATTTGTCAGCACTTTTCAGTTTTGGAGGTGGAAAATGTTTAACACTGTTTACAAAACTCTTTAATTAATACTTAAAAACAGGTTTAAAGAAAATTTGAATTGACACGTTGATGAAGGCGTGGTCACTGCTAGCAACTAAGACAAAAATATGTGGCAGGTTGAGATCATAACAGGTAACATAAGGGTGGATAAGATTGTATGGACAAAGTTGATTTCAACCGTTAATGGTTATTTCACTTCGTCACCTATATTTTAAGCATTTCATAGGGGCCTTCTCCTAAATTTTCAAGATCTGTACCTAAAATATATTCTAGATTCCAAAAAAAAAGAACCAAGAGCTACATGTCTTCTGTTAAATGTGACAGGGCATTTACTTAACAAATGACAATTGTATTTGCTAGCTTTCCTGCACAACCTTAACCTTTTATTCTCAGTAATTAATAATCTTACCAAATTTTTACCAAGAGTATATGATCATAAAAAGCTGTACTTTACCTTTAGTTTGTCTCCTAAATATTTTGTTGTGTAAAACTGTTGAGACTATTCGATCGCTGTATATTTGCCACTTTTGCTAGAAGACTACAAACTCCCATTTCTGAAAGTAAGCAAGCCTTTTAACTCGCCAACTCGCTTTCTTATTACCTTAAATATTTTTGTGGCGGCCAGGCACCCCACGCGAAGATATTCTAGTGAGTTTTGCACCTGCTGAACACGCTGGACCCAATACTACTTGTGCACCATGCCATAATAGCAGCTTGAAAGGTACTACAATATTTTTTGTTTCTTCAGTCTTAGATTCTCGCATTATATGCATCTTCCGGCGCCAATTATTATTATGGATAAATATGTAGAAAGCTTACTTTAATTTTCAGCCCATCAATAAGGTATGGAAAAAAATATCTCGCTCATTACTCAAAATGGGGCCCAATTCATCATTTTAGTGGACCTGTTCATGCTAAACTAAATAATGTTCAGCGTTCATTAACATTGACATTGCATCATTGAACATGACATAATTATCAAAGAGTACGGTCGAGCTGGACACTCCTTCGTTGCTGCTTGACCTTCTTTTTTTATCCGATATCCAATTTTTTGCCTATTGATTATCTTTTCTTCATGTGATTTTTTGCTTTGACTTTTTAATTGCCAAAAAATATTCACATGTACATGAATTTTTTTTCGTGTGTAAGACAGACCCGTTTATACTACTTCCCAGTAGTTTATAGATGGGATATTATCGAACAAATAAAAGCTAATGTTAAGATATTCCTACCTGATATTTTTCGTAAGATTTATGCTTAAAATTAAAAGTATAACACATTTGCTTATATATAATCACTATTTTTACAAATGTCGTATCTTAACTTAATCTTTACTGACACGTATAATGATATAATAAATGTGATATTTTTTTTATTAAACAGGATCTTATATTTCTCAATAAGTATTTGAGAAGAACAAAGTTGTTTTCCATAATTCAGTGGTAACGTCTTCTTGGTAAAAAATTTGACAAGTCTGACCACACCGTAATTACTTTTTTCACATTTGAAGCTATTAAATTTTTTGCTTAAATACAAAATATTTGTAATTTTTAGTCATAAACCACAATAACATTTTTAAGAACCAATTTTATATATTAAAAATAGTCGGTTTCCGCTGCGGCACTGTCATATTTTCAAAAAGGATAATTTGATTTTACAAGGAAGTTATCACAACGAATAATATTTAAGAGTGAATTTATCCCTAATGTGCTAATGCTAATTTCGCTTGCTATTTTTATGTTGATAAACAACCCTCGGTCATCTTTTGGTTTACCACATCTCATTCGGTTACTGGTAATTAAAAATCAGGCATGTTCTGAAATTCACACGAAATTATTACTTTATTTTTTTCAAAGCATTGATGCTATAAAATATTTTTTACAAAAACAATGCCTTGAAAAACACAAAAGTGAAAATTTCGTGTGGATTTTAAAATATGTCTGAATATGTTTTAATCAAAAGTTTAAAATCTACCCAACGAATTTCAGATTGTTATTATAGATCTTTTCATACACGGACTAAATAATTGACGATTTCATTAGCATTAAATGATAAATAATACTAATGCATTTTTAACATTATCATTATTTTCACTGATAGTAATGCTTTTTAATGAAAAGATGTCATTGATAATTAGCTAAAATATAAAATCATTACGATTAAATGGTCTTGAATAATAAATAATTGTATTCTTTATCTTTGCACACTACATACAGATCTTATTTTAAAACGGCATTTTGGTGAATTTGGTGAATATATGTGTTTTAACTTTCACTAGAAAATTGAGACACCATGGGAACACATTTTTTTCGTAGAAGTTATAAGGTCTGCTAGCTTAGGTGTTAGTTGAATTTAGATCTCAGACAAAAAGTTTTACACGTGTGAGATAAATACAAAATACAAGAGTGTTAAGTGTGTTATACTTTATACACAGCCTTTTGGATTCTACGATTAAAAATTTGTGATTCGTAGAAACAATTATTTTTGATTCAATTGTAAACGATTTTATTAAAATTAGTTTAAAAATTAAAATTAAAATTAAATTAGCATTAGCACTAAATGGTAGCAAAATTTCTTTCATTTTCATTATTTCAAACAAGGCCAATGAAATTTCATTGGTAAAAAATATAATAATTACTCTGTTTGCTATTTAATTAATTTATTATTAGTTCTGCCAACTGCTGCAATCACTTTATTGTCAGTAACTCATAATTCCGCTTATAAAAAGGTAGAAAATAAATGCAACAAAAAAAAAGCTTTAAAGAATTTTGACATTTTCATTTATTGTTTTAGAAAATGTCAGAGTTGAAAATAAATTATTTGAGGAAATGTAATCCTTGAATTTGCTTTGCTTGTGCAAATTGTGTATACAGCAAGCGGGTTATAAAAAAGTTTTTGTGCAGAGGTTACATGATTAATTTGTACTTTCATTTAATTTTACCAAATAATTATATTATAAGCTGTAATTCATTGTTAAGAAACAAAAAAATAGTTTAGCGCTTGGTTATAACGAATATACGTATGTATTTGAGACTTTAAGTATATGAATGTAGCATATTTTGAAAAGTTAAGTTTAATTCAATAGATTCTTCTTTTGTAAACTAGCAAACATTTTTTTAATATAAGAAAATTGTATTCTTTTATTGTTATTTTATTATTATTATCAAATGAATAATCTTTATTGGAATTAAGCTCTCTTACATTTTAATTTTTTAATTAATTTGTAACCCCTGATTTGAAACCTGGAGACCGTATTGACAGTTGGAATTATAAACCAAAATCAAAATTATCCACAGTTTCAAAAAATTCTTGAACGTGCGATGTATAATGTTGCTGACATATAGATCTACGGCTTTTTGCTTTTACAACTCAAACCTTATTTGAGTAATAGGATTTGCGTTCATTGTTGAAGTATGATCAAATTTCTGGAGTTCCTCGAGAAGTATTTTCTAGGACCTTTGCTATTTATGATTTTTCATTAATGATAATTCATTAATGATAATTGTTTCAGATTTTCTAGTTTTTTACTTTATGCTGATGACTTAAAAATATTTTCAAGCATTAGGAATTTTATTGATGTCAGTAAATGGCAGAGTGATCTTAAAAGAACAAAAATTATTGTAACAATAGTAATCTGACATTTAAATTTAGTAAATAATTATTAATTTTTTAACTTAATAGGACAAAAATAAATAAAATTATTTTGCATTTCTTCGATCCTAATTAGACTCATTAGATAAGCTTTTACCTACTGTTTACTCCATACTAGCATTTTCAAAAGTAAATAGTGCAGATTTCGTAGACCCATTTTAATTTAAACTTCTTGTTTCTTCTTATGTGAGATCTAAAGTGGAATGTGGTACTTCTATTTGGAGTCCTCTTTGCTATAAGCCGTACTGACAAGATACAGAAAGGTATTATTCATTTCGGCTTGTCTCATCTTAATTCACTTTTCCAGACTCTTTCTTATACGCCCCGTTGCATAATTAAGGATTATTTTTTGTGGCTTTGAACCAAAGAACTTATGTATAAAATAGTCCGATAATTATGTTTTTTATTTAATAAAATTATTAACATTAACAACAGTACTTTGAAATTAAAGTATTAAAAACTTGTTCTTAAATTACTTTTTTAGAAAATATGAAATAATGTTTTTTAAAATATATTCCAGTCAATGTTAAAATCTATTATTTTATAAATTTGCATGTACAAATAAAACTTGTTAACAATTTTAATATTTATTTTTTATTTTTCATGTTTGGTTTTCTATGGCAACCCTTATGTAGATAAATAATAGGTGCGTTCCCATACTCAATTTTGGGATACCGCGGGATCCCAATGTTACCGAAAAATGTTCCCGTACTACAAATTTAGGTAGAAGAGAGAGCTTTCGAGAGAATAAAATTCTTCTTCTTTCTGCACGAAACAGCCCAGACTTTTTCTTTAGTAAGTTTGTGTAAACTAAAAAACAATCAGCTGATTGAAAAGTAAACAGTAGCAAATACAAAAATTCTATGTTTCATACACGCAAATGTTTCGCAAAACTGTTATTTGTAAGTTTTATTCCTATAAATATTAAAATAAATTCAAGAACATACAAAATATTTGTGTTCTTATGTTCAATATAAGCAACTGCATGTATATTTTGCTCGACATCTTGTTTTGGGATAGAAATTTGGTTTTTTGTGTTCCCGTACTTTCGGGCATTTTTCTCTTTAATTGAGAATAATTTATGTTTTCTCTCATCTTACCGAACTTTACCCAAAAAGTACGGGAACGGAGCTAATATAAAAAATATGTGTATAAAACACTCAATGGTAACTATGTCTTGTATAAAAGATTTTTGAGTTTTTATTGTCTTTTAGATTTGTTGATTCAATGTAGTTCTTATTTAATTAATTTGGCTTTCTTAATATAAGAATCTTGATATTTCAATTCAAAATTTGCAAAGAACCACCCGTTATTTTTTTTTTACTTTTTAAAAAATACATTTACATTTGAAGGAATCAGTCTTAATCAAAGTGAATTAATATATATAAACCTTTTATTACATACAGTCTTATTAGTACTATTTCTTTAGACTTAAACTTATAAATTAATTTATTAAGAAACAGTATTTACAAGTTCTTGTATTAAATTTGAAAGAAAACAATTAAGAACAGACACTACCAGAATGTGATGCAGTATTTTTCAAATCGCTACATCTGCAGCTGTTGTTACAATTATTATTATGTGAATTTTTAATAATTTGTTTGATAACAATTATTTCAATTATGCTAAATTTGTTGATTATACTGAAAGCACGCGCTACATTCCACCTTTTGATTGTTTGATTGTTTGTTAGATTATTTTGAAGTTGCATTAAATATTTTATTCAATAGTTAAAACAAAATTTTTTTAATAAACAAATAAGAGTACTATATTCGGCTACGCCGAAGCTTAAATACCATTTAGCATATATATTAAGAGGGAACTTTTGCCATAGTATTTGTTTATTCGGGTTTGCTGTAGAATCTCATTGCTATCACGATCAGATTTAAAATCGAGACAGAATCCATTTTGGTGTCAAAGAAACAGATTATTATCATTTTTATATTCGATTCAGAATTGCTTTAGAATCAGGTATCATGAGTTATTTTTTTATCGGTTAGATGTTGAAAGAAAACATTAAATAAACAGTAAAATCGAAGAGCTTATTTCGGTTCAAACAGAAAATAAAAGCTCTCCTAGACGGATATATCATGCCATAGAAAAAAGCAACGACACTGTGACATACTTAGAGAAACAACTAAAGCATGAGATTTTAAGCTTTGTCACCAAAAGCTAAAAGTTTTGCAAAGCAAAAGAGAAATTAAAAAGGCAGAAGTTCAATAATAAGATATTAAAATTTAACATACAAGATGATATTAAAAAAACAAGCAAAATTTAATAAATTCTTTATAAAATAAAAATGTATAAAAGTATTGCAATGGTTTTTAACTTCAATCTTTTTTTCGAAAAAGGATTTTTTTTACATATGTGTATTTCAGATAGTGCGAAACCAAGGCGATTTCATGACACCAATTCCAATCAAAATCGATTTCGAAGTCTGAAAATTCCGGATTCTGCAAAAACCCTGATAGTGTTTTTGTTTTCTATAGTTTTAAATTTACAAATTTTGATATTTCATTGTGAGTTCACATTTCATTTTTAAAATTAGGAATATTTCGCATTAAAGGTTTTTCACTGGAGCAATTTTCTTGAGTGGAAAAAGTCAAAATGATTTTCTCAATTACGTATCTTGCAAAATAATAAGTATAAAAAATATTAAATTGTATTGGAAAAAATTATCCTTCTAAAAAAAGTAGGACAAAAACCCTTCCCGCTTAAGTGTACTATATTAACCTGCTATCAATATCTTTTTATTATATACAAGTTCTTTTTTAAGGGGATTAGCAAATCATAAAGTAGTTAAGACACAGAAAAAGTAGTGAATTTTTTAACCTACTATGGACTCTTGGAAAAAAAGTCCATTAAAATAATTATTCGAGTTAATCTCAAATTTGATTAATTCAGTTCAAACAGTATTTAAAAGCTTCCTAAGCTAAAATGTGGTTAATCGAAAAACAATATATTGAACGACCAACAACAACCTGCAGGATTATAGACAAATTAAGGGCAGGGTGGTGTTTTGCCCGGTAAATCCTAGATATTGTTAGTTTTTAATTAAACAGAATGATAAGTTAAATAAAGTTAACTAAGTTAATTGAATTTATCTAATTTAAAATAAATTACGTAAGTTTGAAAATAAAATGGTTATCTTGTAGTTCTTTTCATTATAAAACTCGGAATGCGAAAAAAATGTCTATATTTTTTATTTCTCTGTGTTTTTCATTTGTACTCAGCTGAGCACAACTGTACAACCAAAATTACGAAAGTAGATTAAATACCTTTTCACAACTGTAACATAAATTCCCTTTATATAATCTTCAATTAACATAAAAGTTCTACTTAATTTTCTACGCTACCTACACGTGTTGCGCTTTCAGTTTCAATAAGTTGTTGCAGAAGTATTTTGATTGGCTCATACATTTGCGAACATAAATACTTGTGTTAAAGAAGCAACTAGATAAAGCGGCCAGATCTTTTTATATTAGAAGCATCTAGGCGTTTTAACTAGTCTATAAATATAAATCGCAGTTGCGAGTGGTTTAGCTGTTTGTCGAAGAAAATGAAAATAAGTGAGCGTGGTATTTAATTTTGTGTTTTTTTCTCTATTAATATTTTTCAACTTGCACCATGTATTTAAATCTTGTTTAGTGAAATAGCTCCTACAATAAATAAAAAAAATAAGAAAAAAAAATTAAGTACAATTTAGAATTTTACATAAAAATTTCATCACAGCAGTTTTAAATAATTTTAGTATTTCCTGAAAAATATCTTCATAAGCTTTTGAATGAACCCATATTGAGAATCGAATTTTTTTATGAAAATTTCAGAAAATATGTCTGATCAATTGTCGTATTTAAAATTTCTCTAGATCATCTAGTATCCTGGCATCAACTTCGCTATACATAAGGACTTAGAATATTTATACTTTATGGGGTCAGAAATAGATATTGTAGAAAATTCAAACGGAATGACAAACTTAGATTTACCCTTATACCCTTTTGTGGTGAAGGGTATAAAAACAATAAATATACATTTTTACAAATAATTGTAAATACTGAAATATTAATTAGTTTTAAAAATTAAGACATTTTAGTAAATTCCAACAATTAATATCTTTTTCGAATTAAATTTAATTCAGATAAACAAATTTTTTATTATTATAACAAAATTGCAAGAAATTTTTTTTTTTACTTTAGAAGTTTTTTTTCCAAAAAATTAATATATAACCAATATTTTGCAGTGTGGCTAAGTTTCAAAATACTAGATTTCTCAAATGCACAAATTATCAAAATAAACAAAACCAACTAAAAATAAAATTAGAATAAAAAAATTTCATTAACATAAATTTTTTGCCAAGTTTTGTTCTCTTTATTATGAAATTTACATTCAGGCGTAAGCATGTTCATGAAATTTGATTTCATTTAATTTTGATTTGTAAATTTGCTAAAAGTGTGAGGACAAATATTATTTATTTTAATTTTTAGACATCGGTCTTTCTTTGAATGGCTTCGTTAGTGAGAAGAAAAATAAGCAGTGTTTTTTGTATAAATAAGCAATATTAAATGCGCTTTGGTACTTTCATCAGTATATGATGGTGTATCATCTTAAATGATACATTCTGCTCTTCGTCTACTTAAAAGACTCACTTTTATTACAAAAAGAAAATTTTTGCTTTTTAGATTTTAATTTTAATCGTTTCTCTTTTTGTTCAGCTTAGCATTCAATAACGTTAAATTCTTTGTATCGAAGGCATTGCGACGTAACAGTTTTTCGATTAGAAAATATTTCAGCGTTTTAACTTTGAGTTGCAAGACTTTTAACAAATCTTATATTTTTTATGAATTTGAATTCTACTGTTAACTAATAATTATTAAGGGTTCATGATTTTTCATTGAAACATTTTAAGAATTAAATTTTAACTCAAATTTGACGAATCTCTTATAATTATATTGTGTGTACTTCATTGCTTAGTATTACAGAAACAAATCTGTTCTATACAAAAAAGTCAGGGAAGTATGTCGTTAAGGGAAGAATAATTGCTGCATTGGAATATACCATTTATTAATCATAAGTATTGCTATTGTTCATTTATTAAATGTCTTTTATTCTTAAAAATTTTCTGTATATTCATAAAACTAGAGCTGCCGTGTAGATGTATGCTCTTTTAACAAAATTGAATATTGTAAATACTTGTGTTATTTATTTCTTAATTTTAGAATTTACGTTTGCATTACGTCTACGCTTTATACAAAATGTGAATGCTACAAAATTTATTTTATTTTTCTTAATGGCTGATTTTTTCTAATTCAAAAGGAACTAAGTGTATTTGGTCTTTGTCCACATTGTGGCTCTACCTTAAACAAAGAAGGGACCATTATGAAAATTAAAAAAGTAATTTCAGACCTAGAGCGTTTTAAATCTCAGAAAAAGCGCCACACATCGGATTCAGTGCATCAAATCTGCAACCAAAAATATACAAAAAAAATCTTCATTGAAATCGGGTATATACATTTTTTCCTCTTCTCTACCTTTTGGATCCGAATAAAAAATTTGCATCACATGCAACATCTCTCCCATATTATTTTCTGCTTTTAAATTATTGCAGTTTAAAAATCGGGAAAGTGATTTAGCAAGTAACTGAGGTACGACTGGTTTTGAAGAGACACGCCAGCTCTGAATAAGCATTAAATTTATTTATTCACCATTATGACTTTTGTTTAAATAATCACTATTGCGCTTC
Organism: Cistogaster globosa; assembly: GCA_937654795.1. Taxonomy (NCBI): domain Eukaryota; kingdom Metazoa; phylum Arthropoda; class Insecta; order Diptera; family Tachinidae; genus Cistogaster; species Cistogaster globosa. Next base: position 119,945,256 of record OW569403.1, read on the forward strand.
TGCAGGGGTTCAGCGTGTTGCCTCTGCAAAATTTTGCATTCTCACAACACACCAACATCATATAAATCTATAAGAAGAATAATTAAAATGCATTATTAGCATTTAAAAAAAGTCGTTTCTGACGCCAACAAATATGACAGATACAAAAAAAAAAGATTTAAAATAGTAGATGAAATTTTTTTATCACAATCTGCTTCATACATAAGTATGAATGTAGATTGATTTTTAAATGCATTATTAGAAAAATTTTGTTACTCATACCGCTTTTATAAAAAAAAATCTTTTTCTCATTTGTGTCAAAAACAATTTTTACACTTAAATTGCTTAGATGAAATGCTTGGAAACTGTGGAAGAAGCGACAAATTGACGTTGACAAAAAATTTAATTGTAGAATAAGATCATCAATTTCCAATTGAGTGCATTTATTTTAAGTTAATGGCACGTGAATTGTCAGATAATATGAAGTTTACAAAAGCATATTTTCAATATTTCGAATAAAGTAGTGGGTGCAGTGGTGTAGTTAAAAACTTTAGAAAAAGATAGTCTCCGTGTGAACTAAAAACAGAAACAAAATAAATTTTAAAAGCAAATAATTAAAATAGAGGTTTTACACAAACTTTGTACATTAAGCTATTAAATCTATCCAAAATAAAGGATAAGTCTTTAATGGCTGCCCCAATAATTTTTTATTTTATTCATTTAGCGATGCTGCCCGATAACTTGATAAGTTTTACAGTTCATCGATTGATACAAATCCATCGTGTTGAAGCAAACAATAGTGACCAGAGTTTTTATTTTATTTTTATGCTTTAAGTTACATTTAATTAATATTTAATTTATATTTAATTTGACTAAGTATAGAGATAAGAAAATATATAATTCATATCTGTCGAGATAAATAAAAATTAGGAACTTTTGGTATAAAAAATTTCTTGTAAACAGAGAACGTTAACTTAAATCTTTCTTAGTTAGTTAATTCTAAGCCTTAAATCATAAGTTAATTTGAATTAAAAAATTTCGTATTAAATATTATACCCTGTGGTCAACTCATTTGACCGACCTACAATTATAAAAATACAATTTTTAAAAATTATGCAAATTCATAAATACTGAACCGATGCAAAAAAACATGGTTTATGAGTGTTCGCAAAACCATAATTTTAAGAAGGTAATTTTTTTATTGAAGGGGAAAAAATCGACTTGCATATTGATTTTATAGAAAAAAGAACAAAAAAAAGAATTATAATAAAATTCTGTTTGGCGACAATTTTAACGCATTGTTTTTCTAGATATATTTTTTTATTCGACGTTGTATTCATTCATCGCAAATAGAAGATATTTTGTGGGGAACTGCTGCCCTGTAATGAAAAGGAAACTTGTGTCGTAAAAGTAAAAGGCTCTGGGGATCTATATTCCAAATGTGCCTTTCTACGCTCATCATTTAATTCGTCTTTTTTCATTTTAATAATTTATTCGAATCAATATTAAAAACAAAGCAATTGTCTAGATTTTAGTTTGTTGTTTCTCCAATAAAGTAAAAAATATTTTGTTTTATGATTAAAAAAAAAATAATACTTTTAATTAAGTTAGAAACTGTTAACTGAAAAAAATGAAGGAATATCTTGATGGTAATATTATACTGAATCTTCTGATGTTTTATTTATCCAATGGGGATAAATAAAACGGTTTGTTCTCCAAATTACTTGCCATGCATCTTAAATAAAATATGTACGTGATAGAAAAAACTTAACAAAATCTAATTCATTATCATGCTATTTGTCTATAACAGGATTTTGCTCTAAAGCAGTCTTGCGAATATAATAATTCGCAAGTAAGACAAAGTTTTTTCGGAGCGAGTTCACCTAGCAAAAAGTATCATGGTAAAACTCCATGTCTTATTAGCAATTCGCTTGGAATGCAAACATATCACTCAGAATTGCTCGTTGATTATGTACCAAAAAAAATTCACAGCGACCGCCTCATTCGGTCATTCTGAACGTGTTTTAAAATTAAAGAAAATACTTTTTCACTTTATTTTTCTATTAAAAGATAATGTTAAACACTGCTACGAAATTGCAATGGGCTTCTTTTACTTTTATTGATTTCAATGGGTGTTTTATGTTCGAAGCAAATTGAGTTTCCTTTAAACATACAGTTATCTTTTCGTTTTTCACCATTCGTTTAAAGAAATATGTGCACAAGTTATTATTATTAGACTTAATGATAAATTAAAAAATAAATTTTTTATCTTTACATGAAATCATGTATTTATATCGTATTATAAATTACAGTAACAATCTACAACTACACACACATTTAGATAATCAATGCATTTTAAATTTAAATGCAAACGAAAATAACAAATCAGTACGAATAAATGCAGCATAAGCTCGTTCACCCTATAAAGACAATTATAATTAGCTTGCGTGCCTTTAAATAATCTAGTTGCAAAATTTTATTAAGTTGTTAAAAAACATGCAAAATAAACATTTGTTTTGGACTACCACAACCGTAAAAGGATTGTTTTTTAACGAAAATTACAAACAAAAACCGAGTGTTGCTTTTTATTAAAAGATAACGCACAATATGAACCAAAAAATTTATATCAGATAAATTTGTATAATAATTATGTAAATAATAAATTTTTATAGTAACTGAAAATTAGTTTTAACTTATTTTAAAATTATATATGCAAAGATCGGATTAAATATTTTCAAAATCAACTTTTATTTTTTTTCCATAAAAAAAAAAATCCAAAACTTTTGTTTCAAATCCTGCGACATTAGCATTAAATGATATACAATGCTTATGATTTTTTAACACAACCGATATTTTCACTAATGGTAATACTCTTTAATGAAAAGGGTTTATAGATAATTAGTGAAAAAACAAAGTCATTACCATTAGTAATTACCACCCCTTGTCTTCTATACATTAAATGAGAATTTTGTGTCCTGTAAATAATAAGATCTGCTAGCTGGGGTGTTAACATTAATAATTTATTAAAATTTATAAATAAAGATCAATCTATATAAGGGCTAAGTTTACTTTCAACAGTAATTAGTTATTAAAAATTTTCATTAAAATTTCTTTACCAGTAGAAAAACAATTGCAATTTAAATAAAACCATTAGCAGTAAACGGTAGTACACCGAAAAAATCACTTTGGGATTTTTTTTAGATTTTTCAGATATTTTTATTGCATTCAAAGTTTTTATTTTTTTTTTCTTTTAACATATTGAAATAAAAATAGCTCGCGATGTTTGTAAAAAAAGATGAAGAAAACAATTTTAAATGTAAAAGATTCAAGAAGTTCTTTATTCCAAATATCTCTTTTTAATTTTTATCTTCATTTTTTAATGTTTTTTTCGAATAACCATGAAAAAAATTTAATTATATTTCCAAGTTGACGCTTTCAAAGAGAAAAAAAAAATATGACAACAATTCACAATACAGTTCATGTCTTTTTTTTATAATTTTTGGGCTGGGTCTTGGTTGAGATGAACATTCTTGGAGTTTTTGCGAAATTTTTTTATGTTGACAAAAATAAGGCTTTTGATGTCAGTTTAAAGTGAAACTTTAATATTTCTTTTTAGGTAAGATTTACAATTTTAATTTAAAACATTACATTTTAAAGAAGTATTTCAATCTTCAAAACAAAAAAGTCTATGAAAAAGCATTAATTTTCTTGGCAATTATTAGCCATTTTATTAAAGATAGAGAAACGTTATACACCTTAAACATAAATTGCGAATTTTGCGTTAAAACTTAACAATCTGTCCTTAAATATACAACGCCTACAGAAAAAATCGCAGCGTATTGTCAGAACTAAGAAGAAGTAGGTCTTTCTTGGGAATGAAACCAGGCGTGTTTTGTGTGAAATCCTTAGGCGCAGACTATTTATTTGCCATTCAAATGATATTAAAATATTGAAGAACAATTTCTTTGGATTAAGGAAATATTTTGTCTAGTTCGAAGATGTCTTTTTTTTGTTTGTAGGTGTTAAAATTCTACGAGCATTTAAATGATGTACAGGAACTGTAAATTGAGTTTGCCGGATTTAAAGACCATCTGTACTTTTTAAAATTTTTATATCTGATAGATGGATTAAATTTTTATACAAATTTATACATTATTTTCTATTTTATTAAGCTTTGGGTCCTTATATTTTTTATTAATATTTTATTTCGATATTTCGGTACTTTTTGCGTACCTTCTTCAGGAAACAAAATTATTATTGAAAGCAAAAAAAAAAAAAAAAAAAAAACAAAATTTATTTACAATTGAAAAAATATTTTTGTCATAATGAAATTAAAAAACAATGTTTCAAAAAATTTTCAAAAAACAAAAATATAAAAAAGTGTTTTGTGTTACATACATATATTAAGAACAAAACATTTATGTTATTTAAGGCGCTTTCACACTATAATACTGAGTCGTAGGATTTTCATTTAAATTTCTCGTATGAGAATGATTTAGATTTCGAAAAATCTAACGTATTATTACAAAACGCTTTCACACTATCACACTTAAAACAGTTTATAATTTCTCTGTAGTAAGCAAACAGCTGTTTCTGGCAATAACTTTTTATACTCTTCCTTTTAATATTGTTGACATATGTATTAGAGAAGTACGATGCCTGTATGAAAAACTTAAAGCTGCCGGCGGATACTAGCCGATTGGAAACAATTGTAGAAAAGCTGTAACTCAGCGATTTTTATGAAATTTTTTTGCACAAAATTATGATGTATGTATATGACAATTTGTATAGAAAATAGTCAAAAATACTATTTCTTTCAGCTGTTTTTGCAAATATTGATTTTTTTGCTGTTGAAAGCTTTAAGGCAAATTTGTATTATAAACTAACAAAAAGTTCAATAACAATACACATGCTGATTAATTAATTTTATTTAGTATACAAGTACAATTTTTAGTGTGTTTTTGGCAATACCGACAGTTGAAAGTAAATTGTAGAGACCGTAGAAAGATTTAAACACTACATATTTAAAGCTTTCACTTATGGATAATAAGAAATGTCTTAGCTTTTAGAAAAATTTCAAAAAATAGAGAGAGCCATCGGTGTGTCAAATTTTACTTTTCAATCTATGAGATTTTACTTAAGATCGCTTTCACACTATAAGATTTTTTATATTCTTTCGAATTTTTGACAAATCTTAATACTCAGTCTTATAGTGTGAAAGCCGCATTAGTGAATTAAGTGTCTGTATATATGAGCGACATTGTCTGTATCTGCTTTAAAATTAATTCTTTTAGTCAATGGAGTATTTACAATGTGTAACATTTCCAAAATATACCTTCTCTTATAATTTTTTTCAATACTAAGAACTGAAGCATTTTCAAAGTTAGGATAGTGACCTAAGTCAAAACAATGAGTGGATAATGCTGTTTTTTGTGAATTAACATATCTTAAGTCCGACTTATGTCCAGCAATTCTAGTCTTAAGTTTATTTTTTGTTGTACCAATATATACCTTATTGCAAATCTCCTGATCACTACCTTTACAAGGTATTTCATAGACTACATTAGAAATGTCAAATTTATTAATTCTATCTTTAGTCTTACTAAATAATCTATTCAGTGTATTATTTGTTTTATAAGCCATGTTATATTTTTCCTTATTGAAGATTTTTGAATTCTTTAAACGTTCTGAAAAACCTTGTACATAAGTTAAAGACTTATAAATCTTAGGTTCCAATGTGCTTATCTTATTTGTATTTCTTTTTTGTCCGTATTGTCTAATAAATTTATAAATAAGTCTTTTTGGAAAGCTATTATCCGCTAGTATATTTTTAATCTTTTCTTTATTCTTTTTATGAAATTCTTCATCACTTATAGTTAAAACTCTTTCAATTAAATTTTTAGCTGTATTAATTATTATACCTTTGTTGTGCTTTGAAAAATAGTTAATAATTCTTCCTGATGCTGTCGGTTTTTGATACCAATCCATTAATATATTATTACCTCGTCGAATCAATAAAGTATCTAAGTAAGGAAGTTTGGAATCGCATTCCTTCTCTATTGTAAACTTAATATTAACATCAAAAGAATTGAAAATCTTTAACATATCATCAATTGCACTATCAGAAATATTGCAAAATAAATCATCAACATACTTAGTAATAATTTTTGGTTTTATAATTAGTTTCTCTAAGCAAAAGTCCAATAATTTCTCCATAACAATGTCTGCAACAATTGGAGATGCCGGAGATCCCATCGGAAGACCTTGTTTCTGAACATATATTTTTTTATCATACTGAAAATATCTATTATCCTCTATGCAAAATTGAAGAATACGTACAAATAAATCCTTATCAATTTTAGTGTGTGGTCTAATTATATCCCACTTTTCTTTTATTGTATCAATAGCTAAATCTACTGGTATACTAGGAAATAGAGATATCACATCTAAAGAAACTAATTTTTCATTATTTTCTACTTTAAGTTTTTTTATCTTATTCTTAAAATCTAAAGAATTTTTTACGTTATATTTTGAAAACTCAGTGATTTTCTTCAAAATATCTGTCACATATTTACATAGTTCATAAGAAGGCGAATTTTCGTTAAAAAGTTCATCTACCAAATCATTGTTAATTTTCTGCAATTTGCTAGTCGGATCTTTATTTACTAATTGATATTTAGAAATATCTTCTAAAATATTATTAATTCGAATGTTATATTCATGTTTCATTAAAACTACTGTTGTATTACCCTTGTCCGCTTTTACAATAAGCAAATTTCTATTCTTTTTTAAAAAACTCTCTGTTTTTCTTACTTTATCTAAAATAAACCTATCTCTATTGGTCAATTTCATTTTATTATAATGATTGTCAATAATTAGTGACAACCTAGTTCTTGCTACTTCCTGTTCCTCTTTACTTTCTAAAGTTTGTATAAAGTCTTCTCCTTCAGTTATCATATTCACAATAGGTAACTCATTTTTTGCAGTGGGAAGTGCATGCTTATTACCTAACGCTAAAACAGATTGTACTTCTAATGGAATATCTAAATTAGTTTTATTAACAAACCAGTTTTTATTAAATTTAATGCCTAACTTCTTTTCTTGCAAATCACGGAGACAATCAAATTTTCTAATATGTATGTTTTTAACTTTCTTTTCAAAGGAAACTGCCTTAATATCTTCAAAATTAAGAAAAGATGTCATATCCCTTTCTGTAAAATATCTATTTAAATTTCTTTTTATAAATGCTAATAATGATTTAATTTTTGCACCAACGCAAACACACAATGACAAACTGCCAATCTGATTTTTAATATTAATTTTATTGCGTCTGCGCAAACCTTAATGACCCCTTTCTTTTAATGTCTATTTTAAAGCATTGACTTCGTGTATCATCAATAAAATCTAAAATAAGTTTTAGGAGAACGAAGGCGTAATAGATGAGTCTGGGACTTCAACTATACATAGAAACTGGATACAAAAATGTTGTAAGAAAGGTTTATTGTGCCGCGAATTCACTCAATCAAGAGATGATTAATTGATTTCTTGATTTAGACATCACTCTCTACATAAGAACGTGTTTTACCGAGTGAATTTACCTCGAAGAAAGCAAATACAGTATAGTCAGAAGCGGCCTATTCATAAATGCATAACTGCACTGCATATGATTCGTAGTATCTTCGTAAATGCAAAATGTGGCAGCACTGCATATATCATCTGTTCGTAAATGCATCACTAAAATATATTATGCGCAAATCAAAGCAAACAACTAATCATAAAAGTGGCTGGTGCAATGAAGTGTGATTTTAAATTTTATTTAGTTTTTATTATTTATTTCATTTTTGTTTAATATTTTTTTTATTTTAATTATTTTCCACATTTTTTTTTTTATCATGTAGTTCACAAATCGAGTTAATTATTAATTTTTCTATTCCCACAGTATTTCTTCGTTCATAAATACGCACTAAAATAAGCAAAACAAAGCAACGCAGCATCTGATTAGCAGTGGCTGTACAGAATAGTCATGTTATGCCGTGCAGTGATGCATTTACGAACAGGCCAAAGGCTTCTATTACGGCTTCTTTTTCTCGTTTGCTCGGAAGTAATTTTTTTTTTATTAATAAAGCTTAAGTTTAAGCGTATTAAAAAATTATTATTTCACCAAAAGTACAGTTTCTTTTTAAAGTTTACGTCGTGGATTACATCGTCTTGGCTCGCAGATTGGAAAGAGGTAATACTAAATTTTGCTATCGTACACGCACTTTGTTGGAGTATTTTGTGGATAGTTTGCATAACTGTTAGTGACTTTCTTTGTTCTAGCACTGAGTTTGCTACTCAAATGTTTCATGTGGTAATTAATTTGTTCAACTTATGAAGCACAGAACAATTCAAAATAATTTAAGAAGAAATAAATTATTATACCGCAATATAGTGTAGCAGTTAAAGCCACTGCTTGGCCAGTGTCACTTTCGGCTATGCTGCCAATCCGAAATTTGCACCAAGCAGACTGCGGTAGCATTTACATCCCAGCAAAAAATTAGTAACCAAATAATATATAGTATAATTTTTCGCTAATGAATTTTTAACAATTTTCAATTGAATTTAAAAGAAATTATTTAAATTGACTAAACTTAATTCGTTTAGCAAATTTCGTAATGCAAATTATAAGCCTGACCTAAACATAAGGCTAAGTTTGCTACAGACATCGCACGTATACAAAGTTTAGTTTCTTTATTTTGCCCTTAAACATGTAATAGAAACTTTGTTCTGCGCAATTATCACTATTTCGGTCAACAAAGACAGAAAAATTACCGGTCATATGACTGTCACTGTTCTGGAACGATATTTTGTAATAACATGTGGGTTCTCTGAATACCAAATAAATAAGTTTTTATAAAGCATAAAGCGCCTCTGTGGACATTCAAATTACACTTTACATATTAAAAGTGACAGGAAAGACCTTTATAATTTGTAGTACCGTTCACAAGCCAATCGACTACTAAGAGATGCGATCCTCACGAAGAAAGTATTGCGTGATTGTAGTAAAGGTTTTCAGTAACAAGTTACTTGATTTCCCTAGAGGACATTTCGTTGTAAATAAGACAAAACAGTGCATCACGCCCCACATTGCGCCGATGCTCCAGTGAGCCAATAGTAATATCTAACGTCTTGTTGATATTAAATTATAAATGATAAAATCATTGTGTATCTTTATAGTAAATATAATAGGTATTTATTTCAATTATATTTTACAGTTATTCGTTACAGTTCAATATTCCTACATTGAAATGTTGTATAAAATTTAAATTTTCCTTTGAGTGATATCCCCACCCCCATAAAATACTTTTGCGTACACCTTTGCTAATAAATTTTTACGGCCCCACAAACATAAACGAAATAGTCAAGATTCTTGTGTTTATTGAAGGTATTTAAAAGTATTTTATACGACCCACAAGCCAACCCCCTTCACATCCATGTCGTGTTCTCTAAAACACAACAGTTTTATACCACAAACTGCAAAATTGTGGTTTTTAACTTAATTAGAATGGAAAGAATCAAATCAAAATTGAGAAGAAATGAAAATCAAATTTAAAGACTTTAACAATTTAATGATTATTGTGTCTCTAAGAATAAATGATGTCAACGTTTTGAAAAAAATAAATCAAATGTTACATGTTGCCAATAATAAGAATAATAAGAAATTTTATAAAAGATATTTTAATATTTAAAATGAAATGTGGCTGATTAAAATCAAACCATACGAGTACAATTTAAATTCATTTCAATTAAAGTGATTTTCTTAAGATTACGAATATAATGACAGTGGGTGTTACTTTAATACAACAACATGAACTTACCTCTATTAAACGCTTTTTATTACCCTCTTTCAATTGGATTTAATTTCTTTTATTTACACCTCTGCACCTCTGAATGTTGTTGATGTTGATGTGAACGTTGTGTCAGCTGTTATTGACGGTAACGATGACATTGATGATAACAATGCTTTAATCAATTTTGTTCCTCTTTTGTATGTGAGATTTTTAATTTTTTAATAATTTTTTTTAACTTTTTTTTTTATTTTAACCCTTTCATTTAGATTTGTTTTGTCACATTTGTTTAAAATGATTTACACTCGCTGCTGTCTTATTTCAATTTTTTGCTATTTTTAACTACTTTTACATTATTCCACTGATGGGGTATTTTAAACATTATTTTATACAATTTTAATTGAATTGTTTGATTTTAATTACTTGTTTTCATCTCTTTTACACAGTCTGTGGGACCGTTATTAAACTAATTATTTATGTTGTTGTTTGATGTTCTAACTATTTTAAATGCACACATAAATAAATTAAAAAACTTTTTAAGGAAATAATAATTTGTTTTAACATTAAATTATTGTTCCAGCAAAACTGATAAAGAAAACTAACCGAAATTATTAAGTGTCAGTTACTTTTTTCCAAGGCCTTGAAATAGTAAAATATTTAGCTGATTACACTTCGAAGCGCGATCTGTTCTGTTAACCAATATTTCTTTAGGATGATTTATGGTCTCGCCTTAACATTTATGGACTGATTTCTTAAGAAATTTGATTAAAATAAATTTTCATTCCCGAATAAGTTTAATTTTTTACAACACGAGAGAATAATATTAAAAAATACTTTTATGGTAAATAAAAAATAAAAGAATAATATTTTTTGCGTATTATAAATGATTGCTAAATTTATTAACCAATTTTTGTCCAATAAAAAATTTTTAAATGTAAATTGCAATCAAAACTATTGTAAAAAAATTAGCAGCACTTTTTTATTTTTGTGGCACTTTTTTAATTATTTTTGATGATAAATAAAACGAGTAAATTTTTTATCTTTTAAGTCACTTTCTATGGAATAAAATACAACATTTTTTATATATTGTATGCCTATGAATGTCTAAAATTAAGTAAAAATATATATTAGCATAGAGCGTTAAGAACAAATAAAGTATTTAAAATGAATTCTAATTCTGTCAGTGGGGATTCTTTTCTAAAATATTTTAATTTTTTTTTATTTGTATAAAGAATTCCTGACGTTCTGGCTGAAGTGACAAGTTAAAGTGACAAGTAAGAGTAATATTTTTTTTCATACAGTTCTTTGAAACCTCCAAAATAAATTAATTGATTTTGTGTTTTAGTGATTTTTCTTAAATGTACACATTTGTTTTCGCAGAAATATGTACATTAAACTTTTTTCATACGTTTTGCTTTTGAATTATTTAAATGTGTGCGTATTTAGCTTCATGGTCGAAAAAATGTAAGTTTCCGGTCATTTAGTTTTACATCCGTTTAATATTAATACTGCTTGAAACTAATGACACAGTATCCTACTTATATTGTTTTGTGAGACCAGTTTTTCTTTATTTTTGCTACTGTTGCTACTGTTGTTGACTGTTGTTATTTTTTATATGTATCAAGTTGCAACTACTAACTCTTGAAAACAAGTTTCTTCCCCTTTTTCTTGCTGTTCTTCGTAAATTTTTAACGAAACAGCAAAGTGAGAGTGGTGTAGAAACATAGAGAGAACAAGATAAACAATTTGTAAGTGAATTTCTTTGGCAAGTTAAATAAATGATTTTATTTTGTTCTTAAAAGAAGTATTTTTTTTTTTTGCCATAAAACAAAATGGACTTTTCCATTAAAGGATTTTTAAAAGTAGACCTTTCATGCAACGGATTTCTAAAATTTCTAAAACATGTTTAAGCTATTCTTATTAAAATTTCTACAATAAAAATAAATAATAAAAAACAGTTATGAATGCTTATATATATATATATATATGTATATATACTCTTTATACTCGTCCGATTTACATAGTTCGTTGGTTTTTAAATTCATGGTTCTTTATTTATGTTCTTATTTTTGTATGTGTTGGTAGACATCAACAAGAGAATCGCCAAAAAAAAGTTTAGAAAGGAACTGCTACACAACATCTCTCATTTCTTATATTTAAATATTTATTTATTTTCATAAGATTTGTTTTTGTTAAGTTCTTTTTTAGTCCATCTTCTCTCAATGTGTTTTCTGTTGATTATTTTTAACCAACTTCGCTTAAACTTGTTTATTCTAAGTTTTCTTCTTCTCTAGTTTATTTGATGATTTGCTTTTTCTTTATGGATTTGTATTTATTTGTGAATATTTAAAGAGATTTATGTATGTGTAGTTTAAACAGATTTTTACTTTCTATTTTAAAGACTAATGATAGATATTTAAAGCATCTTAACCAACTAAGAATTAATTTAGAGTAATCAAATACAAACAAAAAGTTTTTACTTCTTTTTTTTTGAAAATAAAAACTATTTCCCGATTTTACTTGAATAAACCTGTATGTTGTTTATTTAGTTTATATATCAGATAAAACATTCGAGAGTTTTTGAAATATTTTTTAATAGAAAGTATAAGAAATAATTTTTTTTTTTTTTCATTTAAGGTTTTAAGAGTGTCTAAATTACAAATTAATTAGTGATTAAATGTGATTGCACACTAATTGTGATTTAAATTTTGTTAAAAAAATATAACTAAATGCAATTTCCCTTTAAATTAATTCCTTAAACTGAATGAAGGCTCATAATGAATAAAAGTTAAGTTCTTCTTTGTTTTGCCTTAAAAAAATATTTGACAAATAGACGACACAACCGAAAAAAAAATTTTTTTGCAATTATTTTTTAAATGTAAATATGGATTGTGATTTATGTTTGTATTTTTAATATGATTATTCTTGTAAAAATTGTTTTTTTGAGAATAATCCCTCAAGATGATCAACAAAATTGACCAAAATATTTTGTTAATAAATAAATTAATAAATTAAAAAAATAAAATAAAAAAGTCAAAAACATAAGCTATTTCTTTTAATTTATTAAATAAGACCTCAAACCAAAAATTTAATAACTAATAATACGAGTAATAAAAATGGTTTGAATCTTTTAGAAAAACATTATCTGACCAAACTTTAAAAGTTAAATCTTTTAATTGTGTTAAGAATTTTGCTCAGCCAAACAACTCAATCTAAGCCGGTCTAAATCCATCCTACAAAAATTCTAATTAAACCGATTTATTGGCGTAAAATATGTTTAAGTGTTGTCTAGTTCATTTTCAAAATCTAGCGTTTTAATATTAACGTTATATTCATGAGAACTGTATGTGAAACACCCCAAAAAAGATGTTAAGAGACCTGATAAACCGCTTATAAGATTTTAACACTCGAGTTTTTATACAAAAATAATTAACCCATTAGATTACTTCTCCTTTTCTGTACTTTTTAAAAGAAAAAATAAAATAAATGATAATTTAAAAAAATTATTTTTAAACAATATTCGGCATATAAAACGAATTTATCCAATAGGCACACTAGTCGAATACGTAAAAGTGTATTGAAGGGTTTTCAGACAAAGTTTTTGCCATATAACACATAAAGCGGCAAAACCCCAAAAAAAAAAAAAATAAATTAATAAATGCGAGACTCAGTTCATAAATATAAAATAGTGAGGACTTGACATAAAGCAGTAGTAGCTGTCGTCTAAAAAAATTAGAAGAAACGTTTATAGATATAGAAAGTGTTAAAATAAAACGCCAAATTTGTGAACCATTTTATTTCTTTCCGTCCCTGTCTAAGCGTAGGTGTTGGTAAATTAAAAGTATTTTTGAGAAATCTTTATATATTATTATCGTATTTTTTAGTGCTTTAAATGCCTTAATCTTAGGTGTTCTCTATTCTTCGATCCGTAATACGTTTCGTCCCGGCTTATTTTAGTATCTATGTGCACGCGAGCAAAAAAGATAATAATGTTTTGCAGTGCGGGAGACAAAAATTTTAGTATTATTATTTTGTTTAATTTAAAGTAAATATGTTAAGACTTTATTATTATTTTGGTTGCATCGTTTAACAGCCTTTAGAATGTCGCAAATGAATAAATATTGAAAAAATAACAATAATAAAAGTAAGTGCACGTAATATTTTTATGAAGAATGAAGGTGTTGGCTAGTTCTTGTGTCGTGTATGTATGTTGAATAGTCGCGGTTAAAAACAAAACTTTGCTATTTATTTTTTTATTATGTCTATTTCTATTAAAATTTTGAATTTATTACTCAAAGTTGAGATCTAAAAGTGCTGTTATATTAGTAAAAAAAATTGATCAGAAAACGTAACTGTTGTTTTATAAATAAATGTGAGATCTTATCTTTTTTTATTAAGTATGATCATATATTTTTCAATAAGTATTTAAAAATGACAAACATTTTTTATAATTCAGCAGTTACGTCTTTTTAGTAAAATATTTAACTAATCTGTTTGTACCTCTAGCTTATATTTTATTTCAAATTTGAATAACAAATTCAAATATAATTTCCAAAAGTTTTCTCAAAACGAATTCAAACCTAAAAAATTTGCGAAAAAAAAACTTTACAAAAACTTACAAAGTGAAATTTAAATTTTTTAAGCATAAAGTTAAAGTGTTTTGTAATTTTTTATTACATCTAAGGCAGGAATTATCTGACATGTAGCCGTTTTTAGGAAACTACGTATATTGAAATTATTTCTAAAATATAAATTAAAAAGCAGTGAAAAGAGGTCTTTCTAACATGGTTTTCAAATCTAAATCAATAATTTTAAAACCCTTGATTTTTCTTTAGTAAGAATCAGCAGCTTTAAAGCACGAAAAAACAGATAGACCATTTATTATCCATTCTACTATGTTTCTAAAAATTTAAGCTTTTTGTATACTTTTAGGACATTTATGAACTAACAACGCTGATTTCAATAAACATGAAACACATTACTAAGCGAAATTTATATCATTTAATAAAATAAATCATATTTTAAAACAAACTTATATTTTTTTTAATTCTAGTAACTCCCAAGATAATCGGCCCTGGCTCTTTGAACTCTGAAATTTTGAATCGTTAATTTTGAATCGTTTAACTCACACATTTGGAAATTCTCTTAAATAATTAAATGCATTAATAATATACAATTAAAACATAAAAAAACATTTTATAAATTTTGAATTGTTTTAAAAAGAATTTTTTACAAGTTTTGAGAAATACATTTAAATCATATTTTTTGATTATTAGTCTGTCTTTTGCCATACAACTTTGAGATCTTTGATCTTAAACTTTTTCAATTATGCTTTTTTTGGTTAACACTTTTTTTCTCTATCGCTGCACTTTCGTCAACTTCAAACATGTTTTAAAGAAACTAAAATTATATTTTTTTTTATGTTTTTTATGTTTGTACTTTAAACTTTAAACATCTTGATTTAATGAGCTTACGCTGTGCAATAAATTTCACAGCAGCAGCCTTTTTTTAAAGTTTACAACCAACAACAATATCAACATAAACTATGATTATAAAAACGAAAACAGCACCAGCATTGATGATGAGGATATCGATAATAACGATGAGTAGAAAAGTAGAAAAACAACAGGATTTTATGGTTCAAAATCTCTGTAAAGTATGCTTTGCTAAAAACACATAAAAAGAAACAACAACAAAATATAAAAACTGTTTATATTCATTTATAAAACACAGCCACAGACAACGTACACATTAATTTGCCTGTGCCTTTTTTTAATGTACGACTTTATTACTCTCTCTTTTAGAACACGATTCCTATTTAATTTTTATCATTCGTCTCCTTTAACGTAGTTTTTGTTTTAATTCTCGTCTTTATTATTTTTAAATTTATTTCTATGTTACTCTCTTTATTGCTTTTTACTCTTTCATTTCTGTTTGTAACTCTCTTTCAAATTGGGCTCGCATCTTTTTTTCACAACTTTCAATACACGTAAATGTTTTTGTATATTATATCTTTAATGTTAAAAGTATTGGTGTTATTTTTATGTTAAACAGGATCAGGGTGTGGTGAGTACATGTATTTGTTAAATCTGAAGCCAACAATGAAAAAAAGCTTTAGGCTTTTCATTTCCCATTTTTTTTTTCTTAAAATTCCTTTGTAACCTTTCACTTTGGTATACTACCTTTCTGATTGCTGCTTGCAAATTAATTTTAACAAATATGTATATGTGATTTTTCTGCCAATAAATTTTAGAAATTTAACAATATTTTTATCTAATATTAATGATTTTCTTCGGTGATTGATTAAAATACTTTGTAAAGAAAAAACAAATTCTTATTTTTTCACTATAGGAATTTTTATTTTTTTGCACAAACTTGAACACTTTAACACTTGAGCCGCTTTGTTAACAACCGTTCACGTCAACTGTCTCCACCTGACTGAAAATCAATGTACAGCATAGAAATTTATTTGGTTCTTTGCTCACAGCATCCAATTATTTTAAAAGAAAAGCTAAAAAATAACCTTAACAAACAGTGCGAAAAAGTTTTAATTTAGTTCTAAAAATAAGCAAAATTTACTCTCTTTCTCTTATAGACAAATACAATTGCATATTCATGCACACATAACAAATAAGAAAGAAATCCTTTTCGTTCATAAAAAGCTTTATTTTTATTTATTCTCTAATCGACAGACCCATTGTTAAGTTGCCTTAGTAGTTTTCTCCGATTATTCCTAACAAACATATGATGCATTAATTGATTAATATTTATTTTTAATTCAAATAATTTTTATAGTTGCTTTTCTTCTTCATAAAAATAAAAATTCTTTATTATTGCAGTTGCAGTTGCATTTGCAAAAGTTGTTGCTTTTTTTCGTGTCTCATTTCATATTCACGCACTTTGTTTCTGTTGCTTCATCTCATTATTATTTATGACGTTGCATCATAATTGTTTATTCTTAATTAAATTTAATTAGCTTAGCATTCTCGTGAAATACGTAAATATGATAAGCTTTTTTGCTTTTGTTAGAAAAGGTTTTATAATTGAATATTAAATATCTCGTTCATGTTATTGCTTGAATGTGTGTGTTTTTACAGTTATAAATTGCAGGTGATAATGACATGTAAGTGTTTTAGACATTAATATTGACATTTTAGTATTGACAGTATTGACATTTTTAGTTATTTGAAACCAAAACAAAAGAAATTACATCAAATTTAATTTCTAGTTTAAATAATAAACAACCACTAAAAAAATATGTAAATGAAGGCCACTCACTCAGGTACAGGTATGCGGAGTTCATAGAAAACTACATAAGTTTTTGGCTGATGTAAAAAAAAATAATGTAATTAGAAGCTTAGAAAGCACAAAACAAATAATAAAATATTTCCTTTTTAACCAACTTCAAAACAAGAAGGAGGTTATCAATTCAATTAAATTTTGCTTTTTTATATTTGTGCCAACATTTCTCAGTCATTTTTGGATCGATTTTGAAATTTTGTTTTTTTGAAAAGTTAAATCCCTAAACTTATAATTAAAGAGTGTCCCCATACAACATACATGTTTTACACGAGTATTATGAACTGTTAAGGGCACCACTTTAAAATAAATAAAAACTGCGTGTCACTATAGCTCCCAATGGCAAAAAGTAATATAAAAAAAAATCCAAATATTGAAGGGTGTCCCCATAGGTGATGTAGATTGATCTATATAAACGTACCTTTTGAACCGTTATAGACAAACGTTTGCAAATCGGATAGAAGGTCGATTGCCTGTATTGCTAAGTCCGTTATTGAAAGTTTATAATTTGAATTTAGAAATTAATGAGTGTTCCCAAAATAATGTTATTTGACCTATATCGCCGTATCTTTTGGATCGCTATATACAAACACTTGAAAATTAGACAGAATGTCCACTATTTTGTTAAGAATAATAAGAAGTGCGCAGAAATTAAAAAAAAAAACTATTTATAAAATAAATAAATCTTAACAACTTTGTATACAGATCATTATTTGAAGTTTTTAATTATTTATTAATTTTAAGTGAGATAGCAACTAACACCTCAGCTAGCTGTTCTTATTACTTAAACGAAGACACAAATATGTTCCTATAGTGTCTTATTTCTCCTGAGAAGGTCAAAACAATTTTTGTGACCAAAATGGCATTTGAAAATAATGCTTTACTACACTTTAAGATGTGTATTAAGTGTACAAAGACAAAATATGTATTCATTACTGATATTGACTTGAAACCATTTAATCATTAGTCAAGGGTAATTTTTTTGTTTTTTAACTAATTTTCAATGAAACCTTTTCATTAAAAAGCATCGCTGTTAGTGAAAATAATAATAATGATAAAAAAAATCGTTAGCATTCAATGCTAATGAAATCGTTAATTAATTTGTCCATCTAATTAATTATTCCAAAGTGCGATACGTGTAAACTAATTTTTAATTTAATTTAATAGTGAGAAATGAAACCAAAGCGATTTTTAATTTTGTCTAGCCAGATTTGTGATTAACCACACTGCTTGTGGGTTAGTTTGTTCTTCTTGGCAAAATCTATACGCAAAACAAAATATATGGGGTTGTAGAAAATGCTTCTCTTTAAGCTGTTTCCTAAAAAGGCAGAGTAGATCATGTACTTAAAATATTGAAATATTACACAGACTGGGTTGGAATAGTGGGTGTAGTACCCTCCATACAAAGTGAATGTTATTGTGTAGCTAGGAACTACAATAGAAAGAGTCTCGTGTAGAGAAACACAAAATATTACAATAGTGAACAATTAATTAAAATGCTAGCTGAAGTGGAAAAGTGGATGTCGGACTTTTATTCTCATTGGAGTATCGCAGTGATCCGGGAACTGTAAGTTTAATATGTATTAGAAAATCACAAACCCGAATGAATTCTAGAAGTTCTTCTCTATTGTTAATTTCTTACAGTTGTTTTTTGTAGTCTATCAGTCATAACTTCCATACTTCAAGTACATTTACAAATTAAAGCCGACAAAACAAACAAAACGAACCGTAATTGCATCAAATTCACGGTTAACTAATCTGTTTTCTAGTTGCACATTTTTCCTCGCATTTTTTAATGCAAATTTTATTTGACAGAGTCATAAATTAAATCTTTGGTGCGAATTGTGTCTTTACATTCTTATTACATCAGAGCAACATTCCACATACCATTACAAAAACCATTTAAAGAAATTTATGAGTCGAATCATGTAATCTGATATTCGGAAATTCCTTTGTACCGTTTAAAGAGAAAAAACTTCTCCTAAGAGCTGCAACTATTTTAAAATTTTTCTAAGACTAACAAGTTGCAAGTAAAGCGGCATGAAGCAATAACTTATTGTGATTTCCCTGTTCCAACGACTCTGTGGGAGCAAGTTTTCATTTCTATTTCAGAATCATTTTTTTTTCTTAAGGCAGCATTAGTAGACTCTTATTTAATTGCAACATCACTGATGGTTAGTTTACGCTCAGCCAGTTATTCATGATAAGCCCGAAACGAATTTAGTCCTAATTTCGTATCTTTTCTAACTTTTTTGGACATAAATAACTTGCTTTAAGTATAAAAAGTTTACGGAAAAATAAAATACGCATTCAATGAACACAAAAGCGGTCACAAACTTAAACAAAGCAAATTATGTACTACAACATTTTTTATATATTTTTTTTTCAAAAACTCTGAATTAACGAATATTTTGGGGTATTTTTCCATTTTACAAAAATGCAATAACCTCAATAGTCTTTGTATATTAGACGTTTTATTTACCTTTACCAGGGAAAATTTATATAATTCACCTTGTTCGTTACGAATTAAATTTTAAATGTATAAAAACAAAACGAAAAAGTCAAATTTAAAGGCTTGACTATGAGTTATAAATTGCTACCTGATTTTATTTATTTAAAAAATTGCAACCATTACTTCTGACATCAAAAACCAGCCATTAGGCTGATAGTGAATTTGTAGAATAACTCTCATGTTAACATGATGGCGAGTCAATAACAAATAAAGGAAACAAAGCCGGGTATAAAAGTCTTCTACATACAGCTCTTTAAATTATATGATTAAATTTATTTTATTTCCTTCTATTTTAAGTTATAATAAAAAAGACATGTATTGAAAAATTACTTTCACTTAAAGAAAAAGTAGACAAATTACAACAACCAAAAGCAATTAATTGAGCTTTGTAAATTAAAGGATTAACATAAAGTAATTTTATGCTGGTGTCAATAACAACGTAACGATAAATAAATAAATAGATTAGTTAACCATTACCTTGGACTGGGCAGTCGCCTCATATTTGAATAACGTACAACACAAACTTTAGTTTTTATTTTATTTTGGAGATGTATAGAGACCATTTGATATTATCGCTTATGAAAATACTTTCCCATTCAAATGTCATTCATAAAAAATCCTTATTATCTTTTGTGAGTATTAAGGGGTATTTTAATTGAGATTCCAAAATAATTTTTCAGAAAAAAAATATCATTAATTGGGGAAAAAACTGGAAGATGAAAAGATTACGGTCGCTTTTAATTATACTAAAGATATGAAAGATATCAAAAATAATGCTTTCAATTGAAGCTCTGGAGGGCCCAAAACTCCTTAGCATCGTTGAGCTTATCTGTCTGCAAACAATAAGCGAAGTGCTGAAAATACGAGAAAAAAATTTTGTCTTAACTACAAAAAAATCTTTGTTATTTGTTAATGAACAAAATATCTTTGAAATGAAATAAACTAATATTATATTGTTATTTGTTATGTTATAATATTGTTTTCAGATTATTTTCTTATATTTAGTAATATTTAAGAAAGTTCGGCGAAAGTTTCATCGTAACGTGGATTACGTTTAAATTGTAAAACACACCTACATTTCCTATCACAGGGATGGACAGAGCACTCTCTTGCCAGCTTGTATTTAAAATCAAATTTTTTCATAACTGGACACATTTAATGAAAACTAGAACGCTGCTGTGAAACGTCTAGTAAGATTGCCAATTCTATATGAAAATGAACAAGTCTAACCGCTTAAAGGAATATAAAGTTAGAGCAGTTCAAAATTATATTAATAATATTATCACGTTTTAAAAATGATAATTAGAAAAAGTCATTAAATAAATTTAATTGGAATCACGTGAATTTTTAAAGCAGAAAGTGTTTAAAACTTAATGCTTTTTTAATTTATTTATCAATAAAAATAAAGTTAATTCATTTAAATGTATTCAAAATATCAGCAATAACAATAAAAGGCGGTGTAGTAATATAACACTGTAACTTTAAGTAAACAGAAAAAATTAAGTGATCTTATAACTTCTAATCGCACTTAAAAACAACTGCATTCACGTCCAAGAATATGTAGCAGATTGGATTGTCTTTAAATTCGCTCTAAAGGGAGGCAAGAAAAAATTTTCTATATCTCTATGAATTAAGTAATAAAATTTAATTAAAGGAAACTGGCTTACATATGTCATTACAAAATACCTGAACTTTATGTGTCCTTAATAAAAAATAATTTAAAAAGTATATTTGTTTGCAGTCAATTTGTCTGCACGGAAATCAAAGTATTGCCATGTGTCCTGCTTGAATTTCCTAATTTTTATTTTATGTTCATTTATCAAAATGTTTGTAAATCCTTTAAGTACCTTCTCTTTATTTTATCATCTCATTTTACATTTGTTTATATTTCTTTCAAAATTGCGTTTTGCTTCTCTTTTAATGGTTGTTTATACCCAAAAAAAATATATATAAACGTCACCAACTAATCACACAACATCACGCACGCACTCACGACCTAAATGTAGAGCCATGGTCAGTTATTGTCCTTTAACCAAAGACAAACATTCAGAAATAATTGTAATAAAATAAAACGAAAAAACATATAAAAACATTGCAACTATTTACATACATACATACATAAGTAGTTCAATTTTTTGTTCACAGAAAGCGAAAATGGAATGGTCGAGTGAGAAATCAGAAACAACCACCATAATAAATTGTTGCAAAAAGGGGAATTGTGTTGACATGTAACTTGATAAGATTCAAGACACAATGGTAAACAATCGAACAATAATTAATTTGCCAAAAATTGTCAATATAAAGAAACAAGCAAACACAAATACGAATTATCAAAATATTAAAAAAAACTAAAAAAGCAAAACAAATTGAACGAAACCATCATATTATTATAAGTATTTCTCATCTTTTACATGAAATAAAATGCTTGTCATGATTTATAAAATAAAATGAATGCTACGGTCTTCAATTTTATATTTTTAAGAAAGGACTGACTTTAGAATATCTAAAAGATTTTCTTAGGCCTTCAAACTTTATAACGGGATGTTTAAAGGATGAAAGGTCCTTATTGAAACTGAATTTAAATTATTTCAAGTTTATAAAAAAATATTTTCGCCAATAAACATTTGAAAACTTTTTCTAAGCAAAAAAAATCAGCTAATGCAACAATGCCACCTGGTAAAATTAATTCGCAACAGAGTATTGGAATGATCAGAACCAAATATTTTTGTTTGCCAATTTTTTATAATTTTCGAACTTTAAATAATTTGCATAAATGACACGAACCAAAACAGTTTACAGCAGCGTTTTTAGATTGTACTAGTTTGTGTAAACAAAAAAAAAAAAAAAAACATGAAACGGAACCGAAGTGGGATATGAAATCGATCGGAGAGACTTACTTGAACGAGTGATTTTTATCACACATTGAATATAGTGCATAAATATTGTCAAAATTTTATTTAATATAAGCATTTGGGCTTAGCGAACGTTATCCAAACTAATCCGTATCTGCCTCTGTTCGCTAAGATTTTCATATTTTCATTAATAAAAATGTCTGGTTTGAAATTGAAGTTGTTTATTTGTTGATATTGGAAACACTGGTAGATATTTGTTAAAATAGGGTTTATATATCTATTCGATTTTAATAATATTCGAAACATAGACCATCTATAAGGAGTTGGAGGAGATAAAAAGGAGAAAAACGGCAATTTATGCCTTTACCGATTTTAATAATATTTTAAACATGTTTATGTAAAGAGAAAGAATTAAATTTATTTGAATACATAAAAAACTATGTTTCATAAAAGGTATGTATATTGTTTTTGTTGTAAAAATAAGCAATGATTTAAATATTGCAATAACAGTAGCTCAGATATGACCGCCATTCTGTTTAATGATGGATGAACGGCACCTTGCGTATTTAAAAACAAAAGGTAATTTTCCAATTTTAACTATCTTATTTAACCACCATGGACTAGATTACATTCTATGAAAAACGGTTTCCCATTTTGGTTAATATATACTTTAAAGAAAACCGTTCAAGTAAAATAATTTAATCAAAATTTGGTGCAAAAAATCCAATCAATTTCTGTATTTGCGTACATTGAGTCACAGAATTCATAGACTGGTTCTGATAGGTGACGCCTCTTCTCAGATTTTTAATATACTATTATCGAAATTACTCTTTCGAATACAAAATATAGTCAACAAGGCTATAATATATTATAGAGAACCTAAAAAGGCTCTAAAAATTGAGCGAGGCAACGCCGGGTACCTTAAGCTAGTATTATTTATATATTTTAAAGTATTTCTAAACTATTGGGACCTGTGTTGTTATGAGACGTCTATTTAAGTATAAAAACCAGTAAAGCTTTTCTAAAATAAAAGAAAGTGGAAATAACCTGTTATGACTTTGGCTTGAAAATTTCGGGGCTTTCATCATATGTAAACTATTTATGAACGTTATAAAAATGGAGTGCAACAGTGATCGACAAGCAAATTATCTGACTGTTACTTGACTTAAAACTCGGTTCTTCTCAAAATTTAAAAATATTTTATGAAAAACTAGAGTGTATGAAAAATTTAAATTTAGGTTCCTTAGACTTAAATAACTTAATTAAAATTAAAGAATAAAACATTATTGCCATTAGCAAATGTTGCATTATGGTGTAAATACCTACAACAACGCGTTGTTAACGTGTAATCTTCATCTTGGCATGCGTCTGATATTTCAGGCGTCATGTCGATAATTGTTATCATCCGAAGGTTTGGGATATATATATCAGTGTTTTAGAATTCATTTAAAGTCAATTTCATTTGATATCGACTTATAAGTCCATGATGACTGCAACATTGTTGCATTTCTTCTTAAAATTTTAAACTTTGTCTGCCGACGAGTCCTTTAAATAATATTTGAAAAGAATGGAAGTGAGAAAACATGAAGCAAAACTAAGACAGCAGTTAAACTAACTAATAAAAATTAAAATAGATAGTTGCCAATATAAAGCTACTTGCGAACACATTTTAAAGGAATCGGTGAATATCTTAGTTTTGTCGGTTTAGACAAAAAAAACAAACCGTCAAATTACGCAAAGTCAAATAGATTATTTCATACACTCTGCTTAATTCAATACTTTTTTCATTAATGTTAGGAAGAAGAAAAAGGTATTACGTTTAATACTAACTCCAAGGTTTCTTTGATAGTTTGTGTGATTTAATTTACTTTATGGCAACTGTCTTAAAATTACTGAACAGGTGACTGCATCAGATCATGCGGTCAACATATGTTTTAGCTTTTACGTGTATTTTGTTTTTGTAAATACTTATTAAGCTTTCAAAAGCATCTGGCAGAGTATGTGTATGTATTTGTGAAAAATAGAAAGCCACTAAAAATATTTTGAAATACATACACACATATTGCCAGACGTTTTTGACAGCTCAAAAATTTTTACAAAAACAAAATACACGTAAAAGCTTATGCATACACCTGGTCTCAATATGCCTTACTACTGGTCATCATGTTATCTAAGTCGTCAAGCTACAAATAATAATAATTGATGAGTACTCAAATTTGTGTGGATGGAAAATTTTTGCTTGGGAACAACCGCTTGTCTTACCCACATTGAAGTTAAAGTCATACGTATTTCAGTTTTGTTACAAATCAAGAATCTTCTATTAAATAATGGTTGGCAAACAATAAATGTGTCACAACAAATAAAACTACAAAACACTATGTGAAAGTTAAAAAGTTTAGGAAGAAAAGAAAATAAGTTTTAGCATTTTTTTTGTCTGTCACAAAAGTTTTTGGTGGTCATGTATCTGTAACAATTCTTTATCGATTTAAAACGTTTAGTTTTTTATATTTTGTTGGTCTATTATTTATAATTAATAATAAATAAGTTTGTTTGGAACTTGTTTATACAAAAACAGATACAACTTTTTTTTTTGATATTTGAGAATATCAATAAAAGTTATCACTAACGTTGCTATAAAATATTTTATGGCCGTAATTTATAATATTTTCTTTCTTCAAATGAAGATAATAACAAACAAACACACTCCTGCTTAAAGCGAATTACGTTACAGGTGGTCCTAATAGCCCAGCTGATGTTTTTATGTTCAACGTTATTGTCAAAATTTTAAAACAATTTTAAAAATCAAAAAAAAATAAATTGTAAATTTTATAAAATTATGTTTCAAAAAATTAAAAACTAGGTATTGATGCATACGCAGGAGAACGAAAATAACTGGGTACAACTTCAAGTAAAGTACCAAATGATAATAAAAGAATAAATTAAAATCGGTTTCCGTTTGCTTAGTCAGCATTTTTGACAATAACTTGGTGCTCTGCAACAACAAAATTACAGAAAATTTTGTATTCTACAGGTAGATTGCTTGATACCTGTCATGTTTATTGCAGGCATATAATTTTAATATTTCAGACTTATTTTATTGGACCTGTAAGTGTGACTATCTGTGGGTGTTTTTCGTTTGTAAGAGTGTTTTAGTAATTTTTGTAGGGTATGAAACATTTAGAACAAATAAACGTTAAAGCACTAATGGAAAAACATAAAATAACTAATTATAACAGATACATAGACGGCATAATTTTCATTCCGGAAAAGGACAAAGCCGAACAAGTTCTAACAGATTTAAGCACAATACATAACAAAATCACATACGTAATAGAAAAAGAGCAAGACGGAACTTTACACTTTGACATAACAACAAAACGAAGAATTGACTCTGATATTTATAAAAAACCAACCACGACAGACACAACTATCCACAGTTTTTTCAAACGATCCTACCCAATATTAACTCGCAGTACTTAGACATATGATTCACAGACTTAAGATAGTACCACTTTCTCCAGATACAAACTCGATACAATTTACACTACAGCTAAAAATAACGGTTACAACTGCACAACTATTGACAAACCACTTAGACAGTACAATAACAAAAACAAGAAGAAAGAAAAAAAAAGAGACAATCGATACAACACGACGAGAAATTTTTCTCACACATGGCCAGAAATATATATATTAACTAACCTTTTTCAGAAAGAAGATTTACAGACAACACTAAAAACGAGCAAAACTCTACTAAACTATCTGAAGAAAGCAATAGAAACAGCCGACAAATTTAATGCCATCAGAGTAACAGACTTATTTGCACCTACAAGCTTGACGAAAATCAAAAACAAGGTTCAGAGAACACATACGACCATACATACGAAAAAAGGAAGACACACACAACACACCTTAACACACTTGAACAGGAGCCAAGAAAAACAGATGAATGTGTGACATTAATACATCCTGGTAAAAAGGACAAAGACTGGACGTTCTTAAAAACATGGAAATGTACAAAACACGAACGTTTAACGGAGATATTATTAACAAACAAGTAAATACAACCTCTGACACACTAAAGTTACTAAAACACTTTTACAAACGAAAAACTGAAATATTAAACTTATATACCTCCAATAAACATGACAGGTTTCAAGCATTCAAACATTACGGTTTTTTTCGGTTTAAAAAAGAAAGATGCGGAATATAATATCCTTCAAGATATTTGTACAATTTTTTTATCTGGGTTCTTTGAAAATTAGAGGCAAAAAAAAATTCTTCATGCCATATAAAACTGAATAATATCTCATACTTATGTCTAGAAAAACACTACGCAAAATAGTCTAATAAAAGAAATGAACAATTCCTCACTATGGTAATGCAAAAATGAAGCAAGGAATATGTGTAGGTCGACATATACTAGAGCCCGTGAAGTACGTAAACTTTAAAGTGAAATGTTTGTCAGTCTTTTTTTAAAAAACTAAAAACTATCAGGAAATAGCTTTTCTGTTTACATAGCACTCTGGCTTAGATTTCCCTCTTGATAATTTTGGTAAGGTATCAGATGAAAATCATGGTAAATCGTTTTAAGAAAACAAATTGGACCGAACAAGGCGATAGAAAGAAGAATCGTCAGAAAGCAAACGAAAATAAATATTTTTTTCTTTTTGAAGTCACCTAATCTCTGCTATTTTCGTCTTGTTTTTTTAGATGATGTTTTTTTTAAATAAAAACAAGTCAGAGTGCTTTATTCGGCTATGTCGAATTTTTTATACCCTTCCTTCACCGTATATGTATGATCACATGTATCATACTGCAGATTTCCCATTGAATAGTTTAAATAAAAATGGTCTAAAAATTCTTTTCTAATGTTTTCTGCTTAAAAAAAAATAATCTTTAACAGCATATTACTTTCTAATTTCCTTTGAAATAATTTTATCAATCTACATATATAGTCGGTTGATGGTCATATGACTCACTATGGGCAAAAATGCAAAATAAATAATGAAATGTTGCCAACAATAAAACAAATAAAAGCCATTGTTGGTTAATTTAGTGCTATTAAACATTTATAAATACATAAATAAAATTTTTTTATTACAGGTTAAAAGGATAAACGCTTTATTGATAGCTTCTGTGCACATAAAAGCAGAAATGAGAAATTTTGACGATTTAAACTTAAAATTTTTAGTTAATTTTTCATTGCTAGCGTATATTTTGCTATATTTTATTTTAGTTACGAGTACAAGCATCGTCTAAATATAAAATATTTCTTCAGGCAACAACAAAGGACTTCAATTGTTATCATCATTATCATTGGCAAAATAAAGTCAAGTAGAAGGAGAATGGAATAGAAGCAAAAAAAAAAAAAAAACACACACACATACAATTTATAACAAAATTATCATAAACATCCTTTGTAACGCTAATGAAGATTGCAAAATACATTCATCCTTAGAAATACATTAGAACATTCCCTCACATTGTAAAAATAAGAATTAAATTGGAAATAAAAGTAAAACTGGCAATCATTTTAAAATAAGTCCTGCTTAGTTTAAAAAACCGCTGAGGTGAAAGTTTTTTAATTGTTTTTTTGCTTTAGTTGTAATGTCTATAGAGGGAACAAAAATTTAGTTTTTACGTGAATAATTAAAATTTAGTTGTACGGAGTGGGAAAATGGAAAATATTAGTGAACCTAAATAAACTGAATTTAGGAATATTTGATTTAATTCTTTCCTTTTATTTCAGTTTATTAATTAACTGCAATCCCATGTGACATTTAAATTCAATTCACTGTTCATATGTGATTGAAAGAATTAGACTCGCAACAATAATTAACTTGCGTTGTTTAGCAAAAGGAAGATATTTTACTAAAAATCTCAAAGTCGTGATGATTGCAGTACTTGGACTGTCTTTCTGCTCAAAAGAATTAATCAAATTTCATACAATATTGGGTTAAGAAGCCATTGCCTCGCCATAGTGGAAAGAACCATTTTTTTTAATTTTTAGTATTAACGACAAGTAACCTCTGAAATTTCACAAATATATTTTGAGCCATTTGATTAATTAAAACCAGTAATTCGTAACCTTAATTATCTGATATATTTCAGTGCTTAGCGCGTTGACTTATAATTTTTAATTGCCTCGATTTTGTCCCCAGCCGATGCATCGCGATGCCAGAAATAAATATTATTTTATTACAGATGTTTATTTTGAAAACGTTGACGAAGTAAAATGATAACTTAAACTGCAGTATTATTGCAATAAAAAAAAAGATTTGTTTCCCTTTCTATATTTTATGACAATATTGCCATAAACCAAAAATTTAACTGTGGGAAAAGCGTATCTTCGTCTGTGCATTTTGTCAAAATTTTTAATTAAATAGCCTCATTGTTATGCTTTTTATTTAATGGAATCAACGATAGTTTACTTCAGTCAAGAGATCAAAATATATAAAATTCAAAAACAAAACACAAAAAATACAGTAACTAAAAAATTTATTTTTCTTATTCTTTCATGCTCTAAGTTAAATGAGACATTTTAAATACCGGTTTGTTTAAACTCCTAAAATATATATAAAATAAAGGAAGTAAATCTCACTCGCTTATTTTTACGTAGACATTTATTTATTTATCGTATCAATCTTTTTTTATGAACTTTTCTTTTAACTAATCCAAAAGCCTAGAGGTGTCTCAAAAAATTAGGGGGGTGGTAACAGTGACGATGATGGATGATTATTGTCATTGTCTAAAACGATGTCGATATTTTCTGTTATATTTTTAAGGGTGTTTGTTTTATCCAAAGTTTACTTAAAGAGTTTCGCGTCTTCTTCATATCCTTGTAGAAAATAGTGAAAAAAAAAATCTTCTTTAAGGAAATCATTTTAAACAAACATTTTTTATACGTTTTTTGTGCTTTTTTATTCGCTAGTTAAAGATGTAATTGGCATGAGCTAAAGTAAATTTCCGTACTTTATTTTTATTATTCTCGTCTCCAACGTCATTTTCAATAAAGTAATCGTCATCATATTTATTTTTGTACGACTTGACATTTAGTGAAAAAAGAAAATTTAATAAGAAAAAAAAAAGAAAAGGAAATACAATTAATATTTTTTTCTTATTTTATGTATGTATGCTTTCCTTAAAGAGGGAAAAAGAATAGACTTGTTTAACGTCATCAAATTGAATTTAGAAAGATTCTTGTGTGACTTAAATCAATTACGTGTTTGTTTGTTTAAGTAATGAAAGCAGGTTGAATTTTTGAAATGTGTTTTATTATGCTATGAACACAGCTAGGACGAACGATACATTTTTGGTCGTCTTGTTGGACAAAATTCATCGTTCGTTCCAGTTGTATTCCCAGCATTACATTTAATAATCATCATTATAATTGTAAAAAAATATTGATTAAAGATGACACAAAAATGTTTTTACTTGTAAAAGAAAACCCCATTCTTTCTGTATATGATGTTGGATTGTTTTACCAAATTTGGCAGCTGTATGCTAACATTGGTCGAATTTAGGAGTTGTATAATTTTATCTCAACTGAGTGATGATCATATTAGGAATAAAATATTTTTGATTTTAAAAGGAACACGAAAGGGCCGACGGACATCTCTTAGTCGACTTCATCATAAATAAAATGTCAGAATTTATATGGTAAAAAATGGATATTGTGGGAACTAAAAACAGAATGATAAACTGTTTCTCTTTTAAAGATTAATCGGTATTTTAGAAAAAAATTGACATTGTTATCTAGTCAGTATAATTTAACTTTAGAAATAAAAAATATTAATAAAATTACACCGTTTTCAGACCGTGCTTTAAAGCCCTCATTGAACTCATTTTACAATATAAGAAAAAAATAATAAATTAAGTAATTAGCGCTTAATCGGGTCATAATTTGAGGTTATTTTCACATTTAATGACAGAAAAATTTGTTGAATGACAACATTAAAAATTTAAATATTTTTAATTTAAATGACATAAAAATTTAAAAATTAAGTGGAAATACAAGGTTAGTTTGTTGCCAGAACTGATCGGTCTAACTATATGAGTTCCAATGTTACCGAAAATGTTCCCCTACTACAAGTTTGGATAACAGAGAGAGATTTTGAAAAAAAATAACATTCTTTTTGTTCTTGCACGAAACAGCTCAGAATTTTTTTGTTTGGGTAGATTGTGTAAACTGCAAAAAAAAAAAACAAATAGCTGATTAAAGAGTAGACAATAGAAAATATGACAAATTATATGTTTTATGTACTTAAATTCCTATTAAAACTGATATTTAAAAGTTTTCTATCAAAAAATTAATAAAAAAAACTTTTCAAATATGTCAGAAATGTAATGTTTTATTTTTACTGCATGTATAATTTGACTGACATCTTATTTTGGTATAAAGTATGTGTTTTTTTTTTTACTTTTCGTCATTATTGCCAACAATTGAGAAAAAATTTTATTTACTCTTATTTTACCAAACTTAACTCAATTTATTTTTATTTTGCATCTTCTTTATACTTTTTTGCAACATTGAAATAAACAAATAAAAACCAGCTTTTCACCATATTTCTTCGAAACTAAAGTTTAAAATCTTTTTCCACAAGGCCTTAAAACGCATACAGTTAATTTTTGTATTTGGCAGTGTTTTCTTGCAAAAAGCAAAGCTGAAAAGTAGATACAAAATAAAACTATTGATATGGACTCACAGTCAGAGTCAGTCACTAAGTTCGATTAGAAAAGTTGAGACAACGCTCATATTCTTCCAAGAAGGGTTATATTTCTAGGTATTATTCCAGAGAATGGGAACTCCAGTATAAATGGCTGAAGCATGACGAAAAGATAAAGCGACCTTTTAATAATTCGAACTAGAAATGTGTTTTTTTTTAATATTTGTATAAAAAATGTTTAAGTTTTAAAAGGATTTAAAATTATATCTTTTATTAATATGGCTTAAAACATTTGAAACGGTGTTAATAATTTAACCTTAGCCTCCAGAGTAAAGTGCAAGATCAAACTTTAACAAAGCTTTCCAAACAAGCAGCCTAATTGTAATCTTATTTTTTTATAGTTCTTAAGACATTTGCCTTACAGAGCGTCATATAAAAGGTGGTACATTTTTGGAAGAAGTAGTAATTTTTCAGTTACGGTTTAGGCTAAAAAATTAACCTAAAAAATGAAGAGTAAAGGAAAAAGGTCACTCACAATTGATGACAAAACTGTTGCAATTTTAACTAGTGAAACCATCAAACTAAAATTATTTGAACGAACTTAATATTAAAATCCGATTTAAGCTCGTTATTATAAGTTACTAATAGCTTAAGTTAGAATTTTGTTAGGCTTCTCTTGAAACTTTAAATTAGTATTAACCGCTCTTAAGTTTATCGAATTTCGGTAGACAAATGTCGTTGTTTATAGCGTCCACAAAATCTTAATTTTAACGTTGTTTAACTTGTTATAATGCACCTTCATTTTATTATTATTCAAATTTTCAAAAAACTTTTTCTTAAAGCAAAAAAACTTAGACTTTTTGTTTTTGAAAATAATGCAATTAAATAAATTTTCTGGTTTGTCATACTAGTGCCAGCGTTGCCACTTTTTATCATCAAACAAAAAAAAATAAATAATAATTTGCATGGGTATTTAGAAATTTTCCAAGCTACAAGTTAGCCTGACAAGTAAATTCAAAATTTTAACTGTAAAATTAGTTAAGTTTATTTACTACAAATCAGCTGCAAAGCATTAATTTTTTATAAATCACCAACAATGTGAAAGTGCTTAGACTTAGAGTTAATTTTAAATGGATTAAAAACACTTAAAATCGATGTAAAAAATTATTTTTTTATTAATTTCTGACAAAAATTATCGAAGGATAACGTAAATATTGATAAAAGCACACCATAAAATGGGTGGCAAATATTTCTTAGTTTTTAAAATTATTATAAAATATCAGTTGCTCAGAACGTAAAAATTATGTACTTCAAAACACAAAAAGAGCTTAAGCAACGACAATTATTTCAATGCTTTTATTATTGCGTTTGCACCAGAAATAATTGCAAATCACAATTTTACAGATGCCACGTATCACGCGAAGCCTAAATCACAAACGCTCGCTTTACGAAAAATAATAAAAAAGCTTTTGCTCTTTTTCTTAATATTTCTCTTTTGTGTGGAAGTAATGATAAATTTTATTTTTAATATGATGTACTATCTATATATACATGATATACATACATATGTATGTATATTCTATTCTTTTATTATTAAGTAAATTTAAAAACATTATAACTCTCTCTCTCTCCCACTGTCATGTATTCTCATTTGACTCTATAACACATTTTCTCTTGCTCTTTTGCTGCCTTTAGCCTCTTTTATGTTGGAAACTCATGTCAAACTAATTTGCTGCTCTGTTAACAATCGTACTCATACACGATTGTACTTACATTTGTCATAAACAGTAACATAAAAGTTATCGATGGACACACACACATTCATATTAATGTAAAAAAAACGTTAAACTAATTTGCGCTCACATTATTATGCATCTGTTTTTCAAATCAAAAACCAGCACAGACGACAGCATGAACCCACACAAGCATTCATATATATACATATACACTCGCATAAAACCTTAAAAATTTTGCGGCTATCACTGCACTTGATTTTACATTTAGTGGTTAGGCAAACAACTCATCGTTTGTTTTTATGTGTATGGCTATGTGTATGAGCTTGTTTGCGAGCAACTATATTTTTTATCCTGTATAAAAAAATCCTTAACCGCTTTTTATAACACATTTTAGTACAGTAATGGCTTAAAAATAAATATATGAATATTTTGAACTATTCAGATTAAGTTTCTACTTCTGTTGACATTTCTTTTCTCATGAAAAAAAGATTTTTGTAAGAGAGGTGCCACTGAAACTAAAGGGATTGAATTTAATATTTTTTTATTTAAAATTGGCCCAAAAACGACAAACAGTATTTTTCGTTATTATTTTCCGCTTAATGGAGTACATTGAAGAACTTATGTGTTATCACGCAAACGCATTTATTTATAATTGAAAGCTAATGGTTCACGCACTGTACAAATAAACATTTTACAAACGCAAATTTCTATGAATATGAAATCTATGAATATGGATCACTCTCAATCAGTTCATAAACCTATCTCGCTAAAAGCTTAAATCACAATAAGGACAATTTAAGTAATTTGCTATTTTATTCGTAGATATTAGGCCACTTAACATTTTTTATACATAATTTGTTTTAGATCGTGTTGAACGAAGGAGTATCTCTTCGTTAAATATTTTTAGTTTTTATTAATAAATATTTAATAAGAATTTTATGAAAATCAGAAAGAATATAGAACAATTAATGTTGTAGATAAATATAAAAAAGGTTTCATGTTGATGTATTTGCATGTGTACGTTGCCTCTTTGTTTTCGTATTTGTTTTTTAATTTTTTTTTTTTGTTTTTTTTTTTTTGTTTCCGTTAAATCTTTTAAATGCGTATGAACTCTTATGTAGAAAAATGAGAGAAAAAATATAATTAACGTAAATTAAAAATAGATTTCAATATTAAAAAAGTGTTTTAAAATATAAACTTAAAAAAGTTCAAAATTTTGTGTCTTGTTTGAATAAATTATGAAACTGTGGTTGCGTATGCGAAATGTTATAATTCATATTACTTTTTAAGGATTGTGAACAGAAAACAGAAACAAACTGCAAGCAACGCATTGTTAGGTTTTACAGACACTTCCCTAGGACTCTTTTTATAATTAAATCAGTAATCAGTGATCTTTTGAATTGTATCTTTATTGGATAAACACCTTTCAAGGAAATCTGAAATATTTTTTCTTTTATTTTCGATCTTTATCAAGAGGTTTGATTAAATGGCTTGAAGTTAAAGTATTTAAAAAATGTTCGCATCTTTTAAACTTATAAAACCCCCTTAAAATAACAATAAAACTTTAGTTATTGTCCATTCTTAAAGGCCTTAAATTATAAAACGTGTATTATTGTAACAAAAAAAATTTTTGTTCTACTTTTAAAGTAAACTAGTTAAACTTACGAAATTTCTTCAATTAATTTTTTTTTAATTTACGTGCCTTAATTCAGTTAAATAAAACAATATTTAATTCAACTAAAGTAATTTATTTAGGTTCCACAAAATTTATTCAGGTTTAATTGCCTCTCGAAAACTTAAAATAATTATAATAAATAGGACGGCGAACAGATGCTTTAGTTTTATTTTCTTAATAGTCGCCTTCCTTAAGGTACGAAATGCTCCTGTGAGTTTTTTGTAATTTCTCGTTTCGTTTGCGTTTTTTTTTAGAACTTCATTTAAATATTTTTCTTAAATTAAAGTACTTTTGGTCTTGTGCAAATTTTGTTTGTTTGTTTTGTTGATAAATTTTAATTGAATAGATTTGATTTTTTTTTTTTTTTTTTTGTTATGTTTCTGTTTGCTTTCTATGGCATCCATATTGCCGACATCTAGAACAGTATAAACGATATATAGTTGCACAGAAAATTAACGAAGAAAAAACAATAAAAAATAAAAATAGAATTTTGTGTCAGTCGGTTGCTTTTGAAATTATTTATTTATTTATTTGATTCTAATATACACACACACACAGTTATTCACTGGCACACAAAAACATAATACATAGAAAAACTTGCATATGTTAAGGGGCGTATTTGTATGCATGGATGGGTGTTTGTAAACTTGTTGTCTTTTGTTTTTATTTATGTTATTCTTTCGCTTCAGTTTTCTTCTTTTATTTTTTAATACATTTCGTTACATCAGTACGAGATGTTTTATGCTCCTATTTTGTTTTCAAAAGTTGATTCAGCGAAAAAGAAACAGTTACACAAATATTTGTTTTATGTTTGTAAAGATATTTGTTGTATCACGTGCTAAATACTAAACACGTAATAAAAGTGTGTTACGTGTTATATACATTGAATGGGTCAGTATACGAAGAAAAAGTTTAATAAATTAAAAGGGTTTACGAATTATTAAATTACAAAAGCAACATAAGAAAATCAAAACTTAACGGTCTCCCTCGTTAAGTTTTTGGTATTCTGATTATTATTATTTTTTTTTTTCTTGTTTGTTGACCAAATTTCACTGATTAAACTCTGGGGTAATATTTTCAAGTTAAAAGTAAAATGGTTTTGCCAGTTGAACCATTTTTACATGACTTAATAGCGACACAAGTTTCAAGTATATTATTACAAAAGTAATTTAAAATTAACAAAGATTACACAAATAGACAATATTTATGCTGTGCTAGCAGTTATGTTTTGAGTGAAATAGTTCATAAAAACCTTTACATAAAATAAACAGAGCATTTATACCGGCTTAGAAATGAAAAAACTTACATTTATTATTGACGTTGATTTTTTATATATTGAATTTGACATTTCCTGCAACGGTGAAAATATATGAATCCACCACACACACCTCCTGATACATGATTTTGCCATTTACATATATATAAAAAAATGTATTTTGGTTTCTTTTAGATTAACAGAAACTTTTGAAGGTACTTTACGACAGAGTCCTTGTCTTTCTGAAATAAACATACTGTGTAGACGAGCAGAACTCTAAAATAAAATAAAACAAAGATAAAAAAGATAATCTTATGGCATTATAATTTAAATATGGCTGAGATGAACGTTGTGTAATGCGGAAGTTCAATTTTCGATACCTTTTTCCAACATTTGTGGCCGTTTATCAGAAATAATGTAGCAAATGTATCCTCCAAGTAATCAATCATTTCCTGACTATCGGCGTAAACTAGCGACTTCACATAACCCAAAAAATAGTCTAGCGACATTAAGTCGAACGACCATGGACCCGAAACGTTAAACTGTGCGGTTACCAAACGTTTCCCAGAATAAATCACTGTGTGTTCATTCTTAGGTAATCGTGTGGCTTCAATAGTTGCACGAGTTGAATTTTTTAAGCACTCGAAGCAAGATTTTTCCGAAAAACCTACTGAAAGGACATATATCCAATTCTTGTTCACTATGGCACATGGCTAAGGATAAAAATAATTTGAAAAAAGAGCTTTAAAATTTTTATGCAATAAATTATTATTTATAGTTATTTGCTTTGATTCTCGCCAGTTAATCTTTGCCAGAAATAAAAAAACAACTGAAAAACGTTAAAACAATTGAAGCTCTTTAAGATGAACGAGCTTAGTAGAATAAAGCACTCATTTTAGAAGTTTTTAGTACTGTGAATTATTATTTTTTGTACTCTTTATGTCAGTTTCCTTCCTGATTCATCTGGTTAAATCGGAATGTATAGAAATGGTTACTATCTGTGTTAACGAAGCGAGTTCAATCTTCAGTCAGTTTTTCTATCCAATAATGCCGTATGTCACAAATATCACAAAATATGTTTTCTTTGAGGCTGCTGTAGTCAAAGTGGTAAGCACGTTGACTACAAACCTGGTTGTTCAGGGTTCGAATCCTGCGGCAATCAAAATACAAAAATTTTTTTTCTGTTTAATGGTATAAATACATATTCAGAATAAACAAAAAACGTGCAGTCTCCTTCGTCGGTACTTTCTCATAGCAGATTCGCCGGCGAAGTAAAATAACTATCTATCTTTCTCCTTTCACCACCTGTCTTATCTCTTATCTATCCCTTTCCTAAAGAATGTAGCATGGTTAACTAAATAGGTTTTAATGCCTGAAGTGTTACTTCTCTTTCGAAAAAAAAAAAAAAAAAAAAATCAATATTTGCTAATCTGTTATCAAAAATCAATATCTTTATATGGTCCTAAAGGAAACAACCAAGGGGTGTCATATCTTACAACCTTGGAGACCAAATCAACTCAACTGACAGATCAATTTCTTTAAATCTGTTAAGCAATAAACTTTGATTTTAACAAGCCGATGATTGGGGTCGGCTAATGGCATGTTTTGATTACATCTCCCCTGGATCAATTTCAAGCTACATTTTCTAACAAAAAATCGTTGGTCGACCTTACGTGCGCTTTGGCTTCATTATTAATAAGTAAAGTCCAATCATATCACCAGCCGTATATATAGTCTGCCTTGAACTACTTTGTTTAATAACAAACTCGGTAAGCCAAGGATTAGATCTTGAGAAGTTGTCTTTAAGTTGCGTGAAACAATGACTATTTTTCAAACTAAAAATCTTAATAATTTGATAGCGTTGTTTAATCGTAATCACAAATTACAAAAAGTTGGGCTGGATGATAGCTCGTTTGACAGAACAACCCAAGGCAAATCAATAATAAGGTGGAAGCGATGGCAAATTTGTTAATTTTCGCCGAAGGCCTGAATGTCAAACTACATATAAAAAAATAGTTTACAGATTTCGGCGAAATACAATAAATTCGCCATCGCTCCCACCTTATAATTTATTCGCCTTAAAACAACCTTTAAATCTATCTATCTAAGTATATATCTAATAAGGAACGATTACGGCAAGTGAGTTTAATAAAATAAAATTTCTTTAAACCAAATTCAAAGCACAGTACTTTAAATTAAATTTTTTAATAAATTGATAAATTGATTAATAAATTTAAATCAATCATGCAATGTTCACTTCCTTAAATCTGCATAAATTCCTATATTTTAACAAGAAAATTTATTATTTGGAATCTTTATTATATTAATTTACTTTAATTGTGCTTGATTCCTTCAAATATAAATATTTCATGATATTCTCATGAAATATTTATTACAATGTATAACTGTGGGGAAAGCATATCCATATGGCCATTTCGCTACTGCTTGTATAGCTCATCAGTGGATTTTACCCAAATTTTGTAAAGAAAACCTCAAAGTCTTATACCAAAAGCCAAATTAATTAAATGAGAACTCCATTGAATCAATAAGGCAAAAAGGCCACAAATAACTCAAAAATTTTTATTACAAAAACACAGTAACCATTGAGTAACTATTTTTATTTTTTCTTTCATTTTTCTACATAAGTGAATTGTCTTGGAACGTTTTTGTCAGTTTACATATGTAGATTGCCAGGTAATATAATCGTGAGCTTGTGTATCCTAATGGTCTGGTTTTGAATTTGTGGGTTACTGAGTTTTATTGTCTTGTTTTTTATGAAAATTCTAAAACAGCTCAAATATTATGTATAAAGCAGTGAAGCAGTAAGAACACAGCATTTTATTGAAAATTTACAAGGAATAGACCCATTTGTATGACATCTCCATCTAGCGTCAGTTTTAGGTAAAAATTAATATCGAAAATTATTTTCTCGGTCCTAAAAATTATTAATTATTAATATTATTCCCCTATTATCTTTCCTTGTTAGATAGCGTTCCAAAATGAACAACTCCCTCTTCCTAAATTTAAACTTACTTCACAGCAATATTGAATATTTTTCGCGAGTATTAGCATTTCTTATTTACAACTAAGATAACGGGTTAATTTTTATTTTTATTATTTATTTACTTTATTATGTGTTAAATATTTGTTTAATGATGCAAAAAGGGATACAAGAGAGGATAAGAATAAGAATGTGGGTGACTCTAAATAGCACAATTGTGCTATGGATGGACATTATTGCTCTAATACAAACGAATGCAAATTTATTTTCAAACCACAACTGAATAGAACAATAAGGATAATTACATTTCAAAAAGAACAGGAAATGAAATGCTGACCTGCAAAAACCAAATTGTTGAATGAACTAAATTCAATAGATTCACATTAATGCAGATATGAATGTAACAGTCTGAAGAGGTTTCTTGCACATCTTCATATATTTAAAATAAAGAGACAAAGGGCAATCAATCAGACGAAACGGATGAATTATGAAGAACAGTTTGAGCCATTTAGTTTCTTGGATCAGGTGCTCCTCTTAGATAAAAGCAAGCCACAGTCCTTATAGACATAACTTCATTCTTGAAACTAAAAAAGCTTTAAAGGACTTTAAGTTCACCAGTGATTTGAAAGACCATAGTTCTTCCCATAGTTTTATAAGGTCGTTAAATATTATATGGTAACTTCTGTGTTATCATGGACTAAAACATATCCGCCGTTTTTTAAAACTAGAATTAAGAAATATAATTTTGGTTGATTTAAAAAAAAAAACAATTGTTGATAAACGACTGTCCCACCAAAATTAATTCAAAGTATTGCAAATAATTTTATTTGTTCCAAAAAAACATATTTATCAGTTAATCTTTTGAAATTAAGTTGTAACTTTTATCGTATCTCTATTATTATTTTTAGATTTGCTTCAAACATTTTTTATAAACAACAAATAATACAAAGAAAAAGAAAACGATATAAATTAAATTTAGCTGAAGTGAACTTAACTCAAGTTTTCATTTTTGAACAAAATTACAAAAAGAAACATAAAAAAAAATTAAAAACCGTTCATACCAACAAATAGCGTAAAATGGAATTCACATGTTTGGCACACAGACACAAAAGTGTTACATAACAGAGATAACCATACAAATTCCTGGAACCTGGAATCAATGGAGAAAATGGAACTCAAATACAATATCGTTTAGACAGATTGTTTGAAAAATTATTTTTTAAGTGTTCCAAACACAAGCATATCGCTGGGCTAATCCATCGCTGAAGTTTCTTCCAGACGACATGTCTTTTACATATGACTTGTCACATTTAACACTTCAAAACACATTCATGCCATATGAAGAAATTCATTGATTTTCAGGGACCGAAAATAACAGTTATTTTTTAAATTTAAAATTAAAAAGTGAGGTGGATATAATTTGCTTATCAGATATTTGAATACAGCATATTGATGCTGTTATGCTAAGAAATAATAAACTTAAAAGACTTTAATTTTTTTGACTTTTATCAAGAAGTCACTTTATAATAATTATTTTTTGACCGATATTTTTTCGGTCAAAAATAAAAGTTAAAATTTGACTTTTATTTTTTAAGTCAAAAATAAAAGTAAAATATGACTTTTAGTTTTTAAGTCAAAAATAAAAGTTAAAATTTGACTTTCGTTGAAAGCAGATGTTAAAAAATTTAAATAAAATTTTAATTAAATATTAACAGTTCTTTTTAGAATTATAAGTATATGTTGTATTTGTATTAAACCAAAAATAAAAAAAAAATTATAATAGAGTATGTATACGAAAACGTTTATTGGCTAGAAAGTTAAGGAGTTGGTGTTTTGCATATTTTGCTCTGAAAATACAAATTACATTTAATTTCCTTCATTTTAATATTAAATTGTTCACTCTTTCATTGCAATGACTCAGAATTCAATTTTACCATTAAGTCGCTGAGAACAATCTTAAGTGCTGAAAACGAGCGTTCTACACTGACTTGTGTCGCAGGTACTTGATGAATAATACATGCCAAGTCCTTTAGACAGGGATATAAAAATTTTTTGTTTTCCCAATATTCCATAAGGTCGACATCAACGTGAATACGCTTCTCCTTGTATGACTCAATTTCCATAAATGCTTTGCGAACGAAATCTTTGGAACATCCATCGTCTTCATCGGTTTCATTTTTAAACCATTAAAAATTAGATTTGTTAAAGTCCTGAAAGCCTTAGAATCAAAAAATTTCAGAGGCCGTGCCTCGATGGTGATCATATCAATGTAAGCATCTACGACCTCCTTTCTGGACATTTCCACTGTAAGCTTAATGCGATTATCATCATTACTTACATCCTTGTTTCAAAGTTTTCTCAATTTTTGGTAGTCCGTGTACATGCCTGCATGGCAGTT
This sequence comes from Cistogaster globosa, assembly GCA_937654795.1. Taxonomy (NCBI): domain Eukaryota; kingdom Metazoa; phylum Arthropoda; class Insecta; order Diptera; family Tachinidae; genus Cistogaster; species Cistogaster globosa. The sequence goes on from OW569403.1 coordinate 119,986,459, forward strand.
TTGCAAATGTCTTTTTAAATTGGTTAAGCTTCCAGCATAGATGACTTTCTTACATATTTTACACAAAGTTTTTCCACCACTCTCAATGTAACATTCGCGGATTAAAATATTCCGTTTACGACCCATGTTTCACTGATTTATCAATAAAAATTAAATATTTGTCAACTGCGTTAAAATGAACTGTTTACTGATATGCAAAGCAAAGGCAAAAAAGAAATGATAATAATGATATAACAATTCTATTGTGCTATCACAGTAGTTGTTACGTCTTAAATTAGTAAAGTATAAATAACAGTTAGATAATATTGTCATCAGTGTTGCCGCGGCCTTTAAATTTTTGTTACCAAATTTAAGTAAAAAAGTAACCAAATTGGAAAAAAAATATAACCAAAACTCTTAAAACCAAATTTTATGGTCAAGCAGACATGACAGGAGGAAGTACTGCAAAAAGGGTATCATTTCATGCCTAATCAATGAACAATGCTTTTACTTCTCTTCTTAAAAAATAAAAGTCAAATTTTAACTTTTATTTTTGACCGAAAAACTAAAAGTCAGATTTTAACTTTTATTTTTGACTTAAGAAATAAAAGTCAATTTTTAACTTTTATTTTCGACCGAAAAAATAAAAATTAAATTTTAACTTTTATTTCTGACCGAAAAAATAAAAGTAAAAAAAAAACTATTATAACTTTAAACTTTAAAAATCGTGCTGATTATCCTGATTATTGTTGTTTTTGCTTAAACTTTGATTTTTGTCATTACTTTATTGTTTGGACAAAAATCTTTAGTTTATTTAAAATGTAAGTGAGAAGTTTCCTGAAGAGCTAAGTAAGCGGTAGCGAAATGGCCATCGAAACGTGCTTTCACCTTCAATAGTCAATATCGGTGATTTTAATAATTCGGTCGGGATAATCAGCACGATTTTTAAAGTTTTAAGTTAAATAAAAAAATATTCCCGTGATGTAAAAAGTTTTAAAAACTATTATATTTTGACTTTTTTTAAAAAAGTCGTAACTGTTACGGTTTTTAAGGTGACTTGTCAGCTATGTATTAAATATATAATCTGCTAATACGCAGAAGTATTTTTAACCTGATAGATTGTATGTGAAAAAATATGTCATCTGAAAACTGGTTAACTGCCAGAACCAGTATTTCAAAAGACAAATTCTTTATTTGGTTATAATTCTCAACATTTATTGAATCAAACCTATTTTATCAATTACATATAAATATTAATCTAATAACGGCGTCTACTTCTAAAACTCTTTCTTTTAAGTGTATCTACAAAAATTGTGTGATGTTTTATATTGCAAAACAGAAAAAGTAAAAAAAGACATGTAATCCATGGTAATAATCGAGTATCGTTCTGTTATTACAACAAAGACAATGCGGCTTCAAATAAACTATAACAAAAATCTGCAACGAATAAAAAATAAATTTTTTATTTTATTGTGGAAACATCAATCAGTTGTCTATTTACAAAATGAGAACAAACTTAAACAGAACCATTGCTGGCCATTTTAAATGGATCATATTTTCTCTTGATCTTAAACCCATTTGTATTTAATTGTGTCACAATACCGTTCATTACAATCAATATCCGGTAAAAAAGAAAAACAACCGTATAAAGAACAAGTGCAAATTAAAACTTTGTTTTCATAGAAACTGTGATGTACAGTGGATTTTACGAATTGTATTCTTAACAAGAAGTCCCTTACTAATTCTTCATGTGCTGAAAGAACTTATGAGACATTTGTACAAACTTTTCTACACTGTACTCCAACACAATTTTCACTTGCAGTGAGAATCTTTGTACTTGTGTTATTAAGGTGAATTGTTTTACAAAATCAAGAACACAGCTTTTTCAGTTGTTAGTTTTATGCTCGAATACTTTATGTATGAATAAAAAACTAAACCCCAGCTTTTGTTTAACAAGGAGTTTACGAGTACAAATACAAAAGTACAAACTGTATTCGTTCTCATTCTTTAATGCTTGAAACTGAAAATGAAACTTTATTGTTTTTTTCACTGTATGAGTACACGTATGTGTGTATTGTATATTGTTTCTCGTATTGTAATACTTTTTATTGCCGAGTTTGTTGTTATAGTTGTTGGCAAAAAGTGTGCTAGAGAAAAATGGAATATTAAACTTATGGTCTGTTTTAAAGCTCTTTTTAAAAGTTTAGTATTCGATGAAATTTATGCCAAGATATCAGGTTGTATAAGAACAATAATAACATGAATGACAACAACAGCAGCAACAAACACAATTAGTTTTAGCAGAAGTAGTAACATCGACATGATTGCTTGTTGTAAACAGCCTCTTGTTCTGCTTTTCCTATTCCTGGCCGACAATAGGCTGTTATACCTGTACATATTTTTATTTTTGTATTTTTTTTTTATTTTTGAATTTACCGTGTGTTAAATATTAGTCAAACCTTTTTTGTATTTATGTAGCATTGTTTTTTGCGATAACACGGTAAAATCCTTTACATTTTTTTTTTTGCTTTAAAAAACAACAAACAAATTTGCATAAATTGTTGGCACTGTTTTACTTTACAACAATAACAAAATCAACAACCACAAACATTTCATTATTTTAATAATATTTTTGCATCGTAATCTCATTTAAACAGAGTGGAAAATATTGCAGAATAACAAATCCGACAATAAACTAAAAGAAAAATATATTTTTACAGCCAAGTTGGTTCAAATGAACTATTTTATGACCAAAAAAAAATATCCTTAATGTTCTTACAAGTTAAAGTTATAACTTTAGCTATTTCCAAGGCATATTAAACAGGTATAAAAATGCAAGGTGAAGTCATGGTTTTTTTTCAGGACTAAATGAGTCAAAAAGGCAAAAAGAGTGTAGTTAAATTAGTGAAGAAATATTTTAAGTAAAATTTACATTTTCGCAAATCCATTTTTAGCTTTAAATTTTTTTTCTTAATTTAAATATTTTTTAAAAATCTTAGACAAAAAAATCTTAACTGCTGGTCTATTGTATGCACTTGTTATAAATTTGCGTGATGAGTTTCATTTAACACGTTGTAGCAATAGTTAATTCATTAATTTTCGTCGTTCCTCAAAATCTCTCTCTCAACTTGACATAAATAAGATGAAAAAGTATGGCCCGATACTTTTGTTAGTTGGCCTAAATGCGATCTTTTCTTAATATCTGCTAATATATCATATCATAAATATAAAGAAAATCAACATATTTCATTGGTTTATCTATGCTGGCGATTAAAAAAATTAAAGGAAAATCTTGACGCAACTCAGTCAATTTTAGGCACCAGTAATAAATCTCTGTTTCCATTGACGGTCGCCTTAATAATGGGATTTACAAATTTTTCGAAGTGTCATTTTGTTCGTTTAGCACGACTTAAAAACTTTAACACATTTTACGTAACCAATCTCTCTTCTGATACCTCTTGTCAAATGGGTTAAAACGATATAAAGAAAATTTATCAACTCAATTTAAAAAATGTGAAAAATTCCTAAACGTGTTTTTTTTAATTTTAATAATAGAGTTAAAGGCTTGCAATGATTTTATTCGTTAACTTTTTTAGTTGGCTCTGTTGGATTTTGTTTACAACACTGTTAAATAACTCAGATTTAAAACTACAAGTTTTGTCTTAATTTCTTAACCCTAGAATGGTAAGCAAGCTTTTATCTCCTTAATGGCAAACTTCGCTTATGAGGCAACTCTTATAACAAAAACGCATATATGACTCTAAAAACAAAAATCATAATAAAAAAGAAGACATATTTATTCAATGTTTAATAACAAAAATAAACAAAAACTGGTTAATTTTATATATGTACATCTTTACCATATACCAGACCTATTTTTAGATCGGATATTTTAGTCACAATTCTATTTATTCCATATTCCATTTAGAAAAAAATTAAAAAAAAACAGAAACTCCATTTAACATTAAAGAACCTATTGTATCTTATAAAACTTAGATCTAGTTAACATTTAAAAAAATAATACAAAAAATTAAACAACAAATTAAACAACAAATTAAACTTTGTAGTTTTTTAAGCTATTTTTTGCATCACATTGCAATTAATTTGGTGATTTGAGCTCCAAGCAGTATGTTTTCTCATATTCTGCGAAGAAATACACGCCCTTACGCTTTGATTTCGGAGGACAGATCTCAGATTTTGACCTTTTGTTCTTTTTTATGCCTGGTTTGTCTGCATTATCGCCAGTGTTATGATCCATAGCGTCATGTATTACTGCACGAACTCTTCTCTGCATACGTGACCTTTCTTTCAAACGGATAGCCTGCCCATCGATTTTTTTTCATCCATAACCATAGCTCATAACTAATTTCGGTGATGTAATAAGCCATTTCTCCCAAGTTGGTTGTACTTCAGTTTGCGAATTGTTTACATTATCCTGGACCTGAGTCAATGTGGATTGTATATCAGTTTGATAAGATACATCAATATTCAGCATGTCATCGTCTAAATCAGCGACGAAAGTAGGGTCGACTCCACTATCATCTGAATCATGATCAACTTAAAATCGTCGTCATGATCACTTCCATTTTGCGATAACTCGTCCAGCCAATTTTGTATCTACGCTTAGGAAGATTATATGCCCACTCTAATTTTTATCAAAAACGCACAAACTATTATGCCCAAAATAATTACCTCTATTCGTAAACTTCGCCTCACAGGCGACTTAGGTATGTATTCAATAATGCAGTGGATTAAAACAAAGCAAGTGAGTGAGCAAGATCGTACAATACTCAACTAAGTTGGCAGGAGTGCATGCTTTGGTAGGAGTAAACGATTAGAAAATATTGCAAAAAAGAAATATTGCTTCGCCTCACTAGCGATGTTTACCATTCTAGGGTTAAGTAATAGCGTCTAGAATGAGTTAGAATAGAAAGATCTGGCATAACATATATGACGGTCTATATAAGGACTCATTTTTATTTCTTAAAATTTTTTCAGTCATATAAATATGGTCGCTTTTTCTCACATCTCATCTTTGAAATCAAGTCTTGGAAAAGATTTGTATTTTGCAACATTTGAATGAGAACCTTTCTGTTGAACAAATTGCACTGAAATCTGTATTAAATTGCGTGCTTTTTACTTCTTTCTCTTCTCTGGTGTCCAATATTTTAAAGAAGATATAACCTACTCTATATTCGGATCAATCTGTGTTTCAAATTTGATTAAAATCAGCTTATGCTGATAAAATTTCCGATTTGTGCCTCCTATTTGTTTCCAATTGATATTAACGAAATTAATAATTAATAGTTGTCTTCTTATATTTGGTGAAAATCTATTCACTCACCAAAAAAATCAATACACCGCAAAAAGACATTTTAATATAATAAAATAATTTTATTATATTATTCTTGTTGTATAGTTTGTTGCGTTTACAAGTATACAAATACGGCATTTACATCTTGCAATTTTTTATGAAACTAGCATGAAATTTTTGTTTATTGGTGGAGCGAGCGGGATAAGCATTATGGTTTGCTTGAATTTTGAGCGGATGTTACTGTTGCTTATGTTTTTTTTTTAAATAACGCTTATCGCCGGAACTTAAGTAGAGAATTAAAAAAACATTGCTCATGCATAGACTAAATCTGGACAAATTCGGTAGAAGTATACAATAAATAAATGGTGCACGGTAACTCTATAACTTTGTTAGACGGTTAAACGGCTATAAAAGTTCATTAACACAGAAAAACTTGTTGTGACATGAATAGTGTAGGGAAGAGAGTCTTTCGGTCCGGGGGCTGAATTCTTTTTCTTTTCGTTAAAAATAATGTCATGTATTAAAAATTTCAAAGAAGAAGGCAAAGTTCTTCCCAAACAGGATCATCTACTTCAATGTTTTTTATTGAGGAACACGCTGAATTAATTTTCGAAGATGTCAATTTAAAAATTCTGAAAATCGCTTATATCGGGAGAAAAGGCAGTACTTTTCAGAATTCCTTTACTAATTAATTTTTAAGTTTGTAACGAAACGTTCTACGCTGGTTGCTGGAATAGTTACAGGAGAATTCAGGTTCGTTTATATTCGGTCTATCGTCTTAAGACGGAACGAGAATAAAACACTTTTCTTTTGAAAACGTTATAAAACCTAAAACCACGTTTTATTCTTCTTGGCTCTAGAGGTTACAACGAAGGGTTAGTGACAATCGATGATTGGGTGACGTAGCCGAAATCGGACGTTGATGCTCTTACGTTTGTTGTGGAAGCCAAGCAATAGATGGAGCTGCGGAGACACAGGTTGGTGGCAACGCCTTAAATTGGGTTATAAAATCGACTAGTGGCAGTAGCAATTGGGGAAGTCGGTCTACGGTGACATAAGTTAACGGCAGCGTCTAAAAGCAGTCTGGGCCAAAATATTGACTATGACGCCGGCCGCGAGCAGTAGCAGCTTTTCTTGAGACCGGGCTGCAGCAGCAACAGTCTGCAGCAGCGCCCAGATGTACGTCAGACTCTTGGCTGCAGTAATGGCGCTTAACGACCACTTTTGCTATTACAGATATTCAAAACTTGTAATCGAGTAAACAGTTTTTTTTTAAAGAAAATTATCATAAATTTATTGCAAAAACGTTTTTATATTATTCAAACATCTGAGTCCATTTGATTTCAAACACCAGCACGTAGATTTTTATTTTGCTTTATAATCTTAGATTTTGTTTCCATTGGTTGTTATTTATTTAGTAGACGCTTTTGAAAACTTACACAACTGACTTTAACTTGTTGAGCAATTATGAGCCTCTAACACACGCAGCTATCGGGATGATAAAGCTCTGTGGCTCTGGCGGGAATGAAACTCATAGTCTTCTGTTTTACAAACCGAATCCATTTAAATAACACAACACATTAAATATCGTATTCATTTTTCTAATATACATTTAATTAGACACCTGACCATGCCTTTTGGCAGGAAGGCTAGTAAGGTGCTCAGATATAATAAAGTACCTTAAAATAGATAACTGAATTAGTGATAAGTCATTGAAATTTTACGTGTCATATGGCCAGGATAAGAAAAACAAAGATAATACTTGTAGATTATGGCTGGAAGAAGCTTAATCGGTAGCGCACATAGTCTCTTAGAATCCGGCGCTGTTTGCCTTATGGCTTAGGACCACATGCAGAAGCTTTTTAATTTCATATGTTTTTGTATGCCATGGGGGGTCAAAGCTTTGGACACAATTAGAAAGGAATCAGTGATAAAAAATAAGGCCGACAGTAACCAGTCGACAGTCTGGAATCACTAAAGTCAAGAGTAAAGACATGGCAGCACGTGACTCAATGAGGGTTAGGTTGCCGCGAATTGGAAGTCGGCTGCCTGTAATCGTTAAGGATGTCGACATTGCCCTACATTAACAAAAAAAAATAATATCTACCTATAGCAGTTGTCTATCTTTGTTTGAACTATTATTTTCGATTTATTCGTCTCTTTTCAACAACTAAACAACTGCGGATAAAAAGTAATCGTCTCTAGACTATAACATTCAATTTTAAGTCAGTTGCTTCTTCAGTTCAGTTCAACGAGTAACAAATAAATAAATTTTTTATGTGGAATAAAACCCTACTTTGTCTTATTTACTTTTTTCACTCTGTACTCGTAATAATAAGATAATTTTTCTAAATTATCAAAATGTTTTTTTCACAAACGTGAAAGTAACGCAAGACCATTTTTTAAAATGGTTCACACGGTACTTGAATGCATACAATTTTCAGCAGAAGTTGATTTACAATAAAACTGCTGCACAATCTCCTAAATCATAGGAATTAAGTATCTGGATATTTAACAGATTGATCTGAGCAGATTTTACCACCAAATAGTCCTATGTTATTTCTTTCGCTTTTGAATACCATTCACGTATAACTTTGGCACAACGATATGCAAACGCTTGCCAAGCCATTGTTTTGGCGTCACCTATTTAATAATAAATATTGCTATTATAATTTGAAAAAAGCACAAACATCTCCATCTAAAGCACAACTTTGACATCACCTTCATTTTAACCCTTCCTTTGCATCGTTCGTGTGTTTAACACTTTTTTAAACTTTAAATTACATTTTTCATAATTTCTTTTGTTTTGTCAACCTTTTTCCATTTCAAATATATGCGAACCACAAATTCAAATATTCATGTCAGAGATGAATGTACACATATATAGAATTTGGTGTGTAGTGGGTGGGATGTGAAAAATAAGTTTTAATTTTCTAGATTTAAATAACTTTTCACAACGAACTAAAGGAAAAAAGTTTTTATGTAAACAATAATTTGCAAAGTTGTGCGCCACTCTTTTTATCCAAGATTTAAACAGCTAATAAAATTGTTTGGGGATTAATTTTTAACTTTCTATTAAAGAATTCATTATAAAAGTATTTTGTTTTAACCCAACATAAAAAAGTCTTAATAAAAAAGGTAAAAGTTATAAAATTTGTCGAAAGTTATAAAACTTTTAATGGATTTAAACTAAAGATATTCAACTAAAAGTTTGCTATTGATAAATAACTTATCCCCTTGTTCGTTGTTCGAAAATAAACTTAGATACCTGATTGTAGCAGATCATTATACATTTTTTGTAATAAAAAGATCGAAATCGTCCTATATATTTTGCCTCACGGCACAATGACCTCATCTCAACGAAAGTTAATAGACGTACATTCCTTTCATAGGAAACTGTTATTAAAATAAAACGTAAAAATAAAAAATATTTTTATCTTTTTTTTCAATTATAAGCCTTTTTTAAATAGAAGGACATGAGGACTGTGTATTTTTATTATTCTTAATACCGACACAAGTGATGACGACACAAAAATAATCGAAAATTATACAAAAGACCAAAATAAACATAACTACCTCCAACTACAATTTCATTTGACTGCTGTATGCACAACTTGTTAAATATTGAAGTACGTCAGCAAATTTTCGTACGTCCAACATATTTGAACAAACACAGTTTTGGTATGTTTTCAAAAGTTATGAAAACAACGTTTTAACGTCAGCTTTAGATTTTATTCCTTTCTTTTGTGTTCCTTGTGTTATTCTTCTTCCTTTTTGTATTTTGTTTGGAAAATTGTTATTTGAACAAGTGGCATTCTGCTAAAACATACTCATAGTCTTATTCCTATGCTTGCAAACATTCCAAACTAATGGCAGGCACAGTGGATGCTCCATCTAATTGAAAGCTGGAATTTTATTTATAATTTTATGGCAGAGACACATAGTTTTTCAATTTTAAGGGCATCTCAAGATGTATATATAATAAGATATTTAACTGCTGATAGTTGGGGTTGCATTTGAACGGCATGATTCTCTCCGCAATCTGAAAGTTACATGAATATATTTTTGCTTATTAACCGTGATTCTTGATTTCTAAAACCAAATCTCAAAATTAGATTGCGATGCTATTGGGGGACTTTTATAAATAAATACGAAAGCAACTGGGTTGCTCAATGTATGCAACAGCTATGAGCTGGGTTCTAAAATACATCCTTGGGAAACTTAGTCTTGGAAATTGAAAATATTATCATTTCATTTGTATTTTTTCATATTTGTGTTCGCAGTCGATTTTTAAAATTAAAAATTTATTTGCAAGATTATTTCTACAAATTGATTCCCATTTATGAAGTGGTCATAATATAAAAATTTAAAGCGTGCCCCTATATAATATACATGAGTTTTATCTTGATTATTTTAATATGGTTGGGATAACCACTTATATGGTCGTAGTTAAATCACATTTTAACTACAATTAATTGTATTTAGGCAATAATCATTACTTGCCAATTGAACAAAATTGCATTATATTTTGAAAATTATTAATATTAGCCAGAAATTCTAGAAATAAACTTTTGTGACTGTTATCATTTTTCTATGTTCTTTTTATTATTTTAATAGAAGTATTTTAAAAGTTGATAAAGTTTTTACTTACCTATTATTTAACATAATCAAAAACTCGTAATGTTAAAAACAAATACAGTTTGATTACTGCATCCATACATTCCTGCAAAGAATAGAACTTAGTTTTTTCTCAGCATGAAGTTATATTAATATATTATATTTTCATCTTCAATATCAATATCAATATCCCACTGTAGTCATAACACTGCTGAACTCTGTTGAAAAAACAATCCGTATTATTAACGGACAAAATTTTTTTTGCTCTACTTTTTACTTCTGATGGTTGAAAAGAAGATTATTGTCACACATTTTGCTGGCATTGGCTCAATGCCAACTGATGATCTGATAGTGATGCTGATTATTATTATCTTTTTTTTTTTTTGTACGTAAACTTTTGTTTAACCAATTTAAAGTAGGAACAATTTATAAATCCTCTTCAATTTTAAAGCTGTCTATTTGCAACTTATATGGATAAACATGTATATATAAAAAAAACTAACCGTTTAAATTAAATTTCTTATTCTTATACAAATATTAGAAAAGAAAAATGTTGTACATTTTGCTTTATATGAATTACGCGTTTTATATTTTATTAAGTAAGAAATGTCAAGACAAAATACTAAGTTCTATTTTTAACCATAAAATTAATTAGAAAGCACAATAGATGAATTCGATAAATTGAAATTGGCAAAACTGACAAAAGCTTAAATAATGAAATAAAAAAAAAATAAAAATATATATAATTAAGTTGATACATTGTTGTTCGTGGCTTTTGCCATGAGAGAGAGACCTAAGAGTGTAGATCTTAAAAATTTTCCCTCTATGGGCCATCTCTGGAGTAGCTGCGCATTTTTATCACTTCACCTATACTTGTTCCCATTCCACAATTTTTGCCCATAATCCTCATTTGAACCTCAAAAAATTAGGTGTTTTGACATATCAAAATAACGTTGCATGGTATGAATTACATTTACACATTCTGCATTATCATTTGTATTTGATATTCATTCGTCTGTATAACTGAAAAAATACGACTACTTTTAAATTATAAACAATTTGTAATAGTAAAAGGTAATGCATTTAAAATATCAAAAATTCCAATAAATGGAATTTTCCATAAAGCGTAGGGATATTAATAAACTGGAAGGACAGAAAAAATATTAGTTTACTATTTTCTTTTGCTTTGATAATCTCTTAAGTTTTCCGTAAACTTTAAAGCTTAAATTTAAAATTTTAATATTAAAAAAAAACGAAATTTTTTAACCCTTTAACATTTTACCTAAATAAGACGGACTAAAAATTAAGACTCTTTGATGCATTAAGTCATGTTCTTAAATGAATAATAATTTTGCACGATATAAATATAGCTTTTACGGGAAAGGCCAACACATATAAGTTTAAAGTGCTATTGATGTGTGTTTAAAAAAACAAACAAAAAAAAAAAAAAAAACAACAATAAAATAAAATAAAATAAAATTTTTTTCTACTTTTAATTAGAATGCTGTCTGAAAGCCAAAAAACAAACGGTAAGAGAGTTCAGTACTAGAAGAAAATTATTTGGAGGTAGTTAGTGTGTTTTTGGTGCTACGAAAAATCGTAAATTTTTTTTCGTTTACTCTTTTTAGTGGTAACTATAATACATGGAAAAATTATATTAAAAATAAATAATGATAATTAATAAAATAAAAATGAATGTCTTTGATAAGTTGTTTGGTTCAAAAAGCGTTTTTTACTAACTTCATTCGATTGTATCGGCCATCTGTGACAATTTTTGGGTTTAAATCATTACAACCTCATTATACTGGTTGTATGCAGATACAAATGCATATGTTTGTTTAAAATTTAATAGGAAAAATAAATTTTGCGAATTTTTGTATTTTTTATAAAATAAAATGTGTCTTCTATATCAAAGTTAAAATCTCAAAATATCAATGATGACTATTAACAACATGACGGTTATGTGGTCATTATTAAAATGATAGTTTTATAGTTATAAATAATAATAATGTTAAAGTTCAACCATATAATTTATTCAAATGATTATGATTATGACCGCAACTTAATTTTTTCTTTTCTTGAATACGGAAAGTTGCAAGAGAATCATGTCAATCATGTAATTAAGGTTTTTGGATCGATACGCTGGCTTCAGTTTTTGCAAAAAAGTTTGTGCCATCATGTTTTCCAAAAACATAGACGGACAAACTGTTTTCTTTTTCCATCTCCCCTTTTTTAGTATTTTAAGTAATTTCCATGGACATTATGTTGCACCAGAAAGTGACCTAATGTCCATCGACACAACACCACACCAAAATCCATCAATTTAGAGTTTTATTCTGAATATTGTAGGAATATTTTATGGTTTGCTATCTAAGAAAGGTGTAACGTTTTTATAAACCGCCTTGCTTGTTGGTTATTCCACAGAGGAAAAATCCTTGCGCCCAGCCGAGGGCCGGCTATGCAGGAAATCTTTGGTGAGCGAAGCCCTTGTTTAAATTGCAGACATTGTGACACTTTCATAAGTGACAGTATGTCCATACTAAATAATATCTATGGACATTATGTCTTTTTTCGGTGCGACATAAAATCCATGGACTCTATGTCCGTGGATACTATAACATGCCACCTATATTTTCCTGTCATCTTTTAAAACTTTTTAGCGCCATTGCAAGAAAAGAAAGATGTTAAATAAACAGGAATAAATGATTCGCCTTAATTATTTTTAAGCTCGAGTTTAATGCTTCTTTAATTAATAATTATTAAAATGTTTCAATACTGTTCTTAGCTTAACATTTTTTTCAAGTATAAAAATGAATTAAAAATACTTCTAAATAAATCTAAGGCTTTTAAACTTTAAATTTAAGATAGCAGACCGAGGGTGCAACCTACAAACACTCACTAATATCCACAATGTTATTAACTTGAATAAATTGTACCATTGTAGAAAAACTTTTTATTATATTTTATCAAACACTTGACTTGCATAAATTATTTCGTTGTATGTATTTTCATAAAATGAAAAAAATTAATAAATAAAAAAACTGACATCTTTTGTGTAAAATAAAATAAAAATTTCCCAAAAGCTGGAATAAGTAACTTACTTTCATTTTATTCATACTTGATAAATTTATTCCTTTCTTAAACAAAAAACAAAACGCTGAGGTTCATTCAACTTTTTCAATTCTCGTTGGATATCATTCATTAGTGGCTTGATACTTGGTTCTTTATATGCATTTATTTGGAATTTCAATTGGGAGTTTAATTAAATTAATTTTAATTAACTCGTATATAATTGAAGACATTTCTTTGAGGAAAATTTAGTTAATGTTAGTTCCAAGAAAATTATAAAGAATAATTTTAATGCAAATTTTTTTAGTTCGTGCCAATAAAAAAAAAGTGCACATTTAAAAAAAAAATTAACTTCAGTTAAAAATAAAATAAATAATTACTCTCATGACCATATAAATTCACATAAAGTTTCTTTAAAGACACTGCAAATTTCTTGTATTTTTAACTTTAAGTTTTACGAGCGAATGTCAATAAACCGCAAGCAAAAATGATAAAGACTTTTAATTTTTGTTCTGTTGATTCAAAAGTATTTATCATATTGAAGAATGAATATCAATTCTTCATATACATTTACTGTTATTGTTATTATTTTTTTTTCTTTTTTTTAACTAAAATGCTTCTAAATAGTGCGGCCAGTCAAATACGAATCTTAAATTAATTTTTAATTTATGCGTTAACCGTTATAAATTATTGTTTTAAAAATAAGATAATGAAAATTACAAAATTCTTATCATTCCTAACCTTACATTTCGCCAGCCGCTCGAAATATTCACGTAAGGCTCTTATGCAGGCTTTTACATTATGCAATTTTTCATGAAACTACCATGAAAAAAAATTTTTTTTGTTGATGAAACAAGAGTGGTAAACAATATAGTATTTCTTGAATTTTGAAGGGATGTTACTGTTGTTGTTGTTGTTGTTTATTTTTAAACAACTCATATTGTTGCAACTTAAATAGAGAATTAAAAAAAATGCCTCAAGAAATTGCATAGTGTAAATCTGGAACTAAAGTACATTTCAACAAAAACTGTACTTTAAAACTCGTAAAGTATACTTTATTGATGACTATGACTATAATCATAGTCACACACTTAGTGGAATCAGCTGATATTTCAAATAAAGAAAACCATTTCACAACCTGATCAACTGATGATGATTTATGTTGAAACAACACAAACAAAAGTACATTTCCTGATTTTGGTCAAATATACACACGAAGGTTGTTTACAGGAATTTGTTAAAAAAGGTGGCAGAGTTAATTTCAATACAAAACTTAAATGTAATTTTATTTAAAAGCAAAACAACTTTAGCTGGTTTTAAATAAAAAAAGATTTAAGAAGACCTCACGCTTAAAGTATTCATATACATCTGTCTAAACTTTAGACTCTAAAGTATACAAAAAGTACACTTCAAGGAAAGATTTTCTTTAGTAATCTTAAAATATTCATATTTTATTGATGACCTTGATTATGGGTAGAAAACAGTAGAAAAAAACGTAAAACCTCTCTTTTGATAAGGCTTTCGAAACCTACTATATTATATTTACATTAATCATTAACAAATGTCCAATAATCATGGTGTTTCACTAAAGTTTTGCTAAAAGGATCGAAAATACTCTACATTTCAAATTGATCTATTTTTAAATGAATGGCAAGTCAAATGTAGAAACTATTTTCACAAAATCTGCAAAAAAAATCATGCTCATATCTAATATGAATTTCAACATATTTTAGATCTCTTTGTAAGTTCGTTTGTATGTGTGTTCGCTACACTACTGAACCGGTTTTAATAAATTTTGCAAAACAGGTATGTAGATAATTGCCCTTATGGTAAAATTTATTTATTTTTAAATAGCGGACCAGGGCTATTCACAATAACCTTTTTTATTTTATGCGTTATAAAGTATCTCTGTATGCGAACAGAAAGTTCGCACTAGATCTAGACTTTAATAATTTAATACAAGTCTTAGCTAATTGATTTGAATGAAATTTAAAACATAGATAGCTCCTCGTTTATACCTGTTTTAAGAGCTAGGACCTACATAAAGGGTGGAATATTCTATGTTTATTTAAAACAGGGAATACGAGAGCGGAGTGACAGAGAGCGATCAGAAAAAACGCGTAATTTTGTACTATAGAAATTTCCTGATCTATAAGATCCAAAGAGCCCCTCAGCAAACAAGGGTATAACATATTATACGGTGCTTAGAAGGGCCCTAAAATTAAATCCAGGCCACACCGTACAAAATAAGGTAGTAATAATATCCTTTGTAAAAATAAAATAAAGAAACTTGTTTAGAAAATTTACAATTTGAAAAAAAAATACAAAATATGAGCCAAAGTTAAATTTGGTAAGACAAATTAAAGCATCTTTAGCTGCTCTTTAATTTAAGGAGACTTTTTTATTGCTTTAAATAGACCAAAAGAATACTTCTAAGGAAACTGTACACTTAATGAAAATACTAATACATAAATAATTGGAGTCTGAATATTTCGGCCTTCTGATCACATCATATTTAAAGACTGAAATACAAAGAGTTAAGCAATAGCAATACATCTTAAAAAATATTATTTGGTCTTTAAAAATAAATCAAGAATTTATTATTTGAAATCTTTTTTATATTAATTTACTTTTATTATTAGATAGATATTTACTATGTACACAACCTAATGTAGATAGATACAGACGATGGATTTAGCAATTCAATTATATTATACCGATGTCTACTTTTTCCTACTTTGTTTTAAAATGAACAGAAACATTTTTAAATAATTTTACGTTCTTTAAAAATTTAAAAATTTTAACAAATGTGAACTTAAGCTGGACTAAAATTATTCAACTGTTTGCAAAATTGAATAGTTTAACTAATAATGGATTTCAAAAATTTTAAATATTGAAATTTTGCTTTACTTTCACAAATTTTCCATAGAATTTCTTGTATATTGACAATACCAACATTCAAAGTTGCACATACAAATAAACAAATTTTTTTAATTCTTTGCATTTAAGTCTATTTGCATTTTTTATACTGCATGTGAATGTCCATGACAGGCAGCTTGTTAGATGTGTGTAAATATGAAAAATGACAGAAATTCATCTATCAAAATGTCAGTTAGTGAGTCCTTTTGCAAATAAATCTAAAAAACAACTGTCCAATTAATTTGTATACACAAAAGCATTTGTGTAGTTCAGCATCCTCTTCTATTTGTGTATCATTTGTACCATTGTATTGCAATACAAGAGTACGTTAAAATTTAACGTTAATTATTTTTATAAAACACGTCATGCAAGCTTATATTTCATAAATTTAGTAGCTAATTTAATATTATCAATACAAGTAAATAATTTTTTCTTCCAGTCAGCAGTTATGTCTTTTTATTGGTGAAAAAATTTGAATGGAAAAAAATTTTTTTTTATTTTGTTAAAAAAAATAGCTTTATTATTTCAATGCTTTATTATACAATAGTAATTCAATAATGTAGACTCAACACATCTGTCAGCGTAAAAAAAAAGTAAACAGTTGGTTTATCTGCATTAAAGCTTTTATTACAGGAAAGATTTAAGTAGAAATTAAAATGTTTAATAAAAGTTTAAGAGGCTTATAAAATAAGAGTTTAATTCAGTATTAACCAAAATTAAAAACTAAACAAAAACAAAAATAATTCACTTCATCTTAAAATACTGCTATTTTTATGCGTCAAGAAAAAAGTAAACAGTGGCGATATTGTTTGATTCTTTTTTTAATATTTCGGGGAAAACCCATCAATTCTTTGAAAAGCAGTTATTAATCTAGTAAGCCGGTATAGTAAATATATTTTTGAAGTTTTCTATTAATTTTGTCAAAAAATATAGCAAACATTATAAGTTTTAAAAAACGCCTAAGCAAACGACCAATGAAACGAGAAAAACCATATTATGTATGCATAAAAAAAATAAATCCTTGCATGAAATTGGAGAAATTGTCGGAAGAAACCATTGCACTATAAAAAAATTATATAAATATGTTAAGCATAACACAGTAGAAGATTTACCCCGGCCAGGACAACCAAAACGACTTGCTGGCACAAAAGTACGAGCAGTAGTTCCAGAAGTTAAGACAAATCCTGTGTCAAGTGCTGTTCAAATAGCAAAAAATATAACAGAGACATCTAAAAAATCAGTCATTGCCAGTACAGTTAGAAGGGAACTCCACAAAAATGGACTACACGGCAGAGTTCCATACATTTCTAAAGTAAATCAACAGAAGATCGTAAAATTCACAAAAAAGTACAAAAACAAGGGTTTTGAGATCTGAAAAAACATATTATATAGCGATGAGAGAAAATTTGAAATATTTTGAATGAAGAAGCCTCCAAAAATGTGGCGTTCGAAGAATGAAGCTTTTCATGAAAAGTGCATTACAACTACAGTCAAACTTGGTGGAGGTTCTGTTATGGTCTGGGGCTGTATGGCGGCATCTGGTATTAGCAGTCTAGTATTTATTGAGTCTACAATGAATAAAATGGATTACTTAAACATTTTGAAAGAAAACGTTGCCCCCAGCGTTGAAAGATTAGAACTTCCTAACAACTAGGTCTTTCAACAAGACAACGACCCGAAACATACATCGATGACTGTTGAGGAATAGTTTTTATACCGAACGCCTAAGACCTTAGATCACCCACCTCAGTCTCCAGACCTTAACCCAATCGAACAATTATGGGAGCACCTTGATAGAAAAATCAGACAAAGATCCATTTCCAACAAGGACGATTTGAAAAAGACTTTAACAGAAAAATGGAACAAAATATGGCCAGACATTACGAGAAACCATATGGAATCCATGCCAAGAAGATTAAAAGCGGTATTAGATACAAATGGAAAACAAACCAAATACTAAAAGTTAAGTTATTTTTAGTTTCTGTTCCTAACTTGCCTATTTATTAGATTCTGTTTTTTATTTATTAGATTCTGTTTACTAAAAATAGCAGTATTTTAAGATGAAGTGAATTATTTTTGTTTTTGTTTAGTTTTTAATTTTGGTTAATACTGAATTAAACTCTTATTTTATAAGCCTCTTAAACTGTTATTAAACATTTTAATTTCTACTTAAATCTTTCCTGTAATAAAAGCTTTAATGCAGATAAACCAACTGTTTACTTTTTTTTGACGCTCACAGTATCTACTGGGTATTCACAATTCAGTTAACGAATAGCGTATTTCAAGGGGGACTAGAAAAATGTTTAATTTTGTAGTCTAATATTTAACTCAAAATATGTATAATTTATGATTATTTATAATTCACATTGATTTTAATTTTAAACGAGTTATTAATTATATTACAAGTAATATATCTTGAGTCATCAAATCCCTTTTCATTATCCCTAGTTATGTCATAGTTTTTTCTGTTTTAGGAACTATAAGGAGAAGGAGAATACTATGGCTTATTATTTATGTTTATTTTCTATTTATATTTACATATGTTTATATTTTATTTATAAGTTAAATTTCCTACGCGGAATAAATTTAAAAAAATAATTTTTAGGGCTCTCCAACTGCGCCGAATTGAATCACACGGTTTTCCTGTATTCACAATTATTTTATTTTATATTCCTTATTTTTCTTAACTTTAAAATTTATTACAATTTTTAGTTTACAGAACTTAATTATTTTTCAAACTTAACTACTCCGACACAAGACTAAGACTGCTCTCACACACGCTCTGGCCAAAACAGCATCCCGCGCTTTTTCGCAGACCACGTTGCACAACCATGTGTGTGCCGACATTGCAATTTAATGGGAACTGCTATTAATGCGGCTTGACAGGTGACACTTGAGAAGCATCAAATTTCGTCTGTGTATTTTATATTCCGGCCGCATACAATTTGGCAAGTGTGTGATAAATTTCTACTACTCGGCAAAGTCGGTATTTCTAACTTATATTGATTCTTATGTTATTTTTTATTTCTCAAAAACACTTAAACAAAAATAAAAAATAAAAAGTTCTTAGTAAAAGACTATCTTTTGAGCCCTTAGGACCTGCACAACCCATCAACAACTATAATAAGTAAAATTAAAAGTTAAAAGATGTTACAATTAAAAACCTTATATTGATATGTTATGTGTTACCTTTCAAGCCATAATAGACGGAACAAATAATAAAAAACAAAATTAAAGGGTGACCCGTATATAGTAGAGAATCCTTCGTGTGTCAGTCTAGCTTGCACCAATTAGATGTTATAATTAAATATAAAAAATTCACAATTCTAATCGCAAGAAATTTGGCGACTTTAAATCGCGAACACATACTGAAATTAAGTTACGAATTTTAACGTAAAATAAACTTATTATTAATATTTTCAGCGTCATTCTGCAAACGTCCGCATACGTTTAAAAAATAAATTTTTCTTTGTAAAAATTAAATTAAAAATGAACCAAATGAATGTGTTCCTTGTGTTGGTGATTTTATAAAAACATATTTTTTAACTTACGTTTGAAAATGTATTAGTATTAGCGCTGCTGATCTTATGCGGTTATTTTGATTTTAAATTTTTATACAAATTAAAAATTTTACAAAATTACTTTAAGGACAATCCGAGTTTCGAAAGTGTATTTTATAATTAACAAAATAAAAAGATACTTTTTAAGTACTGATTACTTACGATGCAAGTAACCTTTTACTCTAAAGATGATAAAAGCAATTTTACTAGTAGAAAACCATTTGCCAGCCAGAATACTACTTGATTTGTGCTATTTCTTTAAATTAATAATTATTCTTTGGATTGAAATATCCATTGGATTGAAGTTATCTCTAGTTGTCCGTTTTTAATTTCGTCATTTTTTATTTGCATGAAGTAATCAAAATATATCTATATATCATCTTCGTATATGTATTTCAAAGTCTGTACATTTTTTTGTTTAGCGCTAATGTCTGTTATAAAAAGAAAATTAAAAAATCAATAAATAAAATTTCATATTAAGAACAAAAAAAAAGATTTTTTTGTTTTTTGTTACCACTAATCTTTTATGCTCCGACCACTTTTTGGAAACGGATATTATTCGCGCGGGTAATAGGTCATTTCTATCTGGTGATGCTGTACCTTTTATTAGAAAGTTAGGCGTTGAAATTCCCGCAAATGCAGTTATAACAGTAGAGTAAGTATTTTTCTTGAAAATTAGATAATAGTGAGATATGAAATAACAAAAAATTGTCATGTGTATTTTATTAGTCGATGTAACCAAAATAATAGACAGAGCGTTTTAAATCAAATTGCTTCTTTGCTTTGGGCCGAGCCATTATTAAATAAGACTTTTTAGTTGCCCATGTTATCGTGTGAACAATCCCCAGCAATAACACTTAATAATTCACCATGCAAGGAGCAAGAAACACAAACATAGAATGTGCATTTTTAATAATTTTTAATATAAGATTAAGAATGCAACAATTTTATTTTTTTTAAATAGACTACCAATTTTTGGCACAGGCGACAAAAAATATTCCGATAAAAATCGTGCTTTAGAAAGCGAAACCAATGATTTAAAGTTACAACTTGCACAGGCAAATGCAGCAATTGATCAAATGTGCCAAATATTTACCGAGGGACAAATTAGAAAACTTATTTGCCCTCGGAAGTAGGAGGAGATTTCAAGCGCAATTTGTTTACACACAGCGGGACCAAGAGCATTTAACCATCTCTACAAAAAAGGTTTTCCACTCACCCATTCAAGCACAATGCAGCGCTGGTGCTCTAAAATCCAAGTTGACGTAGGCATTTTGAGCTTGGCAATTGATTTTATGAGTCGCACTAATAACCTGAAGCAGGAAAATAGAATATATGTGCTGGCATTTGATGAAATGAAGGTGGTAGCAATATATGAGTGCGACTCAATCGCAGCCGTTGTGCAAAAGTCAGTGAGCTATGTAAAAGTTATTATGGCCCGTGGTCTTCGAAAATTATTGAAGCAGCCAGTATTTCATAGCTTTGTAAGATGAGTAAAAAATCCTGAGGCGCATAATATGTTAGCTTCAAACTGCAGATTTTCCAGTTGTGGCTAAGGTTTGCAATATGGGACCTTGCAACCGTAAGTTATGCAAACATTTAGGTGTTTCTTCAGGTGTGTAAGTTAGATACAGTTAAATACTCAAAACAAATTTTACCACGAAATTGTACTAGTTTTACACGCATCTTTAAACACGTATCGAAAACAGCTAAAAAAATCGGATAAAAAGGTTAATTAAAGTTATATCGATAGATATTTAATTAAGATAATTTTTTATTATGAAGAGCGGTGTTTGGGTTCAATGTTAAGATTTCCTTGTATTCTTTTTTTAATATTAATATATTCCTTTTAACTTACTTTATGCTTTAACATACGTTAGTAAGATTCGTCTTTTCTACACGCAAGAACTTTTAACAATATTATAAAACATGGTTTTAACTTGATCCATCTCAGATATGTCCTGGTTTCCCAACCCTGCAATTGCCGATGAGAAAGTATTTATGTTTGCTGATGCTTCACACTTGCTCAAGCTGGTTCGTAACCACTTTATTGATACAGGGTTGATATTTTAAAATGAACTGTTAAGATCTCGTACGGTGCTAGAGCTGTTGAAGAGCACATCACAGCCTGATGCTCCTATAGCATTTAAAATATCGATTATTAAATATTACTTATAACACTTGGGAAAACAAGCAGCTCAATTATTTTCGAATACAATAGAATAGCTAATGCTATCCGACGTTACTTTTCCACAGGTATGGATCTTTACAAGTTTACAGAGACGGTAGAATTCTTACAACTCGTAAATAATTGGTTCAATATACATAACTCCGCGTTAAGGACATTTAAATATCCTACAAATGTAAATTTGCGTTTCTTTCTCACAGCAGCCATATGGTATTTCGTTAGAAAAACAAAACAGTACCCTACTAAAGTGAATAACGTTATGTCACTTCCCATCGTTCCAGGCAAAATAAAGTAAAGAGTCATTTTGAAAAGGCATAATTCTTTTTAACAATGCCTTGATGATGCCGCACCAATATATACAAAAGATATGATATCTCATACATTAAGACAAATCGATTAAATCAAGATGTACTAGAACTTTGTTTGGTGTTATTTGTAGCAAAGGTGGGCTGAACGACCGCCCATCTCCAAGAGATTTTAAATATCGATTACGTAAGTACATTTTGTGTAAGATTCAATAAACGAATATACATATTTGCAGTAAAAAACTTAATTATCAAATAAATTCATTAATCTTTATTTAGTTTCGAAACGATTTAAGCCATTTTATGAAGCAAACTTACCATGCACTCCGGCAATTTATTGCGTTATCTGAAGAAAAACTCTGAAGCTTGTAGACTTTTGCATAAAATGGCAAAATTTTCTGCCGGAAATTTCTGCGGTAAAAAAATCGCTATAAAACTTTTTCGGTCTGCTATTTAAATCAAATTTCTTTACTAGAAGTTCCACAATCAGAAAAAATTCAGTAATTTTCCAAACTTACATATTTCTGAATTTTAATACCTTTTACTACAAAAATTTGAAAAAGGGTTTAACTAATTTTGTCACGCCTTTTGTAATTTCACAATATCCCTTTTCGATCCCATAAAGTATATATATTCTGACTTCTTGTATGTAGCGAAGTCGATTGAGCGATGTCTGTATGTCCGTCCATGTTAGTGTTGAAATCAAGTTTGCCGATGCACTAAATCAGCTAGAGAAAATTTAAATACGCCAATCGATCAGACATAGTGTCGAAAGAGGTGCTATTGGAAATCAGCATAATCGGTCCGTGTTCTTCAAGGAAGCGGGCAAAACACCATGCCAATTTTATGTAAAATTATATATAAATTTCTTATTTTTAAATTCTCTGTCACCGCAATATTTGTATTTTTTTCCTTTTTTGATAGTAGCTACTTCACTTAACTAGATTTACATAGAAGGTGAAGGGTATATAAGATTCGGCATAGCCGAATATAAAAATAATTTAATTAGTGCATTTAAAATTGACTGTATTGTTCTTGCATTTGTTGTGCTTTGCTTTGCAATAAATTATTTTGGATTTGTATAAAATGAATGAAATTGAAATGAATGAATGACATTCGCCAATTAACGTGACACAAAATATATGCGCATTGTGTTCATTCTATAAGAATGCTATAAGAATTAAGTTTTAATCAACCCTATACTTGGTATTCGTCGATTGTACAGGTACGGCGTAGCACAATCTGATATTATGTACCCCATCACAGTATTACATGTGCGCCACAGCAGTATGTTTAGTTGTGATTTTGATGTGAATATTGGAAAAAAAAAACGTGGATACCAGTTATACTTCTTTGAAAAAAATAATGTTAAAGTTCTCGAAAAAGCTTAAAGGGAAGTCTGCCTCATGTCTCATAAGTTCACTAATATGTAAAAAGTGGTCATACTTTGGGATGGTGTATAAATATGAAAAAGACGGGAAACCAAATGATAATATAAAACCAAGGGATTCGTCTTAGGTAACGTCTTTTACCGTTTGGGTTGTATGATGTCGTCATGACAGAAAAGTTGAAGACGAAATAGGATACAAATTAAATAATGCGCGATCAGCATTTAACCTAATGCACAAAATATTGCGGTCACCACAAATCACTTTGAGGACAAAAACGATAGAAAATGATGGCTGCAATAGCACAGAAACTAAATGAACAATAATAAAAAAATAAATGCCTGCATATAAAATGTTCTATATTTTATCCGAACAAAATCAAAAACTCGAATCTCTGCAGGTTGACAAATGAGGAGGCCATAAGCGACAAAATGGATAGAACACATGTTCCGAAAGCCGCATAACAGCATTTGAAGAGTGGCTTTGGAATAAAATCCTCGAGGCTCATTATAAGTAACCTCTTTAGCAGCAATATCTAGACAGGTTTTCTGTTCGATTCAAGATGCTCTAGCATCCAGATGATGCACAGTCTCTTCTATTATAGTTAATTGTTAATTTTTTTCTTGCAATCAGGTTTTCATATTTTGCGGACCTCTTCTTAAAAGACTGTGTAAAAAACATAATGCCTTGAAATCGAATTTCACTCTACCAATAATTAGAAGATTATTGAAATCTTAAAATATTAAAAAAAAAATCTAATTCGCGAGGTATACAGAAATCGGCCTAAAACGCTATCTAACTATCAGATAATTATAACTATAATTTCTAAATCAGTTGTGGTGGCATTTACTTGTTGGTCTTAAACGGGTAACAAATTGAGCATTTTTAACCTTTAAACACCTCCTGATGTCCGAAAGACGATGAACCAATTCCAATTGATACATTATGGCAAGTCCCTTTATTTCCTTTTATTAACTTTTTCAATCTTGATTAAAAAACAAGAAAGAGTGCTATATTCGGCTACGCCGAATCTTTTATACCCTTCACCATTTATCTAAATCTGGTTCAGTGAAGTAACAGAGAACAAAGAATTAAAAAAAAATACATTAAAATGCCATTGGCTCTTAATGGGTAAAGCATTTTTTGAAAATTTAGTGTTTCCTCAAAGATCTCATTAAAAGCTTTAAAATGATGCCCATATTGATATTTTAAAAATTTTGAAAATTTCAGTGGCGCGTAACTCAGAAAATATATCCGAATGCCAATTTTTTCACTGCATGATTTTTTCCTAATTTTTGATTCTCTACCGCTCCATATATTTGTTTTTTTTTTTTTTTATTTGAGTAACTTCATTGTTGCAGATGATATGGGAAAAGTAGAGGTAGGCGTTGTGTTCTGCACCTTTTTTCACTTTTTATGGCTTAAGTAGAAACCTACGTAAATAAAATCTGTATTATGCCAATTGCTAAGAACAGAAACCACAATTTACAAATATAGGCTCTAACGCAAAAATGGAAATACTGCAGATAATTGCACATAATTTATAAGTTTGTTAAATTTTTTAATAAAAATTCAATAACCGTTTTACTTCTTTCTGCAGCTTTATTCAGCAAACCGCTAAAGCGGTCCCTTTCCTAAAGAATGTAGCCCGGTTACCAAAAATAACTAAATAGGTAATAATGCCTAAAGTGCTACTTCTCTTAAAAAATAAAAAAATAACAAACCGCTAAAGCTAAAAAACTAAAAAAAAAAATCAATGCCATTCTGCAACACTTTTTGCCGTAACTTAATTTTAGCTTTTTAGAGATCGAGGTTTAAATTTAGCTACGAGAAATACAGAATAAGACTGCCGCTGTAATACGCTTTGCAAGAGAAAATATCAATTCTTAAACATGTCAAATTTCAAAAAAGAGCTGTCAAGAAGTCCTATACTATAAAATATACTCCTTAATTGTCTATTTAAATCTTACACTCAATTAAAATATAAAAGTTAAGAAATAAAACAGTTAAAAATTTAATTTACATCTACTATCCGTTAACTGATAGTTATGTTTCTATTTTATTATTATCATCATTGAAAAGGGGTTCGTATTTTAACTTTATTTTATCTTGTTGAAAGAAAATTTTGTTTACATATAGATTTATGTTATAAACTTTATGGAATTTCTACATACATTAATTAATGTTTGTTTTCCCTTTTCACAAATGTTTAATTTTAATTCAACATGTTTTGTTTTAGTTTAGAATTTCTAAATTTGTCTCAGTGAAGGGAAACAAATGAAATAATGTAATGCACTTGTAAATGAAAAATAATTAATAAAAAATTTTCATTTGTGTAAATATTTCTATTTGATTTCATGAACAAGATGAATATATATAATTTAATCGATCGCAAATACATACAAAAATCAATATTTGTTAAATAGTTGTTGAGAATTATGATTTATTCATAATTGAAAAGTCTTATGCTGATAATCCATAACGTTTTGTAATTATACACCAATTTATTTGATTATTTATATCTGGTCTACTTACACACCAATAATAATTGCATTAATGAATTGGATGATTCCAATAAAGTGTACAACATCTTACATCGAAAGTGCGCAAAGTTGCTACAAGCGTAAACTTTTTGTATCATTTAGTACAATTTTAACATTTTGTAATTATCTACATTTTAAAACTTTAAGATTTATTAACAAAGTTATTACGTTACTTATAACAAAAAACTTTTAGTTTTAGTTAGTGAGGTAAAAAATCAGGAAATGTATTTAGAGCGCAGGTTCAGATCGCACAGCTACAGAATGTAAAAAAAGGAGAGAAAAATATTATTAAAGACCGATGCTAGAACCAGTTAGAATCTGGCGTAATGCAATTTTCGTCCATTTTATTTAAAGGCTACGCTTAACTTATTAATGATGAAGTAATTCTTAAGCTCTATAATCCATTTAAGCAAATGGACTATTAGTGCAATTTGAAAATTTGATTTACCATCTCTGTTCAACATAATGTTACAATGTTTAGTATAACATTTTGTCTTCAAACTTATGTATATAATTCTGCTCCTTCGTATCTTAAGCAAATTCATCATAATTTGCAATTATCTTTTAATTTATAATGTTGATACTTGTTATTACATTTCAAATTACTTGTGCTAATAAAACTAACTGCAGAAGGATTTGCGAAAACTTTTCTTTTTCATATTAGATTAGAGAAGTGCAAAAAGGGAAGCAGATATTTTTGTTTCACGATGTGTTGTTTTTATGAATTATTATTTTTAGTTAGGCTTAGATTTATCTTGAATATGTTTTATTGTAAACGGAATAGTAAAAGTTTGGTACCAATAAAATGAAATTTATTTTATAGATCTGTACAACCTTCTTCAGCATTTTTCGTATTTCGTTCTATTTAAGAAACTATTAAGAAAATGACTCAACATTTTGACTTCTTATAGATTAAGGTGAAAGTCATTTGAAACATACCAGTATAAAATTTACGTTATTAAATTCAGTTACTACTCTGAAGAGAATAAAAGAACAATTTGCGATTATTCAATTAGGTTCGACTGCAAAAGTTTTACCGTAAAGCTTCTGATAAAAAGTGATTTTTCGAAAGCTAAATTTTCATTTGAATCATATGCTCATATTAGGCTACAATGGTTTTCTGGAGATCATTTTTTCTCAGGCAGGACTTAAAAGGGATTTATACTAATTAAATGGAATGGTTTTATCACCAAATTAAAAAACTTACCAAGCTTTAAGACGATTACAAGACTTTTCGGGGCGCATTCTGATGACCAGAAATAAAATCCATGTCTAATTTAGAGTAAATATTTCAAACCCGTTCTGATATCATAAATTTACTTTTCTCGATTTTATGCTTGATTATGAAAAAAACAAAAACGTTTGTATCTCATCATTATATTCATTGCAGTAAATTCGGCAAAACTTTAAAATATTTTAAAATTTGTAAAATAATTATAATAAATTGTACAAAAACTACGTCAGTGTAATATCAGCATCCTTAATAGGACGAAGGTTATATGACCGAAAACAACACTAATTTACAATAAAATTCCGGCTATAAAATTTTTCATACCCTTTATGTCCAGAGTACAGAAATGTATGTATGTATAGACCCAGCATACCCAGATATACTTCTACTGTTTAACATTGAAATCTTATATCCTGTAAAAATAACACTAGAGAATCGCCAAACTATACGTGTGAGGCCATAGCGAAGATGATCGTTAATCTTACTAGCAATCCTGAGTGAATGTATTATGAAAATAAACCCTCTGAACATTTTTAACATTGGCTCAACATATACACGGATAGAAAAATCATTATAACGCCCGTGGCACTTGTTATTGATGTGATGTCAACCATACAATTGTTTGATTATCTTGTCATTAATGCCAAAAATATCAATTTAATGGCACACAGATCTAAATAATGACAAGTAGAAAATTGATTTAAAGTTGTCGTGATGCCTTCTAAAACGTCATGTTATGCATTTTATGACTATTCCACTCTCACTGGGACTAATTTCCGCTTAACTAATAAAGCAGAATCTACAAAACCTTGAGTGAAAGTACTTACTAAAACCAAGTAGGCTGTTCAGCCCCAGCTTATTGACTAAAATTAGAACTGGAGTAAGATGTCAGATATCTGTTCATTTGATGTCTTTATTTCCAGGCCATTCAACTCTAAATCTATCATTTGGTTTACAATTAGGGTTAAAGAATACATAGGTTTTCAGCTTAAAAAGGAAAAATATTATTTAATTTTATGTCATCAGAGACGTAAGGAAAACTGTAATAAAAGTTACGTGCAAAGCTAGAAGAATAGGATCCCAAAAGATTATTTATTTCCAGATCATCAGAATGTAAAAATTAGGGAACGAGCAGTTATTCGGATAAATATCACTCTTTTTTCTCTTTCCATGTGTTAAGAATTTTCTTTCTCTTTCATAAAATCAAGAATAGCTAATAATTTATTATCTTTCACTAGAACTTTTTTTAAACGCGTATTTCATAGGCATAAAAGCAATATTTTTTCTTTTTAAATACAATAACGATTACCTTTTTAATGTGTTAATATTGTGCGTGTTTTTAAAAAAAACTTATTCGATATTTGAAAACAAAGCCTCCTCTGAAAATAATTTTTTAAACTTATGTTGTTTTGAGGTCCTTGAAGTGACGGTTTAATTCACGTAAAAAATGAGAATTTTATTAGCCGACGTTTCTGGCAAACTTTTAGGTAAATAATTAAAAACCTGGCAACAGCGGGAAATTAATCATCATCACTTCTTGCAAAATTTCAATTGGTAAACAGTGCTGTTTCAAATATTAAAATATTTCTCTGCATTTTCTTTAAAAGTACTTCGCCATCTTCATATAAAGTTTAGTTCTTCGTTCTTGATCAACACTTGATACTATTTCATCAGGATGTTTCTTAAGTAGGTGTGCTTTTTGTAAACTGTATCACCTGGGGTCGAAGATCTTAAGAAAATGGTAACACTTTAAATGTTCAAAGTAATATTAATTAAAAAACAAGTAAGAGTGCTTTATTCGGCTATGCCGAATCTTATATACCCTTCACTATCTATGTAAGTGAAATAAATAACTCCAATCAAAAACGCAAATATTAAGATTACAAGGAATTAAAAAATAAAAAAATTTTGGTACTGCATATATGTAATTTTACATAAAAGTGACATCGACTCTTAATGGGTTAAGAATTTTTAACAAATTTTAGTATGTCCTTAAAGATCTCATCAAAAGCTTTAAAATGATATTTTTAAAAATTTGAAAATTTGAGAGCTGTAACTACGAAAATATGGGCGAGCGCCAATTTTTTCACTTGTTGTTTTTTCTTATTTTGTAATTCTCTATCCCCTCATACATTTATTTTTTGATTGGAGTTACTTTATTGTACCAAATGACATGCACAAATTAAAGGTAGGCGTGGTGATTTGCCTGCTGCCTCGAAGGACATGGAACGATAATGCTGATTTCCAATAGCACCTCTTTCGACATTATGTCTGATCGATTGACGATCAAGTTTGATGTCATAGCGTCACTTCGACGATTATGTAGGATGAAAGGTCTTAGCCTTATACATTGTTCTTTAAACAAATTTGTGATTAACAGATTAGTGCTATAGGTGTGACCAAAAAGAAAACTTAACAAGACCTCTTCGCGTATGGGAAGCAATAACTACTTCAGATGTCTATTTCGGAATCCTTTGCTAGCTGCAGTCAATAACCAACTAATATCCGCAACACCTTCTTATACCCTTCACCAAATGTGCAAAACGGTAAGTTTTTCATTTTTACAATACCCATTTTCGGCCCAATATATTACATATCGCTGGTCTCATGTAGAAAGGCCCCAACTCTAAGTTTTACGAAATTGAGTTTTTTCGTGATTTCAATAGTATCAAAGACGGTTTTACAAACATTTGAATTTCAAATATTGCAATAAATACAATTTCTACAGAGTTTTTACCTTCTCCTGTAAAATCATGTACATGAGACCAGCTCTATATATTAAAATACGCCGATCGATCAGACAAATTAGGAAAATTATGCTTAATTTTACGAAAATCGGCAAGATCGGTCAATGTCCGCGGAGGCAGCGAACAAAACACCACGCCTGCCTCTATTACTTCCATATATTTTTTTGTTAACTTTTGTATTTATCACAATTATACTATGGTTTCTTCCAACTATTTACCTCTTACAATTTTCAGCTGTTGTTCTCTAACCCAGAAAACTTAATGGTAAGAAGAATTTATATGTACATGTGGTTATAAATATATGGTAAAGGATATATAAGATTCGGCAGAGCCGAAAAAAGCACTTTTTTTATTTCCACAAAAAGTGCAAAAAGGGTATCATATCATTAGGGTATTATATCATTCCGTTTGCAATTTCGATTTTGATTTCCGACCCCATAAAGTATAAATATATTCTGACTTCTTTTGCATAGCGAAGTCTATTGAGCGATATCCATCTGTTCGTCCGTGTAAGTGTTGAAATCAAGTTTTCCAAGGCACCTGATCAGATAGAAAAATTTAAATACGCCAATCGATAGACATAGTGCCGAAAGAGGTGCTAAAAAATAAGGAAAAACATCATAATTTCAGAGTTATGGACCCCTAAAATTTTCAAAATTTTGGAAAAAAATCAATATGGGTATCATTTTGAATCATTTAAAAAAATGTTTAGCCCATTAAGACCCGATGTATATGTAATAGTAAAAAAAAATTTTTTAATTAATTTAATACTTTGTCACCCCAATATTTGCTTCTTGATTGGAGTTCACAAAACTAGATTTAAATAGATGATTAAGGGTATGTAAGATGCGATAGAGCCTTACTTATTTTATTATTTTCAATGGGACAAAGCAGTGCACGTTGTCTTCATCATAAGAATTAGGTGGCTGAGGCAGTAGGATGCTGATCTGTTGCATAGTAGTTCAAGGATTAAAGGACTTACATTCATTTGTTTTTTGCCAAAAGAAAATCACAACGGACCTGTGGTTATCCAATTGGACGTACCTTAGCTTTGAAATATTTTCTAATCTAACCTATGCTTCGCACCACTTTTTATTGACAATAAAAACCATTATTTTAATTAAATATTGCTTACAAATTATGAGTTGCTAACAAGACCACTGTACTCAGCTAAAGCTTTGTTAACACATTGCGTACGGCGCTCTGCGCGTTCAACACGCCCTCAAGGCCCGCACATTTTCAATCAATTTTTGTTATAAATTATCAGTAACAGATTGAAAATATAGATGATTTTTAAAAAACTGTTACCTTCCAAATTTAAAACACGAAGTTTGAAATTCCAAAATGTACAGTAATAAATCAGTAAACTTTATAAGATACAATACGTACGACGATCGGCACAGATCTACTGATGCACTGGCTATAATGACTGATTATTTCTATATGCTTGGAATGTTAAAAATTCAGTTGTTTCGCTTAATTTGTCTTAGGAATGCGAGAGGCTTCGTTACCATGGTAACGTAACAAAAATATTTGTTGCTGGTTGCTTAAATTGCCGATTGAATAAAAAAAAACATGAAAACGAGATATCTCGTGACCCGGCCGCAACGTTCGATTTGCTAAAAACGAGATATCTCGTGATCCGTACGCAATGTGTTAAAATAAACTTTAAAGGTTTTTGAGCTTTTCGATTTAAATTATATTCGAAGGGTGTGTATGTTCTCGAAATCACGATTTTAACTAAACACAAGATGACAAAATAATTTTATAACTCAAACTTTGGATTTAGGCAAGTAATGTTCTTTCAGTTATGTAAGTAACCAACAACGCGGCTGTAGGATTAAGGAAGGACGTTAAGTAAAATGAAGTTATACTTTACTGTTTTTTATTTTGTAGTTTAGTTAGAAAAACGACGCAATTAAAACAAAATTAACTTCAAATAAGTTTGCACGAGTATGTCTTTTATTCCAATTTTAAATTCATTTTAAAATAATTTTTTACTAAACTTAAAACTAAACCTTAGCCTTGTGCATATCAAATGCCTCTTAAGCTATCAAATACAATAATTTTCAATTGTATCTTAATATTTTTCTAAAGTGAAGTTTGCAAATATGTGATTTAAATGGTGTTTCGTAGTAAAACCTTAAAACAGTGATTGATTGTTTATTTAAATGATTCAAATTAAATAAATGATCAAGAGGAATGATGACGAAATTAAATTAATGTTTTTGTGTAAGATACTTCATAGTTTCAATTGATAAGTTAATAAAGTACCTAACAATAAGTACAATAAGTTAATTAAATCAATAAATAAATTAAGAGGGCCTAAAGTGAGATTTGAAGGCAAGCATCAAAATATTGGAGACAATTTGTATTAGGCAAAATGTGTTGTGCAGAAAGCAAACCATTTTATTCAATCTAACGAGCGAATGCCATTATTTCGCTGAGATAAAACAGAATCAGGATTCTTTAATTCCATTGCTAATTTGTAGCCCAATTCTGGCCGACGATCTCTGCCCTCAACCATTGCCTTGACCTGAATAAAAAAATTTTATTTTAGTTGAGAGAATAATTTTTTAATATCAAACATTTGGTATTACCTCATCCGAGTGCACCACAACACCATGATTACTTATCACTTTATCCTTAGTATGTTCAATATCATGAAAATCTGTGCCCCGACAGCAATCATCAATCAAAATGGTGCGGTAACCTACAGACAAAGCATCTACCGCTGTAGCTCCCACACACACATCATAGGCGAGACCACAGACATAAATATCTGTGGTTCCTTTCATTTTTAACTGGACATTTAGTGTTGTATCAGAGAGTTTTTTGTTGTCCCAAAACACTGAATAGGAATCCACTTCAGGATTTGTACCCTTATACACCTTAACGCCATTTTCTACCACTTTTAAATCCTTGTGCAGTTCAGCACCCCATGAGTCTTGGACGCAATGCCGTGGCCAAAGACGTTGTTTCATAGGTGGTGGTCCTGCAAATATAACAGTATCGAAAACTTGCGCTGAATCCGCATCAACCTACAACAAAATATTTTCAATTAAAAAAGGAACAAACAAATCAAGGGATTATTTTTATTCTTACAGGTGAATTTTCATCCAATGGTCTTATTTTAACATTGTCAATGAATGACACATGATCACTTGGATGCCAGTCCAATGAATAGAAAACTGCATCAAAATCAACGGTATCCAAAAGATTGTTAATGGGTTCTAATATCTGCAAAAATAAAAATAAAAAAAATTATTGGTAACAAAAATAAATTGGCTCAAATAAATTGCCGCTTAAATGAATACGAAGATGTTTAAGGGCGGTTTACATGGTGATAGAAGTCTTACGACATGTCAAATTTTTGTGCAGAATAGTACCAGTGGGATCGTCTAAATCAAATATGTAATAAATATGCACAAATTGAGAGAAATTACGGATGAAAATTTGACAGTCGTATGGCTCTCTATGTTTTCTGAAAATTTTCAAAAGACAATTACGAATCATTAAATCAGGGATGCATTTTTCTGCAAACCGCCCAAAAACCTGTATATACGAATTGTGTAAACGCAAAAAAATCTGTCGTAAGATTTTTACTCTCATTTTTTAAAATACGAATGGATTTTCATATTATTTTCTTTTGGATTTTACGAACGTAAAGTCGTACGGTCTAAACCCCCCATTAAAGAAACTTTTTAGCGATTTATATCTTGCGAACAAGAAATATAGGATGACAAGATATAGTTAAAGTAAAATATTCTTAATAATTTTTTCAGGTGCTTTTGTGTACTTGCATAAGTTGATAAAGATTCACTGAAGAAAAATTTATTTTAAAATTAATTGCTTAATGTCAGATAATATTAATCATAAAAAAATTTAAACGTATTTTCTATTTTAATAATTTGCCCGCGCACAGAGCAAAAATAAATTATCGTAGCGTTTTGAAATGTTTTATTTTTCATCATCATTTTCATCATAAAAAAGCCGATAAAAAGTCAGCCGTACACAGTGATTAAAAAAAATCATTATTGATTATTGTTGTTTTTTGCTTAAACTCTCATTTTAATCTTTACTTTATTGTTTGGACGAATTTCTTTAGTTTATTTAAAATATTCGTGAGAAGTTTTCTCAAAAGCTTAGTAAGCGGTAGCGAAATTTCTACAGTATCCATTTCTGACCCCATGAAGTATATATTCTGAAATATTATGCATATCCGTGTTAGTGTTGAAATCAACTTTACCTTTGTACTAAATGAGCTAGAGAAAATTTAAACACGCCGATCGAGCAGACATAGTTTCGAAAATTTTGCTATTGAAATTTAGGAAGATCGATACATGTCCTTAGGCAGCTGGCAAAAACCTCGCCTGACTCCAATTTTTTCACAAATTTCCAACAATGAACTAATTCGAATCCCAAAAACAAATATATGGGGCGATGGGGATTTAAAAAAAAACGTTAAGTGAAAAAATTGGCGTTCACCCATTTTTATTTTTTTCATAGAAAAGTAGTATTTTGCACTATATTTTTTAAGACATTCATTCATTTTTGAAGACATTTGCATAGCAAAATCGATAGAACAATGTCCGTATGTCCGTCCGTATTAATATTAAAATCATATTTGCCAGGACACTAGATCAGCTACAGAAAATACGTACGTCAATAAATCAAACATAGTTTCGAAAGAGTTATTTCTGAACTTCAGCAAGATTCGACACATATCTACGCCTGGCTCTAATTGCGTATTATTTGGAATAATAATAACTCCAACCAAAAAATAAAAAAAGGAGCGATAGAGAAAAAAAGGACTTTATATCGTTTTCACCATTTCTTACTTCATGTACAAGTTTTTTTAAGATTTTAATTTTATTTATTAAATAAAAAAGTTAAAAGGATGGTAAGTAAGTCTTAAAGAAATAACTCCAACAGCGTTGTACATGTATTTAAACTTTTTTCTCGAAAATTTTAAATACTATTTAAAAAAATGTGAAACTTGTTAGTCCATTTTTTAATTTAGGTGTTAAGGTACGAGGGCTGCTATATATATTTCTGGCCTGGCAACACTGAGTGCTGCCAAGTGCAATCTGACATGTCCATTGGAAAGTTTGTCATTTTTAAGCATAATCGTACTCAAAACGTTTTGACGTACGACCATTATTTGTGTTATTTACAGTGACTTGAAAAAATTAATATAGAAAAAAATGGAATTAACTCGTGAACATTTTCGTGCCATCATTTTTCACAACTTTCGACGTCGATTATCACGACAAGAGTGCATTGATGAACTTAAATCTTTGTATGGCGATGAAGCACCATCCTATAGCACTGTGAAAAATTGGTTTAATGAATTTAATCGTGGCCGAAGCTCGCTCAAAGACGAATCCGTGAAGGTCGTCCAAAAACGGCTGTTGTGCCAGAGAACATTGATGCCGTGCGTGAACTCATAATGCAAGATCGACATGCGACATACCGAGAGATAGAGACATCCTTGGACATTTCTTCCACCAGCATACATTTGATACTGCATGAACACCTGGCCGTAAAAAAGGTTTGTTCTCGTTGGATCCCGCACAATTTGAAAGTAGCTCAAAAAAAGGTTCGTGTCGATTGGTGCAAAGAAATGTTGCAAAAATACGATTGCGGTGCTTCAAAACACGTTTATAAGATCGTCACAGGTGACGAATCATGGATCTATGCGTATGAGCCCGAAACGAAACAACAATCGACTGTGTGGGTTTTCAAAGACGAGCAAAATCCAACGAAAGTTGTTCGTGGAAGAAGCACTTTGAAGCAAATGGTCGCCTGTTTCTTCGGCAAAACTGATCATGTGGCGACTGTTCCGCTTGAGCAACGTAGGACGGTCACATCTGAATAATACACTACAATTTGTTTGCCTGAAGTCATCGGAGAAATTCGAAAAACCAACAAGAGAAGACGAATCATTGTTCATCATGACAATGCAATCTCTCACACATCGGCTCAAACCAGAGCGTTTTGACCGGCCAAAACGTCGAATTAATGGGTCATCTGCCGTACAGCCCTGACTTGGCACCTAATGACTTCTTCTTGTTTCCGCACATCAAGAAAAAAATTCGTGGTTAAGGATTTTCGTCGCCAGAAGAAGCTGTTGAAGTGTTCAAAAACCATGTTTTAGAGGTGTCTCAATCGGAGTAGAAAAAGTGCTTCGACAACTGGTTTGAGCGCATGCAAAAGTGTATAAATCATGCTGGAGAATACTTTGAAAAACAATAAAATCATTTTTGATTATAAATATTCGCATTTTCACTATTAGGCCAGAAATATATAGAGCAGCCCTCGTATTAAGAAAAAAATATCAAAACTGCAAGCGCACTAATATTACATTTTTTTTAAACTCAGAAAGGATTTTGTTCTTGTGCGTTCAGTAGTTTTTAAGTAAAGAAAAAAAAACGTAAAACATTTTCGCAAAGAATTGCAATGTTTTCTATAAGAATGCGTTTACAATCTGTTAAAAGCAATTTACTGAACCCTTCAAAAAAATAAGTTAAGTAACAGCTTTGACAACTATGAATATCATTTAAATTAAAAAAAAAAAAAAAAAAAAAAAACTGAGAAATATATAACAAATATTGTTAAACATATCCGACATTCCATTTACATTAATAGTTTTGACTACACATGTATTTAACTTATGCAACAGACGCACTTATAGCAGCGATAAGCCATCAGTCTGATGAATGTCATATAAGTTAAAATATTTCCGTTTGTATTTTAAAGTTCACATCAAAAGTTTTTGTACAACATGCACATAAACAAGTAAGTAATAGGAAAAAAAAAATAACAAAATAAAGTAGAGAGATATAAAACAAAAAATATATTTATTTGTTGATTTTTTTATGCATGAAAGGCTTAAAACAGAATTCTTCTAAAGGTTATTATTACGAAAGAAAAATTTTAGTACGGTTTTGTTTTATTAATCTTCTTAAGTGTTTTTTTTTTATATCCTGGATAAATTTAGTTATTTTACAAGTATTTTATTTACTGAAAGTTACAAAGACCAACTTTACTATTTTAAGAAACAGTTAAGCAAGTTAGTTATGACTTCAATTTAATTGCCTTTAGATTTTGATTTGTAAAAATAATTGTCATATGCCTACGAGGCTTCGCTAAAACATCACATCGCCAGAATAGAACATATTATTCTCAACTTGTGGCTTTAACTTTATTTGCCATGTATTTTCTTTTCAATCTTCTTTTTTCCACTTCTTTCGTTATTTGCAAAACTTTGATCGAGTGTTAAAATTACGCTCAGTCAACGCAGGCTTATTTTTTAATAGTACCGACAATTTCAATTTTTTAATTTTCCGTAACAGTTCTCAAAATCTCGGGAGCTTCCACTGTAAAAGCTTCCTTGGGCGGACTCCAGATTTAATTTCCACAAGATTTCACATTCTTTATATTTGCAACTTTATCGAGTCATTTTTAATTTTTTACAAAAGAAAACTGAAACTT
Organism: Cistogaster globosa; assembly: GCA_937654795.1. NCBI lineage: Eukaryota > Metazoa > Arthropoda > Insecta > Diptera > Tachinidae > Cistogaster > Cistogaster globosa. The sequence goes on from OW569403.1 coordinate 120,023,816, forward strand.
GTCGATGCAACAGTCAAAAGTCATAGATAAATAACTTATTCGGTCTTGATCATAGCAATATATATTTTCTAGTCGAAACTAGAAATGTACCACTTTTCAATAAAATTACACTCTGGTGCAAAACTTTCAAATCTTAAATAATAATGAAAATCAAAAATTTAGCCCATCCATTTTATGGTGGCATGTCATAGTGTACAAGGACTTTATGTCGCTTTGAAAAGGCTCATAATGAACATTGTGTCGTTTTACTATGGACATAATATCACTTATGACAACAACCTCTTCGCTTACCCAAGATTTTGTGCATAGGCGGCCTTTGGCCGGACGCAAAAATTTCCTCCTTTAGGTCATAGCCTATAACGGCTTCGCTTACCAAAGATCTTGTCGATCATAAGACAAGATTATGTCTATGGCCATTATGTCCTTGAACGGTATGACATGCCACCCCATTTTATTAGTGTACAAATATTTGCAATGTTGCCAGTAGAGCAGACAATATAAAAATATGTTGGTGATACCTGCATGCATGTTTAATATTTTGTTGCCCACTGTAGCTATACCGACATTAAGAGCTCACATCGTGTTGGTAAATTAGCAATACAAAAAATCGTAATTTCCACATTTAAACAATTTTAAATAAAAACCAACTCTTTATCTTTATAAACTCTCAGTTTTCATCCCTGATAAAAAGAAAGAAAAAAATATTTCTGGGAGTTAATAATAAAAAGTACAAACTTGCAGATCTGTCAAAGAAAGAATAATAAATAATTGTAACTTTAACGCTCCCACTTTCCTGCAAATAAAATCGTTCCTATTATTTGAACAGTAAAATCCTCCAAATAAATCTTAAGTTCATTTCAAAAGATAAACTAAGAAGGTATATAATCCGCTAAAATGTAAAGTAAGAAACTTACCTCGTGTCCTTTTTGTTGTGCACTGCAATTACTTATATCTAAGGAACCACTTATAAAGTCATTTTGTACATCAACAATAAGAAAAGCGTTCACAGGGCGTACAATCTGTAACGAGAAGAAAAAGTAACAACGTAAGTTTCCTCCTCCGTACATCAAACTGTTCTTCTAGGTAAAAGGAAAATAATCATATGAAAAATTACATTAAGTTTTACAACTTCTTATTTGAATTTTCTTACTCTGTATGCTTCTTCTTCTTCTTCACGTAAGACGTGAATACAGATGAGATACAACCAAAATTAAGTAAAGGATGTCAGAAAAACAAGAAAAAAATACATATAAGAAGAAAAAATTATAAAGTTAAAAGGTAGACGACAACAAAAGCGGCAACAACAACAACACCAACATAGAAAACAATATCATTGTAATCATTTTAATACGACATTGCAATGTCTACATTGTTGCTTTCAGTCAGTTATTTGTATTTGGAAAAATATTCCTTAAAGGAAAAACTTTATATTGTAGTTTCAGCGACAGGAAGAACACTAAATTCAGGGTTGTTATTTATGCACCCTTTACCCTGGGATTCACGTAAAAGAAAGCAACGACAAGAGTTGCTGAAAAAGTTTTTGAAGGATGTACGTAGATACAAGTAATTTTTAAAGGTCTTCTATATTAAAACACACGTATGTATTTGTTTGTATGTATGTATGCATGTATGTATGCATGAACGCATGTATGTATGAATAATTTATTATATTAAAACTGTAAAAAGATTTTTAAAAGTTTTAAAGAAGAAGAAGGTTGGGTTTTTTTTTAATTTCGTCAAAGTGGGTGTGTTTTTTATGGTGTGATCAGATTAGTCAAATATGTGACCAAAAAAGCGTAACCACTCCCAGCAAAAAATTTAGAAAGGTAATCGAGTGTGGAATTAAGCATTTTAGCGGAAGGACTTCCCGACTAGATTACTAACCTAATGTTTAAACAAGGTATGAGGCTTTTATAATCAATTACTGAGAAATGATTACATTGATTATTACAGGAAATAATAATAATCATTAGTAGGTATTTTAAGTTATTCTTTTTTAACTTCAAGAACTACATAGTTCAATTACTACTTCCTTTACTTGCGAACTCAAAAGTAAAGGTACGGTCTGATTAGTCAAATAATTATGGAAAATACAATATGGAAAATACAATTTGCCCTACTTAAACAATTATTAAGAAATATAAGATCAAACTTATAATAAAAGGTAAGATATCACATTTATTATATTTGAACTCACCTTTCGTAATGATACGTGTCAGGAAAGATTGAATAAAAATTTGTAAAAATAGTGGTTACGCTTTTTTGTAAAATATTTGACTAGTCTGACCGCACCTTAAGTCATTATATTGCAAGTACTTTTTAAGGTAATGTCTAATTTTTTTCTGGGCTATTTAAAAAAATTTTTATTCAATCTTTTCGGATAAGTTTCATTGCCAATGACGACTTATAATAAAAAACATGTGATATCTTTCCTTTTTTATTGAGTGCGATCTTCTAATTCTTACTAAGTATTTGAAAAGCATTAAAATTTGTTTCCATATTTTAGTGGTTACGCATTTTGGTCATATATTTGACTAATCTGACCGTACCTTTAGTCTACACACGCGTGTATGAACTTGTACAGCCATTGAGACTGTAACTACTCGATGTCTAGTTTACTTTTCTCTCTGAATGAGGCACCGTTGAGATTTAGATCACTATATCCTTGTTTTATTTTACGGACGCATTTTTCTTTTCTTATTAGAGAATTCGAAAGGTCTATATAGCAGTTTCCCATTTTTGAAAATACTCGAGGCGCATATGATATTTAAACTCATAATCTGTTAAACAAAAAGGCAAACACGTCTTTAATGTTCAACAACAACATTAGTTTTATTTTTACAGCTAGTTAAAGGCTACTTACTTTCGTAACCAAATTATAGAAACATTGATTTAGTTCGTGAACTGTTTAAAATGTCAGAAAAACTGAATTGTCCTGCAGATCGTATAATGGAAAAAAATGTGTAGCAATTAAAAAGGGAGTATAACTTTTCAAATGACTAAAGAAGAGGTGCATTTAAGCTGGAGTTATTCATTTTTTCATCCCAACAGTTAGAACTCATATATCATATTTGATAAAATTAAACTTACAAGTTTTACAAAAGCAACCAAATCCTTTTTTATTTGCTGTAAAAATTCAGTTGACACACGTCGCAATAATCATCCAAAGCAAATCGTATTAATTGAGAAGTTCATTGAACATCAGAAAAACTACCGATTTTATAACAAAAAATTCCAAGCGATGACACACTTAAACAATGGCATTTAGGACAACAAATGCATCTACAACTAGCAACGTGAATTCGTTGGACTGTAGTTAAACAAAAGCTAAGGTTGCCATTATTAATGTTCTATTTTGATACTTGATAGCTTAATCTTTTATGTACAGATAACGTTAACGATTTTAAAATAACTCAAGAACAGAGATATCGCCTGGTTATACATCCTTTGCTTTTAGTGATCAGAATTAACTAGCTAGACGACGTGTTTTAAAATCATGGAAGATGGAGATTTGTAAAGCTGCATGCGGCAGCGAAGCAAGAAATAACTCCTTAAATGGCCAAAATATAAATTTCTCTTGTTCTGTTAAGGAACTCTTTACTTTTTTAATTTTCGAAAAAATATAAAATGAGGACTTCTTACCAACAGGAGCAAAAGGTAAAGCACGGGATAAGGAATATAAACTTTTATAAGTTTTAATACAATATTTAAAATATCTACGGCATAAACGAAGATGCGTTAGCTACTTTTTTGATACATGAGAGATTCCCATATTTAAAAGATCGTTATTTCACCACCTGCTGTTACTCGATCAAGGTTTTTAACTTGTATTTACTGTTACTTAAGTTGATTTAAAATTTGTACACCAGTGAAACCATACGGTTTTATTACAACACAAATATTATTCAAATATTGAAAAAAACTCGTTAAACAAGCTACCAGATCTTTTAAAATTTTAAAGAAACTAGACATTTTAACTCGCCTATAAATAGAAGTCTCAGTTGCGTGCGTCTAAAAGTAAAGCATGTATTACAACATTGTCTGTAAATGCTAAGCGTGTTTTATTTTGCAATTAACAATAACTAAACGCAACAATTTGTTTTAACTATTTTATTTATTTATTTTATATTAAAATCCTTACATTTCTAAACAAGAAAAAAATTCTGTCAACTAATAGTTTCAAAAATTACAAATGTATTTATAATTGCGTGCATAAGAGTGCTTGGGTGTGATGCAACATCTTAACGTTGACCCAATAAATGAATGACACAAACTTTAGCAACAATTTATAAAACGGAAATTGCCTTAACACCTGCCTTAAGTATGTTTTGATTGAAATTTGAATTCTAAACAACAAATAATTAAAAATGAATGTGTGTCAATTTCTTTGGTTGCAAATATGTATGTTTATTTGAAGGTTAACGGTCGTATACTTGTGGTTCTATCTTCTATCATTCTAAAATAGTTTTGAGCGTATTACTAGTTGTCTGAAGAAGCAAAAAGCTCATTTTTTAATTTAATTTTTTATGTTAGAGAAGATTTTTTGTTTCAAATTAAATGTTTTCTTAATTCTTAATAGTTTCTTCTTCGCTAAGTGTAAATCAGGAAATTATTCTATACACTGCTTTCGTTGCGTCACTTAAGGTTGCAAATTATTGCAGAATTACATATATCGGAATCGCGTTAAGTAAATATGTTACTCTCACTGATTTTTAACTCACGATCATGTTTTCATAGGAAAAAGTTTACTCATTTTAATATTCATGCATATTATCGTGAGTGTATTAAAAATATGTTATGATCACGCTAATGATTTGCTCATTAAAAAAGAACAAGCAAAATGATTCCAAGATTATATTTTATAAAAACATTTATAAAAACTTAATAGACCACAAATAGAAATTGATTAATCAGGAAATTCTGGGCACATTAACTGCATTTTAAAATTTTTTTAATATTTTAAGTATTTTTAATACAAGCACAGAAATAGATTATAAGCAGTTCTTAAATGTTTAGATTATGTAACAATTTTGCCATTTCCATTAATAGTGGTGTAAGTTCATTTTTCGCAAAAATCTATCTGTATAAAGCTTTCCACCCATAAACTGGTGAAAAATTTCTTCAAAATTTTCATCATTCTGACGATAAAAGTAGTGAAAGTCAAGTCTACTTCCACGTATATGTTTACAGCCATCAACTTATATTCCTACAATACATTATGATTGTATTCCCAAAGTAACGTTTAATGTAAAAAAAAATAATTTCTATTGATGGATTTTATTTTTATTTTTTTTTTTAATCAAAATTTTTATGGCAGGGGAACAAAACTACAGAGCCAGGGTATCCCACAAGTTTTAAACTATATGTAACTTCTCTCCAGAAACTGCAAATTGACCTATTCCTTCCTAAACGAAGTGAGGTATCCTGAACAGGATATTTTTATTGAAAATTATTCTAATTTGTCAGGACGGTGGACACTATTAAGTGCCAATTAAAAAAAAAAACAAGTGCACGTTGCATCCTTTATTATAACCTTACTTTTTTTAAGGAGGAAAATCTGCTCGCACATAGATGTTCCTCCTTCGAGATAAAGTAGCAAACTGTTGATGGATTTTACAAATAAAAAAATAAAGTTTTTTAAGCCTTTTATTTTATTTTATTTTATTTTACTTTTTTTGTTTTTCTTTTAATAAAAAATCAGATTTTACGTTAAGGGCCTAATGTGCTGTTTCTGTATTACAGCCGATCAACTCGTCTGAAAAATTTATATGGAAATAACTCAAAAAACATACAAATTTTTCAGACAAGTTGATCAGCTGTAATACAGAAACAGCACATAAGTCCCTAGTTTTAAAAAACCCAATAGTTAATACTCAAAATAACAATTAAAAACAAGTAAGAGTGCTATATTCGGCTATGCCGAGTCTTTGCCATGTGTGTAAATTTAGTTTAGTAAAGCAACTCCAGTAAAAAAGCAAATATTTCGGTTGACAGGGAATTAAAAAATAAGAAAAAAAATGCGTACTATATAAAATTTTACATATAAATGTCACCATTTACTTAAAGATCTCTCCAAAAGCGTTTAAATGATACCCACATTGTTGTCTTAAAAATTAATGTGCAAGGTCCTGCTTTTCTATGAAAAAAAAGTTCAGAGGCCTATAACTCGAAAAATATGGGCGATGGCCAATTTTTCAATTTAAATTTTTTTCCTAAGCTTTAATTCTCTATCGCCTCGTATGTATTTTTTTATTTGAGTTATTTCATTGTTCGCAATTATGTTGAAAACTTAGAGGCTGGCGTAGTGTTTTGCCAGCTTCCTCCAAGGACATGAACCGATCTTGAATTTCAATAGCAAAATTTTCGAAACTGACAGATCCATCGACGTATTTAAATTTTCTCCAGCTCATCTAGTGCCTTAAAAAAATTGATATCAGCACTAACACGGACGGACAAACTGACATTGCTCAAACGACTTCGCTATGCATAAGAACTCAGAATATATATTTACTTTATGGGGTCGAAAATGGATATCATAAAAATTGCAATGAATGACAAATTTAGAAATACTGTTTTTTCAGCTGTGATGAAGGGTACAATAACACCGACGGCAGTTATAGTTTCAACTATAATTGGTTTGCCAGTTTGTTCAAGTACCTTTCTTATTTGCTACTTACGTGTCATTAACATTATTTTCTAAATATAAAATTTTATGTCCTAAATGCCAAATCACACTGCTTTTAGAACAAGAATATTAAGAGTAAGTTTAAATATTTGTCATTTTTTGTCCACTAGAGAATTCTACTCATATTTCTTATTTCCATTTATTTCCATAAATGTTGTAATGTCCATATTCATACTACAACTATACATACATTTGTATTTATTTAGTAGCATACTCTGGGATTCATCTATAATTAAGGTTTATTATATTTTGTGTGTTTATATGTCAAAACAAGTAAAGATTAGTTTGTAAATTTCAAACGATATGACTGACAGAGATTTTGATACATGCATGCATCTGTAGTCGTTGAAACATTAATAACTACACAGATAAATATGTATTTGTGAAACTAATTTCCTTTGAAGAACGTCTAAAGGTGTTAATAAGAATTTAGTTTAAGTTTCAAATATGTTTCGTTTACTTGTAATAGCTGGAGCAAGAGAAGTTAAATTGCATAATTTCCTATCAAATTTAATTATTTTGAAATCAAACGCTGCCTCGGGCAACAAAACAATATTTCCATGCATAAATGAAATAACAACATAATAGAAATAATTGTTACAAATATTGAATAACGTTATGCTTTGTAAAAGTGTACATTACCGTTCATTTTAAAATTGAAATCTGTTTATGGTCACTTGACTGTCATTTTCGACCGAAGTACACACCACTGCATAGGACAAAGATAGATTCTACCGCATTCGTAAAGAAACTATAAAAAAGTGTAACGATTGACACAGTTCCTAAGAAATCCATTAAATTTTTATAAGATAGAAAACCTAAACAAATTTGAATAAGATTTAATCACAAAAAAGTTATTAGCTGTGTTTTTATAATGAAATATTTATAACAATCTATAAAAAACATAAAAAAACATAAAAATATATAACTTAGTTTAAAAAAAGTAAGGTCAATCATTGAATAGCATTTAAGTTATTTTTATACTTAAAGGTTAAACCTCGAAATCGTAGTGGTATTTTAAAATATTTAAAAAAATTTTATTTTAGCATCCCGTTAATTGTAAACTTTGGGCCAGCATTCGTATGGGCTTTTTGGTACTTTATTATCAAAATATTTAGTCCAATTTATGAAAGGAAATTTTTTAGGGTGATAAAATCTTTTAAAAATGTTTTATTCTGCATAAAGTTTAACTTAAAATACAGAGCTGTAGCATTTTGAAATTGAAAATTGACAATAAATATCAGAAATAGAGGCATATGTTTCTTGAAAACCGGCCAAGCAATTCTTTTAGCAATCTTTTATAAATAGAAAACAACTTTTGTGTAAAATCAACGTATCAGTTACATTTTAAACAGTTTTGTTCAATTAAGTTTGAAATTCTGCGCCAAAATGAATGTGATCCATATAAAAAACGAATTTAGTAAATACATTATGTCTTAAATTTTTTTATTAATTCATCGCTGGTTTCTATTTTAGCCAAAATATTAATTAGGCTTAAAAATTTGTTTTGCAACTATGAGAGTTGTGGTATAAGGTTTTGATACATAATTTCTGCATCCATATAGTCAGATTGGCAATCCATATTTAAACTGTTTATTTCATTTATAATTCTATTTATGAAATCTTTATTTTTCAACCCACAATTTTTTGCATTTTTTTAGCTGGTTTGTAATTTTCACCCGTTGATATCAAAGAAAAATGGTGCTTTATATTCAGCGGTATCTTACTGCCTTTTTTAGCGCCTTTATCACTTTTCATTTACTTTAACAACTTTTTTTTGTTTCTTCAAAGACCTCTTTCAAATCTGAGGCGACTTTCTCTGATAACAGACCAGTAGGCAATAGAACTTCATTCACAATAGTTACGCCACGTAATTAAATCTTGCGCATTGTATGTGCCATAGGTGCCACTCTTATAGCGTAAAGTAAAGTTTTGCAGTGTCTAAACAATAATTTGCAAAGTCTTGCAAATGGATTTTGTGATCATTGATATTACTTGAATAATAACTTTGATTTGGTAAATAAAGTCAATTCCAGTTATTTCTGCGGCTAATTAAAGATTGAAAAAAATCTTTTCCCGTCATGTTACGTGTTTTCAAGTCCAGTTTTCGGACATCCACTATTAGACCTAATTCACTTCTAAGTCTTTCTTCTTCATTTATGTACATCTTTTAAGCAAACGTCTATGTACAATTATTAAAATTCAAAGCATTTTATGAATGACAAAAAGATTTTTATTTGTATCAGCTTATACAAGATGAGTAAAAACAGGAAAAAGGTAAAATTTGCGCAACGTTTTTTTCCATTTTTAAAATCGAGCGCAATTTTTTTTTCATGAAAATTTAAAATTAAATTTTCTAAAAATTTATACAAGTAGCTGTCCCCAAACGACAAATCTAAAGCAAAAGTCTTGAAAATTCATTATACGATGTAGAATTTTGCATTCTGTCGTGATGCATACTTAAATTCTCAGATTTTTTAATTTTTTTTTTTTTGGTCTGATTTCCGGCTAGATTGCTTTTCACCTAAGTGTGAAAATTTGCTGAAATTATTTTTAAAATAATCTTCAATTAATAATTTTTTAACATTAAGTGTGTTCACACTCTATACGACAACAACTTACTCATTAAGAAACTTTCCATTAACATTTTGCTGTAGCACAATTCAGTTTATGAATTTTACAAAAACAACATGTACCGCAAGTTCAACGAATTTAAAGATTGAGCGTGAAATAATATTTAAAATCACTACAATGAATGCTACACATTTAAGGTGTGTTTACATTATGTGTACAAGTCATATGGAATGTCAGATTTTCCATATGTAAATCAACACACATAATGTAAACCTCATGAAACATAACATGTGTTATTTTCCTTTGCGTTATAACACGTGTTAGTTTTTTATTTAGAGCACTCTCTATTTGATATGTAAAACCTTATGGCAACTGATGTTTTCAATAATGCTAACTTTTACTTTTAAAAATTCCACTCGAAATACTAAGACGATAAAAGCAAGAGTTTAAAAAAAAAATTTAATTTTTGTTGTTATAAGATCTGTTCAGTAACTTTATTAGCAAAAACTAGCAACGAGAGAGTAAAAAAGAAATTTTCAAAATGATTTTCCCAAATGTAAAACAGTAAATGAACGCGTTACTAGCAAAAATTAGCAAAGAAAATTGTTGTGGCTTCGGGAATAATATGTAAGATTTAAAAACTGTATGATATGATCACTAAATAGTCCCTTTTTTAAAGAAAATGTACTAGAGTGGCAAAATGCATAAAACAAAAATCATCAAAAGCCAGCAAAATAATACTCCAAGTAACTAAATAGCAAAAATATTTACATAAAATGTTCTACTTTTTTTTTAATTATTAGGTAATTTTTAAACGCGTTTATGATGTTTTTTCTGCTCAAGTTCTAAAAAACATTCTTATTGTGATTTAGATATAAAAATATTTATGCATATTAACGATAACAATAACTTCATACATTTGTATAACTTATTGAATTGCATAAAATGTTTCATCACTGGCTTGTTTACTTTTAATTCTAAAAACAATACAAACACCTGCGAATCTCGAAGACTCTAAACCAAATCTCTGTTCTTTGCTGTGTACTTCCATAGCAAAATTAAAGCAAAATAACAAAATAATATTATTTTTATATTCTTTTAGCTGCCAAACACTTGTATTTTCTTTAATCTTACAAACATTTTCTTTTATTAGACTTTTTTTTAATCAATTGTTTTGTATACAAAAGAAAGAAACAGCTGTTTGCCTATAATTCTTGCTAGTTAAAATTGTACTAGCCAAAAATTTGCAACAAATTTTTTCGCTCTCACATTTTTACGCTTTTTTTTAGCTCTTTACTTACAAGTTTTTTGAGTACGTTAACACGTTCTAGTAACAATTAGCAACAATTAGTAACAATTTTTAGTTACTGAACAGACCTATAATCGGCTAACTAGTTATATGTAGGCATTTCCACGAATACGACAAACACGTCAAACAAACTCAGCGCCGAGGCGCATTGAACAGGTGACTGCATTACATCATGCGGTCAACATATGTTTTAGCTTTTACGTGTATTTTGTTTTTGTAAATCTTTTGAGCTGTCAAAAACGTTTAGCAATATGTGTATATGTATTTGCGAAAAATAAGAAAGCCACTAAAAATATATTGAAATACAAACAGACATATTGCCAGATGTTTTTGACAGGTCAAAAGTTTTTACAAAAAAAATACACGTAAAAGATATTGCATTCACCTGGTATCAATGCGCCTTGCTCAACGCTAAAGTATATAGTGAAAAATGAATTGAAATCTGAATTATTGCGGCCTTTTTGGTATTTTTTTATTGGTGAAAGTACTTCAAAAATCAAGATCACTTTTTTTGGTGCGACGAATATTCAACAATTATTTTTAAGTATTTGTATGTATGTAAAGGAAAAAAATTATAATAATTTTCAATTTTACATTTAAATATTTTAAACAAGCTTCAGCAAACATCCTAAAAATGAAATTTTTTATAACAAACCTTTCTTCGGTGGAAATTTTTGAAATGTTTTTCTTTTTTACAACTTATCAATAACACTTGCGTACTTATGCATGAACAAGAATGGTATGTTACGAGGGCTGCTCTATATATTTCTGGCCTAATAGTGTAAATGCGAATATTTAAAATCAAAAATGGTTTTATTGTTTTCTAAAGTATTCTCCAGCATGATTTATACACTTTTGCATGCGCTCAAACCAGTTGTCGAAGCACTTTTTCCACTCCGATTGAGACACCTCTAAAACATGGTTTTTGAACACTTCAACAGCTTCTTCTGGCGATGAAAATCGTTGACCACGCATTTTTTTCTTGACGTGCGGAAACAAGAAGAAGTCATTAGGTGCTAGGTCAGGGCTGTACGGCGGATGACCCCTTAATTCGACGTTTTGGTCAAAAAAGCTCTGGTTTGAGCCGATGTGTGAGAGCTCGCATTGTCATGGTGAACAATGATTCGTCTTCTCTTGTTGATTTTTCGAATTTCTCCGATGACTTCAGGCGAACAAATTGTAGTGTACCACTCAGAAGTGACCGTCCTACGTTGCTCAAGCGGAACAGTCGCCACATGAGCAGTTTTGCCGAAGAAACAGGCGACCATTTGCTTCGAAGTGCTTCTTCCACGAACAACTTTCGTTAGATTTTGCTCGTCTTTGAAGAACTACACGGTCGATTGTTGTTTCGTTTCGGGCTCATACGCATAGATCCATGATTCGTCACCTGTGACGATCTTATAAACGTCTTTTGAAGCACCGCAATCGTATTTTTGCAACATTTCTTTGCACCAATCGACACGAGCCTTTTTTTGAGCGACTTTCAAATTGTGCGGGATCCAACGAGAACAAACCTTTTTTACGGCCAGGTGTTCATGCAGTATCCAATGTATGCTGGTGGAAGAAATGTCCAAGGATGTCTCTATCTCTCGGTATGTCGCATGTCTATCTTGCATTATGAGTTCACGCACGGCATCAATGTTCTCTGGCACAACAGCCGTTTTTAGACGACCTTCACGAAATTCGTCTTTGAGCGAGCTTCGGCCACGATTAAATTCATTATACCAATTTTTCACATTGCTATAGGATGGTGCTTCATCGCCATACAAAGATTTGAGTTTATCAATGCACTCTTGTCGTGATAATCCACGTCGAAAGTTGTGAAAAATGATGGCACGAAAATGTTCACGAGTTAATTCCATTTTTTTCTATATTAATTTTTTCAAGTCACTGTAAACAACACAAATAATGGTCGTACGTAAAAACGTTTTGAGTACGATTATGCTTAAAAATGACAAACTTTCCAATGGAAATGTCAGAATGCACTTGGCAGCACTCAGTGTTGCCAGGCCAGAAATATATATAGCAGCCCTCGTACGAACTACGCCACGTATCTGAGAACTTGTAGTTTCGAGCTTGTGCTTTTAAAAACGAACATAGCCAAGAACCTAAGTGCATCCCTCTAATATAAATATTATAGCAATTTTTATAAGGAGAGACAGTCTTGTGCTTAAACTTAAATTGTAAAGTTCTAAATAGCTATTGCAATAAAAATTTATTAGTTGATATCACTGTTTTTAGTACTTATAATTTCTTTTCGACGACAAGAGGTTATGTCATATGTACCTAACATATGCAAGCTTGAACATGAAAATTATCAACCGTATGTTAAACACTAATTTTGACATATGTACATACGAAATTACATATGGATAGCAATTTTGACAGTCCATATGACTTGTACACATAATGTAAACACACCTTTACGATTTGTAACCCCTAATATGTGCTATTGCTTCATTTACAGAACTTATTTTGTTACTTCAAAGTTATTATTAATAATTCTTGCAAAAAAAAAACCGACTTCACAACAGATTTCATGTGTCTGTTTATAACAGTTTAAAAGATTGGACACATGTATTTAATTACATTAACTATTGTGACACCCTTCAATTTCGACATGCACGTTTTAAACTAGGGCCTATGTTAATATTGGGAACACAAATTGTATACTTTATATTATAATTTAAAACTTTGCCCACATACATCAAATTACATCAACTATTGCGATAACCTTTAATTTCCAAAATCAAAATTTATACTTGCCGTTGCAGAGCACTTGGCAATAAAGGCTCTTTATGAATTTCAACAGTCTGTCTATAGCGGTTCAAAACTTTGGCCACATGCATCAAATTACATCAACAATTGCAACGCCCTTTTAATAATATTTATAATTTTATATTAATAATATTTATAAACCTTATTAAAGCAGACAGGGTAATCTAATTTTTAAGTGTTTGCATTTAACAGTTTACCCGTTAATTTCTAAATTCAAATTGTATATTTGTTCTTATAGCAGACTTAGCAATACAAGCTCTGTGTGGCTGTTTATAACAGTTCAAAAGATTGGCCACATACATAGAATTCCATCAGCTATTGGTGCACCCTATAATTTTCAAATCCAAATTTTATAAATGTAATTACAGCGGATTTTGCAATACTGATCAACATTCAGACGAACTGATAACCTTCTTTTTTTGTAGTCGATTAAAAATTAAATTATATCGAATTAGATTGCTCATGTACAAGTAGAGCCGTAAAAAACATTAACGCAATCAATCATTCGTTCGCATAATTATATTCAACGATTGCGACATCGTGGGACTGGCAGTAAAAAAATATTTTTTAGCGAAAGTTGTCATAAAGATTTTTTTAAATATTTAAATAAACTATTGTTTTTTATATGCATTTATTTTCAGTGCTTTTATCAACAGATTTTATCATCGTCTGCCTTTTGTTTCGCTTCATTTAATCTAACAGTTTGAATTTTGAAATCATTTAAATATATGACTTTGTATAGAATTTCTGTTTGTTTGAGCTTTAGTTTTTAAAAATAATTTATAAAAATAAGAAATTGAACATTTTTCCAATTTGCATATCTGTCTAATAGAACGATGAGACGTCAACATTTTCAGTATTTTGGCTGGTTCTACTATTTTGTGTTTTTTGTTAAAATACTTGTATTTGCTCTTGTATTTAATTGCCTTTAAAACTGTTGATTGGAGTGACACATCATAGTGAAAATTGTTTACAATGTTTATTTAAAAAAATCATGTTTTTGTTATACATTTTTGTCAGTTGTGTTCACCATTTTGGCGTTCATATATGATAAATACAAAATAAAGGCGAAAAAAAGTATGAAAAAAATGACATGTGATTGTAGATTATTAATACACCTGGTACAGAGTTTGCGGTGTTTTAACTTTTTAAATAGAATATAAAAATGAAATAAAATTTTAATTTGGTTTTCTTTATTATGATAAACTCCCAATTTCTCTAAATGCGAAAGAAGTTTTCGTTTCGTTTGTATTCCATCTTTCAAACATTTTTTGAATGTCTAGTTTGCTTTCTCAAAAAGAAAAAAAATGTTATTTCTTTTTGGCTCAAAACATTATTCTTCAGAAAATTGAAAACGCTTGAGTTTATTTAAATAACAGCGAAATCTGGAGCTTATGGTATTTTAATTTTAACTAGATTTTAACAAAATCTTCTTCAAATGACGAAATACTTAGTGTTGCAACTGTACCAAAAAAGAACAAATGACATTTGTATTAAAATGCAGTCAAGGCAAATTGAATACTAGGTAACCGCATCAGGACAAAAACAAAAACCGCGTATATTTTGTTTGTGTAAATTTACTTGTACGCGTCAGTAAACAGTGATGAATGATATAAAAAAACAGAGAAGAAAATAAAATCTACTGAACAAATTCTACTTCATTTAATTTTTCCTTTGGTGTCCTTCAGCATATTGGACAAAGTTCCACTTCCGCACTTCTTATTTTGCAAACCACTAAAATATTTCTTCAAATATTTTTTATAAATGTACACACATACACACATACATATATTTTGATGAAAAAAAAATTTTTTAAATGCTTCTCCAAGAAACATTTTTCTTTCAATAAATGTTGTCTTTTGTTTGTTCTAATTTTATTTTAACTGCAATTGGGCACACGCACTCTTGTTACTTATCACACAATGGTTTATTTGCGCATTCACTATTTAAAAAAATGAATTATTTCAAAAATTTTCCCCCATTTTAAAATTGAAAATTTTTTTGTGTTTTTAAATGGCGCGCCAACAGAAAAAATTTGTAAAGCGAATTCGATCACCTGTCCTATTAGTACAAGTATTCAATTTGCCTTGAATGCAGCACAAGACTAATTTATTTACAGGTGGTTGAAACAAGCCAGCTGATTTATGTTTATGTTCAACGTTCTCGTCTTCATAAAAATTAGTCGCAGCAGTTATGTGCCCGAAGAAATTTTATCTTATTACTTCCATCAACAATTTAAAGTTCTATCGGAATAAAAAGGACGCTTCACAAAATGCTTCCCTTGAATGTTATTTCTCTATCTTTCACGTGTTTTGCACAGTTATTCAAAACATTACATCTCACTCCTCTTTTCGCAGTATCAGTTTATGTGTTATTTTTTATTCTGTTTTTGTGTCATATTTCATATCCCTTTTTGTCGCTTTTCACAGCAAAACAAATTTAAAAAGCTAGTCCGACTAAAATACAATTTGAAGACCAGTAGAAAATTTTAGCAGAAACCTTTATGATCTTCAACTTAGTCAATGGCTCTTTTAAACATGTAAAATTTACAATTTCCTTAACATCTAATTGGGTCCCATAAAATATTGAAAGAATGGAAAAGAACCACGTTATGAATATAAGTTATTGATTGCTTTTGTTTTTTATACAGTCAATTTGTTGAATACTTTTGCTAAAAAATAAAAAAAAATTTGAAAAGGCAAAAAGTTATCACGATAAATAAACCAGAAAAAAATATGCAAATTGCAACACCTTTTACCGTTCTATGCAACCTTTCAGGGCTCAGTCGACAGAGTTGCAATTTCAAGAACATGGCTTGCAGGACCATGTCCTTCCCCTTTCTTGAGGCTTGGAGACTTTCCAACTCCTCTGTTAAATATACAACAGCACATTTGCTTAGCACCTCACCTGCGGACACTAAACTTTAACCGATAGCTACCACGTACAACACGCTTTTCATTAAGAGCTAATCCATTTGTGGTCGACTGGCCAAAGATAAGAGAGAGACTTTCCAAACAACTTTTTAAAGCTTATTAAAAACTTTTCATACAGAAGACTGAAACACAAACAATGCCGCCAACCCAAAAAAATTTAATAATCGTAGCTACAAACCCAAGATAGATGGATACTTAATACCACATCATCAGCTGATTGAATACATTTGTTACTTCAGTTATTATGGAAATAAAATAAAGGAACATCATTAGATCAACTAGTGATGGATGTATTTTATTATTACTTTTTTTCATTTATGTTTACTAACGCAGAACGAATGCAAAACCATTTAAAATTAACGCTCGTTGAACAATAGCTATAAAAAAACAACAAGTAAAATGTAATCAGTATGTCCGAATATTATGCACCCTTTTACTTTTTGTACAAAAAAATTATACCCACTATTTTTTATCGCACTATTTGTAGTCAATGAATAATTTTGAAGCAGAGTCAAGTTCGTATATTTCAAGATAAAAATGAAAGAAAACTTAACTTTATGAAATATCATTGAAGTTAAGAAAATGAAGAAACAAATTTTTCTATTATTATGTTCAGAGCTAACACTACCTGCGTTTATAGATAAGAATGCTACCGAAAGACGAAGCGTCCCCAGAAAATTTTTTACTGCACATTATCAACGTTATTGTTAAAATGTCACAAAATATTTTTTTTACTTATTTGTAAGAATACTTTGCAGGACCAAGAATCTTTTTTTTTCATCACAAAAGAGGAATACCATAACTGTAACACATACAAATTTCTGCCATTTTGTGTTGAATAATACAGCTAATAATTCAAAATCCAGCTAGGAGTTTTTTTCTACCATCATATTTTTGATTTTGATTTAATATTTAGGTTTGCAAACAGTACGATAAATTTATAGTTTACGTGTAGCGGATGCAATAAAAAGCAACTGCATCAACAACAACAGCAACATTTGCTTGTTAATGCCACAGATAATTTTATCAACACATTTCCATATTACAAGCTCAAGGGGAGAGGAATAATATAATTTTGTACGAATATCTTTCTACCACTTTAAACAAGTTGAAACACAGATGCTCATCCATATAAATTGTGATATTTTGCAACTCATAATATCCAGTAAGTAGAAAGTGTTAAGGACGATTGTGTGCGTGCAAAAAAAAACAGAGAAAAATATATTCTTTTACATATGACGTTTGATGGTCCTCCAATTAAAATGAAGATTAAATTAGAAAACTTCTAGAGGATTAAACGTTTAAATTGATTTTGCAACACTTAATTTGTATGACGTTGATGCAGAGTTGACGGCTCACATTTAAAGATTCATATTTTTAACTGATATTTAAACTTGGAATACCACAACTAATAACTTACTAAATTTAGGTTGAATTTTTCTGAGACAACTTTTTTCAACAACTTCAATTAATCAAAAGTTACCGAATTTAAGAACTTTTTTGGGTCATTTTCATAATTTTTCTAAAGCTAAAATATTATTAGCAGAGAGTGCGCGCTTTTACAAAGAATAGATAATTCTGCCTTCCACTTTAATTACAAAGAATTTTTATTTTGAGCTGCCATATTTTCTCCGTTAAAAGGAAAATTAACAGGCCTGTCACACAACTCAGTTCTGACCGAAAGCAATTTAAGTTTTGCAAATTGATTCATCAGAACAAGAAAAATTTATTATATAATTTATTTTGAAATTGGAATTTATGTTTCATATGAAGAGTTTTATTGTGAGTTGCAAGAAAGTTTCTGCTCATATACTTTCCAAAACATATTAAATTTTTTTTTAATTCAGACCTTTTTTGGCCACTATCAATATTCATTTGCCAAAAGTAATCAAAATTGCCACGATTTCAAAACTCAATTACAGAAAGATCGTGAAGTTTAAGTTCAGGTTAAGAAAACAAAAACATCATTAACAAATATAAAAAAATATTTGTAAAAGTTATTTTTTTTACTTTTTTAAGAATTTTGTGCTGTGGTATAAGGTCAAAGAAAACTAAGATAAAAAAGAAAGAGTGCTTCATTCGGCTATACCCAATCTTATATACCCTTCACAATCTATTTAAATCTAGTTTAATGAAGTAACTCCAATCAAAAAAGCAAACATTGGGATGACAGAGAATTAGAAGATAGAAAAAATTTCAGTATTAAATATAGTTTTACATAAAAAGCCTTCGGATCTTCATGGTTAAAGCACTTTTAAAAAAATATTTCCTTAAAGACCTCAAAAGCTTTGAAGTGATACCCATATTCATATTAAAAAAAATACAAATTTCAGAAGCCTGTATGGGCGAGCGCTAATTTTTTCACTTGATGTTTCTTTTCTCATTTTTTAGTTCTCTATCACACCATTTATTGTTTTTTAATTGGAGTTACTTCATTATTCCAAATGATATGGAAAAATTAGAGGCAGTCGTGGTGTTTTGCCCGCTGCTTCAAAGGACATGAACCGATCTTGCTGATTTCCAATAGCACCTCTTTTGGCACTATGTCTAATTGATTTGTGTATTCAAACTTTTTCTAGCTAAACTAGTGCCTCGGCAAACTTGATTTTAACACTAACACGGACGGACAGACGGAGATCGCTCAATAGACTTCACTATGCATAACAAGTCAGAACATATATACTTTATGGGATTGGAATTGGATATTGTATAAATAACAAACACAATGACAAAATGAGTTATACCCTTTTTCCACTTTTTGTGGTCAAGGGCATAATTAGCCTGGTACCAATTGAAAAATTTTAGCCTGGCTGTAGTTCACGTATTTTTAATTTAGAAATTTATTAAGAAAGAAAAATTGTTTACAAACAATAAGTTTAGAAATTAAAAATACGTGAACTCAAGCCGGCTTTAAACTGTTCATTTACATATAGCACTAAACAAGCTTCAGTATTAACTAAGTTTAAATTAAAAAATATAAACCTGGAATCGATTTCTGAATGCTTTTTCACAAATTTGTAAGACTCTGATATCATTTGACTTCATTTAAAACATTTCATTGGATGACCACACAAAAGGAAATCTCTTTGTTCATATGCAACGAAAATAAATAAAATTGTAACACAAACTCTGATATTTCCAAGTTTGACTTATTACTGTAAAAACATAATTTATAATATATAAAATACCAAAGTATTAAAAAAAACCGAAAAACTTTTGCGTTTACAAAACTTTTGTTTCTTTCCGAAGTTGGATTTTAAAACTAATAAGATCAAAATTATAATTTTGCTTAACCATTCACAAGTTATCTATTGCAGATGTATGACTTACTGTTTTGATCCATTGATTCCAGCAGAATTTAAATTCCTCTCGATCGATATAACCATCTTCATTTGTATCAAATACTGAGAAAATTTGCTGTAAACGATCTGCTGGCATATCATAAATATGACCTCTGTCATTGCGAAATAAAGCCCGGCATATCAGCGAAAACTCAGGTAAATTAAGGCGATCATCACTGAAAGTATATGAAGATAAAAATAAAAAATTTATTGGAAATTTAGTTCACGCGTGCACAACATAAAAATCAAAAATCTGTGGGCAAAAGAACCACCTCCATGAGCTTAGACAAGTAAATAACGGAAAACTTCTGAGAATGCCCAGCAAAGTTATCTAAAAATATGAAGCTTAATTTCTTTTTAGATTGCAGGGTTAATAGTTAAAATTGTTGCATTTTAAGTTCAAGGAACCCACATGTGATTGTAATACATCCAGAACTTTTCCAAACATTCTTAAATCAGATGGTGTTTCACTAGACAAAAGCAATATTTTGAATGCAGAAATGAGGGCGAATATGGATACCTGCGAGGAAAATGCTTCGTAAGGTATTGTTAAATAAAAGTTTAATACAAATTTTGTTTTAAAATTACTTATAAAACTGAAAGAAACCATCAATGGGTTCTGGACTTAAACTTGAAATGTTACGAAATTACACGACAGAACTGTTTTGAATTAAAGCTTAATTAACTACTGAACGGAAGTTTGGTGATTGAGCTTATATTCAGTCAATAAATGTTTGAAAAGCTGCTTATCAAATAATTTTTATATATTTTTTGGTTATTGCTATAAGAAATTGTTCTTCATGGAGCTTTAAGTGGGCCTTTTAATTTTAAACAATTAAATTTTTTAATAACGATTAAATAGCGTGAATAGCATACTGTTTTCTATGTTTGTGCCGTTTCTTTCTATTTATATTAAAATTCGTATTGAATTCAATAAGAAAAAATAGAAGATTCGAGTTTTCTTTACTTTAATTAATTTGTTATTTTGACAACGTCATTAAGGCAACTGAAATGAAAACATATTACATAAGTTTTTAGTAGAAGGATTTAATTTACCAATGACAACATGATCACAATGGACCTTTATTCTGTTATAACTGAAATGCAGTGCTGTTTGACTATAATTGGCTTTAAGCTTAACTGTCTTAAGGTTTTTTTAAATTTTTTTTTAATTTTATTACAAAGCAAAAACTGGGTAACACGCTTTATAAAAAAAACCGCTGCTTTTTGTTGTAATTTTGGCAGAAAAAACTCGTAATTATCGGGATATAATCATTTAATCAATCAAAGCAAAAAAGAAAACGCAAAATGGATTTAAAGAATCGGCTATTGGTAAAAAACAAATTAATAAATAAAAAGTTAAAAAAATAATCGTTTGCATCATAAAAAACAAAAACTTTACGACTAAAAAATTTATTTATTTAAACTAAAGCAACTAATTTTTATGATGGCATAAATAGTTTTTACTTTTTACACAAACATTTAAAATTATTTTCTCTTAAAGCACTTCGTATTTCAAATTTATTTATTATTTTACTCCTGCTTGTTAATTTTAAGTTGAAGGTTTTATAACTACATTTATTTGCTTATTTCATAAATCGTGTATTTTCCACAATAACCGATGAATTTTTTATGTCACTGATACATTTTAAAAATGCCACAAAAAGCACACACAAAGTCCAACCAGGAAGAAGTGGGTGAGAATATTCAATTCAAATATTCAAGTGTTATTTCACTTTGTTTCATATTAAAATTTCACACCTTTTAAAAAATGACCATAAAATTTTAAATATTTTTAATACAAGTTTGGAGGATAAATAATACTGGGCAGAGTATAACAATTGGTTAATTGAAACAAAATACAATCAAGTTTAATGAATACAAAAGTATAAAAAACAATTATTTAACAAACAATCCAATATCATCCAATTCAGTTAAAGATAAAATAAATACAAAAAAAATTTAAAAACCACAAGAAAAACTAAAAAGTCGTAAATTAAAAAAATATTATCTCTAAATAACATCATGCAATAAAACATTTTATTAATTTTTAATGACTAAACATTTATGTAGTTGTTTATAATGACAGCAATAAAAATTAAATATTTTTTAAGCAAACAATAGTTGAATTCAGTTGCACTTACCCATCTTTATCGAATGCGGTGAAACAGGCATCCATTGCTGAACTGTTTGGATCCTCGATAACGATTGGCGGTGTTGGTGATTCCATGCCTTATTTTAAAATAGAAAAAAATTTAACAATGAAAATTATACAAGAAAAAAAATCCTTCAAAATAAAGAAATAGTGTGAGTTGCTTTTTAAATTGTTTACATTTTTAAAGGGCAAAGCTTAAGGTAAAGGTAAAAAGGAAATGGAAATACACCTTAATATTATTCAACACACAAACACTTAATAAATATTTTTTATTTCAAGTTTTTCTCGTAACATTTGGAAAATTGTTTGGTATGAACGTCACGGCCTAGATTCCTCTAGAAGATTGAAAATATAAGGTCCTCCTTTTATAAAAACAAACAACAATAACTATTTTTAAATAAATATATATTTTTTTAATGTAATATGTAATTCAAAGCAAATTTTTAATACGAAAATAGTTCTAAAATAAAAATAGTTTTTTTATGAATATGTCAGTTGATATTTAAAAGTCGACTCGGATTGCTAGCACAAAGTTGGAGATAATCGATTTAGGAATTTAATACTTAAAGATTAGACATATTTCATCACTATTTTTATTGTATTTTCACTTTTAAGTTTAAAACAATTTTAATGACAGATATACACTCAAAAGCATTGCAGGATTTTTTTTAATAAGCGCTTCTCCTCTCTCTCTCTCTCTCTCTCTCTCTCTCTCTCTCACTCTCTCTCTCTCTCTCTCTCTCTGACTGTTTCTTTCATAAGCACAAGTTACATAAGCACAAGTCCTTACAGTACTCAGCGAGTGGCTGATTTTTAAGTTTACTTATTAATTATTTTTTTTTTTTTTTGGAGGAATTTTTGTTTTTGCAAAACTTTTCAACAAAAGTAAAAACAAAGTCTATAACACAATATTGAAAGTGTAGCAAAATTAAAAATTACCACTCTACTGTTGGTATCCTACCAATTTATATCAGAGTTTTGATCTCAACTACTGTTAAAAAACTAAAAACAATACAAAACAAAAAACAATAGAGATGTGTTTAAATGGGCTTATTCACAATAACTGAATGTCAGTTTTAAAAAACAAACTAACTACACATTGTTTACAAACTTGACTTAAACATAAAATTAACAAAAAAATGTACCGTGATTAAGTTTCTGTTATATATTATTCATGCTTCATTAATTTGCAAAGATATTGTAAAAAAATAAACAACAAACAGTTCTGCTGCTAAAAATAGTAAGCGATTAAAAATAGTTCACACAAACAAATATATAAATTACATAAAATTTTATATAAATTTTTATCAAACTGATTTTCTTTTACTTAGTTAATAACAAAAAACTAAGAAAACCATACTGCAGATAAATCCTCCTTTGAACAGAATGAGAATGAATATGAATGGATTAACGTGCTTAACATGGATATGATTTCAGTTTCTTTCTATCAAAAGAATCTGTAAATTTTTTAAAGGGCGTGGCACGTAATAAAGCGGTATAATCATAACCCAATAATGGTTTATTCGATACATACATCATACATATTCATACATCAGTAAAAACTTGCATTTTATGATATGGATTTCAGTAAAAAATAACAATAAATCCATACAAAACAGCAACTCTTTACAGCAGTCTTGTAAAAATCCAAATGATACATAACATCACATCACTGTTACAGGTACTCGTAAATAAAACTTCAAAATGAATCAAATTCCTTTTAGAAATTTGGCCAAAATGCCATTCATTGCCATTAAATAAATGGTGAACCGTTTCACCAAGATAAATTAAATATAAAAAAAGCGATAAAATAGAAAATCGTCAAATACCATTTTTGGAGATTGGCGCTATGAAACTCTAAAAGACAACATAAAAAGGGAAGAAAACAATAAATTAAATAAAAGTTCCTTCATTTTTTGTAAATAAAATCAAGGCATATGCATTGATTTGACTGAAATGTGACAAAAAAATGACAAAATTAAAATTCATTTCAAATTCAATTTTCAAAAACATACATAAGTCAATCTTTTTATTTCCTATTAAATATTTTGAGTGTACTGCTGTTCTTAATTTAGTTCTCTATTTCTTAAATAAGACGAAACTTTTATATTTTTAGTTTCAAGAAACGGATAAATTTTTAACACTTTATTTCGGATTAATTTAATACATTAAACTTTTTTTTTTTTTTAATTTATCATAAAAACACGTTTTACGTCATGAAAAATGTTGCTATTTAAATATTAGACATAATAGTAAGCCTTGGAGGCCTTTTTCTCTATTTGCTATTCCATAAATAACCATTTCCTTTGCTTTCAAGGAATAACTAGTAAGAGTGCTATTTTCGGCTATGCCGGATCTTATATACCCTTCACTATGTAAGTAAATCTAGTTTAGTGAAGTAACTCCAATCAACAAAACATATGTTGACAGAATTAACAAAAAAACTAGAAAAAAATTTTATATGTATAATGGGTTAAGTATTATAGCATTTTCTAAAAGATCTCCTAAATAACTTTTAAATGATACCCATATTGATATCTTAAAGCATAGGGTGCACAATCGTACTTTTCTGTAAAAGTTCAGAGGCCCATAAATTGGAAAATATGGACGAGCGCTAATTTATTCACGTGAAGTTTTTTTTTTATTTTTTAATTCTGATCCTGCTTCACTAAACCAGATTTGTTCCAAAAAATATTAAGAAAATAGAGGCAGGCGCGGTGTTTTGTCCGCTGTCTCAAAGGATATGGACAGATCTCGCTAATTTTGAAATGCAAAATTTTTGAAAATATGTCTGATCGATTGTTAATTTCAACACTAGCACGGACGGATAGACAGTCATCGCTCAATCGACTTCGCTATACATAAGGACTCGGAAATGGATATTGTAAAAATTACAAACGGGCAAACTTAGGTATAACCTTTTTCTACCTGTGGTGAAGGTATAAAAAGTGTATTTTCTATTTAATTCAGATCACGCATTTAATTCCGCCAACAATTAAGAAGATCGTTCGTAAAATATGATTCCAAAGTCAATCAAACTGCAATATTAAAAAGATCTAAGGTTTTATATTTTAATTAATTAAACCAAATCTTAATATGATGGTAATTTTTTCAAAACATTCGCCCAAGTTTCATTGTCACTGTGGACAGGTAAATCCAAAATTTGCATCTACAGAAAAGTAGATTTTTATTTATTTAGATGCTCATTTTTTACGCTTGTCTGCAATTCTATTAACAAACAATAATAAAATGCAAACAAAAACCAAAACAAAGGTGTAAACTAATAAGTTTTTATCTGTAAATACAAATACAAATATAAATATAAACACAAATAATTAGTAGTTATAGTTACGTTACGATTCTATGACAATGGATATTTGAAACTGTGTACGTTAGCCCGACCCTGCAAACATTTTTGAGATTTTTTGGCGATGGTTTGTTTGGGGATAATTACGCGATTAGGGAAATACGAATCGCTAACTGTCGCCTATACCTTACAACTAAGCGATGAATGCGAGAGCGCACACAAGTAACGGAAAATATCCTTCACAAGAGTCAACGTATTTTTGCGGTCTTTATCCATTTGAGTTGAGACATCTGTGTTTTTTAATAACTTTCGATGGAATTTTTTTATTTCTTTCCTAGAGGTAACGGGAAAATAAATATTTGGTTTCAAGAGCAATTAGCAAAATTTTCATTTTAGTTGAGCAAGTGATCATTTATACCATTAGTGCATTAATCGGAAATATAAATTATCAAAAAAAAAAAAAGTAAATAAATAAATAAGTAGTGATCAGTGAAAGGTGTGGTATGTAAAAGTAATTACTTTATACTATATATATGCCTGTGGCATACAGGCGAGCGTTTTAGCGAATCGCCTGAAGGATCGCACGCGATTAATCGCCGCGGTTGTAGACAACTTGCCGACGATTCGGGCGAAGATTTGGTGATTGCAAATGTTTGAAGGGGAGTGTTACATACACAATCTATAATACACACACTCATTTACCTTTCACATTCAACTATATATATATGTGTGTGTGTGTATGTTTGTTGTCAGGGATTTGCTCTTTAATAAATTATTGAAATAACAAACCCCACTGTTTTAAATTAACAATCGAATTAAAAATCAGTTGTCATAGTTACAATCGCGTCATTTGGCTGACAGATTGCTGGGTGGGCCTTAAACACACATGTGCGCGTGATTTGGTGACGTTGTTATAAGAATTAGTTTACAGTAACCGCGGTAAACATTTTGGGTGCAATAATTTTGAGCAGATAAAGTAATTTATCACGAAAACATTTATGTACATTTTTCAATTCATAATTTTTTTACAATAGAGTGTCTGAGTTTACATACAGACTGCTTATTTTAACTTTACTGTTCTTAAAATGAATTTTCTGTTTGAAAATTTTCTAGTCTGAAGATGTTTTTCGGGAAACACTATATTAGCAGATAAAAAAAATTTATAGTTATTATGCTAGATGAAGTTTTGAATCTTTAAAATAGACTTTTTATGCGTAACCTTTTGTCTGACCCTTTAAGACAAGTATAAGAACCAAAAATAGGAAACAGTAAAAGAAAAATCAGGGAAAACCTTAACGCGGCAACAAGTCGTGGCAAAATATATTTTTCTTCTCCTTCTGGGATTCATATATATATATATATTTATTTTTTTTTTTTTTTTTTTTGCTTTCCAAATAGTCCTTATAAATAATTCTATGCAGATCCCAAAAGAATCCATTTTATTATTATTGCTAAAGCTGATTTACGAAGGCGTAAATTTTCTAAGCAGTTTCACAAATACTAAACAATGTGATGCGCAGTTACTAAACAACTTATGGAAAGGGGCCAAACTAAAAGTCGATACACAGCATTCGCTACGAAACGAAGACAGAATGACTACGTGGCATAAGACAACGTGCTATTGAGGTTAAGAAATAAACCTTCCTGAAAAGACTGTAAAGGCAGACTGGGTGCATAGACACTTCAAATTGGATGATTTACTTATACTGAAAGATATTCTTATGCAGAAAAGGAGCCACGATTCCTTGGATAGGAAAGTGAGCACAAAAGCAATCGAAGCGACATAAGCAATACGTTGCTAGCAGGGTATGGAATTTTAAATAGATGATTTTTGTAGAATAAGTCTTGACGGTGCTAAGACAACAGGGTGTATCATCTGCTATAGTCAGCACAAGGGTCACGTGCAGCATCATACTACATGTAGATCACATGATTGACGACCGTCTAAAGGAAATGTTGGCAATTGGATAAGACTGCAATGAAAATGAGTAAGAATCTCTAGTGTAGTGTATACGGCTATTCGGTGGGGTGGTACTTAGTGATAAGGAGAAGGTTCGATATTATTAGTTGAAACGTCATTTTATATCAGGAAAGATAAACCTAATTGAGATTTCAAATATTCACAGCATAAATAATCACTGTCGTAGAAGTTGGTTTTAAAGCGTCTGTTAGCAATGCTACAATATTAGTTGAAGACACTATGATCTTAACAATAAATAATGACTTGAGGCAGAATTAGTATTTACTTTCCGTTCTGTCATGAATCAGCTGATCAGTTTCTGTTAAATGACAAATTTGTTTTTTTTTTTTTTTTTGTTTGTTTTTACTTCGATATTCTGTTTCGTTCGAGAAAGTAAAAAATAGAATTCAACATTAAGTTACTTAAAGTTGTTTGTTAGTGTGACTGCAAAAATGTAAACAAATCCATTTTTTTAAGCTTAACATTAAAATTTTTATTTAATTGAAATGAAAAAGTTAAAAAAAAAACTGATAAAGATTTTACTTTTTAGTACAACTTGCATAAATTTAAAAACAGTTTTCTTTGATATGTGGTTACAGAGGAGCTAGCCAAAATAATAAAAAAACAACAGAACGGTACGGATGGAACTGAACAAAACAGCAATAGAAAATTAAGGCTAATAAGGCCTTAACAAAAATTTACCAGCACCTCACTGCTTCCTATCTAAATGAACAATAGGTGTTGAAAAGCTTATCAAAATACTTATGTTCATCGCAGATATATAAATAATAAATTAAAACAGTCAGCTGAGAAATTTCATTTACTGTTTAATTTATTTGAACTGTACTTGATTTAGAAAAAGTTAAATTACATTTTATTTAAACGAACAAAAAAATTATTAAACCTGTGTCGGAAAATATATATGTAACTCTCCCTCTATCAATTTAAATTTCATCAATCACAATGGGCTGTACTTATGGTTTTAGAGTAGTAAATTTAAAAAGCAATAAAAATCTGTAGCAAGTGAAATTAAAAACTTATTTGGTTCATAATACACAGCTTAAATAGTATTTACATTGTTCCAATACTTGATGGCACAAACAGTAAATATCATAATTTTATTAATGGTTTATTATTTAATAAATTACGGTAGAAGCACAAAAGTTTAACATATTTTATTGATTTTATTCATGACGTTTTACTTCAGAAACTAACATATTTCATTTCACTGCTGGAAACGAAAAAATTTCTAATCTCCGGAAACGTATTTTACCAGAAGTTATTACAGCGAATCACGTTAAAATGCGTTAAAATGTTCCACAAAAATATTTGGCAAAAAATTCTACTGTAAATGCCTCAATACACTAAAGCTAAAAGTTCCATTTAAATAATACCAAAAAAAAACAAGTCAAAGCTTATTTAGAATTTACGCTTAAATTATCTATAAAACGGCTTTTTGACAAGTCAGTTGATGTAAAGAAAATGTTCTGTGAACAGTATCCCAATATTTAAGCTATTAAAAAATAATGTCGCTCTTCAATAGGAGCATGGTGTCGTGTGATTTAAGGCACTAGATATACATACATATGTATGTGTGGTTTTTTTTTTATTCTTCTTTACACTTTCTTGATATTTTAGAAAAAGCTTCATTGGTTTTTGTTTCTGTAAGTGCTATAAAAGAAGGTTATACGAAAGATCATTTATAACAATATCTAGAAAACTCAGCTTCAAGTCAGTCTAGCAAACTCATTTCTAAGGTTAACATATGCTAAGAATGCTGATGACGGATGTAGCGATCCAGAAAATGCTGCACTACATTATCCAAGTGTCACCTTTTTTCTTTAAAATTAACACAAAACTTTAATTTTTTTTTTTAATTTGGAATTAAAACTTAATCCGAACTAATTTATTCATTTGTTTTTTCTGAAAAAATATTGAAACAATCGGAATATATACTCGCAAAATATAAATTTAATGACGTCATTATTTAAAAAGTTTTGAAGGTTTTCCTTTGCCATCAAAAGATTTTTTTTTTTGCACGCTGTTAACAAAAGAAATTTTATATCTATTTATACACTTGAATAGAAGACAACATTAAATTTTTCTATGCTTTAAACAATTTCTCTTCGTTTTTATATTCTTTTATTTCCATTATGATTTTAAGATTTTATAAAATAAAGAGAATTTGTATGTCAAGCAAACTGTGTACGTAGTTATGATGTATGTATGCAGCACAGAACTGACCTTTTAAAAAAGTCAGCTTAAAATCTGAATAAGCAAAATGTTTGATAATTATTTTGTATACATATTTAACTGGTACGAAATACACATTACTAATTTACATTTGAAAATGTACATAAATCTATAATTTATTTTTAAATAAATTATACGATAGATAAAATCTCTACAGCATCTTTTAGTCCACTTAAATACTTTTCACAATAATTCTTGGAAAAACAAACCGACTTCAAAACCAGACAAAATTAAAAACATATATCTTAAGAATTATATTATCTTATGTTTAAAATAGATGCGTCAGGATATTTTATATTTCGCAGAACAAAATATTAATGCTGACACAGTAAAACAAAATTTGTTTAAATTCTAAGGCTTAAGCCCTTTTGATACTTAATCTTTTTTTTTTTTAATTTTTTATGTTTTGAAGAAGAGTGAAAAAGTAATGCGATAGAAAAATTTACTATGTGCAAGGAGGTCGCTATATTAATATAAATACCAAACCGTCAAAATGTTTTCTGATGTTATCGATAAAAAATTTAATGCCTGCCAAGGTACATTTATTTTCCTAGGTAAAAACAATATGGTATTTTATTGTTACTTCGTGAGTGGAAATGTCAAAAATAGATAGAGATAATAAAAGATAATTGCTCCGAAAACAAACGCTCTCTTTGTTCTGCATATGTTTATTGTTGGAGTTTTTTTGAAATTCGTAAACGAAAGTAGTCAAATATAAACAACTTTTGACAGGTCCAACTACAAACCAGCTGAGCGGACGACACTACCTAGTAAAATAAATGTACCTTGTTTTTAACTTAAACCTTAAAAATATTGCTAATTTATCGTTTTAAGTATTAATTTTGCGATATAGTGATTTTTATAAATAAAAACAAATCAACACTTAAAAAACATCAACATAAAAACAAAACAGAAAAAGTTAATTTCTAATTTTAATTAAATAAAATATATAAAATGGAGGATATTATTAAGAATATCGCTTTATTGAATAATCTTAATTCAATATAACACTTCTTCTTCCGATCAAGTTTTTAACCTTTTTCAAATAACTAAATAAAAATTTATTTTTAAATTATTTTCGTTTGTTACTATTTTTGTTTTGAAAAGTCAATGTTCAAATTTTTTTCTCCGTTAAGGAAAAACAAGCCCTATTTTATTTTTGTAAAAAATCGTGCTCTTGTTTTTCTTTGTTCTTGTTTTTACACATATTTAATTATATTTTCTTTTAAACACAATTTTTATACCAAAAAGGGGGCACCCCTTAAGTTTTAAGATTAAGAGTTGTTTTTAAAACGGCACCAATCTGTAAGCACCACTTTTTAAATATATGTATATATATATATATATATATATATATATATAGAGGGGTCCTTATCTTTCTTGGATAACTCAGTCATTACTGTATTGATTTTGCAAATATATATATATATATATATATATATTACTGTATTGATTTTGCAAATATATATATATATATATATTTGCAAAATCAATACAGTAATGACTGAGTTATCCAATAAAGATAAGGATCCCTCTAGACCAGAAAATCTTCGCCTTATCAGTTTATTACCAAACATAGTAAAATTTTTGAAATGTGCATTAATAATACTGTTAACAAATTTTGCAAAAATAAGAACCTCGTAAACGACAAACAATTTGGATTTAAGCATAAACATTCAACAATTAACGCTATTAATAAATTGGTATCCGACATCATTTGCAATTGGAATAAAAAACTGTGCACAGGTGCTTGTTTGATAGATATGGAAAAGGCCTTTGACACTGTTTGGGTTCAAGGTCTGATATGCAAATTACTCGACTACAAATTCCCCTTAAACTTAGTAATATTATTGTATAACATGCTATCAGGTAAATCATTCATTGTGAATTTCAGGAACAAATTTAGCAAAATATTCAATAAGACAAATGACCTCCAGCAAGGCACTGTCAATGCGCCAATTCTTTTTAATATTTTTATCCTCGACTTGATTAACAAAATTGATAATATTATTTCATTTGCGGACGACATAAATATTTTCCATTCTGACAACAAAATCAAAAATTTAAATAAAAGTCTACAAGAAACCTTTAATCTTGTTGAAAAATATACAATAAATTGGCACATGAAAATTAACGTCAAAAAATGTGAAACAATTTTATTTCGTCCATTTGTTGACAAATGTAATAGCAGTATCAAAACCAACTGGAAATCCTTTGCAATAATGTAAAATCTAAATAACAGCAAAATAGAAAACAAAGAAACAGTCAAGTTGCTAGATAAAAGAGTTAAAATTATTATGTATCAATTATTAATTAGGCCCATAATTACTTACTTATATGGAAAAAATACGAGTTTTCGAAAGAAAATGCCTAAGAGCATGCACCTGTATAAATAGATCCCTCCAAAGTAATAACCGAAAATATATTTCAAACTTCTAAAGTTCTAATTAAGATATCCTTATTACTATTAAAATAACTGTTTAACTACTGCAATCTGTTTCCAACAAAAAAATCTATTTTAGAATAATCTTACAACATTATGAAGAAAAAAAGGACAAATTTTCTTTTTATGCTAAAAAATAATATAAAATTATAATCATTTCTTTACTTTTATGGCTTTGGAATTTTTACCTCAAACATCTTAACGTCAGGTGTGAATGATTTTTTTCTTAATATAAAGATGTGCGACTATTTTATTGACAAGAAAGAAGTATTTTCTTTTTTGTAGGGTTTGGCAATAAAAAGCATACATATATGCTTAAACTTGCCCTTATATAAAAATGTCAAAGCTCAAAGGTAACATGACTTTTTTCTTTTCAATCAATTAAGATTGCAATGATTTTTGTTTTTAATACGAACACAGAGGAACACATTTTTATATTTTTTAAACTTTTATGTTAAATTAATTTAATATCATAAATACACGCTGAATTCTCTTAACCGGATGATTAGAAGTACTTAAATTTCATCTATTAGTGGGTCATATCTTTTTCTATTTATTGTCGACAGTAAAGGTTTTACTGCCATCGAAAAGGGCATTTTCTTAAGATGACATTAAAAACAACAAAAGTCAAGATACTGCAAGATAAGAATGGGCCTGCCACAAGAAGGAGTACTATTTTCTATACTCTTAAACAGATGTCAGGATGATGACACTTAAGTTCATACATAAATCTTATATCTTTTCAGGGAAAAACTCTCGACTACAGCAGAACTAAAAAAAAAAAAAAAAACGAAATTTAAAAAAAAAATTTAGCAAAACTAAAATACCTATAGTTCAACAAAAATTACAATTGTAGAGCAAGAAATCAAAATTTAAACACAAAAAGGCTCACGAAATAAAAAACCTATTATTAACAAACTCGCTCTAAAAAGCAGAAAATTTAAAGAAAACTGATTTTTTTTTACCTTTCAGAAGTGTTAGTGTGTTAGTAATTTATGACCATCGTTCTTTCAGATATAGTTTTGAAAGAGGTGTTATTGAAATTAAGCAGCATCAATTTATAAATGGTGGATATATTCGAAAATGGGGACCACATCTATTTTTTTTAGATTGTGTTTTGACTTTGTTTTATTGAAAAACGAAATTTAAAAAAATATATATAAATTACCAAGTAACTGGAATATCACTAAACGATGTAAATTTCACCAGATTTTCACTCACATATCGCCAAAAACATTTAACTTTGCTAAAAATTTGTGTTTGCAATAAAAAAAATTTGAAATTTAATGAAAATCCAAAAATTTAGTACAAAAAAACTTTAGATTTGCAAAATTTTTAAATTTCAGTAGACGATTAAAATTTCAAAAAAATGTCAATTTTCCAAAAAATAATATTCCTTTCAGCGAAATCTCTATTGCACTTATGTTTCAATAGATTCTTTAATGATGAAAAGTGCAGAACAGACCCCAAGGTGAGAAAGAAACAACTCAAGTTCATCCAAAATTATCATTATTGTTATAATTCCTTTTGATAAAGAACAGTTATTTAAAACGAATACAATTTTTCTTATGAAGCGATAGCTTGCAAACAAATCACCGAACTAATAAAAAAAACAAAGCAACGGCGACGGTAAAATATATTTTTAATACCCGATATTATTTTTTCGGTTTCAGTCATAATTTAATTAAATCGGAAAAACCTTACACACTTTGTTTATGTTTAATAAGAATAAAGTTGTGGTTAGAATTTTTAAAACCATAAAACTTCTTTATTGGAACTAAATATTACTAAAAACAAATAAAAATTCTTCATCACAACCATGTACGGCAACTACATTTTTCTCTGAGTGTAAACAGAGAATAAAATTGCAGAAGTCGATATCGATGAAAATTTAAACAAAAATTTAATGTAAACTTCGTTTGATGTCAACTGCCGCGATTTTTACCCAGTTCTTCAGAAATGGTAACGCTCGATACTTTAGCTAAAATAAGAAGTGACAAAAATTACCAAGTTGTTGAAATTAACAGATCTGGACTGCAAAATTAATATTTCCACAAGGTCAATACTGCTGCAATCAATAGAAAACCGTCCGTCACCAGTAAAATTAGTAACAATTCACTGGTCGAAAAAAACTGAAAAAACCATATCACCTAGATGATTCAAACGTTAATGAAAATATTAAAAGTTGCTTTAGACACTAATAATTTTAATTATATTTTAAGGCACATATTTAGTTATTTTATTAAAAGAGAAAATTAATTTAAAAAAAACGATGGACGACTATTATGCCTACATCAAGGTACTGGTGGCAGTTATTGGCCCAAATAAATTCTATATTTCATTCACTTTTAAAGCCAAGGATTTCATTTGCATAAATTACAAAGAACCATCTTTACCCACATTTACCTTTAGAAGTAAGTGCATGCATTTTTCATTATTTTAAATTCTTAAACCAAATTACTTTTTTCCCAAAAAATATTGTTTGAGGACTCTCCAAATTATAAATATTTATTATTTCTTTCTTTCCTTCAACCTCTAAATTTTTTATTTTCTTCGCATAAATTTTTTCCTCTTAGTTTTATTTCTAAAGAAAAAAAAAATAAGAATATAGAATATCAAATAGAATAAATGTTGATATTTCTTTAAAGTTTAACCTAAAAAAACTTAAAAACAGAAAATTTAACAAAAGCATTTCTGCAAACTACTCGCTTATGAAAAAGACGAGAATGAGTGACGAAATAGGCAGTGAGTGCATCAATGGAAAATAGAAAACTTGTATTTTGTTTGAATAACAGAAATAAAAACATTATTTACACGAACACCCAACTTAAGGCAGTGATTCTCTAACTGGAAAAAGGTTAAGTATAAATAAGAGCATAAAAGTAAAAATATTTTATTTTTGATCGTTATGTTGGCTATTTTGAATTTGATTTTAATTTTACTTAAATTACTTTATCGGCAACATAGCAGCCTTTCATTCTGCATACGTTCTATTAGCATCTTTGCTTTACTTATTTCGATCTTGTCTTCAAAATTAAAGCTAAAACCAATTGTCCTCCAGTCTAGGTTCAGGCTTACCTGTGTAATCTGAATAACAAGTCATTAACCACCGACACAGTCCAACAATGAGAACGAAAGTAACCACATGTGATCTGAAGAAATCCTAATGAAACAGACACAAAAACATTACATCGGATGGAAGGGCTAGACTCAGAAGTGATTTGAGCGTATTGAAAGATGTAACTTACTGTTGTCAACTGTTGTCTTTTGTAAGCTCAGTGACACTTGAAGTCTTATTAAGCAAGTCCATAGGTTACTTAAATACAATCTAACAGTCGTAAGCAGATATTGTGACAAACGAAAGGAAATGGCTATGCGGCAACGACCCAGGGCAGAGTTTTATTTTTGTTAGTATACGACAAATTTACGGCTAAATCACTTCAGTTGTGTAAAAAGTTTATACCCTACAATCTCTATCAAAAATAAATGACTATTTCAACGGATATTGATGTTTAGCGCTTTGAAGACATTATCATCGTAAAAAGTAATTACTTTTGTTTTTGAAATGTCTAGAGCATTTATAATTGATTTTTTTTTACCCAATAAATAATTATTTCAGAAAATAAAAGAAAAACAAAAAATAAATATTTTACGTTTTTACATACAGGTTTTTTCATTGCGGATACCACTGCGGCACACACCAGTGGTGAAAGTAAATTATTCACCCTTGTTTTTTACCACGCACATACAAACAAAAACAACAACATTGTTTTTCAGATATGAAGGGTTGTCATATCTTATTATCGTAACAGAATGTAAAAAGCTCGATACAACCAAATATACCTGGGTTTTTTTTTTTTTTTTTGAGAAAAATAAACTTTTAAGCCGTCATATTTTTATTATCACATCAATTACCCCAAATAGACATTTGCATAGCTCTTTTACAGCTTAAAACCAGGATATATCCCTTAAAGACATTAATTTTGTAAATTTTATTGACTGGAATTCATACAGTAGGTTAAAAGCAAGAACGTTC
Source organism: Cistogaster globosa (assembly GCA_937654795.1). NCBI lineage: Eukaryota > Metazoa > Arthropoda > Insecta > Diptera > Tachinidae > Cistogaster > Cistogaster globosa. The sequence goes on from OW569403.1 coordinate 120,059,590, forward strand.
GGCTCACGTGATGGAGACTGAAGCTCTGTCTCAATGTCGCACCATAAGCATTAAGCTTTTTATATTAAAAAAATAGTAGTTTTGGCATGCAACATTATTTTAACTTTAAAGAAGGAAAAAACTTATTTATTCGCAAACAACTTTAGTCCTTAAACTACTGATTCCTTTGCTCTTTTCTACAATACTATCCGACAAACGTTCAGGAGTGTATAATGCATGAGTTACTTATGTAACTATGAAATTTTCATGAAAAGAATGATTTGACTTCATTGCAAAAGTAAATATGATTGAATGCGAGTACGAATTTAATATTTCTTTTTGTTCTCTTATCATTCAACCGAAATCCAAACAATGAAAAAATTCTGTTTTTATGCGTTTAAGCCTCAGTTGAGTTCAATATATTCAGTTCTTGATTTCCTCTCTATTATTGTTCATGTTTTTATTCAAATTTTTTCAAACAAAGAAACCTAAAAATTTTTTTGTGTAATTTTTCAATAGTAATGTGGCACGCGGAAAATGCAAACAAATGTCCACGTTTGGATAATAAATTATTATTTTCACTGCATTACTTGAATAAAAAACTTACAAACACGCACAGAAAAAACAATTTACAACTACTGGCTTATTTTCCGTACACTGCACAGTGGTTTAGAAACAAATTATCTTGGAAATACACAAACAATATTTAAACGGCTGGGCGAACAAAAAATAATGTTCACACGCTGTCAGCAACGAAGTATCCCACCTCAGCAGAGCTTAAGTTCTCCAGAGCTTAATACAGTCGCTAAGTAGGGCAACTCGAATATTTAATTTTTGTGCGCATTTCATTTTTTTGGTTTTTAAACATAATGAAAACAGGTAAAAGCGTACATATACATATGTACATATATAACCACACGTGCATATAAATCAGCATAAGAAATTTTTGACATCCGTTTAGTTTTTCTGTTTAAATAAGCTTTTTTTCGAAAATTCTAAGTTTTGCTTGGGTTGTTTTCCCAGCGAATAAGCAGCAAGTGGTGAAAAGCTCACCAATTTTTCTTACCTCTTTCATCAGAAACACAATCACCTGCAGGAATACAAACGAAAGTTGAAAAAAGATATGGAAAAATTAGAGGCAGGCGCAGTGTTTTGCCTGCTGCCTGAAAGGACTTGGACCGATCTTGCTGATTTTCAATACCAAAATTTGCAAAACTATGTCTGATCGATTGCCGTATTAAAACTTTCTCTATCCCATCTGTTGCCTTAGCAAAGTTAAATTTAACACAAACACGGTCGGACAGGCGGACATAAGTTTAATAAAGATATGTTCAGTGGTCCATGAGATACAAATTTATGTTTAAAATATGTCGTTTTCAAATTACTGTGCAGCGTGTAAGTACTATGTAAAAATTTATGAAAAAATAGCGCACATAAATGCAATCATGGATATTTTGAATAGGGGATGTGCACATTATTCGTAATGGCAACACTTCCGCAAGGTGTGACTTCCACCATATTTCTTTTTTTTTACTGTCCGTAGTGGATGGTTTCAGTGCTTCACATTAAGTCTTTTTACAACGTTTACTGATTTAAACGATTTTTAATGTTATAAATTTTTCTTTTATATGCAATTTTAACATACGCGATGAATGCGTGTAAATTTCACATAAAATACGTGACGGTGGCTTTTATTGGTTTTTTTATGTTTCTGCACATCTGTAAGGCTGAGTGCTTGTAACAAAATAGAACGATTTAATTTCCAAGTAATTTGGGTATAAACGAATTTTGCAATCACATCGAAAACACGTTAGAGCAACATGCTTTTTTTTCAAATCAAATTTCCCATTCTATCGGTTGCATTTACAGATTAAATTTGGTCATGTAATATTGTCATAAATTTTTATAAATTGCAAATTGGTTTAGAATTGTTTCAACTACGAGCGAAAACAAATGCGTGAAATTATTACATATTATTATAATTATTTGTTTAATATATTTATATAAATTTTTTGAAATATGCAAATCGATTTATATTTATTAAGTATTTAAAACGATTATTGCCAAACACAAACAATAATTCAATGCTGTTTAACTTACAAAATATTTAAATTTCCGTCTATTCATTTCAACAATTAGTTATCAACAAAATAAGAAATTAAATTTTATATACAATTGTTCGCATAACCACCTTTATGATTAAACAATAAGCAGGAAATGTAAGGATACAGAAGGTGTTTTTAACTCACACATCACCTGGATGCGTAAACAGAGCGATTAATTTTTCATTGACACATATAAAAGGAGTATTTATTTATTTAAAGGTCACAAAAGCCAATTTATAGACCTTGTAAGGTTTGTTTGTTTTTCGTATTTTGGAAATAATTCAGTGATTATTAACCATTGCACAGTGAAAGATTGAAGTACAAGTTTAAAATTTAGATATTAAAATTGGCCACTTTGTAATTTCAAGAGAACGCGGCTCCTATTTTTATATAATGTTCAAATTATTTTTTATTTATTGATTCTCGTAATTGAAATCTAGAAAAAACTCCTGGACATGTCCTAGAGCTTGCGAGTTTTTTATTTTTTAAAATTAAAAATTTATTTTTTGACAAACTTCTAGTTTGTGTTTTTCTAACAGCAGAAATATATCTTGACCAATTTGCAAAATTTACTGACACATTGTACTTACAAAAAAATTGCTTATTTCTTTTGGAATAATTCTTATAAAAACCGACTTGAAAACAGATTTCAACTGTCTGTTGGTTCAAAATGTGGAAAAAGAGTAAAACAATTTTTTTCATTCTGTGTGTAATTTCTACAATACCCATTTTCAACCCCATAAAGTAGATATATTCCATTTCTGACCTCATAAAAATAGATAGATATTCTGACTTCTTATGCATAGTGAAGTCGATTGAGCGACGTCCGTCTGTCCATCCGCGTTAGTGGTAAAATCAAATTTGCCGACGCCCTAGATCAGCTAGAAAAAAATATATTAGTCGATCAGACATAGTGTCGAAAGAGGAGCTATTGGAAATCAGTTCGGCCCATGTCCTTCGAGGCAACAGGCAAAACACCACACCTACCTCTAATTTTTTCATGTCATTTGGAGCAATAAAGCATGTAATAAAGAAAAAATTAATAAATAAGAAAAAAACACCAAGTAAAAAAATTGGCGCTTGACCGTGTTTTCCGAGTTACGGGGCTCTGAAATTTTGAAAGTTTTTAAAATATCAACATAGATATCATTTTAGAGGTTTTGAAGAGATCTTTCAGAAAATACTTAAACTTTCTAAAAATTCTTAACCCATTAAGAGCCGGTGACATTTTTATGTAAAATTTTATATAGAACATTTCATCAAAAATATTAAACTTTGCTAAAAAATTTTTTTTTTAAATAAAAAATTGGAATTTTTCCTTAAAACTAAAGATTCAAAAAAAAAAACTCTAGAATACCAAAAAATTGGAATTTCATTATCGTTTAAAATTTTACCAAAATAATTATTTTTACGAAAATTTCCCTAAAAATGTTTGGTGAATTTCTTTACTTGCAATAAAAAAATTTAAATTTAATATAAAATCGAATATGCACAAAAAATAAATAAACACTACCAACAATTTAAAAGTTTTCTAAAAACCCTATATTCGCAACAAGAAAAAAACACATTTACACTCTTGAGTCATTTTTTATATTATAATTTTACAAGAGAAGCTGAAAACCAAATATCTGACACCTTCAGCGAACGTTCAGCTTACTAAGAGCCTTCCTTGCCTTTCGCGCTTATATATCAATAGATTCTTTAATGAAGGAGACTGCAGAGCAGACGCCAAGGTGATACATAAGCAATTCAATTTCACCCCAAATATCTTCATTCTTCTATATGTACATATGTGGTTATAAATATATAGTGAAGGGTATATAAGCCGAATATAGCACTATTACTTGTTTTTATATTACTTTTTGCTATTTAAAGCTTATTGATACACAGTTTTTTTTTAAATATTACAAGTTCTTGTACATATTGTCATTTTAATTTAAAAATTTTTATTTATATTACTCAAAATGTTAAAATACGAGTATTCTATAAAAACGTTTTAAGAATATTTCGAAAATTTTTTAAATAAAATAAGTGAGAGTCCTATATTCTTATATACCCTTCACCATCTATGTAAATATAGTTTAGTGAAGTAACTCCAATCAAAAAAGCAAATATTGGGATGACAGGAAATTAAAAATTAAGGAAATACAATTTTAAGTACTACATACATATAATTTTACTTAAGAATGCTATCGGCTCTTAATGAGTTAAGCATTTAAAAAATTTAATATTTCCTGCAAGATCTCTTCAAAAGCTTTAAAATTATACCCATTTTGATATTTAAAAAATTTTAAAATTTTCAGAGGCTCGTAACTCGCAAAATATCGACGAGCTCCATTTTTTTTAATTGATATTTTTCTTATTTTTTAATTCTCAATCGCCTCATATATTATATTTGTTCATTGGAGTTACTTTATTGTTCCAAATGATGTGAAAAATCAGAGGCAGGCGTGGTGTTTTGCCCACTGCCTTGAAGGACATGGAATGACCTTGCTGAATTTACATTTTTTTCTAGCTGATCTAGTGCCTCGCCAAACTTGATTTCAACACTAACACACATTGACATCGCTCAATCGACTTCGCTATGCATGAGAAGTCAGAATGTATGTACTTTATGGGGTCGGAAATGGATATTGTAGAAATTACAAACGGAGTGACAAACTTAAGGCCGTGTCAGATAAAACTTTTGCTTTGCGTTGCGTTGCAAATTCGCTTTGACATTTAAGATAAAATGTATGAACTTATATGAAACATGTCACATAAAGCACTTTTAACGCAAAGCAAAGCGCAAAGTTGGTCAACACTCATCTTTTGGCGCGCTTTGACAATTAGCTGCTATACATTTGTATATTATTTTTTGCAAAATCTAAAGTAAAAGAGGTAAGTATTTTAAAATGTAATTTTTTTATTAAATATTATTCCTTTATTATTTTTGAAAAAGGCTTCTAGTATTAATTTGTAACAAATTATTTTAACTATAGGAAATAGTTTATTTTAATATTCTTATGTATACATGTAGTTATATAAAAATGCTTCATTCATTAAGATTAGGATTAGAACCAATTCCAATATGTCCTCCAATAACATTTTTTAATATTATTTTAATGAAAATATAAAAACTACTATGCACTTTTAACGTAAACAAACAATAATTAAGCGCTGTCAAAGTTTTTATTGTGACATACCTCTTGCGTTTTACACTTTTTTTTCAAAGTTTGAAACGTCACGCAAAGCGAAAAAGTTCTATCTGACACGGCCTTTAGTTATGTATAACCTTTTTTCCACTTTTTGTGGTGAAGGGTATAATAAAATATTTTTACAAAGTTTTTTGATAAATGAAACACATGTACATACTGTGAGCGTCAAAAAAAAGTAAACAGTTGGTTTATCTGCATTAAAGCTTTTATTACAGGAAAGATTTAAGTAGAAATTAAAATGTTTAATAACAGTTTAAGAAGCTTATAAAATAAGAGTTTAATTCAGTATTAACCAAAATTAAAAACTAAACAAAAACAAAAATAATTCACTTCATCTTAAAATACTACTTTTTTTATGCGTCAAAAAAAAAAAAAAATAAACAGAATCTAATAAATAGGCAAGTTAGGAACAGAAACTAAAAATAGCTTAACTTTTAGTATTTGGTTTGTTTTCCATTTGTATCTAGCACCGCTTTAAATCTTCTTGGCATTGATTCCACATGGTTTATCGTAATGTCTGGACATATTTTGTTCCATTTTTCTGTTAAAGTCTTTTTCAAATCGTCATTGTTAGAAATGGATCTTTGTCTGATTTTTCTATCAAGGTGCTCCCATAATTTTTCGATTGGGTTAAGGTCTGGAGACTGAGGTGGGTGATCTAAGGTCTTAGGCGTTCAGTATAAAAACTATTCCTTAACAGTCATCGATGTATGTTTCGGGTCGTTGTCTTGTTGAAAGACTTAGTTGTTAGGAAGTTCTAATCTTTCAACGCTGGAGGCAACGTTTTCTTTCAAAATGTTTAAGTAATTCATTTTATTCATTGTAGACTCAATAAACACTAGATTGCTGACACCAGATGCCGCCATACAGCCCCAGACCATAACAGAACCTCCACCATGTTTGACTGTAGTTGTAATGCACTTTTCATGAAAAGCTTCATTCTTCGAACGCCACATTTTTGGAGGCTTCTTCATTCCAAATATTTCAAATTTGCTCTCATCGGTATATAAAATTTTTTTTTCGAATCTCAAAACCCTTGTTTTTGTACTTTTTTTGTGAATTCTACGATCTTCTGTTGATTTACTTTAGAAATGTTTAGCTTTTTTTGAGGAACTCTGCCGTGTAGTCCATTTTTGTGGAGTTCCCTTCTAACTGTACTGGCAATGACTGATTTTCCAGATGTCTCTGTTATATTTTTTGCTATTTAAACAGCACTTGACACAGGATTTGTCTTAACTTCTCGAACTACTGCTCGTACTTTTGTGCCAGTAAGTCGTTTTGGTTGTCCTGGCCGGGGTAAATCTTCTACTGTGTTATGCTTAACATATTTATCTATAATTTTTTTATAGTGCAATGGTTTCTTCTGACAATTTCTCCAATTTCATGCAAGGATTTATTTTTTTTATGCATACATAATATGATTTTTCTCGTTTTATTGGTCGTTTGCTTAGGCGTTTTTTAAAACTTGTAATGTTTTCTATATTTTTTAACAACTTTAATAGAAAACTTCAAAAACATATTTACTATAACGGCTTACTAGATTAGTATTAGCAGCAGTATTTTAAGATGAAGTGAATTATTTTTGTTTTTGTTTAGTTTTTAATTTTGGTTAATACTGAATTAAACTCTTATTTTATAAACTTCATTTTAATTTCTACTTAAATCTTTCCTGTAATAAAAGCTTTAATGCAGATAAACCAACTGTTTACTTTTTTTTGACGCTGACAGTATGTACTTAAAATCACAAATTGTTTTTTTGTTTTTTTTTTTTTTGTTTTTCTTCTTTTTTACTTTAACATTGCCAAATAACAATAACAATGTCATCAATTTCAAATTTTACAATTGTTCTGCTCGTTGTTTTATTAAATATTATGATGAAAATTCGTCTCGTGTAGACATAGTGTAATATTTCTGTTAAATTTTTGAACTTCGAAAACACTTTAATCAAAGATCTTTCAATTGTAAATAGAGTTTATATGTATGGCGCCATCTTTTGTTTAGTAGTAGTATAATGAATAAAGTTTTAAATTACCATACTTTCTATATAACAAGCTATTTTTAATATTATTTCTAAAATACATTTTAGATAGAAACAAGTTTTTGCTGCTTTAATGGTTTTAAAACAATGCAAAACAAAAACTACAGATGTTTTAAACTTCTGTTTATTTAATATTCACTCCTAAACAAAATATATTTTTAATTTTTATCGTTCTGTATCTATCTACCGGTGTTTTAATATGCGATTAATGTTGCCAGAACGACAAATTTATCCATTTTAGACGGTTTTATAATAATGTTTATACACTAGAGCCCCGATTTGCGTCGTTAATGGGGACCAAAGAAACGCGACGCAAAAAATTTAATCGTTTTTAGCGACGCAAATCGGAAACAAAACGACGCAAATCGAAATAAAAAGGATGTTCATCGGGGTAAAAACGACGCAACTTGAAATTTCGACAACGAAATCGAATTTTTCTAGTTTTTAAAATGCGACGCAAATCGGAACGACGCAAATCGGTACGACGCATTACGGGGCTCTAGAGTATCCTGAAATTCTTTACTTTTACTTATTTATTTATTTATTTTTTTTTTTTTTTTGGAGTGATTTTTTTATATATAATTTAAAAAGTTATACAACTATAGTCTTAGCGCCTATTATTTTTTCTCACATGTTTTTATATCGTCAATTATCAATTGCTTTAAGCATAGCAAATTTTCAATTGAGTTGACAGTTTTTTTGCACCGGCAATGCTGATAATAAGGCAAATTAACACACTTTATAACAGCCCTTCTATAATAAAATTGTATGTGGCATTTTTTCATAATAAAGCAACCCTTATAATTATTTTCCATTTTATATTAAAGTTTTGAAATTTAAAATTTCATATTAGATATTTCTATACAGTTTTTTCTGTAATTTTTTTATGTTTAAAACTTTTTTATTAAAAAAGGAACTAAATATATTACATTAATATTTGTTAAATTTAATTTTGAAAAAGTATTTAAAAACTCGTACGTGTTTTAAAACAAAAAAAAAAAAATAAAAATATGCCTTGGTGTAAATCACATAAAGAAACACAAAAAATGCGAATAAAGTTGGCAATGTTGGCATGGATAAATTAGTAATTGATTCGCATTGCCTTTACCTAATATTCAATTCATGACATAAGACGGAGAATACAATTGGATATTTTAAAAAGACCCAAATATCCGAAAAGTCAAAAAAGTTGTGGCCAAGCAGTTACCTAAACATTATGATTTTACATTCTGGCAACGCTATGTAAAAGATATTGACCCTGAATTTCTTTTGCAGTGAGTATTGGGCATGACAGCAAAACAGAACGAGAGACAAGAGACCTTTCGTATTAAAGAGAGGATATGAGAAAACAGTATTGCCAAAACATTTTAGCTCTATATAAATTATTGGGAAAAACGCAAGGTTTCTGTGTATAGATTAATAAAATAAGCTTTTTGTATCAACAAACAAAATGTGATTAAATCAGGCATAAGATATTTAACCAGCAACAATGCAAACATAATATAAAAAAACATAAAGTTTTACTTAATCATACACACATAATTACTGATGAAGTTAAATTTAAATTAATTTAACTTTTAACACATTAAGCTTTTTAGTTAGTCAAATAAATGAGCAACTCCCAGGTATGGTGGCGATTTGATATTTTTAAGAGACATTAAATAAAACTATAATATAATAACAATATTTTTAACAAAACTATTATAAAATAAGTAAACGGTAAGCCCTATAACATGACAGCAGTACCTTGAGAATTGAAAATATAAAAAACAAAAAATTCTCATAAGTCATAATATATTTTACAAAAAATTTACAGTTTCATTGCCGTTACTATAAAAAAAGATGATAAAATATGAAACTTGTTAATTTTTCCGATATCATTTGAAGCAATTTTAATCACAAAAGATTAATTATAATTAATTAAAGATTAATTTTTATTGTCATTGAAAAAAAATATCTCAAGTATTTGGTAGGTGCTAAATCCTTCAAATTATTTTTACTAAAATTGTGGTTTTAGTACGCAATTGAGTTTTATTTTAAAAATTCTTTAAGTATTTCAACAGATATGTAAATGCATAAAAGATGCAATACAATACAATGAACCAAGATTAGAATAAAGCTAATTATTTGTATAAGTATGACATATATATAAATCGTTTGATAAGAAATAATTTATTAGATTCATTATAAATAATAACATTCTATTTTATTTTAATAGAAATTTAATTTTGTTGTATACAACATAGATCTTATATATAATGCATTAGTTCATCGTTGAACGTCTCAACTATGGAAAAATGTGTTATATTCAGTCTCAGTTCTTAGTATTTCGGTTTAGGTTTGGGTAAATATTATAATTGTTTTACCGTAACACATTTATAATAGATAGTGGTTCAATATTTTTAAACAAATAAATAGTCCGTTTACATTAGGTTCCTTCTTACAGCTCACTTAAATTTTTTTAAAAGCATACTGATGATAAAAACAAGAATTTAATTTACTGTTTTACTTGAAGGAATTTTAAAATTATCAAATCGAAAAATAATATCAATGACAAAAATTTTACTTGCAGTCGTTTTGAAATTAAAGCTGGGGCAAATAACGGAATTCGATATCGATAGAAATTTCAATACAATTTACATGAAAATTTCGATCGATATCGAATGCCATAATTTGCCCTCGGCTGATATTCGATAATAGGTTTTCTTCGAAATTTCTCGTTTTTCAAATCAAACAAGAATCACAAAAATTTTCTAACGTGATAAACTAAAATATTTTAGAGTTTTATTTTATTTTTAATAAATGAAATATTGTTTTTGAATGTTTCTCGTATTCTTAGTTATAAAACATTTATTAGGTAGATAGTTGCAAAAATGCTAATGACGGGATTTAGTGATAAAGAAAGTGCCGCCTTACATCAAGCAGGTATCTAATTTTTCTTGTTTTATTTGGAAAACGTCCTTAAGCATTTATAAATAATTTTCTTTCTTAATAAAACATATCAAAAATTAAAATAAAAAAGAACTTCAGTCAAATTAATAAATTTCTTTGTTATAACAACCTACAATTCAACTATTAATTTAAAAATCAAAGCTGAAAGAGTTTGAAAAATAATTTTATTTTTTAGTTTTAATATAAAAATCTGTAAAACAGATTAGGTTGGTTTACATCTTATGCATGCAACACATCCTTTTCGAGATGTATTTTAATTTAAAGATAATCGTTATTTATTAATTTGAATTATTTTATATAAAGTCCGACAAGCAAAGGCTGCTCTTACACGCGAACGGTTCCGTTCAACGTATTTATGTAACACGAGCAATCAACTCAAATAATTTATTAACTAAGTGCCCCTCATGTAAACTTTTAGCCGATTTAATCGCTTGTGTTACATAAACCGCACATAAATTTTTGTTTTAAATTTTATGCTGTTATTATTTAATGGTAAAATTTTAAAGCTATTGACTTTGTCCTCTTATCTTTAATTTTATTTTTTATATGTATAAATCGTCATCTTAGAGACGTAATAATCTATCTACAAAGCTTCAAAATTAAGTTTTTTATATGTGTATTTTTGGAACATCTAATATTACAAATGCCCAAGTTATTACCAATTTACCAAATAACCTATCAGCAAGAGTAATTTTTTTTTTAATCGAAGTTACATTTGAATTTTTGTTCTTTTCGTTTTAATAAATTTTATTATATATTTTTGTTAGAAGTAAAAAATAAAAAATAATTAAAAAGCAACAAAATGAGTTCCATAATCGAAAATAGTTTTAAGAAAAGCATGAAAGTTCCTAAAAAGGAAAGAAGAAAGAAAACTCGTATGAAAGGAAAGAAATATGAAAGTTTCTTTAAAGGCAAAATCGTTTACAGAAAGCCGAGAGAAATGAAACACAATACACGTCAAAATGTTTTGAAAGGGCTTTGAATAGCATTTGTTTTTTTTTTTTTTCGTTTCGATATTGCAAATAGTTCCAATTTTATAACGTTTTTTCCCTTTTTCGTAAACTTTTAAAAACTGCAGTTATGTTATTTCGTCTTTAAGGTGACGATATATAACCGTAAAAAAATATAATGTCTTATAAGTACCAGAGACAAGAATACTACATATTCACTTTTATTGCTCATTCATATGTTCATTGCTTTTGCAATTCATTTAACTGCCTAAAATGATCAATGCATGTGCTTGTGTTCAACTCTCCATTTGCTTTGACTGTTTTTTTTTTCGCACTACTTTTATTATGCCAACACAAGTTAATCAACCATTTCATTCATGCCATTTAAAATTTTTGAAAACAGCTCGAGACTTTGGTACCTATTCATTGCTAACCATCATGTTTCATAGTATTCACCATGGTATTCATAGTATTCATGCATATATAAAGAAAATAAGAAATGAAAAAATCTATGCTTGCACAAACAAAAACCATAAATTGTGGGTATGTACATACATATATATGTATGTTTATTGTACATACACAGAAATATAGACTGTGTTGCCAATTTAACTGATTTTGTGGTAGGTTAAGCGTTTTTTTTAAACACCAAAAGTATAATAATTTCTTTTAGTTTTTATATTGCTGTTTTTCGGAAGAACAAAATAAAAAGGTAAAATTTTAAACATGTGCCGATTTTTATAATAATTAAATACTTCGCAAACAATCTAATTAACCAATAGTTGAGTTAAATCCAATGAACTAATAGCTAGTCTAAAAGTAATTATCTAATGTGTGTATATTGCGATTTATAAAACAAATTTTTATAAATAAAAAAAATTATTTTTGAATGCTAAATACTAAAATTCTCTTTTATGTGTTTTAATTTAGCTTTTAGTACCCTTCATTCACAGGTATTCACAAATGATTCATGAATACAGCGCGGTATTCATGAATCTTTGTGAATGTTTGTTGTCATTTAGGTAACACATGCAATACACACATCATATTTCATCATACGATCTCTGTGTGAATGTGTTTTCATTCGCTTCATTAGCCTAGTGTGTAGTAATGTCAACAACATTATTTTTGTGTGAATGTATTCAAAGCAATAAAACCAATGCAATTTCTTTTCTCTGATAAGTACATAAAAGCACGTCTCTAAAGCAAACGCTTTTTATTTTTATTTTTTTACTTGCCCTTTAGCAATACATTCTTTTTGCAAACTTTAGTAGTCTGCCTATAACGGTCAAACAGATAAAGCCATATTTGTTAAGTTCATGCCCTCTAAAGAAACACTTTAATTATTCATTTTATACTTATTTTTGTAACGGATATATTTGTACATACTCTATGTAAGTTCTGATTTTTTTTCCTACTTCGGCTAGAAACTAAGGTCGTCTACGTTAGAAAAATGTCGCTATACGAATACCAATTAGTTTTTTAGTTTTTGTACCTTTTCTCACAGCTGACATAGCACTTACACGTAAACAGTGTGCCTAACGCAGTTCAAAATAAGGTCACCTTCGTAAGTGAAGATACCTTCACTATTGGAATACCCTTTATATTTTAGTATTTGTGGTTATAACGACAGGACCCATATTAAAAGCTAAATCAATTTTTAAGGACGCCTACCCCGATAGAGAAGAAAGCGCATTTACTGCAAGCGATGGATAGTTTTCCAAATAAAAACTCGGCATGGAATAAGGTTTTTAAAAATCTGTGGTAAAATACTCTCGAGTGATATTAAAGAGGTCACTCCATTTCTACACAAATTGGATTATTGAAAATTTAAATTTATGATAAAAGCAGATTACTTTTTCGTTGCCTTCCAGATAAAACATTTGTCGCTGCTTGTGAAATAAGTGCTCGAAGATAATAAGTTAAAAAAGAATGTGTTTCTAATTTAATTTTTTTTTTGCTCACGCAAACTAAAACCATTGATTATTGGAAAAGATAAGCAAGAAGTTAGAGAGGTTGGATGCTGACCTAGATTTTTCATGATTGGTTTCACAAAATATTTATCAAAGAAGTAGGTTTAGCATATAACATGCATATATGCATATATTAAGTTCCATATTTTTTATTAATTTTCAATTTTTTTTTTTCGTTCTACAGGTTATCCGATTTGCTGTAGACAATAATTTGGCCCCAAAAGCTCTTCTGCTTGTAGATAACTGTTCCGCTCATACACCAATTAATAAACTTTAAAGTGAGGATGGCAAAATATTTTTTGCCGACAAATATAACCGCAGCTGTTCAGCCAATGGATGAAAATCCTATTAAAATGTCAAAACTTATTTACAGAAGTATATCTCAATTAGTTGGTGATGGTGGTGATATTGATAAGCTTTTAAAATGGCATTCAATCCGAGATGCAATAATATTGTTGAAAAAAGCATGGGATCATATACCTCAGATAGTGTTAAAAAGTTCTTGGTCCAAATTTTAAAATTGGGACTCAAGAAATTACGACAGCGATGATAATTTGCTAATAGCACAATTGGCAATCTTAATTCTTTTGAATGAAATTATGCCAAAAAATCTATAAATGTAAATGAAATCGAGATATGAAATTAAGATGTCTTTATTGACGGATCTGACGCAAAGAATAGTCATGAGGAGGCTTCGGATAGCAGCGATATGTAATACATTTTTAATATTTTTTCTATGCATTTGATGTGTTCAGTTACTTGAATTTTAATAAATAATAACTGTTTTGTGTTAAAAATAAAGCTTACATAAGTAGCTTTAAAAAACATCCAGAAATTCAAACTACCTGGTGCACAAAATGGTTCCAATTTGTAAGATTCCACTGTAGTTTACTAATTGATTTGTACTGAAAATACTAGAGATATAAATATTGGGCATTTTGGTGATTTTTAATTTTCCCTTTTTTTAAATAAAAGCCGGGAAATTGGTAAGCATAACGTTTATACAATGATTATTTAGCAAAACAACAATAACTGTTGCCAGATTTGACAACTATGGATTATTTATCATTAACAATTTGACGGTTTTTACCCGTTTATAAGTTTATTTTAAACTGGACCACCATTAAACAGTTGTTGCAACTTAAGATCAAAGATGAATGCTGCTTGGAGCAGGTAGCTGCTTAGGAACTTAAATTTTTGTTTAATATTTTGACATTTTATTCGCTGAATTTTTACAAATGATATGCCAAGCTGAAGAATAATCAATTAAAAATTTGTTTTGCAACTTTATGTGATTCCATCAGAACCCACTTTTAATTATAATGATAATGCATTTTTAATTTTAGGCATATTATTTTTCTTGTAGTTTAAAATTAATATAAAAAAATTATTCAATATTCTGGTATAAAATTTAATTAAACTTCATGATTCAATTGGTCTTCAATTACAAATGTTTTATTTTCATTTTTGGGACTTAGTAATTTACTATCAATCCATGAAGCAATGTGAACCAAAAGGCAAGTTTATAAAACACTTTTTCATAAAACCAGAGTAATTTTAATTGTAGGCTTGAATAAAGTCATTAAACAATTCGTTAAATGAATTTTGACGACTTTGTGTGAACTTCATCTGGCAACTATAAGCACAACACTCTTTGATTCACGGTAAAATTATTACACATTCTTTAGCTTACCCAGAGTACAATAATGCCAAGAAAACATCATACGTAATTGAGCGGTCAACATGTGAAATCCCACAAAACAAAAACAAACGGCAGCAACAACAACTGAAACAACAAAACACATATAATTGCTGTACACAAATTCACGCACTTGAAGAATTATAGAAACGAGAAAAAATGAAAGTTTCATAATATTTTAAAATAGTATTTTACGTAAATTATTTTAAATCGATTTAATTACTTTGTAACTAGATTACTTTCAAGAATTTCGTACTTACGCGATAAGAAGTGTTTAGTTAGCAAAGCTTAATGCAACAAATCTAAACAATTATTTAAGGCAAACAATTCTCAACGATTTCATATCACAAATTATAAATAAATATTTTAGTATTTTTGATGTATTTATTCCAGTTGTTCCACAAAATGAGTGGATTTGGCGCATTTATTTTTCGATGCGAACAGAGACGTTTTAAATGCTGCCACTTCTAATACTCTCACGGCAGCGTAACGTTATGATGAAAAGGTTTTAAGAAAACTAAGGTGAACTTTTGAATGGCAAAAATACAAAAGCCGCAAAATTGATTTAGGAACTAAATTAATGTGGCTGTGTGTGTATAGAATCTGGAAGGCATATTTGAATGGTGGTTCAGCAGCAGTTGTCGCAGTAGCAGCGAATGTTTCCAAGTCTACACAGTGAGGTAAAGGAATAGGTGTTACCAGCTTAGTTTTTTCAAACCAAAAATGTCTTTTAACCGGAAAACTGTGAAAACTTCATTGCGCTCTTTCTAAATCCTTTAAGACTATATCATGTAAATACTATACGTATTCATGTTGTTTTTTGTTAAACTTTAGTTCGTTAACATGTGTAATTAATTTTTAAAAATTAAAAGCAAATAGAAATATATTTTTGTTTGTTTTAATTAAACATATGGCCATGCTTAAATATCAGAATTAAAGTTAAATTTTAAGCCAAATAATTCTGTCTGAAGGCCCAACTATATAATGCATAAGCTAGCTTGAGCTTATGTCAAAAACCCAACGAAAAGTCTTTTAAATGCTTAGGTAATTCCTTAAAGATTTTTATGTGGCTACAATGTACTTACATAAATTTAAAAAATAATATGCCACAGTTGCACATTCATGTTTAAATCGTACTTTCCCAAAAATATATATATATTTTTAAATAAATAAAACTTGTAAAGAAAAAGGCATCGAAAAAATATATTATATATATTTAATAACATTGATTTAAATAAATGTACTTTCTTTTACTAGTTTTCAATAAAATTCGATAAAAAAAATGGCATGCTTTTTAATGTATTCTTGGCCAAAAGATGCAATGGTGTCACTGATTTAATTTGAAATCAATTAAAAAAAATTATAGCGAATTGTTATAATAAAAACGCATCATTTTCTCTCATATAAACCCTTCTTTTTTTTTACATTTTCTATTAAATTAAAAAAAAATCTTCTTCAATGTCGCTCTCCACTGTAATTTTTTCTTTATTGATTTATGTATGTATACACCAAGCGCAATCAGCTGTTTCTGTACGGAATGTACGATCGGCTTCGTACATTGCTTAAGCAAATGACATTTAACGAAACTTAACGAAAAGTTCTCTCAAGTTCATTATAGTTTACCACATTTGATTTATATGTATTTGCACAGTTGTATAAGTTGGCATAAGCTTGTATATGCACATTATAGTTGGGCCTTTTATAAACATAAGAAAGCATTCTTAAAGTGTAATGAATTGAAAAAAATATTACTTTCTTGCAGCAATTCTGAACTTTGTGAAAGAGAAAGGAGTAAAGAATCATTTTATTTCTCGTTTTCTCACCCACAAAATTAAGAATTGCTGCACGAAAAATTGACGTATCTGAACTAGTTACTTTTCAATAAACGCATTATAAGTTGTCTACTTATTTGAAATAATTTTGTTTTATTTCCACTTATTCTGTTTTAGTTTTATTCTTTTGGCAACACTGCTGGCAATTGTTGGTTGTACAAGTTTTTGTTTTTACATTATAAAATTGTTTTTTATACTACAGTGGAATTTTTTTTTAAAAAAAGCTTTAAAAACATTACACAGCCCAAAATAGTTTTAGTGTGATCCCCAAATTAAAAGGTTTTTATTTAGAAATAACTCTTTAGTTATCAGCATATGATTTTACGCATACCTACATGTATTTGGCAAATTATTTTAAACAGAATTTCTGTTTTAATTGAGTGATAGGGCTATGATAGGGCAACATATTAAACAAGTGAACTGAGCTTTCACATAATCTTTAAAAATTTTGCCGACAACTTCGATCCACTGTGCAGACAGATTTTATTTATAATTTCTTTTTGTGTGCTGGTTTTTCATTTTTGTTTTTTGTTTCTTACAGTCTAATTTGAACCCGTAGTGTTGATTGATGAAATTATTTCTAATTTGCTTTTAAGGACGCGAAATGTATTTTTAGGTTTGTTAACATTACAACAAAAAATATTTCTGTTATAACTTTTTACGTACAGTTACCCAAAAAAACTTGTACACCAAAT
Source organism: Cistogaster globosa (assembly GCA_937654795.1). Taxonomy (NCBI): domain Eukaryota; kingdom Metazoa; phylum Arthropoda; class Insecta; order Diptera; family Tachinidae; genus Cistogaster; species Cistogaster globosa. Next base: position 120,077,010 of record OW569403.1, read on the forward strand.
CAAAATAAATATAAGCGTAAAAATTTTTCCATAAGAAGAAATATATGTTTATTAAAGTGAAATATAAACCTGGGATCCATATTTTAGTAACATGTAGAAAACTATAACTATTTTATATAAAGAAAAAATGCAAAAATAAAAAAATGACATTTTTAGACAAAAAAAAGAACTTGTAGGTACATAGAAAAAACAAAACTTATTATTTTATTGTAGCTGCTTCTTTAACAGCTTGGAGTCTTCTTGGTATAGAATTAACTAGGCAGCAGATTAAATTACATTATTTTTTATAATATTTAAATAATGAATCTTGTTCATAGTCCCCTCTATAAAAACAAGGTTACATACATACGCCGTTTGCGCCCATGGCACCCAAGTCCATTACACTTCCACCTCCTGATTTTAGGGCTTCCTCCACACTGAGCTCCGACCATCTCTGCCAAATATGTTAAATTTCGACTCGACTGTGTTCCAGAAAGCATTGTTTTTGTGTATATATTCATTCGCATAAGCGTTTTTTAACGTTTGATTTTGAAAGAAGAGGTTTCATACCAACAAAGTATCCCTTTTGAATCTTCGCTAATTTTAAGTTCATTAGCTATTAGTTTTACAGCGGAAATTTTTTGGATATTTTTTAACATATTTACAGATTTGTCGTTCAATTTGGACAGTATTTATTTTTTTTTTTTTTTTTGGACGACCAATATTTGGTTTTGAGTATTATTAACACAAATTTATTAGTATTTGTAAAAAAAATTGCGTAACGGAACCATTAGCGACACAAAACGACAAGTGTACAAGTTTTTTTTCCCTTGCGGTGTTGTCAACTTTTTTACTTTTAGAGATCAAATTGTTACGGTTAGTTTTAAAGATACAAATAAACATGCATTTAAAAATAAATAGAATATCTCATAATTAGCGTTTTTTATACAAGTTTTTTTTTTGGTAACTGTATGTAAGTTTATACATATGTATATGTATGTATGTACATATGTACACATAAATAAAATTTAAGTTCAACGATCAAAACACGTATTTTTTGTGGAATTTATAACAAAATTACCTAAATTTTAAATCATTTCCATATATGCAAGCTTTTTGCAATTAAAAGTGTCTCTTGGCTTGTCAACAAAAACTGTTTACAATGAGTTATTTACACCTAATTCTGTTTTGACACGGGTTAAATTTAATACGGTTTAGAAAATGACACTTAAATTTTTTTCCGAAATTCCATATAACACGATTTTATATATTTGGGCTTACTTTTTATTTTGGCCAAATTAATTTTTTCAAAATAATTATGGTCACTTAGAATTACAGTACCGGTTAATATAATAGTAGCAGTTGCAATATTCTAATTCGAAATATGTAAAAATATCAGCTATTTATTGTAATACAGTTTTGAGTGTAAAGAACAGTTACATTTTTTATGCTATCTCAGAGCGTGTGCATTTCTTGTCAAACTTCGTAACTGTTAGTCAGTTATAAAGTTTTTTTTCAACACTCATCATTTCGTGCAGTTATTTAAATAGTACCAGTAGGCTGTTTTAAATTCGTTTTGCAAAATTTTGTGAAAGATAAAGGAAAACGGAACGTAATGCAAGTTTTTTAAAATACTTTACATAAAATTGTGTAACAGCTTTATAAAAATTGTATAATGATGGGTCGCGGAAAGCACTGTTCGCTGGAAAAAAAATTTCGTCCGAGGGTAAATCGTATTCCCAAATCAGGGAATTTCTAGGCTCTTCCAGTTGAATTATAATAAGTGCCCTAAGATATGAGCAAAAACTTAAATTCCGTGGAAGGAAGCGAGCTTTGTCAACCTTAATAGTAAAACGGTTAGTGCAGACGACTAAAGCAAATCCTTTTATGACAACTACGGAGCTCAAAAAAACATTAGATGTGACGGCGAGCGTTGAAACTATTCGCCGCAGATTTTGAGACAACAGCCTCAATGCCTGAAGTCCTCGAAAAGTGATGTTCCTTTCCTTTAAGCATGTTGCAAAACGGATATCAGTTGCTTAAGCACATCTAAATTGGTCAAAGGGAAAGTAAAGAAATGTGCTATGGACTGACAAATCTAAAATTGTTATTTTTGCTGTAAAGGGCTTTAGATGTTTTGTTCGTAGGACACCTAAAAGCGAATATAAGCCACAATTCACATCAAAAACTATAAAACATGGAGGTCATATGGTATGGGGTTGCTTCTCGTATCAAGGTATGGGTCCTATATGTTGGATGAAAATCGTTATGGATGTATTTGTTTATGTAAAAATCCTTGATAAAGTTATGCTGCCGTATACTTCCTACGAAATGCCGTTGGTATGGGTATTCCACCAAGACAGCGACCTCAAACACACCAGCAAAATGGCAAAAAAAATGGTTCACTGATAAATCTATCAATGTACTGGAGTAGCCTGCAAAGTCCCCAGATTTGAACCCTATCAAAAATCTGTGAACGGACATAAAGAAGGGTGTATCTACAATAAAACCAACAAGCGTTAAAGGGCTCTGGGGGCTGTGCGGAAAATTTGGAGTTGCATCAAAGTTGAAAACATTTAGTGGATTTCATTATTTGATTTATTGTAAGAAAGACCTCCAATTTTTGAAAATGAACTGAAGTGCTATTATTTTGACTGTGTAGTCTTTAAGTTTTTTGTTTATATTAATTAGCGTATTTTAAACTGTTAAAAAAAAACCAAATAATTTTCTTATGATATTAAACCATTACATCAAAGAATTTATTATTTCCTTTTAAATTGAAACTACCCAACAGTTAAGCAGATAAAAACGGAGTCATTATAGATTTCTGTGTCGTGCAATTATACTGACCGCAGCTGTATATCCATTGGAACATAAATTATTTTCAACCCGCTGTCTCATTACGAAGAAGCGATTAAGATTCTTAAGCGGTCTATCCACGATGGAAATACTGGCTGTCAAAGTAAAATATGTGTGCTAGACCCTTTAATGTACATATTCTTGATGACCAGTCAATAATACATTTGTTTTTGTGTTGTCATTATCGCACTTTTAGTATTGCGAATATTGTACTAGACCAAAATAAATACATTAAACGTACATACATACCAACAAACACAGCTATTATTTATTATTGTTTAAAACAAATAGAAACAAAATAAAAACTAAAGAAAAAAAATTTATAAATGAAAGAGTTGTAAAAAATTGTTTTTCCTTTTAAACGTCTTCTTCGGAGTTTATTTTTTATTTGTAGCATTATAATAAAATTGCTTATTGTTCTTTTAAATTAATGTCACTAAACTTGATAAATTCTACGATATGTATCTTATTTTCTGACAACCGCACAACTTTAAATCTTTTTTTATGAAAAATTTGTACGTGCTTAAAAAACAAACACCATACACACATCTAAGTGTGACATTTAGCGTGCCAGCATCGTCTGTGTACATATACTAACACATTTTCACAAATACTAGCATAATGCTAGACGAATATTTTGAAAGTGGATAGGCCTCTTTAAGGACAAAAAGTTGTGCTTCTCACGAGATAAAGGACGTCAAATTTTTTTAAATGGTTTTATTGGGTCTACCTCGATTGACAACTGAAATAATTGGGAATGAGTTTGTCTTAACGGGCAATTTAAAGTTGGTAAGTGTTAAGGAAATTACAACCAAACCATATAATGAGGATGAGGCGTTTTATTTAATCTAGTTCGACAGACAACATGTGTCAAAATAGTAAATAATGTAAAAAAGATATTTTTATAATTTATCACTTTATTGGAAAAGAACGTTTCGGTGAAATGAAGGCCCTACACAATGTGTTTAATGTATGGTCACTGAGCTTGAAACTGTAACTGTTATGACGCGTCAACGTATGCTCGGCGTGTGCAGGTAATCAGTTTGTACAGTAAAGAAAATCACACAAGATAGAGGCGTAATTAACAAGTCTTATAACTGTACTAAAAAGAATCTGAGAAACGTTAACCACTGGGTTGATGACCCGAAGCGTCCTTGTCGCAAAGAGTATTTACAAATACGCCAGCGCGTAACGGCCAAAACGTTATTGAGCAAACACTTAACTCAAGTTTTAAAGTTGATGATGCAAACTTTTCCAGTTATCAAGTTTTAAACATCAAGGTAATATTCGTGATTTAAGCCTTCACAACAAAAGACTTTACTCTGAAGTTTCAAAAAGTTAACCCCTTGTTAACAATTATGATAATATTTCCAACTAAAGGCTGCTGGAAATATTTTCCAATACTGTTAATGCGTTTCAAAACAAGTTTGAAAAACTAAGAGTATTGGGTATGATGCTTAAACATACCATATAACTCAACCTGTTCATGTTATGCACTGTAATGCTCAAGAGAAATAACGACAAATTCACCAGCTTCACATCTCGAGCTTGTTCTCCATGACATAATGTTCTTTTACTTAACGAATCATTTTTAAAGCCGCATCATATACCTCAACTTGGAGACTATAAAATATACACGGATGATGTGTATTCATAGAGGTAAGAAATGATATAGAACATAATTTATTAATTAAATTTTTAAAGTCGTTAATATTTGTTTTACTTCTATAAAAAAAAATAAGTAACTTTTAAATCGAACCGGTTTTAACTGGGTGCAGACTCAGATTTGGAAAATGTTTGCAGATAACTTACAAGAAAATAGTATTTTATTATAATCGTGTTCGATTCCTTGATATTCCAAGATATTCTCATGAAATATTTATATTTGAACACACAGATAACAGATTGGTAAAAAATCGTTTAAAATTATTAAAATTTAACCACTAATACCATGATTTAATTTTTATGCCTAACAATCAATAATCTTGATATAAGTTCTATTAAAAAAAAATTATATTTGTAATTAATAGAACCGTTATAAAAGTTAACTCGACCGATTTATATCTTTACTGTTATCATTTTTAATAATTGGAAGAAGCAACAAAATTATTCCAGCACATTATTATGGATACTGAAATATTCGTATATAGTAAGAATAAAAAATCAAAAAAATTATGTTACTTCTAAAAACGAAAGCCCTTTTGACGTTATAAATAAAAATAAATAAGAAATTAATATACAAAAAACAAAGAATAAATCGATATTACAGTTAAAAAAAAACTCGAGGAATTGATGAAACTGGTAAAAAAAAATTAACCAAGTTTGTTAAAAGGTAAGTCCAACTTGAGTAAAAAATTATTATTTCAAATAATAATAATTTTAAAGCGTTTTGCTAAGTTTACATTGGCAAAACGTATAATATTTCTGGATGGGAAGAGAAATGGAAGAAGTTTGAAAAACAAGAAATCAAGAGGAATATTTAGTGCTGAGGTGTTCATCATATGTAATTTCTTATATTCTTATAAGTATCTATTAATATTATATCTAAAATAAAGTTTTATATATTTAATTCACAATAATATTATCAGGTGATTGCCTTCTTTCTCGAATCATTTTTTAAAATAGTTATGAGTACCATATTCATTCAGTCATTTCAACCGAATTTGAGATACTTTGTTGTCAAAACAAATCTCTTTTCTCTGTAACACTATGTCCACACGAGACGAGTTTTCATCATAATGCCTAATAAAACTCCGGCAGAAAAATTGTCAAATTTATATTAATATCAGTTCAAAGAGGTAGACGTTGATGATCTAATATTTAATATTATGATGAATAATTCTTTATTGGTCATTGTGAAGGCAATATGTCCAAATAATTCTGTCTAAATGTTATTTTTTGAACTTTCGGTTGATTTTTATAATAATATTATAATAAAAAATGCCTAAGCTATAATAATTTAAAATTTTTTAAAAAATTATACGTCAAAAATAAAATTACGTATAAAATGACTTTTTATATCATGATGAATTTATTAGTCTTTGAGCTCTGATGGTTATATCATAACAATGATATAATACTAATAAATGAAGTCTACACAGGATGAATTTTCATCATGATATAAATTTGACTTTACCAAGATATAAATTCATCAGGTGTGGACTCCATGTAAAGGAATCAGGCTTGTTCTGAATTCCACACGAAATTTTCACTTTTGTATTTGCAACAATGCTTTGAAGAATATATAGTAAAAATTTCGTATGGATTTCAGAACATGCCTGAATATAAAAAAGATTCCGAATAATAAATTTTCATATTGACAATCGAAAACTTTCAAGAAAAGGTACGTTATATTACTCAAATATTGAATTAAGAATTTTTAAGGACCTGGCGAGAAGGAATTCTTGCGTGAGTGTGTGAGTATGCACATAGATATCGTGGACCATAAAGGCAACGACGCTTCAATGATACTAAAAAAAGAACTCTTGGAAAGCAATTCAAGCTGCTATGACTTCCGCAGGCTAAGACCGGGAAATACCAAAACTCAAGTCGCAATGGGTTTGTATAAAGGTAAGTGCCAGAAATGCTGTTGCAAACATGAAGCGGGCATCTATTGCAACAAGTAATTCCGCGGTCATTCCTGAAATGAGTCCAGAAGACATATAAGTTCAAATATGATTCAGCACGAATTTGAAGAAGATGACATTTTAATCGGATGGTGTAAGACACTGAAAGCCCCATTATTATTGAATATTTAGACAGTGACTTGGGAAAACGTTAAAATGAAGGCGAACAGGATTTTCCAATCGACTTAAAGGAAATCACTTGAAACTTATTTATGTTCTATATCTGTCCTTTGAAATTCTCCGATAAACTAACCGGAACTAAAGAAAAACTTCGTTAAAACTTCATCGCCTTAGTAGTCTTCCTAAAGCGTTATACAAAAACAGCGTAATTTTAGAACGCCAGCATCAAATCGCCAAGGAATCTCTTTACTGCGAAGAAGTAAACAAACTCCTAATAAAACAATTAACAACAGAAATAGAACATTTGGAAAAGATGAACAAAATTAAAGAAACCAACCAAAATGACAAAGACAACCAAATGACAAAACGCCTGTAGCAACTGTAATAATTTTTGTAACTAAACAACCTCACGTAAGTAATTAAAATTTTGAACAATTTTTTAAAAATTATAAAGGCTAATTTAACCCTTTCAATACTGACGGGATAAATGTATCCTACAGATGATTTAATCTGGAACTCACTGAAAAATAATGAGGTACGGTAATATCAATACAAACAGATAATAATCTAAAATCACAAAACTGAATCTGGGTAATAGTTATCCCAACAATAAATTTCAATGGGCCACATATTGCCCAACAGTAAGGTACTCGAATAATAAGTAAGTTGTTTGATTCTAAAAATTAACGAGTTTCGTTCATAAAGAAAGCACCAGATGTCGATAAGATATCTCGTCTGAAGGCAACTTCTTGCCTTTAGAAAAGAGCGAAAAAAAAGCACCTTCAGGAGTTGGGGAAAACACATGCTGCTATAGTAATAAAGAGCAACTTTCGAAAATTCTTTGCGTAGCTTGTAATGTTTTGCTAAATACTATTCCAATTAACATACATTTATATTCATTTCATATATTATACATATGTATATTAAGTTGTTTTCCATATAAATCAATACAGGATTTAATCTTTTATTTGGTATTTTCCTTATTGTTGCTATTAAGACGTTGTCCTGATCATCCTTTGCTTAAACGCGCCCTAAGGAACATTTTTTTAACCATTGTTAACTAACCATATTGGCAAAAAGTTTGTATCCTTAAAAAAACCTTATTATTAAGATTTACTATTTTGGTTCATGCTCGCTTTATCTCACGGGCTCATTGCGACTCGAGTTTCTCTATCGGAGCTTCGTAGGTCATAGCAGGTCGAATTGTTTTCACAAGTTTCTTTTTTTAAATCACTTAATTTGATCTACATATGGTTCGCGATAAATAGTTTCATGTGTTTTTTACGAAGTAAAGTCATCTAATTTTAGTTTCTTAATTAAAATAAAAATTTAATTAAAATAAAAAAAAAAAAATTAAAAAACAAAAAAATAGCAATATACATAGTTAATGTATTTTTTTCGTTTGTTGTTATTTAAAGTTTTAGTATCGGAATATGTAAGGGCTAGATATTAGGTCTGTTTCTTTAATTTTTGGGTAAAGTTCGTGAAAATAAGAGCAAGTATAATTTTCTCTCATAAAGAAACAAAATTGTATAAAAGTACAGAAAGACAAATCCAAATTTTAAAAACAAAATAAAAAGGCAAAGTGTTTCAGCTCGCAAAGAAGCATGTGAGTGATTTCCTGCAATTTTTGCGGACAAATTTATGTATAATTCTCTAGATATGCAGAAGTGTTGTTTTAATTCTTTGTCCGTATATGATGGAACAATTTCATTCAAATTATTTGGAATGCTGTACTTTTTTTGGCATTCAAAAATTTGAAAAAGATCCAACAAAAGTGATTCTCCGAAGTCGGAATCATGTTCAATAAGGTCTAGGATGTCGTCACAATCACAAGAATCACCTAAACTCTCTACCAAATCTGCAACAATTTTTTTAACCCGTCTTCATTTGCCATTACAAATTTTTCTTTTATATGTATAGAATAACTATTTAACTCATTTTTAAATATTATAAATGAATTTCTTTATTTGCTTTTATTTCGTTTACATTTTACAGCTGTTTCACAAATATAAATAACTTGCACGAAGAAAAAGTTTGATCTGTTTCGTGCAAGAAGAAACACTTTATTCTATCAAAAGGGAACGCTTTTCGTGCGAATTGGGATCCCACGGGATCCAAAAGTAGAGTAAACAAATAGACCTATTGTCGGTCACAGGTTGACAACTCTTAATACGTTTTTTGTACTTTTCAGAAGACAGAATAAAAACCGTTATTGCTCCGTTGCTAACCATGTAAGAAGTAAATAAAAAAACAAAATTAGTTAGAGATGTTTATTGTGAAAAGATGCAAAGAAAACGAAGCTATCGAAATTCTTTTTTCAAATAAACCGATTCCATAAACCAATTCCGATTTGATTTTTTTGCGAGTTAAGATGTGTCAACCTGTGACCGGCGATATGTTAACTCCTTTGAGCCTTTTGTTATTTTAATTTTCATTATCTTTATATTTCATTTTCGTATCACTTTTAAAATTATTTAGAAAAAATTCCTCTTTATAATGAATTCTACATTAAAGTTTTTAAATAAAACTCTTGTTCACAGTCGGTAATTTCCAAATTTTTAATTTCTATGCAGATACTTTTTATGCCCATTTTCAATGTGTAGATGAAAATTTTCGATTTGTATATTCTCATACACTAAATAATTTATGATGGATTTTTAAATCGATCCGTTTATCTTTTTTTAACTAATTAATAATGCCTTTCTGCATTCAAAGTATGAATACATGTTTCTTAGTCTGTTAAAATGTTTAAACCAAAAAGTTTTGCTGTTTTTTTTTTTTCAAAAAACATACATTGAATAATTCTGGTCGATGCGCAGTTTCCTGGAGGGACGTTAACAAATATCTAATAATTTGTGTTATACCCTGGCGCTTTAGTTGAGTACCTTCGCAATTTTAAAGTTTATAATAAAAATAATAAATTTATTATGACAATACGAAAATTATAAGGAAAAAATAAAAGTTGAAGAAAGCAATTGTATGTGTTAATAAAAGTAGTCCTGTATGAATTTCCAGAAGCCGGTATTGAATCACATAAGCTTCTATAGATTCCGTTCGGTCTTAGTTAACCGAAGAAAGTATAAAACCACTTATGTTTGTTCACAATATGGCAACATGTCCTGTGACATGGCTGATAATTACAACTAAGCAAATGATGTTACAATTTTGTCGTAGACAGATCCTTAATTTCTGTCTTTAAACTTACATGAAGAATTTCGTTCCTTTCTAAGGTTGTGAAGGACGGCAACTGCAACTACTATATTCTTTGCGATGTATAAATCAACACGAATTCTTTCGAACACGGAACAGAATTTTGACTTTAACTGCCCATTTAAGCACTCAATCTTACTTCTGCTAGCGATATGACTTTTGTTATACCCAAAATTTATTAATTTTAAGAGAAACAATAGATTATTGATTTAATTTTTACAGATACTAATTTTTTTACTGAGTTCTTGCGTATTCTTCAGACGCTATTCAGACCAAATCCTGATGTCGTGTTTCGATTCTCTAGACCGTGCTACAATATCAATTATTTTACAGTCTGCATCGCATACAATCTAATAAATAAAACAATTATTTTTAAAAGAAATAAAAACAAATCGATCCATGTTAAATATAAACAAGAATTGAATTGAACTTACTTGTACGTTCAATAATAAAAAACCTTTTCTGTTAATGTAATGACCAGCCATTTCTGTGTTAACTATTTTTGCTGGACATTTTATCCGAACGTGCGTACAGTCGATAGCTCCAATAACTGTCGGGGGCCTCACTACTTGATAAAATCTCATTATTACCTTAGAGCATTATTACTTAGAAATCTAGTCAAATCGAGAAGCAACATATCAATTTTTTGCAAATGCTTTTAATTATTTCCCGACCGTTTGCTGACACATTCCATGCAGATCCGCTGCAAAATCGTATTTTTGAAATGTCATACATATTTCGCATAGTTTATTTACTATCCAGTATCATGTTCATGAGCGTTTCTTTCCAGAAATCTTAATGTTATTAGTACTTGTAAGTTAACAGAAATTGGTAACCCCCGGTTGTTTTTTGTTTCTTCAATGTTAAGCAAGCTTATCAAAATGCGGATGTAATTTTGTTAAACCTGTATCTTAAAACAAATCCTTTATATACTTTGACCTTTCTTTTTTCACCCAAATCTTTAAGAATTTGAAAATCCTTGACGATATTTTTAAAAGGAAACATTTTTTGTACACCTGTATGAAGTTGAAGTTACTTCTTGAAATTTTAGTTATACATACATTTTTACATACTTTTTTTCTATTTAGCAGTTACAATACAGCTCGAATTCAAGATTTGTTATAAAAAAAAATATTCAAAAATAACTTTTTTATTACAACACAAAAATTTTAAATGACGTTGGCCCATAATCATAGTCATTATTAAAATATACCTTACGAGTTCTACATTATAGTTTTCTTTGAAGTGTACTTTTTGTCTACTATAGACACGTAAAAGCATATTTTAAAGGTAAAAGTCAGTTTTAAGTTTAAAACCAGTTAAATTTGTTTTTAACTGGCTTAGTATCGGCTATATCAAACAAGGATATGACATAAGCTTACGTTTAAAGTAGAAATCCATTCTCTTTAAAATTTGCAAAAATTTTTCTTTGCTTTTATTTTTTTCATTCACCCAAGTCAACAAAATTTATCAGAGCTGGAAAATCTACTTAACTTTATTTTGTTACACATTGTGAGCAAAAATTTCTTTATTTTAGGTGTCACCCAGTTAAAGCTAGTTCAACTTAAAATGTACTTTATTTTTGACTATATTATCAAAAAAGTTAATAGCAAGTTTTAAAATTAAAGCACTTTATAAAAGACACCGACTTTATTGTGTGACTATGATTATGGGCCGTTGTTTTATTCTTTAAAAATAACTTTTTCTATTTTTAAATTTACAGTATGTTTTTACGTTTAAACTTTACTTTTGGCCGTCTTTAGTTGACCAAAAATATATTTTTGTCAAAAGTCTACCTTAGAATTATTAAAGTATACTTTGCTGACACTATGATTATGACCCATAGTATTGAGAATATCTCTTTTCAAGTTTTTATTAATAGACGATCAGTTGTTTTTACTTCTGAGTATAACACGGTGTACAAACAAACTCAAGGTCTGACATAAATTTACTAACTAACACTTTTTATATTTGGCGACTTAAACGCCCATTACACCCATTGGAACTGTGTTTCAAATAACCCCGCTGGTAAAGCGCTTTGTGAACATTGTCCTCTAGCTAATTATTATATAAACTACCCAGACTCTTTCACCAGGTTTGATCAAAATGTTTTACCTGTGCAACCTTCTACAGTAGAAATTTTGCTATCAAATACCGTATATATATTTATCTATACCTTTTTCTGCCTTGGAATCCCGTCCAAATATTTTAAATTCAAATCATGCTCCAATCTCATGTTTTATAAGTGGACATTTTCACTAATACAATCAATCTGATTGGCAAGTCATTATTGACTGCGTAGTGAACAAAATTAGACGCCAAGACATTGATTTAGTGGAAAATAATACTAATAGCGTAGATATAGTGCAAAACCAGGCATTTAATTTTATTCCAATTCGGTAAAAAAAAAACCCATGGCAGGGAGAAATATCTACTACATTTAAAATGTTAAGCATTAAATTCAGGGGTAAATTACAAAAATGTGGGAATTCAAACTATAAATCCCAATTAATTAGAAATGAGTCTTGGTCAAGATTTATTTCTTTGGTGCCTCCCGTCTTAAAAAAGTTTTGGAATCTTAACAAAGCACTTAAAGGCAAGACTTTACCGCTTTCTGATCTGCATGTGAACGGTGACATTAAAAAAAAAAACTAATGTAGAAAAAGCTAATGCAATAGCTGATGCATTTGAAAAATCTCACACCATAACTTTAAGAAGTCCATCAACTTGCCTTGCGGATTACGTAGAATGTCTTAACAATGAGTCCTTGCACAGTGGTAATAATAATTGAAATAAAGTTATATGTATTTTAATTAAAAAATAATAAAGCTCCGGGCTTAGATGAAATTAATGCCATTGTTCTTAAAAACATGCCTAGTTTATTTTGTTAAACATTAAGTAAAATATTTAATATTTGTAAAAGTAATTTCAGTACACAACGCTAGAAAAGATCCTAAAATGCCTACAAGTTACAGACTAAATAGCATTTTAAGCCTATTGGACAAAGTTTTTGAAAAAATCATTCACGATAAAATAGTAGATTTCTCAAACATAAACAGCATCATTATTGACCAACAGTCTGGATTTCGTAAGGAACATTCAACCATTCATCAATTAAGGAGAGTAATTCAATTTATTGAAGATAATAAAAGTTATCACAAAACTATTGGTGTTATCTTTCTTGATATTGAAAGTCATTTGATTCTATCTGGCATGATGGTTTGTTGTTCAAACTAAATAGTTTTAACTCTTCAATTTATTAACAAAAGGTAGTAAAAAGCTTTTTAAATAATCGATCGTTTGTCGTTTGTGTCCATTGGAATAATTCTAGTGAAAGCCAGGTTTACCACAAGGGTCCGTTCTTTCTCCCACGCTTTATTCATTATTACCTCGGATATAAATATTTTCAGAACTCAAGAAGCAGCTTTTTATGCTAACGACAGTGCTTTAATATGTTGCGGCAAGGTATCATACGCAATAGTCAAGAGAATGCAACAGCCAAAAATACTTCAATAAATAGAAAATTAAAGTTAACGATAACAAAATACTAGCTATCATATTTCCAAACAATAAGTCACCAAAACGTATTCCTTTACAAAACTTGTACTCTCAAGGAAATATCATTTCTGATAGTGAAAATATTGAATATTTAAGTATTATCATAGACAAAAAGCTTTTATTTAAATATTATATTAAATACATATGTGACAAGTCACTTAAGTGTGGCTGCGCACTTTATCCTTTACTAAACAGGAGGTCAAGACTAAAAAACAAATTATTGTTATACAAAATGTGTTTCTGACCGATCTTGACTTATGCTTGCCAAGTCTGGTATAGCAAAAATTTAGCAAAGAAGCATCAAGCATCCAGAAAAAAAACCTGAAAATAATACACATACAACCTTCCCCTTAGATTCCACAAAATTTTGAACATAAATTGTTTAGATCATTTGTAAGGGACTTGACGCTGTCATTTATTAATAAATGCAGATCGTCTAATTTTGAAGTTATCAGAAATTTATTAAGCAATCACTAAGATCCTATTGAAAAGAAAGAATCTATGCTTATAATGAAATAATATAATGAAATTTGTTTTTTATTATACCTTTAAAGCTTGTAAAAGGCTTTTTGAAATAAACTTTTTCTTATCACAGAATTTTTGAAAGGTTATATTTAATTTAATAGTTTGTAATTGTTGCAATACTTTAAAGTTAACTCCCATACTATTGTAACTTATATATTTTAAGATGATATTAAATAAAGAAATATACAGGCATGTCACGGAACTCATTTTCCATCAAAAGTGGTTTCAATTCCGTATATTGCTTCTTCAAAAAACTTAAAACGAGAAAAGAATTTCAAAGTATAATTTAATTTTTTTGAAGTTTTGATATTTGCGTTTATTAAATTTACTACTTAGATTGGCCTTGTTGTTTACTTTGGTGTGCAAAGTATTGCCACATTTAAATTAAAAAGTGGAGATTCAATACTCTTCAAGAATAAACAAAATCGATCAGAATCTGAAGAAGGTAAAACAATCTCGATCGGAATTGTTAATACGGAATCGGAATGTGTGAAATACCTGATAACAATAAAAAAATTAAATATATAGTTTATATTCCTTATTCAATATTTAAACAATTAAAACACACTTCGCTCAGCACTTGAAAAAATTTTAATCAATTTTTTCTCATTCGTAAACAAAAAGAAATTATTTTAACAATAATAAATTTTAAACACAGGAAAAACTAATTTAAGCAAAAAATTATCATCAACCGTAGCGCTCCCACCATATGCATTTATTTCTTCATGAATAAAAATCTTGTTTATAAATCAAAATTTATTATCTATAAAATAAAGAATGCAATTTTTTGTTTAGATAATTTTTGTCTTTCTAAATTATTGATAACAATTGGCAGTTTATTCTTGCAAGCAGGCATCTAATAATAACATGTAATTTTAAATTGCTTGTACCATTTTTTTTTTTTGTTTTTTTTTTGCATTAACATTTATAGTAAAAAATCCTTTACTTAAAGCACAATGAAATTTTAGGTTGGTGCAATAGATATTTGGTATTATTCGTATAGTTTTTTAAAAACAAATCCGATTGTATTTCCGATAATGCATATGAAACTTAATGTTGTTTAATCTTTCTGTACAGTAAAAGACTGTCTTTTAGTTCGTCGAAATTATATATGTATGCACATCGACAAGATTTTTGACTGCTGTAAAAGAAAAAACACAAATACTGTATATATAGATTGTTGGTCAAAGTGTCAGAGATTTTTAAAGTATAAATTAATTAGGTATAAAATAAGCCGACGAACTAAAGCTTACCAAACACGAAATAAAGTGTTAGACATCATAGAGGAATTTTGGAGCTGCAAAAAGAGCAATTAAACCTTCTATGTACTAGACTGGCACCCATTAATTTTTTGCTTTTCTTTGAAATCAAGGTGAATAAATTACCAGGTGGTTGCGATCGCGAAATCATTAATTTTTGCAAAACCCCAAGTAGTTAAAACAATCACCTGCGGGAATACTTAGTAATACGTAGCAAATACAATCACCTACAGCAATACAAACAAAAGATAAAAAAGTGAAATAGTTCTGCAAAACCAAACCGGCTGCAATATAGATTTCAGTTATCTATCTACAAGGGTTCAAAGGTTTGGCAACATAAAATAAATTACGTGAAATATTGGGACAACCTTTAATTTCAAAATTTATATTTTATGCTTGCTGTTATTGCGGTTTTATCACTACAGCTCCTTGTTAATTTCAACCGTCTGTCTATAACTGTTTTTATTATACCAGACAAAGTGGCGGACATTCCGTCCAATTTTCAAGTGTTTCAAAAACCACCCTTTAATTTACAAATTCAAATTTTATACTTGCTGTTATAGCGGGCTTAGCAATTTCAACCGTCTGTATACAACTCTTCAAAGAAGAGTTAAAAAAATTAAAAGAACTATTTATGCTTCCTTTAATTTTATAGTAATTGACATTCTGTCGAATTTTCAAAGTCAGTTTATGTCATCTTTCAAGACACCCTTTCAATTTTTAACTTATGTTTGTATTTTTTTACTTGGTGTTTTTAATTTTAAAATAGTGCCTTTCACGGTTCATAATACACGTGAAAATACATGTATGCATGTATGTTGCATGGGGACAATCTGTAAGAATTTCTTAAAAAAAATTTTAATCGGTTAAGAAATGACTGAATTCTGCGGGCACATACATACATATATAAGAAAGGAATATTCAGACGAATTAAAACTAAGAGGCAGGCGTGGTATTTTGCCCGCTTCCTCCAAGGACTTGGGCTGATCTTGCTGACTTTCATGGACTGATCTTGCGAAATTTTTGATACGCATCTAGTCTAATCTAGTGCCTTGACAAAGTTTCAACACTAACACGCTCAATCCATTATAAAAAGAAGAAAAAAGGCATTTAGCATGAAATCCATGTGCATAAACTAATAAAAAATTTATTACCATTTATTTTTACTGACATAAACATAGACTTGATTTTATGACACTTTCAAATTAATGGGAAAAACATCGATTAGTTTTGCATCACGTATACCAAGACGAATCTTATAAGGTGTAGTTATCGGCGAGTTGATACAACAAATCAACTTTTTTGTTCGAGTCCGTGTCAAAAACAAGTGGTTGAGGCGAATAAAATTCTAATTTGCTCTTAAAAACATAAAGCAAACAGTAAAAAAATTAAAACAAGTATGACAATATTAAAAAAAAACCAAACAACACAAAATTTGACAAAACAAAAAAATCCATTTTATATATTTAATAAAAAAAATAGCCTTCAATAAAGAAATAACATAACAAAAACTTTGGAATTTGCTTCATACTGAAACATAAAAACGCATAATATTAATTTTTTTTGTATTTGCGTATATATACATATGTACATACACTCAAGATCAAGGCAAATTGAATACTAGGTAAAATTGATAGCCCAGGTGATCGAATTCGCTTTACAATTTTTCCTAACCAAAGTCAAAAATTGTTGACATTTTGTTGACGCGCCATTTAAAAACACGAAAATTTTTTCGATTTTAAAATCGGGTAAAATTTAATAAATAATTCATTTTTTTAAATAGTGAATGTGCAAATAAACCATTGTGTGATAAGTAACAAGAGTGTGTGTGCCCAATTGTAAACAAAAAAGATTTATTGAAAAGAAAATGTTTTTTTGAGAAACATTTTAAAAAAGGGTTTTTTTTTATTAAAATATATGTATGTGTGTACATTTACAAAAATATTTGAAGAAATATTTTAGAGGTTTGCAAAATAATAAGTGCGGGAGTGGAACTTTGTCCAATATGCCGAAGGACATCAAAGGAAAAATGAAATGAAGTAGAATTTGTTCAGTAAATTTCACTTTCTTCTCTATTTTTTTTTTATATCGTTCATCACTGTTTACTGATACGTACCTAGTACTGATGCGGTTACCTAGTATTAAATTTGCCTTGATTAGGATCGCTCAAAAATTTCATAAAAATTTATTTTTTCATAGCAACACCGTATTTCTTTCCATAGTTTTAAACATGGCGAAATAATACTAGGTGCTCTCGATAGCGAGATTATTTATTTTCGCCGAAACGTTAAGTGTCAAACACCAAATAAAAAAAAAAATTATACAAATTTTTTATTATATGGATATGACATTTCATGTTTTGGCAAAAATTATTGAATTCGCCATTGCGACCACCTAGTATTGATTCGCCTTGGTTTTAAACCTTTTTTGCTGATGATACCACCTGGTTATTATTTCGCCTTGATATATAAATAGATGAATTCATTTTAATATCATTTATTACAAAGTATATCTATACCCAGTACATGGACGTCTACAACAAAAACAATACTGAAACAACAACAGGCAATTTGTTTGTGTAAAAATCTACTGTTGTGTCAAAAAGCAGCTGACCACAATCCAAGGAATGTAAAGTCGCCTAATTCAACCTTTTGTACAATTTTGAAAAGTGATGTTTGATGACAAAAGTGACCTTTATCACGGAACAAAAGTTTAAAAGGAAAATCCTTGTCAATTTTAAATTTCAACAATGTGAAAGCGTTGTTCTAGCATACGTCTATCTGTTCATTTTAAAATGGCAAACCAAACTGACCACAAGGCAAGTGCTGGCAATTTGTAAGTGTGAACACACTTTATATATTTATGGTCCCATACGTAGAGAAGTTGATTTATTACCGTTCGCCCATAGAAATACATAGATTTTTCATTGACATTATTGTGTCGCACCGTCTGTTGTTTTTATTATCATTTATTAGTTAAAGTTGAAATACTATTTTGAATTCAGAAATTGTGGATGATCTTTTTTTCTAACCAAGGGTTCCTCAGACACATTTGTGGCTCCTCCAGCTACAAAACAACATTTCGTTGTCTTTGGCCTGTTCTTAAATGCATAACTGCATTGCAATTGTAATTATAATAAGATGCATCTCAACAGAAGGACTTTCTATCGATAAAGTTATATAAAAAGTTGCAATTTATACAATGTCTAATCTTAAAGTCGAATCTCCTAAAGTCTTTTTATGCAAATTGTTAAAAGAGTAAACATTAAAAGGTTTAAAAATAAAAATAACTGAAAAAAAGATCCGCGTTGCGTTCGTTTCAATTTTTGTTTAAGCGAATTAAAATAAATTATATTTTTACTTAAAATTAAGTTCAATAAGACAAGGTAAAGTAGTGATATGGTTTCGTATTTGTTAACAAATAAAATAAAATACAACAAGATACTAAAATTAAACATTAAGAGTAAACGCATAAGACTAGTTATTATTGCTACAACAATAAATACACAAAGAACACATATCTTGAGCATATTGGAAGTAAAAATCAGCACTAGTCGTTTGTATGATCTCGTATCCAGTCTAAATATTCACTAACTCTAGTATAAACTCCGGGGTAACCAGGTTCGCCACATTTATTTCCAAACGACACAACACCCAATTGAAGCCAATGTGAATCGTAACGCATCATTAATGGGCCCCCAGAATCGCCCTGCATTCAAATTATAATTAGTTAAAATTCTCTAACACGTCAACAATTTAACAAAACTTACCTGACATGCATCTACACCACCGTCCGAATAACCTGCACAGATGAAATTTTCATTTATAGGTTGAAAATAAGAACGATCACAATCGTCATTACGCCAAATTGGCAGTTCCGCTTGTCTTTGAGATGTCGACTCCTTTCCGCCATAAAATGTGGTACCCCAACCCACTACAGTGGCTCTTCTGCCAGGCAACCGTTCTTTTGGTGGCATACGACCTGCTTTTGGCAGACATACCGGTATAACATATTTGGACTTACGAACAGGTTTGTCCAGTACCAAAATAGCAATGTCGTTGTAGAAACCAATTCGGGAAAATCTTTCATGAGCACGCACTTCTTTGACGGCAAATGTAACGGGGGCAGAAGGTTCGGCATCGGTGGAGAGATCAATGTCTCCCAAACGCACAGTGAATTGACGGGCTGCAAAACTATTAAGCAAAATTAGAATTGAATTAAATTTTATAAAACAAAAAATACTAACGGCTTTTGTCTTGAATCTCTAGTACAATGAGCTGCTGTCAGAATATATTTAGAACCGATCAAAGAACCACCACACCAAAACTCTGTGCGCTTAGGTCCGTGCAAGAAAATTGCTGCCATCCAAGGCCATTGCCCATTGGGCGACTCAACACCACCAACGATACGGCCTGTTGAATATTCTTGCTGGCCACATTCTTCTGAATCAACAATACCGTTGATGTCCATTGGTTCCAAACCAGAAGGGCCTAACGGTTCTTCCGTGGTAGTAGTTGTTGTAGTAGTAGATGGTTTACCGTGAGGCCTTAAAACCAAGCTAGGTGAAGAGGGACGGTTTGTGGGTTTTCTAGTTGTAGTTGCTACAGTAGCTGGTGTTCGTGTAGTTAGTCTAAGAGGTCTTTGTGTTGTTAATACTGTTGAAGATTCGAGTAATGGACAGCAAACTCCAGGTACAAAAAGGCTTTTGAAGCATAAAGATTCTCGCAAACTGCTGAGATTTAGCAGTAAAGCTGGGCAGCTGCTCAAGTCTTCACAACGTCCCGGTCTACCACTGGGGGTTTTGCAACGATTTTCTACATCTTTGGCGCTAGATTCATCAGAAGCTTGAGCAAGAGAGTCTGAAAAAGGTCTAGCGGTTGTTAAGGTTGTACTAACGGCAACTGGGGGCCTTAAGGTGTTGGCTGATCCCCCAAAGGTAGTGGCATTGTTTTGTAAATCTTGCAAATGTTTCTTTACATTATTCTTGTTGGTCTTCTTCTTCTTTTTCTTTCTCTTTTTTATTTCCTTATTCTCTGCAAATACTGGCTTACTAATAGGCTCTTCTTGTCTAATTCTCTTGTTGGCTTCTTGAACATCCGCTGGGTTTCTTTCCGGTGTTATGAAATTTTCCACGGTAGGTAAAGTTAATGATTCCAGAGTTTCTTTTTTCGCAGCTTGAGATGTTGGTTCTATTGTTTTATCGGTAGTAGTTGTAGTAGTACCAGAATCAGGTTTGCCATCGTGTCCTCGCACCGTATCGACCAGCAAATGACCTACAGTATTTAAAGCGCCCAATGTTTCTGAGATTCGATGAAATGCTGATTGGGATAATAAGCGTGGAAATGATTCATTGCTACCACTATCACTGTTACTATCACTGCTGCTACTTTCGTCACTTTCTTCATCATAGTATTCGGTAGAACCCTCATAATCATCGGAGTAATCTTCGGCTAGCGAATCAGGCACCGAATCTGATTCAGATTTGAGATATATATTTTGCTTCAAAACCTTATAACGTCCCGCTCGCTTCGTGTTTAACCCAACTTGCTGCTTGGAAAAAGGCGAGTCCGAGTGTGACTGGAAAAAAGACGCTGCCTTAAAAATAGTTATGAATCCAAACTCAATTGTTATGTATGGGTTATTTGTGTGTATTTTGAATAGTTTCATACTTACATTGATCGTTTATTAGGTGACGCGGCTCATAGTCATCGTCATCATTATTAACTGCCGCCAATATTTGCAAAAATACGCCTGATATCAAACCTATAAAAAAGAAAAAATTAAATTGCCATTTCTTATACATGTTATGCTGTGTAAAATAAATGCTTATATTTTTTGTTTAGACTTCATATATTAAGCTAATAAATTTTTGTATAATTAAATATAAGAATAAAATATAATTTTCTGCATGCTTCTCCCTCTCTCCCCCTGTCTTTCTCTTTAACTGGCAGACTCTTAGGTCGTGATCATAGAAAGTTAGAAAACCAATATTAATATTTTACTATTTTTTTTACAGAAAAAATAAATAATAAATTTAAGTACAGATGCCTTTTCAAGAAAAAAAAATAAATTTTCGCTGCTAATTTTTTTAACTGAATTTTTCCTGATTCTAATTATTTAAACCATTAAATATTTCATGCACTAATGAGGGGACAGCTTATCGGTATAGACATTTCGTTTCTGCTTATATACAAACGTATATATGTGTGTAGCTTATCAAATAGAATCATGATGAGAATCGTATTTAATCAAAAATCTAAAAAGCCAACAAAATCAAACAGTTTACTCGTTTTATTTTTTAAAGATTTAAATTTAAAAATTTTTTTGTGTTACTACATGGGAATAGTCTTTTAATTAAAAATATATGCTGATACATCTGTATCAAATGATTTTGAACTGATAATATTTTTATAATAAATTATATGCAAGAATGTAGATAAAAACCAGCTTAGCAGATGAACTCGGTTCAAATTTTAAGCAAAATTAGTCGCATGTTACGGCGGTGGCTGCAAGCCGATCGGTATCACTCTCAGACCTGTATCTGTTACATCGTTCCTTAATATTTGCAAAAATAAATTTTGTAGTATTATCTTTTTCATTCTTTTATAAATCAAAAACATGTAAATGCAATTTTGTTTTCTCTTGTTTTACATTATTAGTAACAACATTTTAGTTAAAAGTCAGTTCTTCGTTACTTCTTTAGATTTGTAACTTAATTTAACAAAAACAAAATATATTAGTATTGGATTAAGATCTCCTAACACTTTTTCATCTCTACCAGAATTTAATTGAACAACAAGCCCGTTATATTAAAACAAAAACACTTTGCTATTTTAGAAGTAACTTTGATTAGTGGAAAGTCTTAAATTTACAACAACAAAAATTTGCTTAGGTATCGAAATTGATCTTTAATAGATCATAACTTCGACTCTTTTTTTTTTAAGAGAAGTAGCACTTCAGGCATTATTACCTATTAAGTTATTATTTTGGTAACCGTGCTACATTCTTTGGGAAAGGGATAGATGAGAGATAAGACAGGTGGTGAAGGAGAGAGATAGAAATTAGTTAGTTATTTTTACTTCACCGGTGAATATGCAATGAAAAACTACCGACGAAGGAGGCTGCACGTTTTCGTGTTAATTCTGAGTATGTATATATACCATTAAACAGAAATAAAAACATTTTTTTTTTGATTGCCGCAGGGGTCGAACCCTAAACAGCCAAGTTTGTAGTCAACGTGTTTACCACTTCGACTACAGCAGCCTCAATTAGTTAGGCAATGTCACAAATATACGGCTTCAGTTCGACCTGTGCGGTGATCGGTTAAGTTCTAAGCGTATAAATTTGAGAAAGGTTAAAAAAATTAAAATAAATTAATAAAAACAAAATGTAAGTGTAATTGTTAACAAGTTATTTATTTATAAATTTAAACAAATATTTTTCAAGGGCTGTAGTAGGGCTGAATTTATTTAAGCTTTTCTATCTTTAAACCTTTCTATTTTAAACTTCTAACATACATAAAATACAGGTATTTAATCCTTCTTAGGGACGTTAAATTGTTATCCATTAGTTGTTTGGATGTAATTGCAATAAACACAATAAAATCTTTGTGTGTGCTTTTCATATCCAACCAGTGTTGCCAGTTTTATTTTAGCTTCCACGCCAAATTGCTTATCGAATATCTTCGAATATCGTCAATATATAATATTTTTTTACTTCTTTTATATTGTTAATATATCATTTCTGTATGAAATATATTTTTTTAATTTTGAGTTTGGTTTAGATAGTAATCAATATGGAAAATAAAACCACTATTTTTGGAACTTTTGTCTGTCTATCTGTCCGTCTGCTCTAGAAAAAATACTTTTTGTTTCGTAAAAACAAGTTATTTCGTAGAAAAAAAAAGAGAATCACACATATGAAGGCACCAACTTTATAGGTACATTGTTACTACATAGAGCAATACATTTTTACCACCGTTTACAGAACTCTACAATAAATATTGGAAATCACATTTTAAAATAAAAAATAACATACATAAACAAATGTAAAAGTTCAATACTTATTAACTATTGTCCAAATTTAAAAAGTACATTAAAACGATGATTACTGTATTAAATGGGACACTATTATTTTAGGTGTTTTACAAGAAGCAGCTCTAGTTTATTATTTATTAAAAATTGCAGTTCTTGTGTAACACCACGTTAACATTATACAATACTGTCATGAAAATAAAAAAATTCATACATATTAGTTGTCATAATGCTGACAATTGCTTCTGTAATGTAGGCGTCCAGACAACAATTATGACAATTTATTTTGAGCAAAAAACCTCACACCTTTGGAAACAAAAAAAATTGTTTCAGCGATTCTTCCTGCCTTCTTCTCATTTCTATTTTTATTTGTACAGAAAATTGTAGTAAATAAAATGATAATATTATTCAAATATCATTTACTTAAAAAAATATAATAAATTTGTCGGAGTACGTCAATTCACTGTCTTATTTGCTGTCTTCAAAATATTCAAAACAGTAATTCAGACAATTGAAAAAGTGTACATGAGATAGTAAAATTTTTTATGCATTGTTACTGTCATGACAGCATTGTCTAATATAAACTGGACATAAGAAAAACAATAATTAATACAGTAGTCACGCCAAATAAAATGTAATTGCTGGCCACTATTATAGCAAATCTTAAAACTTCAAAGTGTTGAAAGATTTACAGTTGTATTATATCTACAAGAAACACAATCGTATTGATAATTAACAATTGTCCCATACAAGAAATCTTTTACTAATAAACATACACAACTGACATTATCATAGGGTATAAGGCTGTATAGCAACCGGCAAGTAGTAAGAACAGAAGTAAATTAAAAAATAAATGTTGTTCACACATAAGAAATTACAATTATAAATTTCTCTTCGTATATTTTTGCCAGTGGCATTTCATAACGTCCAAGGACGTAATGTTCATCAACGTAGAGTCATAACGTCCTTGGATATTATAGATATATTTTATGGTATTCGATGTTAGAAAGATGCAACATTTTTTTAAACTGGGCTGCAGAAAATCTTTAGTAACCGAAGCCGGTATTGGTTACATCCTAGAGGAGAAAATCCTTGCGTCCGGCCGAATACCAAAGAGGAAAAAACGTTTGCACCCTTTAGTTGTTTTAAGTATACGGATTTAATAGTATACAGATTTCTTATACATATAAGGAGTTTGACAGGTAGGCTTTCGGCGAAAATTAATGAATTCGCTATCGATACCACATTATAATTGATTCGCCTTGCTCTGCATTTAAGAAATCAGCGTCAATTTTTTTATATGAGGCAATGCCAGAAGCTCTAAATGTCAAATACCATACAAAAAAATACACATATTTTTATATATGGAGTTTGAAATTTAACGTTTTGATGAAAGTAATTGAATTACAGAAATATTTTAAAATTGCTTGTACTTTATGTAAACATTTTTTAGCTTTTTGTCTGTAAGTACATAAGAATCTCATACTAAAATTTTTCTAGTTTGCAGTGTTAAAATATTTCGCCGAAGAAGCACAAATGATTTATTTAAGAATTTAAGTTATTAGTGTCATTAACATTCGAATCAAGAATCTATATAATCTTTTTAATGCATTACTTTCCAATAAACCTTCCTTAATGGAAGATAAAAGTGTTTTCATTACTCCCTAAGATTTTTAAGCACAATAAAGAATCGGAATGTTTAGTGGTTTTGCTTAAAGCATTAGGAGTTTTAAAATCGTATTTTCTAGTAAAAGACCAATTTTGTTTCTTTTTTGCTGATTTTTTAATTTTTTCTTCGTTTTTCAGTTTTATAAATATTATTCAGCCTTATTACGGTTGTCGTTGTCGTGTCGAAAATCGTACGGTTTTTTAAAATGATATACCTATCTATTACGAAAATCGGTATTATGTGGGTCGCAATCGATTACTAATTTTTTCAAATATTGTCGTTGACGACAAATGATTTTTTTAACTTTTCAAATAAACGCCAAAAATAGAAAATTTGTTTTTAAATTTTTATATTACGCTTATTTAAATTTATTTTTGCATTATGTTCTCCATTTTAAGTATAAAAATGGAGAACAGTTTATTCTGCCGGTCGAGCTTATGGATGAACGTCCAAAACAGCCAGTGACGACGGCCATTACCAAAGGTACGACAACATTGTGGCGGAACATTCACTCTTAGCTAGAGGCTTCAGTTCCAATGTCAATAAAATTGAAACTAAAGAAAGGTGAAATAGAAAACAAAAAAATTAAACATTCAAACTTTCAAACAGAACTGTATACTAGAGTTATGAAATTGTTAAAAGAAATTTAAAAACTGCATATCAAAGGAAGAAAAATTAATTAAATATTTACAAAAGAGAGCCTAAAAAAGAAGATCATAGAGAACATCTTCTAAACCAAACGTCGGATGAAATCGAATAAAAAAAAACGTAAAACTAAAATGGAAGAACTGAAAGGCAGTTTCTACTAGTAATAAAAGTACATTTTATTTTACACTATTATTTACACTATTTATTTTACACTATTTAAGGTTTTTTTCTTAATTTCATACATAAGTTTGCTTTTAATTATTATTGTGTTTTTTTTTTGTTTTGTATTATTATTTTTAACTGTTAACTTATCACATACATAGAAAACTACCGCAAAAACATTAATAACATTTTATTTCTTGGTCTATTTTAAAATATTTACTATCGAGTATTTTACTTAATACCAAAAAACGGAACTTACGACTACGACAACCGCAATAAGGCCAATTAATTTCATTCGCTTCTGTTTTGATAAGACTATGAATTTTTATTTTTACATTTTCGTTAAGCAAAATACGTGTTAATTTTGTTTCACGTCTGAGTGGTAGTTTGCCAGTTAAAGACTGAGTTATAAAGATCCGCCTAGTATGAGTTTAACGCATGCACGAAGGGTCTAATGTTTTGTATGGTTCACTCTTCAATTTAATTTTTTAAACTTGTTACAGCGGATATAAACTAATTTAATAATTAATTTTTTGTTTGCGAAAAGCTTACTCGCGAAAACAATTCCTGATTAACGATTAAAATGCTGCCACTTTTTTCAACTTTTTAAAGTTGTTTAGTCTATCAGGCTCTGTTAACATACATATGTTATAAAAATTTTAAAAATTAAAATTGAGACGAAGAGAAACATATTTGAAAACGAAAAATTGTTAATAAAAATATTTTGCATATAAAAAAATTTAGGAAGAAATATAGAAATGCTACCAGTTTAATTTAAAATTACTATCCGCCACCACTTAATCTTGTGTAAAACTTGCCTAAAAAACCGAGAGTTTAATATTTAAAAAAAATTTGCAAACAGCCTGTGTAAAAAATACTTTATGTAAGTTCAAAATAAGGCCCTATGAAAATGATGTTACTATTAGGACACCTTTAAAATACATTTTTTACTTGTGAAAATAACGTTACTATCGGAATACCCTCCAAATTATTTTATTTATTTTTTTAATAGCAGATAAACTACTCGTAATACATCCTCATAACAAAATCTAAGTGTCTGCTTATACAGTTTAAAAACAAGGTCATACCTGTCAAAGTCATGGCCTCAATGGAAACACCCTTTAATTATAAATTTATTGTTTACAAGTTATTTTTACAGTGAACATATTTGTAGATACTACGGTTGAAAAACTAAAGCCTTATAAGTAAAGATTATGCCAATATTGGTACACCCTTTATTTTTAAATTTTATGTTTTATACTTGTTACTATAGCGCACATAATTTTACTGATGCTGTGCAAATTCGATGTTCAAAATTAACAATATTTTTATGAATTATACGTCTTTTTCGAAGCATTTTTAACTTTAAGTAGTTCTTGTTATAGCAGCTGTAGCTATAAATCTTTAGTGAAAATTTCAAGTCTACCTATTACGGTTCCAGACATAAAACGCTGTGACAGACGGAGAGACATTGTGACGAAAACAAAAAGCTAACGTTCTTACACGTTCTATACGAAAACCTAAAAATATATATTGGTCTATTTTGAGTTTCTTAAAAAAGGTCAACTAACACGTCTAGTACTAAAACATATACCGACCGTCTGGTATTAAATTTAAGGTTCGACATTGTATCATCATTCACGTTGCATAGAAACACGATTTAGATTGATTAGATCATTTATTATTTCTGTATTTATAAACAAATGTTTGTACTTTTAAATTTTTTTTAAATAAGAAATTCGCAAATGATCATGTTTTTAGAAAAAAAAAAGCACTTAAATAAGAATGAAAATACAAACCAAAAAAATGTCATTAAATTGGCAACGGTTGCAATACGAACCCAAGCATAAATATTATGCAGATTATAATGTGATTTTAAGTTTGGTAATAATTAAAGCTTACTAAAAAGTTATTTTAGATTTTTTATATTTTTTCTCGACATTAACTTTTTACATAATTTTTTATGCACTTTCTCTTTAACCGAATATTAAAAAAAAGACAGATGTAAGCATTTAAGCCAACCAGCCAACTTTATAATAGTTTTGACTTTTTACGTTTAATTATACAATTCTCTTTTTTTTTTTTACTTGTTCATGTAATTATTAACTTATTTTAAACCACGAACATTTACTTTTAAGATTTAAAATTTGATAAACTGTTTATCAAAGTTATGAAAATATTTGGAAATTAAAGTTTTTCCTAACAATGGAAATATAAATTAAGCCCTTTGAATTATCAACATTTAAAATTTAATTTACATTTATCTTTGGGAAAGGCGATGCTTCAGTTACTTTCTCAAATAAATAACAGTCGTTTGGTAGTATTTTTACCAACAATATTTCTTGAGTGTAAAAGATAACTTAAAACTTCCAAGAAAACAAAGAGGAAACACATACTATTTTTAGCAAACTAAACAAACGAAAGTGAACATGGTACATAGATATCATCAAAATATGATTTACTTCCTTAACACAAGCTCCATAAAAACTAAAAGTTAACGACGGTAAGCATTTAATTCACAAACAGTTGCAATACTCGTTATGCCTGAAAGAGCAACTTACAAGTTTTTAAAGCAAAAATACAATACGTTAACGTTGCAGATGATAATAATGCTACTGGTCTTAGGAATTTTATTGCATAACTGGAAATTATCCTACCAATAAAATGAATGTTTGAGCAACTAACTCGTTTATTTATTTATTTTTTTTTCGAAAGCACCATCAACAACAAAATTAAACAATATACTTATATCTTCTCATGCGATATATGTACATGTGTATGTCCACCAGTTGTACGGATTGAATTTCCCGTTGGCTGCAGCAGTACGATGACGACGATGTTGTAATGTCCAACAGTGGAAAAACTTGAATTTTTTTTTACTTTTTTTCTATTTAAATAGGAAAATAAGTTTAAGTGTTTATGTGATTATTTCCATGTGATTGCTTTAGTTTATTTCTACAATTGAAAATGTTTTGTAACTGTAAATATGTATTTAAAATTTATCTCTTTAATTAGTTGATTTTTTTTTTTTTGTTTTTGTGTAATTTTTGTGAAAATTGCAAATACAGGTTTCTTTGGCAAAAGCTGAATTGCTTAAAGATACCAAGAAAAAAAATTGTTAACAAAGTAGTTACAAAGCTTCTTTTAAATATATTTTATATTTATATTTTATAATTTTATAAATTTTATAAAATTTGTTAAAACTTAAATTCATTAAGATGCTTTTTTTCTTGTCCTTTTTGTACATTTCTAAATTTATTAGGCCAAGTGAAAATAATCTTAAACGGTAGCGCTTAATTGTCACCACCTTAATTCTCAGAAGTTTTTCTATCATTTCAAAGTGCTTAAAGAGAGGTGTAGGAAAGAAGTTTGCGTTAGTAAATTTAAATTTTACAGTGGTCTTATTATCAACCTTGAGCACCCCTACAACATCACGATTCAAAAACCCATATTTAAACTCATTGAAGAGTTGCAGATCAATCTTATTTTGACGGCACTTCTGGTGGCGTTTATTGCGATGCAGAAGCACATCGGTCGAATAACGTCTTCCACACGATTTGTGTCCACGGTTACCATGAAAGTCCTTGCAGGACCTCAATAATGAGAATATGGAATCTGGGCCTCTCGGCTTGTTTCCATATATCACAGAAAAAAAAGCACTCAATAGGCGGGAGACTTAATTAAAAAAATATTTTTTTAATTACAAAAACATATTTGTTTTTTTGTTTCATAGCAAATGCGAAAAGTAATGTCATCCCCTGGCCCCATGATTAACCTGTCTGATGCTAAACAGGAAAACATAAAAATCGGGCCCAACAGGAGGCACCTTAGGATTTTTTTTTTCGCCCACTACTTTGTCCATTACTCCATTACATTTACACCATTGACTGCAATGCTTACCATACAGATGATAGAGAAGCCTTCCTAGTCTACATATCATTCACACAGAAGCGATTCCTTCAGTCTGATTTTTCATAGAAGTTCTGTCAGATCGAACTGTCAGGATAAAAATATTCCTATAAAAAAAGGTCTTTGAGTTTCGCCACTCTAAAGCATTTAGCTGAATATATTTATTTTGGTATAAATCCTTCTGCCTGATACAAAGACAAGAGTTTTCCAGTTCTCACCACAGAATGAATAGGGCATAGGTAAAGGCGTTCATCTTAAAAGACAGTGGAGCGTTTGTCCATTGATAAATTAATCCACTTGTTGTGTTCAAAATCTTATGGTGTTAAATAGTCTCATTTTTTATTTTATCATTTTAAAAAGTTTGGTAAGGTCGACACGCTATAAATTCATAGTTTAAACTTTTAATCAAAGTTACGAATAAAAATAATAGAATAATACAAACTCGTGGAAATTAAATTCCTCGATATTTTTGTAAATAGGCATTTTACTTGCAAAAGCCATTTGGATGCGAAGATGATGCAAATGAAGTAAAAAATTACACAAATAAACTGGCTCACTGGTAGAAACTCTACACCCAGACTACATTGCAAACCTGTACAACACGATTCGTAAACCTAAATATACAATGGTGCTATGGAATACAGTTATGGGGAACTGTTTAAAAGACACCAAAATAATATTCTTAGAATGATCAGTGCAGTCCCCTGGTACTCATAAATTTCAAACCTTGATAAAGACCTTAACGTTATCGCTGAAAAAATCAAAAAACGTATAAAAGAAATCTTAGAACACACACCAGCCGCATAAATCGCCACATATTAAACGATCGTGGTTACGTTTGACTTAGTAGAAAAAACATTGTTTTCTTGGCCCAAATTTAGAAAGATGAATTTCAACGAGTGCAGTTACTATGATTAAATTCTATTTTGTGTAGCTTTGGCATTACTTGACAAAGTAATATTGTTAAATTAAAGATTTGAACAATTTTTGTTAGTTCACTAATTTTGAAAGCACTCGCAGAAGTCCTGTTGTTTACGAAGTTTTACGGCGGCGTCGGCCGGTACCTTCAATTGTAGCTGTAACAAGCTTTAATAATAAAACTTTATAGAGAAAAAAACAAAGAATAAACCTAAATAAAAAAAAGTCTTAATAAATAAACTCCGGGAGATTAAAAAAAAACATTGCAGCCGTATTATCAATATATTAAACACTTTATGGTCACTTAAGCAAATTAAAAAACTGTACAGATACATATAAATCATGTGTGGCAAACTTAATGTACTTAAGGAAACTTTTCCCTCAGCAAAGTACGAAACCAATCGTAATTTCCGTACGGAAACAGCTGATTATGATTTGTGTTGTACATTCCTACATACAATAAAATTAATTGCAATGGAAATACAGTTCTTAATTAAATAGAAAATTTCTTAATTTCTTGTCAATTTTTTATAAACACAATTTGTGATAAAATGGAATTTTTAATTGTTTTTGATTCGTGTTGCTCATTTATCTAAAAAAAGACTTGCAATTTTTTTTTTTTATTAAATTTATATTAGAAATGAAAGTATTTATGTGAATGCTATTGCATGTATAAAATATGTGCTTCGAATGGCTTTTTGTTTCTAAATTTTGTGTATTTTTTAATAAATACTTTTTTTGCAAAAGTACGACTTAAACACAACGTGCAACGGGAGAATCAGTTACTAAGTTCATGTAAGTACATTAAAGTCATAAACATTTGCCAGGCTTTTCAATAGGTTTTTGACATTTTTTGGCTTTTCTCACTGGAGAGTGGAGCGGTGGTGTCTAAACAAGAATATTTTCGGCGTCGGCTTGTTAAGGAAAAAATATATACAAAAATATATATGTGTATAAATAACTATCTCATAATCAAAAATATATTTTGATACAAGAAATTTTTAGTTGTAGAAAACTAGAAACTTTAATCTTTTCTCAAGATAATTTGTTGTAAAAAATATTCAAGCAGTGCAGCTAAAGTTTCTCGTGCCGAACAGTGGCACATTTGGCGAGAAGACGGTCAAAAATCCGTAACTTTTGATTGGATCGGAATTTTTATATGCGTTTTTTTCAGTTTGATAGGCGGGATTAAACTGTAATTTTTGTTAAAAATCACAAAAGCCGACCGGCAAAAAAAAAAGTTACGAATGGTTTAATATTCGTTACCATTTTTAATTGATTTTTAGTTTAAATAAGAGTTTTGTAACATTAAAAATAATAATTTTTCATATGTCCTATTTTTATTGTTATATGCCAAATTTTGGCCACTTTAATATTTTTAAGCTTAAAAACAACAAGGGCCAAAGGTTGGTTTTTTTTTAACAGCTCTTTGAAATAAAATTTTTTAAAGTTTCAAAAAGATAATATTTTCTTAATAACAAAATGTTATAATGAAAAAATTCTATGCTGGTTAAAATTTTATTTTAATTTAAAATATTCCTATAACAATTTATACAATTTTAAAAACTGATTTACATACATACGTATACTTTCAAATCAAAGAGCCACTATACACTAAGCAATTTTAGTAAAACTTTCTTCTAAATAGCATTGATTTTCGTCTTTTAATAGCCTCCTCTTGTAATTCGACTGTAGTTGTTTTTCAATTCTGTCGAACTTTGGACATATATGGATCTGAAGTACATAACAAAACAGTGATAAGGTCTTCATTAGTACAACACCTAGATATTTTTCTTGTGCTATGTTCGCGAAAGAATCTGTAGTCTTTGTTTCTTTTTTCTTGCGCTTCTTCAGACAGATCTCCATTAACTGACTTTGAGTCAATTTTAAATCCAAAAATAGTGTGAATGCTTCATCTGGAGTAAACGTTTCCTTTTCAATTGGTGTAGGAATGCTTTTTTAAATCGTTTTTGTACGCCTTGGAGTCGCTTAAACTATTTTTTCAATTATTTCAATTTCATTTTTCTTATTTTGCGTTGGTTGAATTTGGTGCAAAAATGATTCCTTAATAATTCTTTGGGATATTTGTTCATTAATATTCTCAAGCTTGCGTCTTGTAGACCTTTCACTATAGTCATCAATTGGTTTTTCTGGTCGACCCTTAATGCCACATTTTTCTACGGCTGTAGATAAGCTTTTAAAAATAAGTTCTTTTGATAGACATTCATGGTAACGTTTATACAGCTTTTCCTTGCATCAAGAGCACTCAGTATACCGTTTTTTTAAATTTGCTGCATAATTTCTGATTTAGTGTTATGTGTTTTAATTTCTTCATAATTCCATATCTTAAAGTAATTATTGTTCAGTATGTGCATCATTATATCGCCTTCATCTTTTTTTTTTTTTTTTAATAAATATCAGCAAGATATTTATAACAGTATTTTGCCATTGTTGAAACTGTATATATAATAATTAAGAATGCCATAATAAACATTTGCATTCACGTATTTTATTTTAGACTTTATTTTTAATTATTTCATTGTTCTGGATTCATAATTCTATGTGATCTTATTGTTTTATAATATATTTGCCATTATCAGCTCTAATGGGTAATCAAAATTTTATTGGATATTTAGATTTTGTAAATGTGATAGGTGCAAATAGTTCATTTGTATATTAGTAGATTCCATCGCAAAAGTTTTAAACGCCATCATTCAAGGAGATTCGGAAAAACTTTGGCTTAACGAAATTTGGCTCTATTAAACACGAAATTTTTGAAGAATTTTGACATTTTTTAAAACAAAAAATTTAAAAACTTTATTTTTGTAGCACTGATAACTAACAAACTGCATAATTAAAAAGCATTTATTTTCATTTGATATCTTTTAAAACAAATAAGTTATAGTAATTTAAAAATTTGAATTTACTAAAAAAAAATTTCATTTCAAGAAAACATTCGAAAAGTCTTTTTTGGATCACCCTATTCAGTGTGTTATAGTTGGAACAGAGTTCTAAATTTTTGCTTCTCGAGGTTCACTAGTATTTACTTTCAAATGAATAAAAAAGCACTAATATCGGTAACCACAAAAAAATGATTTTTGGCCGCCTTCTCATTTTGGCGGTGGCTGTAAGTTAATTATTAACTGATCGATGATTCGCTCTTTGACACAAACTTTGCAGCAAATATGCTATCAAGAGCAAAGTCCGCTATTATTAAATGCAAAATTTAAAAATATATAATTTAATAATGTACATTAATTTCATTATTTAACAGTTATGGCTGAACATCCTCTACCAGTATAATTGTTTTAAATTCCATTTGCATTCCATTGTCGTTGAAATTAAAATCCAACATTCCACGTTTTGGTATTTGGCTTGAACTAACGAATTAAGTTACCAAATCAAAAGAGCTGATTTAAGTATAAAATGATGTTTCAAATTTTAATTCATAAGAGTTTTGAAATGTTTTAGCTGAGCCTTGAAAAAGTAGCAGCGTTAAAAAAACTTTTATTGAATCACACATTTTTTGCCAACATCTCTTAAACGGTGTCATACGTGAATCATTAATCTAAAGTTAAATCATTAAACACACAATTGTAAAAAAAAATTACAGACGGCCCTAATTACATTTGTTCTGCTGCAAAATACATCATTTAGCAATCAATTTATTAGTCCACTTTTTTTCTTAGAAATTAATATTTGAAAAACCTTTTAAACTAATTAAATAAAACGCTTAATGGCATTGAAATGTTATAGTCATACATTAACAAATGTTTACTTGTCACTGATAAATGTGTGTGTGGTTATAATTTATTTTTATTTGCTATAGTTTTGATAATTTGCTATCGTTTTGATAAAAAAAAATAGAAAAAGTCTGAAACGTTTAAACTAGTGGACGAAAATTTAACGTCCTTCTCTATGAATTTAAATCAGTTTTATTTAAATCGATTAACTAGTTTAGAAGTTCCAGAGTTTTATTCTACTTTTTGTATTTCACCCCATTGTGCGTTGTAATCTATTAATTGTTCATCAGAAAGTTAAGTTTTTGTTTTACTTTATATATGTAGATTCATTTAATTTCGTTTTATTAATCAGTGGCCTGGTATTTATTTTCTTTTTTATTTTTTTAATACTGTAAACATTTCTTGTTGCATTTAATTTCCATGCAATTTTTGTTTTGCTTCTTATTTTTTATTATTTCGTGTTTTTTATTTTTTTTTTTTTTAATTTTTTTATTGTTTTCTTTTTTTTTATTTGCATACAAATGACTGTTGTTTTATTTTTTGAGCTGCACAGTAATATTTTACTTTTTCAGTTTCAATTTTTTCTACTTGATTTTGATCTGTTTTTATTTCTTGCTCACTTACATATATTCACTTTTTATTCATGTATTACTTTTTAATTTACTTAAACTGTATCTTACGACTTTACTGGAGAATAACAAAATTAACATGATCTTCCAGAGAATACTTGACCGCTAGTTTCAGGTTTCCGATTCGGTTTACGAGCCTAATTCCTGAGAAGTTCGCTAGAAAATTTCTTGAAATCACTTCAAAAAACACATACATACATAAGTAGACACAGAAGAAGGAACAAAATCGATTCGAATGTTTGAAATTGAAGAACTTTTATTATAATTTAATATTTATTAGTAATAAAATAAACCTTTAATATATTTTTTACGTTCAAAATTAACAACCGATATTTGTTACCAAGGACTAGTTGCACAACTTTCAAGGAACGAAACTTGTTAAGCTCATCAGTACTGAATTCAAAATATTGGTATTTAGAATTATAATTTCGATTCACATTAAAATTAAAATTTAATACGTAATAAAAAAATAGTTTAGTTAAAAACAATAAAGAAAAGTAAAAGTGGTGAAAAACTATAAAATCTTAATGAATTGAAAGTTCCACATTTCTTGAAGGAAAGGAAATTTACAAATAAAAACTATATAAATTTTCGTTTTCATTTTGCAATTAGACGATGTGTAGTACTTTAAAATGGAATGGAAAAATAAGTAACAACAAGAAAGCGAAAAATCAGAAGGAAATATAAGAACGGATTGGTATTTTAAATCACGTATTTAATTATTATCAGGATTTATTTTTTTATTAAAAGTAAAAGCGAATTGCAATAACCCAGTTAGCATTTGGAAGATTGTTGTTACAAAAATCACCAAAGTGAGTCTTTTAAGATTACCCAAGATGACTTAAAAGTGATTAATCAGTTGTGCGCTCAAAAAACTTGATTACAATTCCGACAAACGCAAATAAAAGGAGTTGAATAAAAAATAAAATGCAAAAAAAGTAAATGAACGAAATATAACTGTTTTTAGCATTTATTTGAGTCATATTTAGGGCAACCTTACGATGAAAAAATAATTTTTTGTTTTGATACTGTTATAATGGGATTTTTTTAAATAAGTTTTGCAAATTTATGTTAATAAGCTTGTAGAGTTAAGAAAGGTCAAATAATAAATAAATGTTTAAAAATTCCCGGATGATTTAGTCAAAATTAACGAAGACATTCAACAAGAGAATAGCAAATTAAGACAATACGTAAGTATACATATCATACAATTTGTCAGTCACTTTAATTTATAATCAAATATTTTTACAAAAATGTAATAGCAAAAACTGGTTTATTCGAGCCGCTAAGCGAAATGCGGTTTTAACAAAAGAGAAAAAACTTCCTTACAGCAACAGTTTAAAGTAGTTGCTAAATTCCACTATAATATTTTTAATTACCTAAATTTTATCATAAAAATTATATTTTAAATAAAAAGTATAATTATAAAGTATAAAGTCTAGTAAAAAAATTAGCAAATTGTTATTTACCACATTTTATTTTGAGAAAATGCAATTAGATATGTGCGTAAAATATGACTCAAAGAAAACTAGCATACGGCTAATAATATGGCTAAAAAACGGCTAGAGAAGGTTTCTTATTATAAGTACGATTGAAAAAAA
The DNA here is from genome assembly GCA_937654795.1 of Cistogaster globosa. Taxonomy (NCBI): domain Eukaryota; kingdom Metazoa; phylum Arthropoda; class Insecta; order Diptera; family Tachinidae; genus Cistogaster; species Cistogaster globosa. Next base: position 120,113,461 of record OW569403.1, read on the forward strand.
AACATCGAAAATAAGTCAAAAGCGCGAGTCATAAGGGACTCGTTCAAAAGAGTCGCAGCTAGGGTACAATTTTCTTACGACAAAGCAATCATTTTCGACTCTAAAACGAGCGCATAAACGAGAGTCAAAAAAGACTCGAATATGATCGATAATTTATAAAAATGCTAAGTGAGTAACTACGAATATCATATTCATTTAATGATTATAACCGAATTCCAAAGTCAAAAGTCGATTCTCATAACAAATTTTTTTTCTGTGTAAATGAAAGAAATTGAAATTCAGATTACAATTTATTTTAACGTTACAGATTTCACTGGTTCAAATAAATATGTATAATAATTTTACAAACTAAAGTCTTGTTTGTCTGTGTCCATGGTAAATTCATACTTAATTTTGAAATTTCATTTAATGAAAATTTAATAAAACTCGCTTGTGTCTTAAGTCTTTCGATTGTTGCAAAACATCTGTCAAAAAAAAAAATGGCAAGCGAGCACTTACATGCAGCTAAAAAATTACAACTTAAGTAAACAATAATTTAATGGCTACTTAAAATCATAAAAAATTGTTATTAAAAAATAAAATTTAATATTACACAATATTTTCTTTACTCTGTAAAAAAAAAATATCGCACATAAATACGAAAACAGACATTTAACCGCAAATGGAAGAAGCCTTTAGTTAGCGTATTAAGGTCACAACTCATATACTTTAAGGTGATGTTCCACTTAAGGCAATAACAACAATAATTTTTCTACATAAAAATGTATTCATACATATATTACATACATAATACACACAAACACACATATACAAATATAAACAAACAGACATATGAACATAAATAAATAAAATGAATATTTCAAAGAAAACAAAAAATATCAAGGGAATAGCTAAGCCACAGACACTAAAGCAAATTGAAACTGATCAACAAAAAGACACCAAATGCAAATTGCGCAAGTCACAAAGTGTTACGAAAATTTAAACAAAATTTTTAACAATTTTAACACACAAAAACCCGTTGTTGTAAATAAGAATATAGGGGTGAATCCCAAGCTTATCAAAGATGATATTTTGGAAAAATTTTTATGTTTAGGAGAGAAAGTATTTTTTTGCTTGAAAAAATATAAACTCTTCTTACTTTATGTTCATAAAAATCATTCAAATAATAAAGAAAAATTCTCCTTTATTGTTTCTAATAAACTTAAGTAATATTTTTCGGTATCTCTACAATAAGTCAGCCTTTCACTTATCTCACAGTAACTTTTTTGTTATAACAAATTTTACGAAAAAAAAAAATAAACTTAATAAAAAATAAATATTATCATGAGCATTTAGAGCTCTACTTTTTAAGACATTTTAATTTTCTTCTATCCATTGATATTATTTAATACAATAGTTAATATGCTTAACAAGGTCTGAATACCAGAGTGCTGTACTCCACTTAAATGCACTTTCTTTTTCAGTTGTTATGTGAATCATACTGTTGAAAGCAGAAATATAATGTGTAAAATAATCAAAGATAATTTTGATTTCCATAATATTATATTATAAATAAATTAAAATTTTACTTTTTCGGCTTAAGATTCATTTTTTAATTTAATTTCTAAAAAATAGTAGAAAGCAAAATTATTAACAAAGAAGAAAAATTAGACACTAGCAAAATGACATGCAGCATTTTCTGGATCGCTACATCCTTTATCAGCATTCTTCGCATCTATCTACCTAAAGTTGTGTACATTTAAACATCATCTATTTAATTAATTAATCAGTATTAATTCGATTAGACGAAGTCAATTCACAACTGAAAGCAATTTCCTTATTTATTTAAATATTTATTATTTTCCAATACAAATGACACATAAAAAGACATTACTTTTTTATAACATCGGATGTTCGATACCAAAAAATGATCTAGTGTTTCCGCATAAAAAAGGATTGTTTAACAATTCGGAAAATATTTTAGTTGACTCGCTTGCAATAAAATATAGTTTTGTAATATTCCCACACTAAATAAATTTCAATCTTAACGTTACGCAAGATACACACCAGGATGTTGGATGGAACATGGTTTACATACGATGTACATTTCGAATCAGGTCTAAAATATATATCTCATCGAAAGTAAAACTCAAGTCCAGAGCTGATTTTCTAGGTGCAGGTGGAAAAATGGTTTGTCATAATGTTTGTAATTTCCACAACATTTTAGAATATCAATATGGGTATCATTTAAAAGCTTTTGAAGAAATCTTTCAGGAAATACAAATTTTTTTTTAAATGCTTAACCCCTTAAGAGCCGATGACATTTTTATTCAAGATTATATATCCAACTTAATTTTTTTTCTTTTTTTTTTAATTCTCTGTCACCCAATTTTTTTTTTTTTCTTTTAATTTGAGTTACTTCAATAAACTAGATTTATATAAATGGTGATGGATATACAAAATTCGGCATAGACAAATATTGCACTCTTACTTGTTTTGATTTATGAAATAGCAGTGCCCATGACTTCATCCGTATGTCATTTATTATTTTCTTTAAATTCAAACTTTAATGTATAAATCTGTAAACAGTGTTAAAAATTTTCCATCCAAAAAATAAAATGATAAAATTGAGTGACTTCACATTTTTATATTCTCCTAAGAAATGACTTATTTTTAGGAAACAAAAAGTATTCTATAATTGAACCAAAGTTTCAAGGGACCTCACAAAATTTTATTAAAATCCATCTAACAGTTTTCACGTGATACGAACACAGACAGACAGACAGACAAAAATTCCAAAAATAAGTGTTTTGTTTTCCATTTTGATTACTGTCTATTACTCTGTATTCTAACTTTGGACTCATGGAAGTGATAAAGGCTGAACCAAACGAACTACATCATCTTCTGAATTTATTTTTTTTTACTTATGTAACTTTTCGATAGTTGTGTTTGACATGCTTTTTCTCATTACTAGAGAAACATATTGGGGGAAGGATGTCGGGAATTTGGATCACATGCTTGCAATGAACAAGCACTCCACTTCTAATGTGTAAATAGAGTTGGATACTTTCTGTTAACAATAATCAAATTTGCCCTCTCTCTTACGCGGTTTGATGATTCAAAAAATTACTTTATCAGACCTGCAATCTACATTTAAGACTATTTCTATTTAGCAACACAACTTACCAAAACTTATGAAAAACACTATTAAACGCATTTTCAATGATGTTGTTGTAACGTTGAATTTCTTAACTTTTCTAACCGTTGAAACCCACAAACGTTGTTTTTTCAATTGGAACTCTTGTATTGGAGCTGTTAGTTTGTTGTAAGTTGAAGTACAAACGGAAAAAGAAGAAATTGCGCGATGAATTAAATTGATTTTTGTTTTATTTAACAATTTGTTACGCACTTTTTAGTTGCCTTTCTTTTAGATTTCTTTTAAAAATACCGTGTTATTTTATCAAAAAAAAAAAACACATTTTTTAAATTGAATTAAGTTTGATTTTTTGTTTTGCAGTGTTGTCGTTGTTTGTTAACGGATTTAGTTATTCAATCAAAAAGCTTAAGAAAGACAAAATAAAAACTACGAACAATAAGTTGTAAAGTTGTTAGTGTTAGTGTTAGTTTTATTGTTTTTTTTTTTTGTTATTGGTTTTTTATTCTTGCCTTATAGCCGATAATGTTGATGATTTTATTCAATAGTTGAAATGAAAATGAAAGTGTTAAATTTACTTTTTGTTGTTGATGTTGTTTTTTTTTAATTTTAATATTGCTTTTTCATATTGACACCTGCAATTATTTTGAAATAAAATTGATTTACTTAAATAACAATTTCTTTAAAAAAATTGTATTTTTTAATTTAAATTTCAATTTGTTATAACCGAGAGACTTTTATGTAAAATTTTTGTAAATCACGAAATTATTGCGTTTAATACCAAAAACCTTAAAATTTTTTTGAGATGGTTTGTCACAAGCAACGCAATTTACTTTGTATTGATTTCCTTTTCACTTTGCGTTATATTTTTTAAATGTTTTATTTTATTTTTTTTGTTGTTATTTTTTTATTTTATTAAATATCATATAACAATTTATTAAAATTTATACTAATTATTTTTATATAATTTTCTTTAAATTATCCGCTATGTCTTCCGTAATCGTGCATGGCACGTCTTTGACTGTTTCATGTAAAACAATTTAGTTTTGGCATCAGCTGCGTTTTTGTTCACAAAAATGCTTTTTGCGTATTTTAACTTTAACTCAAACTTCAAAATGAGTTAAAACAAAAAAATTAGTAAATGATTTTCAACAGCTTGAGGATTGTAGCTTTCGTTTTTTTTTCAAGTATTTCTGCAAAGAGTCTGAACAATAAAATACACTACAGCATATTGCTGCACACTCCAATTTACTCTCATGAACTCTCAATTTTTGTTGTAAATTAATATTTTTAAAAATTTTGTATTGATGAATGAATAAATGGAGTGCTTAAAATGTTGTGAGCGGTGCCAGCGTAACAAACTTTTGTGTTTTTATTTTAATTTTAATTTTACTTTTTATTTAGTCTTAATTGTTTATATATATTTTTAAATTTACCATCGTAAATATGCATAGTGCACAGTGGGGCTGAAATGGTATATTATGGAAATAAATTGGCAATTTCTTAACTACCAAAGCTTCGGCTTTTCAAACCTACTAAGAGCAGCGTAAAAGCGTCAAAACTAGGGCAATTCGGACATATAAACTTTAGCTTTTTTAAATCCCAGGCTTAAGATTTTAAGATATATGGGCTAAGTTTAATATATCGTAAAAAAGGAGAGAAAAAATCATTGTTCTCTATTCTTAAATTAACAAGTTCGAGGTGCCCTTATTTAAGGTCCTATTTCGTTGCTTATAAAATATGTAAAGAACTTGCGATATTCCCTTTAAATAACTATAGACATCGTCCTTCTGTGTAGAGGCCATTTAATGACATTTTTGCTACACAATAAACAAAAACTTTGATTTCTTCTTGCACTTTTTACATAATTAAAAAAATAACAGAAAGACTGGAAATTTTCAAAAACTTCCCTTCCTCTTACATTATAAACAAAGTGCTATAAAATTTTGTTAAAAAATAATCTGTATTTATTTTTATAAAAATATTAAAAATTTCAAATTTTATAAAAATTATACCAACTAAGTAGAAGCATATGATTTTACATATGTTTAAATAGGTCAAATATTCGTGGTAGAATTTTTATCATGTCTAAGATAAGGGCTCATCTTCGCAAAAAAAATTTTTTTGGAGATGGATTGATAAACATATTTGTAATGGATTAAAAATATTTCAAATTTATTTTAATTTCCATATCAGTTAGGATGATCTGATTTTTTAAAACTTTAAAAATTAATTATTTGTGATTGCAATTGAAAATTAAAAGAATTGTGGCACTAATAAGAAAATAATATTTCTTAAATTTTGGCAAAAATTTAATTAAATTAATTTTTTTAGCCGCTAAGTTGTAAAAACTAATTAACTAAGGAAAACTTTATCGTATTAAATGGCATCGATTAATTAAACGAATATTTTTTTAAATAAATTCGTGTGATTAGCTATTCAAAAAATTATTTTCGTTAATAAAGAAGGCAAACTTTGTTGATCTAGTTTTGCGGAATACATTTTTCAAGATGACATTAAAATCGACATACAAAAATACAAGGTGTTGATACCTGATTTGGTACCATTATAAAATTGGTAAAATTGGTTGCTTTCATATTTGCTTCTCTATTTTCTCTACGAAATGACATATTTTTACGAAAAAAAATTATTAAATATATAAATGAAGGTTCTAAGGGACCTCCTCACGAAATTGTATTTAAATCCATTTAGCAGTTTGTACGTAATGTGAACACAGACATACAGACAGACAAAAATTCCAAAAATGGCTGTTTTGTATTCCACATCGATTACTATCTACACTAAAATCAAAATGAAAAAAAATATTTCATATCCAGAAATGATTCTGTTACAGTTTTGTTATACGTTTTTATTTCCTTTTAAAAAGTCAATAAAGAAGTGGAGTTTTCAAAGTCGAATCTTTTTTACAAGAGAGCAGAATTTCGTATAAGCTCAAATATAAGTTTTAAGTAACTCGTTTTTCTTTTTATAAAATCCTCAATCAAAAAGTTTTTTGGTAATACAAATAAGTTTCATATAAATATAATCGAGAATTAACACATCGCTAAAAATGATACAGCTGTCAGTGCAACAATTTTTTTCTTGGCTAAGGCGGCCTAAGGAAACTAACGATAATAGATTTGTTTAGTAACTTTATTAGCAAAAACTATAACACACTGCATTAAATACTTCATCACTGGTTTGCTTAATTTTAATTTAAAAAAAACACCTACAAAGCTAGAAGATTCTAAACCCAATTTCTTTTGTTTTGAACATCTTTGTTGTACATTCTCTAATGTGAATTAAAGAAAAATAACAAAATAATATACTGTTTACATTCTTTTAATTGGCAAATACTTGTTTTTTCTTTAATGTTACAAAATGTTTTTTTGTCAAAAAAAGAAAAAAAAGTAAAAAACAGCTGTTTAACTAATTCTTGCAAGTAAAAATTTTACCATCCCCTCTTCTTGCAAGTTTTTTGATTACTTAACTTTCTAGTTACAATTAGTAACAATTTATAGAGGAAAATAGTAAATTGGTAATAGTTTTAATTAGTTTAAATATCAAGACTACACGAATGGAAACTGAAATTACTGCTTCCTGCATCTTACCACTTGAATGCCAGCAACTTTTTTGTTTTAAATCTGGAAGAAAAAGATTAAAGTTTTCCAGACGTAACTCCACTGTAAACTTATAATTATTACTTAGCAACTCTCAGCCTTTTTCTTTTACACAATTAAAGTGAGAGTAAAATAAAAAATGTCGATTAAAGATAACAAACCATGAAAAAAAATTTAAAAAAATTAAAAAAATGCATTTCATTGTTTTACTTCATCACATTCCATTTTCTTGTGTTTTAAGTTTATACTTCAGTATTTTTTTTTTTTTGTGTTCAGTATTAACTTCTTTTATTAACAACAATAGTATGTGTTATAATTTTTTCCAGTTTCAAATAAAACTAACATTAGAAAATTGCCTATTTGTTTTAAAGTAGGAATTTCTCGCTTATTTAAATACAATAAATACGACAACAATATACACTGGTTTTTGTGATCACAAATAAATAAATAAATTAGAGAAAATTTAAATATACCAATCGATCCGACATGGTTTCGAAAACTTTGCTCAACAAGATCGGTCCATTAACTTCGGGCCAGCAGGCAATACACTTGCGTGTATCGTATCCATATCATTTTGAACATTGAAGTTACTTCAATCAAAAAAACAAAAATATGGGGCGAAAATTAAAAGAAAAGAAAACTCGTCAAGTGAAAAAAATGGCGCTCCTTCATATTTTCGAATTATGGGTGTTTTAAATTTTTTATATGAAAGTAAGATTGTGCACCATATTTTTAAGACATTAATTTGGGTATCATTTAAAAGCTTTTGAATACTAAAATTTTAAAAAATGTTCAACCCATTAAGAGCCGATGACATTTTTATGTACGATTTTATACAAAGCTTAATTGTTTTATTATTTTTTAATTCTGTCACTCCAATATTTGTTTTTTTTTTTTTTATTGGAGTTACTCTGCTAAACTAGATTTACAAACTTGGTGAAGGTTATATAAGATTCGGCGTAGCCGAATATATCACTGTTTCTTGTTGGTGTTTGTTGTCTTTGTGTTCACGGTCGTCAATGACGCATTTTTTATATTTTCTATTTAAATACACACACTTACATTCATAAATGTGTATAAATTTACATATGCATTTTGCATTTTAATATTCATTAATTTGTACATGTTTGTGCATATTAAAATTTTCCATTTAATATTTCAACTTGTCTTAATTTTTTGTTTATTTTTTTTTTAATAAAAAAAATTGACAGTAATCCTGAGTTAATTTTAACATTTAAAAAGTCGCCGGCAGTTAGTAAGCTGTAGGCTTCTAGTAGATATGCTACACAAAAAAGAGATTTTATTGGGAAAAAACAAAGATTTCATTAATTTCATGAACTGCCGCACTCAAAAAAAAAAAAATATTACCAAACCGTCCACACCCAGGACTGTAGAGTCATGAAGCCAAAAGTATGACAAAAAACTTCAAAACCTTGATAATTTTGTCCCAATTCTTGGTATTAAATAAAACAAGGCTATGCCGAATCTTTTACATAAAAATACCATCGGCTTTTAATGGGTTAAGCATTACTTAGAAAATTTTAATATTTCCTAAAAAATCTCTTCAAAAACTTTTACACGCTACCCACCGTTGATATCTTAACAAATATGGTGCACAATGGTACTTTTCTATGAAAAATTCAGAAGCCCATAACTCCATACATTTATTTTTTGATTGGAGTTACTTAATTGTTACAAATGATATAGAAAAATTAGAGGCAGTCGTGGCGTTTTGCTTGATGCCTCGACGGACATGGACCGAACTGATTTCCAATAGCTCCTCTTTCGACACTATGTCTGATCGAATACCAATAAAAATAAATACATAAATAATAAGTTAAAAAACAATGTTCCCAGAAATATACAAATATGTGTTTTAAAAAATAACTTCATTTTCCTCCTACGATATTTAGTAAACATATTAAAAAAATTTTCATTGAAATTGGCTTGGCAAAATATTTTTATGTCTGACAAAACTTTTAATTTAGGTTTAGCGCAATTTTAACAAATTCACACTATTAAAAAGCATTTAAATTTTCAATTGAAAACAAGCCTTTTGAACTGCATTGAACCATTTACAGACAACACAAAAAAACGAAAATTTCATAACAAACAAACAAAAAGCAAAACGGCACCCTACTTTAGAAATAGTAAAAAAAAAATAGTTATTCGATTAACGAATTATATAAATAATTAATATCCAAAAGAAACATAAACTAATCAGAGTGTTATAGTAAACATGTATCGATAATGTTATCGTATATCGTATATTAAAATAAAACTTTTAACTGAAAACTATTTCTAAATAATATTCAAGCAACATAAAATTCTACCCAAAATTGGAACGATTACACATTCAACTGATTTTTATTTTGAGCTTTAAAGTTAGACCCAGCTGTGGCTTCAATAAACTTGTGTAAAATTATATAAAACTTAGTTGAAATTGTTAAGTTTTATAAAATTTTTCAATGAAAATAACAACAAAAAATTTAAACTGTTACTGATTTATCGACGATACTTCGTGGTTGCCGATATATGGTTATCGGTTATGTTTATTATTGTCGATACAACAATACTTTATAAATTTCGAAATAATAATATAGAAATCATACGATAAAAATCAGGAATTGTTAACATCTAATTCCATCGGTCGAAAATTTTCTTATTAAGTTACTTAACCTCGAGGTAGCTCTGCAATCTTAAACTATTGCATACACATTGTTTAAATTCTGAAAAGCCTACGAATACTGGAACTTGGAGCGCTTATAATAAACATATATTAAAGAGTTCAAAAAAGTTTAGCCTTTTGTCAGTTTTAAGCTGTAATTCTACTAAAACGAAATTGAGATGTATGGAGACTTGTTTTCTTGCGCAACATCGTTATGCCCAAACTTAAAAAATATGGCTCAACAGTACACTAGTATTTAAATGAGTTTTGTCTCATCTGAAATATTATTTTCAACTACAGGTCTTATTAAATCAGGCTTGCGAAATGGCTAGAACAGAATACTACGCTTCTTATGCATTAAAGATATTCGCGATAGCAGGCTACCGACTGAAATCTGTCAAAAATAGAATAGAATAGAATAGAATAGAATGTCAAATATGTGACACTGAATATTCTGACAGTAACAAAGGTAACAAAGTTGTTGTTCACGATGATTTTGTTTTTTTAGTCTAATTTTTATTTTTGTTCGTGATTAAATAAGACATGTAATCCTAAAAAAGAAAAGATAAATACAAATTTAAAATATAATCGCGTTATATAAGATTTTAGTGTATTCGTACATATTTCAACTGCGATGGTTAAAATCATGTAAAGGAGAACTGAAAAATGTTCAGCTAAAATTACAATTTCTTGCTTAAATTGTGCTTAAACAGCTTGACACCGTATAATAATTTCAATTGTCTATATTTATAAGCAAAAGGTTTCTTTTATTGGACACCAGTTAATTTTAAATACGAATGTATTTTTGGTAGATTTTAATAAACCTAAAATAGGCAAATGTTGATAAAATTATATTCATAAACAAATAATAATCGCAAAAACCAAAAAAAAAATCAAAAATTTTATTGTTGGATTTAATCTTCTATAAACAAAAAGTAAAATGAATTTTATTTTTTTATCTTTGGGGCAGCTTGGATCAATTTTTTATCATAAGAGAACAACAACAACAAGCACGTTATAATATAGAAAATATTTAACCAGTACCCCATCCGTGTTAGTGTTGAAATAAAGTTTTCCGAGGAACTAGATCAGCTAAAGAAAATTTAAATACGACAAGCGATCATAGTGTCTAAAGAGGAAATCAGCATGATCGGTCAATGTTCTTTGACGCAGCGGGCAAACCACCACGCATCCCTCTAGTTTTTTTACATCATTTGGAACAATGAAGTAACTCCAATAAAAATAAAAAATACATGGGGCGATAGAGAATTAAAAAATAAGAAAAAAACATTCAGTAAAATTTTGCGTCCGCCCATATTTCCAAGTTACGAGCCTCTGAAATTTTCAAATTTTTTAAACTATCAATATGGTATCATTTTAAAGCTTTTAAAAACATCTTTAGGGAAATACTAAAATTTAAAAAAAATGCTTAACCCATTAAGAGCCGATGGTTTTTTTAATGTAAAACTATATGTATGTAGTACTTAAAATGGTTTTTCTTATTTTTTTAATTCTCTGTCACTCCAATATTTAATTGGAGTTACTTTTCTAAACTAGGTTTACACAGATAGTGAAGGGTATAAAAGTCTCGGCATAGTCGAATAAAGCACTCTTACGGACGGACAGACGGACATCGATTAATCGATTTCCTTATGCATAAGAACTCAGAATAAACATTGTTACGTTTCATCCCTTTCTGGATAACGACGGATTCTTTTGATTGCAGACAACACTGTGGCACATTATAAATTCGTTATTTCTAACTTCTTATGGCTCCACCCGTCTTTAGGCTCCTATGGTGTCGTATTTACTAAACATGCGTTGTTACAAACGCAGCCATCCACGCTACACTACTGTGTTACTCAGGCGAGACATGAACTACTCGATGCCTTGTTTAGTAACCTCAACCATAACAAAGATCTCTCACTCCACCTTGCTTTACACCTGAGCCAGTTATCCCTACTAATCCAATAGCCACAACTTAACATCTGCCGTACACTGTAATAATTTAGTTAGTTACTTCCTTCCGCTAACAGCTAGAACTCTTCTCATTCTATATAAAGGTCTTCTTGACAACTATCTACTACTGGTTTTTTTTTATTATTCACTAATTTATCTAGCCCATGGCTTCACACAATAGTTGTCTTTCTCCTTCCGGGAGGTTTGTACTGCAGTTTCTTAATTTTTTAATTTTCATTTATTTTAATATTAAATTTAATTATTCTTCTTCTGTTTGCATGTCCGAAGATGGGCTTGAACTCACGATCTTCTGTCTTATAGCACGCACCTCTACCAACGCAGCTATTGAGGTTGCTCAACCTGTGTTAGCTAATTGTCGTATTATTCAATACACACACCCCATGGTGGTAGAAGTAACTTTTTTCACCTTCTGTTTTCTTACCACGCACATACGGATACCAACATCAGGCATTGCCAGATCTTATGTTCGTAACAATATGTATACTTTATGTGCTCAGAAATGGATATTGTGGAAATTCCAAACAAAATGACAAACTTAGATATGCCATTTTTCCACCTGTGGTGAAGGGTATAAAAATACTTTTCTCTCTACTTAAAAATACTAGATGTTCGAAATGGGTATTTTTCTGTTCACAATTAGCTACATTAATTCAGCTTATTTTTATCGTGTTGAAAAAAAAACACCGATTTCTATAACGGTTCAACAGATTACATCAACTATTGTAAAATCCTTTAGTTGACATTCGGTCTAATTTTTAAGTGTTTGTATATAACGGTCAAAAATATACGTCAATAATTAATTTTGGCAGCACGCTCGAATTTCTAAATTTAACTTATGAGCGTCTGTCTACAATTGTTCAATGTTTGGCCATATACATCAAATTAAATGGACTTTTGGGGCACCCTTTAATTTAAATGTTGAATATAAGTACTTGCAATTTTAACGGTCATCGCAATCGACATTCTTTTTAATTTGCGAGCGTTTATCTAAAATGGTTCGATATATAGGCCCATATAGGACAATATACGTAATCTATAAGGACACCCTTTGATTTTTAAATTTATATTTGTATTAATTTTTGCCATTAGGAGCTATAGTGATAGAAGTTTTTCTTAATTTTATAGTAGTGCCCTTTACGGTTCATAATACACATAAAAAACATGTATGTTTTATGGTTACACCCTTTAAGTTTTAGGTGTAAGAACTGTTTTTTAAACATCACCTTTCAAATAAAAAAAATTCAAAATCTATCCAAAAATGAGTGAGTGCCTCCATAACAAATATAAAAAGCAACGTTAAGCCGAATTGATAACCTCCTTCTTTTTTTTAATTTGGTTAAAAAATTATTAAATTTCAATTGCCATCATGACTCATAGTGGTTTCGCATAACTTAAACTTACTAAACGACCTACTTAAAATAATATTATAAGCGAAATCTAAAAAACAATAGCAACAATTAATAAACAAAGCAAATAATTATTTATTTACTTTACTCATACTCTCACCCGTATTCGTACAAGTTTTTTGTTAAAAAATATAACAAATAAAAACTCGACCTTCTATAAAGAGTGTGTTTTTTTTTCAAAAAATTTTAGACTCAGCGTCCTTGCGGTTTTTCCAAACGGATTTTTTATCAAAAGACATTTAAATAATTAAAAAAATAGTTATTTTGTCTAATATTCATTGATTTTTTTTTTAACTCAATAATAAATTAGAGACAATTTATCTTATTTACGAGCAAGAAAGAGTAGGAAGTTCCAAATAACCAATAGTGTCTAATAATTTTTATTGATAAGCAAACAATGTGTGGATAAAATTAGTTTTAAAAATTATATACTCAGTTATGAAGGTTTTTAAAATTATGCACAGGTTGTATTCATTTACATATACATTTTGCTTAATCCATTTGTGCTATATTATTTATTTACAACTTCATAAAATATGTATGTGTGTATATTTTATATCAGAGAACTGCAAAACTGTACAATCGATCACAGAACTTAAATGATGTGGATAAAATTTGGCCCAATCATGTTAAAGGCCACTCACTGACTGTCCTAAACAATCCTACGAAATACATTAGGGCAATGTATCTATGGGCAATGTATCTATATTCACCCATATATTAAGACAACATCAATTAAACACAACATCATTACTAATTTGGTATTCCCCAACAGCTTAATGACGATGTTGGCTGTTTATCAATAAATAAATAATAATATAATATAAATATACATATCTAATATTTGTGACAGATAATTCAATTTGTTTTTTATGTTAAGAAAGTGTTGTGGAATGTTTAAGTTTTCTAAGAAAAATTAATAAAAATTTAAAAAAACAAATTAAATTAATTAGTCTAAGGGCCATTATTGCAACTTGCCGTTAGTTAAAGGTATGATTTTAGCTACTTGATATAGAGCTTTGCATTAATAAATCTTTCAATTTTTAATGTTATTATTTAATGGATAAAAATTAAGTGAAGTTTTTAATATGCAAATCCATTTATCAGTCCGACAAGTTGTAATAATGCCCCTGCGAAATTCTCTAGCAAGGAATAGACTTTTTCTAACTCTTCCATTAACTTTTCAAACTGACAGGGGTTAATAATTTTAGTGTTTCACATTTCCTTTATGTTATTTTATATGTTTCTTACTTGGCTTTTTTTCAGACGGAAATTGCCTGTTAAGCCTTACAGTTTAGTCTTTTAGTTTTTTCTTTCGGTTCAGACTCATAAAAATTCCAAAAAACCAGGAAGCTTTTCTCTCCTCCTGGTCCTCCGTTTGAAAATATAATATCCTATTTTCTGATGAGGACAAATATCTACCCGTGTTTCAAATTTCATTAACATCCGTTCAGGAGTTTCGCTGTAACTGACGCACAAACAAACGAATATATAAAACAATAAGCAAAGAGATTTATAATTTACTAGCAGTGCCCACGTCCGCGTATCATTTCTAATTTTCCTACAATTCAAATATTTATTTCTAGAGTTCTGTAAGCAGTGTTAAACATTTTCCATCTATAAAAACAGTGTGTTTACAACGGTTTTAGTACCATTTTACAGTTAAATTTGCTGCCTTAACATTTCTGTGGCCACAAGGAATAACAGCTAAAGTCGAGTTAAGAAAAAATTGAGTTATTGCTAATATTATACTTCTGACACTCGAATCTGTAATGCAAGTCAAATTTCAGGTTTGTAGTTTAAAAACTAAGTATTTTTACCTTAAAATCTAAACAGCTAAGGTCGATATTCCCTGATTTAACGCAACAATATTAAAATTAAAAATGCTGTTGAAAACGTTAAAAAAACGAGTTTAGCTGTTATTCCTTGTGGTCGCAGATTTGTTTCTCTACGAAATGACCTATATGACCTCCTCACAAAATTTTATTAAAATCCATCCGGTAGTTTTTACGTAGTGTGAACGAGAGTTGTAAACGAATCATTAATTTTTTAATTAATTCGCGAATCATTCATGCACTAAATCGGTAAAATTTTGAATTAATTGTTTTCGCCAAAAGTCAAATTGAATGAAATTTGAATCAATTAATTTGAATTTAGCAAATGAATTGGGCAAAATGAATTGCAATTCACTTTAAAATTCATTTGAATTTCCAATTAATTTGAATTTAATTAAATATAAATTAATTCAAATAAGTTAGAAAAATGAATTGGAATTCATTTCCAATTGAATAGAATTAATTCAAATGAACTAGAAAAATGAATTTGTTATTAATTTCTAATTTATTTAAATTGAACTGATTTTGAAAAAAGTCTACTGTAAGTAAATGTAAAGAAGCATTACTCCCGTTTTGTTATCCAACTTATTTTATTATATCAGACAGCATTACTCTCAATTCAACTCAATGTCACCTAGTACGATATAATCGTCGAAAGGTGTAGAAAATAATAAGAATAGAAATTCCAATGATGTACTGTAATTAGCAGGTAACAGGTTGTATTAGTAGAGAGCTGCGAAAAACCTATCAGCATAAGTCCCAATTCGCACGATGCAAGAAAATAAGACTGCTTATTTTCATTTTCTTCTTTGAACTTTCTTTGGCGTTCGCACAGTACAAGTCTTATTGCTTAAATTGTTCAGATTTTTGCATGAATGTACACACACACACACATCTGTGTTTTTTTAACATTACGAATATGGAAGCAAACCGAATTGCAAGTACAAGCAAGTCTGTGCTCATTTAATTTTACCTCACCCCGTTGCCAACAACCTAATCAGCTCAGCTTAAATACTTGCATCGTGCGAATTGGGACTAAGCATTAATTCATATTTGTTTATTTGCTTAAACCAAAACTTTTCAACATTCGTTTTTATATTTTTTATAAAATTGTTTGAAAAACATATCAAAAATGTTTTTAATATTCATTCTTGGTTTAAGTATCTTCACATTTGTTTGTATTTCTTTTTTTTACAATTTGTAATCGAAGTTTAAAGTTTTTAGTGTCTTTGAATTTCAACATATAATTGCTGTTTTTATTATTTCTACATATTTTACTCATCAAAGTGCAATATGTATAAACAACAATTGAGTGATTTCGTAAGAAAGTGAATAAATAAGAGATAACGATAATGCAGATAACTGAGTGTGAACTTAAAAGTGAACGACGCATTTTAATTCAATCTAATTGGCATTTATTTTATTATTAAAATAATAGCAAAATTAGTTAAATCCAATATATGTCTATATGTATACAGTAATTTTTCGTAATTTCATGTTTATTTGTAAAATATAATTACATTTTGTTAAATAAATATTACATAAGTATTACTAAAGTGTTTGTCATTGAATGTTCGTGGGTCATAAAATTTCATAAATTATTAATAGATTTTAAATATTAAATGTCTTGTTATTCAGCGTAGTTCAAAGCCGAAATAAGTAATACAGGAAGAATTAAACTCCAAACACCAAGTTTACTTCAATTGAATACAATTCATTTTTGATTTGATAAATATGAATTACAAGTTACTTTTGTAATCCATTTGAAATAATTTTTCTAACGTTTTACATCTACTTACAGTAATCTTTTTTCAAAAGCAATTCAATTTAAATAAATTGGAAATGAATAAGGAATTCATTTTTCGAGTTCATTTGAATTGATTCAAATGAATTGGAAATGAATTGCATTCGTTTTTCTAAATTATTTGAATTAATTCAAAATCAGTTCAAATGAATTGGAAATGAACTGCAATTCATTTTACCAATTCATTTTTGCAAATTTATTTGAATTGATTCGAATTTCATTAAATTCTTTTTTTTTTTCTTTTTTTTTTTGTGAAACGAATTATTTCAAAATTTAGCTAATTGATGAATCGAATTGAAATAAAAAATAAAAAAATGATTAATTTACAATTCTGGTGTGAATATATTCACACAGACAAAAAGTGGAAAAAGGGTTTGTCTAAGTTTATCATTCCGTTTGCAATTTCTTCAATATCCATTTCAGACTCCATAAAGTATACATATTGTAATGGATTATATTTAAATCCATCCAGCGGTTTTTACGTGATGCGAACACAGACAGACAGAGAGACGGACAGACAAAAATTCCACATTCTACACCAACATCAAAATGTTCCAAAAATAATTCGTCACAGAGAGCTTTTTTTATAGCTTTTTTATATATATAGAAAATCTAAACTTCATACATTTGAATATTACTTATAATTGAACATAAAACTTGTACTATTATTACATATTAGCTCCGCTCCCGTACTTTTTGGGTAAAGTTTGATAAAATGAGAGTAAACATGAATTATTCTCAATTAAGAGAAAAATGCCCGAAAGTACGGGAACACAAAAAACCAAATTTCTATCCCAAAACAAGGTGTCGAGCAAAATATACATGCAGTTGTTTATATTGAACATAAGAACACAAATATTTTGTATGTTTTTGAATTTATTTTAATATTTATAGGAATAAAACTTACAAATAACAGTTTTGCGAAACATTTGCGTGCATGAAACATAGAATTTTTGTATTTGCTACTGTTTACTTTTCAATCAGCTGATTGTTTTTTTGTTTACACAAACTTACCCAAAGAAAAAGTCTGGGCTGTTTCGTGCAGAAAGAAGAAGAATTTTTTTCTTTCAAAAGCTCTCTCTTCTACCCAAACTTGTAGTACGGGAACAGTTTTCGGTAACATTGGGATCCCGCGGGATCCCAAAATTGAGTACGTGAACGCACCTATTATCAAAATTGTACCAAATGTTGCATTGAATGTTTCATCACTGGTTTTTTTTACTTTTTTATTTTTAAACACATGAAAGCATTTGCAATGCTAAACGATTCTGCGTCACCAATTTATGTTGCTTTTAACCTCTTCTGCTGTATACTTTGAATTACAAAAAATCACCAAACCAAGAAAATAATATTTTTATATTATTTTAATTGCCAAATACTTTCATTCTTTTAGTATTGCAAAAAAAAATATTTTTTGACATTTTTGAAACATAGGTAAAAAACAGGCAAATTCTTTTTAATTTTACTAGCAGAAACAAAAAAAATTAAATTAATAATAATAAAATAATCAATATCGGTGATTTGTTAATTTAATCGGGATCAGAAATAGCACGATATTTCTTTATTTTATTTTAATAATTTGTCAGTGCCCGCACATTAAACAAAAATAAATTATCGTAGTGTTGTTGTGATATTTTATTTTTCATCATCTTTTAACTGTAAAATTCAGCCGTATACAGTGGATAAAGAAAAAAAAACATTGTTGATTATTGTTGTTTTTGCTTAAACTTTGATTTTTGTCTTTACTTTATTGTTTGGACAAAAATCTTTAGTTTATTTAAAATATTTGTGAGAAGTTTCCTGAAGAGCTAAAAAGGCGGTAACGAAATGGCCATCCAGACGTGTTTTCACCTTCGATAATCAATATCGGTGATTTGATAATATAATCGGAATAATAAAAAGCACAATATTTCTTTAAAGATTAAAAAAAGTATCACACAGTATTACGCTTTTTTTTCTCGTTGTAGTTTTTCGATTACTTGTATTAGAAAAATTAGTTAATATTTTTTTTATTAGTGAACAGAGCTATTGTCGTGACCAGTGCAGAACAAAACATAATACCTTTAGCTGGGAACATAAGCATGTCTGTAATTTCACCTCTGCAACCAAAAACAATCCCAGATAGCGACTTGAAGCCTAAGACTCAAGTGGGTATGGATAAGTACATTATAATAAAAACAAAGACGAGGCCAAAATTTTCGGATACCGCACCAACACTAGGAGTACCTAAAAATATGGACAACTATTGGCCTAGTTAACAAAGCAATTTTACAACCCTAGATAGTGAAACAAGTGAGCCTGCAGCAGTGCAAACATTGTGTAGACCTTCCCTATTTATTTGGGAGAGCAAACTCCTAATGAGTTGATACAAGCTTTTAAAACAAAAAACGCGGCAAACATAACAAACCAAGAGCGATACCCCATATGCTTATTTAAAATTTCTTTTGCACTGTAAAATTCTCGTGGAAGAGTCTCATAAACGATCAGGACCTGTCCAATGTCAAGAGTTACAAGAATTTGGTCATGGTAGGGCCTATTGAAAGTTATTCCCAGCTTGCGTAATATGCGGTGAACTACATTGTACTGCTCAATGCAATAAACCCAAAGACGACTCATAGGCCAAAAACGCAACAACTGTGGTGGAAATTACACCGTTAGCTTTAGTGGTTATTCTATTTAAACATTTTTCAAGGGCTCTTCGGATCAAAAACTACATAATTTTGCATTCAACCAGTCCGCAAATCTCTTACGATGATATCTTAAAATCGATTGTGCAACAGTTTTAGTGTGGACATACTCAAATACATCTGTGGCCACAAGGAATAACAACTAAACTCTATTTTGAGAACTTTTCAGGAGAGCATTTTTAAGTTTGAAATTGGTGCCTGAAATCAGGAAATTAAGATTAAGGTAATATTTGAAAGCTCGATGTTAGCAATTTTATTATATTTTAATTTGCAATTCAATTCATAATGAAAAAGCAGCTAACTTAAGAGAAATAAGCAAAACAAATTGTTAAGCTTCTTTTCCTTTTTCGTTTCTAAAAATTTTTAAGTCTTATCTCGACTTTAGCTGTTATACCAAACTTAATGATCTGACTTTAGCTATTATGCACTTTCATTTTGTTACTTTTGCTGAATAAAAAGTTATTAGTTAGATATAGCAAGTTTTTTTTTAATTTTTTTATTTACAAGGATTATAAAATTGTTATATGTATGTTTGTACTTCAGTTGCTGTGATTAGAATTAATTAAGGAACATAAAAATATACATACGTCAGACCCATATGTTTGTCATATTTAAATCAAAATATAAAAAAAAATTCAGTTAATAAGACTAAAAATTAATGAAAGGTTTGAAAATATAAAATAATCTGTTATACAAATGACCACTTCCAAGATTATTTTAAAATAAAATTTATAATACGATATGTTTATAAAAATGCAGAAATAGCTAAGCATTGACATCTTGCTCTTCATCTACCAAATCTGGATGAATATTATCAGGTTCATTTGAACTCTCATTATTAAGATTTCTATAAAAAGCGTGAAATTCTGGATTGATAAGACTTAGCATATCCAGAAGATCTTTTTTTTTTCATGTGATATAGCTGGGATAATACTTATTGCTTTTAAATCATTATTGCTGATAGAATAAACTCCTCTTTTGGCTATTTTGAGTACCTTAAATAGGTCTTCGACATCTAAAGAGGTTTTATAAAAAATAAACTTCGTTTTCACTAATTCCGAGAAATTAAGAAAATGTTTTTCTCTCATTTCAACTACATACATTCATTTTTCTATGAACGGATCTTACAAACTGAAACCAGTCTCTCGGAATTTAAATCTCAACATTGGATTTTTTCTTCTTGCGTTCAATTAGAGCATGATCCGAGTCACACTCCATATGTGTATGCCCTGGTTCCAAAAACTTGTGATCTATTAACTCAGTATGTTGATTATTATGCACGAAAGTAATGAACATTGAAGACACATGAGAGTTTTTGTTTTGTCCAGTGCAGGAGTCGCTATAAAAGCATATTTTAGTCACATTTTTGTCAATCATATTTAATTGTCTATAAACACAAGACACGATTTCGTTACCACCTCTACGAGCAATAGCTTCATGCCACATGAAACACTGAACTGAGTCGTCTTCTAAGTCATGAACTGTAAGATTGTACGTCCACAGTTGACGCTTGTAAAAGCTAATTGAGCTTCCTAGAAAGGGAGTAGGTAAACATTGCTGCAAGTCAAATGCAAATGCCTTGGTATTTTTGTTATCCTTTGCAGCCTTTTTATCAGCTCGTTTGCAATTGTAAGCAGTATCTGCTTTTTCAACGTGTTGCATTTTCAGTTCCTTAAACTTACTTTTTTCTTCCGTTTCAGTGGCATACTTAATTTTCATTTCAAATTTGTCACAAGTAGAACAAGTGTCTAGCTGCGGTGATTTGAATTTTAAGTTCATGCTCCTAAATACTTGCGAGTGAAAGGCCTACAGGAGCTAGGGTTTCATCAGTGTAGAGTTGGTACATTTTTGAAATCGTTAAGTCAGAGTTCAGATATTTTTGGCTGGTATCTCGTCTAGTGTAATGACTCTCATAGGCTGGGAATTTATTGATATGGTTTGCAATTTCCTCCAGTTTTTCTGAATTTATTTTACTCGGTGGTGATGATTTCCCACGATAATCTTTTATTGACATGGTTGGACATGCAAGTTTCTTGTGTATTACACTTTTCAGGAAACTTTCAGTCTCACCAAAGCACTGGGTAAAGTGTCTACGACATACTCTTATTGTTTTTCCGTCCACGCTTAAAGAATATTCTACACTGTTCTCCCGTTGCCTTTTTCTGGCAGTAGAGTTCAGTAAAGTATCACATTTCTTGCTATTAATGTTCATTAATGATCCTATATAAAGAACTCGAAGATCATATGTGCCCAGACACCAATAGTGATTAAATAACAATTGGCAATTGAATCGGCAAATATCAAAAGGCTTGCAAACTCTTTCTTTAATGACTTTTCCAGATGTTTTGTACGTCTGACCACTATTACGACATTTTTGGCGAATGATCTTCTTATTTTTACCTGATTCCGCTTGTAACTAATTTTCCATTCGTCGCCCCAGTAACCTCATTTCAAAGTCTGATACAAACGCACTTCCTTCAGTGTCACTTGAAGAAAGCTGAAACTCTTTAACTACGGCGTTATCATAACTCGATGTACCACAATAGTCTGGATCTTTGACGGAGTCATCACAATTTTCAGATAATGATGAATCATTGTTAATTGACTCAAAAATTTTAGTTATAAACAACTCTTCTTTGTTTCCAGAATTTGAACCTGCAAAAGATGCTTTCATAATTTGTTGCACATAGTTTCGATAGGACCAAAGACAGATGTTAATATATGACCTTATATAAAACTATACCTTTTAATATATTATTTAAGTCAAAATCAAATCCGTTGATTGAGGATTCGGTCTCATCTTGAACTACGGGTTCAAAAAACGTCTGCAAAAAAAAACACTGTTGTGGGATCAGGTTGATTTCTTAGAGAAATATTAGGCCATTGCTTCAAACTGAATCCCTTATTCCTCATGTCGTCTATAAAAAATTTAAAACTCTTTTTTGTTAAGATGGTCCAGACTCTACTCTACGTACCATACTTTAAAAAGTTAAACTTACTTTGAATATCTGTATCAATTTGATACAGCCTTTCAACATTTTGAATAAGAAAAGAATTACTCGAGGTTGTTCCCACTATAAAGTATAAGTTTAAAAATTAATTTTAACGTTTCATCATAAGGAAATATATTATTTAAAACTTACCTTGAATGCTCGATGACACTTCTGAATTTTTTCTTACTGCTAACTCTAACATTTTTTTTGCACGGTTAGACATCCTGATATCCTTTTCTGTATGAACTCTTACACTTTACAACCAAATTCGATTAGAGGTTTTATTGAACTGCGCACAAAATTTGGAAAATGAACTTAACTTTACTTTAGAAATGCTTCAACTGAAAACCTGTTACGGAAAAACGACTAAATTTAACTTAGCATGAAGGATTTTTAAATTCAAATTGTAAAAAATAACTTAAGTGGAGTTAGGCCTTGAACATATTATTCTTCACATTTGGAATAACGACCAATTTCGACTTTGTCTTTTACTGGAAACTCGAAAAAAGCTCAATAATGACTAAACTTGAGTTTGGTTGTTATTCCTTATTTGAAGAATTATCAATTTAACATACGGAATAATGACTAAACTCGAGTTAAGCAGACATTTTACGTCTGAATACACGCACGGCACTGTTTGGAATAAAATTCTAATTCTACTTAAGAAACTTTTTTTTTAAAAATATTGAAGCAAATTGCAATAGGCTGTTATTCCAAAATCATACGACCGAAATTTCGAATTTAGCTGTTTAGTTTTTTAGGTATAAAATACTCATTTTTTGAGCTACGATGATAAAATTTGTGTGGTAGTGCATTTGAATACAGTGAACACAACAGTAGTAATAACTCTACTTTGTCCTGACTCGACTTTAGCTGTTATTCCTTGTGGCCACAGACGTAATGTCCAACCTGATTTCGTGTTAAGAAAAGAAAAGAAAGAAAAAAGTGAATCATCCAGTTTCAGTCGCTTTGAAGCTACAACAGCGACACTAGTACAGGCAGTAAGCAAGTTCATCACCATAATTGAAAACATGATGCAAGAAAACGCGGCATACGCCAACATAAAAATGAACTTGCTAATCATCAAACTAGCAGTGCCCACGACTTCTCCCGCGTGTCATTTATAATTTTCTTAAAATTGTAGAGATCTGTTAAAAATTTTCCGTCTTTAAAAATAAAATGTGCTGACAGCTGTTGTAGTACCAGTATACGATCTTTATGTGGTGCGACAGACGGATAGGCAGACGATCTACACCAACACCCAAATTTTCAAAAAATATTTCATGTACAGAAATGACCCGGCTCAGCAATACGATGGGCTAGAATCGTGCACTATTACAGATTACTTTCAAAAATTCCTGATGTTTGTGTTTTGCCATTTAAAAGGATATATTTAACGCTTCAGACCACTCATCCACTATCGTTACCAACATCGACTGAATTGTTACCGACGGAAGACAAAAAATACTTAAGCACTCACTGCTGCTAAACAGGCAACTCAAACTCGACGACGTTTTGGATGCAACAAAATTTATTCTGTAGATGTCGAAAGCTTCTTGATCACAAAAGGAAGAGTTCGAAGAGAGTGGCAAGTAAATAGATTTTCTCAACCTTAAAATCGCCTAAAATAAATAGGTAATCAATTTTTGTAAAAACGCCTGGAAGATATCAACGAAACCCGAGATCGATCGTATGCAGAACTCCCTAACGTGGAGAGTGGACAAGAAATGACACTCAAAAACGTGATTTACTTTTTATTTATTTGTTAAACATTTAAAAGTAAATCTGTAAATGCTAAAGAAGCATTACCGCCTAGACTTAACCTTCGAGAAATTAAAAAAGTAACTTATGATTAGGCACTAACATATATTGAAAGACGTTTCACGTGGAAAAGCTATAATACAGAAGCAATATTGACGCAGATGAAATTAAAGGCAATTTAAATGTACTAGACGATTGGAAGAAACTCTACGCTAAGACTAGACTGCAAACTTATTCAGCCCAATCATGAATTTCTTTCTCACGGAAAAAAATTCCTCCAATTATGAATTCCGTGGGAACAAAAACATAAAAAAGTGTCATCACCGTAATTTAAAGGGAGCTATTTTGCTTTTTTACATATAATTTCTCTTTCATAATACCTACTTTTTTTTCTTTATTTTTTCTCACTTTCCGCAGGCAATTAAAAGAGGAACAAATTTATAATAGGAGAAAAGGGAAAAGTGAGAAAACTCGCACGGAATTTCTGTTCATAATTAGGCATTTTCAGCTTTTTAAAAATGTCTTGAAAAGCAAGAATATCGTATAAAAAATATTAATATTGAGCAACATAGAAATGAAATACTACAGATTTTGTTTTTGGTCTGTTCAGTAAGTAAGAATTGTTACCAATTGTTGCTAATTTTTACTAGAACGTGTTCACGTCCTCAAAAAACTTGCAAGCAGAGAGTGAAAAAAGAGCGTAAAAAAGTGAGAGAAAAATTTGCTGCTAGTTTTGGCTAGTAAAATTTTTACTTGCAAAAATTAGCCGAACAGCTATTTCTTACTTTTATTTACAAAATATTTTGCTTAAAAAATGATTAAAGAAATTTTTGCATCTTTGACAAGTAAAATAATCACCCTTATTCTGTTTGGCGTCGTCAACACAAGACGACGTCATTTTTCTTCGTTTGTTGTAAATCGGTATTCCCGTTGTCAATATTGTCATAAATCGATGACTGTCGACATATCTTTGGTATTCCCTAAGAACAATTGATGTTAATGTTACCGTTTACTTTGTCGTCGCCATTTTTGATGTTGTTTTGTGTCGTGTGCTAAAGAAAACTTAAAAAAAAATTGAAAGCGTACGGCGATATTGAAAAAAGCAAAGTAAGAAACATATAAAATAACATAAAGGAAATGTGAAACACTAAAATTATTAACCCCTGTCAATTTGAAAAATTAATGGAAGTGTTAGACAAAGTCTATTCCTTGTTAGAGAATTTCGCAGGGGCATTATTACAACTTGTCGGACTGATAAATGGATTTACATATTAAAAACTTCACTTATTTTTTTATCCATTAAATAATAACATTAAAAATTGAAAGTTTTATTAATGGAAAGCTCTTTATCTAGTAGCTAAAATCATACCTTTAACTAACGGCAAGTTGCAATAAACTAATTAATTTAATTGTTTTTTTAAATTTTTATTAATTTTTCTTAGAAAACTTAAACATTCCACAACACTTTCTTAACATAATAGAAAACAAATTGAATTATCTGTCACAAATATTAGATATGTGTGTTTTACTTATTTATATTATCGATAAACAGTCAACGTCGTCATTAAGCTGTTAGGGAATACAAAATTAGTATTGATGTTGTGTTTAATTGATGTTGTCTTAAAATTGACGACGATGTTGACGACGCCAAACAGAATAAGGGTGAATATAAAAATAATATTATTTTGTTATTTTTCTTTAATTTAGCTATGAAAGTACACAACAAAGAAGTGTAAAACAACAGATTTTTGGTTTAGAATCGTCGAGTTTTGCAGGTGTTTGTATTGCTTTTAGAATTGCTAGTTTTTGCTAGTCAAGTTACTGAAAAGACCTTTTATAAACATAATTGCAGTCTTATAAAAAATATTGACTGGTATGAATTTAAGTTCTTAAATCCTTATAACAATTGTATTTCGGGGACATGTGTAAATTTTTTTCGGTCGTGATTTTACAATAACCTTTGTTTTTTTTCCTACTAACACTTTGAGGAAGAGACAATTGTGCGACAATTGTAAGTTTCGAAACTTCATTAGTTATAGTCTGAGAAAGAAATGAGAAAAAGATGGAGTATGCTAGACCAACAAAATTCAGATTCTTTTGAAGCCTTACTCTTGAGTACGTTAACAAAAGAACCCACTGTACTTTGTTCACGCATTTTATTTATTCCAAAAGAAAGAAATTCTTAGCAACGATAATGTTGCCCAGCAGTCTCAATCTATAATTCTCGTAGCTAAATATAAATAACGACCGCTAAAAATAAATTACGGAAAAAAGTGTTACAAAATAGCATTTGTTACCAAAAATCGTTAAATAGCTTTAGCGATTCACAGAATAAAGCTGCAGGCCTTTATAAAACGAGCTAACTCACCTATTTCAAGTTTGTTTTTAAAGTAAAATAGAAAACCACACATTTTCACACAACATTAATATATTTTTTTAGGAATCTTTAAATAAATTCCTCTTGGTTGTTTTATTTTCACATTTAATTTCATCATTTCCAAATTTTACAAAATTTTTTTATTTGTTCCATTTTAATAGTTCAAAAACTGAAAATACAAAAATACTTTTAAAATTTTGTTTTAAAGAAGAGATGGTGGTTCTTTTAAAATATAATAAAAGTTCGCTTTTCAAATGTAGATCATTATAAACATGTACAAGACTTTTGTTTTTGCTCAAAGCTCTTGCCAACAATACATTTTAAAGAAAAATTATTGCATCATAATTTGTTTATGTTTTTAACTTATTTTATTTAATTAAGTTTAGACAAACCAGTGTTTCAATGGAAGTTATTAAAAAAAAATATATAACTTAAAAATTATTCCTTGGTTTAAAAAATAAAAATGATTCTAAATAAAGAAAATAAAATAAAACACATTAAGTTTTTTTTGTTGTTTTTGTATTGTTTTATATAAGTATATGAGAAAATTTATTATAAACTAAGTTTATAAAAAAAATAATAATAAATAAATATATAACAAAAAAGCAAACTAAAATACAAAAAATACCCCTTCTAGAATTGCAAAAAAAAATATTATTAAATAAAAAGAACATAGATTTAAGGAAAGAGGTCAGATTGAGGTAAGAAAAAGGCGGGTAAGATGTATGTAAATAAGAAAAACAAAATGCTTAAATTGTTTAATTATTTATGATTATTTTATTTCTTTGATAACCAACTAACAAACCTTGCAAGTAAGCTAGCTAACAAAATTCGAACATATTAAAATTTTCGAAGAGCATTTAAGAAAAATATACGCCTTAAAAAGGCTGGAATAGTAGCCCAACAATTAAATTTATTAACTGATGGTTTAATAAATAAGTTTGTTTATTAATATATCAGGTGTACGAATTTGCTTTTGCAGTTCTTTTATTGTTTTGAATAGCTTAAGCCTTAAATAAATTTGCCAAGCAACACATTAGTAACTATTATCACAGTCTAATACAAAGCTTTAGTCGAGTTTTGCTTGCACAACTAATAAATATTCGACTTAAAATTTTATTTCGTAAAAGTTGAAAACTGGGTGTAATTTAAAACATTTGATGGTGGTATTTTTGACAATTAGGATCATTATTGAAGAAAAATAATAATTATGAATCAGTCATCGTATAGTTTATGGATCACATTGTTCATGTCAACTGTTCATTCAAGATACATTATTAGAAGGCTTTAGCTAAATATATTAAATTCATATATTCTTTCCTCTTAATATAAATTGTTTTCTGGTTCACCTTTTAACTCTATTAAATTCAAATGTATTAAACCCTTTGATTATGCTTTAAACAATAAGGTTAAAATACAAAGATTCATAATGGGTTAAACGAAAAAAGTGCTTTCTTTGTTAGATGAAACATTAAAGACGATGCTGCACACATACCCTCTGCCATTTTATGTTCTCAGTGAAATAAAAACATATGAAATCAAAGATTTTGATATTCTGCTTTCCACATACTGTGTTTTTGATGTTTTACTCTAAATAAAGTAAATAAAGTTGATTGCAAAAAAGCCAAATAAAGTTTAAATAAAGTCTCGAATAAAATATAGCAGATTCAGTTTAAAGTAGAGGTGTTTTAGAAAAAGCTTTTAATGTGATATCTTCATTAAAAAACAAACGAAAAAAATCTTAAAACGACGGAAGCAAATTTATACATCTAATATTAAAATAAAACAGTTTTTCGAACTAAGAATTAAAAGAGAAGGAATTTATTAAAAAAAAAAGATTGCAAATAAAAATATATAATTTTCTTTTGATTATGAGATCTATGGTTTACAACAGCAGTTTTTTTTTAATTTTTGTTGTTTTTATTAACTTTTTATTATTTTACAAAAGACTTTATTTTTTAGTTTAACTTTTGGAATCTGCACTTACTCGCAAAATTTGTTAAATAAATCACAAACATAAATTTAATTCTCGACTTTGGGTTTAAAAAGTATTTTCAAAGACTTGAAGATCATGTGCAGATTATAATTATTATTATTATTTTACTTTTTTGAAACAAAATAGTAAATGAAAATATTTAAAGGTTTTAAGGAAGGTTTGATTAATTTATTATTTTAACAAAAGTTTTTTTTTACCGAATTGAGTTATGTACAATTATTATTAAAAAGTAAACTGTTGAAGAAACATATTTATACAATGTTAAGTTCTTTTTCTTTAACCAACATAATTTTTAGCACATTATAGTGAATTTTTTATTTTTTAAATACGTAGAATGCACTATAGAAGTTGAAAGTTTCAATTTATTTCCGTTTCATCAGATTATAATTAAACAAAATGTTTGGTTTAAATAGAAAAATTTATTTTAGGTATTAATAATGTTTGTTTTCGTGGCAAAAGTTTAAACGTTTTTTTAGTTGGATTTTTTTAATGTAAATTAGAAAATACTTTTAGGTAGGAGAAAGTTTTTAAATAATTTATTGAACAAAAACACAAAAAAAAGACAAATTTGAAAAAGTGTTCAACAGTTTAAGTTGATTCTCGAAAAGCTGATGTTACTTTCTAGTTTCTATTTGGCAGGTATCAAGTTGCAAACACTTTTAAAATTAAAATGTTAATAACATTTTCAAATTAAATTTCTTTGTTTTGTTTTACTAAAAAAATTGTGAAACCAGAAATAAGCTTTCAAATTTGCCCTTTGTTTTACTTAATTTTCGTTAATAAATTATTTAAAAACTTTAAATAATACAGAGTTATTAAACAATATTTCACAATATCATGGTGAGATTTTTGCAACCAAATAATCTCTTTTAATTTGTACTTTTAATAATTAAAAAGTTTTTAAAATTTCATTATACATTAAAAGAAAGAACTTGTATGTTTGGTTTTGAGCAAAGAAAAACATAAATTAATTTTGAGGGGTGTTTGTTTTAATTCTTTTTAAATACAAATAAAAATTTATTATGTCAAATTAAACAAATATTACGAAATTTTTCTACACTATTTATAAAAACACAAATTATTTACTTTTTTTAATAAAAACTATTTAATTGAAGGGAAAACAAACATTGAAACACACAGAAGCTAATGTTATTTTAATATTTTTGTAGACTTTTTTATGCAACATAAACTTTAATGAATTTTTTATTAGTTTTTTTTATTTTGTCTGGGTTTTTTATTTTTTATTTTTATTTTATCTTGTTTGCTTTCTAAAGATTTTTTCAACTTAAATTGTAGGTTCTAGTTGTATATTATTTATTTTAATATTTTATGTTGAGCGAACCCAATGTATTCAAGAGAAGAGTGTTTGAAAAAATAACACGAACTTTTCCGAACAATCAAACGCTCAGACATTAATTTTTCCAATCCCAACAGTTGCTTGGCAGGCATAAGTTGTTGAAAAATCTTTCAGTATTTTTTCTGCTTCGAATTCCTCTCCAATAACTTATTTGGGACTGTACCAGCTGTCGTTTATAAAAACATACATTTTTTGTTTCGTAGGTTCGGATCAACATCAATCCTGGTATATGATGGTCCTATTCGATTTTTTTATTTATTTATTTATTTTTTTTGTTTTTTTTTTTTTTTTGTTTTATAACTTTTTTAGTTTTTTTTTTTAGTTTTTTCCTTTTTTGCTATGGTTTTAATAAAATTTAGTTATTAAACATAATTGTATTCATCTTAAAATATCATGTTGTTTTGTTGTAACATAAACGTATGTTTGTATTGTGTCTGTTTACATTACTGTAGCTTTATTTTTGCTACCAACACTCTTAGTTTTTTTTTTTTTTTTTTTTTTTTTTTTTTTTTTGTTTCAAAATTATTTAAAGAATATTATGATGCACTTCTTTTTTCCAATTGTCCTGTTTTTTACAAATATTTTACAGGCATGTCCAAGGTGATTGTTTTAAATGTTTCCATTTTCCTCTTCAAAATTTAGTACGAGTCATAAAGGAAATATTGAAATATATTAAACTTAAAAAATCTTGCAGGATATGTTAGTTTCATGTTTAGTTTAAATATTTTTTGTTTGCTTGTTTTCTATCCCATGTATTACTTTTGTGTTTAGTTTAGTGTTGCAGTGTTGTTCCAAAATTTTCTTTTGTTGGCGCTGTTTGGCTTGATTTCTGATCCGTTTGCCTACACTTTAAAAATACATGGCTTGAGGTGCAAATTTTTATTTTATATCACAAAAAATAAAGACAAAGTATTTTTGTAGCACTTTTCACTCTAATTTATGCTATTTCTGTTGTTTTTTTTATTGTAGTTTAAACTCGTACTAACACTGTTCGAAAATTGGAATAATGGGTGAAGTTGGCCAATCCTCTTCTTCTTCAGAACTAACACTTTCGGTTCTAAAATAAAAACATAAAATAAAATTATTCAGAATTAATGAAACAATTTAAATTAAATAATTATTTATTTATTTTAAATATATTTTATTTATATTTTCTATATATTTAATTTTGCAATGCTTAAGTCAAAGTATTATTAAGTACATTCAGTCAGCTGAAAGTTTTTTGCTTCGTTTTTATATATTTCTTTTAGTTTTTCTATTTTGTGTATCAGAGACGGTAAACTAAATTTTCAAAAGGAATTTTTAGGTCTCAAATTGCACTTAACACATTTTTTATGAATTCTTTTGCAATTCTTGGAATTTTAATTGTTTTCAATTAAAACAAATCAATTTGATATAGTTTCTTTCATTATCATTTATCAAAACTTGTTTTAAAATTTATGGTAACAAGAAAGTACAAGTATATCCACTTTACCATCCTTGGATTTTAGTTAGCTGCTCTTTGACACGATGGACGATTTTTACACAAACAAATTGCCTGTTGTATTTGTTGTAGAATTGCTACTTGATATGGATATTCTTTGCTTTAATTGTCTTTTTTTTTTTTTTTTTTTTTTTTTGATTGAAATGCGATAATTTTCTATATTTCTTTGGAAAAACAAGACGATGTAAAATATTTTGTTTGTTTTTAATAAACTTTTGTAGTACGAATATTGTTAAAAGGAGCAACCCAAAACCTTAAGTAGTAAACAATTGTGATAACCAGTTATACTTAAAACCAGTAATTCTTTTATTTATTTGAAATTCCTAAAATACGTTATATAAGCAGAGTTCTCATTTTGCTATAGCTTTAGGAAATTTTGATAAATTTAAAACACGACAACAACAAAATACATCTTAACCGTGAATTCTGCTTTATTTATTTATACAAATTTATAATTTAAATTTACAAACTTTTTTAGTTTCTCGGCGCGTTTCAAATTATTATTATATTAACTATATTATTATATTTACTATATTATTATTATATCAACTACAGGTAACCTCTAAATACTATAAAATATCAAACTTGAATTTTACCTAATGTGAGCTCATTGGTCTTACCTTGGCTAATTTCAGAATTTTACATTTTTTATGACAATATTACTGACAAAGTAAAATAGCCACTGAAACTTAAATTGTTTTTCAAAACACTGAAAAATACAAAATTTATAGAATTGCCTGAGACGTACGCGATTTTAATATTTTTTTGACCGAAATGTCTACTAGAGGTCTGCATCGAGTACTTTATTTTTCGATTTCAGTAAATACTTTTTTTTCTCTATCAGAACACAAATCTGGCAACTTTGCCATGTGTAAATAACTATTTTCCTCGTGGTCGTATAAAGATAAAAAAATTTAACCACAATATTAATAATATATTCATACTGTTTGAGTAGAAAAAACTGTTTAAAAATAATAAACCATAAAAATAAGACAAATTAGCAAAAAAAAAAAAAAATTATTCAGTGTTTTTAACATCTGTTGCTCATTGTCACGTTCTTTTTGCTTCATATAAATCAAACAAAAAATTTTTTTGAAAAATGACGCCTCGAAAAGAAGCCCAGCATCAGTTGTGGATTTTGTTATGAGTACTTTGAGAAAAAATAAAAACTGTAAATACTCATGTGGTAATTGTAATGAAGTTCCACATGTTTGGTTTTTTACATCTGAGTTCAGCAAGGGGTTTAAAGAACTAAAGGCAAAAATGGGAAATGATTTTGAAGGTTATAAGAAAAATTGTGAAGAGCAATTGCATCAAAGTATGTCAAAGTAAGAAGCTAAACTTGAGGATATGGTAAAAGGTTAAGTGCTGAACATACAAAAGAAATTGAAAGACAGACATATCTGACTGCCACAACATGTTAAAGAATTTAAAAGTGCTGCCAGCAATAAAATTTATAATTTAGAACGTCGCATAAATATAAATGGAATACGACTTAATAGAAGTAATATAATTGTAAATGGCTAACCAGACTCCATAAAACCTTTGAGAGAACCAATTATAAAAATCGCTGCCTTATGTGGTGTTAGTGTAAAAGAATGTGATATATTACACTGTACCTATTTTTCTGGACACAAGTCAGTGTTAGTAAAATTAAACTCCATTCTCCTTAGAGATTGAATAATGGGTGGTACACAAAAAATCGCAATACTGCTCTTAAAGATGTTATTGGTGGAGAAATTAGTTTAAAAATATTTTTAA
Source organism: Cistogaster globosa (assembly GCA_937654795.1). Lineage (NCBI taxonomy): Eukaryota > Metazoa > Arthropoda > Insecta > Diptera > Tachinidae > Cistogaster > Cistogaster globosa. Next base: position 120,146,322 of record OW569403.1, read on the forward strand.
ATGATTAAAAATTGGTTAATCTGTGCCGTACCCTGAGCAGAAGCAAAACAATTTCCAAATTTATCTACATAAACACTGACATTCCAAAAGCTAAAATAACACATTTGGATGATATTACAAAGATATATAGCTTCCAACAGTTGCATCAATTTGTTCAAGAAACTCCTATGAACAACAATGTTTAAATTATAAGTAATTAGTAAGTAAATTGTAACCAATTCTAAAATTGTGTGTGTATAATACCTACATATGTATACTATACAGTGGTAATTAGTGAGTAATTAGAACTTAATGTATCCTTTTCAACAATAACTGTTACTTATGATTATATTATAAATTACCCATTTAATAACTATTATGGTACATAACTGTTTTAGTAGAACTAAAAATTGATGGTAATTTGTTAAAAAAAAAAAGTTTTATCGGTTTAACAGAAAATAAATTTTACTTTTTTTTAAATTTTTTATATGAACATAAGTAAATATTTACGTTTTTTGAAAGACTTATCTAAATTAAAAACTATGAATAATGGAAATAATTTAGGTATACCTGTAAGCGATAGTAAATTTATTCGATCTCAATTAAATGGAAATTATATTAAAATAGCGCATTTAAATTTCAATAGCTTTAATGTTGAGAACAACTCTGTAAAATTTGATGAAATATGTAATATTGTTGGCGGTAATTTATTTGATTTAATAGGACTTTCGGAGACGTGGTTGAAGCCTGGAATTACTAATAATGTCGTGCATATTCCGGGATATACATTTGAGGCAATATTCTTGGAAGCTTTGACACAGGACGGTAAATTATTGATTGGATATGTGTATTTACCTGATGGTAACATTACTGCTATGGAAAATGCAATAAGTGACCTTGTTATAATGTATAACAATGTTCTGATTATGGGTGATTTTAACTGCAACTTGTTTGATGTAACGCGTTCATTTACCTCAGGCTTAATGTCACCAGTGCATAATTAATTCACTGTCTACACATTTTGACTTAAGATTTCAATCAACTTCCTTAATTGATTTTTTTTATTGTTTCTGATACCTCAATGATCAGTAAACTTGGACAAGTACAGTGCCCAGGTATTTCACGTCATTCACTTATTTTTGTAGGAATTACTCTTCCCATTAAAACAATGCTATCAATAGTGAAGAGCTGTTAAATGCTGTAAATTCTTGTGATTTTCAAAAATTGTATACTACAAACAACGTAGATGAACAATATAATATTTTGAATGTTTTTCTCGGTGAGGTAAATTCTATAGTTCCGTTGGTAAAGAAGACTATTGATATTGGTAAAACAAACTGGATAGATTCTCCTGAAATAAAATATTACTTATCATTACGTAATTTGGCACATAAAGCTTACATAAATGAAAAAGCAGACCAAAATTGAAAAATTTTTTGTAAAACCCGGAACAGGGCAAAATCGATAATAGAAAAACACAAAAAAATATAACTTCAAACTATTTAATAATCTTAACATGAAACAAATATGGCACAGGCTGAATAATTTTGGTTTAACTGGCAATACTACTGAAATTCAGACCTTAGATGTTGCGGGTATTAACAGCTTTTTTGTCAGTTCTAATGCTAAAAATGACGGATCTACCAATACTTTTGTAAATTTAAACTTTGATGGTTTCATGTTTATATGTGTTACCATTGAAAAACTATTATTTCTTTTGAGTCTATTAAATCTAGTTCAGCTGGCTGTGATCAATTTTCATTAAAATTTTAAATAATAGTGTTACCTTTCTTTATAAACCACATTTTACACATAGTAAATGGAATTTTGACTACCTCTTGTTTTCCTAAGCAATGGGTCATCAAATCATATTAGTAATCTCCGACCTATTTCAAATTTGCCCATTTTAGCTAAAGTAGTTGAAAATTTGATGAAAAATCAAATAAGTGAATACTGGGATGACTGCATGATAGTCAGTAAGACTTCAGGCATGGACGCACAGTGGCTGAAAATCGTTTTTCGTTGGCCAAAAGTAAATTTTTTTTGTCACCAATTTTTAAAATTTTTACGTCATTTTGTAGTTAATATATCCAAATTAAGGTAGCCAAAAAATTATGTTAAAATATTGATAATTGTGGGCGTGGCATGCTGTCAAACTCAACTTTTTTTTTAATTTCAGAAAAAGGTGTTTTTCTTTGGTTTTTTACCAAAATTTAATGGTTACTACTCGCAAGCTATCATCGATAATGGTCTGCGGTTTTTTTTATAATGTTGGTAGGATTATTGTCTTTAGTTGTTGTAAGTAGGCACAGCTCTAGCGTTTAATATTAGGGGCGTTGTGAAATATTTATGAAACTACTATATTTTCCTCAAATTTAAACTTTAGTGGAATAGAACTTCTAGGGAACAAAAGGGAACAAGAAACGTATACAACCACGAGAAAGGTGAAAGTGTCCTCTTTAAGGCTATATATACTTTTGCACCCGCCACGAGCCGCCTGTAGAACACTTTTTTCATTGTAATGAAATTACTCGAAAAAAATTCATATACAATGGTGTATTAAATTTTCATTTTTTTGCCTAAAAGTTTATTTTTTTTTAGTTTAGGCTACGTATAACTAAAAAAAAATAAATATAATACCTTCGAAAGGGTTTAATGGCTTTGTTTTGATCAGCAAAAAATAAGTAATAAAATTATCACAATGGGCTCTTCAGGAAGCATATGATCTCTTTCTAAATTTACCTGTTATCAAATGTTAGGGTCAACCAGTCATAAACAATTTTATAACAATAAAAAAAAACAACCCCATATTGATGCATGAGTGCAGTTTTGTTCAATTTTAGCGCTACCTGCTATGAAATTAAAGATCAGTGTGTGAAAAAACATGTATCTAAAAATTTATAAAGGTACGGATTGGTTAAGGGATTACTCAGTAATAACTTAATCCTTTAAGTGTACGGATAAAACATAACAAACGCAAATAAAAATATTCAGAAGAAAATGGAGAGCTTTAGTTATAAAGAACTGGCCGAAGTGTATTTTAAAAACAAAAATCAGGAAGATTTCTTAGTTACGTTAAAATAAAATTAAACTTAAATTCGTGTAGCACCGAAATTATATAATTTCGTCAAAGCACTAAAAAAACGCTACAAAGAAGTTATGTACAGTAAACAATAATTTTATATAAAAAGTGGTTAGAAGGTCAACTTACTGTCGCTGCAGAAACAGCAAAGCAAGATAAGGCTGGAAGACCACGCAAATTATTAGTGGACAACTGCAGCGATAGATCTAAGAGGCGGAAGCTTAAAGATATTAACGATGCCTTTGGTTCTACAAATATAAAAGAATCTTTCCTACATCAATTACGATCACAGAACCAATTTACAAAAGTGGATATCATTGAAAAAGTTGTTAAAGCTAGTCCACCGAGAACAAAACGGATTCTTAAAAGTATACCAACTCCGAATGATGCAATACAGTACACAAATGAGGAGGCATTAGCATTATTTCTGGATTTGAAATTAACAAAACAGCAATATATTAAACTCAGACAGCATGCGATTGAAAAAGGCTCAAATATATATCCAGCATATCATCACATAACCGCTGGACTGTTTGCCATCAAAGGACACTATTACAATCACACAAATTTCGGCAGAGGTACAACTACAATCTCTACTTGATCACACAGCCGAACGCTTGCTGCAATCAATAACAGGAAATAAGTTGAAGAAATATGGAAACACAAAGTTAATTCTTTTTTGTAAATGGGGATGTGATGGGTCTTCGGGACAAAAACAATATAAATAAGCTGTATGTGAAAATATTTCTGACTCAGATATGTTCATGGTATCATTTTTACCATTGCGATTGAAAAAGATTTTGGAAGATTCAGAGCCTTCGACTAGTACAACGCAAACAATGGATATTTGGAAAAATGAGACACCATCTTCTACGAAATACTGCAGGCCAATCAAATTTCAATTCAAAAAAGAAACAAATGATGTTATTAATAAATAAATTAGTGATATCAAGGCCCAAATTACAACACTACAGCCATTACAATTACAGTTAGATGGGCAGCAAATTGAAGTAAGCTACCAGTTAGTCCTGACAATGATAGATGGAAAAGTGGGTCAGGCTTTGACTAACACGAAGGCTGCATCCAGCTGCATTATATGCCAAGCAACATCAACCCAATTAAACCAAGTCCCAGCAAAATCATTAGATAATACCGATGCATATGAATTTGGATTATCACCACTACACGCAAGAATACGACTTATGGAACACATACTAAAAATCAGTTATGATTTGGATTTCGGGTCTTCAGGACCAATAAGAAACAACGAGACCAACAAAGAGTTGAGAAGTTAAAAAAAGAAACATGTTCAAGATGAATATCGCAAACGTGGACTGATTATAGATCAGCCAAAACAAGGGTCAGGCAATACAAATGATGGCAATACCGCAAGAAGATTCTTTTAGAACCAGAAACAGCATCTGAAATAACAGGAGTGGATTTTAACCTTATTTTCAGATTTAAAATAATACTAGAAGTACTTGCGTGCAATGAAGAAATTGACTGTAGAAAATTTGGAGATTATGCTAAGGAAACTGCAAAAATATATACAACTAACTACCCATGGAGAAATATGTCTGCAACAGTTCAAAAAATCCTTTATCATGGTGAAGATGTCATTAAATATCATTTGGTGCCACTTGCAGATCTATCAGAGGAGGCTCAGGAAAAAAGGAACAAGGATTTACTTAATTTGACTGATAGAATTAGAAATGACTTAAGCTATGGACGACTAGCAACAATACTATCACTTGATCTGAGTAGAGCATTTGATACTATCTCACATGCTAAGCTTACAGAAAATTGGCTCACTTTTTCATATTTGCAACTAGTGCTTGTAAGCTAGTATCCTCATATTTAAAAGATCGTCGTCAATATGTATCACTAAACGGTATGTCTAGTACTGTTTTACTACTTGTATCTGGAGTGCCACAACGGTTAATTGTAGGGCCACTTTTGTTTGTAATATTTCTTAATATTCTGTTTCAAATATACGATTGTACTGCGATTAAACCGTATGCCTTTGCTGACGATTTACAGATTGTAATGTATTCGAAATTTTGAGATTGAATCTGAAGATCAGAATTCCAGTAAAAACTGAATGAATACTTTCTTTGAGGAAAACTATTTTTTTAGTTTTGATTTTGCATTAGGACATTTCCTTTATTTAATCCTGTCCTTAATTTTCTCAAACTGAACAAATTTTTCAAGAATGCAGTATGAAGTTTTCAGCTTATAGCATCTCCATGACAGGAACGCTGATAACCTAAATTTAATATGAATTTGTCACATATTCTTAAAAAAAACGTTCAGTTTTGATTTTCTTTTATGTGCTTGACACGAGTACCTAAATACAGCATTAAGTTTGAGTTCGTGACATGTTCCTCACACGAACGCAACCGTGTCGCAACCTAAGTAATAGTTAAGATCGTTATATTTTCTTTTCTTTATCGTGCATGGTACCTAAAAATGCTGATCACATACTTAATGCACGCGAGCAAATGCGAGTAACAACAATAGCTGTTTAACAACTTTGGTGTAATGAAAAAATTGTACCTTATTCTTCTGATACTTCGTCTAAGTGTTTATACTTCGACATTGCATGTGTACTTTATGTATACAAATATATTTGTGCAGACCTCTAATGTCTACTGCTTTTAGACGGAAACAGATAGCATAAACTCTTCTTGCATACATATGTACGTATCTCACATATATTGGCCGTTCTTAATTATTTGGTATATTTTTTAATTAAAACATTTTCAATCTGTTATTAAAAATGGCAGATAATACATATAATGCATTTGCACTAGACTGATCTTAATTAAATTTTCCCCATTTCTATAACACTACTACTTTTTATTTAATTTTTATAGTTGTTGTTAATAGAAATATGGTTCACAGGATAGAGGCATGTAGCGTTATTTAAGGATAATGTTGTAACCCTTTATATTAGCAACAGCTGAAAACAAAACCAACATATGTGATTAAAGATCACATTTCATACACGAAATCCTTATAATATTTTTTTAATAAAAGACTGATAACTCCTCTATTATTGTTAACGCTAGTTAACTGGCGATGATTTTTGAAAAAATTAAGAAATAAATATTTAAAGCTTTCGAATTCTATTCTGTTATAAAGTCATAGACCTTCACATTTCTTAGTCACAAAAAATTAACAATATAAACAACGTCCATGAGTAGAGAAAGAAAACAAAAAATTATTTAAAACATACGTAGGTGTAGTTGTTATTCATTGAAATTAAAATTAATTTGCAACGATAAAAGTGCATTGAACTCGACTGTTCTTTAAAAAAAATTATAAACAAAAATTCTAAAACAAACAAAATTAGATGAAAAAATACAAAACAACAAAAATATATTAGCAATTAAAAAATTAAGAAGTAAATAAACAACATTTCTCATAACTTACGTTTATATTGTACATACGTACACACATATAAACATAATTGTACATATAAAAAATGATTTTAAATACGAAAAGTTCGAAAATAATTTTTGTTAAATTATTAAAAACTGAAATATATGTACTTACATATGTGTATATAAACTAAGATACAAGGTGGCCTAAAATAAATGACCCTGATGAAAGATGACATTGAGAAAAAAACCGAAAACAATTAGAATTTGTACGAAAGTGTCCAACGTTTGTATTTGTACAATTCCTTTGAAATTAGGCACAGGATGAATGTTGTAGTTGGACTCCTGTCCGTCCATCGTTGTCTGCGTTCAGCCTCTTGCCAACAAAAGATTCACTTAACGGCAAAAGACCTACAAGCGCTCTTTTGTTCCGTGGCTCAACAATTGGTCGAAAGCCAAACAAGAAGATACGATGCGAAACAAGTGACGTTCGTCTGTGTTTGCAGCAAATTTTAAATAAAGACTTGTAAATATACCAGCTTAGTCCATCAGCTAGAGCTGATGAGTAAAAATCTGCTTTGCTTTTTTTCCTCACCGCTCATGTGAGAGTATGTGTGCTTTTTTCTTTTTCATCAAATGAAAAATTTCTTGTTTTGAACATTTTACTTCGCTCATGGATGAGAAATGAGAACATTTTATTTTGCTCATCCTCATGTGTGGGAAATAAGCATATTTTATTTTGCTCATCCTGAAGTATGAGAAATGTGCACACTTTCTTTTGCTTATGGATGAGAAAAGTGCGCGTTTTGGCAGAAACATAATGAAAACAACTATGTTTTTAGAAAAAAATATGAAAATTCCTAAGGAAATTGTACGTAATTAATTTATATTTAATTGTACGTAAACATACATATTTTTGTATATTTGTTTATTAAGTTATTACCGTTTTATATGACATTACTTTAGTAAATGAAACGTTGTTATTAATAAATATTTTTATGACGGCACTTAAAGATGTAGCTAAATATCTTTTGCTGTAAAAAAATATATTTTTTGCTCTTTATCCTTTTTTTTTTTTTTTTGAGTAAATATTTTCATCGACTACTTGAGCCAATATGTTCTGGATAACCACATGCGATATCGATGTTACAATTGTATCGAATACTACTTCGTTACGTTTTGATTAGGCTAATCATCGCATACAGTATGTAATAATGTAATAGATGAAAGGCCTTAAGCTCTGTACAGACGGTTGTCGGATCTTACAATATTGTCAGCAAAATGTACAGAAGACGCCTAACAATCGTGTGAACTTACAATTGTGTTCTGACAACATTGTTAGAAAAACCATTGTCAGATAATTGTCAGACTTCTACCTGACAATAATATTGTCAGATATCTTACAATTGTGTGAACACTTTTATTTGCATTGTCAGAACATTGTCAGACATTGTCAGTTCAAAATATATTGTAATATGTTGGAAATTTTAAACATCTGACAACTAAAGCATTGTCAGATAAAAGTAAATAAAAAAATGTAAAAAACTGCTTTAAAAAAAATATAATAAAAAAGCCAATTGAAATTATAGCAGAAAACAGAAAGTTTTAATTAACAAAATAAAAAAAAATTGACAGAGAAGGTATTTTGATGGTACGAAAGAATTTAGATGCTTAGAATCCCTTTGTAAATGGCATATAGGACTTCCGGAACAAAGCTCGAATAGTTAAAACTAGAATACGAAAACAAGAATTGACCTAAATGATCCTATCTTTTGAGCCTTTATAAACAAACGTTTGAAGACTGGACAGAATGTCGATAACTATGACCATTATATTATAAATAATTAAAATTATAACTTAAAGGGTGACCCAATAGATTACTAAATTTTATGTATATGATAGTTGTAAAGAGACGATTGATATTTACAAAGAACCTATATTGCTAGTCCGCTATAAGAGCAAGTATACAATTTGAATTTAGAAATTAAAGGGTGTGCTCATGACTGATGTAATTTGACATATATAACCCTATCTTTTAAACCGTTATATAAAAACATGAAGATTAGACAAAATGTCCACAAATTTGTATAATATATCAAGAAATATAAATTGTTAAAACTAAAAAATAAAGGGTACCCCATATAGTGGGATACGAAATAGGTGTTGCAGTGATCTAAAGTTTTCACCAGTAGCTAGGTAACGTAGGGTTAGCACGAGTCGTTCACCTGCGGAAATGCTTTTGCGCATGTTTGTATCCTGCTTCTGAATATAAGGAGTCACTAAATTAAGTAGGGTATTAACTTGTTCCAAGTCCATTCGTAAAAAATTTCGATACAACTCCGGCTCGTCATTTCGTAGCTGGACAAGCAATTTAGCAAAAAATCCCCCCCTGCTGACGATGAAGCACCCAATCTTTTACCGAAACTTTTCGGCGTTTCCTTGCTATTTTGCTTTCATTATCGGTATCTTCTAAAATATATGCAGCTAAAATCGTAGCAATTGCTAATTTTGTTTGCTGTTCCATATTATATTTTCTTTTTACAAACATACACAATTGACAACTCAAAACTTTTGTCAAATGCTTTTAATTTTCTGGCAATGCCGAAAAACAAATTTGTAGTACAACAATCTAACAACCGTGTGAACTGACAATTTAAGTTTTTGTAGCCATATTGAATTGTCAATGTTGTTAGATATGACAACCGTCTGTACATAGCTTTATTCATAATCAATTTTTACATTTATTACAGGTTTATAAAACCAATTTTGTATGAAAATTTTGTTTTATAAACCTATTATAAAAATAAAAATTGATTATGAATAAGACCTTAATAAATAATTAATTATTATTAAACTCTCAATTTATTGTAAGATATTTAAACTAAGTTTTTTGAATTCTTTTTTGTAAATATAATTATGATCTGAGGCTTATTCCTTTTTAACAAATATTAGGGTGACAGAGAATTGAAAAGAAGAAAAAAACTAATAACGATATATAATTTTACATAAAAATGTCATCGGCTCTTAATGGGTTAATCATTTTTTTTTTTTAATTTTAGTATTTCCTGAAAGATTTCTTCAAAAGCTTTTAAATGATGCCCATATTGATATCTTAAAAAATATGGTGCACAGTCGTACTGTTGTATGAAAAGTTCAGAGGCCCATAACTCGGAAAATATTGGCGAGCGGAATGTATCGATATCCCATATATTTGTTTTTTTAATGGATTTACTTCATTACTTCAAACGATATGGAAAAATTTGAGGCAGACGTGATGTTTAGCCCGCTGTCACAAAAGACATTGACCGATCTTTCTTATTTTCAATTTTTGAAACTGTGTCTGATCGATTGGGGTATTTAAATTTTTCTCTAGCTCATCTAGTGCCTTGGCAATGTTGATTTCAACGCTAACACGAACGGACGGAAATCGCTAAATCGAAATTGCTATGCATAAGGACTCAGAATATACATACGTACTTGATAGGGTCGGTAATAGATATTGTAGAAATTACAAAAGGAATGACAAACTTAAACATACCTTTTCCGCTTTTTGTGAAAGAAAGAATAGAAATAGCAGAAAAATTATACTATTTGATACCAACAAGTTCAGTTTAGATAAAATAAAAACTAAAAAGTTATTAATACTTGTCATCGAATATTATCCTCCCGAAGTAAGATATTTTATATTCGATATCGAGTGACATGATAACGAAGGATTTTACTCAATATCGACTGCGTTGATTAGACCCCTGGTTACAAGGTAAATTTTTTGTAAATTAGTTTATGAGTTATAAATGTAATTATTTGTACATTTTTCAGAACACAAAAATCTTTCTTTTTAAATATAAAAAATCGTTACAAAACTTACCTTGATCGTAAACCTTCATCCATAGCATTTGCAATGCCTTCATCAATTGTGGGCAGGTCCGTTGAAAAACGATTGGTAGGACGTAATACACGTAAAGTGCGGCTAGACAATTTCCATACCAAACGTTGCTTATATGGTTGTTTATTTTGTCCATTATAATGGGACAAAATACCCGAAACTATACTAAAACCGCAGGTGAAAACACGATCGGGAATCTGAGAAAAAAATGTATAAAATAACGTTCAAATACTAAACTTCGAAACAAGTTAAGTGTAAAGTTTCAAAACTTACCCTCATGTATTGTTGCAAGAAGAGAATGTATTCAAATACATGTTTTAGTTCGGGACTACCGCGTGTATATGATTCTTTAATGTGAAAATCTAAATGCAAACATATCAAAACCAAAGCTAAAGTTGATGGTGTTATAACAGTAGTTTTGACATCACACAGCAAAATTTCCAAACGATTTTCCAATTCCTCCAATTTGATGAGTTGTTTAAAAAATTCAAAGAATTGGCCACCAATTTCCTTAGCCAAGTTGCGAAACAAAGCAAAGTAAATGCGCAAATAACTAACAGAGGTAATAGGTGCATGACCCATTTGAACCCCCAATTTGCTGCCAATTACACCAGCCATACGTTCCAAATCACCAGCAGTGCAACCACACTAAAAATGTAAATTAATTAATTCGTAGTTTAAAAACAGTAGAAAGGAGTGCGCGTAGAATATTTCTTAATTAATACAAACCTGTGATATCGTTACCAAATCTTCGGCAGGTATAGACTTCAAATTCAATTGTTTTATGGCCAGATGGAAAGAGGCAACACTCATACAGGCCATATGTTTTGGTTTAACAGCCATACGATCTAGAAAACGATCCACTAAGCTCATTGCTGAGAATAAAACATCAGAAGGCAGCTCATACCAAATTTTAAGGCAACGTAAAACATAAGCGGAGCCATCACGACCACCAGCAGTAACTTCACGCTAAAATGTTTGCTTATTAATATTTATAAAATTATCGGATAGAATAAGGTGTAAAAAAGTGACTATACCGCAGTTAAGAAGATATGTGGAATTTCTTTTTATGTACAAGAGCACGATTTAAAAATAAAAATTTAGAACTAATTTGCTTGATACAATTTTTTAATCAAATAATTTAATAAAGTTTTGTTTTGTTAAGAAGGCATAGAGAAGTGAAAAGAGAAACGTGTTTTCAGACGATCTTTGTAGTAAATCTTTTGTTTAGAAATCTGTTTAAATATTGTATTTCAACAAGAACGGGTTATAATAGAGGATAAATGTCATAAAATAACAAACTAAAAACCGTACCATGAAATATGTGGCAACTTAAAATAAATCTGAAAAATTGCATTTTTATTTTTATTCTTATTTTCTTTTAATATCTGATGGTGTCACTGCATATTGTGACGAACTTTTTTGTGCTGTTGAACAATAAAATGGAATCTGCAGTTTTTTATGATTTTTAATAGTAAAATTCTGTAGTGAAGAATGCAAAAAAAGCATAAGGCTAAATAGAAAACTTACCCTCGATTCTTTAGGCAACAACAACACCGTGTGATATTTATCCTGCAATACATCATATTCTTTAAGAGTGTTGTAAAGCTCCTCAGATGACATCGATGTCAGTTCATCTTCCAAATTATTATTGCTACCACTACAATTATTCTTCTCATTGTCCGTTAACGAAGGCTCCATGGTTTGGTCCAATAGGTTAGGTGTTTTTTGTTGTTCCAGCTCAAATTTCTGATAATCCAAGCCAGCAGCACCCGGTGTTCCATACCGGCCCTCGTCAGACATCCTCATCCACTCAGTTCCCATCTCTGCGGTGTGACTGCTGCCATTAGTAGCCACAGTATTTGCAGATTCAGCTGCTGCTGCCGCCATCGCCGATGTTGTAGGCATTTCATTCAATTGCTCGACCATCATTTCTCGGGCCTTTGCAGAGGTTGTAGCCTGGTCTTGATCCATATGATGACGATATGCATTAGTTGCTGCTGAATTGCCTGCTCCTACCAGGTCTTCCTTTGGCTGTGCCGACACAGACATCGATGTTCTCTGCTGCATCAACTGCTGCTGCTCCTCCAAAATGTTGTTAAAGCCGTAGATGCTGTTGTTCAGTTGTTGTTGTTGATGGTGGTCATACAAATGACTGCTATACAACTGCTCGGGGGCGAAGTGTTGATATAATTCCTGTTCGTTGTTGTTTAGAGTATTTGTTAAACCACTATCAGCGACGGCAAAATTGGCGGCAGCAGAGTAGCGTACAGGGACAGACATTGTGAGGGCTGGCCTAGTACCTATGTTTGGTTTTGATGAAAAAATTTTATGTTTTTTCCTCTTAATAAACAAAAATCTACGTTTTTTCAAAGAGTCTTTGAAAAAAGTTTTCTAGGCCGTGTCTAATGTTTTTTTTATTGTTTGATTTTATTTTCAGCTTAATGTGTTTTTCGTTTTATTAAAAGAAAACAATTATGATATCAATGAGTTTAGTTAGTACGTCAAACTAAACTCTCAATCTTTATTCTGTTTTTATATCTTTTCAAAACTTGGTTTTGAAAATGGATGAAGTGTTTTTAAAGAAACTAAATTAAGCTTTAAAACTTTGATTTTCTGTTTAGCTTTATTCGTAAATTTGGAAACAAGTTACCTTAGTTTATTTATGATTTATGCAACGAAGAAAAAACTAAAAGGTGCCCAATTTAGTTATTCTTTAAAATAAATTGACCGAAAATAAAAATAATTGTTTGCTACTTGTTCTGTACACACTGGTTAATTGAAAAACAAAAGCTTTTTAGCTTTTGTTTGTTTAACTTCAATAACCTTAGTACTATTCTTTAATTGGCTTTACAAGGAGTTTATAGTTTTACAATTTTTCTTTTAGCCAATATTTATAACAATTTGCAAACAACAAACAATATTAACCCTCACTATATTTGTGTATAATCTTAGCGATTACTTTATAATTTTAGCTTGCTTAGCAAACTTTAAAACGCCTTATGTCCCAATTCTATATTTAGGTGAACCAAGTACGCTCGCTTTATTATACAATAATTTTTCAAGAAAAGCGCAATTTGTGGTTTATTATGTTTTTTTTTTTATAAATAATTTATTGTTTAATCACGTTTAAACGATAATAAACACTTGTGCTTTTCTATGTTTTCTTTGAAAAATTTTTATTTCCTTAAGATTTGTTCTAAAAATGTTTGTTTTTTTAGAAAACTTGCAGTCAATTGTAAATTAATGGTTGTTATTTCTACGTTGTTTGGCTTTGCAAATGAATAATAATAGTCTCCCTTATAAAAACTTACACTCTGTGAGAAAGGAATTAGAATAAAATAAGAAAAAATTAGCATGATGTTAAAATACAAATATAAAATAAATCATGGTATGGTATATTCTGGAATATAAAAATTCATTAAAAAAAATATTAAATATTTGTAAAAATTAAATAAAATTTTTTTATTATTTCGACTTGAGTTGGTAATATTTGTTACATTAAATAAAAAAAGTAGAAAAAAATATGTAAGGTTTCTATGTGAAGGGCCATAAAAGAAACAAAAAAGTTTATTTTGTGTATTCTACCTCGGCGAATTCATTACTAGGGAAAATAAACAGTTAATTTATCTATGATCACTTTAGCCCTAAATATCAAACTCTATGCATAAAAAGGGTGAATTCGCCTTTGCTGTCAGCTGTTAAAAATCCTATTGTTTTTCTAATGAAATAATTTTAGCGTTTTTTTCTCTTAAATATTTTTGTCTTATGGAAAAATAACAAACTCGTTTGTCCATTTTGTAATGCTGCAATGCTGATACGAATAAGTTAAAATGTAATAATACATATACGAGGTTAATTCAATATTTCATAACAAAATCGTGTAAATAGAAAAATAATTTTTAGGTAACTTCAAATGGTTAAGTGATTTTTTATGAAAAATTAGCTAAAAAATCTATTTTCTTGTATCTTATATAAAGTTGAATAGTGGCTACCTAGAAATCGAACGAGCGAAAAGGAATGCTGTCAAGAAAAATTTTTGTTTAATGTTACTGAAAGTGAATAATTTGTAACTTATACAAGTTACACTTGCAGCGAATATATACATAAAATAGACGTGAAAAAAAAACAACAACAATAAGTAAACAAAAAGAAAATTTTTGTTTTTAATTAAAACAAAACGGAAATTCATTAAACTCTACGCCCCGCGAAAATAGATGTATGAGTCTTCAAAACAACTTAAAAACAAAAACCTCGCGATATTTGGCACGTACGCAGCAATCGGATGAAGGAATTGAAACAAAACAAAAATAATAACACAACATAAAAGAAAAAGAGACGAAACGAAAGATACTAAAGATGTTGCATTTAATGTTTTACAAAAAAAAAAAAAAAAAACAAGAAACAAGAAACAATTACATACATCAACACAAAGAAAATAAATTATACACAAATAAATGGTTTTCCATGAACGTCCGTTGTCAAGCAGCATCTCCATACAAGTTGCTTCTACATTACAAAACTTCATACTTTGATTTCAATTGGAATTAAAAAAAATTGAACCATACAAAAGTCAATTACAAGAAATCAAAAGCAAGAAAATGTTTTATTTTTAGTTTTTAATGAAAAACTTGGTGTTTGTGTGGCTGTCTGTCTACAAGTTTTTCTCTATGTTTTTATGTTAAAAGGACTGTTGCTACTAAAATATTTAACAGTGTTTGTATGCACACACAGCTATAGACTTCAAAAAGGTATCATTTATTTAATTTTATTTTATCTGTGTAATGGTATAATTGGGGACTTAACTGTTAACATTTAGATTATTTTCAGCAGATTTGGAAATATATTTACATATTTGATCTTCGGAGTGATCCGTGGCAATAAAACAATGCAAGTACTCTATTTAGGTCAGAAAGATATAAAATTTAAATTTAATAAATATAAAAATATGCTGCGAAAATAGACGTTTTGAAACTGAACAGATGTAAAATAAATCGTTGTTTATTTTCAAATGGATATTTAATTAAGAACCCTCAGTCCCCAAGTTATGAATGTTTCAATATGTTAAATGTCTTTTATATTTTTATTTAGAGCCATCTTTTTTACAAGCTCAAAAAAGTTATAAATTAAATTTACATTTCAAAAACAAAAATTTTAGTAGATATATGGCTCAAATACCTCGATTTAAATCTTGAATATATGTACATGTGTGTACAAATATTAATTAGAATAAAAAAAATATACTTTAAAACGGCCTTTAACACCCGATTGTGTTGAAGGTTTTAATCACAAATCTGTACATAAAATATTTTTTGAAAATTTTGATGTTCGTGTAAATAGTAATCGATATCGAATACAAAACACTTATTTTTGGAATTTTTGTCTGTATTCGCATCACGTAAAAAAAAAGCTGGATGGATTTGAGGAGGTCCCTTAGAACCTTGATTCAAATATAGAATACTTTTTCTTTCATAAATATATGTCATTTCGTAAACTAGAGATACAAATGTGAAAGCACCCAGTTTTACTGGTACAATGGTGCTACAACAGTTGTCAGTACATTTTATTTTTGTATATGGAAAATTTTAACACTGTTTACAGAACTACAACAAAGTAGAGATGGTACGCGGACGTGTTTTTAACTTAAAGTTATTGTGCCTACAAAAAAAAATTATTAGAAGATAAAACACATACATATTCTGTTTAACTTTTAAGTGTTTAAGGTTAAAAAGATACGGTCACTAATGGGTTTATTTTCTTTCTGTTATTGGGAGCTACAGTGTGTCTTATGTGTGTCTGTTACTGTTCCACAGATATCTAAAAAAATGTGTGTTGTATGGAGACACCCTTTTATTTTTAAATGTTTAATTTTTTAATGGGACCAATCTGAAACGATCATTTCAATCTAAAATATATTTCAAAATTGCTTCAGAAATTACTGATTTCTGCGGGCACAAATAATAGAAAATTCAGAGGAATTGATAAGCTTTTCTTTTTAACAACGTCAAGTCGGCTTAAAAAAATTGATGTTCATGTTGCATTTTTCAACCAATATTTTATTACAAAGTCAGTTTGATAAATCTTTTGAAAAACTCTAATAAGTTTATTATTAAAATTTTACTGCACATTTTTTTTTTTTATTGAGACACATAAAAAATGCTTCAAAAAGGGAAACGTTTATAAGAGACATTATTTTGTTTAAGCCCCAAAGTTAAACCGAAAATTTATTGGATTAAAAAAAACTTTTTGGTTGCGCTTTTATGTTTGCGATAAATAAAATCGAGGTTATTAACATTAACAAACGTAAAGTGAACGATGAAAAAAAATTAAAATAAATTAAACATAAAGTTCAATAACAAAACAATTCAGTGTTGTTGACACTTACAAGTTGAATGCAAGTAACAAATACTGGCTAAATTATTTAAATGAAGAACAAAGACATATTTAAAAAAAATTAAATAAAATCTTACGAGGCGTTAAAAAAATAAACCAAATAAAACAGCACTGATATACACAGGTTACCAGTACTTTGTTTGTAACAAATCGTTAAGCGATAGGGAAGATATCAAAAGGTTAGGAAACATAGCACGTTAAAAAAGACTTATCACATTGAAAATCACTAAATATTTTCCCTTTGTTAGCGTCAATCACGCTTCTTTAAACAATAAGCTTTTTTATCAACCTACATTTGTGATAATCTCACAATAGGTATATCTTTCATAAATATTAGCATCAACAATGATGTGTATATAATTTTTTTCTATCACAGTATAACTGTAAAAAAGTATAAATATTTTTGAAGAAATATAAAATAAGAAATAAAAATACTACATTTGATTTTTGTAAAAAAAAAAAAAGCCAGTACACACGTTACCGAGCTACGTATACTTATACTAAAACTTCCTTGACTAAATGAGAATTAAATACAAACAAGAAAGTAAACAGAAGATAGGAAATAAGCAGTAAAATGCCAAGGACAGTAGCGAAATGCTCATATGCTTTTCCTTAAAGTAACAAATTTTGCTGATGACACTACAAACATAAGTCAAAACAAAGACAAAAATTTTTATAGAAAACGTCTTTTTAAATTTCTTAATTATGGAAATAAATGTTTGTCCTTTTCAAATACATATTAAGACATAGTGTAAGAGCCTACTGAATATAAAAGTAAAGATATCAGATTAATTTACCACAAATCGTCACTTGTAATGATACGTGTCAAAAAAGATTGACATTTTTAAAAGTAGTGGTTAGGTATGCTTTTTTCGTCTAATATTTAACATACATATCTGAATGCACCTTAAGATTATAGTGTTACGCAAATTTTTAAACATTTTAAAATTGTCTATCTTTTCTTTTGAAATGAATAAATAAAAATTCGTTGCTGTGTAAGTAATAAAAATGAATTTTTCTATTATTGGTAAATATGTATAGAAAAACTGTACAAAAAACTATGATTTTTTTTTAAGTGAAGCTCATTAAGACAACGAAAAAAGAAAACAAAAATAGAAACACTCAAAAACAAACAACGGCCTACAAAACAAACACAACATCTAGAAACAAAAACAAAGAGTATATGTGTGTATATAAACATGTACATACATTAATATGATGCTTATATACAATTCTCAACATAACCAAATATTCACAAAAAAAAATAAATAATGGTGATCTAAAAAAAAAAGTAAACAAGTATTAATAGTCGCTCTCTGATTCCCTCTACTAATCGAAATAAAACACCAGACCTTCCTCTCAACCCTCTCATCATTTTATTTATACATGAAGATACACATGTATTTGTTTAACTTAGATTGGTTGAATTTTTGTTGATAACACACTTATAAAATAGTAAAACAAAACGATTTGGAATAATAGAAAACAGTTCATTAATTCAAAAACATATTTTCTAATTTTAAAGTGGCGTTTATATGTACGTATGTATGTATGTATGTATGTATGAATGTATACGCAAGGACCCTTATTCAAAACGTGCAGAGCCTACAAGAACAGTAAGAGTGATTTGATCAATCATTTGACAATCACTGATAATAGAAATATAATTGACTGCGTAGAACAAAGCTTCTACCACATTCTTTATAGAAAAATTAAAATTTCAAAAGCAAAAAATAAAATATGTTATATATTGCTGCATATGCAGGAGAAAAACAAGCCAACTAGTACAACTTCATTTAAAATACCAAATGATAATAAAGGGTCCGCCATCTATCGTTTTTTTTTTTTCAACTAATGCTTATTTCGTGAATGGTAACACTCAGCTTATGTCTGATTTGACAAATAATTAGTTTTATCCTTCCGCTAAACGAATATGAATGTGTATACCCTTGAACAACGCTAGGAAATATTGCGATATTACTTTGAAAATCATGGTGTGGAATATGTGCGAAAATTGCGTACGGATTTTGGAAAAAGAGAAGCACCGTCAGCTCCGTATGTTCGTCATCTTGTGAAAAAAGTGAAAGAAACTGGCATCCTCCATCGATAAACCTAAGCGTGAAAAGCCAAAAACAGTGCGTACACCCGAGAATTGCTGCCGTGGCAGAAAGTGTGCGTGAAGCGCCATTAACACCAATTCACCGCAGTTCTCAACAATTACTCATTTCGGAGACATCATTGAGACGAATTTCGCAAAAAGACATTGATATGACGCCATTAAAAGTCCAACTGGTTGAGGAGTTGAAGCCAACTGACCATCCAATACGTTTTTTACAGCATTTAAAAAAAAGTTATTTGGCGGACCCTTTAGAAGTATAAAATGAATTTGGCTTTCTTTTATTTAGTCAGCCATTTTTGACATCAACGTAGTGACTCTACAACAACAAAACAACATTAGGTTTTCTGTAGCCGTGCAGCTACTTAATATTTAATTCACCTTGACCTATGCGAGGACATTTTACGAAGACGTAGCAAAATCTAACTAAATGACAAAGTATATTTCGTATTCTATTTTTGAATAAATTTGTCAGAAGAATCATATTTGTATGGAGAAATAGTTGTTTATTTTAATAATTTTTTTTCTTTGTTTTTATTTATTATCGTTTTTTTATATAATATAAAATAAGTAATTCTTACTAAAAATTAGTCACAATTAAGAGAAAATTTTACAATATATGCAACAAACAACCCATTCAAAATTAATTTGCAGCGAAGTTTTTGCATGAAATTTCATATCTACATTACTGTTTAATACTTTTCATTGTTTTCTTTTTTATGTTTATTTTTTTGGAAGTATGTGTGCTTTAAGCTGCAAACTACATCTAATAACTTTAAACAACAAGTTTCTCTTTTAGCCATAATTGTAAAACAAACAAATACAGCAAATTACGCAAATTTTTTTATAGTTATTTTTGTAAAACTGATAACTGTAAAAACAATATTTTTAAACTTAAACAAATATTACAAAGATTGTGAAAACGAACATTACAAAGTTGGTTTCATATTTAAAAATGTGAAAAAACACCATATTTTTTGTTAAATAAAAATTTAATTTTTTTGGGCATCATTTAGACAAGTTAAAATATTTTAAGAAGTTAAGAAAAGTGTAAAACAGTCTGTTTACTATTTAAATCTAGTCCAACCAGAAGGTTACTTCAATCGAAATTAATGCTTAATTATTGTTGCTTGAGGGTCTTTTGCTAACTTCAATGCCAAGTTAAAACAGTGAATTAATTTATTTTACACAGGCCTCAAGCAACAAAAATTTCAATGTCATATATCCCGTTGCCCACACGATCGGTTAAAGTGCCTTTTAATAAAAAAAAAACGTAACGTAAGTAAGAAAAATTTACGTTAGGTTAGGTTGCAGAAGATTTAAAGTGAAATATTACGTTTTTTACCAACTCAAAAAAAAAAAAAAAATAACAAAAATTAAAAAAAAAACCTTTGTCGATGCATATTTTTTTTAAGCGATCTGCTGGAATGATATTTTACGTACACATGTACGTACAACTGAATTGAAGCAAAACTTGTGATTGCCGAAAAATAATCCATTTAATACCTCTATTACGGTTTACAACTCAACTCAGTTTGGTCATCTAAAAGACAACTCAACTTTTTTGGTTGTAATTGTTACAATTGCTACCGATGAGTTGTAATTTTTTAAAACTTTTGTCAACTGTATTAACACATAGTTTTAAACGGTAATGCCACAACAAGGTTGAAACATAATGTAATTTCAACTTAAATTTTTTTTGGCAGGTTGGATTGTAATTGATAGTACCAAATTTAAAAATTTCATCTAAGGTAGAGTTGAGTTGTAAACCGTAATAGGGGCATAAAAAACTGAAAACATTAATAAAATAATAATTTTTGTGATTTAAATTATAATGAGGTAGTCGTAAAAACAAAAAAAATATTTCTTGTAACAAAATACAAAAGCATAAAAATTATACAGTAATGAATTAAAAAAAATTACAAATGCAGCGCACTGATGCTGATGATTTCTTAACACTTTGGCTAAAGAATTTTGTGTTATTTAAAAACAGCATATCGCACTGTTGATTTTAAAATTACTCTGCCCACAGTAAAAATGTCTCATTGTTTTAGGTGCTATTTCAATGAACTTGAATGAATACAAGAAAGAAAGAACAAGTGGATTTTTGTTTTATTTATAGACAAGTAAAAACAAATGCGGCATTCAATAATAAACCAAGTTGTACAATTCAATGCTTAATTTTATGTTTAATGCTGACCAAACATTTTAATTTAATTTTTATTTACAAATATTAGATAAATTTTTCTGCATATTTTAAAAATGAAAACGAATGCTGCATAATTTTAAAGAAATGATGGAAAAGGTTTGTTATTAATAATTATAATAAAATCAATCGGTTGTTATTATTGTTTCTTAAAGAGGTAATCAACGGTAGCAAAACGGCTATCATCAACACGTACGTTCTTTAACCTTCAGTAATCAATACATTATTTAATCGGAAATTTAGCCCGCTCGAATTCAGTGTACGTAATAATGCTTTCATTTAAATATGAGAACAAAAAAAACGTCACATGAATAACATAATTATCTCAAGGAAGAGCGAATCATTTTAATGAAAGTACTTTTAAAACAAATACCTGATAATAATTAAACATTGCAAAAAATTTGAGCTCGTCATTGAACCTGAAACTACAGTAACTCACTTATAAGGTTGCTTTACTTAAAATATTTAATTCTAAGCAGGATATATGCACATACATGTTTAGGAGGAAATGAGTCGGTCTTAATCATGTGTAAAAAATTTTAAAACAATAAACCAACCACCCTAAAAAAATTAACAAACACAAAACTAAAAACAAACTGTAACGGAACTCAGCTGCACTCAAAATAAAAAGCAAATGCTTGCATGTGTGTGTTTTTTTAGACGTTCACGTCTGTTTTTTCGTTAGGGTGCGGTCAGGTTAGTCAAATATTTGACCAAAATAGCGTAACCATTATTTTTATGTTTATTCAATCTTTCTTTACACTTAACGTTACGAATGACGATTTATAACATAATAAATGTTTTCTTTTATATTGAGTTGGATCTTATATTTTAAAATAAGTTTTTAAAGAGGACAAAAAAAAAACATAATTAAGTGGTTGCGTCTTTCTTGTCAAATATTTACTAATCTGACTGTACCTTTAGCACCACGTTTTGTTTGACAAATGATAGTGGCTAATAGGTTTTTTAAGATAGTGTGGTTTGTCATTATATTTATTATGAGTAGACTAATGCGAGGACTTCACTTGCGAAATGTTTAAATTTTAAATTGGTATTGTTTTGTCCAGCCATTGGGCTTAATTTTGGTTGAGTGTTATGGTAACAAACGAAATTGTCGCATTTGGAGTAAAGATAACCCACCATAAGCCAATATCGAAAAATTATTACTTCCAGAGAAAATCACTGTTTTTTCAGATTTCTAACCTATTATAATCTTCAATCACTCAAATTATTTAATAATTGATTCGTCCAACCCCAACACGTTTCGCCATTTTTAAATGATGATAAAACCTCCCAAATTTATGTTTGTTTTTGCAAACACTAAGAGATTGAAGAGATGTCGTTTTATTTATATTGGGACTTCTCTGGAAGCTCTCCCGATAGATTTGTTTTCGCTAACCGTCGTATTACTTCCTAAACGCACCTGCGATTAAACAGTTGTCCCATTTAACAAAAGTTTTTCGAGTTCTAAGATTTTGACGTTAGCTTTAACCAGTATTATTTAGCCAGTATTTAATATATATAAAACACTTTATTTTTCGAGTAAGAAAACTAACATTTATAAAGACCTCTTTGCGACTAACAATTGTTATATTACTTAATTACAAAGTGTTATTGTTGTAATTTGCGATTGACTCTCGTTATGCCTTCTTAAAATTATATGCGTCCTTTATGCAGCGTTGCTATTAATCATTTACAAAACAATATAATTATGAAATAAAAATATTTCAATGATTTCTAGTTTTGACACAAAGGGACCAATCAATGGACCCAAATGGGCTGTAGCAACACAGCTGCCTCCATAACCTAACCTAGTTTTGAAAAATATGTTCGTATATGTATTTCCAGTATTTTTTCCTGTTTTCTAAACGTAATCCTAACACCGTTAAAATATGATATTTAAAGAAACTCTATGTGTATTTCATATCTTTATCTGGCCTATTTGCAAAACTAAAAAAAAACGGAAAAATTTTACGTAAACATCAAAGTTAATTTAAGCCAATTAATATGTTTTAACTATTTTATTGCTGTTTTATGAGGTTCACTGACATTGTAATAAAACTAGTAAACAAATAAATAAAGTCAAGTGCAAATAAATAAAATAAAAGTGCTACAACGAGCACGAGCAATCAAACAAAAAAGTACCTGTCAAAATTCATTACACAGAATTTTATTACTGTAACATAACAGAAAAGCACAAAAAAATTTACTGGCGAGTAATAAGCGAAACAGCTGTTTTATATCAGATAAATATATATGTATTAGTTTTTAATACAAATATTTAAAAGCAAAAGATTGTATAGCAAGTGTAAGCTATACAAAGAATAATCCAAATTCTAAAATTGATCTTAAATTAAATAAATTTTCTAAAAAACCAAAAACTTGAAAATATTAATGTTGTTTATCGTCTGGAAAACAAAAATACATTGAACACATTGTTAGAACACCCAGGCAAAAGGGTTTTGAATTACAAATAGTTAAATGATATTTTCAATATTGTCGGAGCAATCTGAAAAAAAAATTAAAAACGCCAGCTGTTATATTGCAAACCGTTAAGCTTAAATACACTGAGAGGTTAGATAGAACACCTGGTATTTACAGTAATTAAACAAAAATATTACGTTTTTATCAGTGATTCTTTTGTATTTAACTTTTATGGCACGAGTGACTGCATTCAAAAATTTCAATTGCTTTCCTTTTTGCTCTTTTCTCTTTAACTCAAAAAAGCCAACAAAATAAGGGTAAAAAATTTTAAACATGGGTATAAAGGGTGTTAGTTGGATGATGACAAAGAAATTGTTTGTCAAAGAAAATTTACAGCAACCAACGAAATTTAAAATATAAACTAAAAAAAAAATTTATTAAAATAAGTAGATTTAAAATAAACACAGTTAGTGGTGTCGCAAGTCTCAAAACAAAGTTAAAAAAATAAATAATGAAATTTTGGAACACAACATTCTTGTTGAAATCTTTGTTCGGAATCAGCATCAGTATACTGCATATTAGCAGTTTCAACGAACTACGAAAGAGTGGAAAGAATTATGACATCCGTCATACGTTATTTCGTCCCTCCTGTATTGGTACGAACAAAATATCCCTGACGGAATTTCGTGAGCTAACTTGAAAACAACTTATTTATAATTTACTTCAGAATTAACTAAAAAAATTATATAGCGTCACTACTCCCTTTTTTGGGAAGTTCAAAATAATACAGAATGAAAAAATCTTTAAAAATAAATGTCAACATACATATACATGGTAAAATATTGTATTTACATTTTTAAATAGCGGACCAGGAGGGGAGAAAAATAAAAGCGGGCATTTTTTTGCATCTAAATAAATTTTATCAAAGTCTCTATATATTTCAGAGCCAGCCAGGTCCATATGAGAGACAATTTGTTATAAAAATATTTAAATCAATTTATCCAACGAACATGTTAATAATTCGGCTATGTACTACATACATTTTTAGCATATAAAATAAAGCTTCAATAGTTTTTATTCATTTTTAAATCATAAATAAATCAAAAATTTTCATTGTCTAAAAGGATTTTTCAATGCCGTTTGAATTGCTGTAACTGGTAACACTGCTTAAAGCAAATAGAAAAAGATATAACGTTAGCAACCCATTTGCTAAAGATAAAGATTTGGAGGGAAACGAAAGAAGAATAAAGTTAAAAAAATAATAAACAAATGGACATCTGATATACATATAAATTTCTGCATTTTGTATTTGCAGATACAAAAATAAATGAATAAAAATATGCAAAAAGGTTTAAAACCTTCTCAAATATTCTTACATAGATAAGTTTGATTATACAACAAAAAATAATAGCAGTTTGTATGAAAACAAACTAATTATGAAATACCCAATAAGTGTACGTACATATATAAACTATGTATAAATATATGGAAATTTAACGACATTTTTAAACAATTTAGTTTTTTTTATCGCATAACTTAGAAAATAAAGACTTTTTCAAAATAGATAAACAAAATACCTATCGCAGATTAATCTTTGTTTTCTTTTATAAAACAATTTTCTGACGCAATTTTAGAAAACCTGTAGTAAAAGTAAATCAAAGAGAGCCGCGTCTCTCTTTACGACGAAAAGTAAAAATTGAGTTCG
Organism: Cistogaster globosa; assembly: GCA_937654795.1. Taxonomy (NCBI): domain Eukaryota; kingdom Metazoa; phylum Arthropoda; class Insecta; order Diptera; family Tachinidae; genus Cistogaster; species Cistogaster globosa. The sequence continues at coordinate 120,171,496 of OW569403.1, forward strand.
CTCATTTTAAAAACATAAAGAAATAAAATTCATCGCAACTTTTTACATTTACATACATATGTATCTATAATGAATTTAATTTTGTACTGTATTTATTTTTATAAATATTTAAAATTAAATTCCCTTTCTTAAAAATTTTCAATTGTACTACATTTATTAATTCAGAGTATAATATTAAAAGGGAACAAATAACATTTGCTCAATCCCTTTAATAGGAATGAGAATCAACTAGAAACACAAACAAACGTATAAAATCAATAATTCATATTTTAAGATTTGCTAAATACACAAATTAAAAAACCAATGAAGTATGTAAAAACAGCTGAAATTTAAACTGCCAAATTTAAAATTGTGTTTGATTTAATTTAAATAAAAATTGATGCTATAAAATAAATTGAAATCTAGATTAATAAAAATAATAGCACATCTCAGGTCTGGCAACATTGTTCAAAAGTACAAAAACAGAATAGACTGACTCAAGGTAGTAAATTTATATTTTTGCAATTAAGGCCAAGAAAAAAGTGTTATACCTAGTCATATTTTAATAAATTTATATGAAAACTTTTTTTAATTTCTCTTAATTTTAGCAAGTGAATTGAGTAGATATCTGCCACTTGCTCAGATTAACGAGGAGAAACAAAAATAATATAAAAAAAACAGACAATAAATTGTCATATAACTCATGTTAATGTATGTACATATGTAAAATAAATTAAATCAAATTCGGAATTATTTTATTTCGAGTCAATAACAATCCAAAATATATTTTACCACAGGTTTTACTAGTGTTTGGGATATTTTAAAGAAATAGACTCTAAAACTTCGTTAGTTGTGAAATTTCAACCCCTGGTGGACATTAAAACAAAAACAGAAACAATTTGGAAACTAAATTAATGTTTTACTCTCTCCAAAAATGTTTTTAAATTACCAATACAAACAACCTCCTCTTTAACAAGTACACAAAATTAATTTCTTTGTTTAAAATTTTTTAACTTATAGAAACTCAGGCTTAGAATGAAAACTTTTTTCAAGTTTAAACATAAAAGTAGTATAAAATTTAATTAAAATCTTACATTTTGACAGCCATTTTTAATAAGCAGGAATGTTTTTTGTTGTTGTAAAATTAAATATTGCACTAAGAAGGTATTTTAGCTTAATTTGCGTTTGATAAAAAAAAAAAGAAAACTGTGCCGTTGTGATTTGAGGATGAACTGTGAGATGATTATTTATTGTTCATATTAGTACAAAGTCTTTTTTGTCTAAATGTTTTTTTAAACTAATTTGTACTTTTTAGATTTATTTGTTTGTAAACAATTTATTTAATTAAAAATTTTTTAAATTAAATTATTATCACAAAAAGTTACGAAAATGCAACTATTTTTTTTTTCTTTTCTTTGTATTATGTTTTTCAACTAATCACACGATTTAGATTGAAACAAAATTTTTATAAAAAAATTTGTTTCAAATACTCATGATTTTGGCTTTGTATTTTCTTCGTTGGTAAAGTAAAATCGATTTTTAGGCTTTGATTAATTAAAACATTTCTTTCGAGTTATTCTTTTTGTTGTAAACAGAAAAAGTTTTTGGTTGGCTTAGCAAGTCATTTTAGTCACAGACAAATATCACACATAAAACAAAAACATATCTTATTTAATAAAAGTAATATGTATAATTTTTTCTTCTTTATGTGTATAAAAACAATACGCTTTCAAACAGACGTCTATTTCACAAATGTTGTTAAATTGAAACTAAACTGTAGCCCCAGTTAACTGCAAAAATTTACTTTTGTATTTCACACACACTGACATAAGATCTATAAATTTGTGTATTTTTATTCTCTCTTGTATTTCTCCAACAACTATATAATTTGACCATGAAGGTAGGAACGAAACGGAACATTTAGTACTGCATATACATATAGTATAACAGCTGTGACTGTGTTGTTTACTTGGCTGTTATAAAGAGTGAAATCGTAGTCCAGATTTATACGATACCATTTTGTCATACCTATTTTTTCAATTTTCTTTTTTACAATTGCAGCGAGTTTCATCGTACCCCTTAAAGAAAAAACTTTTAATGCCATTAAAATTCGTTTATCTTTTAACTTGATGTTGTTGTAAAAAAGTGTAAAGGGTAAATTGTAAAAGTGCTTGTACTGCACTTACTTTTAGTGCATTTACACAAGGAAAGTTTACTTTGCAAAGTTTTGATTTTATGTGGGAGAAAGGGAGAAAGAATAATAAGCAGTACAGACTTTGATGTAGTCGCAAAGTTGCTTTGTTTTTCGTTCGTTGTTTGTACACATTTGTATTTAAGAACATATGTGTTTAAGCACCAAATGCAAAACGTCCAAAAATTAAGAACGATCACACAGAAGGAAACAAAATTTGTAAAAGAAAACTTTGTGTGTCTGAACACGACACAAAGTTTAAAAAAAAATAACAAAACTTTGTCAAAGTAATATGTACAAATTCCGATGGCATGAACAATTTTATCGTCTGGATTTAGTCTAGATTTACAACATACCATTTTTTTCAATTCTGTTTTAAAGTTTTAGCAAGTTACATCGCGGGCCTATACGATGATGTTTTTCATGACAATGGTTTTGTACACCGCTTTTAATTTTTAATTCCATTGGTAGATGTTTGTGATAGAGCTATTTTACACCACGGCATTTTGCGTGAAACTAGTTTTATGAAATTTTTGTTTGTTGGCAAGAGGTGTAGGAGACGTAAGCGGGATGGACAAAATGGCATAGCTTGAATTTTGAGGGATTTTTTGAGACTTGCTTTGTATACGTTGTTTGTGTATGAAAAAATTAAAAGCAAAATGTACAAGTACCATGAAAAATTTGAAAATAAAATGGCATGAAATAATCGCACGTGTAAATCTGGACTTTTTAAAATAAGCAATAAAACTTATACAGCGAAAGTACACAAAGCAGGTGTAAAAACATCCCCTCAAAACTCAAGCCTTGTCATTTTGCCCTCTACTTGCTTCAAAACGCCGCTTAACAAAAACAAATATAACATGCAAAATTTCTTGGTGTAAATTGGTTCTTATTTTAAAATGTTATTACAAAATGGCAAAGAAACAAATATGGCTTCCCGTTATTATTGTATGTATTGTTTACACTTAGTGTGTTCAGTTGCTAAACTGTTTCATTTAATGTTTTGCGTACGTTATGATGGAACTATGGAAACGGATTATTTTATTTACAGGAATATGAATTGAATAGTTGTGTATATATACAGAAGCGAGCAAAATTATAAACACAGGTCATATGTGCAGGATTTTGCGTACAAATTATCATTTTCAGTTAGGTTTAAATTCGTATTACATGTATCGATATGAAAATTGTAGAGGACAGTAAATGAGATGCCAGCAGAAATTAGTTGCATACATCTGTTTAAAGTATTGTTCCTATCTACCTAAAAGGAAGTTTTTTTTAACTAAAATGTTGTTATTGTTTTTGATTTGTTGCTGTAACTATGTCGACTTTTTGTTGTTACTATTTTTGTACTACTTACGAATTACATTTTTATTTTATTAATAAGATGTGTACTACACACCATACATACATATGTATGGAAATATCAATTGCAGTTTCTGGGATTAAAATAAACATTTCGACGCACTCTACTTATTTCGAGAAGAAAAAGATATACAAATCAATCAAAGTCACCCCATTTTATCGGTATAATGGTACTAAAACAGTTGTTAGCACATTTTATTTACCTATTTATTTATTTTATTTTTAATTGTAATGGAAAAGCCCTCTTGGGCCAATTAATCTGTATTACATAGTAAATCTAAAGCCTTAAAGTCATGTATGAATAAATAAATAAATAAATAAATGACACGCGCGGCCGAAGTCGTGGGCACTGCTAGTCTTATTATAAATTTTTAATACAAATTTTTCTTTATTTCCATGCCCGTCCTGATATTAATTTGTAGACTTTAGTGAGTATGCAAAAGAATAAAACTAGAATTAATAATATAATATAGACAGTGCAGTGCAGAAGTTCTATTTGTTTTCTAAGGACCAAACTTTCCTATATAAATGTGCAAATTCTACTTCAATGTGAAATTGTACTTAACACACAAAAACTTTAATTGGTTCGGTCCTCCGCTGCCTAATACTAAATTAACTTTAGCTTCTGTACTTCTGTATATACCTATTTAAGCTCATAATAAGCAAAGTAACAAATGTGAGATTATCTCGCAATCTCCACGTAAAAAATGAGAAGTGAAATCGAAAATTTTTTTCAAAGTTCTGTGGCCAGTAGCTAGCTATATTTATTAAATCCTATAATATTTTTATTTCAGATTAGTATCCATTCCAACAAAAATAATAAAGGTACGAATAATATAACAGGTAAGCTAAATCCCTTGACCTATTTTGACCTTAGTAAAATAAAAAATAAAAAACAGAAACAAAACCAATCAATATCGGTGAATTTAAAAATTGTGATCGAAGTAATAGCACGACATTTTTTAAGTTAAAAAAATGCGCCTGTTCTGCTGATATCCACATGCCTATTAAAAAAATTCAAATAGAAAAAAGCTGAATGTTCCTTTAAGGATCTCAGTGCTTTGGTATACGGAAAGACTATTTTTAAGTGTATTTTATCATGCATAAAACTTGTTTGTCTGTTTGATAGATTGTAGGTCAAATGAACAAAAAACCAAAACCACACCAAAAACAAATTCAAGCTACAAACATATTTACCTGACCTAAGATTTGCAGTCTTATTTAGATATGAATAAAAAATACAAAAGTACGAAAAGCATTTACATGAAGAAGGGAAAAGTCCTCTAAATTACATATCTAAACTGTAGCAATCTGTGCCATAAATAAGGTATCAGTTAAAAAACGAAGGAAAACTGAGCAAATTGAAAATATATGCAAAAAAAATAATACCCAAACAAGAAAAAAATAACTTCCAATACTACGTTTCCACTGACTTTTAAAACAACCAATTTTACGAAGACACTTTAAAGTGCTTAATAATATTCGAGTTTGTGGCGTAACACTTAAATTTTATCCCAAAAGGTTTTTTGTTTTTATTTTATTTTTAGCTTTTGCACACTTTTAATGTTATTTTAAAAAACAATTTTTTCTTTAACAACAGTAATGAAATTATAATATTATTTAATTAACTAATTGCACTTGCAAAAAGTATTTTAACTGCTTTTATAAAACACAAATTTACGGTAAAATAAGATTAAAAAACTATGCATAAAAGATAAACTTTTAAATTTTTCGTATATTTAAAAAATTAACAATCGGTGTATTATAAGTGAGATAGTGATGTCTCAGATCACAAAAGTCACCTCAAACCCTCCATAGTAGCTTTTTTACTACTTACAAGATAAAAAAATAAAATCACTTTGACTTTTGGTCTTTATTGTTTGGACAAAAATCTTTAGTTTATTCGTGATATCACTCTCAATAATCAGTATCAGTGAATTTAATAATTTTAATTGAGAAATTCCAGTTTAGGGACTATTACGTCAGGTGTACCCCAAGGCTCCCAAGGCTCTCAATCAACGTATTCTGCTTATAAGCAACAGCTTCTGTCAACCATTTGTTTTTGCCGATGATATGTTACTTTTATATACTGTTAATTCAAATGAACGTTTTCTTTCAGAGAAACATTACTAAACTAACACCTAGAGTCGCTATCTGCCTAGATGAACATAAACAACCTAGATATAAATCCAAACAAAACTAAAGCATTGATATTTCGTATTCGAAATTTTAACATCTTTTGCCCAAGAATTTTTCTCAATGGTCATGAAATTGAATTTGTTGAGACTTTAAAGTTTCTTGGCGTGACATTGGAACATACCTTACTTTTGACAGTCATATCAATAATCTTAAAAATAGAACTTGCGTTATTCTAAGAAGGCTATACTCCTTAAAACCATATACACCAAAACATATAAGAAAATGCCTTGCAGTATGTTACCGCCGCCACGCTAATACTTTTAAAAAATCTTTACTGTTTCTATTTACTTCATGTTTACTTAATAATTTCTTGTTTTCACTCAAAGCAAACATAAACACAAATATGAATATTATATATTTGTACATATTTACTTGTATGTATGCTTGCTTTGCTCCTCTTTCTCGTTGCCCAATTGCTTAATAGCGGTTTTTAAAATTATTTTCATTTGCTTTATAAAGGAATTTCTTCCATTATTCAGGGCTTTTTTAATAAGAGAAACGGGCGAGTGAAACACAAATTGTTTTAAAGCGTACAAATACGGAATAAAAATTAAAAATAATAAAATTTAAATTGTGTTCTACAATAAATGAAGTTGTGGTTCTTAATAAAATAAAGATTATTCTATTTGTCGCTCTTAAAAGTTGCGTTTCATTTAACTTTGCTTCTCGAAGCCAACACAGTATGTCTTATAATGTCACAAGTAAATTACTGTCTTGAAGTTTTTTCTGGGACATGGTCATATAATCTGGAAAGAGTTAAGAAAGTTGTGAGAAAAGTTGTCCTTTATATTTATGTTGTTGCAATATCTGAACATCATCATGTTTCTGAATTAGTTCCTACCATTTTTGGGATGTAGTTTCCAAAAATTTCTAAACTTACGCATTATACTACACTTCAATAAAATTATGTGAGTAGGTCAGCCACATATTCTTGTAAATAAATTTTAATTTATAAACTCAATGCGCAACACTCAGATTGATATACCTCGTGGCCATCTTTCATTATTTTATCGTTCTTCTTTGGTAAGAGTATATCGTGTTTGGATTCATCTAGCGGCTAATATTCAATTAATCTCCTACTCTCCCTGACGTTTAGACAACATTTTCTTGAATATTCTAACAACCATTAAATTGTGAAGTGTGCTGTTAAGTTGTAATATGCTGGTTATAGAAATGGCAATACTAATATTTATATTAAATTTTTATTTTTCATGTACGTTATTTAAGCTAATTTTGATTTAAGTTATGAATTTTGTTAGAATTATTTCAACCTTTATACATAGTAATTATACTACAGTACATGTAAATGGGCTTTGAAGGCTTCTTTGTATTGATATCAAATTGAAATAAATTAAAATTAAAAAAAAAAATCTGATTTTTAGTGAGAATGTTAAAAAAAATTGTGAGTGCCGTTTAAAAAATGCTCTATTACACTTAGGGTCTGTGTTTAGTGTACAAAGACAAGAAGTTGTGTTTATTAAAGGTTATGCTTTGGAACCATTTAATCATTAGCTAATGAATATAAAACCTTTTAAGAGCATTACCATTGCTGAAAATAACTTTATTGATTTCCAATAATAAAAATTGTTTTTTTGCGGAAAAATGTCTCTGTGTTGTGCCACATATTGAAATATAAAACACTTTGAATTGTTTTCCTTATTCCAAACTCGTTGTTTTGAAGTCAGAAGAAATGTAAAATAAGATAATAAGGCTTCAAATAAATATACTTATTAACTTTGTTTTAAAATATTTAAAGAAAATTACTTTTGCAAACAATTTTATCTTAATTATCATACTTTATTTAAAAGCAATATTATTTTTCTATTCCAAACATTGGTTCACTTTTGAAACACACTGAAGATTGCTTACAAGCTACACATCACGATGTAAAAAAGCAAATCAATTCAAAAACACCTGTTTTTATTCCAGGTGATATGGAAATAAAAAAGCAAAATAAGAATTAGACCGGTAAAGCTAACAGAACAATTTATGCAGCTGTTTGTTTTCTTATCTTTATTATTTTCTTTACATTCATAAGATTCTCATTTTTTCGAAAGTAATCTTTCACAACCTACGTTAATTAGTAAATGTTTTTCTTTATTTTTATTTTATTTTTATTATAAAATTGTTTTAATCCTTGAACTGATTTGAATCAAACAAAACTGGAAATGATTACTTATGCTATTGCAGTATTATATAACTACTATACTTTGTATAGATATGAATAAGCTTTTGTTTTATTTACATTTGTCAATTCGTTTGGTACAACTAACTAAAACAGGATGTAGTAGATGAAAAAATGTTGTTTTCAGACTCCGTTTTATTTACCAATTGTCACGTACGAATTTAAGCTAAATGTTTCTACGTGATAATCTAAGCAAAATGGATGGGAGTCTTAAAACCATTTTCATGTAACATCCCGTTAAAATAACATTTTGCTTACAACGTATAAGTCCTATATGACGAATCTTATATACCCTTCACCATGTACATATGTAAATCTAGCAGAGCTGCAAATGAATCATTCTGTTTTGATTTCAATTCATTATGATTTAGCTAAATTTTGAATAATTTCTTTTCACAAAAAAAAGAATTAAATGAAATTTGAATTATTCATTCGAATTCAGCAAACATGAATTGCAATTCGAATGAATTGGTAAAATAAATTGCAGTTCATTTAATTTGAATTGGCTTTGAAATAATTCAAATTAGTTAAAAGAATTGCAATTCATTTCCAATTTATTTGAATTGATTTTGAATTTATTCAAATGAGTTAGAAAAATGAATTGCAATTCATTTCCAATTTAATAGAATTAATTCAAATGAACTAGAAAAATGAATTTGTTATTAATTTTCAATTTATTTAAATTGAATTGATTTTGAAAAAAGTCTACTGTAAGTAAATGTAAAGAAGCATTACTCCCGTTTTGTTATCCAACTTATTTTAGTATATTAGACAGCATTACTCTCAATTCGAATATCATCTAGTACGATATAATCGTCGAAAGGTGTAGAAAATAATAAGAATAGGAATTCCGATGATGTACTGTAATTAGCAGGTAACGGATTAAATTAGTAGAGAGCTGCGAAAACCCTATCAGCATGAGCTTTTAAACATTTTTTCATATTTTTTATCAAATTCTGTGAAAAACATATAAAAAATGTGTTTAATATTCATTCTTGGTTTAAGTAACTTCACATTTGTTTGTATTTCTTTTTTTTACAATTTGTAATCGAAGTTTAAAGTTTTTAGTGTCTTTGAATTTCAACATATAATTGCTGTTTTTATTATTTCTACATATTTCACTCATCAAAGTGCAATATGTAATAACAACAATTGAGTGGTTTCGTTAGAATGTGAACAGATAAGAGATAACGATAATGCAGATAACTGAGTGTGAAACTAAAAGTGAACGATGCATTCTAATTCAATCTAATTGGCATTTATTTTATTATTAAAATAATAGCAAAATTAGTTAAATCCAATATATGCTTTATTGTCTATACCTATATAGTAAATTTTCGTAATTTCATGTTTATTTGTAAAATATAATTACATTTTGGTAAATAAATATTGCATAAGTATTACTAAAGTGTTTGTCATTGAATGTTCGTGGATCATAAAATTTCATAAATTATTAATAGATTTTAAATATTTAATGTCTTGTTATTCAGAGCATTTTAAAGCCGAAATAAGTTATACTTGAGAATTAAACTCCAAACACCAAGTTTACTTCAATTGAACACAATTCATTTTTGATTTGATAAATATGAATTACAAGTTACTTTTGTAATCCATTTGAAATAATTTTTTTAACGTTTTACATCTACTTACAGTAATCTTTTTTCAAAATCAATTCAATTTAAATAAATTGGAAATGAATAACAAATTCATTTTTCGTGTTCATTTGAATTGATTCAAATGAATTGGAAATGAATTGCAATTCATTTTTTCTAACTTATTTTAATTAATTCAAAGTCAATTCAAATTAAATGAATTGGAAATGAATGGCAATTCATCTTTGCTAAATTCAAATTAATTAATGCAAATTTCATTCAATTCGTTTTTTGGCGAAAAGAATTAATTCAAAATTTTACCAATTTAATGCATGAATGATTCTCGAATTAATTCAAAAATTAAAGATTCGTTTACAACTCTGGAATCTAGTTTAGTGAAGTAACTACAATTTAAAAATATATATTGGGATGACAGAGAATTAAAAATAAGAAAAAAATTAAATACTATATAAAATTTAACATAAAAATATGAAAGGTTCTTAATAGGTGAAGCATTTTTTTTAAATATTAGCTGTTTCTAAGGACATGGACCGATCGTGATTTTAACACGAACACGGACGAACAGACTGATATCGCCTAATCGGATTCGCAACACATAAGAACTCAGAATTTACACACTTTATGGGGTCGGAAATGGTCAATGAAGAAATTACAAACGGATACATCCTTTTCTACCTGTGGTGAAGTCTAAAGCTTTTTTTAATATTTATCACTAAAACAGCCCATACCGCCATGATAACGCTTGTAACATATTTTCCGTGGATATCGTGTATCGCCCAAATACTTATGGTAGCCGTCTGGTCAATCTAAACTAAACATTTTCATCGGTGAAAATCACGTTTTTTAATTCCTTGTCCTAGAAATTATATCTCTCAAACAATGCAAGACGAGAATTGTTATACCGTCAGGTTAAGATTGGTTTATTTATTTATTGGTTTAATTTAGCAATACAAAGCCTTCAAGGCCAAAATATTGAATGTACCTACCTATTACAAAGTAACAAAATTCGTATGTCCTTAAATCTAATTTTAAGTACATAAACCAAATTCCGAAACATATTTTAAGCCATTTAGGTCTTTTGCTTAATATTTAATTTAAATTTTTTTCGAATTATTTTGCTACCACTCATCCTGTCCTGAGTAGCTATTGGACCAGTACGCTTGCTAATGTGGTAACTATCGGGATGTTTTAAAAAATTTCGAAATTGTATTTCGCTTCCTAATAATTCGATCAGCAATTTAAACTATTTTTATATCGCCTTCACGCATTCCCTTAATGCACTCCTGCTTTCTTTCGAAGGTTTATTTCCACGAGGCATTTTAAACTAATAAAAGTATTTTTTCACATTTGCTCTCAAAATACATTATTAATTATTTTGCACACATAAATTGTTAATGAAAATTACAATGGACTATTGCGTTAAGCTGAGATTTAAAAATTTGATTTTTAAAACATATTAAAATTAAAGATATTGAGATCATTTTAACCCTGGTGGCAGTGCAACAGCAATGATTTGTTGTTTGTACGCTTCCATTGGTGCACTATTTTTTATGATATTAATTTTAAATAATATATTTAATTAATAATGTATTTCATTTTAAGCTGGAGAAATACTGTAGAAATGACAGCCATGTTGATAGTTGTTTTAACGATGTCAGCTTCAAACCTATAAAGCGATTTATACCTTAAGCGATTTTATCAACATTTTTATCGTTTCCTTTATAGCTAGATATCCAAGAAAAATAAATAAGCTTTATTTTAAAGATGTAGTGATGTGAGCGACGCGATGGCAACTTTAATGCAAAACGAATTTCATCCAGAGCATGTTCAGCGGTGGTCAAAAAAACTAAATAACATAACCCCACAAATTCTACTATTTTGCTACCCCTGTTGACGGGGTGATTGCCTTCATAAACGTCGTGACGAGCGTTAGAATCACCACGAAATGAAAATGATTACAAATCTATTCATGTAATAAAAATAGTATAACCTTTCGTATAGTAGGCAGAAAATGAAGACGATGTCACTAGTTTAATGAAATTTTTGATAGTTAGCAAGAGGTGTAGTAATTGGGTTTCGCAAAATGGCAGAAGTAAAATTTTGAGAGGATGTTTTTACACTATCTTTTTTAGGAAAGATCTTTCTAAGCTTTTAAATGATACCCACAATCTTCTATGAAAAATTCATAGGCCCATAACTCGGAAAATATGGGTAAGCACTGTTTTTTTCTTTAGTTCTCTATTTGTTTATTTATTTCTTATTGGAGTTACTTCACTAAACTAGACTTGTTCTAAAATTTTCAATTGCATAAGTTAACTTTAACTAAAAATGTATTAAACATCTTAAGGCTCTGATAACTAAAATGTTCTGCTTCACAACACTATAGCAATAATCTACTACTTATTGAATCTACTCTGTTAGTATAAAAATCGAATGCCCTATTACTTCATGGTGAAATGATCGGCAGTAATTTTGCAGAAATCTCTTGAGAAGTTTCTGGACTATAGATTTCGGATTTGCTATATTATTATAAACTTTTATTCTGAGCTTTTATAATCACAATTGTTTATTAATTCCAAAGTCATTAAAATTTAAATTAAAAACGTTTTACTACCCAAGGACCATGCTATCTGCCGTATTTCACCACTATAAAAAACTTTGCTATTTTCTAACCCGCACTTTTCGACACTTCTAAACTTCTTATCAACATTTTCCAAGTTTTTAAATTAAGTCAAAAGAAATAAAAGACTTACCCGGATGCCTCTGCAGATTGAATCAGTTTTTTCTGCTTTTTAATTTATAAGAGGACAAAAGAAAAAGTTTTCAACACAAATTCAACAAGAATTGTGACATGGAAGATTGCTCGATTTTGACATTTAGTTCAGCTGTTGGTAGCAATGATTTAAAGGAACCAAGATGCCAGATCACACAACTTTGATTTTTTTAATTTCTGTAATCTTATATTTTATAGCACACTTACATCCCAAAAGTCAAATTTGCTCTAAAATTCGTTAACTAGTTTTCAATATAATAACCTTATTTGCACTATTTGCGGAAGCTATGACGTTTTTGTTTGATGATATCTGAAAAAATCTTGTTGACCTGTTTTATACCTTAAATAGCGGCAACATTTATGTATGTAAAGCGACTATTAGATGGTCAAACTTGGTGTGATGGCATACCATCACAATCGTATAATAGTGCCATGGCGAATGAATTACCAGGTGGCAGCGTAGGCGTATTCAGTATGTTTTGCTGGTATACACGACTGTCAAACTCCATATATAAAAATTATGTGTACATGCATGTTTGTCAACTTGGTTGGATGGTTATCAAAAAATTTTATTATTAAAATCCTCTCTCATCAAACCGCTCTCTAATGCAATTTTTGACTGTATAATAGCCGCTTAAGTAGATTTTAAGTGTTTCAGCGCATACAATTTGTTTTTGCGATATTTTCTCATATATAAAATTATTTTGCTAAATAACGTGTTTTAAACAAGTAAAAGATACCTTCGTCAGATGATGTCTACGACATTTATCTTGTCAAATTCAATCTAAGATTTAAAATTCTTAAGTGTATACCTCAAATTTGTCTCATTGCAGTGCGTTTTCATTAGAGATCTAATCAAAACAAACATATGCAAAAACTGTCAATTAACCACATACAAGTACTGACTCCGTTGGAAATTTTCTTTTTGAAAGATAAAGAGTTTTGAAATATTTAACGAGGTGATTTAATTAAAAGATAGTCATAATAGCTTAGGTGATTTTTATTTAAATTCAACGTTGTTGTCAAAATTTTAAAATAATTTTAAAAATAAGGAATTTTTATTTTAAATAAATTATAAAACCAAAAAATAAAATATGAGGTATTACTGCATACTGGTACAACTTCACTTAAAGTATCAAATGATGATAGAAGGATAAAAGAAATTGGCTTCCTTTTGTTTATTCAGCCATTTTAACATCAACATGGGACTCTGCAACAACAAATCACATTATTTTTTTCTAGCTTTATAGAATCGTTCTCGTGCTTAACTTTTGGATTCCGTGAGATCCTAGTGTTACCGAAAACTTTTCCCGTACTACAAGCTTGGGTAAAAGAGAGAGCTTTTGAGAGAATAAAATTCTTCTTTCTGCCAAATTTTAAGTAGATTTTGTCAAAATCTAGTGACGAAGTAGAAATTATTTTAAATGAGAGATCTAGTAAAAAATTAACTTTAAATTTCTTGGGTATCTAATTTCAGTGTAATGCAAACTCAGGTGGCTGCAACGAAAATCCATATCAGATAAATGTATTAGCCCTTAAGGATTGGAAAGATATTAAAGATGCTGTGAACAGACTTACCGGCACTTTTAAAGATGTAACTAACAGGTCTTTTAGACAATCGGTGAAGCGCACAGATATAGCCGAGTCTCGTAGTGCTTGCTGCAAACTCTTCAATGAAGGAAAAAGGTCAGGAAACTGGACTCTCTTATATAAGTTTAAAAATCAAGCAAGGAATGAAAAACGCAGATTATGGAGGGTCTTCTGCAGTGGAATATAGAGCTCTTCAGAAACAAGTAGGTTCCGTAAAATATATCCGTCAATTCCGGAAAACATCCGAAAGGCTGGCGGTGCTTGGACGACCAGTGCACAGGAGTCACTGGAGGTCCTTTTGGATGCACATTTCCCGGATTGTCATTAAGCCATGATAAATAATTGTGCGTGGCATGCACTTACCATAGTATAATTGTTCAAGGTGGTCTCGTTACCACATGCATTTTGTTCGTGGGAAAAAATTTGGTTTGTCATAAACATATACGAATTTTGTAAATTCAGTTTTCATACACAACTCTGAACTCTGTTGACTTTGTTGCGTCTTTTCAGCTTGAAAATTTAATATTATCTTATGTTTCTAGTTCTTCAGTTTTTTTTATCTTTAAAATATTTATAAGTATATATACAAACATTAAAACCAAAATAACAAAAAGGCGAATAAAAATTTAACAACGGAAATTGACCCTGCTTATGTTGAATTTGCCTTGTCTTGATATTTATGCAAACATTTTTTTTATGTAGATGGCATCACTAATAATGGAAAAAACTGATAGCCCGTACTAATAAAACTTTCGACAAATTGAGTAAAAAAAACTTCCAAAATAAAACGTAGCAAGATAAAATAAAATAGTTTACTACGAGTAAATTAACAACGAACTGAAAAAACGAATTAAATATTTCTTTGTAATCTCAATAAACTAAAAAATAATACTGCCTAAATTTTAATGTCAAAAGTAATAAAATGAGTTACATATCTACTGGGGCCATACCTAAAGAAAATAAGAGCAATTCCAATAGTGGAGGAAGTAGTGGAGCTGGTACTAGCGGGCTATCTAATATGAATGCATCATCAAGCCGTCAAACTCTAGGTGAACGTATTACTTTACTGGTAGATAATGTTCGTTTTATGATAGAAAAGGAGTTGGTGACGGCCCATCCTAATACAATGTTGGGCACCATGTTCAG
Organism: Cistogaster globosa; assembly: GCA_937654795.1. NCBI lineage: Eukaryota > Metazoa > Arthropoda > Insecta > Diptera > Tachinidae > Cistogaster > Cistogaster globosa. The sequence continues at coordinate 120,186,537 of OW569403.1, forward strand.
TACTGGTTTCCAGTTTGTCCATCCCAATGAACGGGGAGAGTATGAGGTTGCTGAGGGAATTTCTCATACATTGTTTCGTGCAATATTGGACTACTATAAAACAGGCCTTATTAAGTGCCCACCGACAATTTCAGTTCCAGAACTTAAAGAGGCCTGCGATTATTTGTTGATACCCTTCGATGCTACTACGGTAAGATGTCAGAATTTAAGAGGACTTTTACACGAGTTAAGCAACGAGGGAGCACGACAACAATTTGAAATATTTTTAGAGGAATTTATTTTACCCGTTATGGTTACTGCTGCTCAAAGAGGGGATCGTGAGTGTCACGTTGTTGTGCTTTTAGACGATGATGTTGTTGACTGGGATGAGGAATTTCCGCCCCAAATGGGGGAAGAATATTGCCAGACTATACACAGTACTACCATGCATCGGTTCTTTAAGTACATTGAAAATCGAGATGTTGCCAAGCAAGTAATGAAAGATCGTGGTCTAAAAAAGATACGCTGTGGCATTGAAGGCTACCCTACACATAAAGAAAAAATTAGAAGACGTCCTGGAGGCCGAGCGGAAGTCATTTATAGTTATGTCCAGAGACCTTTTATACATATGTCTTGGGAAAAAGAGGAAGCAAAAAGTCGCCATGTCGACTTTCAATGTGTCAAATCGAAATCGGTTACAAATTTGGCTGAAGCAACCGCTGACCCTCCATTAGAATTAGACGCAAGTGGAAATCCAATACCACCACCAGAAAATAGAGCCGATAACCATGTTCCCCTTCGGGCCGATGTAGATGCTAACGCGCCTGATCTAGCTGATATTAATAATGCGCCAAATGGTGACGGTGGTGGTGGTGGGGCTGCTGCCGCCGCTGCCGTTGCTGTTGATGAAGCTGCCGATGGAGTTATTATGCTTAACGAACTAGAACAAGCTGTTGATGGTGCTAATGAAGAAAGTGCTTGAAATACCTGCATTGATGGATCATTATGCATTTATATATATTTTTATAAGTATGCAAATAACACGTATATTTTAAGTCAAGCACAACAATTAATGTTTGATAATGAAGCGCTATTGCCGGTTCTTAATTTTCATTCTTGATCAAGTAAACCTATGAATCTAAATCATTAAACAGTATTTAAATAATCATCACTTTATAATGCGATAAAAAATTGCTAAAAATATTTCTTACTTATTTAATAAAAAATTTCAAAGAAAACAATTGTGAGTTTTTCAAATAATTTTTAGTAACAAATAGCTCTTTGTTAAGATTTATAAAAGTGCTTAAATAATTTAATTTTTCTCTTGATACGTAAACAGAGTAATGAAAAAGTTCATGATTAGCTCTAGGAAGACTAGTATATTCATGTAAGGAATTTCTCAACATAAATACGAAACGTTGCACGTTAGTATTTAAGGGTTTTTTACACACGAATGGTTTCGTACTATGTATGGGTCACCCTTTTATTTTTAATTTATGAACTTGTTACAGCGGACATGGCAAAACATACATTACGTTACCATTACCCTACGTCTACGCGAGCCAGTAACTCGGCATGAACATCATGTCGACATGAATTCGGCTAATGTAGGCAATGTTCATGTTTCGTTCATGTGCAACCATCGTTGGCCGAAAATTTGTCTGAGCAATAATGTTCGCCATCAAATATGACTTTTAGTAAGATTTTTGTTTCGAATTAACGCCATCTATTGATCAACAATGCAAACATTCTTTCTTATTAAAAACATTGAAGCAACCCTGACGAGACAAAGAGAAAATTATGTTCAAACAGAGAATGAACATCGACACCACAGATGATCTGTGATCGACACGTTATCACAGGGTATAACGTTATCGCAACATACAAGAGCATGAACAAATTAATGCCCTTTTTCTGCCGGCATATGTGCATGTCTTGTTGAATTTGATGGCTACTGGAGCCGTGGGGAAACGGTTGAAAAGATCATATTCATATTTATCTAATTCAAGACCTTTTTTATCGTGTTAAATTTATTTTTATAGCGAACGTATTTGTACATACTCTGTGTCAATTCTAAATATCTGCCTACTACTGTTGAAAAACTAAAGCCTTATAATTGAGAATCATTTCAGCATTGGGGCATCTTTTTATTAAAGTTTTACTTTTTATACTTGTTGCTATAATGCACATAATTTAACGGCCGTTGCAAATTTGACGTATCTACTTATCACAGTTTAAAAATATAAAAATGTTTTTATCAATATCACATCATTTTCGGAATACCCTTTAATTTTAAATATTTCTTGTTATAGCGGTTATAGTAATACATCTGTAAAAACTTTTAGTCTAACGGTTACGGTTCCACAGACGAAGAGCTGTTGCATACGGATATTGTGACGAAACAAATAGGTTACGTCCTTACTCTTTGTGTACGGAGCCCTAAGAACGTTTAATTACAAGTTGTAATTAATTCGAAAATTATAGAAGTTTTTTATTAATTTTTATTAAAAAAAAAGCAATTAAAATATCTTTATTCATTAAAGTGATACGAGAAAACGATAAATAAAATTATGATTTACATTTTTATGCAATTTTTGTACAAAATTCAAGTTTTTTAATCGTTATTTTCATGTTTTGAACATTATTTTTAATGGAATTTTCTCCATTGTTTAGAAAAACTATAAAAAAAATAGTAATAAAGAAAAAACAAACGAACAGGATAAAAGAAATGTACATAAATTATACAAGTGTTATAGAAATTGTCTTTCTTAAATCAGCCAAATAAACTTCTTTTTCTAGCTGTTTGGAGAGAGTGTAGGAACCTCAAAGTTAAAAATATAAATTATCAGCTACAATTATTTTTTAAATGTCCATGAGTTTGTTTTTTATTTCGTGTTTAAATTATATTCCTTTGGTGGATAAAATGTCCTCGGTTATGCTATGGTAAGTATTTATCTGTATGGCACAAAACAATATAACTTTGGATTATCCCTGAACCGATACATTGTTTGTCATATTGGCTTGAGGGCCATCACCGTTTGCAGAAGATGCAGGAGCTTGAGCTGAAGTTGTAGTGACTGTGGAAGGATCGGGCAAATCAGTGCGAGGGCGTCGAAATAGTATGACATGGGGCTCTGGAGCGTGCATCATGTAATGCACCCATCCTGGGCTTTGCTGAACTCCTAAATTACGCCATTCTGTTTCAGTCATTAAATGCGATTTAGGTACCAACTTTGTTAAGTCGGGCGGTAAAATAACATGTCTAAAATACATGAAAATTAATTATTCAAGTTAAAAATTAGTTACTTGTTGTTTTAATAAACAAATGTATTCAACTTTTTATCACCTGTATTCGTATATAGCATCAAAATATTTTTCGGAATACTGAATTTGATCGGCTGGCATTTTAGTGGCTAATTATGGACAACTTCTTGTTGTTAACGTCAATTTTAAGCTGATATTTACTTTGTTTATTGTAACAATTTATTTACTTACAAAATTGCCTGGTCCACACACGAATTTTATCTTTTTTTACTTTCTGTTTATGCTGATATTCACAATAAATGAATAACATAAATGTGATGAACAATGTCTTTAACCCTTAACCTGTTGTAGTATTTTCTTGTGTTGAAAGTTTACTATTTTATTTTTTTCTTATTTATTTATTTCAGTTATACAAAGCTTAAAAGTCCAAAATATGTATTACATAGTTATAATTACAAGCCTAAGTATTTCAAAAATATCATAAATCTAAAATTTACATTTAATTCATTAAATTTCATATTTGCAAATTAGTGTAGATAAAAAGAAATTTGTAATTACAAAAAATGCTGAACATTTTAGCAAATAAAAATACGTTCGAGGTCAAGTTGTAAGAGTAACAATTTTATTTAATTTTATCATTAGTAGTATTTAAATACTTTTGAATTACATTTTGTAAATATTTATATTATCCATTGCGGCTTCACTTAAATTTAGCAGGTGGATGCCAAAGAATCACTTATTTTTTTTATATAAAAAAAAAAAATATTTTGCTATCACTTTACACCACAATATTCCTAATTGGAATATGTATGTTGAATTGGGATTTGCTTGTTAGTGGTAGTATTTTAGCACCATAGAAACTCTAACTCTGTGCAATGGTAAAAAAAACTTCAAGATGAATGGTTGAAATTTTCATTTAAACATTAGCGGGAATTCCCTTCATTGGCTTATTTAAATACACATACATAAATGGCGAGAATTACCGCAATTCAACCGAAAGGGTTAATATAGTTTTTTATTTGAAATTTTTTATAATTATATTTTTAACTTATTTTACAAACACAAGGTCTTTATGGAATAAATTATAAATTACTGAATAAAGATCCTACAAATAAATTACAAAAAATTAATAATGATTTAGTTGAGGAACTTCTTAGATTAAAGATTATAACTTTTTTAGAAAAAAAAAAAAAAATACCCTAAAAACGAAGGTCTCTAATGCCCCTTGGTTGTACGGTCTACCCAAAATTCACAAAGATAGTTTTCCATTAGGACCAATTTGTTTTTGTGTAAATTCCCCATCTTATGAACTAAGTAAATATATACATAACTAATATTCTAAAAAAGATAACTGAACATTCTAAGTGTAACATATTAAATTCTGTAGAATTTAAAAATAAAATTGGAACCAAAAAGTAAAAGATGATAAAAATTAATTTCCTTAGATGTCGTGTCATTATTTCCAAGCGTACCTGTTGATTTAGCAATAAGCACAATAAAAGAAAAATGGAATATTATAGAGCGACATACTAATATAGAAAAGAGTTTGTTTCTCCATATTGTAAAATTTTGTATAGAAAATAATAGTTATTTTTAATATAATAGTAAATTTTATAAACAACAAAAAGTATTAACGATGGGATCTCCTGCCTCTCCAATTGTGGCTGATATTGTTGTGAAGAAGTTACTAGACACATGTATTGGAAAGCTTAGTATTAAACGAGTAGTATTGACTAAATATGTTGATGATTTGTTTTGTATAATATCTGAAAAAGCAATTGATACTTAACTTAAAACTTTTATTGAATTTAATCCTAGTATTAAGTTTACAATAGAATTAGAATATGATTCAAAACTTCCATATTTAGATACTTTACTTATTAAGAGAGGAAATAATTTATTAATAGATTGGTATCAAAAACCAACGGCTACTGGCAGAATCATTAATTATTATTTCACACACAGTAAACGAATTATAATAACTGCAGTTAAAAGTTTAATAGAAAGGAAGGATACTTATGATAAATGATATTGAGTTTCATAAAAAGAATAAGGAAACTATTAGAAATATATTGAATAATAATAATTTTCCAATTCAACTTTCAAATATATTAATTGGGCAATGTATAAAAATGAATAATTTAAATACAGGATATATAAATATGATTGAACTAAAGATTTATAAGTCTTTGATTTAAGTACCTGAAATATCAGAACGGTTAGAGAAATAAAAAATTTTTGACTGCAATAAATATAAAATAGCATATAAAACACCGAGCGGAAATTATTACAAGATTTGTAATAAAGTATATAAACTAGAATTGTTGGCCATAAATCTGATCAAAGATATAAAAATATTAATTCACATTTTACTAGATTAAATCACTATCCTAATTTTGAAAATGTTTCAGTAATAAACACAGAAAACAATTATAAACGGCGTTATATGTAAGAAATGTTACAAATAATTAACACACCAATAATACAGAGAATTAATTTTATGGCAGACACAGATAATGTAGCTCAGACTTATAGACACTTGATAAATAATGATTTTGTACTTTATATTTATTTTTTAAAAAAAAATTTATTACAAAATAATTTTTTGTTTTTTGTTAGTTTGAAAAAAATTTTTATTAATTTTTTGTTGTTGTTTTATTTTGTGTTCAAATAAATATTTGATTTTCCTGATGATGCTACACAAAGGAGTAGCAAAATATTGAAAAAATAAAAGATAAAGACCTTGTGTTTGAAAAATAAGTTAAAAATAAAGTAAATATTTATATAAATTATTTGTTAAAACTAATTTTCTAAAACTGTTAATTTTTTTTCATTTCTTAAATTATTTGGCATATTATTATATTTTTTCGGTCCTTTGTAGTATAGCGATCGTTGCGTTCAATTTGTATCCGATCGTTGCAATCTTAAATCTTGGTTATTTCTTAGATTAAATGGTTGAACTTCACCAACATAACGTATTTGCTCTATCAAGTATTCAGGTGCATCACCTATCTCCATCTTCTTAATAAAGGTTAATGTGCTTAGCTCCAGTCTTTGATGTATGTTCATCCATCTTAGCATGTCAAGCATTAATTGTATTGAGGTGAAACGATTGCATTTTAAATTGATTCGCATTGCTTTGTTTTGCAATTCATGTAGTCTATTTATTCGATTTTCTTTACAACACGTTTATAATATCGTAGATCCATATTCAAATGAGGTTTAATAATCGTATTATATAGATTTATTGCTGTCATAAGTGATAGTTTGTTTCTAATTCGTTTAAAAGAAGTCTATTTTCTTACCGATCTTTTAACATATGTATATATTCAAGATGTTGTTTAAAATTTAATTCGTTACCTATTATAAAATCAAGATATTTTATACTATTTAATTTTTCTATTATTTTATCGTTTATTTTAAAAGTTATTTCGTTGTTCATGTTTATTTCTATTATTTTTGTTTTATTTTCATTTAATTTTAGTTTATTCATTTTCAACCATGTATTAACCTTATTCATATCTGTTTGTAGGTTTTTATAACAAATTTCATCAGTTGCTGCTTCCGAAAAAATCAAAGTATCACCAGCATAGTGGTTTATTTCACAATTCTCTAAAACCTTTTCCATATCGTTACCCCTAGAATTGAGCCTTGAGGTACCCCATAGTCATTTCCTATTTCACTTGATGTTACATTATTAACTTTTGTCATTTGCCTTCTGTTATTAAAGTATGATTGAAACCATTTCAGTTTATTGTCCTTTATGCCGTACCTTTTATTAAAATATCACGATCTATTGTTTCGAATGCGTTTTTAAAGTCCAAGAATAATGCTGCAATTTTATTGTTTGTGATGGAAGACATCTGTTTATTATTATTTAATAAATAAATAAATCAAATATAATAGCGCATATACATTAATAAAATAATTCCTTAGATTTTTTATTTTGATACAAACATAAATTCTAAGTCTTTTATATTTCTACAGGTATAACTAAGTTTGTTATTTCCATTTTCGACCCCATAAGGTAGATAGATCACACACAGTTTCGAAAATTTAGCTATTGAAATTTATAAAGATCGGTTCATGTCCTTCGAGGACGCGGCAAAAACACCACGCCTGCCTCTAATTTTTCCACATATTTCCGAACAATCAAGTAACTCCAATAAATAAAAAAAAAACAAATATATGAGGGGATAGAGAATTAAGAAATAAGAAAAAAAACATTAAGTTAAAAAAATTGGCTCTCGACCATAATTTTCGAGTTATGGGCCTCTGAACTTTTCATAGAAAATAACGATTTTGCACCATAAGACATTAATATGATTTTGGGAAATAATAAAATTGTTTAATAATACTTAACCCAATCGTCGAGTCGATGACATTTTTATATAAAATTTTATATAGTAATAAATTTTGTTTTATTGTGTCAGCACAATATTTGTTTTTTTTTTTTTTTTTTTTGATTGGAGTCGAAAATATCACTATAGCTTTATTTTCGGTAATCTCAATTTGTGTAATTTTTACATCATTCTTACAGTATTCTTGCCGTTGCCTCGAAGTTTTTTCAAATTTTTTCTATAATCTGTCGTTAGCGAGTATATTTGGCTTTCAAATATATATTTTTGTATATACATAAATAAGTGTGTAAAACTTTTAATGATTACTCAAAACTTTTTTGCTTAATACATAAGTATGTATAAACAGTTACCTTGAGATTATTTTGAATTCACAATTTCATTCAGGGTAACCAAAAACGGAAATTTTATGTGGAATACCGTTGCGTTTTTAACAACTTATTTGAAACATCATAGGACCCATTATCCCTTACTTGTCGATCACTGAACCAGAGACTCTTGACTTCTCTAAAGATCTTCCATCCGAGTTGAATCAAAAAATCATTCATCATGTCCCTCCATTGTGGAATTCCACTAACGTTCACCAACTCCTCTAATGGTTTGTCATACATATTACAGTAAAAGATGGCATAAAACATTAAAAAGAAAAACTCAGCGTTAGGGTCCAAGGGGTTAATCAACCCCATGCTGTCCATAGGTACCCCTTTGCCAAAGAGACATTCTCAGCGGCTCAGTACTCCTCTATGAGATTCTCTAAAAGGCAGAGCATAAGAAACACTTAAAACTAAAAAATAAGAATAAACGTGTAAGCGTGTTTTTTTTTCAGCTTATCCGTTTACAGACAAACTAGCTGCGAGTTCTTTTTTAACACAAACAGATTTTATAAAGTTAAATTAAAGTAAGCAATTTATTTAAATCAATCTTACCATAACACCCAAGTTAATTTAAAACAGCCCTAAAAACCATGGAAACAAGAAACAATTATCGTTGATTTTTTTGAAACTATACTTTACCTGTCTGTCAGTCTTTATTGCTTAATACGTTAATGCCAGTCGCTATGTCTATTCCTTCGATTACTTTACATTACAGTACAATTGAAAATAATTGATTCAATTATTTTTGTTTGTTTTGCAAGGTCTGCATGTGTTATTAGCTCCCCTCTTTTCCGTTCTGACCTATTACGTTAATACCTTAAGAAAAAAGGAAAATTAAGTTTTCATTTGTTGGAAATAATCATGAACAAATTAAAATCAAATGTATCGTATAACAGTGGCACGTCTTCGGAGACAAGTGAAACTCAGAGCGTTGAAGACAATCAACAAAGCGACAGTGTTACATTAAGTGGCACGAATACACCACCCATACAAAATACTGGTAGCAGGTAATAAAAAATTTCAATTTATAGTTAACATGTTTGCTTTGTAAATTTAACATTTTTCTAACATTTTAAGGATTCCAAAAAGTTGGAAACGAATGAAAGATCCAAGTCAGGAAAAGGATGCAGAATCCAAGCGCCCACCTTGGAGGGCTGTCAGTATTTCAACGCTACCTAAACCAGATAAAAATGCTATTCTAAGAGCAAAGCTTTTGGATGCTTCAAGGTAATTATTTTTATTTTATTTTAGTAAATTCAAAGAGATGATCCAAATAAGACACAGACAGACAGTAGCTGAACAAATATGGAAAATTGTGTTTATATTAATGTTTTTTTTAATGTTCATTACGGATTTTTTCTTGTGGGCACAATGGGGAAAAACGAACTTTTTTTAGAACGAAATAAAACCAAACTACATGCTAAAAGAGTTCCTTGAACATGTAAATTTTTATTTTTTTATTCTTTTTGTTGCTTATCAAATTGAAAACAAGTTTTACAGTTGAACAGCCACTAATAAGGCCTTTAAAGCAAAGTTATCTTCTCTACCTAAAAACATTGTTGCAATTGAAAAGTAAAACTTCTGAATTTCTTAGACCCAATTCTAGTTGTTTAAGAAAAAGGACACTTTTTGCAAACATTTTCCTTTGTCATTTCTGCAATTACCTCTCCCGAAAGTCTTCAAAACTAAAAAAAATTCTTTAGCCTAATGTCTTTACTAGATTATAATATATGCAGCTTTTAGAATGTGACAAAATCGTCCATTCCCCCATAAAAGAAAAATTTCTTGATAAACTCATAACTTGTTTTACTTTTTAGAAAGGCTGCATAAAACTATACCCATCTCGCTAAATATGTTATTTTTGGACGTTCTTTTTTGATCGCAAAGCTTGGATTCAAAAACTATGATATGGGCATTTCAAGATTCGGTTTGTCTAAACCTGGTTTTTTTCTAGTTTGTTATACACAAACAACCTTTTATTTAAATTAAAATATACATTTTTGTTCAGAAGCTAAAAAACAAAACATTTTTAAAAATGATGCCAAGGCTTTAAAGGAGATAAAAAACAAAAAGAGATAAAACTTGTTGTGTTACCCCTTCGTGTTGCAACTAAAAGACTTACACTCGATTTTTTAACTTAAGCTACCAACTCATTTTAAAATTATAGATTTATTTTCAAAATATTTTGTTTCTGTCCCAGTGTGCAATGTACGATTAATTACGGCAATGTTCGTCAAAAAAGTTAAACATAACAGACCAACAAAAAAAAAAAAAAAAAAAAATACTTGTTGGTCTTTAAAGTCCTTATTCTTATTCTTCTTAATCTTATTCTTGGCATCTACCGCACCTTGGGTATCGACAGCTATGAGAAATTATTATATTCCTGTCACCTTATTCTTTTCTTTAGTAGATCATGTTTACTACTGTTAATACATATTTTATTTTTCTAATTTATATTTAGATTTATTTAGGTGTTTTTGATATATTTTTATGCTCTTTGCTAAGGATCTTAATTTAAAGAAATTTTGTTTCTGTAGGAATTAAATTTTTTTAATGTAAAATTTTATACAGTAATTATTAAAATTAAATTAATAACTAATATAGAACACACAATTCCCAGGAAGTGTTTTCCTGTGTTTACCATAAAACGAGCTAGAAGAGAAAATCCAATTGCACGGTAATTCCATGATCCATGAGAAAAAATCTGTAAAATATTTTCAATAAAAAAACAATATAATAACAATATAATAATTATGTTAAGAACTTTATAATAAGAATAGACACAAATATTTTGCAAAAAAAACTACATATAATCGATCTTTTTATCTTTAAAGTTTTTAATTTTTTTCTTACTAGAAATGTTTGCCCATCCAAAAAATTAGTTTGAGAAAAAATCGCAAGGTTTTTAATTCTTATAGAAATAAAAACTAGATCAAGGTAGTTCTAAAAATAAAATTTTTTATTATGAAAGCCGAATATCTCCTAATATACACTACATATGCTTAGGAATGTTTTTTTATTAAGTTTGACTAAAGTATCGTCAGAATTTAAAACTTTTCAAATCTAGACAAATTTTATTTTCACACCCGAAGAATGCTAACTTATAGCATTGCGGCTTCGTTTTTTCTAGGATCTACTAGACCTTTACTATAGCCGTGCCGTTTCATTTAAATCGGACTGGATGATTAAAAACTATGGATTTATTTCCATTTTTTTACAAATTTCCCTATTTTGCATAGTTAAAACAGCTTTGCAGCTAATTAATCATTACAAACCTATTTAACATAACATTAGTAACGATATGTTTTGTTTCGTTAATTATTTACTTTCATTGTTTAAAAAAGCTTAAGATATGTATTCAGACTAAAAACCAAAGTTCAGAAAAGTACACTCACTGTATAAAATTCTCGTACATAAATGGAAAACACACAACTAAAACTAACCTGTACATATTTTTCTTTTCATAACATGTGTGTCTCTAGATTTTGAAATTTTCCATACACATCCACGAATGTGTTTTATTAAAATATTTATTTGCGTACACGTACGTGAATGTACGACTGTAGCTATTCTACATACACTTTGCACTTAAGTACATTTATTATTTGATCAACACACAATTAATGATAGATATCCTAAAATGTTCGAGTAAATTTATTGTATTTTTATATTAACGCTATATAAACCCTTCACAATGCATGTAAATTTTGTTTATTAAAAAAAATCAAATATCGGGTTGACACATTATTAAAAAACAAATACAAAAAACTTCAGTCTATGTATAATTTTAAAATGTCATCGACTCCTAATGGGTTAGGCATTTAAAAAAAATATTTTTTCTAACAGATCTCTTCAAAAGCTTTTAAATGATATCCATATTGATATCTTAAAAAATAAAGTGCACATTCGAAAGTTCAGAGTTCTATTTATTACTTGATAGTTTTTTCTTATTTTTGAATTCTATTTAGTCCCATGTAGTTTTTTTTTTTTTTGGTTTGCTTGTAGTTACTTCACTCAACTAGAATTGTTCCAAAAGTTATTGAAAAATTAGAGGCAGGTGTGGTATTTTGCCCGCTGCTTCGAAGGACCATAGGCCGATCTTGCTGATTTTCAATAGCGAAGTTTTCAGAACAAAAGCAAAAAAAGGTATATATAAGTTTTTAATATCGTTTGCAATTTCTACAATATCAATTTCCGACCCCTTAAAGTATATATAATCCGTCTGTCCGTCGGTGTTAGTGTTAAAATTAACATAGTTTCAAAAATTTTGTTATTAATAATCAGCAAGACTGGTTCATGTCCTTCGAACAGCAGGCAAAACACTGCGCCTGCCTCTACTTTTTCCATATTTTTTGGAATAATAAAGTAACACCAATTAAAAAAAAAACAAATATATGGAGAGGTAGAGAATTGAAAAATAAGAAAAAAAAAACAAGTGAAAACAAGTGAAAACATTGGCGCTCGCCTATATTTTCCGAGTTATTGACCTCTAAAACTTTAATAAAATGGTTCGATTGATATAAGGTATCATTTAAAAGCTTTTAAAAAGGAAATACTAAAATTAAAAAAAAAAAATGCCAAACCCATTAAGAGCCTGCCACCGCAATATTTGTTTTTTTCTTTTTTGGAAAGAGCTACTTCACTAAACTAGATTTACATACACGGTGAAGGGTATATAATGTTCGACATAGCTGAATGTAGCGCTCTTAATTCTTTTTAAATTATAAAAGTTAATAAGTCATTTCTTTAAGAGTGGCTAGAATTAAAAGTTTTTAAGGCGGATTATTATTCAATAGCACCGTTGGATTGCCCCATATGCACGATAAGTTCAAATTCATCACTTAAGCTCGACTAAGTCTTAACTATAATTTAGAAAATGCAGATTTATTTTAAACTTTTTGCTCAAATCCCCTAAGATACGAGGGTAACCGAAAACTGTGAAAGAACTAGTCTGGACTTAACTCCAAATCTTATGAATTTTTTTTTTTTATGAAATTACAGACGCTTAAGGGCCACTAAAACTGCAGTTGGAGTACAAACTGATATAATGCCGACAAAGTTAATGAAAGAGGTTAGTCTTGGAGCTCAAACGGATCTAATATTGCTCAAGGAAGTTGGTATGCTTACAGATGGTTCTTATGCTAAACGAAGAGTTGGCAGCGATGAATGTAAATATGTTATTTGTATAATAGCTTAAAATGTTAAAACAATTTTTATTTTTCAGATATTTTAACCTACTCCGTACCACTTATGACCGACATCATTGAAACGGTAAATGTTGCAACGCAAACATTAATACCTAGACTGCCCGGAGATGCTTTTCTTGAAGCATGCATGAAACCATCGGATCCATATGATCCTAAACTATTGCAACAGTGCTCGGACTCAGAACGAAAATTATTAAAACAATTAGCAAAAATACGAAAAACTATAATACCATTGACAGCTAAATTTAGTGAAGATGCTGACAAAGAAGTACAACCAGAAAATGATTCACCTACAGATACGGATACGGATAATACAAGCGATACCATTAAATCAATAGGCTCAAAGGTTTTATTTGATTCGAATGGAGCATTGCCTTGTACAACCTATCGGTCAAGTTTGTTAAAACCCACTCATCAGTTTTGGTATTTTGAATACGATAACGAATTGCCATACGAAAAAAAATTTTATCCCTACACCATAACGGCTAACAAGCCGTGGAACAGTTTCATACCGTTGTCAGTAGGAACAAATTATGCGATTGACTTAAATAGGTTGCTGATAGCAATTGATGAACTAATCGAAGAATCAAATCGTTTAGCCGATCGTATCGATGAAATGCTTAAAAAGCGGGACAAACCTATGAACGCAAAAACGTTTGGATTTAAACAGAAAGATAAGGAATTTGTACCATTTGCTTTTGAGCCACCCTCGAAATATTGGCTGCCCATTATCGAAGAGCAGGAAAAAGTTTTAGCCGACTTAAAGAGTTTTAAAGGAGCTGATATTAAGACTTTAAAGGAATATATTGAAAATTTAGAGTAAAATTTAAAAGACCAACTCACTACTGACTAAAACAGTTTGCTGTTCTTTACCAGTTTGCTGCTCTTTACCAGATTGCATTCGGTTACACAAAAAAAGAAAAAAAATCAGTAAATGAGAGTTCAATAACAGAGAATAAATTGAATGTTCCGCTAGTGTACTATTTGAAATTACTTGCAAGTTTTTTTATAAGTATTTTGCTTTTGTTTCCATACGTAAAATGTTTTAATGAGACAAACCATCTGACAATGACAAAACCCGTTGTCCGAAGGTATGTTCGAAAGCCAATATACTAGAAACTAAGAAGTTTTATGGCAAATACGCGCCATTCATACTTTATAAAATTTTATTGTAAAAGAGCACGAAAGGACCTATTAAGAGGCTATATTCTCTTTAAAAGCTTTTAAATGATCATATTGATATTTCAAAAAAAGACAAAATGGTGCACAATCGTACTTTTATATAAAAAATTCAGAGGCCCAAAAACCGGAAAATATGGGCGAACGCCAATTATTGCATATAATATTTTTTTCTTAGTTTTTAATTCTTTATCGCCCCATATAGCTGTTTTTTTGATTAGAGTTACTTCACTAAACTAGATTTGTTCCAAATTTAGAGGCAGGCTTGATGTTTTGGCCGCTGCCTCGAAGTGCATGCATCGATTTTGCTGATTTTCTGTTGCAAAATTTTTAGAAATATATCTAAACGATTGGCGTATTTAAATATATCTGGCTCATCTAGTACCTCGGCAAAGTTGATTTCAACACGAACATGCACCACGAACAGAGGGACATCGCTCAATCGACTTTACTATGCATAAAAACTCGGAATATATATATATATACTTTATGGGTCCTTTTTCCACCTGTAATGAATATAAAAGTCTGCGTGTTATGAAAAAAATATTCCATAATGAACCAAGGGATCTCCTCACAAAATTTAATACAAATTAAGACAAGAATTTCAAAAATTTCAAAATATATATATATATATATATATATATATATATATATATATATATATATAAGGTACAGAAATGACCCCGTTACAGTTTTTTCTATACATACGATGTATAGACAGTTATACAGTACAACTACAACTATCTGGACACGCGGCTGTCCGGTAACTCCAATAATTCTGACGCTTCTACATTTCGGACAATTTAAAAATTTTACCTCTACAATCCGCACAAACTTATACTTTAATTTACATTTTGCACTATAATTACTTTAGTTTCGGTTCAGTTTTTTCCGAAGAAGAAAGAGTACTACACAGCTGATGCTAGGAACAAAAATAGGACGAACGACGGATTTCGGCCAACAAGACGAATTCGTCATTAAAACTTTGTTGTGTATGTTAGTCATATGAAGTACAATAACGACGACAAAATTTACTTACTTTTTTACTTTATGTGAGTTAATAGGGTGACCATATAAGCAAAATAATATTTAAAAATTGAAACAACAAAAGTAAAAAAAAAAAACACAACTAAAAACTATTTTTAAATTTAATTACTAATTTGTGCACTTATATTAAATGCTAAAATAAGATACGAATAAATCAATTATTCAAGTAAAAAAAAAAAAAAAAAACTTTATATACTGAATCACTTCGAAACTAAAACCAAATATGGTCACATTGTACTGATTTGTTCGCCGGCGTAAGAAATAGAAATAAACCTATTGCAAAGTTCGCCGCGTATGAGGAATTTCGTCCGACATCATGATTGTGTTCACTTTCATTAGAATTTTTTTTTCGTTCGTTTCATATTGGTCTCAATTCTGATAATAATTTTCAACTTAATCATGCTGCTGTTCGATTTAAAAAGAAAACTCGTGTTCACAGTGCTTTTACTATTCGTGGCTTCGTCCACATCAAAATGGCAATGATAGCATTTTGCAAGTTGAAGACATCAAACAGTTGCATCAGTTATTTGCTGATTATGAGGTTCAAGCTTATAATGAAAGCAATGGACACAGCGAAAATTAATTAGTTTTTTGTTTTAATCAGTCTGAAATTTTAGATTGTTTTTTATCAGTAAGACCTAATTCAGTTTGTTCGCACGCCTTAGATCCTAAGTTTTTTTTTAACTTTTATCTATCATCTGTTTAATATAGTTCATCTTAAGTCTACTTTGTCGATGAAAGAAAAGTACCACAAGTCTTCTCTATTTCTAAAACAAGCGGTGAGTTTCAGCCTATTTCAAATCTACCTTACAAATAAAAACCTGCTTGGAGAATAACAATTTTTTGTTTGATATTTAATAGAGTTACATCAAGTCTAGAAGTTGTATTACAGCTCTTGGGGATCTGGTTAAAGATCTTAGAACAATCCTATATTTAAATATGGTACACACAGAAAAAAGACTGGTAAAAATTCCATCGATATGTTCAAGATTCAATTAGGAATATAATAATTTGATTTTTATTATTAATAAATTACAATCTTGACTTATTTTTTATTTTAAAAGCTAACATTTGATATTTGCCTCTAAATGTTTATTGTAATACCTTTCAAAATAGTTAACCTGACCGATTTGTATCTTTACTAAAATCTATTCTATTAAATGGAAGATGCAACTAAACTTATTCAGCACATTACTACTGAAAACCGAATTTTGGTAGTTAGAATTATAAAAATCAATTGTATCTTCTAAAATAGAAAATTTGTTGACGTACTAAAAATAAAATTTGTACACATTATACAAAAAATCAACAATATTTCAGTTTAAAAGAAAAAAGATTTTTTCAAAGTGGTGAAAAGTTCTTCAATGTTGTATGGTGGTAAGTTCAAAATTATCTCAAAGCCATATGTAAATAAAAGAAATTTAAAAGTGTTTAATACTTTTCACAGAGGCAAGACGTGCGGTATAGGATGGCAAGTTGAAGAAACTATATGAAAAAGGGTATCATGATTTCAAAGAAGGAGTTGATTTAAATAAATGATTCGAATTATGAAATTTATGATATAAAATCTTATCGCTGTAATTTATTTTTTTAATAAAAATAAATATAAAAAAATTATATTGTTGTATTTAATTCACAATAATATTCTATAGTCATCCAAGAATCATTTAAAAAAATAGCTGTGAGTGCCATACTCATTCAGTTATTACAACCGAATTTAAGATAATACACACAACCGACAAAACTCGATTGGCAACGAATTCGGTTCTCACAACGAATTTCTTTTCTCTGTGTATTTTTTTAGTGCTTCTATGTAGAATTAGATTGTATTCATATTTTTATACCCTTCACCACAAAAACTGGAAAAAGGGAATATATAAGTTTGTCATTCCGTGTGTAATTTCTACCATATCCATTTCCTACCCCATAAAGTATTTATATATCCTAAGTCCTTATGAATAGCGAAGTCGATTGAGCGATGTCTGTCTGTTCGTGCGTGTTAATGTTTGCAAACTTGATTTCACAAAAAAAAAATAATAAATCTGTCCATCGATCAGACATAGTGTCGAAAGAGGTGCTATTGGAAATCAGGCAGCAGGCAAATCACCACGCCTACCTCTAATTTTTCATGTCATTTGGAACAATTTAGTAACTCCAATAAAAAAAAATAAATGTATGGGGCGATAGACAATTAAAAAATAAGAAAAACACGTCAAGTGAAAAAAATGGCGCTCGCCCATATTTCCGAGTTACGGGACTCTGAAATTTTCAAATTTTTTTAAATATCAATATGGGTATCATTTTAAAGCTTTCGAAGAGGTCTTTAGAGAAATACTAAATTTTTTTTTAAATGCTTAACCTTTTAAGAGCCGATGTCACTTTTATGTAAAATTATATATATGCAGTACCAAATTTTTATTTTTTAATTCTCTGTCACCCCAATATTTGCGTTTTTGATTGGAGTTACTTCACTAAACTATATTTACATAGATAGTGTAGGGTATATAAAATTCGGCCGAATGTAGCACTCTTACTTGCTTTATTTTAATTTCTTTGATACTTATGTTAATTAATGATATTTTAATAGAAATATTAAAAATATAATTATATTTTCGCACCTAAAAATCAAAATTTTTCAACAAATTTAAATTCTTATTTCTCTTTGGAATTTTCTTACAAAAAGGCTTACCGGCTTGTAATTTATACGTTATGATTGTTGTAATTTTATACGTTAGTGCAATTTCGGCATAATATAATAAATAATATAAATACATAAGAGTATAAATTTTTTATTAGGAAAATTCCAAATGAAAATGAGAATTTCAATTTAAAATTTAGGAAAACCCAAATGAAAATGAGAACTTTAAATTAAAATTGGAAAAATTCAAATAAAATTGAGAAATGCAATTTAAAATTGAGAATTAAGATCTTTCATTTTAAGTTGGTAAATTTTCATTTTAAATTAAAAAATTTCAAATGAAATTGAGAAGTTATAATTTTAAATTGAAAAATTTAATTTGCGCCATTAGGTTCAAACGAACTACCACAGCTATCCATTTGAATAATTCCATTAATGTACATATGTATGTCCAGATTTACACAATAAAATTTTTTGAGGCATTTTTTTCTGAATTCTCTATTTAAATTAATTTTTTTTTCCCAGCTTTGTCTGTTTTTTTTCGTTTCACGTCTTAACGGTTTAATTTAGCGATGCCATATTTCTTTTCTCAGAATATGACGTTTAAGAACTGTCAAAAAATATAAACTAAATATATTAAAGGCAAAGATATAAATTATTGCGGATGCGCATTAACAGTAACTAAAAACTGACAAAAACAAAATAGGAAAAAATAAAAACACATGTAACTGGAAAAAATAAAACTCACAACTAAATGTCAAAAAAGTAGACTAAAAACTCGAAGCAAATAGTAGGTGGCGGACAAAATATCTTAAAGAAATACACAATAAGATTTAAAAAAGAAGCCAAAAATGGACTAATGTAAGTTGGATGGCGCAAACATTAAAAAATAAAATTGTTCAATTAGAATTCGAGAGAAATGCTAAAATACAAAATATTCAAAAGCAACATCTTAATTGTTTGTTTTTGTTGTTTTATTTGTAAATTTTTACTTGTTGTTTTTACAAAAGAAATCCATTCTAATGGGTCACTTAGGACTTGTTTGTACATGCAGGCCAGCTAAATAATGCGACAGAAATCCAAAAGATTTGTGTACGAATTAGAGAGAAGTAAATAAGTGTCCTGCAGCCACACTGCAGTGTATATACATATTCTAGTGTAAAGAAAGCTAAAATTACGATTCAATTGCATATTAATAATTAATCATAATATTAAAGTTAATTGCAATAATAATTAGTTTAGAGGTACATATGTATGTATTTAAGTGAATAACAAAAGAATCAATGACAACCTAAGATAGAGTCGTTTGTAAAATTTTGAATACATAAAAAACAACAACAAAACAAAACAACGTACTTTATAAAGTGCATGTGTAAATTAGGAACTGGTGGTGGGGTATTGGTATACATTTGTTTTGTTTTCATTTTGGAGAGAATCTATAACGGTATTTTTTCATTATAAATTTGTGCCTTTGAGTTTTCTTGCAGAGAGTAACTGTAAAATAAATTTTGGAATTGATTAACAAAACAGATTAAAAAAAAAACAGAAAGAAAATCAAAAGAAAAATACACAAGAAAAATATATTGAAAACAAAAAAACAATTCCATACATTAAAGAGGCAACATAAAAAAACAGCAACAACAAGAGCTCAAATAATACAATACAGTAGAATGTAGTTATTTTTGTACTAAACAAGCAAAAATCATTTTTTGTCAGAAATTAAAAACGATTTATTAACAATTTAAAAATCATTAAAAAGTGTCAAAAAATATATACAACATAAACGAATTAAAATAACAATCTAAATAAAATATTGCTAAAGAACTTTAACAAACGAAATTGCCAACAATCACTAATTATGTATATTTTTTAATCTTTAAAACGGAATAAAGGAATATTAAAACTGTTATGGAATAAATACTCTGCAAGTTTAAATAACTAACAAATAAACAAATAAATAAATAAATAAATAACTAATAAAAAATACGTATAAAAGTAAAGTAAAGAAAATTATGAAATAAGGAAAAATATGCATGATTAAGAAATACCACAACACATTCTAAGTGAGCAGTGCGTATCCATCAAGTGAAATAAAGAAAAAATGATTTTGCAAAAAGTGATTAATGTAAAATAAGTTTTAAATTTTCCCAAGAAAAATGGAAAAAAATACCAATTATGTGTACATAACGAAATAATACCAATTGACATAAAAAATAGTAAATAGGTACATACATATTTCCTAGGCAACATTTTAAAAGAATTTACATATGTATGTACATACATACATTTAAAAGAATTTACAAATGTATGTACATACATAAATGTTTACAAATGTATGTAGAACACCTACCCTTTCTACAAACCAATACACATATACATATGTACATACAATTAATTAATATACAATCGAATAAAAAATTATTAATTATTTAATGTTTAAATTTGATTTGTTAGCGTAAATAACTTTTCTCAAAAAGATTATCCATTACAGAATGTGTGTCTGCGAACATGGTTTTATTAATTTCAGGTGGCAAAGTTTTTAATTACCATTAGGAGGTTATATGTAGTAATAAACCAACCATGGACTTCAGGCTTTTCCTGATAAAGCCTTTTATAACATTACAAACACTTTTAATTTTCTCCTTTTAAATATAAAATTTAATTACTTTTAATTAGAGAAGAAAATACTTCTGCCATTATGGTTACTGTTTGCATAAAAAATTATTTACTATACTTATGTTCTATATACTTCCTATTGAAACATACATACATGTTAAAAAAACAAAGAACTACAAACGGTGATCACGAAACGATGATTTAAAAATCAGGTTCACGGGATCGATCATACCTAATAGACAGACACTTGAAATAAAACAGTGTGTATTACTCGTCTTCAGCAACAACTTTTATAAATGTTAAATTTTAAGGGAATCCTATTCAAAACGTACAAATATTGGAATGAATACGGCCTTATCTTCTAAACCCTAAAAGGCAGATATTTTAATTTAGCACATAGATTGTGTTACCATGGCCGCCTTAGCAAAAAGTACAATGAAAATAAAGTATAATTTTTATTTATTAAATGTCTTTTTTACACTAATAGGCCGTCTCTTAGGACCAATAGAGACATACTTTCGAAATTTCACAAAATGTGTATTTCTATGGTCGCTATAACCTTTTCCCGAAAACTTATACGTGCAAATTAGTTCCATTTATATGTTTATTTTAGACACGATCTGATATGAAAGTCGTTTATTTGCAAGAACTATTGCTTAAGGCAGTAACATACTATAAGATTTAGTTGTTAGATATGTCGAAAATGGCATATGAGTAGTTGAGTAAAATGTGTGCATTGTGGGTTGCATGTTTTTTGTGAGACAGTGTAGTAGCTAAACCCATTATTTTTTCTGATTTTTCTAAGCAGGATAGAATTCCACCAGATTTTCAGAGAATGATTTGTACGATTGTGTATGCAGATTTGCCCTAAAAAGAAAAGGCAGTATAATTGGCAGGTTAAATTATGATCCCGCGGTTTTCTGAATGTGTATAAAACTATCTACATTAGAAGAAGTAATTATTAGGAAATATATATCATTCATGCTTTTATTAAAGTAGTGCTAGGATACATTTTTCTAAACTAAAAAAAATTTCTGGCGAACAAATATTCAAATCAAATGAGGAGGCCATTTCCAAAATAGAACCTTCTAACATGTTATCCTTAAGAATCGCTTGTTGAGGTTTGTCGAACTAAAAAAAACAATTTTAAAGAAATAGAAAAAAGTCATCCCAAAAATATAATTTCTTGTTACTGTCGCAAAAAACTATTGACAAAAGATTTATTTATAATTTATAGAAATTGATTTTCGAAGGGGTGAGCTAATTCCTAGGTAAATTTCTTCGATTACTCATGTCAGGTTTAGTTCACTTGCACAGAGAGGTAAACAACTTAAAATGACAGTTATTTTTTCACTTGATTCTTATTCTTCTTAATTATTAAACAATAAAAGCTCCAACAGCTTTGCTCACCTTAAATTTAATTTGTAATAATAAAACTATAAAAAAAATTAATACGAAAATAATTGACTTTTAGTGTAAATACAGTTCGACAAATATAAATGCAACCGCTCTTACAGATCATAAAATTGAAAAATATTAAATACCAGAGCCCACAACTTAATTCGCGTAACATTCCTAATTTTCTAGAAATTCAAAATGCGCTTTTCAACATTTATTGTAGAGTTATGTAAACAAATTAAAATTTTCCATCTGCAAAAATAAATTGTGGCGACAGCTGTTCTAGTGCCATTGTACGAAAATTGGGTGCTTTCACATTTGAACCTCTACGTTCTCTATGACATGACTTATTAAAAAAAAAAGAATTCTAAATTTAAACCAAGGTTCTAAGGGATTTCTTTACAAATATTTATTCAAAACCATCCACCAGTTTTTACGTGATGCGAACACAGACAGACAGAGAAAAATTTCAAAAATAGGTGTATTGTATTCCATATCGAGTACTATCTACACCGACATCAAAATTTTCAAAAAAAATTCTAAAATATTTCTAATCTACATATTTAAAATAACAACAATGCTAATTTTTAATTGTGCCATTTCTGAAGATGCCAAAGACAAATGACGGGAAATATCGAACCGCATGCTTTAATTTTTCTTTTTGATAATTAAAATTATGATTCATTAAATCTGTTAAACATTATTTTCGCCCAGCCAGCTAGTATAGGAGTTGTTTGGATAAGAAAGTGCATATTACCTTGTCTCCTAATAATAATTAAAATTAAAAATAATAAGTGCACGACACAGTATGCAGTTTTTCATATATTTAAAATTTAGTCAGATTGAAAAGCTACGACAGCGAAGTATGGGATGACTTTATAAAATATGATTTTTACCTTATATTTCGAATCTTTATAGGAAGGGATCCAAAATTTACACAGAGCATATATAATTATGAAAGCCTTAACAAAAACAATAAATAAAAAATTAAGAATTTATAATCTTTACATACATAATTTTCACATGTTTGGCTTTATTATATCAGAGCCTTATTCAAATTGTTATTATTTGTAACTTTAAAATATTTCTCAATATATGTACACTACTGTATTGGATCGCGCTTCGATAAAGCTTTACATTTACACTACTATTATTTGACTCGATTGTATGTGCATTAATTCGTTTTAAAACTGTATAAACAAAATAATTTATACAGTCGAACTTCCCTATAATGAATCTTGACGGGACCAGAAAATCACTTCATTATATAGAAACTTCATTATACAGAAATTATATTTTTCCCCCACTTTTTATTTAAAATAATTAGGCATATTAGTTTGGGACACACTGTTCCATTTTTCTTCCACATCGAAATCTTGTTATACCAAAGAAAAAAGCATTATACATATACAAATTATATTTTTTCCATTTTTATTTAAAATAATCAGGTATTTTAGTTTGGATTACACTCTTCCATTTCTCTTCCTCAACAAAACCTTCTAATACATTAAGAGATTTAAATACGTTAGTCGGCACGTTACTCCTCATCTCCATAAAAGTTCGAAGTACATCTATTGATGAAGAAACTTGCTCCAATGTAGGTATTGTCTTATTGACGTCAGCCAATTCTTCACCGGCCGGTTCTTCTTCATCGTTATCTGACTCTATAAATGTAAAATTAATGTACATCACACATTTATTTGGCATTAAGATTAAAATATATATGTACGCACACAAAACTAATAAATAAATATGTATGTACCTGCCAAAGCTGAAACTCCACGAGTTTCCAGAACACTGATGAGAATATCCTCATCGGAGGGGATTCCCATGGTCTGCACATCAATATCAACATTAACATAATCTTCAAATGAGGCATCAACGTTCGTTACTTTCCTAAATGAAGCCTGTAGAGCAGCCAAATCAGCTTACGGAAGAAAGTCTTCCTCATCCCAATGAGTCTGCACGCCATCTTTCGAAAATCCTGCCTTTTTGAAACAATTCGCAATTGCTTCTGGTTTTACAAAGGCATTCCACACTGTGCTTAAATTTCGAACAGCTTGAAGCAAATCTATGGCCAAAACAGGTTTGTTCTCCTCCATTTGTGACAATATGTTCATCAAAATTTGTTTTCTATAAAGCTGTTTAATGTTGTAGATGATGCCTTGGTCCATTGGTTGAACTAAGGACGTCATGTTCGGAGGAAAATACGCAAGCTCAATATTTTGCAACTTATCTTTTGCCTCCTTAGGATGTGCAGTGCAATTATCAATAAAAAGTAAAACCTTCCTTTTCTGAGAACCAAATTTTTTGTCCAGCTCTAAAAGCCACTTCGTAAAAATGTCACCTGTCATCCACGCATTTTTGTTGAACTGATAATCTACATCTAGAGATCTTATTCCTTTAAAACATCTAGGATTTTTGGCCTTTCCTATAACAAGCAGTTTCAGTTTCTCCAAGCCCGTCATATTGCTTGCTACTAGGACGGTTATTCTCTTTTTGCTCTGTTTTCCACCAAAGCATTTCTCATTTTTAAATGTTAGTGTTTTGTTTGGCAAACATTTAAAAAACAAACCAGTCTCATCGGCATTAAAGATGTCATTTTGATCATATTTTTGTATCAATCTCGGTAAAACATTCACTATCCATTCCTCCCGATCTCTTACGTTGGCGTCAGCACTTTCCCCACATAAGGTTTTTGCTACAATACCATGCCGTTTTTTGAATTTGTCTAACCATCCTGTGCTAGCTTCAAAATCTTCGTGTCCCAATGCATCAGCGAACTCTTTGGCTTTTTGCTTTATTAGTGGCCCAGATATAGGAAGATTCTTACCACGTGCGGCAGTTACCCATTTGAGCATTGCTTCATCAATATCCTCAAAAAGACAGGTTCGAAGCCTTTTACGTTTAGTGCTCAATTGCTCGTCTACATTTTTTAGAATCACATCCTTGTTTTTTAAAATATTTGATAATGTGCTTGGAAGAATTCCAAACTGCCTAGCCACATCTTTTTTTTTTAATCCTTCTTCAACTTTATTAATAATTAATAATTTTTTTTCAAGAGAAATGCTACTTCGCTTCGTCATTTCCGATCACTGAACACGGGCAACTGATGTCAAAATTGTTATTGATGTGGCTTTCTTCTTTTTTTTTTTGTTCTTATTTTCCTCTTTTGGGAATCCCCTCATTATATGTACATATGTGGCATCTTTCTTGGTACACAGAGTTGTTAGCATGCGTAACAGAAAAGTGTTTGAAAATTCATTATATGGAGACAAAAACGCATGTGAGTCAAATATTACACCTGCAAAATTGCTTCATTCTATAGAAAACTTCATTGTATGAAAATTCATTATAAGGAGATCAAAAACAATGAAATTCGAACGG
The DNA here is from genome assembly GCA_937654795.1 of Cistogaster globosa. Taxonomy (NCBI): domain Eukaryota; kingdom Metazoa; phylum Arthropoda; class Insecta; order Diptera; family Tachinidae; genus Cistogaster; species Cistogaster globosa. The sequence continues at coordinate 120,211,984 of OW569403.1, forward strand.
AAAAAGTTGTGTGTTTGAAATCAATTCATAATAGGGAGAGCTTCATTGTATAGAAGTTCACTATAGAGAAGTTCGACTGTATAACAAGAAAAAAAAAAACACAAAAATATATCAAACAAGAAAATAACTCAGACACTTAGAAACTAAAGAATAAAAAAAAAACTAATAAAGATTTATTTTATTTCTTGTAACAGCGATTAATAATTAAAATACTATTGATGACATAAACAGAACTTAGAAAAGAACGATAATAACAAACATAAAAGGAGCACACAAAAAGAAAAAAAGATAATTTAAGCGCCACTTATTGTTTTGCCACCCACTGCGGTGAGCACTAACTACACTTCACGACTAAACCTTCAATAGCCTTGCAAGGGCGCCACATATCCCTAAGAATATTTTATCTACGTAATTTTTGTTTGTAAAACTATATCACACACACACATACATACTGTAGCACTTATGTAAATGTTTATAATTTAATCGAGGAGGCCAATAATAGCAAACACAACAGCAGCAACAGAAACAGAAACATCAGTCATTCACAACATTAATTATTGTCTATGGACCTCTTAACAACTCATACAATGTGTTCAACCTTAATTCTTTAAACACGCCTTGAATGAAATTAAATTGCTTTAAAGAAATAAACAGAGCGAACAAACAAAAGGCCATCCTGCATCATAATACGAAAGCAAAAACACAGCAATAATAAAGTATTCAAAACGGTGACAATACTCGAATTTTTTAGCTGCTTTGGCTCCCTGCATCCGGTGGACAAGTGAAAAAGAAAAAGATGAATGCCAGTTTAATGTATGAGATTCTCATGTATTTAAATTCATTCTATTTCGGCCTGTATGCTGCGTTTAAAGTGTGCATCAGTGTTTTGAAGCCCATCTACTTGCAATATGCAGAGAATGTTTTGACACGTGAGGCGAGTATTTTATTAGCCATGTGCGTTTTGGAAACAATGCGCATCATATTGGGACGACGGAGTAGTTTAAGTGATCGTGGTAAGTACACTTTGTGTTTTGTTAACAAAGACATTGCAAATATTTAAAGTAATATTATTTGCAATTTTAATAATTTAATTATTTGTTTGAGAATGAATATTTTAAAAATTATATAATTTTCCCAAATTTTAAAGTCTCAGGTGATTAGAATCACCAAGTTTTAATTTAAAGTAGTAGTTTTTTGTCGACAGCTAAAATTTTGCTATGGTCTGAAAAGGGTATTTTATAAATATCACAAAAATTACAACTACAAAATTAAAGTTTAATGGAATAAAAATTTAAAGGTCCTCTTCCAAAAAAGTCAAATGAAAATACATTTGTTTCTTTCATATTATAATTATTTTTAATTAAAGAAATATGCATATAAACCATTAAATGGGCAAACAACTGTAAACCTAGCGAAAAGAGCCATTATTAATTTTATTGTTCGCAAGAATGGTTCTATCGGGCATTTATGCGGGAAACTGAGAGAACTAAAAAAAAGTAAGGACTCCAACCGATAACAAAAGAGAACTGCTTAAAAAGTACTCATCTTTTTGAAGCAAATATACAGTCATGTACATTAACGATAAAAACGGTATTAAGACCTGTGTATACCTGAAACAAAAAAAAAATAAATAAAATAAATAATTAATAAGAAAAAGCCGCCCTTGTATAATGTACTTACAGAAAATCCATCACAGTTTTTTTGAGAGCATGTGACGTGAAACGTTCAAGTAACAGGCCTTGGTAATAAAGCGTACTGTTGTTTATAGTTTGGGTGAAATTAATAGCTATAGAAATAATTTTTCTTGATGCAAGAAAATATGACCTATTTTTGTGGACCCTAATGGTCTTTTGGATAAACTTTTATATAAAAGGTACCCAAAAGTCAGAATGGTCAATACATTGACTTTAACAATTTTAATTTGACACAATAAGAATTAAGCTCTGTACACGCGGTTGTCACATCTTACAATATTGTCAGACCTAACAATGTGCTGACAATGGCAAGGCAAAAAAAAATTTTCACCACAATTTAGATTGTCAGTTCACACGATTGCAAGGCATTTGTTAGAAAACTGACAATTCCATTGTAAGACAATTATCTGACAATAATTTTATCCGACAACATTGTCAGACAAAAAATTGTTAGTTCACACGGTAGTACAAATTGCCAAGTGGCAAAAATGTACAGCTCTATGGTCAAAATTAAAACAATTCAAGAAAGTATTTAAAAAAAATTTTATACTGTTTTTTATATTTGTATGTTAATATTTACACGCATTTTTTCAACCCTTATGTGAATGGCATAGTACCCGATACCTTTAGCATTGCAATTTTTTTAAAGAGACGACGATCTACATTCTTGAAACTTATTGAGAACTCCTAACTTTCAATAGGCTTAAAATTATTACTGTATTTCAGCTAAAAACATAACTTTATGTCAGCGAGACAGACATATTTTCTTTTGACACCCTTAATAGCATTGGAAGATAGCTCGGTACCTTCATATATTTTATGTAAAAAAACAATTAGAATAAATTTCTATTTTAATATTTTCCGCAAACTCAATGATAATTAAACATCACTATTCCTATCTAATAACATAAAATTATTAACATAAATATGTATACAGTATATGTTTAGTACGGCTGCATATTTGCTAGTATAAAACTTTTGTTCTTTTTCACTGTTCTAACAAGCGTAAAATTCCAAGGATTTTTGCCAGCTCTAGAGACGTAAAAATTGTCTGTGGTAACATTTCTTATTGTATTTTTATATGGAAAAACTAGGTTCAAAGCTGTGTTTCCGCCTACATTTGTTTGCCGCTCACTTTCCGCTTGTATAAATTGCCATGCAGAAGGTAAGATTTACATATATGTATCGCAAGCACAAAATACTTCTATGTCATATTTTTCTGGTTCTGACGACATATGCTGCGCACAACGGGTACGTCCACTGTATGCCTATCAGTTTTTCATCAATTCATCAGGTTTGTAACTATAACGTAAATTTGCATTTAACATCATCCAAATGTCACGAAAAGCAGTTTCAGTGTGATATATGTATATGGGTTTCAGCACTATGAAAACGTATATATTGTAGGAGGATTTTGAATCTGAATATGGGCATTGCTACCCGGAACAATAGTAAATAAGTTGGTTTCCACAATTTTGTTATGTGTTCTCTATTGATTTGTGAACGCCAACATAAAATTTATACCACAAAATGCATCCACTTCTTCTTCTCTGAATGGCTCAGATACTTTGGTTTTTTGTGTTTTGCCTGTTTTTCTGTTTTTCTGTTACAGTCCCTGATTGTTTTTTGCTCTTTACGGTAGAAATATATCACATATTTCAGCAGGCAAAATGTTTCTGGATAATTGTTTAGCAGTAGGTAATTTTTTTTGAGCTTTACAACCACGTTGTCGTAAAATGTTTCTATTTATTGTCTGTTATACAGGAATGGATGAATTTGCCAAACGGTACCATCCTTAGCATTAAGTTCACTGTTTCTTTCTATATCATCATAATGAATACTGTCTTAAGAGTCAAAAGTCTAAAGTTCCTACTAGTTCCCTGTCTGAGTGTCCTCAGAATGGATAATATGTTGTTTATATCTGGTGAAGTAAATCTCTTAGAACGAACACTAACACTTATATTCATTGTACTTGTAATGTGATCTCGGTCGAAAATAAAACAGACTAAAATTTTTATTTATGTAAAGAGTTGTGTATACTTCTTTCAGGTGGAATTATCAACCTTGAATTCGTTTGCCACCTTTGATATACAACATTTTTAAAATCTTGTGTTAGGACATATTGCATAACTTTAGGTGCATGAAATAAGTTAGAATTTTCTCAGAAATATACATATAAAATATAAAACAAATCTCATGTTTAGTTACACAATTTTGTATAAAAATTTGTGGCAAACTTTTTAAATTTCATCACTTTTTCTAATAGGTACCCGAGTACCTTGCCATGCTATAGAAGGTTTTTTTTGCCATTCATTAACTGGCTTTTTATTTTAAGTTTTTTTTACTTTTTTGTATTTACTTTTATCTGACAATGCTTTCGTTTGAAATTTTCAACATATTACAATATATTTTGAACTGACAATGTCTGACAATAATCTGACAATGCAAATAAAAGTGTTCACACAATTGTAAGGTATCTGACAATATTATTGTCGGATAGAAGTCTGACAATTATCTGACAATGGTTTTTCTGACAATATTGTCAGACAACAATTGTAAGTTCACACGATTGTTAGCCGTTTTCTGTACATTTTTCTGACAATATTGTAAGATCTGACAACCGTCTGTACAGAGCTTTAGGAATACGTATGAAGCGTTGTACGATAGGGAAATAATTACCAAAAATAAATTTAGCTTTAAAATAATAATTAAAAAAAAAAAAAAACAAATTCAATTTATAAACTCTGAAGTTTCCTACACTCAAATTTACCATGGTACAAATATTTTTTTATGGATATATTAAATAAAAAATAAAAGTTTTCGAATCGAAAAAATAATGGTTTTCGGTTTGTGGTGCAAATAATCTACCACTTAATTTACCTTCATCTAATAGTATGATCTGTATACAGTTCACAGAAACAGTGGCACAGTGTTGCATTATTTAAGTTTTTAATTACCTTTTATATGGTTAGTGGCAACCATCTTATTTGTATAAACGTATCATACTTGGAATTTTTTCATTACAGTTGAAATTTCATCATGTACTGTTTGATGGTAGACATTGTTGAATGATGTTCTGACAACACTGTTTAAACAAAAACATGACATCGACAACGTTAGTCTATACACGAAATTGTTCAATGGTTGAAAAAATCAATTGTTCGTCATAACGGTGTATAAGGAAATGTGACAGCGATGTTTCTTTATATCGAGTCTGATTTTATCGTCAGTGTTTTGTTGCATTTTTAAATATAATTTTTTAAATATAAAAAAAAAACAAAATGGATAAGAAAAAAATTAAAATAGCAAATCCCAAACAATTTGAAAACTTAGTGGAGATGGAAAAAATCCTGAGCTAGTAAGAGCATTGTTCCGAAAAGTGTTTAGAATATGTGGGAGAGTATTTTCAAAATATTAAATTCCCTGGTAAACCGAAAAATTATGGTGATTGGTGGCAAAAGGTATACAAAATATTTTTAAGCAAATTATGATTTGTAACAAAGTATAAAGTTAAAAGGAAATTGGTCTTCAAAAAAGCTGAGTATAAAGCTCCATTAGAAAAAACAGTAGCCAATTTACTCCAGTTCCATAAACAAATTAACACTAAACAGTTGGGCAGAATAAAAATATTTTGGAAATAACTCGGCCATTTGTAAACGGCTAGGCCAAATTAACTAAAACTTCACATGAGTATAGCAGAGGAGTATCTGAACTTAAGTTCTAAAGCTGGGTACCATCGACTTCCCAGGGATGGCCCTATGTGGTCTCAAAGTTGGGTACTTCGTACTTGTAAATTTTTCTAATGTTTGACGTTTCTTTGATTTTTGTCTGATTTTTTAAATTTATACATGGTCTTAAAGAAAATCCCACAATTCCCAAAATAAAGACCAAAAATCACAAAATTGGAATTTGTTACTCTTTTGTCTATAAAGCTCACATATGGCTTAGGGCTCACGAAAGACTTTCAGCAACAATTCGGAGTTAATATAGCTTTCTTACAGCAGTCTTCTTTTTCCGATCCCAGCTCTGGGATTTTAGATTATAAATGTAAAATAGGTCAAATTGAAGGACCTCCATCTCCTACAAGAACGATCAGTTTAATACGAAATTTGGTTAAAACGTACACACATATAATTAATCTTAACAAAAATAAAATAAAAATTTTTCTAGCAAAAAAATGGCTGAATTACACAAAAATTCAATAATTTTGGAATTTTTAACTTAACAATCGTATAACTTCTAAGTCAGAAGATATATAAAAAATCTTCAAGTTTTTTTTAATACTTTAAATTTTCCCGCTAACTACTTAAAAAAATTTACTGAAAGTTGTACCCAATATCTTGAAAAACAAGACCGGGTTATCGAAAAACCAAAAACTTTAATTTCAATATGCTTACAACTCGATCATTTAAAACATAAACATGCGGATTAAGGCACAATTTTATAGGTATTGAGGTGCGAGGTACCTAATTTTAGGACCACGTGGCACTACCTCTGGAAAGTCGATTGTACCCAGCTTTAAAATTTAAGTTCACATACTCCTCTGCTGTGCTCATGTATAATAATTTTAGTGCAATGTTCTTAGCCGTTTACAAATGGCTTAGTTATTTCAAAAATATTTTGATTCTGCCCCACTGTGCGCTGTGAGTTCAGTTATGGGAGTATAAAATAGCTTTCGAAATATAAAGAAATCACAAAATGTGTAAAACTTGCAATTATGGCTTTTAATTGACGGCTTATCAAAGATATTCGAATTTCGCCTAAGCAGTCTTCTTTTCTTCGTTAGAATAATTAGAACTCAGGATGAAAAGGAAAACCATTTTCAACTTTATATTTGCCACCAAAATTTTTAACGAACATTGTAAAAAAAAATAATAAAACAGCTGTTTCAAGTATTAAGTATTATAAATAGTCAATGTCACCTTAGATTTCTTAAAGAAGAAGAAAAAGCCGGAGTTTTTTTTATTTTATTTTTAAAGAAAAGTAGCACTTTGGGCAATAATACTTATTTAGTTATTTTCGTAATCATGTTACATTCTTTACAAAAGGGATAGATGAGAGATAAGACAGGTGGTGAAAGAAGAAAGATATATATAACCATTTTGTTAGTTATTTTACTTTGCCGGCGAATATGCTATGAAGAAGTACCGACGAAGGAAGTGTTGACGTTGAGCAACAGTTATGTTAACATAATATTAACGGCGATGCTGATGCTGCCAAATAGAATATGGGCGATAAAAATTGTAAAAGAAGAATTATGTTCTTATCGTAAAATAAAAGTGAAATTTATGTTCTCATGAAATTACCACTCTTTTCAAAGTAAAAAATGATATCATAGATTTCCCGTGAAACGAACGAATTAACAAGTTTTTCACATTAACGTGATTCTAAATAAAATATAACTTTTGGTCGGGTTTTGCAAGAGGCTTGTAACCTCTGAAAGTTACCCAAGACATTGCTACTGACTCATTTTAATAAAATTAATAATTTTAATTAAGTTTTTTATATTTACATTTCCTAATTTACAGGGAAATGATCTCTTTGTGTTGCGCCTTGTTGAACATAAAGTTAGTCTTCACTGCAGTTACTGATTTTGAATTAAAAAATGTGTTAATTATTTTAACATTCTGGCTTAAATAGATAAAATCTTATGCAAATAGTATGCAGTTTCCCATTAAAATTTAAGTGAATAAATAAAAGGGAAAAATGTATGCACTATAAAGGGAAATTCTGTTTATATGAAAAATTGTTTACGTGAATAAGGGAAATGGTTAAAATAAATTAAGGAAAAATGTCGAGGAAATCGATATGATGATAGGGATGATCTTTTTAAGCATTTTTCCGTACCATTTAAAGGCCATGACACATTCTGACATCTAGCCGCTAGATCTTTTAAAAATATGGCATGTTTGCCTAAAAACTGTAGACTAATGTGTATTAAAATATAAAATGTAAAGGATTTATTGGTTGGTATGTTTGATTTGCCAATTTTTAATAAATTTCATAAGATATTAGTTTCGGTACAAGCAGAGTTGCAATTAGGCTTGCACCAAAAATGAATTTATTCTTGCGTTTTTTATACAAGTGGATAAGATTTCCATTAGATTTTCTTGTGAATGAATCATACGATTATGTGGGTTGGTGAGTCGTGCTCTTTAGAATTAAGAAATGTACGTTAATTTTAAAATGTTCTTATTATTAGTGGCTCAATTTTCTATTAATTTAATCTTCCTAAAATTAATATATTTGTATTTTTTTTATTTCAGCTTGGCAGGCGATAGCATCTGTAATATTAACACTGCCCAGTCTTGCTATTGTTATTTATTTATGTTGTTTTCAAACCTATGTTCTCAAACTTGAAATAATTATGAGTGCCTTAATGATAGCCCTACAAGGTGCTGAACTGGTGTTTGCCTGTATATTTATTTGTACCATGTGTCGTCCGGTCACGTATACCTAGCAGTTGTTAAACTCAACATCACCAACATTATTAGCAGCAACATTGTTGTTATCACAAATTAAAATCCTCCTATCAATGTCGTTAACAAACAAAAAGTATAACTTCGGTTTAAGCAACATTATTATCATCTACATCCCGGAACAAAAATTGAAACTGCTACCTAAATATCATCATAACAACTACAACAACTACTTTTACAACTACTACAAGTTCATAGTTAACATTTGTAAAATAATCGGTGTAAATATAAGCAACAATAATTGCAAAAATCCGTTCACAAATTATGAAAATATTCAAATCAACAACAACAAAAACAACTACGACTACGACTATAACAAAACTTTTAACAATTTAAAACGAAATGTTGACGACACAAGAAGTTGAAGTTTATAAAAGGAAATGTAAATTGTGTTAAAAAAAAAACCTTTCAATCAACTTGTTAAGAACGTGTGCGTACTTTAAGAAAAAAAAACCGTTTAATTTCGACATAAAAAAATAGTAAGTTCTTAAACTGTTTTATACTTGCGAATGTGTTTAAGTGGTTTAATTATTACATCAATGTCTACATTTCACTCACGCAACAAAACAAATGAATATGGATAGCATTTTACATTTAATTTAAGGTAAGTATGAATTCGCAAAAAAAAAAATTTTAATAAACAAGTAGGAGTGCTATATTCGGCTATGACGACTTTTACTATCTATGTAAATATAACTTAGTGAAGTAACTCCAATCGAAAAATCAAATATTGGTTTGTGTGACAGAGAACTAAAAAATAGGAAAAAAATTTTAAGTACTACATACACATAATTTAACATAAAAGTGTCAATGGCTCTTAATAGTTTAAGCATTAAAAAAAATTAGTATTTCCTCAAAGATCTCTTCAAATGTTTTTAAATGATACCCATAAATTAAAAAATTTTAAAAGTTCAGAGACCCGTTACTCGGGAAATGTGGGTGAGCGCCAATTTTTTCACTTAATGTTTTTTCTTATTTTTAAATTCCCTACCGCCCCATAAATTTTTTTTTTTTGATTGGAGTTATTTCATTGTTCCGAATGATGTAGAAAATTAAAGGTAGGCGTGGTGGCCGATCTTGCTGATTTCTAATAGCACCTCTTTCGACACTATGTCTGATCGATTGGCGTATTTAAATTTTTCTAGCTGATCTAGTGCCTCGGCAAACTTGATTTAAGCACTAACACGGACGGACAGATGGACAGACAGACATTGCTCAGTCGACTTCGCTATAAACAAGAAGTCAGAATATATACTTTATGTGGTCAAAATGGGTATTGTAAAAATTACAAACGGAATGGCAAAATTAGTTACACCCTTTTTTCACGTTTTGTGGTGAAGGGTATAATAACTTGTAAGAAATTTTTTTCTTTGGCTTCATTAGGTTCATGGTATTAATTTTTATTAATCTGAAATTTTGTAAAAAGTTAAAAAATGTGAAATTTTAGTCAAAAAAAAAACTTTCAGTTCTTAAGTAGATTTTTAACGTTTTTTACTGAATTCAATTAATTTAAACTTTTTTCTCCAAGATAAAGCTTTAGGTAATTCACATAAAGTCTCTTTACAGAATTCTGGTGAAGCACCTTACAGTCAGTATTGTTCGAATCCCATTTGAATTAAGCAAAAACCACATGTTCGAGACTGTAAAAAAAATTAAAAAACATATTACCATGATCCAAAAAAAAATTTTTACTAGGCATGTTCTTTCGGCATTAGACGGAAAGCTTATGTCCTCCTCTATAAATAACAGTTTGTGTGATAAAAATTGGTTAAATAGCCTAGAAGTTTCAGACTTTTATTTCTTTTTTGTTTATTTCACGTCACTGTGCTCGTATTCGCATTGCTGAAACTTTCTTACTTATTGTTCATTCAAAGTTATAATGTGATTTTGATTAACAAGCGTCATCATCAGCAGCCACTGCTTTACTCTGTTTCATGATCTTATGGAATAATCTCTATCTAACTGATTTTTATGTGCTTTTTTAGGTGTTTGGTTTTGATGAAAACACGAAATTCTTTTATTTTTCAAATAAATCAATTTTTTTAATTTTATTCAATTCGAAATAATGTATTTTTATTAAAATATGCCAAAACATTTTCTTGTAATTCGAAATTTTTAAGATATTTCTAATGAGGTTTTAAAAAGAATTAAGAATGTGGTGACATGTTCTGTATCACACATTTTTAAAACTCAAACAAAACAAAAAATATGCAAGAATGTGTGGAGTGGCAAATGACGTAGAATTTTTTACCCAAATTTAAGAGTTTTGTTGTCTTTTATTAATTTGGCTTAAGATATAATACTCTTGAACTTTCTATACAAATTTTGGGTAGAGTCCACTGGTGATCTATATGAGCAGTAGTGAAATGCCCACATGGATATGCTTTCCCCATAATAAAAAAAATCATTTTTGTACTTTTAAATAATAAATATTTCGTAAATCTAATTTAAGTCAAATAATTATTATACACACATTTTTAAATTTATTGGCCCATTATATTATTCCAACAAATAAAACAAATTAAAAGACTGATAAAATAATAATACATTTTATCTATGACGATTTTTGAAGATAGTTTCTAATCTCTTATGAGGATTTTGAAGATTTATTTTTGAATTTCTGATGATTTTTTAGAAAAAAGTCCAACACCCCTACATGTAAATAAATTTTACCAAGGTCTCGGCTAATCCGTTTTAGTGAAATTCGAAACATAGATAGGTCCTCATCATATCTGTTTAAAGAGGAAGGAGCTAGATGAGAGACAAAGGAAAAAAACGAGCATTTACGTCTGTACCGATTACAAAAAATTTAAACATAATGATATTAATGTAAAGTGTAGAATTGTCCTTGTTCATTTTAAAAAAAGGGCTTAGGAGGGGGAGTGGAAAGAGGACAAATTTGAAATTTTATGAACATTAACCGATATTAATAAAATCAGATTCTAAAGATATTTGAAATATATATATCCTGATCTTCAAGAACCGACCGATTTAGTGGATTTCTCAGGTATTCGGAGTAGATCCCCATAGTAAACAAGGCCATAATATATTACACAGTGCCTAAAAGGCCTAAAATTAAATATAGGCAACATCGGGTACAATAAGATAGTAACCATAATAACTCTCACCTCTATCGACCTTTCATCAATAGACTGAGCTACTTGATTTTGCGAACTGAAAATTTGTTACTATGCTTCGATGACAATCCGATATTATTACATTGTAAAAAACAATTGTATTCTTAGTTGAATTACAAAAAAGTTCTGCAGCTGAAACATAAATATGATCAATGTATTCCATAAACATAATTTAGTATCAAAGAAAACTCCTAAACATTTCATTTACGCACAAAGTTTAAAACAATGTTGTTATAAAAATTACTGATATTCCCAGCACCACATGCAAAGCACATGGCAGTTGTCTTATCATTAACATTAGTTACTTCTAACTCCAGTGACTGCATAAAAACACCCACTAAGACATATTGTAATCTCTCTGACAAATATTACTGTACCATTTTACAATATAATTTCACCTAAACCTGAGCGAACTTCTTTATAAAATATCTTCTACAGATATAAATAATCAGAGCACTGTGTTTCTTGGTGCTATAATTCTGCCTAAAAATATATTTTTTATTATATCTTCATTTACTAAGAAATTCGTTGTACATGTCATGAAACAAATGTTTACATAAAAAGAAATAACATTTTGTTAATTATTGTAAAATCCTATTGCGGATTCTGAAATGAATAAATATTTTTATTTACTGATATCAACTTTGTTACCAAAATCGATAGATAAAAGAAAGTTCATGCTACTCCATATAAAAAGACTCTGTTCATTATGAACTTGTATGATAGTTTCAAAATAGTTTTAAAACTATTTTAAAATAAAAAAAGATTAACATAAGCAATGTACTTTGTGTTAGTATTATTATTAATTCACCTTGTTTTGTGTTAAGTTAATTTCTTAATTTTTAAATGAAATTTTATAATGACTTTGCTATGCATCACTTCCAAATTATTGAAACTAGAAATTTATATTTTTAAAAATTGTGTTGACTTACGAAATTTAATCAATTTTTACACATTTCATTATTTGTTTTTTAAACGTTAAAATGTGTTTTATAAAGTTAGCTGGCCCACAGTGACATAAATAATTTATTACTCTTTGACCACACAACCCTAAAGTACATACATGTAGGCTTTTTATTGTTACTTGCAACAAAGTTCGCAGTTGCATTCGAACAATGTATTTTATCGCTCTTTCTTTGTATAAATAAATAAAATCAAATTTCGCGACATGCTTTTATATCAACAACAAAATACAGACTAAAATTCGTTGATATTATTTTATTCAAAATTTGATTTTCAAGATGCAATATTATAAGGAGCACTTTTTTGTTTTTGTTTTTAATTTGCAGTATATTTTTAATTTCGATTTTTTTCGTTTGTTTGTTAACATCTAATACGTAGTCGTAATACGTGTAATTAGTAGTAGTCCTCGCAGTAGGGGTCGCTGGCGTAGTCGTCGACGTAATTTTGCTACAAATTCTTCTATTTAAAAATAGCATTTTTTAAATTAACATATCAAGAAAATTTGTGGAATTTTCATATCTCAAGGTACAAAAGAAGATACGATAGACAGTCGTAATCAAATCAAAATGTGATGGTATGAAAGATAATTTAATGAATGCTAAATGAATATATAAATATATATTTAAATTGTATATTACAAAGCAATAAAGTATACAATATAAAAGCACAATAAATAAACTAAAATATTAGTTTAAAATTGTATTGTTAATTCACTTAACGTTTTTGTAGCCCTTAAAAAAAGAAGCCATCTTACACCACCAAATTTTTTATGAAACTAGTTTTTTTAATTTTGTTTGTTTGTGAGATGCGAGAAGTACGGATCAGTCACTCCTACTGATCCATACTTCTCGATATGCTAACTCGATATGCTAACGTACACAGTTGTATTTTAGCAATCTAGCCGGACATAACCTTTGTTTTTTGTTTATATTGGCTGTGAAAAATTATTTAAACTTGGCAGCAATACCTTTTATAGACATATGCTCTTATAGCTTGAAAACAAAAAATCGCGCCAAGAAAAAAAAGTTCCCCGTCATAATACCAATAAAATAAATACGGACATGCGGATTTTTTTATTGTTTTCTTTTTTTTGGTAATTTTCGCAAAATATATTTATTTCTAAGCTTATATGTCGAGGTAAGTTATCTTCCTAATGCCTAGCTTTTCCCACCAATAAAGAATATTATTAAAAATAAATTTTCATAATTTATTACTTTATTGAATTTCTTTCAATTTTTAAATAATTTGTTTATTCATAATAATAGCAAATTTATAAAAGCAGCTTCATTTCACTTTTGTTTTTTTAACCTTTCTAAGTCTAAAGTCCCTTCTGCTGATAACAGCCCAACAGGTAGCAATTAAAATCTTGTGCATTGTAGGTGTCAGAAAATGCCACTCAAATAGAGTCACGTCTAGGAATTATCTGCAAACTCCTGCAAATGGATTTTGTGACCATTTAAAATTACTTGAATAATATTTTTGATACAGTAGATAAAATCAATTCCAGTTATATCTGCAGCTTATTCAATATTGAAAAAAATCTTTTGCTGCCGTATTACCATCGGTAACGTTGCCATGTCTAGTTTTTGGTACTTCCACTATTAGCCTTAATTCACTTCTAAATCATTAGTTTTTCAATTCAAAATTTTTTAAAAATGTTATTTATCTATACTTGCAATATGATTAAGCAAACGTCTATATAGAATTATTAAAATCCAAAACATTTTCCGACTGACAAAAAGGTTTTTACTCGTAGCTACTTATGCAAGATGAGCAAAAACAAAAAAAGGTAAAATTTGAAAAAAAAAAAATCGCGAAAAAAGGCGCAAAAATGCGCGGTCTCAACGGTTTCAGTGATTTTAAAATTTTTAGAATCGCGATTGCTTTCACTCTCAAAAACTTTTCCTATGTTTTTTACAAAAAGCGAACAGAAAATAATTTTTTTTAATTGTGAGCGAAATTTTTTGTTGTCATAAAAATTTAAAAAAAAAAAATTTAATTATTATAAGTATCTGTAAATAAAGCCTTTCACAGAAAAGAAAAATTAATTCAAAATCTTTATTCGTTTAGCCGCAAAAAATATATTGCAAGCTTTTCAAATCCCATAAAAAGTCAATAAAAACATATGCAATCTAAAGCAAAAGCGTTGTAAATTCACCATATGAGCTGCGTAAATTCTTACATTTCTTTAATGTAGCTTTTGGCCTAATGGCTAGATTAAGAAAACACGCTCTGTGCGACGTTGCTTCTTTAAGTATTTACGAAAGTCTCTAAATAGAGTATTTTAATTACAAGAACAAAACGAAATAGTGGTTGAAGGAATGAAAAATAAAAGTTAAAATGTGTAATACGTAAACTTTGCGTAGAAAATTAGGAATTCTATTCGAACATGTAGCAAGTAAACAGAGACCTAAATTAACTTGAAAAAGCTATATAAAAGCAAAGTTACCACAAATGAAATTAAAATCAGCACTCATCGACAAATTCCCTGATATTCCATCTCCAAAGCTCCTTGTTAATTTCAACCGCCTGCCTACAACTGTTCAATAGTTTCGCAATTTTCATCATATTACATTAACTATAGGGGCACCCTTAAATTTCCAAACTGAATTAATATTCTTGCTGTTTTAATAGACTTAGAAATCAGGTTATTTGTAAATTTCAGCCAACTGTCTAAAACGTTTTAACAATTTGGCCATATACATTAAATTACATCCACTACTGTAACTCCCTTTAATTTAAAATCTTTATACTTGTTATTATACCAAACAAAGGAGTGGACATTCCGTTTAATTTTCAAGTGTTTATATATAACGTTTCAAAGGATCAGCCATATAGGTCAAATAAAATTAATTAATGGGAACACCCTTTTGTTTATTGTTAGCAATACAGGTTCAGATGTCTGTCTATAACGGTTCAAGAGTTTGGCCAAGTACATTTAATTACATCAACTATTGGGGCGCTCTTAAATTACCAAATCCAAAATTTATACACTCAATACAGGTTCTTTGTAAATTTCAACCGTCTGTATAAAACTGTTTAAAAGAATGGCCATATACAGTACTTTTCGTTTATAGTCCATTCCGCTTAAAGGCCAAAAACGGATGTAAGCCAAAACAGTCCTATTCACTTGCAGGTTTTTTCGAATTTCATAAAAATTATTAGTTTTAAAGTCCACTTCGCCTACAGTCCATTTTCGTTTAAAGGCTAAATTTTCTTTGCATGCATAGCTAATATTGTATAGAAAAAAACTTTCATATAGTTCACCCTGTTTTTTTAATACCTTTTTTAAACAAACTGGCAACCTTTTTTATTTAGACTTCTGGCAACTTTTTATTACAGTAAGCCAAGGTACATTTATTTTACTAGGTAGTGTCGTCCGCCCAGCTGGTTTTTAGTTGGACATGTCAAAAGTTGCTTATATTTTCCTACTTTTGTTTACGAATTTCAAAAAACACTAACAGCAAGCATATGTTGAACAAAGAGAGCCTTTGTTTTTACACCAATTTTCTTTTATTTTCTGTTTCTATTTTTGACATTTCCACTTACAAAGCAACAATAAAATGCCATGTTGTTTTTACAAATGTTGTATTTGTTGTAGAACCGCTTTTACCTAGTAAAATAAATGTACCTTGCAGTAAGCTTTTAAAGCATTTGAATTACAATAAATAATAATATGTTAAGGTTTTGTTTAAACTGCTGATTTTATTTAAATCAATATTTGCTTATATTTTAAATAAACTTTTATTTTGTTAAAAAAATTGGTTTTATTGAAGAAGTTGCATACTTTGTATATAGTCCAAAATGTGTATTATATCTGGATTCAGTTATAGTCCATAAAGTGGCTTAAAAAGAAATTCGGTTATAGTCCTAATTCGCTTCTAGTCCACAAAAATTGTGCAACTTTAGTTGTGGACTATAAGCGAAAACTACTGTACATCAAATTAAAAAAAAAAACTATTGCGGCGCTTTTTCATTTATAACTTTGAATTTTTATGCTTGTTACTATAATGGCAATAGTAATCGACATTCTGTACAATTTTTAAGCGTTTGTTTATAACGGTTTAAAATATAGGCCTATATAGGTCAATTTACGTCACCTATGGGGACTCTCTTTAATTCTTAAATTCATTTTGGTATTACACCCTGCCACTGGGAGCTATAATGATACGCAGTTCTTTTTAATTATTAAGAAGTATCCTTTGCGCTTCATTATACACGTAGAAAACATGTATGTTGTATGGGGACACCCTTTAATTTTTAAGATTATGAACTGTTATTTAAAGGGGGCCAATCTGTAAGCATCACCTTTCAAGTAAAAAAAAAAAATATTTCAAAATCGGTTCAGAATTTACTGAGCTATGCGGGCACAAACATTAAGAAAGCAACATTGAAGTCGGTTAAGAACAAACAAGAACCTAAATATTCCAGAAATTGACAAATCGAAGTCAAAAAGGCTCCTTGCATAGCAAATCTAAATTCTTAATTTTTATGTCTTTATACATGTGCATGTCTACACATCCTATTTATGGTTGTATGAATGTGATATTCCATTTTTACGAGCACTTTAGAACTAAAATTGTTGCAACTGAATGCTTGAATGAAATAAATTGCTAATAAATTGTACATTTGAATTTTAAATTTTTTTTTACGAGGCGTAAAAGTTTATTAACAATCAATGCTAAAAATGAATGTGCGATTTACGACAATGAATGTTTAAAAACAGTGGGTTCGATTACAAAAAACAGAGGTAAACTCTCACTCTTATATGTGTTTTTCCCTTTTTTTGGTGTTAAATGTAATAAAATGTAATGTTTTTATAAAATGACTTGCAAAAAATCTTTGGTAAGCGAAGCCAGTGTTGGTTATACAATAGAGAAGAAAATCCTTAAACCTGACCTAGGGCCGCCTATCTTTGGTAAACGAAGTCGTTGTTGTTCGGCTATTTTAAGTGACACTATGTCAATACAAAAAACAACGCAATATTTATGGTCATTATGACGTTTTTTCAAAGTGACTTAATGTCCAGGGAAATTATGTCCGTGGACGCTATAAAGTAGTTCCACTCCGGACTACAATTTGTTTATTAAAAAGAAGCTTACAACATTAAAATTGTATGCAACGGATAATACGACAAAAGCTCAGACGATGCGTTGTGCGACCATATCAATTGGTGGAACTTTCATTTGTGTAATTCCTTTGAAGCACCCCGCCAGAAGTCGTGCTGTCACTTAATTTGTTTAGTGCGTTCGAACTCAGGTTTAGCAAACATGAACCGTCTTAACCAGCATAATTACCTAGTGCATCGTGTTTGTAACAAAAGTGGAAAGTTTTTCTTATAAAAAACTAGCAGAGCCCACGACTTTGTCCGCGTGTCATTTATAAAAAATATAAATTTAAAAAATCAAATTTAGAACAATTTGCTTTTAAAGAGATCTGTAAACAAGTTTATAAATTTTCCACTTATAAAAATTAAATATGCTGACAACTGTTTATTATCATTATAGCAATAAAATTGGTTGACTTCGCGTTCATATCTCTATTTTCTTTATGAAATAACTTATTTTTACAAAACAAAAAGTATTTTATATATGAACCAAAGTTTTTTACCGTATGCGAACACAGCCAGACAGACAAAAATTCTGTATCTATTAATTTACACCTACGTCAAAATAAAAAAAAAAATAAATCATTTGCAGAAATTACTCAGTAACTTATTGTTTTATTATATGTATAAATTATAGTTTTTCTATTTGAAACAGGGTCGCATAAAGTTTTTAATAAAGTTTATATTACGAAGTACTGAAGACGTGCAGTATATAATATTTACGTGGTTATAATATTTTCGCAAAAAAAAATATTTTTTCATACTTAATTCTGTAAACAATAAATCGTGCATTCACTTTCTGATTTTGTTATAAAATGGTAATTTTTGATTCAACTTTAATTTTGAGGTCTGGGGTAAACTTCCAATATTTTACTTAAATGTATTTCTTAGATTCTAATCTTGCATAATCTACTCAAGAATTTATTTTAAAATTCATGCTAACGTTTTTGATGAGAGAAAAATGGAGGCAGAGCAGATTTTAGTTCTCAAAAGGAAATAAATCCACTATAGAGCACCTTTTGTTTTTTGGATATGTACTTCAAATTCTTATGATTGCAAACTGATACATGTTTAATACCAGCATCAAGTAAAGACCACTTTAAGTAGATACCGTTGTCGATATCGATGTTTTATTTAAATTTCAATATTTAAATACCGGTATAAATATGAACGGTACAAAATTGTAAAAAAAATATTTTTTATAAGCGCAAGCAAATACGTATAAGCGCTGCACTTTTTTTTAATACTTGAAATCATTTAACATTACAAGTGTTAATTGTCTTCTATTTTATTGATTGGTTATAATTCTTACCTAATCAACTTTGTTTTAGACTTAAGTGTCTACCTTTTTCGCTGATGAGTAATGTACTCATGTAAATAAAAACAAAATGGTCATATTGACATGCTTTTCCCACAGTAGTCACAAGTTTAATTGCCTTTTTCCGACGACGTGCTTGTTCGTATATTTTGTGAAAATAACAGAATATTGTTTTCTATTAGAAAGTACATAAATATCTTTAAAGGCCAGGATTAACTATTATACTCAGTCGTACGATCTGCCAAAAATTGCATGTGTGACCAAAAAGTATGATAGTGTGAAGTGTGACTTTTTGACAGATCTGTACGATTTTAAAATCTTCTGAAATAATTCATTAAAACGTTTTTCTCTATGCGATCAGAGTAATTTTTTAAAATGAGGAGAGAAAAAAACAACAAAATATTAAAACCATATGTTTTTTGCATCTTTTTTGTATAATAGTGTGGCACCTAAGACATCATTTCGAAACGATTTTTAAAATAGGAGATTATTCTGTAAGATTACATTATGATAAAAATTTTACAAATATTCGATGATTTGGTGGGTATTCGAAATCAGTAACAATGTATATCGTTACCTTAAAAGAGAAAGGCCCTAACTAACGTTTGTCCTTCTTTATAGGAAAAGAAAAAAACTTGATAAAAAGTACAGTTTTGTAGTTGGAAGTTTTTTATTTATTCATTGTGTTATTAAATTTTGTAAGCAATATAATACTGTTACAAATTTTTTAATGGTGCGTTATAGAATCGTTTATCGAAATATGTATAAAACTTGAATTAAAAAAAAACGAGTTAGAAACTTTCTACATTAATGTAACGATAAACAATACAATACGGGCACATATGCAATGAACAAACCAATACTGAAATAAGTCTTCCCATACGGTTTCGTTTTTCTTGTCTTCAAAGTAAAAGTAAAGTGATATGTTCGGTAAAGAGTATCATTAGAGGATAGATGTCAATTTGCCAACAATACGGATTTTTTGGCGAAATAATTTTATTATAATATTGACCTACAAAACGCTGCCTGAGCGAAAGTTCCCCCTTCCTCCCACATTGCAGCAGCATAAATTAATAAACACAACGAAGTATACCCTGAGATTCATTTCACCTTTAGAGCTCATTTGCCACCCCACCCAGAGGTCTATTGATTTTTTATTGGTCTTTTATACATAAGGCCTCTTTCTATTGCTGGGAATTCTTTGAGGTAAATTTACTAAAAGGGACTGTACTTGTATTAAAAATATTTAAGATTTTGTATTAATTTTGCTTTGTTGATTCAGTGTAATTCTCATTTAATCAATTTGGCCTTTGATTTAAGACTCTTGAGTTTTCTAGACAAAATTTGGGTAGAATTCACTGATGAGCTATATGAGCAGTAGCGAAATGGCCATATAGATATGCTTTTCCCGCAGCAGTACATTTAATTTTGTAGTTTTAAATAATAAATATTTTATGAAAATATTATAAAATATTTATACATATATGAAGGAGTCAAACAAAATTAAAGTAAATTAACTTAATAATTTTTATTAAATTAGTTTTTATTTTATTATGAAAACATAAATTTTCGATTTTAACATTCTATTATGATAACATAAGATTTTTGGTCATTTCTCTTGATTATGAAAACATATAATTTTCGGTATTTTTCCTTTATAATGAAAACGTTAATATGAAAAAATACGGCACGCACTCGCTAATGTGTCCGATACGTTTAACATGTGATTTGCAGTTTATGAAGCTAATGAAGGAAAAATAACATGTTTAACAACATCAACTTCGTAAATGGGGTGTAATAGGGCCGTAGTGCTTCGATTAGTCCGGTTTCAAATTGTACGGTGAAATGGTAGAACCGATTAAAGGTACTAGGCGAGATATTCCTATAACTTATAAAACGGCTATTTGCTTCATAATCAACAACATATGGCGGGCGTTCTACTTTCATTATTTAAAAACTTATTAAGAAATTAATAAAAAGTGCGTGAACTTAGTTAATTTTATAAAACAGTTTACTTTAAATTTTTGTTGGCATTGAGATGCTAAGCGCTCTAAAGAAAAAAACTGAATTTTTTTCATTTATTATGCACTAAAGCGGCAACAATTTTAAAGTATGTAAATGCTAAAAATTTTATACAAATACTTGTCGCAGAAAGCCTGTTTAGTCCACTGCTTTTACAAGATTTTGTCCAACGTAAGCAATATTGACATTTCAATGGCCAGATGGATATTAATCCTTATAACGTGATGTAACACAAGAGAAAATATTTTTTTAAGAAACGGTAGGTCGTCCAAAAAAAGTATATTTATATCTCAACGATCTGCAAGAATTGATTTTGTACATTAAATGCAAAAATGATTACCTAAAAATAAATATTTTGTTGTATTTTGATTTATAGAGTTAAATGTTTGCGAATTATATTTTTTTTTATATTCTTGTCACCGGTAGCGCATTGACGGTTTTATGGTTTTCTTTTGTTCAAACATTATTTTTGGAATATGTTTCCGTATTTCTTTGTTATTATTTTAATGCCTTTTTTTAATTTGATACAAACGTTAGAATTGTTGTTTCTTTAAGTTATAAAAATTTCGCAAGACAATAACATAACTTTGTGTGCCTTTAAAATACCTCTTTCACAAATAAAATGCAATTGAGTTAGTGATATACACGTGATAATTTTTAGTTAACGTAAGCTTATGACCACATTTACATATAACATGTCTAACTCAATTTTTCATTGAAAGCAAGTGGATAAATTTTTTATATCCTTTCATATCGAATCTAAAAAATTATTTTTTATATTGATTTTATATTCAAAGTTGTTTACTTACTATTTTAAAAATTAAAGGTTACAAAAAAACCTGACAGGATTTACAGGGTGATCGATTTTGTACTTATCAAAATGAGAAACCAATTTATTTATTAATTTAAAATTTTCCATTTGGCGTTAATAGTCCTTGGTATTCGGACTTATGTTAATTGAAATTAAATTAAGTTGGTAACTGATTTAATTATATATTAAATTTAAAAAAGAAAAAAACTATTTTTTACTAATTAAGTCAACTGCATAATTAATTAAAAACTGTAAAAGCAATTTTTTAGCTAAAAACTTCAATATGTGCTCTAAGCGTGAGTTCACGCGTGACACAAACGATTCACAGTACGCGCAAACCTCTTGACTAAATATTAAGAAAAAAAATAAATTAAAACACAAAAGATAACTTGTACTTCTCTGAACTGCATAGACAAAATTTAAGTACCATTGATCAGTCTAAAAATACTATTCCGACAAACAAGTCAGAAAAAAATATTTTTTACGTGCAATTAGACTTTTTTCTTTTGCACTGCTCACTAAGAGCGTTCGTTATGTGCTGCTATTTTAAAAAAAATAATTTAACAGAATTAAGTCTTGATACTACAATAATAAAATAAGTAAAAAAATGAAAAAAGTACAATTAAATTGTGCCAATTAGGTGAAAATGTTAAAAGTAACTTAAAAATGTTTTACTGAATTTCCTTTATCGATGACGAATTAATTGCAATCATTTAAAAAGAAAAAAAAATGCCACCAAAACGTGTACCACCGCAGGTGCCAAAAAGGCCAAATCCCAGTCTCACCTACGAGGTGCTGATCTATTTAAATTCCTTCTATTTTGGCATGTTTGCTGGCTGTGAACTGGCAATGAGCATCCTTAAGGCAATTAATCTAACATATCCAATGGATATATTGATTAGAGACATGTGTATAATATTTGGATTTTGTCTGTTGGAAACGATACGCATTATATTGGGTCGCAAGGGTACATTAGCCGCACGAGGTAAATTTGTGTTAAAATTAGTCAACAGAATTTGTGTCAGCGCATTTGTTGTTTTTATTTATTTAATTACATTCATTTTTAGGTTTAATAAAAAAGAGACAATTTAAAAAAGTGCACAGTGGCCGGACTGATATACAAAAAGTGTTAAAAATTCAAAATTTCTATGCTATTCAGGTGATTTACTTAAATAGATCGAAGTTTTTTTTAATATTTATCAATTGTGATTTTCGTGTAGAATAATATTCACTAGCTTGAAAGGCAAAAGAAAAAAAATATGTACATGTTTACCAAGTTATAATGCGGCAAGTGAGTAATAAATCATTAGTGTAAAAGGTTAGATTTAAATAAGTGCAGAATACACACGCCAAAATACTCTGGCCTTGAAGATTTAAAGTTGAATTCATAAAAGTGTTTTAAGAGTTTTATAAGAAAGAGTCGATGAAGTTATATTTATAAACGTTTAATAGCCTATAGACATTTAATAAATATAAACTATTCATTGAAGCTTCTACCCAACTAAACAAAAATTAAAGGAATTTTGTTCCTAAGATATTAAGATTGAAAATAGAAGTAATTCTGAGAAGTAACGTATATTTTTAAAGTTACGTATCTTCAAAGTGTTAATAAATAATCATAGCAAATCTTATCAAAATCTTTTCCAAGCGCCAAACTTATCATATAACCCAATAAGATTGTTGCAGTTGCTGTTAACAATAATTTTCTTTGATATCTGAGCTGTCACCGTAATTATAGAATGGTTTTAATTCCGGATTACTCATTCTGATCGATATTGTTTATTCCTAGAAAATTTAGATTTTCCACTCTTTCAAAAATTTTATTTACTACATAAATATAATTTTACATAAAAATGCCATCGGCTCTTAATGGGTTAAGCATTTTTTAAAGATCTCTTTAAAAGCTTTAAAATTATACACATAATGATAGTATAAAAAATATACTTATAGTAAAAATTAGAAGCTTCAGGAGCTTTGCCTGCATTTCAGACATTTGTTGATTAATTTTTAAGAATTTTAAATAGAAAAATTTACACAATTTAATGCGGAAAATCGACTTCATACCCATCATACAGTTACTGATCAGT
Organism: Cistogaster globosa; assembly: GCA_937654795.1. Classification (NCBI taxonomy): domain Eukaryota; kingdom Metazoa; phylum Arthropoda; class Insecta; order Diptera; family Tachinidae; genus Cistogaster; species Cistogaster globosa. The sequence goes on from OW569403.1 coordinate 120,235,602, forward strand.
TTCGTAGAAATATCAAATGTATAAAAAGTATTGTAAATATTTTGGTTTGTTAATCGTGTTCAAATACATTTATTAAATATTTGAGTTGTACGGCATTTTTGGGTATGTGAATTAATTTAATTTTTAAATAATTGGAATAGTATAATAGTATAATGTGGGTTGTGTTCTGTCGATTAACAATATAATTTCTTTTAGAAAATCTTAGGAAAGCTTCTTTATCAAGAGCTCTGCCTTTGTGACCGATTGTCCAGAGCATCTTACAACGTGTTAAATCACTTTAGTGATCTTAACTGCCTCTTGAAGAACAGGGAGTTTTAGGATCGAATGATCACAAGAATTTAAACATTTTTCTTTATCCAATATTGGGGTAATCCAATAGGTGCTGGTACAGCTGTTACAAAAAATAAAGGAATCATAATTATTGTTCAATTCGTAACACTCTTGTATAATTGTAATTTTATACAAAAGGGTAAACTTATTTTAACTTTTTGTAAAAAAGAGTGATAAAATTATACATCGGTTAAATATTTTGTCATCAGGTCATAATGGAAATTTTATCAGTTTTAAGAAAAACTTAATTTCAAGTTTTCACAAACGATTTAAATTAATGTTACTTCTTTTTGACGTTTATCAATACAAATATGTAAGTGATACAATAAAATGGACTGTTTACAACCATACAAGAGGACGTTGCGAGTTCAAAAAATAAAAAATATTCTATTAAATACAACAAGGGAGTAACTCTTTTAAAACATGATGCATTAGCCATACAAATTCCAATGACAATCGAATCAAAGTACAATTAACCTCCCAGTTGTCTGCACTACAACTGTTCCTACATCGCTATCTTTTTATAATTATTTCCTTACTTGTTTATTAAAATTTTTTTAATGTTGTTAAATCTTTCATTACAGGTTGGTCTGCGATTATGTCAGTTTTTCTAATTATACCGTGCTTTCTTGGAGTAATCTACATTTTACTGCTACAAAAATATAAAATACGGTTAGAATATGTACTTTGTACTTTACAATTGGGTCTATATCTCACCGAAATTTTCTATGCCATATATTTCGTTTTTTCACTATGTCGTCCAGTAACTTATGATTAGGACTAAAAACAAAACAGCAAATTTATAAATACAAATAAAATAATTTTAACAAACAAAAACAATAAAAAAAAAATAAATAAGAATTGTATACTCGTAAAAATATGTACTTAAGTAAGTTTATATAAAAAACCCGTTAATAAAATAAAAAATTATTATTTGTGTATTAAAATGAAAGGGTCACCTTATTTAAGTTTGTTTATGCAAAAGAACAAAGAGTTTTACACAAATACTGTTAACTATCATTTATTCATTTTTAGTTTCATTTCTACGTTATTCGACCTAAATTAAAGGGACATGATGTTCCAACAATGAATCATAAAATAAAAGTCACTTGGAATTGGCGAAAATATTAGGGCCATCATTAAGTGTAATTGCCAATATATTTTATTAAAAAAATATTTAATCTTGATGGTAAGTAAGATTGGTTTCATTAACTATCAACGACTTTTTCGAAAGAAAAACGTGTCTTCATTTCAAAGAAAAATTTACTGGCCAGATTTTAGGTGCGTTAACCTCAAGTGAAGCGGTAGTTTTATCCATTTCTTGCTATATTTTGAAATAAAAATAAAAATAAAATTAATGTTTTAGTAAAGAACAGCTAATTTGTGATTTCGATCAGCGTTCCTGCAATAGATATTTAGGATTGCGATGAAATTCCATACTCCTCTTATTTTATTCATTAATTTATTTATTTGCATAAGCAAAACAAAAATGAAGTTACCTAATCATTTTGATTCATTACCAATAAAAATAAACTAAAAAAAAGTAAAAGAACCCCTCTGTTATTTTAAAAACATTTAGAAAATTGTAGTAAATTTACAAAATAAACATAAAATAAGAATCTGTTATACAAAGAATTTTTAAATGTAAATTTTCTCTAAAAATTAATGTCAAGCTAATAAAAAAAATAACACTTAAATAAAAAAGAAATTATAATGTTAACAATACAAAATCAATTGGAACCAATATAAGACAACAAATAAATATTTATATTTAAATTTATTGTAACTAATATTAATTTTAGTTTGGTAAAAAAAAAACAAATAGAAACAAAACTTTATGACAACTTTTCTGTAAAAATGTGAGATGTTTTTACACGTTAAATTTCACACGAAATAAAAACAAATAAAATAAAATAAAAAAACAAACGGAACTTTTAGATTTGTTAATATTAAAAATATAAAAACATTTAGGTTTTTTAACTAACTTACAAGGAGAAACAAAAGCAAAAACACAGTGTCTTTTAAATAAATGAAAATATTAAAAACTTTTGCACAATTTTTATTTTTTACTAAGAAACTTTTTTTGATCTTGTTTTTAAATTACTAGTTCTAGAACGTACATATTTACCGAAAAAATAAAATTTTCTGCGAACTAAAAAGCGAAAGTAAATTATAAATTCTTACTTTGAAATAATATGAAAATTCTGCTTTATTATCGAAAATATTTTAACAAATTTCATCAATTTTAAAATTTTCCCATGGATTCTTGACAAACTCTTTTACAGACTGGCATTGTTTCAAAATATTCTTGTCATAAAAAGTCGACAATCACGTTCGCCCTACAATTTTAAGCGAATTATTAATTTATTATAATCAAGAATAGCTTGAGACCTAATGCAGTCAAGCACTTTGAGTGACTTCAAAATACATTCCAAAAGGGTCGAATTTGCATGCACCAAAATAATAATTTTTTACAAGCTCGGTTTCAAAATACAAAAGTTTTAAGTTTATTCTACAGTTTCAAACAAAATCATATGTATGTCGTGCATTGTCTGAGCGCACCAGTGCCTTCAGCTTTTTTTTTTTTTTAACTGTAAAAACTAAAGCTCTAAATATAAAGAAACTAACAAAAAGAATTAATAAATAACACGAACAACATTTGAACTTTTTAGTTTAACTATAGTTCGCCTTGTGGTAAAAATTCGACACACTTATGTAACGATCCAGAAAATGCTGCATTACATTCTGCTGGTATCTTGTTTTTCTTTTTCTTTGAAAAAAAAACATCCGCATGCATTTGTGAAATAATTTTTCTTTCAAAAAAAAAAAAAAGTTTTAAGAAATAAAAAAAAAGAAATTAAGCCAAAAATTAATTTTAATTCATTTATATTCGTTCTTTTTGATTATTGATCTATTTAAGCTATAGACTATCTTCCCGACTTATGGCATTTAAAATCATAAGCTCAATTAGAATATTTATGAGTTCTAGAACTAGAACCGTTTTTAAAGGCCTTTTTTAGGAAAATTTTCTTAATTATTTTGAATAAATATTACTTAAGATCAATTTTGAAAATTCATAACGATAAAAAATATCTATTTTTAAGATTTACATAAAACAATAAATCATTAAAGCAGTTACAATGAATATCATAAAATTAATCTTTCAAGTTAAGTTTAGAACACCGTCAATATTATTAATTATTATGCAAAATCCATTTACAGTAGAAAAAGTAAAAATCCAGTTGGTTGAGAAGTTTTGAAAACACATACGGCATAAAGTTTAAATTTGAAACTTTCATGGCACAGGGCATGTCACAAACAAAATGCCTATTAAATTTTAGGTCTATTCAGTAATTTTATTAGCAAAAACTAGCAATAAAAGAGTAAAACAGAAATTTTCAAAATTATTCTTCACTAGCAAAAATTTGCTAATTAAAAAAAGAATTGTAGTAGTTCCGGGAATGTTTTATATTTTTTTTTAATTATAAGGTAATTTTCAAAATATTTTATGATGTCTAAGCGCATCATGAATATAATTATTTTTCTGCAGTTAGTTCTACCAAACATTCTTATTGTGATTAAGATAAAAAAAATATTTATGTTTAAGTTGTAAGTTGTTGTAACTTAAGTTGTACCGAAAAAAAGGACATTGAATTAAAAAACAAAGCTCGCAGATTCTAAGCCAAATTTCTGTTGTTTTATGCTTCTTTGCCGTGTGCTTCCATAGTTTAATTGAAAAGTAAAATAATAAAATAATATTATTTTTTATATTCCTTTTTTTCAATGTTACAAAAATTTTTTTTATTAGACATTTTTAAAGCAAATTATTATGTAAACAAAATTAAGAAACAACTGCTTGGCTAATTCTTGCCAGTAAAAATTTTACTAGCCAAAACCTGCAACAAAAATTTTTTCTCTCACTTTTTTACGCTCTTTTTCACTTTTACTTGCAAGTATTTTGAGTAATTGAACACCTTCTAATAACAATTAGCAACGGTTAGTAACAATTTTTAGTTACTGAACAGACCTATTGTTTTTAATGGCAAGCGACTACCCAGTATGTATTTCGCCTTGACCAGCAGTTTATTTTGCTTAAGTTTGGATATCTTTTAAATTATTTACATATCCAAAGTATTAAAATAAAAAAAAACATTAAAAAATTTTCTTATGATTCTTAAGAGGTGGTCATATTCGAGAAATATTTGACCAAAAAAGCGCAACCACTATTTTTACAAATGTTAATTCCATCTTTCCTGACACGTATCATTACGAATGACGATTTATAATACAAAAATATCTTATATTTCTTAGTAAGTATTTTAGAAGGACAAACCATTTTTTTCGATAATTTAGTTGTTACGTCTTTACGGTCAAATATTTAACTGATGTGACCGTACCTTTAGATTGTCTTTGATTTATTATATTTTTATAATAAATTATTATATTTCAGTTCGTTATTAATTATAATCAATTGAAAAGAAAAAAGTTAAATATATCAAAATTATATCTCGTTGTTAATTCAGTAATTCATTGAGCTTTTTCACACTAGAACAATTATTAGTCCGCTTAACTTTTGTTCTTTTCAAAACACACTGAATTAATTCATCTGGCATAAAAATGTATACGTACATAGAGCTTTGTGTGTGTTAGTATTTTCTTGTTATTTAACCTTTGTTTTTTGTATATGTATTGGTTTTGTTCTGCTAATGCCGGGTTGAAACTGCTTGAAAAATTGTGCCAACCAAAAACGACTCTCTTCACCGAAAATGCCTACAAGCTGTCACGTTATTCCATCATAATTAATCCAGTGTGAATTGGATCATTTAAACGAATTTAAATTTTGTTAAAAAATTTTAGTTTTACAAAAAGAATTGGCAAGAAATTTACATTAATTTACATATTTTTTAAGGCAAATTGACAACCAGGTGATTGTATAACGACAGCTGAATGTTCTGTACAATGTCAATCTTTATGTAATATTTCTTATTAATGGAAAATATTTTAAAATTAAAAAAATGTAATTTTGTGAAAATGTAACTATTCTAAGCTTAAGTTTCGTAACTCTAAAATTTTCTACTTTAATTTTTGTCTGATTTTAAAAATTATACATGGTCTTAAAGGCAAAGTCAATACCTACTTACCTTAACCTGGATGTTTATGTTTTAAAATGATCGAGTTATAAGCATTTTAAAATTGAAATATTGGAGAAAAATGAAAAAATGCCTAATGTTAGCTTGAAAACTTAATCTCAGATAATAATCTGCCATGCTCATGTCAAATTCTGCATCAATCTACGTAGCTCTTTATAAATGGCTAAATTATGTCTAAAAAATATATAATAATTCTGCCCCACTGTGCAATTAGAACGCTTTTCCTGGTTTTATTCTTATTGTGTCTTTTTAAAAATTTGCATAAACATATTTTAACAGCATCTACATCGCACGTTTATTTAAAAACTCTAATGTGCAATCGATTATTAAAAAAAAAGATTAGTTATTAACCAATTTATTCATTCAAAATATTTTCAGTCATATGCAGCATCTAATAAAAAAAAAATCAATGAGCCTACCGACTAGAAGATAAATTAACAAAAGAAAATTATTAAAATAAAATAATAAACTAATAGCGATATAATGTTTTATACGAGTGAATAAACTTTAAGGTTTCAGTCTTATTAAAAAAGGCGATACAACAGATTTACAGCTCAAGTTAATAATTTCAATTTGGAAAATAATTCAAGGGATTATTAAGGAGAAACAAAAATAAAAATATTTGCTAAATTCAATGAAGTTCAACAGCTTTAAATATTTTTTAAATAAGTTATGTTTCAGGTTTTCCTTAAACTGCTTATCCGATCTTAAAAACTTTTTCATCAGTTTAAAAAACTCTAAAAATGTTAAGACCATTTTTTTTAAATTTAAATAGGCGTGGCGTTTTTTGTTTTGTTTTTTTTTTATAAAATAAAGCTAAAAGTAATTTATTGCAAAAAAAAACTTATACTTGCGACGGAAAAGACTATTTGGTCAATTTATATGGAATTTTGAATAAAGGTATTCTGAGTAACAAAAAACGTGCATGATGCATTCGGCATGAGGGAAACATATTCGTCTTCACTTATTAAAAAATATATTTGTCCGAATTACATTATATCTACGTAGCATTAATACTCGACAAAGTACATATTTCATACTTTATCGCAAACTTTTCGCAGTCACTTTTCTTCAATTTCAAATAATTGTTCACTACCAATAAATTTTACTAAAATGTTATTTACAGTACAAATAAAAAATTTCTCATTTATAAACGTGTCATTCATAATTCGTTATTATTCTACTGCAGCAGTCAGTAAGATTTAACGGTTAAACAAATTTAACTTCAGTATCAGTAAAAAATGACTGAATGCTGCACTTGTAAAAATTCATACGCACTTTTACGAATTTAATACGACAGTAAAAATTTTTTTCTGGACATGTCGATAATAATAATGAAAACGAATAGTTTTTTACTGGTAATCCGCAAAAAAATTATTAGTGGTGAAAATTGAATTGCAGCATTACTTTCAAGTTTTTCAGTAATCAGTAAAAATGAAATTTAAGTTGCGTGTTGTGAAAATAAACTAGTAAAAATCTATTTTTACTGCAAAGTGCCCATCCATTTATTTACCAAAGTAAGGTGTTTGTGTGTGTGTGCATTGATTTTTGCTGATTACGAAAAAAAAACTATTTTTTTAAATTATATCTCGTTTGATATCAAATGATAGCAATTTGTGTTGATCGAAGTGACTGAGTTGTGGTGGATCAAAGTTTAATTTTTATGAAATTTTTAAATATTTCTTTGATTGTTTTCATTAGATTATTTTAAAAAAATAATATCGGATAAAAAATAATATGCTCTAATAAAAAAAACAAAAAGTTCTAGAATTTAAGTTTTCTATATAAACATTTATTTAATATATAAAACATCTAACATATTTCGACTAAAGCTTTCTCCTTTTTTTCGCCCTCGTCTTCGTCAGTAGTCAGCCATCATTTGCTCGTCTTAGAAGCCTTCATACCACCTCTCCATGTCTTATCTTACTCATCGCTGTAGTTTAAATTACAGAGAACACTGTCATTTCACTTTATTATCGAACCCTAAAAATATGGTCTTTGAAAGACTAAAGAAAAATAAGACATCAAATTAAAAAATAAATAAAAAATTCGCCGAAGCTTTTCACAAATTCTTTGGATTTGCAGGTAAAAATCTAAAAAAAACCGCGGACGACAGGTAGTAATTGCGCAAGTTGTGCAACGAAAGAGATATTGTGGGTCGAGACAGATATTTAAGAAAACCAATGCTTTGGAAAGAACCAAGTAATAACGTTTCTGACTGTTGTTAAATTATATTTTATAACAAAATGAGGACAGGATTCATCAGTAACAAAGTGTGAGCCGCACTTCAAAGATTGCTCAAGACCTTAACAATTCCAGTTAGTGGGTTCATCGAAGAAACAAAAGCGAATAGCAGACGAGCAAATAATAGCTGACTATTATTAGTTTTCCATACGCGAATACGAGGGCGAGAAACGTTAGAGTTTAGGTCAAGGCATATGAGATGTGTTTAAAGAACTAATAAATATTTTTATAGAAAACTAAAATGCTACTACCCTCTTTTTTAATTATCAAACTATTGTTAAACTTTTATTTTGTTATTTTTGTTTAAAAAATTATGTAAAATTTACTTTAATTCGCTTAGTTACTTTTAAGCGATGAAAAAAAAAATTATTATTAATCATGCAACGCGACATTTAGTAATCTCTGAGATGGGGTATTACTTCTTTCAATCGAACCAGCCGATTCCTCTGGATGAGGCTTAAAAGAGAGTATACATAAGTATACATAACCTAGACAATGGTCAAAAAAAAAAATATTATTTTTGTCGTGTTCAGCACCCGCTAGTTAATCCAGAAAATTGTAATACAAACTTTAATTAGCTTTAAAACAAGACTATAAAGCAATCTTGTCATTGATAGTGCTATTCAATAGGATCAGCGAAATGTTAAAGATTAAATTCAAATAGAAAATTAAGTGGTCTGGAATTCTAAAAGTTAAAAAACTTCAACCCAAAACTAAGGAAGCTCTACAATATTTTTGTTTAGTTTTTTCGTACGTCTTTAATAAATTCATTTATAAACAAAAATAAATTTAAGCAAATCTTTGTATATAAAAAATAAATAACTCTTAAATAAAATAAAAATTAAATCCATTTCAAAAATATACAAATACATTAAATTTTTTTTTTAGTTTTTATATAAAATAAATTAGTTTTTATTTTTGTGATAACAATTATTTAAAAAAATATGTTTAAGTAAATATTGTAAAATTACAGAAATAAAAAAATCCTAAAAATAAAGAAAAATATTAAAAATAAGTTTATTACAAGAAAATGAAAATAAAATTAAGTAAATTCATAATTTTTGTTAATTATGTTTATTTAACAGAGTAAAATATTTTAAAAACCTATTAAATTTGTCAAGAAAATGTTATTTAAGTTTAATTGTAAAAATTGAAATTGAGATAAAACTTTAAAATAAAATAAATTATAATGATGTGTTTTTCTTTTTGAAATAAACTATTATTTTTAGGTAATTTTTTTTTATTCAATGCATTCTGCCAGAAATAGGAAATTAGGTTGTTAGAAGGGGGACAAAGGGAGTAGTGCTAGTGGCCATTTGAATTCAATTGTGTTCGTCTTACGAGGATTCATATTGTTTTGATTTAATAGAAGTGTTGGCAATAAAAAGTCGGAGGATTTTCAGATGTATGAAAATTGCTCTATAATATTGTTATGAGTAAAAAGAAGAAATTTTATGAAAATCCGCTAAATTAGTTTTTCTTCAAATAAATAAGAAAATTATAAATAACATAAAATAACTTAATAACTTTATTAAAACATTAAGGTTTTTTATGTTTAAGGAATACAAAAGTGGGTATGAAAGAAATATATTTTACTCATGACTATATATTATACCTGTGCAGCATTCTTTTTCATTAACATACAATTCAAAGTCTCTCAGGTCATATATTCCTAAGAATTGTATCTGATTTTAACTTCAGAATGCATCTTAATAGTAATGGGATAAACGAGGCAGCAAATATGAATTCATCAGTAGTATTTGGCTATGATCACTAATGCATATAAATTTCATTGTTTATTTTAGGATTAAGCCATCTTTAGTATTATTTAAAATGTTGTTAATCGCTCAGTCTAAAATTTTTATAGCTTCAAATATTAGGTTAAATGACCCCAAAAGATGTTTGTAAATATAATTCACAACTTTTCGTGTCATACATATTGTATTGCCTATCAGAGAGATCTACTGTTGCATTCGTATTTTTTTTCAGCAGCTTTAGTAATATCATTAGCCGAAGTTAGTAAGATAAGTTCATCAAATCGCCTGTTTTTAATCCGTTGTAATGCTTTCTTATGATTTTCCACAAATACTGTGGATTTTAGTATCACAGTTATTGTTTTATGTTGCTCTAACGCAATCTATAGACTAAAAATAAAAGGAATCCGAAAGTCTTGAAACAAAAAAAATCCCCAAAAAATTTGTGCCTGAAATTAAATTATGTTGAAATACATTCTGATGTTTTTCATTCATTATTAAAGTGTTTCTCTGTTCTGTTGTCATACCTTTCGGTGAAGACCGTCGTCACTGGCTGTTTATTTGATATGATTGGCGAGCGCTTTCGATGTAAAGACATCAATTTCAAGCCGCGTTTTGATTAGTACTGGTTAGATAGTGTAAGGTGTTTGTTTCATATATAGTGGTGGGTTCAGGTAGTTTTGTCGGTTAGGATAGTATCTATTTAAAAAATGGTATTACGTAGGTAGATTGCCTGATATCTGTCATGTTTATTGAAGGTATATAAATTTAATATTTCAGTCTTTTATTATTGGGTAGGTAAGTGTGACCATCTGTGGGTGTTTTGCGTTTGTAAGTTTGTTTTAATAGTTTTAGTGGTGTAAAAATTGTGTCGGAGGTTGTATTTACCTCTTCGTTAATAATATCTCCGTTAAACGTTCGTGTTTTGTATATTTCCATGTTTTCTAGAATGTCCAGTCTTCGTCCTTTTTTACTAGGATGTATTAACGTCATACATTCATCTATTTCCCTTGGCTCGTGTTCATGTGTGTTTCTCTGTTGTTAAGTACTTGCGTGTTTTTTTTTTTTTTGCTAGCGGTAATTTAGATATGATCAACAATTGTCAAAAATGTCAGTGGCGAAATTTTAAGCAGATATCAATGTTGCAGTTTTAACAATTTAATTTTATAGACCGTTGACAAAAAAAATTGACTTTGACTACTATAGTGACACGTTAAATGCCAGTTAAATTTATAATAATGGACATTTTGTCTAATTTTCAAGTAATTCAAAGATAGAGCCATACAGGCCAAGTTATATCAGTTATAAGGACACCCTTTAATTTTAAATTTGATACTTGTTTTAGCGAACTTAGCAGTGCAGGTTCTTTAGAATTTACACAGTCTGGCTATAACAGTTTAAAAGTTTTGTCACATACATTAAATTACATCAACTATACGGGCACTCTTTAATTTCCAAATTCAAATTTTATACTTGCTGTTGAAGTGGATTTAGCAACACAATTTCTTTGTAGATATTACCCGGTTGTCTAAAGCTACTGTGACACTCTCTGAGTTATAATTTTAAATATTTATACTTCTTCATATACCAGACAATGAAGTGGACCTTCTGTCTAATTTTCATGTATTTGTATACAACGGTTCAAACGATAGGGCCGTATGGATAAAATTACATCAATTATGGGAACACCCATTAATTTCCAATTTCAAATATCATACTTGCTATTGTAGCGGACCTAGCATTACAAGTTCGTTGTAAATTTCAACAGTTTGTCTATAACGGTTTAAAAGTTTGTCTACTAACATCAAATTACATTAACTATTAGAACACTCGTTAATTTATAACTTTAAATAATTATACTTCTTATTATCTAAGAGAAAGTAGTACACATATCGTCTGATTTTCAAGTGTTTGTATATAACGGTTCAAACGATAGGGCTATTTAGGTCAAATAACATCAAGGCTGCTGTAGTCAAAGTGGTAAACACGTTGACTACAAACCTGGTTGTTCAGGGTTCCTGCGGCAATCAAAATACAAAAAATGTTTTTTTCTGTTTAATGGTATAAATACATATTCAAAATGAACAAAAAAAACGTGCAGTCTCCTTCGTCGGTACTTTCTCATAGCAGATTCGCCGGCGAAGTAAAATAACTATCTATCTTTCTCCTTTACGAAAAATAACTAAATAGGTTTTAATGCCTGAAGTGCTACTTCTCTTTAAAAAAAAAAAAAAAAAATATGGGAACATACATATCAACACAGTTTTCTTAAAAACTTTAGCTGTCTGTCTATAACGGTGTAAAAGTTTAGCCACATACATCACCAAACATTAACTATGGAGCTGCCCTTAAATTTTCAAATATAAATTTTATACTTGTTAAAGCGGACTTGGCAATAACGGATCTTTGTAAATTTCAGCTATCTAACTACTACAGTTCAAAAGTTTGGCCACTTATAACAAATTACATTAAATATTTGGACACCCTTTAATTTATAATTTTAAATGTTTATACTTTTTATTAATACTTAATCGACATTCTGTCCAATTTTCAAGCGTTTGCCTATAATGGTTCAAAAGAAAGGCCCATAGAAGTCTATTTACCTCACCTATGGGGACACCCTATAATTTTTACGTTTAATTTTGTATTACCTTTTGCTATTGAAAGCTATAGTGATACGCAAATTTTATACCCTTCACCACAAAAAGTGGAAATAGGGTGTAACTAATTTTGTCATTCACAGAGAAAAGAGATTCGTTGAGACAACCGAATTTGTTGCCAGTCGAATTTTGTCGGTTGTGAGTATTATCTGAAATTTAGTTGAAATGACTGAATCATTATGGTGCTTATAACCTTTTTAAAAAATAATTCGAGAAAGAAGGCCATCACCAGAAAATATTATTCTGAATTAAATAAACAAAAAAACTTTATATTTGGATATAAAACTTTATTTATGATATAATTTCAATTGACACTCATAAGAATATAAAAAATTACATATGATGAATACCTTAGCACTACTTCTTCCTCTTGATTTCTTGTATTTCCAAACTTCTTTCATTTTTCTTTTCATCCGGAAATATTAAACTTTTTGCCAATGTAATTTGAAATAATTTTTTTTTACTATAGTTGGACCTACCTCATATCAAACTTAATTTGTTGCCAGTTTCATCAGTTCCTTGAGTTTGTTTTTTATCTATGTATAATATCGTTGTGTTCTTTTTTTGTGTATTAATTTCTTTTTTATTTTTGTTTACAATGTCAAAACAACTTTCGTTTGTAGAAGTAACATAACCGACGTTTTGATTCTTACTACCAATATTTCACTATCCGTATTAATGTGCTGAAATAATTTTGTTGCTTCTTCCAATTAACAGAAATGATAACAGTTAAGATATAAATCGGTCGAGTTAACTTTTCTAAGGGTTCTTGCGACCGGGTATTAATTACAAATATAATCCTTTTGTTCTTAATATAGAACTTATATCAATATTATAGATTGTTAGGAACAAAAATTAAATTATGATATTACTGGTTAAATTTTAATAATTTTACACGATTTTTTACCAATCTGTTTTCTTTGTGTTCATTTTTAATTTCTACAATATTCATTTTTCACCCCACTTATGCATAGCGAAGTCGGTTGAGCGATGTCCGCCTGTCTGTCCGTGTTAGTATTGAAATCAAGTATGCCGAGGCAGCTAGAAAAAAGAAAGACAAAAAAAGTACTATTGGAAATCAGCAAGATCGGTCCATGTCCTTTGACGCAGCGTGCAAAACACCACGCCTACCTCTAGATTTTCTAAATCACTTGGAACAATGATGTAACTCCAACAAAAAAAAAATATATATATATGGGGCGATAGAGAATTAAAATATAAGAAAGTAAAAAAATTGGAATTTTTAAGTTTTTCTATTATCAATATGGGTATCGTTTTAAAGCTTTTAAAGAGATCTTTAAGGGAGTACTACATTTTAATTTAGGTAAAAAATGCTTAACCCATTAAGAGTTGATGGCATTTTTTAATTCTGTCACCTAAATATTTTTTTATTGTAGTTACTTTACTAAACTAGATTCAGATGAAGGGTATGAAAGATTTGGCATAGCCGATTATAGCACTCTGACTTGTTTTTCTATATCTTTATTTTAAACTACAAGATACCAATATTAAGAGAGCAAAAGTATCTTTCATCAAAAGAAGAGTTTCAACAAAAAGTTAGTTTACACATATTGTTACTTCTAACGCTGAAAGTATAGACCTTTCGAAAATCAGGTGCATGATCTGTAGATAAATTTTTCATATTCAAAATAAAGGAAATCAAGATATTTTTCGGTAAAACGTGAAATCAAATATTTGTTTAGTATTTTTTTTTAATCTATTTTTTTTTTCTTTTTCATTCATTAATAATTAATTTTTGTTTATTACAATAAAAGTATGACAAAAGATAAAAAAACACTTTGATACTTTTCTTTTGAAAAGTGAAAAAAATTTCTAAATATTTGTTGCAAAGTACATTTATTTCACTAGGTAGTGTCGTCCGCCCAGCTGGTTTGTAGTTGTACATGTCAAAAGTTGCTTATATTTTACATTTTTTGTTTACGAATTTCAAAAAACACCTACAACAAGCATATGCAGAAAAGAGAGTATTTGTTTTTAGAGCAATCATTTCTTATTTTCTCTTTCTATTTTTGGTATTTCCATTCACAAAGCAACAATAAAATGCCATGTTGTTTTTACAAATGTTGTATTTGTTGTAGATACGCTTTTACCTAGTAAAATATATGTACCTTGATTTGTTGTATGCGGAAATTTAGCGTAAAATTTTTTTTTGTGGTGGCAAAGGATTATCGTGTACGTATGTTCCAAATAAATAGTTGATAGTTGTTTTAACTTCTTTATTGATTGATAGTTTTCATTAAAAAAAAATTTTTTTTTGTATTCACGTTAAGTTCATTTATGTATGAATGAATGAATGAATTAGATTAGCAGTTGCTAAAGAATTATATAAAATAAAATTTAATGCCACTTAATATTAATTTAGTGCTACTTTGTCGCAACACGTTTTAAAATTTTAACCTGAGTAAACTTTGGCAAAAAGCTTTTTCGAAAACGAAATAAAATATTTTCAAAATATTTCAATTTTTTATTTCCTCTTTTGTTAAATACAAATCTTTTAACGTTGTTTTTTTAACATTTTAACCTTCAAAATTCTAAAGACATGGATTCGAGTAAAAATTTGCAAGGTAATTAAAAATTCTAATTAAGAATTTTAATTTAAATATTTCATTTTCATTTCAAAGAACTTCCGAATAACACAAGGCCGCAAACTTCTGTAAAAGGAAGTGGCATTTTAAATGGTAAAATTTCTAGAAAGGATAAAACACAAAGACTTTGGAAAAAATATTTACAAGAAATCAAGAAAAATTTATTAACTTCTCAATTGAAACCAGAAACAGAAGGAAGTGTATACAACTTACAAAATCTTTTTGAAGGGGCAAGTCACGTCCCAAAAATTAGTTCTAATCTTCCGATTATAAAATTGGAATTTAATAATTTACCAACAGTTTCTCAAGTTGATAACAACGCAGAACAAATGGAAAAAGCTAAATATTCTAATAGTAATCTGCAAATTATTCATGAGGCATTCGATCAGCAAGACATAAACCAAATAATTTCCAAATTAAATAATCAACCAGTTCTCAAACAACCATTGAGCACCAGTGTTGTTGAACGTACTCAAGATACAATTAAATCTATTAATATTCCTGGCCCCGATTCATTAATATGTGGCCCACCATTGTCGTCTTCTGTAGTCAGTAATCACAGCATTAAAGTTGAAATTTTCACTTTGCCCTCAGCCCAAGAAGCAAAAGCTGAAGAACTTTTAAAAACTAAATCGTCAAATAGTGTAGTTATGGTCGACTTTAGAATCATAAATCACAAAGAACCGGAGATTATTGAAATAAGCGACGATGAGGATGACGAAAATATTCAGCCGCAAAATGCTCCTCTTGTTAGTCAAGATTCAGTTGACAGTTCTTTTTCAAAAATAGTATTTAAACATCTGAGTGCCGCTAGTCAAGAAACTTCAAACTCCTTTACGGACTTTGAAACAGGACAAAATGCACCAAAACTACTTAAACCTTCTGAAGGAGTTAGTAACCACGGTTTAAGAACAATAATTTACAATTTGCCAAGACCAGCAAGTTACCTGAATAATAATAAGTTACAAAGCAGATCGGAAAATCACTTAACGTTTCACAATAATTTTTCGAAAATTCATGAACCATTTTATGATTTCAATTATCCCAGTATCAATTTAAAGATTTTTAATACATCATCAACACAAGTGGAGGAAACAGAAAACCAATTCGACAGCCAAACAAAAATTACATCAAATATACACGGTAACGTTGCTTCGAAAACCACACAGAATTTGGTTGACAAGGCAGAGACAATTGTTAAGGATAATGACAAAAAAGATTTCACTCAAAATATTAGCGATATTGCCAAAAATATGATGCAAAGTATTCAAGGTGCCATATTTAAACCCTGTAATAACACTACTTCTACAAATGATTTAGAAAAAATTGACATAAAAGCTGAAGAGGAAAATAATAAAGATAAGCAAGAGATGCACTTTCATATAAAACTAAAAATTTACAATATGCCAACACCGCAACAAACTGCAAGCCAACTTTCAAACGACAATAACGTGAAAGAACAAATAGAAGACCATAAATTAAAAAAAGCGGATAAATTAAAACCTTCAAATATCAACAATAAAATGTTATCTTCAGAAAGTGATATCTTTGAAACAATGCCCAATGTGAATGAATCTGCATTGAAACCAGAAAAACAAAATAAATCTCATTTTCAATATCCAACTTATCCCAGAAATAGTAAAAAAATATCGCACATGTCGAGAACTACTTCTTCCATTTTAAGACAATGTCAGCTTAAACTGAATAACTTAAAAATTCAAGTCGAACAACGGCGCTTAGAAATATTAGACTTAAAATTGGCTAGAGAATGGGAAGGAATTCAAAAAGATAAAATTTTATTTGAAAATTATTTTCTACCAAAAAGTTTGCAAGTTAAAAGATCAGAAATTGATGATGTTGAAATTTAAACAACAGACTGAAAAAGTGTCGGCCGACTAAATTATCACGCAAATCAGAATCCTATCTTTGCAAATAAATTTCTAGTGTAACTCTTCTTATCTCTACAAAAAATCTAAAAAATAATAAATGAACACGAACTTATTAAATGCGCAAATTCCTGGGCTCAAATTATGGCACTCGATATCGATTGAAATTTACATTTAAATTTTATTGAAATTTCGAACGACATCGAGTGCCGTAATTTGCCCCCTGTTTTTTTTGTTAAAATAAAACTTAATATTTGTCAATTTCAATGTTCATACTGAAGTGTAGGAACAAAACACATGACGGTAACGACATTTCTATACAAATGTGACGGTTTCTGCTCTAGCAATAACTTGCAACGAATTCCTCTCACATTTTTACGCTCGTTTTAACTCTGCAAGTTTTTCGAGTACGTGAACACGTTTTTAAAGGTGTGTTTACATTATGTGTACAAGTCATGGAATGTCAAAATTGCTATCCATATGTAATTTAGTGTGTCTGTCAAAATTAGTGATTAATATCAGTTTATAATTTTCATATCCAAACTTGCATATGTTAGGTACATATGACATAACCTCTTGTCGTCGAAAAGCAAACACAAATACTAAAAACAGTGATATCAACTAATAAATCTTTTTTGCGATAACTATTTAGAACTTTACAATTTAAGTTTTAGCAAAATACTGTCTTTCCATAGAAAAATTGCTATAATATATATTAGAGGTCTGCGCTTAGGTACTTGGCTATGTTCGAGCTAAAAACTACAAGTTCACAGGTACGTGGCGTAGTTCGTATGAAGTACATCTTATTAATGTATTTTCACATTTAAAATTGTTAATTGCCTTAATAAAGCAATTAACATACAGTTCTTGCTCATTGTTCATGCATAAGTATGCAAGTGTTATTGCTAAGTTGTAAAAAAGAAAAACATTTCAAAAATTTCCATTGAAGAAAGGATTGTTGTAAACAATTTCATTTTTAAGATGTTTTCAGAAGTTTTCGCTACCTGAAAGATGCACACACTCTGAAAAACAAACAAATGATTATTAAAAATCACTAAAAGCTAATTTCGTCCAAAACCCCTTTTTTATTTGTTTAAAATATTTACTTAAAAATAATTGTCAAGTACTCGTCGCACCAAAAAAAGTGATCATGATTTTTGAAGTACACTTCCACTAAGAAAAAAAAAAATACCAAAATGGAGGCAATAAGGGCAATGATTCAAAATTCAACACATTTTTTACTATATACTTTAGCGCTGAGTTTTGCTGACGTGGTTATCGTATTCGTGTAAATGCCTGTATATTACTGTTTTGCCGATTATAACAATAAAAGTTAAAAAAAATATTTTTTTAAAAATCTTGCTTTTTTAGTCTTAGTATTTTGAGTGGAAATTTTAAAAGTATAAGTTAGCATCACTGAATACATCTGTTGTCATAAGGTTTTACACATCAAATAGAGCGTGCTCTAAATGAAAAACTAATACATGTTATAACGCAAAGGAAAATAACATATGTTATGTTTCATGAGGTTTACACTATGTGTGTTGATTTACATATGGAAAATCTGACATTCCATATGACTTGTACACATAATGTAAACACACCTTAAATAAGAAAAAAATCAAAATTTGAAGAATGAAAATAACAAAACAAGTTGGAGAGCTATATTCGGGTATGACGAATCTTATTTGCCTTTCGCCATGTTTGTAAATCTGGTTTAGTGAAGTAACTTCAATCAAAAAAAAACAATTATTGAGGTGACAGCAATTAAAAAATTAAAAATAAACACTTACATAAAAATGTCATTGGCTCCTAATGAGTTAAGCATTTCTTAAAATTTTAGTATTTTCTAAAAGATTTTTTTAAAAGCTTTTAACTAAAACTCATATCCAAGGCATATTAATTTAACAGATGAAAGCAGTTCTAAAACAACTACAACAATAATAATAAAATAGGTTTTAAATGTCAAAATAAACTAACGTTGCACATAGAAACTAATTACCGAACTACGATGACAAAAATGGAATTTTGTATTTTGTTAAATGTAACCACTGTTGCACTTAATATGTTCTATATACTAGTACACAGTAAAGTTATGTATATTAGCCTGTACGTGTAAGTTATAGTGCAGCTGAGATATAAGCGAAGTAAAAGACTTGTTTTTTGTAATGAAAAAAACAACGTTTCTTTATTACGCTTTACGCATTACTTTATTATTTTTGTTTCTCGAGTATTATTAGTACACTTGACATTATATATGTATGTTTTTACATGGGTATCCTTTTAATGACTGTCGTTATTTTAAGGATACATCCTTTTATGTAATTTCCTTCCAAAAATTTTATCTCAAAACTGTTTATGTTTATGATTAAAAATTGGAATTTTCTTATTACCCGTACCAGAATATTTCTTATCTTAAAATATGTTTACAAAATATTTATTATAAAGACAAAACAAATATTTCTTATCCTAAAATAATGTTTGGGATTAAAACTAGTCATAACCTATTGTTATATATATATATTTTTATTTTTTAATTTGTTTTTTCAATCAGGATTTGAGACGTGGATATTATAAATGAACTAAAATTTTACCTTTTTCGGCTTAGGTGAATTTACTTTTCAAAAATTTTTAGAAAGAAATTTTAATTAAAACTACATGCGGACGTTTTCCAAAAATAACAAGAAACATTAGACACTAGCAGAATGAAATGCAGTTTTTCTGGATCGCTACATCCTTCATCAGCATTCTTTGAATTTATCTACTTAGGTTGTGTATATTGTAAACATCATCTATTTAACCAAATAATCAGTTTTAATTTGTTAAGACGAAGTCAACACATTCATACGCGTTTTCTTACAACATTATAGATGCTGTTCTAGTATCATATAAACTGTTGTTTGGTTAAACGGTCTCTGTTCCAATACATATATTTTTATTATAATATTTATCCCATGTATGTTGATTGATCTATGTAACTTAACTAGCGCATGTAACAGATAATAATACTTTGCACGCACGTACAGACTAACGTGATAAATAAATAAATAATTACTTACAAGTTGATTGCGTACTAGCATATAGAACATATTACAAAATTGCATTTAACAAAAACCCATTTTTATTGTCGTTATTCGGTTATTTGTCCCAATGTGCGCTGTAGAGAAAAAAATGAATATTATTTTTGAAAATTTCACAGAACTTGCATGCGATGAAGAAATATACGTACGGAAGCCGTTATGGGTGTGTATATGCGGATAAGGTGCGGTAAAGGGATAAAATGCAGCTTCATAATAAATTTTTACAAACTTTTTTGTTCTATAGAAGTTTAAAATATACTTCCACGACACATGATATTACAAACTTAGACTTAAACTTAGACATCTGAAAACTTTAACAAAAGAGAGCTGGTCTACTGCTACTATCTAGCGCAACGGTTCTCAAATGGGGGTCCGTGGACCCCTGGGGGTCCGTAGCAACCATTCAAGGGGTCCGCATGAAGAACCGATAAAACAGTGTTTTCAGAAATAATAAAAGTTTTATTATGAATTTGGGCTTCAGAGGGGTCCGCGAAAAAAAATTAGTTTACTAGGGGTCCATGAGCAGAAATTTGATGAGAACCCCTGATCTAGCGTATTAATATGCCTTGCTAATATTTATATTATAAAAAATGTGGTATATAATCGTACTTTTCTATGAAAAGTTCAGAGGCCCATGACTCGGAAAATATGGGTAAGAGTCAATTTTTCCACGTGATTTTTTTCTTATTTCTTAGTTCTCTATCGCCTATATATATATACTGCTACTTCGTTGTTCCAAATGATATTGAAATTTAAGAGGCAGGCGTGCTGTTTTGCCCGCTTTCTCGAAGGACACGATCGATTGGCGTATTAAAATTTTCTCTAGCTCGTCTAAATTTCAACACTAACACGGACAGATAGACGGTCATCTTTCAATCGACTTAGCTATGCATACATACATTATGGGGTCGAAAATGATGATTGCAGAAACTACAAACGGAATGATAAACTCAGAAATACTCCACCTGTGGTAAAGATATGAAAATAGATTGTGTTTCCAATATTATACACAACCTAAGTTAGATGGATGTAAAGAAATGCTGATGACGGATGCAGCGATCCAAAATGTTACATTACATTCTGCTGGTGTCTAATTTTTCCTGTTTACTTTAAGAAAAAGTCCGCAAAAATTTGAAAATTATTTTTTCTCTTAATAAAAGAAAAAAAATAGAAATTTAAAACTGAAGCCGAATTAATTAATTCATTTGTTATAAAAGTTTTGTGACAAAAGGGAAACAAATCTTTTATAAAATTGCAATCATGTTCACACATTCAAATATTCTTTCTGCAATTTCGGTCTTAATTGCCTAGACGAATGAAAAAGCAAAAGAGAATTGCAAGTACATAAAACAACATACCCATTTCTAATACCCGTAGTTCAGCCATCTACAACAGACATTTTATTATCTAACTTCAGTATTCAGTTTTTAGCAATTAGAGTCTGGGTAAATAGAGGAATTAGAAGTTAAAACATTGACTTAACTAATTTAAGGTTCAATAAGACGTGTTATGCCATAACGCCATAGTCTTTACCATAGCCATAACCATTTTTAATGGTATCGAATAGTGGTGCCAAAGTATATCTATATCAAGTATATGCAAGTCTACAACAAATACAACATTAAAATAACAACAGGCAATTTGCTTGTGTAAAAACCTAGTATTGTGTCAAAAAGCAACTGACTACAATCCAAGGATGGTAAAGTCGGTATACTTATACTTTCTTTTTAACATAAATTTAAAATCAAATTTTGTTAAATAATAGTGAAAGATATTAAAACAAATTGATTTGTTTTTAATAAAAACAATGTAAATTACAAGAATTGCGCAAGAGTTTATAAAAAATGTGTTAACTGCAATTTGAGACATAAATATTCGCTTTTAGAATTTCGTTTACCGCCTCTGATGCAACAAAAGGAAAATTAAAAACAATTATACACAAAAAAGAAAAAATAAAATAAATATTTGAATATTATTAAAAAATTGATGGAAATAACGTGAAAATAGCACAAATTAAAACTTTATTACTGCCCTTAACAAATTTTCTTTTCAATGCAGTTTTTTCAAAACATATCACACACATAAAAAATATTTGTTTTATTAAAGAAAGTGGCGTAAACAAATTTTGACGTAATGGAATATAAAAAAACGAGTCGAAAAACTTTCAGCTGAGCTCCTGCATGTACTTGTTATAGATATACTTTGAGTGATGCCATAGGCATAAACAGCTGTTATATATGTACAGTTTGTAAAAAAATGTTTTCAAAGCTAGAAAATTTTAGGAATTTCTATTTAAATAATGAACAAAAACAAAATCATTTTCTTTGAATTTTTTTTTCTATGTAACTGTTTTCCTGTACGTTGGCGACAAAAAGGCGCCGACACTTTGAAATAATAATAATAAACATAACAACAACAATGCTACAAAATAATTTTACTTTCTTTGAATGGTGTAAAAAAAATGTTTTCAAAAAACCAAAAGCAAAGAAGATCCGTTATTTTTTTGCACATTTATTGAATGTAAGTTCCTTTTAAGCATGGTAAGTATTGTGGATAGCATTTTTTCTTGAAATTACTCCTATGCAAGCAACAAGTTATCACACAGTTAAAAATACACAATGCCAGGAAAACGACTGAACAAGGATATTACACAGCTAGTGTATTTCAATTACTATAAAGGAAAGTCTCACAAAGAAATTGCGGAAATGTTTTCCCTTAATCTAAGGACAGTATATAATGTTATAAACCGTGCGGAAAAAGAAGGAAGGCTTAAACCACAACCAATACCATGCAGACCAAAAAAAGTAGATCGGCGCATTCAACGAAAAATTTTGAAAATTATTGACGACAATCCACATTCCAGCACTAGGGGAATTGCACTTCAGATCAATCGTGATTGTGATATAAGTATCTCCCATCAGACGGTCCGAAACGTTCTGCAGAGCCATAAATACTCTTCAAGAGTCGCCAGGAAAAAACCTCTGCTCTCCGCGCTAAATATTGAAAAAACGATATAAATTTGCCATTAAGCATATTTCTTTTCCTCCGGAGTACTGGGATGATGTAAATTTTTGCGACGAGACGAAGGTGATGCTTTACTATCATGACGGACCTCAAAAAGCTTGGCGCAAACCCCTGGCGGCTTTAGAAAACAAAAATATAATACCCACGGTAAAAATTGGTAAATTATCTGTAATGGTGTGGGGTTGCATTTCATCCAAGGGTGTTGGCGAACTAAAAATATTAGAAGATGTAATGACGAAGGAAGTCTATCTGGACATTTTAAGAAACGAGTTGATTGCCAGTGCTCAAAAATTCGGCCTTATTGACTCAGAAAATCCTGCAAAATTAAAATATAAATTTTACCAAGATAATGACCCAAAACATAAATCGTACGTTTGCAGATCCTGGTTGCTATATAATTGCAGAAAAGTAATTGATACCCCGGCACAAAGCCCCGACCTAAACCCAATAGAAAATTTGTGGGTCCACCTAAAGAAAAAAGTAGGAAAAAGGTCCCCGAAAAACAAAGGAGAATTAATAAGATATATAAAAAAAGAGTGGGAAAAAATACCCGATGATTATGACATACCAAAACTGTTACATTCAATGTGTAAACGATTAGGAGCTGTAATTGATGCTAAAGGAAGACATACAAAGTATTAGCAGAAAAAATCTTTTTTTTAGGCATATAGAAACAATTTTTTTACTTATTATATAATTTTGAAAACATTTATTTTACAGCGTGCAAAGTGAAGTATTTTTTAGTTACAATTTTTTTTTTCTTTGTTATAGGAATACATTTAGTTTTTTCTTGTGAAATGTGTTTAGAAACATCTAAAACAATGTAAATAAAAAAAATAATAATAAATGTTATATATTTTACCTAAAAATAAAGGTTTATCTTAAAATTTTTAATTTTCTTTGATTTTGAAAACACTTTTTTTACAAACTGTATGTATGTTGTCAATTTTTAATTTGAAAAGTTTAGAAAGCAATAATAAAAAATAATATGAGCAGTGACGAGGAAACTGCAAATTTATTTCTAAATATTATAGCATTATATGCTAAAAGAAAGAAAACAAAGTGTAGAAGACGCTGGCGCATCCGACCTATTAACATGGATTGGTTTCAAAACGGATACCACCGAAAAACGTTCTTGAAAATAAAAGATATGGACGAACAAGAACTGTTTTCACATACAAGAATGCCTTGGCAGTTGTATGACATTTTTTTTTTGTAAATTAATAGCTCCTTCACTATGTAAATTGAAGGAAACAATTCATGCCGAAGAGCGCATATCGCTCACACTTCTTTAAGTCTCTTTTGATATTGTTATCAATTTTTTAGTTAATTTTAATGGTTTTCAGGTACTTAGCATATGGAACTCCGATTAAGACATTAGCTTGGAGTTACAAAATTGGAAAAACTACAACGAGAAATATTGTCTTGGAGAAGTGTGACACAATCTGGAAAATTCCTTCACCAATATACTTGAGTGAACCCACTCAACAAAAGTATAAAGATATCACCATTGACTTCGGCCAAATGTGGAATATGCCAAATTGTGTAGGAGCAATAGATGGTAAACACATTGCCATAAAATGTCCCCCAAAATCAGGCTCTATGTACTTTAACTATAAAAAGTTTTTTAGCACCATATTGTTAGCTGCATGTGATGCTAAATATACATTTACAGCTATAAGCGTAGGAGCTTATGTAAGCGACAGTGACGGAGGTATTTTTAATGTAACAAGATTTGGAAAAGATCTGTTGGAAAATCGGTTGCCACTACTACCCGACACTCTTTGCCTTTAATTTTCTGCCCTTTCCACATTATTTCGTTGGCGAATTTGCGTTTCCTTGAAAAACAATTTAATGAAGCAATTTCCAGGCGAAAACACTACAAAAGCGGAACGCATTTTTAATTACAGGCTATCACGCGCTCGCCGCGTTATAGAAAATGCATTTGGTATTCTGACTGCAAGATGGAGAGTACTAAAAACAACAATGGAATTTTACCCAGAAAATGCAGAAAAAATGGTCTTAGCATGTTTAGTACTTCATAATTTCATAATGCTGAACGATACGGATCGTTGGTACTGCCCAGAGAATTACACAGAAGAAGGAGGAAGTGCAACGTGGAGAAATTAATTAAGACCATGCAGTCCGTACAAACTTGTAAGCGAAGGGGTCGAAAAAGCACATATGCTTACAGGCTATATCTGACAAATTATTTTTTAAACGAAGGTGCAGTGACATTTCAAAATCATATAGAATAAAACATTCAAAAAAATAATTTAAACAAAACGCGTATATTTAAATTAAAATAAACTAAAAATTACTACAATTTAAATTAGCAATACATAGTACCGCTAATTACATTACATAATATCACATGCTTTTTATATGAACAATGATTCCAAAATCATAGCTTAAAAAACTTATTATAAAAACAAAACATTAATATTATTCCTCTTGCCTTTCTTCGTGTTCATCGACTTGCGTTTGCATAACAATTTCGGTGCAACGTTGCATCACTAGCGCTTGGTTCGTCTTCTTCATTTTCGAAATTGCAGAGCTTATCATTGTCCCAAAACCGCTCATCTCCTCACTAGTCTCTTCTCTACGTGCTTTACGTGCACATACCTCCTGAAAAGTTTTTACTGTCGCCATTATCGTAGTGTCTAACTCGATAAGCTGTGCGGCTCTTCGCTTTCTTGGCCGAGATATTGGTGGCGCAGGAGGAATTGGAGTTGACTGTGTGGAAGTAACTAGACTCAGCTGCGCAGGCTGAATTGGAGATGGCGAGGGCGACTCGGTAGAAACTTTTAAAATTTCGTCATCCACAGCATGTTCAACGCTGCACACCAGTATTGATTTGCTTCTGTAAAAATATGTATATCCTCATTTGAAACATAATAATTGAATTTACTTACCATATAAGCACCACTTCCTAAGGTATTCCGTGTACTCCTTATTTCTCTCTCCCTTAAATTTCCCCATCGCTTTATAACTGTTGTTTCTATTCAGAATTCATAGACTTTCTTAAACAGTAACACTAATATAAATTTCTTGTTATTTACAATCAACTTCCAAACTACTGGCGACTTCCATCCATGCACGTCTTTTCTTTTCCCGGTCCCTAAAATCTACATTACTTTTATCATAAAGACACGGGTAGTTTCGCACAAACTCAATAATTTTTCCATCGTCTATTTTACCCTAATTTCTTGGAAAAATATAATATTTAGAGAAAATAATATAACAAAAAGCGCAAACAAAAAATATTAATAAAATATCAAATCAGTAATAAAAATTACTTTTCAATTGAAAAACATAACAGAAATATGTACATATGTCAGTTCAGTACTCAATTTTTACGGTTATGGTAAAAAATCAAAATTTAATTTATATCTACGGTTATGGTTATGGCGTTATGGCGTGTCACCAATAATCAAATACAGTGTTTCCCAAGGCATATTAATTTAACAGGTAAAAGCAGTTCTAAAACAACTACAACAATGTATTTTATGTTTGTAAAATATGCTTTCAGATGTCAAAATCAACTAACGCTGCACATAGGGACAAATAACCGAATTACGACGACAAAAATGGAGTTTCTTATTTCGTTAAATGTAACCACTATTGCCCTTATATGTTCTTTTTCCTAGCACCCAGTAAACTTATAAGTATTTATTTTTTAACGCATCACATAAGTCTTTACGTGCAAAGTATGTAAAGCATTGCTTTAG
This sequence comes from Cistogaster globosa, assembly GCA_937654795.1. NCBI lineage: Eukaryota > Metazoa > Arthropoda > Insecta > Diptera > Tachinidae > Cistogaster > Cistogaster globosa. The sequence continues at coordinate 120,262,067 of OW569403.1, forward strand.
TATTTTTATTTTTTTAGTACCTATTAATAGTACACTTAACATTATATATGTATGTTTTTACATAGGCATCCTCTTAATGACTGTCGCTATTTAAAGTTACTTTCCTTTATGTAATTTTCTTCCAAAAAGTATAATTAGTAAAATTTTGAATTTCGTTATTACCAGAATATTTCTTATCTTAAAATTTGTTTACAAAAAATTTATCATAGGGACTAAACATATATTTCTTGTCCTAAAATAATGTTTGGAATTAAAGCTAGTCATAATCTTTTGTTTTGGTAAATACATATTTTTTATCATAATATTTATTCCATGTATGATGATGAGTTTAAGTAACTAAACTAGCCCGTAAAACAGATAATACTTTGCACGCACGTACAGACTAATGTAATGCTTAAAAAATAAATACTTATTGTTTGATTGCGCACTACCATATAGAACAAATTAAGTGCATTATTGGTTACATTTAACAAAATTCCATTCATAATTCGGTTATTTGTCCCAATGTGCGCTTTAGAAAAAAAAATTAATGTTATTATTATTTTCAATCATTTCACAAGACTTACATGCGATGAAGAAAAATACGTATAGAAGCCGTTATGGATATCATTTCGCGGATAAGGAGCACTAAAGGGATAAAATCAAGCTTCATAATAAATTTTTACACACTTTTTTGTTCTATGGAAGTTTTAAACACAAACACAAATTTCCCCGACACATGATATTAGAAAAAAAAATCATAGGAAAATAAAAAGTGTAAACAAAATTTGACACCTGAAAACGTAAACAAAAAACATCACCTGATCTACTAACACTACCTGTTAAATTAATATGCCTTGGTGTTTCCCATAAGGTTGGTTTGAACAGCTGTTTTATATGGTTATGGTTATGGCACGTCTAAATGAACCTGTAACGCCAAATAACGTAGCTTTTATTTTCAACAATTTGATTTTAATTGTTAACGATGACAAACTCGAGGCAGATAAAGATTCCATGTATATGTACTTATCTTAGATGCACAAAGAAATAAATATAAACGTAAACTTTTGAGATGAAGGCATGCAAATAACAGGATCCAACTAATTATATCACAAGGCCGCTAAATATGCTAATTAACTTTCACCTTAGTGGCGAAATTATGTAACAGATGGTCGCAGTGGCAAATTCATTCAATTTTTCGTTGCTAAAAATGTCAAATTATATATATATATATATATATATATATATATATATATATATATATATATATATATATATATATAAAATTGACGATAATATGGAGTTTGACATTTCTAGCAACGGCAAAAATGAATGAATTCGTCACTGCCACCACCCAAGGCGAGTTACTTTATAGGTGGTCTTAATAACCAAGCTGATTTTTGTTTATTATCGACGTAAGGCCTCATTACCCCCTGTTTACATTAGACAATACTTTCATGACAACAGCAATACATACACACTTTTTCACTAATACATGTACACTTTTTCAATTGTCTGAATTACTTTTATTTCATATACAATATTTAAGAAGGGTAACCTTTAACAAAGAAAACATATTTAATACACCACTGTATACTTGGTGCAACTGTGATTATCAACAGCTGGCTGTGTTTCTTGTTCACTTCGTTTGTGACGTTAAATATTCTGTTGCAGAGTTGTTATACCTTTCATTTTATATTATTTTTTTTTATTTTATTCTTCCCGCCAAGTTTATTCTAAAAAGTATTGTTCACTGATATTTTTCAGGCTCTTTTAGTTTCTTGTTTTCCTTGCATAACATTTAAACACTTACTAAAGCTGTCCAAATATAATGACAGATTCAAGTAATTAAACTCCTTGTTTGGAGAAACAAGACTAAAACAAATTTTCTATATCCTACAGGTGAGCCCCGTGTTAAACGACAAAGAGTCGATAAAGCTGGACGCTTTGCTGCTTTAGAAAAACTTAAACAATTAAAGGGAAGTAAACACAAGTATGAAATTACCGAAGAAGTTGACAGCGTTTATGAAATAGTTGATGAACGAGAGTATGCAATAAAAGCCAAACAGTTATATGGTGATGATTGGATAGAAGATGGTAGTATCACAATATGTAATGAAGGTATAGTTTTAAGTTTGTTTTTTGTTTGTTTTAAGACGGTACTGGCTATGCGGAAGATGGCCGTGATTTCTTTGAAGATGAAGATGAATATTCAGACGACGATTATGCCCATTCATCTAGTAAAAACTCGAAAAAGGTGGCCAAAAAGCGTCCTAGAGATAGTGATAAACCTGTAAAAGGCAAGGGTTCAATACGTAATCTTTTTAGTAATGCCATACCTAAGAAAACCCCAGCAACTTCTATAAAAGATGATGATATTTTGGCTGATATATTGGGTGAATTACAGGATAAATCCACAGAATGTAATACTTCGTCTACAACCGTTGAAGTTAAAAAATCCGACAAAGTTATTGCACCCGCTAGAATTATAAGCAATTCTACGAAGAAATCAAATTCTGTTGTAGCCAAAGAATATATGCAAAATTTTATGAATAATATCAATATGAAAGAAAATGTCAAGAAAAACAAGGAAACCCAAAACAGTGACGATGAGTTATTGGATGATATTTTAAAATCCACACCTGGTGTAAAAACCAAGATTGTTGCAACAAAGGAGTCAGATATAAAAGAAGAGACGGCATGCAATGAAAGTATTGTAACAAATAGTCTACATACTTCTAAAGAAAATTCGACAAACGTCAATAAAACCAGTTCATTAGAAAAATTGGCTATACCTGATGATGATCTGGATTTCAATTGTTTGCAAGACGACGAAAACCAATTTGAGTTAGAAAAAAGTTTATCCTCTACGCCGGCCCCTAATAAAGCTAAGCCTCCAGTTAAACATGCGAACATACCAGCTTCACCTAAAAAATCATCTCCCATTGAACAGGAAGAAGATATACAAAATTTACTTAGCAATTGGGAAAATATATGTCAAATGGAGAATTTTGAAGATGAACTAAACACCTCAACTACAGTGTCTACTGAGGCCGATAGTAATACAGAAAACTTACGTTTCTGGTATTGGGAAGCATGGGAAGATCCTATTCGTCGTCCTGGGGAAGTTTTTCTATTCGGTCGTACAGCTGACGGCAAATCGATATGTGTAAGAGTAGAAAAAATTGACCGTGTGGTTTATTTATTGCCGAGAGAATATGTAAGTTTTGTAATTGAAAGTAAACAATCAATATTAAAATTTTTTATTTGATATATTTTTTATGTTAATTTTTTTTTTAATCGTGCTTGGTTCCTGCAAATATAAATATTTCAAGATATTCTCATAAAATATTTATTATTAAAAACTACGAAATAAAATGTATTACTGCGGGAAAAGTATATCCATATGACTATATCTCTACTGCTCAAATAGCTCCTCAAAAGCGAAATGGCCAAATGGACATGCTTTCCACAAGCACAATTGAAAGTAAATAATTAAACCTGTTGAGCAATTATCTCTTCTTTTTATATCCAACAATTGAGTTATTAACAAATATATATTTTTTTACTTTTTTCGTAATTTAATAGTCATTTGAAACGAATTTAATTGAATACATCTTTGATGCAATAAGGAAAAGTATATATCCAAAAGCATAAATTTACCTTAATCTAGTCAATAACAGAAGGGGAAAAACATTTTTTTCGTCATCAGCAACCGTTAATTTATCTAGAATAATGCAATGCAAACTTTGCGCTGTAAAGCACTGTAATTTAATAATAAAATTCTCATGAAATATTTATTATTAAAAACTGAAAAATATAGCCATTTCGCTACTGATCTTATAGCTAATTAGTGGATTCTACCTAAATCTTGTATACAAAAACTTGTGAGTCTTTTATCTCAAGCTAAATTGATTAAATGAAAATTATATTCTATCAATAAAGCAAAAAGATAAATAATAATATTTTTATTCAAATATATCAAGAATTTAATATTAAATTAAAAAGAAAATATAAACAAAATCTCAACAACCCAACATACCGTGCTTTAGATATTATTATTCATATAAGATCTTAATGCTCAAGAAGTTTATTTTTAAACTGCTGAAAATGGAAAACGATTCCATATACTCGTACGATATATGGAATCGCTTAGATTTTTGGTATTTCATGTTAAATCGAGCGCGTTGTTTGAATAAAGGGGACCTCTTCAGTAGGCTCAGTTAGATATCGTAGTTTTACGATTTTGTTAAATTAATAAAAGTTGGGGTTGAACATACACTTAATTGTTAAAACTGTTGACTATGAATGAAAGTTTAGAACGTTTTTAGTGTTAGAAAAATAAAATATACTTGTTTAGATTATTTTTGTCTAACATAATTATATTTTAGCTTTTAGATCCCATTTCGAAAGAACCAACAAAACAAAAAGTTACTCTGGCTGACCTTTACAAAGAATTTAACGACACCATATCGGTCGATTTGAAACTTACCGAATTTCGTTCGCGCAAAGTTACCAAGAATTTCGCATATCACTCCATTGGTATAGATGTGCCTCAACAATGCGACTACATGGAAGTACACTATGATGGTAAAAAGCCACCGCCAAATACAAAACAAAAATTCAATTCCATAGCACATATTTTTGGAGCAAACACCACACCCCTAGAACGCTTTTTATTAGATCGAAAAATAAAAGGACCCTGCTGGTTAAATTTAAAGCAATACAAAGTAAATACTGCCCAAATAAGTTGGTGTAAGATGGATGTAACTGTAAGTGAGCCAAAGTCTTTGGCTCTGGCCGAAAATCAAAAACCCCAACCACCTCCTTGTTTAACGTTGCTGACACTTAATGTACGCACTGCTTTAAATCCCAAAACGTTAAAAAACGAAATCTGCATGATATCTATGTTATCGCACAATCGCTTTTTCATCGATAGACCAGCTCCACAACCGGCCTTCAATAAACACATGTGTGGCTTTACAAGACCGGCCATGTGTTCGTGGCCTTTTGATTTAAATGCCAAACTTAACAAATACAAAGCCACCAAAGTCTTTAAACATGATTCTGAAAGATCCTTGCTTATTTGGTTTCTTGCACAATATCAGGAAACGGATGCAGACTTGATTGTAACCCACGACGCCATGGACTGTCAGTTAGATGTATTGGCCGATCGTATTGTTACTTTGAAAATCCCACAATGGTCTCGTTTGGGGCGTTTGCGAATGACTCAGGCATTCGGCAAGAAGATGTTGGATTTTTTCATTGGTCGCATGATTTGCGATGTCAAACGCTCGGCAGAAGAATGCATTAAATCGAGATCTTATGATTTACAAACTTTATGTCAAAACGTTTTAAAAATCAAGGAAAATGAACGTATGGATGTTAATGAGGAAGATCTCAAGGAAATGTACGAAACAGGGGATGGCATTTTAAAATTGTGTACTTTAACCATGCAAGATGCTTCTTTTATATTGCGTCTCATGTGTGAATTGAACATAATGCCTTTAGCCTTGCAAATAACCAATATCTGTGGCAACATTATGACCCGAACCCTGCAAAGCGGCCGGTCCGAAAGAAATGAGTTTTTGTTGTTGCACGCTTTTACAGAGAAGAATTATATAGTCCCAGATAAGAAGAAGAGAGAATTTGGCGCAGCTGCAGGGACAGAGGGTAATGATTTGGAAGGTACTACAAATATTACGACGTCTGCTGCAGGCGGTGGACGTAAGAAGGCCGCTTATTCAGGTGGTTTAGTTTTGGATCCAATACGGGGCCTTTATGACAAATACATCCTTCTAATGGATTTCAATTCTCTGTATCCCAGCATAATACAGGAGTACAATATATGTTTTACGACTGTTCAACAGCCATACAACATGGAAGATTTGCCCACTCTGCCAGATTCTAGTGTCGAACAGGGTATTCTACCGCAACAATTGCGTCGTTTGGTGGAATCGAGACGCGAAGTTAAAAAGCTAATGGCTGTTCCCGATTTATCACCCGAACTACAAATGCAATATCATATTCGTCAAATGGCTTTGAAGTTAACAGCCAATTCAATGTATGGTTGTTTGGGTTTCGCTCACTCCAGATTCTTTGCTCAGCACTTAGCCGCTTTAGTTACACATAAGGGACGAGAAATTTTACTAAATACCAAATCATTGGTACAAAAAATGAATTACGAAGTGGTGTACGGTGATACTGATTCTATAATGGTGAATACGAACATCACCGATTATGAACAGGTTTTCAAAATTGGCAACAACATTAAGCAAAGTGTAAACAAATTGTATAAGCAATTGGAATTGGATATTGACGGTGTGTTTAGCTGCCTGCTGCTGTTAAAGAAAAAGAAATACGCTGCAGTTAAAGTGAGCAAAACAGCTAAAGGTAAGCTAATTTAATCGAGGATTATTTTTAAAAGAAATCCGAATAAAATAATTTTAAATCAAATTCATTTACTCAGGTGAGTTAAAAAAAGAACAGGAACATAAAGGTCTTGATATTGTACGCCGTGATTGGTCCCAAATCGCCATTATGGTTGGCAAAGTTGTCTTAGATGAAATTCTTTCCGATAAACAACTTGACGATAAGTTAGATGCTGTGCACTCCCATTTAGAAAAAGTTAGAGATCAAATTATTAAAGGCGAAGTACCTTTGCCTATGTTCTTAATAACTAAACAATTGTCCAAAGCTCCAGCTGATTTTAGTAGCACCTCTTCTCAGCCTCATGTTCAAGTAGCCCTACGCATGAATAAAACTCGAAACAGACGCTTTAAGAAGGGCGATATGGTTGATTATGTCATTTGTCAAGATGGCACCTCAAATCCTGCTACACAGCGGGCCTACCATTTGGACGAACTAAAGGGTAGTGAATCTCTAAAATTGGATAATGATTACTATTTGGCCCATCAGATACATCCGGTGGTAACACGTATGGTGGAGGTCTTAGATGGCACCGATGCCAGTCGTGTTGCTGAATGTTTAGGTTTGGATCCTTCTAAATTTAGAGCTCAAGTTCAAAGGTAAGTAACATTTTTGATATTCTTGTTGTGACAAATAGTCGATAAAAAGTTTAGAGTTCGTGATCCATAACACTGAAAAACAAGTATAAGATGATTTTTTTTTTTTTTTTGTTGAAAGGTTTGATGCTGATTTGAAATCCTAACTTGTTGTTGGTAGACATGAAAAGTGTAACATAGCACAGGGCGAGACGCTTTTCCCAATTAATTTTTTTTTAATAGGCGATTTTACTCGCCTATTAATCGGAAGCGTAACAGTGAACTCAGTATTAGCAAAATTCAAAAAAAGATCTTAAGCAAGCGGTCTTTAAACGATCAAAATACTTATCCAGCATTATGGTAGGATTTGTGAAAATTTATTAGCATATGTTGCACAGACGATGTTAGATAAAAAAATTTTAGATTTGGCACGCTGGGTGTCGCAGTTTAATGTGTGTTTAGTATTTGTTTCTCAAGCACGTACAAATTTTTTACTTTATATGAAATTTTAGTTGTCTCAAAAATATTGGGAGAAAAAAGAAATCTTGGAATTTATTGAAGTTTACCAGTCATTGCATGCCCTTCGAAACGTAAAAGTGCAGAGTACAGTGACCGTAATTTAAAAGAAAAACAATGTAAAAATTTTTTAGAATGCTAAAAGATAAAGCAACTTTTGGAGGGAAACTACAAGATTAAAAAAAGTTCCCTGCACGAATTTTAATCCATCTTTCATCTATCCTAACTTTGTAAATAATAGATCTATTTGTCTGTATGTAGGTACAACGTTTTTTTGCTAGTGTCATTTTGTACAACACAGAAAGCGTGATATTGACGGTACAAAATCAAACTAAAAATTAATGCTTGGCGTGTGTTCCAGCATGTGTGCATCAAAACTTACAGCATACGTACACGATTTAACATCCAGCTTTTGATCGTGTACAGACAGCTTTACATATGCGAAGTAATCAAATTTAAGCGGTTTAACCATGATCAAAATACAGGATGTCAAATTCGTATACGTGTGTTGCGCTCTTTGTTGTACACGTGTTGAATGACCAGACAAAAATTAATTTTTAGTTTGATTTTATGTTGTCAACATCGTGCTACTCCGAAAATGGCACTAGCGAAAGAGCATTTAATAGCTTTTAAAAGTATGCTTCTAAAGGAAAAAAGAAAATACAAAATTTGTAGAAGAATGTCTCCAATGAATCAGCTGTTGTTTTTTCTTTTTAATTCCCCCTCAAAATAAATGCGCATCACATTTATTCTCTTTTTACATCTTGAATGTTTTCCTCCGGATGTTGTGTCTGTAGAATTCTAACAAAATTGTATATTGTTCTTTTTTTAAATTACGATCACTAAACTCTGCACTTTTTATGTCCCAAAGTGGTAATGACTGGTAAATTTCGATAAATTCCAAAAATTTTTTCCTTGTGACATTTTTTGATACCCGCGAACCACAGAACTTAAAATCTCGTTGAATATAAAAATTTTGTACGTGCTTAAAAAACAGACACAATACAGGCGAGACATCCAGCATATACTAATACATTTTCACATATATTATCATAATGTTGGACGAATACTTTGATCGTAGATAGACCGCTTTATATCGTTTAGCACTCAATGTTATCAACTAAATTATGCCCAACTGAGTAAATAAAGTGGCAAAGGAGAAAACAAATGCTGTCGTATTTTGCACTTAAATTTTTAAAACGTAAAAACATGGTTAGAATATAAATTATTTACGCGAATAAATAGTTTCTCTCCACAAGGAGTTCATTTTTTTTAATAACTTGGAAACAGATTTAATAAATGAAAACATTCTTTTAGGACTATAATGTTAACAGTTTTGTTTAAATGGTGTAAAAGCTAAACCTGAGACTTTAACAATTTTTGTATCTTCTATAAATAAATAAATATCTTTGGTAACGCTTATAAAATATGTAACATAAACGGGGATTTACTCAATGAAATTTAAGACATATCTTTTTTTAATTCCTTTTTAAAGTTTTATATTAGACATCGTGTAAACGACATCTTAATATTTTTATTTATTTTAGAACGTACGAGGAACGTGCTGAAGAGTCAACTGGCGAGTCTTTAATAAAATCAACTCTACAAAAGTATCGTCAATGTGAAAAGTTCAAATTTATTTGTATTCAATGCAAAACTGAAAATATTGTTGCTGCTGCCTTTAAGCCATCACCAACTCATACATACGAAGCGGTTTTAGAAAAGTGTTCAAATGCTGAATGCAGCTTGAGTCCGTATCAATATGTCGTTGCTATACGCAATAAATTAATTCTTACTATGAGATTGTATATTAAACGTTTCTATCAGAACTGGTTGGTCTGCGATGATCCAGCATGTAATCATAACACGCGTTGTTTTACCCACGTTACCAGCGGCAGTAGGCCAGTATGTATGCGTTGTAAAAACGGCACTTTAGTACGTCAGTATACGGAAAGGGATCTACACAATCAATTGAGCTATTTTCAGTACATGTTTGACTTAAGCAAACATCAACATAAAAGTAAGCAAGCTCGTGCTTTTATTTTTATTTGTCTAATTGCAAATATGTAAACTTGTTTTTTATATTTATTTTAATAGATGTCAATATTTCACCCGAAGTTACGGCTGCATATCATGTTTTGCACGAAACTGTTGACCAACAACTACAAAAATCAGCCTACTGCACTATTGCTCTATCGAAGTTGTTTGCAAGCTTGAAACCATTGTCCAAAAGTGATGAAATCTCACACCAAAAAATTGATATGTCATCTATGCAAGTGGCTGTTAGTTTATCTGATTAAAGATTTTATTTGAGATTTTTTCTGTGGGCTAAATAAAAAAAACAGTAATATTTTTTTTTTTTGCCTTTAGTTATTTTTGCGGAAGTGTATAAAGTTTTATATTTCTTTTCTTCTGTAGATCTAAATCAATATAAAAAAAAAATAATAATTTATACACAATATTTTATATGTAATTTTTACAAAAGGTTTATTACAATGTTTTATTAATTTTTGTACAAATAAATATTCATTTTATAATTCACAAGTTAATTACTTAAATACTGATTGTATTTTTCTTGCGTTTTGACTTCTATTTTGAATAAAAAGCTCAAAAAAGCCAGTACGTTTGTACTAGGAAGGGGATGCACTTGCTAAAAGAGGATTAACTGCTACATTTTGTAGAACAGAACTCCAAATATCTTTGAGGGTGGGTATTGTGAGAGTCAGAGACCTAAAAAGGTATGACTCCATGAAATGGATGTGAACTTAAAGATTGACCGCAGTCTGAGGTTTTTGTAACAGTAACAGTCTTAATTATCAGCTGATCAGAAATCAAGTGTCTAGAGTAGAAAGGGAAGTCGAAAAACTGTTTGCTCAACACCGAGGAACGAAAGGAGCTTAAAAAAGGACCACAAAAATGTAGCTATCGCTTTCAGTACTTCTACACATTTGACCATTATTTAGAAGTTTTCAAATGACAAGCCATTTTGTTTTATTAGAAGGTAGTACACATTGCAACAACGTTGGATTATTGGATTAGTTGGATTATTGAACAACGAACAACAGATCCAATGTTTTCAAACAAAATTTTGTTTAGTAACGAAGCTCATTTCAGAATGGATGGATTTGTCAATAAGCAAAATTGTCGTATCTGGGGTGATGAAAATCCTCGTGTTATTCATGAAAAATCTCTACACCCACAAAAAATTACTGTTTGGTGTGCATTTTAGGCAAATGGAATCATTGGGCCATTTTTCTTCGATGATGATGCTGGAAACGCTGTTACTGTAAATGCTGAGCGATACCAATCAATGTTGAGAGACTTTTTATGGACACAGTTGAATCATATTGATGTGTCTGACGTCTATATTCAGCAAGACGGTGCTACATGTCACACAACTCGAGAAAACATTACGCTTTTGCGATCAAAATTTCCTCAACGTGTAATTTCACGAAATGCAGATTTCAATTGGCCTCCAAGGTCATGTGATCTAACACCATTAGATTTTTTTTTGTGGGGTTTTTTTAAAAGTCGAGTGTATGCTAACAATCCACAAACAATTAATGATCTAACGAACAACATTCAAGTTGCAATTCGTGAAATAACACCAGCAACATGTCGGAAAGTCATTGAAAATTTCGATATTCGGATTGATGTCTGCAGACGCAGTCATGGTGGACATTTGAATGATATTCTATTCCACTTATAATTGTAATGGATCATACTTTTAATAAAAAAACAGCTTGAAAACATTCCAAATAGTTTGTGTTTAATTTCAAAGAAACATGTAGGCGCGTTTTTTGGATGACCCTTTATATATATATATATATATATATATATATATATATATATATATATATATATATATATATATATATATATATATATATATATATATATATATATATATATATATATTATATATATATTTTTTTTTTTTGTAAATCGTATTTTTTGATGTATAATATAATAATAATAGCAGTAGTCACTATTTCCATCCGAAAATTTTCTAATTTAATTAAAATTTAGAAAAATATGCTTTTAAACATTTGTTGTAGAGCTCTGTAAACAGTGTTAAAAATTTTCCATCTACAAAAATCAAATATACTGGCAACTGTTCCAGTACCATAATACCAGTAAAATTAGGTGCTTTCACATTTGTATCTCTAGTTTCTCTATGAAATGACATATTTTTATAACATAAAAAGTATTCCATATTTAAACCAAAGTTCTAAGGGACCTCCTCATAAAATTTTATAAAATCCATCCTGCAGTTTTTACATGATGCGTACACAGACAGACAAAAATTCTAAAAACAGGTGTTTTCTATCACTATCAGAGATCTGCAACTTGTGTGACCGAGCCGTCTTGTTTACAGTAGTTGAACAACACGAACAAGTATTACATCAATTTACATCAAGACTTGTTGCTTTTTAAACACAAACACAAAATGCAACAACAAGCGTAAATCATTTTTAATATTAGACTTGAATAGATTTTTATTGAAGCAAAACGTCTCGTTTACAAAAATTTATTTGTTTGCACAACGGCTTTATTGTATATGATTTGTTTGGAGTTTTACCAAAAGCAATCGAGCCACTTAAAAATAAAAAAGCGCCATACAGAAAAATATAAAAACAATGAGATGTGCATTTTCTATCTTTTTATGATAGCATTTTCTTAAACACTTTAAGGTTGAAAACAAAATTTTTTTAATTTGCAGTCCTTATTTAAAAAAAATAATATTTTTGTTTATTATGAATAACTATAGAGAAGTAACATTTTATAAAAAAAAATACATTTTCATGAAAAATTATTTTTTAAAACAATAAAAAGGACATAACAAAATCTTATTTCAAAAAGAAAAACAAAAACTAATAAAAAAAAGGAAAACGTAAAAAAAACAAAATTAAGTAGCAATTCATGGTAGAAAACAAGAACAAGTTCAACACTATATTTTACGTGCATTCAAAAAAGTTTGTATATTAAGCACAAAAAAAACAAGTAGAAAATTATTTTACAATTGAATAAAACACTTGTTTCGCTAACAACAAGTTGGCTTTGATGCAAAAATAGATTCAAACCTTAAACGACGCTGTCAGAACATTCATAATCGCACAAAATGGCGAGTACATAAACTGAATGTTCTAAACAAGGCAAATCAATAATAGGTGGTCGCAATTACGAATTCAATAATTTTCGCTAAAACCTAAAATGTAAACTCCATATATAAAAAATATGTATAATTTTTTTTTAAATGGTGTTTGACACTTAACGTTTCGGCGAAAATCAATGAATTCTCCATTGCGACCACCTAGTATTTTTTCGCCATGGTTCTAAACGAACGGTTGTTTCTACAAGTGTTTTTTGCTTTTTAACAAAACCGATTCAAGTATTAAGAAACTAAGTGCTTGTTTAAGTAGACCCGAAAATTACGCAACCGATCTTTGATTACTATCTACGCTAACATCAAAATTAAAAAAAATATTTCATGTTCAGAAATGACCCTATTAAAGTTTTATTTTATGTACAAATAAAGAGATGCTCGATATCTTAAAAATATTTTTCCTAAACCTAATGCATCGTTAAGTATGGTGAGCGTGTTGGGCAGCAAATCTCTACATCTCTTGGAGTTCTTCGCAGTTGTTGGTCAAGCAAAGAGAACCTTTTTATTTTTTATATTTAATTTCTAATGCACTCTATATCAAAAAAATTAGAACGTTTTTGGAAATAACACCCTTCATAATGATACACTGCGCGCCAATTAAATAGCACACCTACTGTAGCTTAAAATATCTACTTTTTGTTAAAAAAAAAACTTATTATGTATCAAAGCTAATATCTACTACGAGTTTTCTTAATTTTCTATCTTTAAGCAAAAAAATTAATGAAATATAAAAATATTCGTCACTTGAATAGAAAATACAGTAAAACTTAAGTTATCACGCAGTATTTTTACACGCGCCATTGTTTAAGGTAAAAGTTATAAAGTTGTTTTATATAAAAATTTGATAATAATGTCATTGGTATTTATTTGAACTTTTTATTAATTTCGAGAATTGTAAAATTTTTGCAAAAATCGTTTTCAATATTTACTTGATCAACTTTTTTTGTAACGCTATTGCTTCTTGTATTTAACTGATTACCACTTAAGGCCAGGATTCACTATCATGCACAATCGTACGAATTAATCACACAAAAATCTGACAGAATTCTGTCCTACTTTAATAATCGTTTTAAAATGGCGTCGTATGTGCCACACTATTATACAAAAAAGATGCAAATAACAGATACTTTTAACACTTCGTTGTTGCTTTCTTCTCATCTTCAAAAAAAAAAAAAAAAAAAAAAAAAATCAACGCTGATCGCATAGAAAAAATAATTTTATGAATTATTTCAAAAGATTATAAAATCGTACAGATCTGTCCAAAGTCTGTCACACACATACACTTTCAATCCACACTATCATACTTTTTGAGCACACATGCAATTTTTGGCAGATCGTACGACTCAGTATAATAGTCAATCCTGTTCTTTACGTACGACTAAACGAAGAAAGTCTTGTAAATTGTTGTCAATTGATGCTTTCGAGAGGTCATCTAATACTTTTTTAATTAGTTACTTCACTAAACTCGATTTACAAACATGGTGAAGGGTATATAAGATTCGGCATAGCCGAATATAGCACATTTTAAAATCTCGATAATTAATTGGAATTCCATTGGGACCCAGTCAATTTACTATTAAGACAACTTGTCATAGCATTGTTAAATCTTTTAACTATTTTGTTCATTGAAGTTGGGTTATCATTTGAAATAGACAGCAAATCTGGCCAACTTGTTCTTGTTCAAGGATTATTTAAATCGGTGAAATTTGCCCATTTAAAACATAACTTTTTTCAGTTTTTCTTTTTAATTTACAATAATCCACAGTCAAATGTTAGAGCTAATTTCTAGTGCGTGATGATGGTGATCCTCAGGTCTAGTTATTGGATAAGATCGAATTAGCGAGCAAGTATTTGGTTAGTTTTCAAAAACCAATTTATTTAAAAAGGCATAAATCAAGTAAATCATTTAAAAATGTTTCAATCCAGTTATCAGTTTTAATTGGAGCGTAAAAAAAATAAGTCGGCAATATTGTGTACACCAAAGAAACAAACAGGGCTAATCTATGTAAAAAAATACAAAATAAGAGTAAACTTAAACATAACAAAAAACAAAACTTTAAGGAAAATAAATTCCACTTTGATATTTAATAAATGTTTCGTTTTATAAAGATTTCTGGATTGAAAGGAATAAAGTTCGGTGACACACCTGTTCACTTTTTGCCTGTTAAAATATTTTGAATAGTTTTGGAGACAAGTTTAAATTGTGCATGAATTGTGAGACACCATTTGTTTAATACAAGGCAGTCATTACAAAACAACTTCAAAAACGGCACACGGTATAAAGTTTATGTAAATATAGTGCAATTGAAACTTTTCTTAAAATTTACTGAGTTAATACCTAAATATTGAATACTTTTACTTTCGCTTCATAATTTTCGATACATGATCTTTTATGTTATTTCGTTTTGGTAAATATATCAAAAACAATCTATTAAAACAAAATACTGACACACTTGTTAGTTTTTTTTTTCAAGAAATTATTTAGATTTAAGACCTCCAACATTAAGTAAGTAAATTTATAGAAAAGTTAATTGCAGGTTATAAAAAGTCTTTTTCTACAGTTGCAGAAAAAAAAAAATGAAAAAGGTGATTATACTTCTGTGTCATACAACTGGAGAAAGTCACAAATTACTGACAAAATTAAATTTTAATATTAATTGAAAAACTATTTTTCTTTTTCGTTTTATTACAGCAACAGTATTTTTACTAACTAATATAACAGTCGTGTTAAACCGGCAACAATTATGACTTGAATAACAACTTTAAAATATTACTCGATTGATACGAATCGATTGATGGAAATCATGAATATTTTAAAAATCGATTCATGGGGAAATATCTGAAGGACTCATTAAAGATATCCGTAAAAGCTGTGCTAATAAGATCATTTATTATGGGCTTAATAAATGGCAAACCAATCGGCCACATACTGTTGATAACACCATCCGAGACGTTATCTAATCTGGCACGACCGGGTGCCAAAGCATCAGATACATGCATCTTTAAACCTCCAATACGATCTATTTCAATGTGGACTTTTAGTAAAGAGCCAGGCTCTCCTAAACGTCTAACGCTTGTAGTTTGGCTACAGAAATAAAAAAAGACATGAATGTTAATACAACTAATTGATAAAATTTAATCAGCTAATTACCTATAATCGTATAAAGTCATATTCCAGAAACCTTTTCTCTTAATTGGGGTGCCTAAAACGTTACCCGAAAATTCATACCAGCCATCCAAACTCTTTTCCGGAAAATATTGTGAGTAAATTATTCGTTGTTGCTCATGATCTGTATGATATTTGGTAACCTCTGATCGTGTCCAACCATATTCGGTGACATTGCGTAAAATTAATTTGAAACCAACCAAAGATTTGTGATCGCCACGTCGTATTTCTACAAATGATGCTTTGTGTGGATCAAATGGTTTTATGTTGTAATCTGGTACACCTTGAACATTCAATGAAGTTTATTAATAAAGACTTGAAAATTGTTTTTGTTTTAGTTTATTTACCCGTTGGAAAGTATGCTCTCAAATCATTAAATACATCCTTCATGCACGAGTCAAAGTCTTCATCATACATTTTACATTTTCCTAAAAGTCTTGAGAATTCATCGTCGATGGAAAGTTGGTTCTGTGCCTGTGTTGTGGTTATTTTGGAGCTTAACAAACCAATTGTCACTATTATAATCAACATTAAAGAATTCTTCACCATTATTCCTGTTTCTGTGGTTAATGGTTTGTAATTATTTTTTTGTATGTTTTATTATGGTGTGATTGCTTTTGCTGGAATAGTTTTATACGAATTATTAATTTGATTAATTTAAAATTTTATTTTGTTTACTCAAAAAGAAAACTTAAAAAAAGAAACTGACTAAATAGTTTATTAAGCATTTACATTTATAAATAAATAGAAAGTTCTTCTAAATTAAATTGTTTATTTTAATTTTAATTAAAAACTCGCAGTTAATGAAAATAAATTTTTAATAGAAAAGGGATAAAATAAATGATTTAATTATGTATCTGTTATGGTAATAAAATAATTTTTGTATCGTGAATATTTTAAATGAATTAAAATTTACTTTGTTGGTTCATTTAGATTAAACCCTTAAATTATAATCGGTTCAGGGTACTGGATTACTTGACCGGTAAAAACAGTGTAAAAAATAAACGCCCGCCACCTAATCAATTTTTGTCTTTATCTGAAATTATTTCTAATAAACAACATGTACCCCGATATTTTGGTGATAATGCAATATATTCCCTTTCTGACATCTTTTATTGTCTTTCAGGTTGAAAGAGGTCTTAATTTTATTAGCAACGAACGTTTAGAAGTCATGGAACCAGAATCAAACATGAGAATATAGAGAAAATTCAAAGCTGGGTAAAATGAATGTCATTTAAAAAGGACTAGTGCCAACTGATCGTATCTTGATGCCATTTATTTCCATCAAACTTGAAATTGTGAAAATTTTTATAAAGGCTATCGCAAGTAATAAAAATAATTGTGAACATGTGCTTGCGATTTTAAGCCTTTTATGTTTACAAGCATAAGGTTAGTTACATACATGAAAGTACATAAGTACCGCTTAATGAAACCAACAATAAAAATTTTTATTTATTTTCAGTTTTTTAATAAAAATTACATAATGGTTCTGAAAACAGTACATGAACATAATCAAGCCTTGTCTATTCTGCCATAGACGTCGGCGTAGTGAAACTTTACATGGAAAACAGAAGCAAAACTTCAAAAATTTGTTTATATTTTTTCATATAAAATGTTTTTGTTTTTCAAAGAACAGAAATGCAATTAAATGAATAGATAAACGCGTTTCTAGCATCTTGCATTATAACTTTAATTCAAACGGAAATCCTGCACCAGTTTCATCGTATGTAAATATAAGGTGACAACTAAATTTGAAAACCCAATACCAGAAATTTTAACTTGTTAGTGCAGTTGAGCCATGAGGTTTGTTTTATAAACTTTAATTATTTAGGTTATTTCCCTCGCTCTGAAAACGAAAATTTTGTGCAGTTTGTCCTGTTTACTTGGGGTAAATTTCCTATTCTTCTTTGAAGCTGTTTTTTATTTAAAAAATTCCAAAAACTCCTTGAAAGTTTTGGGATTTCTATTTTTAATAAAAATTTTGTAAAAATGCAGCAAAAAAAACGAAAACTTTAAGGTAAGTCGCCAAAAATGTTCACATATAGGTATGTCACACATTCCAATTGGAATGGTTTTACTTCCGATAGACTATGTTTATTCCTAAAAAACTGTCCACTTTTTAATTTTCATGTTGCAATGCTGTGCACATCAAAGTTACAAACGAAGTAATCTTTGAAACTTAAAAGTGCTTTGATTTAAAAAAAATCTTTGGTTTTCGTTTTCTGAAGAACTAATTTCCGAAAATGAAACTAATTTCGATTTAATTATTTTTTACTTCACACTGAAGCAAACTTTCACAAGCCATTACCTTTTTTCATTATTCGGATTGGGGTTATTTTTCAGGAAGAACTTTTGTCCTTCAACATAAAATATTTGATTAAAGCAAGAAAATAATTTTCTCAAAAATAAAAAAATAACATTTTAGCGTAGCAAGATTTTCTCTTTAAAACTTGGTGTATAATTCTATTATAATCAAAATAGCTACAAACAGTAGGCATAACAAACGAAAATCTCTAAAATAAAACAAATTGTTAATGAAAACTCCAGGAATAGGAAAAATTTTAAATAAAAACATTTATAGTTGATGCTGAACCAAAAGAGAATTTAAAATCGAAAAAATTTGCAAAGCTTTTTAGCATAAAAAATGGAGTTATTTTTTTTTTAAATATGTAGTTTAATATTTGCCAATGTTTCGAATATAATATTGTGAAACCACCAGTTTTCATCGTTAAAAATATTAAAGACAGTTAAATAGTTTCTTCAACAAAACCCACTTTATTCAATTCTTCTATGTTAAGAGGTATTGCAGAATATAGATGTATTACTTTTTCTTTAATATTCACAAATAATGTATAACCATTAAAAATCACACAATTAAGAAAAACAATTGAAGGGAAACCACAGTCTCATTTGAAAACAAAAGACTTAAGACACAAGCATCATTTAAACATTTTAATGCGGTTACTTTTTGCTGTAATCGTTTTTAATCGCAGTCAACAATGCAAAAAAAAAAACCCAAAATTACTGACATTTAAATTAATTATAAAAAAATGATTAAAACTAAAACTGGTTTAAGATCAACTTGAAAATAGTGCACCCTTAAATTATTATAAAAGACAATTTCACAATTTTAATGGTTTTTTAAAATTTTACCTCTTTAAAATAAAGTGTCAGATGCTGGTGTTTAAAACAAACAACAAAGCAAAATATAACTTTAACGTAGGTAAAGATTACTGCTTTTTGTGTAATAAATATTTTTTGTTTATATTTAAGACAAAATTGCAACATTCTATTTCTCATGCAGAAAACTAAACATTTTTTGTTTCTAGACTCCATATAACCGAATACATAACAATAAATTGCTTGCAATTTTGGCTTAAAAACATAATAAATGAACAACATTAACTTAGCACGCTTTATTTAATTTCGGGTTAAAGGTATTTTAAACAATTTCATTTCTGCTTAGTATTTGCTTTTTTATTTTGCTTTAATTTGTGCACACACGCAAATATTTTGAAATATACGTTTTTTGTTTGTTAATAACTTTGAAAAGTATGTAACTCAATTTTGTTTCACTTGTACATTCTTTAACAAGTTGAATTATTTTTGAATTTGCGACTGTTCAAGCTTAAGTGTTGATGTAAACTGCCGAATTTTATTCACTCTTTGAATCAACGTACTTCAAAAGTTATGTTGTCTTGAAAGCAACTTACTCGTAATACTTTAGGGTACAACTTATTTGTATGATGAATATCCTAATGCTAGTTTAAATTTATACTCATAATATTTTTACGATTATCGTTATTAGTTTATTAATAATATATTGTGTTATATTTTTTTTTTTTTTTTTTTAATTTAATTACTTAAAGTCTTTTGATTAAATGTACCTGGTCGATGGTAGTGGCATATTCGTTTTCGCCGTCGCTGCTATCACCTGGTACTTGACTTCGCTATGAACATGGTCTTGTACCAATTTTATTAAATGTATATAGATTTTCATTTTATTAAATAAATGTCAATAGACTTGCGTATTGTTATTTCTTTAATATAATTCCGCAACAAATGAAAAATGTGGAACTTTTGGCTGATTCCTAATTAAATTAGAACGTCCCCATATTTTATTCATTCATATTAAATAAGAAACAGTTATATGTTATATGTTATATAGAATAGCATAGAGGACATATGGCCTCTACTACTTTTTTCCGTGAACATTTTATACTAAATTTGAAAAAAGATGCGTCAACATATTGATGCACCTTTTGGTTCTATTCTTCAATATGCGGATGATTTAAGGTTCTAGTGCTTGGACTTTTCACTTCTTAATGAATCTAATCACAAAATCTGGAAAGTCTTTACTCTTAATGGGTTAAGCATTTTTTTAAATTTTAGTACTTTCTGAAAGAAATCTTCAAAAGCTTTTAAATGATACCCATATTAACAATCGAACTTATTTATGAAAATTTTACAGGCCCATAACTCGGAAAATATGGGCGAGCGCAAATTTTTTCCTTTAATGTTTTTTCTTACCAACCCATACATTTGGTTTTTTGATTGGAGTTATTTCATTGTTCAAAAGGATATGGAAAAATTATAGGTAGGCGCGGTATTTTGCCCGCTGCAACGAAGGACATGGACCGATCTATCTGATTATCAATAGAAACATTTTCGAAATTTTATATGATCGATTGGCGTATTAAATTTTTTTGTAGCTTATTTAGTGCCTTGGCAAAGTTTATTTCAACTCTAATACAGACGGACATCGGACATCATACAAATAACTAAGTACTACCCTAATAATTGCTTCATAAACTAGTTGTGTTACTTGGAGTTGCATGCGTCTAGTGCAAAATGTAACGATTATTGTTATGAAAGATGCACACGGAAAAAATCTTTTTTTTTTTTAATTTATTAAAAAGAATTATCGTTGACAAAATTTAAACACTTATTTTTATTTCTTTAAAATCGAATTCTTCTTATTAATTCAAAGTACGCGTTGTGCACTTAATTAAAATTACTATCATTAGCTCAGGTTTTTGAATTATGTGTGTATAAACGTTGAAAGACAACTACAAAAACAAAGAAATATACAAAAAGTTTTATTACACGTTTCCGATTAAGAAACAAAAACAACAACAGTTTTATCTTTTAATAGTTCATTTAAGTTTATTTTTCGATTAATATGTTTTATAAACAACAAATGTAATAAATTATTAGTATTTGTTATGTTCAAGTTCAGGGTTTAAATTTGTGAAATAAATTTTTATTTATTATAACTTAAAACAATAAAAGATTTCAAGATTAATGTAATAATAATTAAAATATATTGAAGAAAATATTTATCTATTTTTCTATTTCAAAACTTCAAAGGAACATTTGTTTTTTAAGTTTAAGGTTTCAAGGATATTTTCTGTGATCGATTCGATTTTGGTTTATTGAGTCTTTAATGTATTTCGCAATCATTCGAAATTCGTTTCATGTACAAAATAAAACCAGTTAAAATTGATTCGCCCTTCATTTGTATCTACTCGTATATTAACTTAAATTATAACAAGATGTTGCAACCAAATAAAAGAGTTACTATCTGAGAAAAACTGGTGTTTCGGTCTCACGAACCGGTGTCTACTTAGCACTTTCGTACCTAAAGATAAATCTGCTACATTTTTTTTTTGATCTTAGAGATCTCTTGTTTTTAATATAAACAATATTATAAACTTTTTTGGGGATTAAATATTTTATAATTTACGAGTATAATAAATATAAATAATATAAAATTATAATAATAAAATAAAAATAATAATAATGGCGCTGTTGGATGTTAGTATTTTTATTAATCTATGATTCTTGTTACTATTGATTTCTTTGTCCACTTTTTATTTGGTAAGCAAATTTTTTAAACAGAAATGACAATTAAATTTTCAA
Source organism: Cistogaster globosa (assembly GCA_937654795.1). Classification (NCBI taxonomy): domain Eukaryota; kingdom Metazoa; phylum Arthropoda; class Insecta; order Diptera; family Tachinidae; genus Cistogaster; species Cistogaster globosa. The sequence goes on from OW569403.1 coordinate 120,283,821, forward strand.
AAAGAGAGAAAAATTATTTAAAAATGGTTTATCAATTTTTAAAGAAACAAATTTACATTTAAACAAATAAAATTCACAAAAAATATTTAAATTTAAAAAGTAAACAGAATTAAACTAACAAGACGGACCCGTACATTTCATTAACTTTCTGCTTATTTAGCAGCCAAATAATTTGAAATTATATTATGGTGGTATCAAAATTTTACTGTTCTCCTTATAATTAAAAATTAACAACGATCTTATTCTTAATTGATAAATAATAATTCATTTGTAGAAATAGTTCAAATAAAAACAAGTAAGAGAGCTGTGTTTGGCTATGCCGAATCTTATATACCCTTCACCATCTATGTAAATCTAGTTTAGTGAAGTAACTTCATGGACAAAAGCAAATATTGGGGCAACAGAGAGTTAAAAAATAAGAAAAATTAAGTACTACGTAAACATATATAATTTTATATAAAAATCCCATCGGCTCTAATTTGGTTAAGCATTTTTTAATTTAAACTTTTCTTTAAATATCTCTTCAAAAGCTTTAAGTGGTACCCATATTGATATTTTAAAAAAATTTGAACATTTAAAGCCCCGTAATTTGGAAAATATGGGCGGGCGCCAATTTTTTCGTTTGGGTTTTTTTCTTGTTTCTTAATTGTCTATCGCCCCACATACTTATCTTTTTGATTGGAGTTTCTGTATTGTTTCAAACGATAAGATAAAAATACGATATATTGTAAATAATTTTGACAGCTCGAATTAGTTTTTACAAAAACAAAACAGACGCAAAAGCTAAAACATATGATAAACACATGATTTGATGCAGTCACCTGTTTGATGCGCCTTTCAAATTACATTCAAGAAAACAGCTGATTGAAGTTTTTCCCTCCAAATTTTTATTAAAAATCTGCTGTCAATGTTTTCTTGACATCTTGCTTAAAAACTAGCTTTGAAATTGCGTGCAGCCTACATCACAGCTTTCAATTTTTGTAATTTTTGACAAACAATATGTGTAAATTTCTTGAAAGAGAATTGAACAAAAACTTGACCGTGTTACTGCACTGTTATAATACTAACATATTTTATGCTGACAGTTAACTTTTAAAAAGATGTGCCTTTTCTAAGAGTACAACGCCCACTATAAGGGGAAGTCTAAAATATACCAAGGTTTTTACATTTTTTAAAATTTTGTTTTACTGCATCCCATGCAAAATGGTTTCAGGCAACTAAGGATAGAAAACAATATGCAGAAAGAGATAGCAAATATAAAAATCACTACTTAAAGTTTTGTTTAAACTTATTTCTGCCTGCCACATCTGAAATACCATTAGAAAAGAATTTTTATAAGTAAATCCATAGCTCTGAGATGAACGAGTTAAGTAGGAAAAGCCTTTACTTCTAAAGGTTTTCGGATCGCAAATGATTATATTTTATACTCCTTATTAGCGCTAAAGTTCCAAGCAATGCAATACAATTTTTATTCTTGTTTAGATGGTTTACTGTAAATATACAAACAATAATTTTTAAAAAATTTTAATTCATACTCACATACATATCTACATTACAACATCATAAGTATTTTTTATTAATTCTTAAGTCTCTCGATTAGGTTTTACGCTTGTAAGTTTTGTTTACAAACATTCTGCATGAAAACTACGCCTTATCTTCAATAACTAACAGTTTAAATTTAAATATTTTGTTTCCTTGTAATCTATTACAATTTAACAGTCATTTAATTTTAATCAAAGTAACAAATTCGAAACACATGTTGAATTTCAACGAGCAGCTGTTTAGTTTTTGACATTTAACGCCGAAAAACAGCTTAGAAACTACAAACAAATATCAACCAATAAAAAAAGTAAACAAAACACATCCAGACGCACGTGAGAACAAAATTAATTATTGATAAAAAGTTTTTAACACAGGGTTGTGGTTTTTAACACACATATTTTGCTATTAATAACAATTTGCGTTTTTCTTAAGAAAATAAAAGGCAAAATGGAAATTGAGTTTAGTAAAGAAAATTTTATTTTACCTGAAATAAAATATGAATGTTAGTAACAAATTAAAATCTAATTAATTTCATCATGAGTGATTAGCGTTTTTCTTTTTTCCATTCTATAGATTTAGATCATACCGCAGATGTGCAGTAAGTGTATTTTGGAGAGTGTATGTATAAATATGTATGTTTATGTTAATAATAAAATATTTCTTTTACAGACTTCATGCCTGGGGAGACTCGCTGAAAGAAGCGTTTGAGCAATGCGGCATGGCCATGTTTGGCTATATGACCGATTTGGATTACGTTACCGTTCAGTCCTGCTATAAAATCGAAGCTAAAGGAGACGATGTTGAGGGTTTGCTTTTCCATTTTCTTGATGAGCTATTATTTCTCTTCTCTGCTGAGCCTTTTTTGATTTGCAAGCGTTTGGAAATCACAAAATTCGACTTGGAAACGTTTGATATTGAATGCCATTGTTATGGAGAACCTTTCGATTTGGAAAAACATCCTCAAGGTACTGAAGTAAAAGCGATTACTTATTCAGCCATGCAAATCGTTCAAGAACCTGAGAGAAATCACTTTGAAGTATTCGTAATAATTGATATTTGAATTTCTATTAATTTACACTTAACAAAGGTTTCTTCTTCATTCTTTTGCGTTGATTTCACATATTTGTTTGGACAATCAAATATGTTAGCGTGTTTTTTACTCGAAGTCACAAATTTTAAGATAAACTTGTTGACTTTTATTGTTAAAGAGGAAGCCAGCTCCTACCATTATAAAATAAAATTTGCTTAACAAACTTTTTTTTATAAATTATTGAAACTAAGTTTAAATTATTAACCAAATTGTATTTAATGTTGTATACTAAATTAGTTAATATAAATAAAATGTTTTGGGCCAAACACCCAAACAAGAAAAGAACTAATGTTTTACAACGAGTACGTTTACGAACAAAATTTAATTTGTGTTCTATAAATTGCTCAATTCTTTGCACTAAAATCAAGTTCTTAAAAAAGTTTTAGTTGTCCAAAATATAAAATAAGCATGAAAATCTTTTTTGAATTGTTCTACTAAATTGATGTACTGGTTTTAATTATTTGATTATTTTTCATTTCGCATCGAACGAAGATTATTTTAAATTCAGGCACTTTAATATCATTGATTTGGAATTTTAAGTTTTTATAGGCCTCTAACTCGGAAAGTATGGGCGAGCGCCATTTGTTTCACTTGGATGTTTTTTTTTCTTATTTTTTTTTTATTCTCTATCGCCCCATATATTTGTTACATATATTTTTTTTGAAATAGAAAAATTAGAGGTAGGCGTGGTATTTTGCTCGCTGTTTCGAAGGACATGGACTGGTCTTGCATCTCGATTTCCAATAGCATCGACACTATGTCTGATCGATTGGCGTATTTAAATTTTTTCTAGCTGATCTAGTGACTCGGCAAACTTGATTTCAACGCTAACACGGACGGACAGACGGACATCGCTCAATCGACTTAGCTATACATAAGAAATAAGAGTACACTGGGTCGGCAATGGATATTGTAGAAATTACAAACGGAATGACAAAATTAGTTATACTTTTCACTTTTTGTGATGAAGGGTAAGATAAACATAAATTGTCCCAATCAATGGTATCAAAGAATCTTAATTTAAAATATTTACCATTCTAATTAAACACTGAGATGTTACTAACTAATAAAAAATCAAGAAGAGATACTGTCCCATCGGTTTACATAATTAAGCGAGATTCATTAATTATGCAAGAACGCTGATATCCAACATTAGCAGCATTAACACTTCTTAATCAAAATTAGCAAAATATAAACACATAGGAAGAAAGGTTTCTAATGACAGTTGGACAACTTTGAGATGTTTTCTATGTAAGTGAAAGGCCTTGCTTATTGTTGTGCGACTTTATTGTTCTGATTAAAAAGGGCATAAAGTATTGTTCGATGGAGAACCAGAAGTTGTATTTTAACAATGTTAAAGGGTTAGAATTGATTGAAATAAGCATTGAAGTTTAACTTTTTAATAAGTACTTTGTTCGTGGTAGTGCCTCTTTTGTAAGCCTTATAATCTAAACATTGTAGCAATTCATTTTCATTTCGTGTTATAACTGATTTTGAGTTTCGAAATGCCCTAGACAAGTAGAAATATTGTCTTTCCTGCGTTTGATGATAAGTATATTGAGTCTTCTAGTACTGTAAGGTTTTTGTATATGTAGTTAAGGAACGAAGACTTAAGTTAAACATTACATTTGTCTGTCAATATGCCTACGGTAAGAGATTTATTACTACGATGATGCTGCTAAATATAAGTTTCAAAACTAATGAACTAAGAAAGAAATAACTTTTTGGACTTTTTTTAAACTTTTAACTCTATTTTACACAATATTTAAAGGGCTTAAAACAATTCAATTCTATTGGTACTGTCATCTTCTGTATTCATAGCTGTCTGTTTGTGAATCCTTCCAAATCTTATGCGATTATACATGTGCCTATTGTTCGTTTAAAAAAGCAATATTCGTACAAATCTTTCTAACATCGTTATTGTTAAGGTGTTATTTTAGATTCAAGGCTTTGTTTTTGCTCTCATAAAAATATATTGTGCTCTAGTGCAGTAAGCATTTTGTCTGAAATATATTCTATTAAATTGTATTTGCTTCAACATATTCGAAATAGATTAGCTCCATCTCGTTTAACGTCAAAAATTCTGCCATTTTTATCCATTCTCCTTAAAAGTTTTAGTTAGTTTCATCGCGTTTCTATTAGATTTTTCATGGCATCGGAATTTGTACATTTCGTATGCAGCGAACGTACGCAATGCAGGCATAAAAACATCTTCTCGAAATTTAAGCATTTCTTTTTGCCTACCCCGCTTGCTTCACTTCATCTTTTGCCAATAAACAAAAATTGAATGAACCTAGTTACACGTATTGGTTTATATACATAAGTGTAACCAAAATTAACGCACTTTCCTGTGGGTATCTCATATTAAAATTTCTATGGATGTTTAATCAAAACAAAAATCCTTCTCAATCTATTATTCCTATCAACCCAAAATTTTGTGTTTTTGTTAGAAATAAAAAAATATAAATAAAATTGGGTTTCGCCCAATTAATTTAGGCTTAATTCTAGTTTAGAGCAGTAGCGCCAAGAAAAAGAATTATCAGGAGGGTAGAAAATTTATCGCAGCAAAATATTATCGCATTCCCTGGATTTCCGGGAAAAAGCAATTCTTGAAGAAACCAGCTGGTCATCTTTGTGAATTATTTTCAAAAAGTGTGCCATAACGCATAATGCATAAAACAAAATGTTAGGCTTTAATAAACTTGATTATAGCGCCTGCTTTATTAAAACAGTTAACATTTAATGTAAATATGCAATGCCCGTAAATACTCTTGATTGATGAGTCATCGGACGTATCGAGTTAAATGGATGGCAGTTTACATTCGGTATTTAAAAAAAAAAATAATGTGAAATATTGGGTGTGTAGCTAATGATGATACTTCTTTGAATTTATTTATTTATTTATTTATTTATTTCCAAAAGAAAAGGACGCCGCAAGCCCATAGGGCCTAATTGGCTAATCTACAATACAAAAGCAATTTATGTTACTAATAAAATACAATGTGGATAATTAATTAATATTTCTATATATGTATATTAATACCTGAAGTTTGCACACACCTATAAGTTTCTGGAAAGAACTATTTGAGATGATTTTCATTGAAGTAGCCTCTTAATTATCAAATTTTTGCAACTTCCGCAGTATAAAAACCACTGTGTTAAGTTAGCTATAATTATAATTATTTTAACGCCGGAAATTTATTACAAATTCAGTAAAAAAATACTTGCAAAGTTTGATAAAGTGTGTGAAAATCTTCGCTCCTGATAAGGTATAACCGTATTCCATAATCTTACAATATTTACCCGAAATGATCTTGCCATTGTCAAAGAAACGTGTGTTGGACAAAGTAATGAATATGTTCTATTAGAGGTAACAAAGTTAAATTTATTAAGTAAATAGTTAGGTTTCCCATATTTCATAGTTTTATAAAAAAATATTACTCGTCTTAACTGAACATATTGAGTAAAACTGCAACGTAGTATATTGGCATAATACTCACTTACATGGTCACCCAAACGAAGTTTAAATATATAACGAATCACTTTGTTAAAAGCCGTTTTTAACCTATTCATGTTTAAAACACTAGTGCAGGAGTATACTTCAATTCCATAAATCAACAAAGGTACGCACAAAGACAAGGCGACCCAACGTCTGATTGGCAAAGGCAAGTAAAAAGCAACATTATAAAGTCTTCTTAACGTCCAAGATAGGCGAGAGATAACTAAATTTATGTGATTATTAAATGTTAACTTGTCATCTAAAATAATACCAAGCGCTTTGTACTGAGGCACAATTTCCAAAAGTTCATGGTTAAGCACAATATTTAAAGGAATCGTATTTTTGGAGAAAATCATAACTTTGCATTTCGTAGGGCTTAATTGCAAAAAATTACGTTGTGACCAGGCAGCTAAGTGATCAAGCTCACAATTTATTCGTTCCACAGATTCGTGCAAAGTTAATGAATCAAATGCTGTTAGTAGCTGAATATCATCAGCATAAGTATACGCCTTAAAGAAAGATAATTCATGAAAAATATCGTTAACATACAAAAGAAATAATACGGGACCCAAGATGGAACCCTGAGGTACCCCTCGATTTGTTGAAAGCATACGAGAGACCCTTTGTTCAACTTGAACAAACTGACAACGTTCAGTCAGAAAAGAAAAAATGAGTTTACATGCACTGGAGCTAAAACCAAAGAAACGGGAGAGTTTAGTTATCAAAAGTTTATGACTGATCGAGTCAAATGCCTTACAGTAGTCTAAAAATATTAATACACTAACTTTTTTCTTATCCAGATTTTCCCTAATGGACTCCGTGATATCTAAGATAACACCAGTTGTGCTATATCCATTTCTAAATCCTGACTGGTACGAGTGAATCATATTGCCCCTATTCAGATGCGACATCATTTGATCTTTTATAATAATTTCTAATGTCTTAGCACAGACCGACAATATGCTAATAGGGCGGAAATCGGAACAATTTCGAGGTGTCTTAAACTTTGGAATCGGTACTATTCTACCAACTTTCCATATCTTAGGAATAACTGAAGTTGTCAAAACTTTGTTAATTATAAACGTTAAATGACGTAGTATGGCTGGAGCAATAAATTTTAAAAAACGAATATGTATACCATCAGCACCAACAGCCTCAGATTTAATACTGAAAAGTGCATATAAGACATCGTTCTCATTAACATTCGAAAAACTAAATCCTTCCGAACTTACTGTATAATCTGTGTCATCATCAGTAATGTCAGTCATGCAAGAAAATTGATTAAATTCATCTAAGGAAAAAGGAAACCTTGGATATCCGTCTGACCTAAGAAAACCCACAGTTTTTATTTTACGCCACATTTGCCGCTGGTTACATCCTGAAAAAATTCTCATACAGTAATTCCTACGATGTCTCCTTATTACAGCTTTTAACTTATTCCTAGCTCTACGGTAACTAGCAAAATTAGCGTCGGATCTATTCCGCCTATAAGTACGGTACGCTAAATCCCTAACACGCTTAGCATAATATATGTCATTATTATTCATCCACTGGTTATCTTCTCTATTTCTTACAACTCTACGCAGTGGAACATTGTCTTCAAGCAAACGGTGTAAAATCAAGTTAAAGCTTCCAACACTTTCATCTACTGTCGAACTATCGTAGACTCCAGAGAAATCCATGGATTCAAGCTGAGAAACGCAATGATCAAAATTTAGTTGTTTATAATCTCTATAGAAAAAGGAGTTTGTGTTATAGTTTGGGAAAACATTATATGAAATAAACATCGCAGCATGATATGAGTTAAGAGCAGGAATCTGAAATTGGCTTTTACTAGTAACTTGATCAATATCAGAAACAAGGTAAAAATCTATTAGTGATGTAGACCGTTGATGCGGAGAGTAATGTGTAGGCAAGGAGTTATGCACCACATGTAAAGATAAACGTTCACAAATTTCGCGAACAGCAAAACTGCTAGTAAAAAGATTGATATTAAAATCCCCCATGACTATTATATTACTATAGATTGACGAAAAATTGCCCAGTACATGTTCACATCTGGAGAATTGACCATTTGGGAGGTAAATAGCACCAATTAAAACTGATAAATTGTTATCTAAAATAACTTCCACAAAGAGAGATTCGACATTAATGTCATATTGATTATCAAAAACAGACCCAGTTTTTATATTATCTCTTATATAAAGGCAAACACCTCCACCCCTGCAACCTTTCCTATCTTTTCTAAAAAGATTAAATCCTGAAATTGAAACAGCGGAATCATAGATAAAATCTTTATACCATGTTTCTGTTACGCCAAACGCATCCACCGAACAAGTTTCCATCAGATATCGAACTTCATCAAATTTTGTATTATTTTCCCGTGGCACTAGACTCTGCGCATTAAAATGCAAAACGTTGAAATTGCCAGTGCAAACAACAGCGTTAATAATATTACCATCAGAGGCTATTTCACCTAAATTTTCATCTAAATTCATTAAGGATCCAAAGTAATAGGTGTGCGCAAAGAACAGTTGTGTACATCGACAGTAAAAATATTTTTACCTTTAGACAAAAGAAATAAACTAAAAATTTATTATGATTATACATATTAACAATTCAATTTTAGCATTGAGATCATATTGAAAAATTAAAAGAACTATGATATAAGAAATAATTTGGCATTGTGATGTAGCTAAATGTTTTGCTATGCAAAATAAACAATAAAATAACTCCAATGTAATTTACTCCATAACAATAAAAAAAAGAAAAAAAAAAACATGTAGCTACATACAAAATACCATTTATATATATATATAAAAAAAGGAGTTTACGTAAATGAAATAGCATAACTTATTTATGTATATCAATCGCCATTGTCACCTTCTTCATCAAGAATATCCACACATTGCTGAATATTAAGATTTTCCACTGAACCATCAGTTTTAAATACTTTAGCTTTTGGGAAGTCCATATTTATCAAGTAAAACTTTTGTATTTTTTTCTGCAAAACTAATTTTCGGCAAATGTACTGCAATTTTAAAGACGCTGGCGACAAGTTATCTCTTAAATATATACGGGATTCATAATCAACCTTATTTTTATCGAAACTGTTTTCCGCACCCTCTTTACCAACGGTATCTCCACCAACACTACTCCCCAACACATTTTTAAGTAAGAGAGGATCAGATTTATAATATTTTTTCATTATATTATCTCGTATGTAAACGGAATTAAATTTAACTAGAATACATTTACGACTTTTGATAATACAACAATGGTTAACATCGGAGACAGTAATATGAACACCAATTAACTGAGCTATTTTGATAACCTGCTCTTGAATGCTATCCATTTTATACGGTAGTCCAAAAATAAGGATATCAGATCGGTTTAAACGTCTTTCCAAAACATTGTTCTTGGCTATCAATGCTTTTATATTTTGATTTGTTGCTTTGTCTACTTCTTTTACAACTGAATAGCAATGGCTGACGTCTGACTTTATTTTGGTTAGTTCACCATTTACTTCAATACGAAAATTTTTGAGTAGGCCATCCACTTTTTCTTCTATTTTGAAAAAGCCATCAGTTATTCGGTTCTCAATATCAGATTTATTTTTATCCATTTTGTTTTCAATCGAATTTTTTATTTCATCCATATGTTTAAAAATATCAACGTTAAGGTTTTGCGGAGTAGGTGTATTTGAGCACGATTTGCATATAAACGCAGCATGTGTTTTGTTAAGAACGTCAAACATATTTGTTGAGACACCCGCGCATGTTGGATGATAATAAAAACCGCATATACCGCATCCAACTTTATTTTGAGTTTTTGTAACATTATTTGCACAACCTGGACACTGCAGCGGAACAGTTTTAGACGGCATCTTAGCTTTCTTAATTTTATATATGATATTGAACAAACAAAAAAAAAAAGAAAAGTTGTTTATTTGTATTTTTATTCTTTCTGTTATAAGTGATGTTCAGTAACTGTGTTATCTTTGTAAACGCTTTTCTTGATAATGTTAATTTTGTATGGGATAATTTCACATGTTTAACTGTATTTTTTGTTCTTTCTGTTTTTTCATGATATAGACACTATTCAGCAACTTTATAGTTTTTGTAAATGTTTTTCTTTTCAATGTTAATTTTGTAAACGTATGTGACAGCAACTGTTTTGCTTCTTAAAATGCTATTTTTGTTTTTTCTTTTATGCTTTTCCAGTTCCTTTTTATTAATGTACTTTCAGTTTTCTTTTCTTATAAATTTGCACTACAAAAATTAATTAAAAATAGTAATTTTAATTTTTCTCTACGACCGCCATTATTTTATTCGCTTTGCATGGCAGTGTTGCCAATCGAAAATTCGATCGAATTCGATCGATGTTGAATCTTTGAATAATATTTTTTTAAATAATTTTCAAGCAAGTACAATACATCATTTTGATTTTAATGACTTCACACCTGAATTTGAATCTTTTTCGTTTCGTATTGTTACGGAAGATGAGTTGGTATCTTCTATAAAAAATATTAAATCTAATGCTCTTGGTCATGATGCGATTTCAGTAAAATTTATAAAGCTTATTTATCCTCTTATTGCAAGTTTATTGATGCACTTAGTAAATACAATATTTACTACTTCTAAGTTTCCAACGTTTTGGAAGCTGGCAAGAGAAGTGCCTATTCCAAAAAGTGGTTCATATGATATCCACAATTTAAGGCCTATAAGTATATTGCCGTCCTTATCTAAAATTGTTGAGAATTTAATTAAGTACCAAATTGTTTCATACGTTCATCAATCTCGATTATTGCATCCCAGCCAGTACGCTTTTCGTAAGAATCATAATACTACATCATTATTAATTGCTTTAACTGATTCAATTAGATCAAATCTTAATAACCATAAACCTTGTATTTTAGTATCTTTAGATCTTAGTAAAGCTTTTGATTGTATTGATCATTATCTTTTGTTATCAAAATTAAAAAACAAATATAAATTCTCGTTGTCAGCTTGTAAGCTTATTTTTTCTTATCTCTGTGATAGATCACAATTTACTTCATTAAATGGTACGACTTCTAGCATCGGTGCTGTGACTTCAGGCGTACCACAAGGCTCTATTTTGGGACCTTTGCTTTTTATACTCTTTATCAATGAATGTAATGAAATAATGTGCAATGATTTTTGCCAGCCCTTTGTTTTTGCCGATGATGTGCAATTACTTTTTCATTATAACAAAAAATTTTCTTGTTCATTCGAAGAATCTATAAATAGACACTTTGGAATGATTTCAAACTGGATGATGACTCATAATCTATCTATAAACCCAGCAAAAACTAAAGCAATTCAATTTGCATTGCGTCGTCAAGTAGTTCAAAGTCCTGTTGTTTATATATTGGGTGAGGTCATTCAGTTTGTTGATCATTTAAAATGTCTAGGTGTTTATTTAGATCAGTATCTGTGTTTTGAGCGACATGTTAGCCACATTTCTAGCAAAGTTTTCTTGATATTAAGAAGATTATATTCTCTTGCTTCTTATATGCCTGTACATATTAAAAGATGTGTAGCATACGCTTTGTTGATGTCTAATATTAACTACTGTTTGGAAGTTATTTCTGGGTCATCTATTGGTACTATGAATAGATTAAAGAGAATATTTAATCGAATTTTGAGATTCGTTTTTAGTCTAAGGATACGTGATCATGTTAACACTAAGCGCGGTTGACTTCATTGGTTGGTTCTTTTGCGTACTCTATTGTGTTTTTTCAAAACTCTTAAGTATGGTGTTCCTATTGATTTGTATAATAGGTTTAATTTTATACACTCTTTACGTAACTTACAGATCGATATACCTCTAATTCGTTATGAGTTTTTTTCACAGTCTTTTCTTATCAGAGTTGCGAGAGTATGGAATAACTTGCCTTTTGAGCTAAGTTGTTTTTCTGATACCGTTTCTGTTTTCAAGAAAAAAATGTTAATGTACTTCAACCTCTAGTAGGGACATTTAACTCTGTGTTTTTGTATTTGAACACCTTTTCTTTAAATAAATTAAGATGATGTTGTTTGGTGGGGAACCTCATGTAAATTACAATTATAAAGTTTTGTTTATTAAAGATCTTTATTTTTTATTTTTCCTGTTATCTGCATTGAATATATTATGTACTTAATAATACTTTGTATTGGCCGCGAGGCTTTGTGTATTATTTAATCAAATAAAATAAAATAAAATAAAAATAATCACAGAGTTTTTTTTGGGAATTTTATTTAAGCAGAGGTATTAACAGTTTTTTTTATTAACATGGGTTAAGGTCTTAATAATTTATCTGTGTTGGAACAAACGGCGCAATCAATATTTGCGGCGCAAGAAAGTCGCATTTGTCCGTTTATGTATTTAATTTTATACTGTTGTCATACCTTCCGGTGAAGACCGTCGCCATTGGCTGTTTATTTGGTACGTTTGCTGAGCACTTTCGATGTGAGAACATCATTTTCAAGCCGCGTTTTGATTAGTACGGACAAGGTACTTTAATTTATTCTTTGTAAACTTGAGCAGGCCTGATTGATCCGAACATCAGCGAATCGGTTATTTATCTAAGCAGAATCGCTTTACGGCTGAAAGCAACACTTTGCAGCAAGTAGATGTACTGACTTTCAAGCGCTCTTTTAGTTATAATTTGCCTAAACTAAATATAGTCAAAGTTTTTCAGATAATTCAAATAAGAATTAATTTTATATAAACCAGTTTGTTAAAGACCATAAAACATTTATTTATTAGGTAAATGCGGGAACTCTTTTTGAAATTTTACACGATGGTGTTTTGCATGAAACTAGTTTCATGAAATTTTTGTTTGTAGGCCAGAGGTTCGGTGACGCCAGCGGGGTAGACAAAATGGCATGGCTTTAATTTTGGGGGGATATTTTTACACTTGCTTTGTGTACTTTACTGCATTTGTTTTGTTGTTTGTGAATGATGGTTTTCACACAAGACTTGGAAGCTGCATCATCACTCCTAGAAGCTGAAGATTTTAATTAATATTTTATTCATAAGAAGAAGATGAAGAAGATTTCAATTAATATTTTATTCATATTTGACAAAAAGTTCGTTTTTAATTTTTTCCCTGTAAAAGACATATAAATATCAACTCAAATTAACTTTAAACTTAATTTCCCTTGATAAAATATTATAAGAAAATTGAATTCAGTCATAATAAAATTTATTATTCATGTATTCATCTTTACGCGTCGATGGAAAACTAAACAGAACCTGTGTTTTCATAAGTGTGTATGTGTTAGTTTTGTTCTGCTTGTGCGCGGTTGAAGCTGGTTGAAAAATTGAGCCAACCAAAAACCACTCTCTTCACCGAAAAAGCCTAAAAACTGAAATTTTATGCCAGCACAATTAGTCCAGATTTACACTATGCAATTTTTTGAGGCATTTTTTTCTCAATTCCTTATTTAAGTTGCAGCGATATGCGTTATTTAAAAATAAACACAAGCAAAAATAATATGCCCTCAAAATCCCAATAATACCATATTGCTTACACCTCCTGCTTCACCAACAAGCGAAAATTTCATGCAAGTTTCATGAAAAATTGCCTAGTCTAAATGCGGTATTAGTCTAGTGTGAAAATCCCCTATTATTTGAAATAACACAAACAACTACAGTAACGAATATCAAATTAAAAGCGAAACGTACAAATTCAAATGCCATGAAAAACTTCATAGTATAGGGACGCTATGAAACTTGCCAAAAGTAAAAAGAGAATTGAAAAAAAAAGACATGAAATAATCGCATGTGTAAATTTAGACTTACTCTGGCAACTGAGAATAAAAAATTTCATATAAAAAGTAATTGATGAATTATCAGGTAACACTAATACATAATTCGTTATAAAGCATTCGTTCGCTTTTTCAGTTAAATATCAAAAGTTTTTGAGTAAAATTGAAACATGCAATATTAAAAAACAAACTAGCTTCTGTTCAGATGTTGTCAAAATTATAAAGGTATATCCTCTGTATTATATATGAAAAAATTTCTTTATAGCATCAGGATGTAAACATGTGTTTATTCCAGTCGCCTATTTTATTTTTTAATATCTCGAAAACCTTGCTCTATAATCGTTTCTATGCCACTAAGAACGTATGTATGAAATTTCATAACCGTTTTAGAAGTTGGATCGTAAAATCATTACGCTTAAAATTTCACACTGTTTGATTATTATATGTATGTATGTCGAGCCTTTGCTGTAAGAGGACCATACCTAATAATATCCTTGTTCGATAACCAATTTACCAACGACAAACTATTATTCCGAAGAATAAATTAAACAATTCAAATAAAATAAAAATACATAACAATCAGTAAAAGAAGTAAAATAACAAGAGAAAATATTTTAAGTTCTGCAAAGGATCAGTTTTTAAAAACAAAACATTGTCTGAATTTAAGTATTCATTTCCGTGGTTGTTCTAAATAAAAACATTATGCCAAGACAAAAAGATTTTGATACAAATCGGCAAATACACAACGATATGGAGGAGCAAAGTATTGTTTAGTTGGAAACGATATTGAGACGACAAGAGGAAAAAAGTACAACAACAGCAACAACAATTAGAACAACTACAAATACAACATCAACAACTAGAACAGCAACAATTTCAACTACGGCAACTGCAAATCCAACAGTTTCAAGGACAAAATCAACCACTGGGCTTAAAAATTAATGACCAACAACATTAACTAATGAAGCAAAAAGATGTCGGCAGTTCAGGCCGACACTCGCTTTAGGTCTTTGCATTGGTATAACAACAACAATCAGCAGTTAATGGATATTGATCGGAAGATTAAAAGCAGTTAGAAGATATTAGCAACATTACTTGGAACAAGCTGAAGACGAAAATTTTCCATGTGTTTCAACCCAGAATTATGTATGGAGAAGTTTTTAATAGCTACAGAGCAGTCAAGATTGGTAATTTAGACGAATTATTTAAAATATCTTTAACATTTGACACCATTAAACTCAATGTGTATTGTCCTAAATGTGTAATAACTGGTTGTTACAGAGTATTAGGAAAAGAGGATTTTTTTTCGTGTTTTTACTGAGCGACTAGGACACAAAAATCTGTTTGGCGACGAGCGCCTAGTATCTCTATATTTATCTTATTTATTTTTTTATTTATATAGACAAGGTCCGCCAAGTAGGGTTTTCCAAAAACTGAAGTTCTTGTTAAACTTTTTCCTTTATTTTACTTTAAAAAAAACTACAGCTTAAAATTAAAAACTAAAGTAAATTTTGCCAATTTTTACTACTCTTACTCTAAAAAACAATAAAAGCAGTAACAAATTTAGGAGAAATAAATTTCTTTTTTACTATAAACTTAATACATTTCGCTGGAAAATTTCTTCGCAAAAATGAAATTTTCTCTTTATTCAAAATTGTTTGGGAATTTTTATAATATTATTTATTATATTATGCTAATATTTTTTTTTTTGTATTGGCTTCTGAAATAACTCTCATGTTGTTTTTGAAGTTTTTATACATAATAGAAATGTTTTTAGCTTTTCTAAAAATTGGATAAAGGTTTCCTGATGAGCTGGCTTGAGCAACCAGCGAAATACGTATCGATACTTGCTTTTCCAACCAACGAATAAATTGTCTTTTTATTTAAAATGTTAAATGGGATATTAGCATAATATAATAAATAATGAAATTTTCTCATTTTACACGTTTTTGGAATTTTTTTTTTTTTTTTTTTATTCAAAGTACAAACAGAGCCAATTCGACAGTTTTAATTACAACGTGTTTTTTTATTTAAAATAAAATAAGTAGAAAGCTATAACAAGTATCAGAGATGGTAAAGTCGATACCAACAACTTAAAAAAATTTCAATTTTTTATTAGTTCATGTATTTCTTTTTTTTAAATGTTAACAGTTGCACGTTTGACTTTAAAATTAAAAGACTAATCCAAGTATTGAGTGTTATGTGAGAAAAATACGAAAGAGTCAAAGACTATAGACAAAAATAGTTTTAAAAGAAATCGTGAGAAAGTAGGTTGAAATTAGCGTGTAAACGCCATTAACGATATTTGCCACAATAAATCTAGGAGACATGTGTACTTCTCATTATTGATATTTTCTACTAAAGTCGTGTGCTGGCACATCTAATTTTTGACGTTATGGTCGAAATTGCAACGATCAATAACCATAACCGAGAGGGCATTTAAAAAATTTCCATAAGTATATCAGACAAATTTTGAGGCGATCTTAATCTAGCTTAGGCCAGAATATCCTCAAGTATTGCATTCGTCCAACATAAGTAGGTTGATAGTGGAATTCCAAAAAAACTCTTCGACTTAAAGCCCTTTAAAACTATGTGATCTTGAAAAGAAAAAAACTTCAACCATTAGGTAAAAATGATAATAATTAAAAGACAAGTTCTGCGCAAACACTGAATTGATGTACAATTTATCCTTAACACCTAAACAATTGGAAAAGTAAAAAACTTAAAGCTCAATTGATAAACAACAAATTTGGAAAAAACGTAAAACACAGATGACATTGTAAAATCCGTTGCCTTTTCTGAGTTTTTCTGTGCTGATGCTATAATGGGTCGTTAAATTTAACTTAATCTTTTAAAAGCAAATATGAAAAATTCACTTGTAAAATAGGGCTTTTGATAACGATATTAAACACACAAGAGTGGTGAATTTTAATGTTTCTAAACAGTTGCAGATGTGACTAAAAAAATAAAACATTTGGCACTAAGTATTAATCTAGTGAATTTTCAATGTGCTGGAAGTTAGCTAACGTGATACCAATTCCCAAAAATGGGAAAGGCTAGCAACCTTGAAAACTACCGCCTAATAGACACTTACTTTACGCTCTCTGAGGTGATGAAAAGTATGATACATTTTCATCTTTTGAAGTATCTGGAGTCCAGCAATTCACTATCCGAACGCCAGCGCTCTCTACAGCGGACTTCTTAGTTTTCCTTTCGGAATGTTAGGTGATGGCTTTAGATATCCCCTTTCTAATTATAACACCTAAAGCCGGTCAAAAATGGACTTTCCTGTCGCTTTCAATGTAGAAAAATTTAAATCGAATTCGCATTCTTTCATAACTTAATTTCCTAGTTCTGGAACAAAAATTTTTGAGTAGAGGTCATCCCCCGAGTAGTGGTCCAAGAAACAAACAAAAAATAGTTTTATTTCAAGAATAGAATAAACTTCATGCGGATATTATCCAAATTTATAGTGTAGTTCCAAATGTATACAGTCTGTAACATATTTTAAAATAGACCTAACAAAAAATTACATTTTTTACAATGCGAAATAGGCTATTAATTTATTCTTTCAACAATAGCTTTTAAAGTCTATGGTTGACTGTATTTACAAATGTTTGTGATGAAGTTTGTTTACGTTTATTAATTTGATTTTGGTCAAGAAAAATTGGGAACTATTTTTGAGTTTAAGTTTTATTTTTTAAATAAACATAATTTTAACAATATGACATTTAAAATGCAGTTAAATAAATAAATCCTAATTACATTTACACAAAAAAGTCGTATCAATAATTCGGAGATACAACTCAAAAGCAGTTGCAAATTTGAAAAATAGACAGTTAATAAAGAAACATACCAAGTAAATATCTTGAATTCATTTTCATAATTATACATGTTGAATTATTAAAAATAATTAAAATCTTTTAACAGTAAAATATTTTTTTTGTTATTGGCTACAACAATTAATTTAGCTTCAGTCTCAGTCTTGTAAATTTTCATAGTTTTCCTTGCCTGTCCAACATTCTATTTTGTTTGTTCCCTAGCGCAACATATTGTAACTTTTGTTTTCACAATTTCTGATAATAATCAATTTAAACTAAAAAAATATGCATGAGACTGTGCGCTTTTTTTCTTTTTCTTTCAGGTGTTTGATGAAATCTCCCTGTACGTTAACACTAAACAATAAAAGCTATTTAAATGTTTTAGTCAAGCTTTAGTTTATAAAATTTTTATTTCTAATACAATTTAGAAAGCAAAATTTTGAAAAAATTGTTTTTATGTTTACAAATCTCTTGACAAAGTTTTTTTATATTATTGAAGCTCTAAACACATAGACGACAACCGACTTCACAACTTCACGGCTTCAAATGCTGCTTTGAAGTCAGCTTCATAATTATTTTGAAGACAGCAACAACATAATAATCAGCTAATGTGTCCATACTATTCCTCTGCAAAACTTTACAAACGTATTAAAAATAACACCAGAAAATCAAACAAATAGGTACTTTGCCATTATCTTAAAACAAAAAATGAAATAAAAATTAACTCAAACGAAAAACACAATACTATGAAATACTACTATGAAACTGTGAAGTCGTAAAAATAATCGTTTTCATTTAAACACATGTATTTTATTTTTGACAGTTTGCTGTCTGCTGTCGTCTATGTGTTTAGAGCTTGAATGTGTAACTTCAAATTTTGTTGCATTATTTGAAGTGCAAATAAATGAATGTAGAAAATTTCCTTTTCGTTAATTATTTTACTTTTTCCCCTTATATATTCTAAAACAAAATTTGAGTATTTGCAAATAGTGCATTTTAGTTCTGCTAATTTTCAGTATGTTCAGTGCAACATGTAAACGTAAACATACCTCGTATGAGTGTTATTTAGGGAATGTTTCTAGTTTTATACCGAGTTCACATACGTTAATTTTTCTTTCAGCAATTCTGAATTTTATTGGTAAAAAATAGAAAAATAGTTCTGCACTCCTTTTTCTTCCATAAAATTCACAATTGCTGCAAGAAAAATTTACCTGTGTGAACTCACTATTAATAAAAAATACAATAAGCACAGAGCATCTAATTTGCTTACGCTTACAAGACGACGCAAATATACAGCATTTACGATTAAACCGGCTATTAATTTTACTAAACTAAATTTTTGTAATAGATTAAAGATAATTAATTTTTTTCGGGAAGTATAGCCACGTAACAGGACTAATGAACGTTCACCATTGAATAGATAAGGAAATTATATATTTAAAAACTTTTCTGGTATTTATTAAAAATAAGAAGCATTTTGGGTTGAAGATCTGTTTAAAACCAGTCAGTTTTCTGTCAAATTTTAGAAACAATAGTATGCGACTCACTTTAAATTATTAAGACTTTGATTTCATAAATAAATCGTAAGACTTGTATTTTTATTAAAATTTGCCAAGCTGCAAAAAACACATACACATGCACTCACACAACTCTAAACAACTAAAAGGAACCACAAAAATTTGCTAAAAATAATTTTGGCAATTCATTCACATGCTTGCAATAGAAACAAGAAAAGGGGTGGAATAATTCTTTAATCTTGCTCAATGCATTTATGTACCTTACGAATGGCTTTTTAAAGAAATATTTATTATTCTTACACAATGTACCCTATAAATGCATACAAAAGGAATCTTCCCATTTTAAAGAATCTACCTAAAGAAAATTGTATGCATGCACTTCGATTTGCTTAACAGCTTGAGAGCATACATCCTGTGTGTTTCCCACAAACGCATGTATTGTTAGTGAAATTTAAAAATAATTGAAATAAACATAATGTGTCAAAATTTCTTTTTTCTCTTTTGTGTTGTTAATATGACAACAAAAGAAAAATAAAAATTATGTGTAATGAATAGTTTCCATTTCATATAAAACATTAAGTGAAATCGATCTCAAATATCTTTTTTCAAATTGTTTGTGCAAAAGTTTCCTTACAACCCATAAGAAGATGTATAGGTATAGGTAGTAAAAGCTTCATGGAACGATAATATTCTTTAATTTATCACTTTTTATTTAAAATTTACTATTTTAAGAAATTTATTTGCTTACATATTCACGGTAGGCTACAAAACTGCTCATAAGATTTTAAACACATGAAATTTTTTGACATGAAATTCTTTTTTGATTGAATATACACATTGGCTATGAGAAAGGTACCTGACCAAGAATTGATCCTGAATAAAATTATTTTGTTAAACTTTATTCAGTTAAAAATAGCCTGATTCCTTTAAGGTTGCATTTTAGGCCTATCTTTCACTTAGCTTATAATTCTTACATGCCAACAACAATTAATATCCATGCATCAGCTGTCGTCGATGACAAATTCTCTCAGGAAACAGGAATATATATTTTTAAAACGATTACCAATGTCATTCTTATTGAATAGCAATATTATAGTTAATACCTTACGGCTCCTATTAAAATTAATACCTTTTCCACGCCTTAAAGTAAAATATCATATAAATGCATATTCAAAATTGACTTGGATCGTTTTTTGCAAACCTTGCTCTTAGCCTGTAAACTGAAATTTTGTTAGTATTACAGGACATTGTATCAACTACGCTAAACAAAGGATTTTCATAATTGCAAGCAATACAATTTAATTAGCCCGAAACAAATTATATATAAGTGACCACACTCGATTAAATAAGAAGATAAATGCAGATTTTAGCAGTTATCATGATAAATAATTTGTTTAAACTAACAAATGTTAATTGTAAAATTAAACACCTGAGAAATTTCTCTTAGTTCGACGTATACATATTTAAGATAAAAAAGAAAGTGAGAAAAACAGTTTTGTCTTTAAATACGGACACTAATTTTCTTTTTATTTACCATACAAAGAAGAGAACTATCGCTTCTTCGATCTAAAAAGATTGCCACCCGGTGAACGTTGCACCTTCCATCTTTGTATTTATTTTAGGACAAAATTGGTCAAATCACTCTCAAGGTACGATTAAATCTAAAATTGTATATAAAAATTTAAAGTCTTTATTAAATGACAGAAGTTAGTGGAGAAAGAATTTTTATATTTTTAATAGTTTTATTCTAGACTTTTGTCAAATTAAATTAATAATTAAATAGCTAAAGTGCTAAAGTGCTAAACTAATGCGAAAAGCAAACTAGGAATTAATTTTTAGGAAACTTCCCCACCATAACTCACAAATTTTTTAAAGTGTGTCAAACTGTAATAAGGAAAGTTTATTTCGAATTAAAATACTTTTTAAGTAACATAATCAGCATACCGTATTGTTTAATATATCATCAATTTCATTAAATTTAATTAAAAATATTTCAAAATATATTTTTCTGAACTAAGCCTCAAAAATACATAACTGCATTTACCGGAAATTGAGTTTATTCATAAAAATGCAACTCTTGTTCGCAATCTTTTACAATTCGAATACAAACAACTACCAGCTGACATACAACCATCTGATTGCGAGTTATAAAAAACAACAATTGGGGATGAGCTAACAGCTGTAATTTGTTGTTTTTTCATTAATGTTAGTAGCATTGTTGTTGGCAGCATATGACCACTAGTAAAATTTTATTGGCGGTGATTGGTTTTTTTATCTTCCTTATTGAAACATATGGAATTTATATTGGCTTTTAAGAACTACCATTGAAAGCAATTTGTATTACTTAAATAATCGAGGGTAATTGCGAGTTAATGAGCGTGTCAAAAAGATTTGTTTGCATTATAAAAAAGTTTTATAACTAGTGTTCAGAATTCATTTTATCACTTTGGTTTCAGTTTTTTGTAATTGTTAGTTTGTTGTTATCTTTGTTGTTGTTGGGTTTGTTGGGGGTTTTGTTATTGCTATAATTTTTGTAATAGATTGAATTGTCAGTTGTTGTCAGAATTGTAGTAAACAGTAGTGTACTACCTTTTATTTAACAACAACAAAGTATAAAACCACTGTACATGACTTGGAACACCAACAAAATTTTTCTTGCTCTTCTTCTTTCTAACGAGGGCTTTCCCATGTGTCGGTGTGTGTAAAGCGAAAAACGTTCCATATAAGAATTTTTGGATAAAATTTTTAATTTTTTTTGCGGTACGTAAACCTAGGGTATTATGGCTGCTTAATCACTCATCTACATAATTAAGATTTTATTTCTTAAAAAAGAAAAACGCCAACACACAATACAACCAAGTGCAAATAAGTTAAGCAAAGAAAAACTATTAGAAACTAAAGAATTTATACGAAAAGGTGAGGTAAATGCCAGATATCCTGCATTTAGAAAACCCGATTGTTGTAATAAAAATATAATTTTAATATAACCTGATGAATTAAAAGAATAAGATTTGTAAAGTAGTGAAAAAAAGATTGTAAAGAAAAATCGAGTAAATGGATGTGTCAAAAAGAAATACGATAAAGAACAAAACATTCTAAATAAAATATGAAGGAATTTTAAACTACCAGCAGATTTGTGAAAACTTAAGCAATTTTGCCATATAAAAAAATTAAGTCAGCGATAAGAAATGTAAGTTTGTTATACTATTTATTCGCAAAAAATATGTGTACATACGTTTCCAAATCCATTTATGTAAAAAAACTTGTTATTTCTTTACAAAATATATTTTCCACTTATAATATAAAAAGTCTTGCGCCTTTTATGGTCTGGTTTTAAGTACAACGTTGAAATATTTTTTTACTTTTTCCGAAGTTTTACTTTGTTGTGGAACATCACGTTTAAATATTTAAATTATTTGCATAGACAGCTAATTTTAATTATTAGGATAATGAAATGAAAGCATGCTAATCACACCCACAAAAAAGTAAAAAACCTAGTTTTAAAGAAAAAAATAAAACGTAATAACATGGCGGCGACTCATTTGTTCATAGATATGGAACACATTTGTATTATAAGCGGTATTAATATCCTTGAAATGTTTTGAACTTGAAAACATATATGTGTGTGTGTGTACATTAGTATATGTGCATGTACATAAGTAAGTATGTATATATTTGTGTATGTATATGTAGGAGTATCAATCAAATAATTATTAAAAGCTTTCAACGATTTCTTTCAGGAGGTGCTTAAACTTTTCTATCTATTTAAATCGTGTCTTGTTTTTGCAACTCCTGCAGTCAACAGTTTTTTTTTCTAAGAGAATGACCATCTGGTTGATTCAGTTATTGCCGAGTTCACAATTTTTGGCCTACTGTATCTCGCATCGTTCCGAAGCACAGACTCAACTACAGTGTACGCATCTTCTTTCTTCAGTTAATGATGCCGATGTTTAGTCCTGTTTTAGTTTCTAGAGTTATTATTTCTTATCCTTAAACTAGATACCTCTTCTTTACATAACCTTCCTCATTCTATCCTACAAGATCCTCTGGTCCATGCATTTTTGCTATTTTTAATTTATAAATAAACTAAACAGGGGCTAAATTACGGCATTCGGAACAAATCTAGTTTACGGGCACCGCTCCAAAATAAAAAAAAATGCCTACGGGGTGTAAAATGCAATTTTAAGCAAAAAATTTAAAGTGAAAAAATTGGCGGCAACCCTTAGTTTCGGAGTTACGGACCTCGGAAGTTTTTGTACCTTATAGGGCATATATCGAGCATTCGATGGTAAAATGGGACAATATGGGTATCATTTGAAAGGGAATTCAAGGGCCTTTTCAATTAATAGGGCGCAAAGATATTCTCCTCTTTGGTATAACCAACAGCGGCTTCGCTTTCTAAAGGTTTCCTGCGTTTGAAATATATTAATATCATGGCGAAACACCATAGCATTCGAAAAATAATTCTAATCACCTTTCCAATGCCACCCATATTCGCTCATTCCACGATAAAATACTCGTTTTAGACCACATTATTCATAAAAACTTTCGAGGTTCATAACTAGGAAACAAAGGGTTTCCCTAGATATTACCTGTTGTCATTTTTGACTTAAAATTACATTTTACACCTTTATAAACTTTTTTAAAGAAGTATTCCGAATAACTTAATTTGTAAAAAAAAAAAAAATATTGTTTCTTACCAGATTTTTTAATTTATTTTTCTTTTAATTTTTCCTGCTTCAATAAATAAATATTGTCCCATTCCGCCATCGACTACTCGATATATGCCCTATTAGATACAAAAACTTCGGAGGGCCGTAACTCCGAAACTAAGGGTTGCCGCCAAATTTTTCACTTTACATTTTTTGCTTCAAATTGCATTTTGCACCCTATAGGTAACTTATTTTTTATTTTGGAGTGGTGCCCGTAAACTAGATTTAAGCCCGGCATTGGATATCGAACTAAATTTCCATTTAAATTCTATTGAAATTTCGATCGATATCGAATGCCGTAATTTGGCCCAAAATCTTTTTATTGAGGTTCGCGAACACGAGGGCCCATAAGATTGGCTTCTGTCAACTTTCGCAGCAACTAACTGCCACTTTTTCAACGAATAAATTTATCAAAAATTATGATTACGCTTATTGTTTTAGAATAAGTTTAATTCTATTAATAACAATTTGAAATTTGAAATAAATGTACAGTGTTTTTAAGTAAAATTTGAATAAAAGTATTTGATTTAG
The DNA here is from genome assembly GCA_937654795.1 of Cistogaster globosa. Classification (NCBI taxonomy): domain Eukaryota; kingdom Metazoa; phylum Arthropoda; class Insecta; order Diptera; family Tachinidae; genus Cistogaster; species Cistogaster globosa. Next base: position 120,308,308 of record OW569403.1, read on the forward strand.
GGTTTTTGGCACACATTTGGATCGGAATTGTTTTAACACTAACCATTTCGATCGATTTTGTTTTACCTTCTTCAGATTCCGATCGTTTAAGTTTATTCCTAAAAAATGTTGAATCTCCACTCTTTAATTTAAATGTGGCAAAGTTGCGCACGCCAAAGTAAAAAACAAGGCTAATCTCAGTAAGGACACATAATAAAAGTAAATAAAAAAAAAAAAAACGCAAATAACAAAACTCCAAGAAAACTAAATTACGCTTTGATATTTTAAGGTGGTTTCATTCCGAAAAAAATTTCGTTTTCTGGAGAACGAATTTGCGAAATTAAAAATACTTTCGATCGAAATTGAGTTCTATTTGCTTGATATTTTGCCCAGATTGCTCAAGGTCGTTTTTTGAATTTTCTTTTCTGTGCGTAAAACATTCACTTTTTCAAATCTATTAACAATTTTCCAACAGATTTAATTCATCTACTGCGTTGCCACAAATTTTTCCGAAAGATATGGAGTTTCCCCTATTTATTATAAATAAAGTTTCTTTTTTAAGTACTGAATCGATTTAATAGATCGCTAAAGCCAGACACGATGGAAGAAATAACAAACTCGGTTGAAAATTTGAAAAGAAAAAGGGTGTGGGAGTTTTTTCTTTGCTTTTTTATAAACGAAATATGGATTATTGACACTTTCAACAGTGAGAAAAATGAGTGATTGAATAAATTCAGACTGGGGTGTGATTAATGTACAAAATTAAGAAATTGATTGGATAATTTAAAATTACTGTATAGGATTTTTTCAGAATTTTGGACATTTAATATAACTTCGATCAGGGGGTCAGCTAAAAGATAAACTAAATACCCCAGGGTTTCTTAAGTTGCCTTAAGAGATTTTTTAATCTCAGCTCAAAGACGTTTCATAGAAAAAATATTCAAATAGCAAATGATTGAGACAGTGTAATTTTCAACCGAGTAAAATTTTCTACCTAAATATCTATCTTCTTCTTCTACATATGTATGTACATATATAATGCACTAAATGTGTTTGTATGTACGATTGTGTGTTGTCGGAATGCTATAGCTTCCTAAACTAATGGATCAATCCTTCGGGAATTTTCAATGTAAATATCATCGTGTTACTTGGTAACTGCAACTGCACCTTAACATTTTGTTCAAATAACTCTCTTATTAATATGAATAAAACTGGCTGGATTGGAATGGTGAGCGTGGTACATCCATTGAATTATCAATAATGATTACAGTGTAATTAGAGTACTGCAATAAAATAGGTAAAGTCCTGAAATATTGCTCAGGATACTCAGATATTGATTTTTATTTCGGGAGAAACAGACTCGTGAACAATTATTATCGTGTAGACAAAGAATAGTCAAATAAAAAGCTGGCTAAATTGAAAGAGCGGATGTGAGTCGATTACTCCTATTGGATAGCGAGGCTCACCAGAAATAAATAGCAAGATATAAACATATAAGTAACACAGTCAAGTATACCTCTAAGAGTTTAACGGGAGACTGAGAGCTTTTTTCGCCACAGTGCCTATGAGAGTTTAAGTTCCGCAATAATTTTTAATTTGTAGGCTTCTGTTCCATGCTCGTGTAAAGTATTTCCTAGATCTAAATAAAATCGGGAGAAGAACTAAGTCTTATGTTAAAACATACACACAATTAGTTAAATATTTTTTATTTAAATCAAATCAAATAAAAAATCAAAATCAACTGATCTGATATTTTCAAACAGGTCACGACATTAACACGCGAAGCGTGTATCAATCCAGAACTGAGAAAATAGTTTTATATGACCTTTGATGTGTGATTAAGCAATCGAATTTGTTGTTTTTACAATATTTGTAAATTTAAATAGAAATTTATTTGTTAAATTACGAAATTTATGGTTGTAAAAAACTTTTGAGAATAAAATATTTAAATTTGCAACAATTTCTCCTGTTGACAACAGAGCACTTTTCAACTAAAAAGTCAAACGTGTTTGCTCTAAATTTTTATTTGCTTTGTCGAATTGTCATCAGTATGTTGATTTTTTCTGAATCAAATTATATATGAAATAGGGCATTCAAACATCTTCTTCGTATCGAACAAATAAAATTGTTCTTGTATAAATACCATTTTGTTTTCAATACAACTTTCTACATTTTAATAATTTAATTTTTACTTGTTTTTTGTTTTGCAAAAAAAAATATATAACTGTGTCTTGTGTTGTTTCTTTTTTTTTTTTTTGTTTTTTTTTTTTTTGTTTTTTTTTTTTTTGTTGTTGAATAGTGCTCTATTAAATTTTGGGTGGTTGTCTGACAAACGATTGAAATGCTTCGTGTTATACCGATTATAGGTGTTTAAACGAATTCGTTTACATGTTATTTGTTTTGGTTTCGTGGCTTTAAAATCAAAATTTTATTTTCAATTATCTTTTTCTAAATTTTATACTTTTTAATATTTGTTGTCTTGTCATAAGATTGAGTATCTCCCTGCCTCAAAACGTCATACTACATTTATTAGCTTTTGGATATTTAAAGTTAGTTGTTCTATGTTTATTGATTCTTAACGAATTTTAATTAAAATAAAATTTAATATTTGGTTTGAAGAAACAATACAAATATGACTCAACTACATGCAAACGTCGGAATTCATTGTTAATACTTTTTACACACGTGGAAAGTGTATACAGACAATATTGTGCATAACAAAAGCAGAAAACTAATTTATTTATACCTACTTTTACTTGGCTAGAGCACAGTAGCCTGAAACGATATATTTTAGAAATAAATTAACAATTTATAAACAACAACACTGATTGAAACTAAAATATTTATGGCGCTGGCAAAGGAGTTATAGAACTTTTCAGACCATTCGGGAGTTTTACGGAACATCACTGCTTTCAAATCGTAGAATTTTTATCGAATCTGAAAAAAAAATATAAAAAGACATGTATTCAGGTATACCAGGTATTCTACTTTAGGACATTTTTAAAACGCTTTTATAGTTGGATTGGTCAAAGTCTAAGTTTTCAGTTTTAAAAACTAAAAGTACATTATTGTAGTTACATTAATTTTTTAACAATACATCTCTCAAATAGTTTTACCCACTGTTGACACACTAGTTGAGTCGTTCTTTTAAATTGTCCATTACTTTGCGATTCATATCAGGTGAAATGCCTTTAACTTCACGTTTTTTCGCTTCTTTTAGGGTTCGTAAATAGCTCCCAGAAAAAAGAAATCACATGGTGTTAGATCCGATGAACGTTGTGGCCAACCAATATCCATTTTTAAGAAACTGATTCACGGCGAACGCACAGTGTTTACCCGACCATGCTATGGCGTACACTAAAACGGCGTGCGAGCACCTACTTAAAAGTGGTCCGCTCATTACTTTGCTCCATCACTCGTCTGTTTAATAATACAACTTAATCGGGGAATTATTTCTGCTGTACTCTGCAAAACACCTAAATGTATAATATTTCTCTGAATTGGTTGCATCTTTTGAAAAATTCTGAATTTTAATAATGAGATCTCATCATCATGTTGTACTATGTAATAAACATTTGGTCTTAGGATAGTAAAATACTTTTGAGAATAACAAAAGGCATATAGAGCTTTTCTGATACCTGTTTAGATCGCAGCTTTGAAGTCTTAGAACATATTGAGCCATTGTGCAAGCAAAGTTTTTTTTAATGAAAGAGAGACAGAGATTACTGGAATATTTTGACCAAAAATGTGTAAACATTTGGCATTTTTAAAGTGTGCGAATTCTGACCATAATGCGCCGATAGAAAGCGCGAAAAAAAAAATAAAGTTTAAGCGCTTTTAAGTCTAACATCCTTAACTCTCTAAATTGTAATTAAAATTGTAACTTAATGCTCTATCTGCAAACAAAATTAAAAAAAAACTAATAATGCAATAATACTTATGAATGCTTCTGCGGCTTTAACTGACTGACATGGCTTTCGTTGGACTTGTCATACTAAACGTTTTTAGTGAGTCGCATCGAACGAAACTGTTCAGCTCAGTGTTACAGACTTTACTTTTTTATATACGATACTTTCTTTTTGAAAGCAGGAGTCATATTAAGATTCTAATAAAAGCAAATAAAAATTGAAAAATTACTCAGGTCTATTTTTATATCAGAACTTCGAAGACTAGAGTTTGTGAAACGGGAATTCCCGGGAAATTTTTAGCTAAATTACCGGGAAAGGAAAAGTTTAAAATCATAACACATTTTAAAAAAATACACTGATTGTTTTTTAAATATTTTTGTATATAATAAGATTAATTAATTATATTATAATGAAATATATAAATAAATTTCAAAGTTAATTTCTTTAAGCTCCCCAGCCGAAGAAAAAAAATATTTTTATTATAACAGGAAAAACAAAGGGTTAAATTCCAGAAGTAGTAGCTTTTTAATTCAAAATAACGAAGTATTTTTAAACGAAAATATTCGAAGCTCCAAAGGCAATCGATTCCCACAACGGGCCACCGTAACAACAAAAGATTTCTCAAAGAGCACAAACCTTTTTCTAGATATTACAACTTGAGGATTCCTAATGGAATGGGAAAAAGTAAATTCAGTACGTAATTGAGATGGTAAACCAGTCTTCACATGTTCAGAAATGTATTCCTTTCTACGAATGCCATATACATGGCGAACTACCGAATTGGTAATTCGTTTTAATCTCATAACATTGCAAGACAGTGTACCAGAGAAAACTTCCAATCCGTAAAAAATATGCGGCATTGAAAGAGCGTAAGCTAACTTGAACTTAGTGGCAAGTGGCAGATACATTCCACAAGAGTAAAATCTCCTTAACATTCCAACAATTTTCCCATGTGAATGGTCTATATGATTTACAAACTCCCAAACACCTAAAGTGGTTCACAAATGCAATTCTAGACGTTCCTACTAAAATATTAAGATCATCATCCAGCGCACAAAACAGCATAGCTTTCGTCTTAGAAGTATTAATACTAAGACAATTCTCAGTCGTCCCACGATACTTTTCAGATAATAATTCATTACCGATTCCAACACACCATCATTGCCTCGATCCGCACTAAACAGAAATTTTATATCATTCGCAAACAAGAATGGCCTACACAGATCCATACTTATATGCGATGTAAGGTCATTTACATAAATAATAAAAAGCAGGGGTCCTAAAACCGAGCCCTGGGGCACACCAGAACTTAAGGGCATTATATCGGAGCAGCCACTATCCAATTGTACAAACTGGTACCTATTAGTCAAATAAGATTAAATTAACCTACAAGCAGATCTAGAAAAATTGAACAATATCCTTAATTTGTCAATAAGCTTGAAATAGCAAAGAGAGTTGAATGCCTTAGTCAAATCAAGCGATACTATAGCACTAATTTTAGAATCATTTACATTTCGTCGAATACTATCTGTCATACAGATTAATAACGAAGTTGTATTATGCCCACACCTAAAAGCAAATTGTGAAGAAAAAATTTTCTCACAAACAAAACAATACATTTGATCTCTTAAAAAATCTTCTAAAACTTTCGATAATGCAGGAAGTATAGAAATAGGTTGTAAATCATCCAAACTAGTAACAGATTTAGATTTGGGATTCGGAACAATGCGAACTATTTTCCAGGCAGATGGGTATACAGAAGAAGTCAAAATAGAATTAATATGATAAAGGAGAAGTTGCGAAATATACGGGAATATTATTTTTAAAAATAATTGGAGTTGATGGAATACCAATAAATTTTATAAAAATTATTTATCACCTTATTGAACCTCATTTGCTTTACTTTTTCAATACCATATTGACAACATGCAATTATGCTCTAGCATGGAAAACTGCAAGGATAATTCCAATTCGCAAAAACAATTCTAATGATAACATTACAAACTATCGCCCTATCTCTATTTTGCCATGTTTATCCAAAGCTTTTGAGAATATACTGAGAGATCAAATTACTGATTACTTACATGTAAGGAACTTAATCAGTGAATGTCACTCGGGTTTTCGAAAGGGGTTTAGTACTACCACTCTCATTACATCACTAACAAATACAATAAGGCATGGTTTCAGTTAACGGGAATGTTTAATTCTCATATCATTACACCTCTCTAAGGCTTTTGATAATATTGACGACAACCTTCTTTTACAAAACTAGTCACGATGTTTTCGTTCTCTTCTACCGCTTGTAAGCTCATCCACTCATAGTTATCAGAAAGAAAACAATATGTAGACTGCAGTGGTGTTTTGAGTGATACAAAAAAAAAATTAAAAGTGGAGTACCTCAGTGTTCAATTTTAAGTCCCACACTCTTCACCATGTTTTTTAACGATTTTACTAAAAGCTTAGGCATTCCAGAATCTCAGATTTTCATTTATGCTGAGGACATTTACTTTTTGATCAAACATGATCAAACGATGTATTACAGGTAAATCTCAATTTCAATATGGAAATGGCTTTAAGATGGGTCAATGATAACAATGTTAATGTCAATTTGGGAAAATCAAAGGCTATGGTTTTCAATAACGTTGATAACTGCGTAAATATAAATTTAGATGGCCATACTATTGAAACCGTCGTTAGCATGAAGTGCTTAGGCTTAATCATTGACAAACACTTACATTCTGATAAACATATAAACAGTATATTCTCAAAAATTTCTTTTATTCTTAAAAGACTATATAGCACTGGGAGGTACCTTCCCACCAAGATCAGAGAAACTGTAGCTAAATCACTTCTAATGCCACACATATTATACTGTTTAGAGGTGATTGATGATTGTTCAATGAGTGAACACTTAAAGCTGAGGAGGATAGCCCGCAGTATTGTTAGATATGTATACAAGTTACATGTTAATGATCACATTACTTTTTATGAACATATGTTCTTTGGTTGTGACTTTCTTAAATATATAGAGTTGAGATCAGTATTATTTTTTTTACAAATCTATAAAATACATATGCCTTGCGTACTTATGCCATCAATTTAATTTTTCTTCAAGTTTAAGAAACCCTCAAATTATACTTTCAAGGATAACTTGCGGTACGTTTGAAAGGTCGTTCCAAGGCATATTAATTTAACAGGTAGTGTTAGTAGATCAGGTGATGTTTTTTGTTTACGTTTTCAGGTGTCAAATTTTGTTTACACTTTTTATTTTCCTATGATTTTTTTTTCTAATATCATGTGTCGGGGAAATTTGTGTTTGTGTTTAAAACTTCCATAGAACAAAAAAGTGTGTAAAAATTTATTATGAAGCTTGATTTTATCCCTTTACTGCTCCTTATCCGCGAAATGACATCCATAACGGCTTCTATACGTATTTTTCTTCATCGCATGTAAGTCTTGTGAAATGATTGAAAATAATAATAACATTAATTTTTTTTTCTAAAGCGCACATTGTGACAAATAACCGAATTATGAATGGAATTTTGTTAAATGTAACCAATAATTCACTTAATTTGTTCTATATGGTAGTGCGCAATCAAACAATAAGTATTTATTTTTTAAGCATAACATTAGTCTGTACGTGCGTGCAAAGTATTATTATCTGTTTTACGGGCTAGTTTAGTTACTTAAACTCATCATCATATATGGGATACATACTATGATAAAAATATGTATTTTCCAAAACAAAAGATTATGACTAGCTTTAATTCCAAACATTATATATGTTTAGTCCTTATGATAAATTTTTTGTAAACAAATTTTAATATAAGAAATATTCTGGTAATAACGAAATTTTAAATTTTACTAATTATACTTTTTGGAAGAAAATTACATAAAAGAAAGTAACTTTAAATAGCGACAGTCATTAAGAGGATGCCTATGTAAAAACATACATATATAATGTTAAGTGTACTATTAATAGGTACTAAAAAAATAAAAATACTAAAGCAATGCTTTACATACTTTGCACGTAAAGACTTATGTGATGCGTTAAAAAATAAATATGTACTTATAAGTTTACTGGGTGCTAGGAAAAAGGACATATAAGGGCAATAGTGGTTACATTTAACGAAATAAGAAATTCCATTTTTGTCGTCGTAATTCGGTTATTTGTCCCTATGTGCAGCGTTAGTTGATTTTGACATCTGAAAACATATTTTACAAAAATAAAATTCATTGTTGTAGTTGTTTTAGAACTGCTTTTACCTGTTAAATTAATATGCCTTGGATCGTTCCATATAAGAATTGGAAGAATTTGGAATAGACTCCCATCGCGACTTAAAACATTCAAATTCTCGACCAACTATTTTAAAAACTTCTGATTGCACATATTATTGAAAGTACTAATTAATAACCTTAAAAATAACTCTGACAATAATAGTTATTTACACTACAAATCTAAATTCCTTCCTTCACCTTTCTCTTCTTTTTTATTTTCCCTATTCTGCAAAAATATACATACATACACATATAGTTTTAATACACCATAAATACATAAATATCAATTGTAATACTAAACAATCAAATATGGCCTCTAAAAACTCTGAATTCAATAAAGAAACAAATTAATAATAACAAAAAAATCGTATAGGTATTCCATCAGCATCAGTAGACTTAGACCTTACTCGACATAAAGCTATAAAAAGTTCATCCTTAGTAATACATCTAAACGAAAATAAACCAACAGAATCACCGAAAGTCCTAAAAGTTGGACATAACTGATCACCTGCAATAGAGCTGTTCACAAAGTAATTATTTATATCATTGGCATTAAATTCAGAAAACAAGGAATTATTATCTGCCACCATACCGCTTTTCAAAACTTTCCATAATCCCGAAGTATCTAAGCCAGCAAATTACTTAGTATAATGCTTTCTCCTCTCCTTACGGATAATGTTCTTTGCTCTATTTCCATACCAACAATAAACTTTCCAATGCTCATCCAACCCCGTTGATCGAAAGTTCAAGAAGGCTAAATCCCTAAGAGTTTTAGCTTACAAGATGAACCTAGATTTCATCCACTTATTCTCACTATGTTTAACTCTTCCTCTAATAATCGGAACATACGAGTAAAGACTCTCAATCAAAGATCGGAGAAGTGAACACTGATGTTCAATTAAAGTCGATTCATAAAACGATGCTGTATCAAATTCTGATAAAAAAGCATGTACAGAATCATAGTCAATTCTGTCAAAGTCTCTATATTCAACAAGTATTATCAACCCTAATATTAAAAACTGCATAAATCATCGAGTGATGAGATATTGAAGGACACTGTCCCTGATCTGCAAAAGCAATCATTTTAGAACAACTAACAAGCCAAAAATCTAACAAAGAAGTACTACCGTGGGCCGTATCAAAAAGTGTAGGCCGAGAATTGTAGAAGACAGATAAATTGCACCTAACACCCATAAATCTCACTTGACTCGATCTAGAAATATCAAACATGTTCTAGTGAGAATCTTCAAAAGAAACTAAATTACCATGCGGTAAATATACAACTCCAAAAAGGGTTTTGATACCATCTGCACAAAGTTCAATAAAAACCGTTTCACAATTAAGTTCAGAGATTTAAAAACCACTTTATACTTAAGGTTATTACGTATGAAAATGCAGACACCACCACCCCTATTAAGTAATCCATCATTTCCTATAATTTTATAGCCAGGAATATTAACTGATGCATCGGATTCATAAGGTTTGACCCAGGTTTCAGAAATACCGATTAAATCAATATTATCACTAAAAATACTTTTCATTTCATCAAATTTGACGGATCTGTTAGAAGATCTTAAACTTTGGCAATTAATATGAGCAATTTTAAGCTGGTTAGAATATGCCGATAATTTGGAATGTAGAGAACAGCTACCACTTATAATGGGACCAATTCTATCATTTAATATAGACATTAATAACAATTAATATACTTCTAACAGCTGGAAATCTATAGTAAAAAAATAATATTAGATATATAATAGAAAATTTATACTCATTATTTAATAATAACCAATACATTTTCACAATTCAATATTCATTAAATTCAGCCATCAAAGTAATAAGTAGTGACACAAGAAACAAAGTAATTTAGTTTCTTAAACACAGAAAAAATAGTTTCAAAATTTATAGTAAAAACCAATTTTATAATTTCTCTAGATGAAGCACTTTTTACACTTTAATACAAAGACCAAGATTTGCATTGGATTTTATAAGATAGAATTAAAATGAGAATTGTTGTGATTATCAAAAGATCCAACGTAACATTGCATTTTGTTTCTACATTATCACACTAAGTAGAATGAAAATAATGAGTAGCAAAACACCCTTATAAAATGAAAAATCAGAATGTTGAAAAAAAAATTATTTTTATTATGGGATTTCAATTTCCTCTTCGAATTAATTGACATACACATTATATTTGCTCTACTCTACTCAAAAGCCTAAGGCAAGGCGAATTAATTTTACCAGGTGGCATTGTTGCGGCAGCTCAGAATTTTTTGTTTAATTTTGTAATGTGTAGAATAGCTGTCAAAAGTAAATCATTTTATACCACAAAATTTCTTTTTTTATTATTCTTTAAAAAAGAATTGTAAGAAGAGTTTTAAATCAATTTAAAAAACGAATCTTAGTCCAGATTTACACTATGCAATTTTTTGAGGCATTTTTTTCTCAGTTCTTTATTTACGTTGCAGCGATATGCGTTATTTAAAAATAAACATAAGCAAAAATAATATCCCCGCAAAATCCCAGTAATACCATATTGATTACTCCTCTTGCTTCACCAACAAACAAAAATTTCATGCAAGTTTCATGAAAAATTGCCTAGTCTAAATGCGGTATTAGTAAAAACGTTATTGAAAAGGGTAAGAAAAAAGTGTAGTAATTATTTGTGTTTTAAAGTTTATCATACACTTAAGTGCCTGTTTTTCTTTTTATTGTTGTATTGTTGTAGCCGCGCTGCCACCTTTTGTGAATTTGCCTTGGCCTAAGGTATGTGACAAATCTTAATACCCAGTATTAAAGTGTAAACAGAATAAACAACATGGGTTATTTCATTTTTAAAACGATTCTGTAACTATGCACTACCAAATATATGTACTATTTACAATTTCATTAAGTAGAAAAGAAATAATAAAAACACAAAATAATAATAATATAAATAATAATAATAATAATAACAAAATTTAAGTTTGCTGAAGAGAACTATATAAAAAATTATTGAGTTACCGATCTTGGTGTTAAATAAAGCAGCACATTCCTCCATATTATAGACGACTTCCATAATCCTATACTTAGAAATCAATTTTAGCCTTAGCATTTTACGACACAGCAAATTTATATTAGAAGCAAGAGGTGTGTAATGATCATTAAGATAAACGCGGCTATCTATTTGCCCACCAATAATGTCATTAACTTTAAGAGTTCTTGTCTTAAAATATTCTCTCATAATTCCATCTCGCATATCAACACAATTAAATTTAACCAGAACTTGCCCCTTTTTGTTTTTGTAGCATACATAATTTAAATCATGACGGGAAATATCAATTTTATAAACAGAACATAATGATTTTATCACCGAGCACAAATCGTTTAAGCCAAATGGGAGGCCATTAATCACAATATTCCCACGATTAACTCTTGTGTGTAAGATATTTTTCTCTAATTCTAATGCAGCATATTTTGATGTAGTTGTGGTATCAACATTATCAATTAGTCTGCCACACGCAACAATATCATCCTTCATGTCCCTGATGCAGGAAGACACTTCATTCTTAAAATCACGTAACAACTGCGCCATATCTTCGTTAAAGGAGTCATTCTTCTCGCAACTTGCTTTCTTCACAAATCAATTTGTCATTATTGCCGTCGTTAGTAGGACAATTTATGCACTTAAATGAAAAGGCATTTGGCTTTTTATTTAGGAGGAGCAGATGCTTTTCGGAGAGTTGGGCACAGTTAAGATGAATACATAATTTGCACGTTTCACACTGGATGCCTCCCTGAGATTTACCCTTACCTTTTATACCCTTCACCATTTTTATAAACGTAGTTTAGTAAAGTAACTCCAATCAAAAACACAAATATAAAGGTGACAGAGAATTAAAAAATTGAAAAAAATTACATAAAAATGCCATCGGTTCTTAATGGGTTAAGCATTTTTTTAAATTTTAGTAATTCCTTAAAGATCCTTTCAAAAGCTTTAAAATGATACCCATATTGATATTTTAAATAATTTTGAAATTTCAGAGGCCCATAACTCGGAAAATATGTGCGACCGCCAATTTTTTCACTTGAAGATTTTTATTTATTTTTTAATTCTCTATCGCTCATTCAGGTATTTGTTTTTTTCGATTGTAGTAACTTCATTGTTCCAAATGATATAAAGAAATTAGAGGTAGGCGTGGTGTTTTGCCCGCTGCGTCGAAGGACATGGTCCGATCTTGCTGGTTTCCAATAGCATCTCTTTTAACACTATGTCTGATCGATTGGCATATTTAAATTTGTTCTAGCTGATCTAGTGCCTTGGAATGACAAAATTAGTTATATTCATTCCATTTGTCAGCACATTTTGTGATGAAGGGCGTAACAAATAATTTTTTTTAACTAATGAATCGTTAATAATTATAAGTTATAGCAAATTTACAAAAATTCTTTAAAGTTAGAAACGTATTTTTTCTTAATATTTTTTTTTAATGAAGGATCATTATTGTTTGTTTTATTTTTTATTGTCTGTAAATCATTTTGTTTGTCTTTATAGTTGTTCAATTCAATTGTGTACATTTTGAAAATTTTTTTTTTGCTGGTTATAATTGAGCTTTAAAAAACTTCTTAAACTACATTCTGGCGAGAATTCCTTAATTATATATGTAAATTGTTATTTATTTATTTATTGTTTAATACTTACAGTTTATAAAAACTATAAACCATTTAAAGACGACTTCAAGCCAGAGACAACGTCATAGTTTGATGACCCCATACCAGTCATACCAAACAACAGACCCTATCGTCAGTCATACCATTCATGCCAATGAACAACATTAGCAAAATCTACATACTCGTACATACGTGTGTGTAGATATTAAAACTATAAATAGTAGACTAGCTACAGAAATTGTGGCGCTGCCACTTAATATAGTAGTCAAAGTAAAGCAGTACATTCGGAAGATGTATGCGTGACTACGCTTGAGTTATGATTACACATGTTTAAGAATAGACTTTCACATTTGAAAATAATTTTATAAATTTAACATCGTTGTGAACAATTTCAAATTCAACTACGCAAGAATTTAAAACATAAAGTTTAAGCTTGAAAGAAAATTTTTAACATTTGTTGCAGAAGTTCATAACACTAATAATCGTCAAAACGAAACATGTGATTTTTTTTAATGCGACTAAAATGGAATTTCCTCGAAGTCCTAAAAATTTTAAAAATATCCATATGGATAAATGCGTAGTTTCACTAAAAACCTTTAAAAACTCTGAATATAACCTTTAAAATTCTAAAATCTACAATGCCGTGCCTTTTACCCCCCAGTGCTAAGGCGCACCTCCTCAAATTTGACCCCATTTCTTTTGTATTTGATAGATGCGTGTAAAATCGTGAATTTTTTGACCTCATTTAAGAAATAATTATATTTTGACTTTGTATGTTTTGCTAAAATAAATAAAATTATATTTTAATACATTTTTAATACTTACAGTCTAATTCATGAATGTACTTTAAGTGTTTATAAGCCTTTAATAGCCAAAAGTCGACAAAGCAGTATCCATAAACAAAAAAACAAAAATGAATTTTTTTTAGAAAAAGTAATTTTAGGAAGAAAATATAAGCTGACAAAGTTGTCGGTAACCCATAATTTCAAAGTTACTAATTGCTAAGATGTATTGCAAACAAATTGTTGACCCATTATGAGCCAATAAGACTTTCAAGCATTAAAAATGAAAATCTAGCCCTTAAATCTTATTTTACTAAGTACTTCGGAATTCATACATACGATGTGTGTAAGAAAAGTAATGAGACTGATGGTTAGTATGAACCAAAGTTTTTATTATTTTCAAACAACAACGTTATCCCCTTCAAAGTAGTTCCCTTGGGCAGCTATACATCGGCGGAGTCGTCGTTCCCACTCTTGGTAGCAAGGCTGGAAATCTTTAATTGGTATGGCTTTTAACTGGTCGGCCACAGTCTTTTCGCATGTTCAAATCATCTGTCACAATATGATGCATCTGTCACAATTTTCATCATCCTTATTGTGAAACGACGGACTGATCTCACAAGAGCCCTCACACGATCAATGTTTTCGTCAGTTTTTTGAAGTCGAAGGTCTCCCTGAGCGGGGCTCATCTTCAACGTGTTCTCGGCCTTCCAGAAATGATTTGTGCTAGCGAAAAACTTGTGCTCTTGATAAGCACTGTTCTCCATAAGCCTATTTCAACTTTCCAAAAGTCACCCTCGCGGATTCACCAAGTTTAACACAAAACTTTGTTGCTCTAAATTCCGATGCTCAATTTCTGTGACGCACAATAAAAACACAACTTTACTAATGGCGCTGTCAAAACCAATGTGTTAACTGTACGGAGTTGTAACTGACTGAGGAAGTGGAAGGGATCAACAATCAGATTTAGCATCGGCTGGTAGACACAACGTAGCCAGATCTCTCTCAGTGTTGCCCGTCTCATTACTTTTCTCACACACCTCGTACATTGCTATGTATAACAAAATATTTTTGAAAAAGAACCAAATTTGGTTTAACAAGGTGAAAATATTTTCAAAATTGATAATAAAAAGTTAAATAACATTCAAACTTTTTTCAAATGGGCTAATAATTTCTTTGATACCCATATTGGTCAATTCCGCCATAGAATATTTGTAATTTCATATTGGAAAAATGTGGTTTCGTAGGATTTATCTTATAACGTTTCTCTTTAAAATTTCTTTTTCTGAGCCCCGGGCAATATTTGACATTGTGTGCCAAAACTCTTTCACTAAATCCGTCATCTAACTTTTGTATCTCACTGTCTTCAATTAAATTTGGAAAAAGTTTTATCAGAATTACTAGCGAAGAAACTTTTTTTAATAACGTTCTGTTGGGCATTGTAAGAAAGCTATTTTAAGGTTGCGTCGTTAAAGTCAAATTGTTTTGTTACTTGTTTACACACCTCAATGTAAAAGGCAATACAATTTTAATTTAGCAGCATTAAACTTTTTATCGGAAATATTAGTTTTTGCAAATATATGTACCTGGTAAATGTCATCATTATTTACATATTTACCCATAAGCGGAAGTGATACAATTTTTTGTTTAGAGTATTAATTAAAAATAAAATCGTTTTACCTATGTGTTACATGTTTAATTAGTTAAAACAAGGAGATGCAATATTAGGTGTCAAACACCTAAATAAAAAATCTTAATTTTGATGAAAAGATCTTCAAATCTTATTTTGTTCAAAGTATCTTAAAAATTAAGGTAAAATCTTCATTCTGGCATCGCTGGTGGAAGGTATGACATTCAAAACATTTTAGTATCTCTTCAAAAAATGTACCTCACAGCGTCGACAGCTTTTATTCTTAATAATTTAGTGAGATCAAAACAAATTTTTTATTGTTTAGCCTTTGATAGATAAAAAAAAAAAAAATTGAAAAATGTGTAAAATCATCACGAACGTACGTTCGTTGGCAGAGAATGTTATTCTCTTCTGGTTAAGTGTTCAAAACAGGTACCCAGTAATTTCTTTATCTCATTAAAAAGTTGTTTTCAAATTTTAATCCTACTATTTTTAAATAAAATGTTTTCTAACAAGTTCAATAATCACAAAACAAGCCCCCGCGTTCACAATACAACCACAAAAACTCTCAATAATAAGCCATTAAAAAAATAATTGTACTTTGAATATTAAAAAAATATTAAATATACATTTGTTACTATTTTTTATGTTTTTTAACTCTTATGCTAAAAAAAAAATATGCATTCATATATTTATTAACCAAATCATAAATGCAAAATAATACGAGCATTTTATCTATAAATTATTATAATTGTAATGGAGATATTTTTTTCGGTGAAAAATCACCAATACATTCTCGTGTAAAACAGACACAATGAATGGCGACCTCTGATGAAAATGAATAAATATTCACCAATAAACCTTAATTCTATGACAAAAGATTATCATATAAAAATTGTAGGAATAAATTTTTTATACTTGAAAACACTGGCGTAAACACATACTTTTTATACTTTTGTGCTGAGTAGTAGCAACAAAAATTGTTTTTGTCTTTATGTACTTAGCTGCGTCATCAACATTTCGATTTTAATAGCAGTTCGTTGATGCTGCTTCTTTTATTCACATTTCTTCATTATTTTTTCTCATGCCATCATTGCCGTTTACAAATGTTAATTTTTAACAAAAAAGTATTTTATAATGTTTTAAAAGTGGAACTCCACAAATATGAATAGAGAAAAAAACACAATTTTTTTTGTTTGATCCTTTTTTATTTTTTAACGAAATTTTTAAATCTTCAAGATAAAACTAAAGAAGATCTTTTGCCGAGTCGAAATCATTTTATGTCGTTTTGTAATTTTGGAATAGGAAAACTTTAATAATACGTATTTAATTTGTAAAAGTTCATTGACCATTTTTCTGCATATTTTCCTGATGGCTGCCCCAATTATTGTTTTGTATTAAGGCTTGTTCGGAAATGCATCACTGCGCTGCATCTGATGCGCAGTACGTTCGAAAAGGCATCAGTTGGAATCACTGCATATGCCATTTGTTCTAAAATGCATCACAGATATTTATTATGCGCAAACAAATGTCAAAAACGCATCACAAAAATCGCTGATGCAAAAAATGAGAAGTAATTTTTTTTTGATGTTAATTAATTTTATTTTGCTTAATTACATTTATGCATTTTTAGAAACGAATTGCACGTAAAACTATCTAAGCTTTTAATAGAGACCACTAGTGAGCAAATATTTAATTATTAATGTTTAAGTGTTCGGAATTAAAAACAAATTATAATTTAATTTTGCCTGAGCATCGAATAAACATCAGCATCAGCTGTTTTGAATCGGCAACGCAAAATAATCACACATGCGCATCAGATGCAGCGCAGTGATGCATTTCCGAAGAAGCCCATATTTTCTGTTTGTTGCTTTTTAGTTTTAAGCACTAGTCAAATCATATAACTTCATCAACGTCTTTTAAAACCGTAACTTTACCAGGAAATTTTATTTTCTTAATTTTTTTTCGAACACGAATTCGTCTGGTACCTTGCATTTCGCAAGTGAGTAAAGATAAATATGCCGAGCTAAATATGTTTCGACGTAACAACTTACGTCAAAACATATTTGCAAATATTGTTTTAATATTTGTGACATACTTACAAATCTGTTTTCGTATTTAGGACAAATCTGTAAATTTGTTGGGACATATTTAAATACTTTAAATACTCGCATAAAAGAGTATACAGTGGGGTTTCGGAAGTTGTGGACAAACTAAGATAGATTACGGGATGGGACGGACCTACCGCATTTTAAAGCTAATAAATCACAGATCACTCACTCACTTGCATTGCGCGGACATTCATAACCAAAGAGCATAAACAACGTGCAACTGAAATAAAAATATGATTTAAATAATCCTTAAGTTTAAAAACGAAAATACGTAAACACATTTTATTCATAAAATTCTTTTGGAAATTAATAACTTTTTTTAAAATATTTTGCTGATAACACATAAATTTTTATATGACAAATGCTACTTCTTTGTTTGTGATTTTTTTATGTATCTGTACGTATTTCAATGTTTAATCAACGTTTTTAGAAACGTCAAAAACAGTTTCTTCAAGTAAAGAAATTTGTTTGGCAAAATGTGAATTTTTATTGAAGGCCAATACAAAAATGTTAAAGCTTTAACAAAAAACAAAAATTTATTTAAAAAAAGGATATTTTAATAGATTAAAGAACATTGAAACGGAATAAAACAAGGATGATTTTTTTTAATTGAGATGAAATTTACTTTATTAAAAAAAATAATCTTCTGGTGTTATAATTTAAATATGACTTTTTGCATATGACCACCACGGCTGGCGCGAGGTAAAGTTTTCAATGACTTTGTGGCCATATATCGGAAATAACTTGGCGAATGTTATCCTTCAAGCGCTCATGTACATCTCATGATTTTTCGATTGATGAATGAAAAATTCAGTAATCCATGGCTCATACAACTAAAGACTATAATCAGTCAAAACACGGCAGTTTTGTGTATCCATTCCACCGAAAGTATGCTTCTTCGTCAAACAAAATTCGCTCACGAAAATCAGGGTCAACGGTAACCTTGTTTTGGCCCTATTCACCGAGTTTACGCCTTGCTATGTGATTGTGTGGCTTCAATTGTTGTACGAATTGATTTTTTTAAGCACGAAAACTAAGATCTTTTCGCAAAAACCTTCCATAGAGTGCAGGGACACATATTCATATTCCTACGCTACGCACTACAGCGCTAATACTTCTTTTGTATTGTCATTTACAATAAACCTGGTGCGAAAACGTTCTTTAGTTAATCGAATTAATTGCTCTGATGGACTATTATATTGACCGTAAAATGAACGCAGTGCGCAATACGTCTGTAGTTCGAATATATCCATGATTTTCAAAATGAATTTGCACAATGTAAAAGCGTTGTTTAGGTGTCAGTCAATTCAGGATGAAAAGCATAATATGTTTTTATTTTAATTTTGCTTACATTTAACCATGTTGATATTATGTAAGACGACAATATGGTTCCAATAACAACAATATGATTTTCAATGACAACAACCTTAATTAATTTTTTTAGTACAAAAGGGTTGGCGGATAAATTACAACAAATATCTGCATAAACATTTCGCATTAAATCGCACTTTTAAATTTATTTACTCAATTCAGCTTTCTTAAGTAGTGTTAAACTGTATTGCCGAACTTCGGCCGGGCACACATTTTTTCTGCTAAACTGTATGTTTTAAATTTAAATAGTTTAAATAGGCAGCCTTTATCCGGGCGCCATGTTTACATCCTTTGAGTATGTAAAAAGCTGGCTTAGCCTACTCTCGTTATAATAATCAGAGCCTTCCATTTGGCGCTAGTAAACTTTAGTAGGGGAAGCCCGTTGGCGCCCTGCTAACTGCTGTGCTTACAGATTAATATTATTAATTGAAACAGATGTTTGGATCATGTTAAAAGAAAAAAAACCTGCAACCAAATAAATTTATTAATAATTTTTGAATTTTAAATTTATTAGTTTTTAATAGTTTTTTTTTTCATGATAATTTTTTCACTTTGCTGTTATTCAAAAAAACATTGAAAGTGATTTCGTCTTTTAAATTTTGCTATGTTATCATGCTTTCAATTTTAATGGCAAATTACATGATACTGCGTTTTATACTTTTCATTTAAGGCTTAAGTTTTTCCTTACAGATTTACTCTACTCGTTTTTCTTATTTCTTTGTTTCTGTATTTATGTCAAAATGTCAATTAGAAAATAATAAAAAAAAAACAAAAAAAAAAAAAAATAAACAATAAATAATGATATTTTTAAATAAACTTTTTCATCCTTTCTGGTGTGTCACTTCTACATCTCAACTTTGTATTACTTAATTTATTGAAGAAACTAAATCATTTTCTAATTGCTAGATAACACAGAGAGAATTATTTCATTTAAGATCATAATGAATTATATTTTTAAAAATAATTAGAGCTTGAAAAATATATTTTTGATACATGTTTTTGTGAAAAGTTAATTTTTTTAAACACTGCTTGACTGAACACAAACAAAACAATAGGATTAAGGGTGCGTCAGAGTGGGCGCTGAAGCCGAGCCGAGATTGTCAGTGCGATAAAAGATTGTCAGTGCGATAAAACTGATTACACACAAGTCAATACAAAGAAGCTTGTGTATAACACAGTGAACGCCGACAAAAGCAGAGAGCAAAGCCGATGAGTGCGAGAAAACAGTTTGAAAGCGTTTTGTGCGCTTTTTCGCATTGTTTATGTTTACTTTTTTAGCGTGCAGTCGTATTTTTTAATGGTTTAAAAATAAAAAAATGGATATCGATCAAATAATAAGTGAAATTTTTTCCCGGGTATATTGTTGAAATTTTTCCGGATATTTTCTTATATCATTATATAAATGATGAAATTTAGCAAATTCATTCCTTTTTAGTGTAACTGGATGTTTTCCAAATTCTTTTTACTTAAAAATTGCCTTAATCACACTAGGAGAAGCAAAATACTCTTCATCAGAAGAATCCATTTCTGTGTAGAGCTATTTTATAAACACAAATGAAAAACAATACTAAAGGAGATAAAAGCAAAACACATGGAATAAAGAGAATTTCAGCGCTGATTCTCGCATTCACTGTGTTATATACAAATTGTCTTCTCGCATGAAAATAAGCGTCAATAAGCTCGGCTTCAGCGCCCACTCTGTACGCACCCTAAGTTCTTAGTATTATTAATATCCAGCTTGTGCCCGCGAATTCGTATCTATAATGATCATTATGTTGCCAAAATATTGCAACAATGTAAAGTTCTATTATTGAAACATGTTGATATAGAAAAAGGTGCGGACAAGTCTCAAGGGTCATTTAAATTGGTGAAATTTCCTACTTTTTTTTTTTGAAAATAAGACATCTCTTTGAGTAAAAAGTATCCTAATAATAAATTTTCTTAAAGAACATCTTCATAAAATGTTATTAAAATTAATCGAGTACCTTTTGCGCGATGCAAACACATACAGACACGGTGGACAAGAAATACAAAAATTGGTGTTTTGTATTCTTAATCAAGGAATGTCTGGACTAATAGCAAATTTTTTTAAAAAATATTTCTTGTACAGACAACTCTAAACAACTCTGCTACGAATGCCTCTCACTCTTTTGTTGTTACTTATGTTTTTATCTTCATTGATCTCATTTTTCTCTCTTTTTAAGACGTTGTGGGTACTCGATCTCATCTCATGTTTGTTTAACAAAAAAGAAGACACCTTTACCATTTTTTTTGCTGAATTAACGGACAAGAATGTTAACTTATCTTTTATATTTTAAAAATAAGCATATTTAAAGAAGTTGTTTGTGTTTTGCTATTTAATGGAATTGGATCATAAGGTTCGGCTTGAGATCCTATTTGTTAATAAATGAAAACCAAAAATGTCTTTTGTGCATAAATTTATGATTTATTTATCTTTGGGGTGGACTCCTTATACCAACTGGAAATTACTTAATTAATTACGTTTTTATTAGGTTTTATTGCTCACGTGAATGAAAAATTATACCAAAATGAAATGAATGAAAAATTATCCAACAAAGTCTCCTCTCTCAGTGAAAGAAGGTTACGTTAGGTCCTTAAAAAAAACGCATCTTTGCAGAGATGCTTTTTATTCAAAACGCATCTTTTGCCTCAAGTCATTTTATAAAATGTGAAAAAAGTGATGCAAGAAATCAACCTACTATTCCGTCAAGTAATAAATGTCGCTGACAACATCGAATTTGTGTAAATAAAAGCACTTGTTGCTGTACCAGATTGACTGCCTTTATTGCTTGTACCTGTTCGAAAATTCTTGTACAAAATACATCAAGTGTTAGAACAATACTACTCAAATTTCTGTAAGAGATGCAAAAGTCACGGTGATGGCAGTTGCGACAGCAATTATCACTTCTGTATGCCCCCCACATATACGAGCAAGTTAGTTGTCCCCAAAACTGTTTCTAGATAGAATGATTAATGCTGTGAAGTATCTTTTACACTGCGTTAATTTTATAACATACAGTCAAGGACTTAAGTCTTCATACATACCAAAAGTTTCATATATTCGCCAAACAAAAAGTGCAAAAAATTGTGTGTACCAGACATATTTACTTCCATTTTAATTATGAAACAAAAACAAACTTTTGCAATCAACTGAAAAAATAACGATAAATATAACAATAATTCATAATTCCTTATGAATATTGGAAATAATATTGTACCAAATTTAAATAGCAACCTTTCTGAATGTGAAGTGTAGAAAAGCTTGCAAGTTCTCTTTTAGTAGTAACAGTATTCCCCAATTTTTTCAGGTCGAATCTCCTGATTGAAAGTTTTTATTTTATTTCATTTTATACAGGCATTTCTCGTAGCTAATCAAAGTAGAACCAATTCTGCCTGGTCTTTAAATGATATTAATCCGGCGACATCTTGATATATACAAACATTTGCATGCTGTTTGGATCGAATTTTTGATTTGGATCAGCTTCTTTATATATGTATGTATGCTTTGATTGGATGAAATCGTTTTAGCATTTGTTGCAATGAATGTTTTAAGTCTTAAAATAATATCTCCACTTTTAACGACAAAGCCGAAACTACAGATTAATGTCTTCCTCAAAATAATCTATAGGAAGGCTACTATTATGATTAAAACTTTACAAGACTTAGCTTTAATACATTTTTATCTTAAGCAATGTTTTTGTTGATTTACTAATAGATTCGTAGGTAAAGTAATAAAACATTGGAATTATAACCAAGTTGCAATATCATAAAACTAGTGTGTAAAATAGAATTTCTAAATAATCTCCAAAGCATTTAAAATTACCCCAGAAAAATCCCCAAACGGAATATTCTATCCCCAAATTCTCGATCTGGCAACGCTATTTAGTAAATGAATAAAACGAAAATAAATTAAATATGACAACAGCCACGCTGGAAACCAAACATAAAAACATACTTTAAAAGAGTGCCAACAACAATAACATAACGCACTTTCCATTTCGAGAAAGCCAAATGAGAAGTAAAGAACAATTTCGGGGACAGCAATTGATAATTAGACTTGAAATGAATCATAGGAAGTAAATTTGTTGTTACACTTATACAGCTTCCATTCTGAAACAACATACATACTTATTTATTTCTAGAGTAGTACATAACACTTTTTCATTAAATAAGAAAATAAAACAATTTTACACTGTAAGAGTTTTATTGAAGACCTTTTAGATGCGGCGCTATGTATTTTTGAGGTAGATCATATTGGATATGTAGCATTTTATTTAGTCGTTTGCTATTTAATTTTTTTTTTTTTTTTTAAAATTACGTTGAATTTAAAACCGAAAATGTTTTGAAAATTTGTTTTTAGACGAGTAAAAAAAAATACTTTTACCTATAAAAAGTTTCTTTAAACTTTCCATTTTAACTTACATCATTATTCGGCTCAGATTAGGACACACATATTTTTCACATTGCCATCTAATTAATATTACCTGTTGTAACGTATGTAACTGCGACATTCCTTACCCAAATAATCTGGACCATATCCTTAATTTATGTCCTAAATTCTCAACGCAGCGCCAACAAATATTTCAAAATAAAAACCCTAAATCCTTCCTATCTGAACCGACCACTGCCAACATACAAAGTATTATAGATTTCCTTAAAGTTACTAATATTTATAATTTAATATAGCTTTATACTTACTTATATACATACATGTTCCTATGTGTGCACATGTGTTCCCATAACTGTTTGACATACTAAAATACTCCTGTTAATATCTAATACAAAGCTAGTAAGAACTGTATAAAACTGTAATTTCTACTACTGAATTGTTAAATTTGTATTTAAATTATTAACATTATATATGTATATACACTCTTATGTATTCGTATTTAATAAATATAATGTATGTATAGTTTTTAACGTATATATAGTTTATATCGACGCACTTATATACATTAGTTTGATTGAGCTAAAGGCCGATGTTGCTATAGCTCTTTGCTTTATAATATCTTTTAATTTTATATAATTGTTAGATATTAAAAAAAAAACTTACATCAAATCGAAATGTTCAAATTAAAAAATAATTTTTACAAATTAACAAAAAGTTAAGAAATTGCTCTTCATCGAGATATACGAGATATACGTCGAACCCAATTAAAAAGATAACGTACCGGTTAATAAATATCCAAAACATAAGTCTGCTGTTTACGTCATCAAGGCTGTACTTGCATGTTGTTTTAAGCAGATTTTGCAAGCATAAGTATTAATATTCAATTCACGACGATGACGTTTAAGCTGCTGTTGATGGCAATGACAGTTATGAATTGTTTATAGTTTTTTAGTGACCACTACCCGTATGTTTGTACTCAAGAAATGTATATGTGTGTGTGTTTTCTTTATCTTAGCATGGGGTTTACACGTAAAAATATGTTGGCGTTTAAAATTTAAAAGTAATTGATTATTATAAAAATTTATTGTTCAGAATCTTTTTCATGTTAATCTACTCTAATTGTGCTTGATTCCCTAAAATATATTTATTTCACGAGAATATCATGTGGATTCTACCCAAATTTTGTATAGACAACCTAAGTCTTATCAAAACCTAAATCGATTAAATGAGAACTATATTAAATCATTAAAGCAACAAGACAATAAAAAATAAATAAAAAAAAATAAAAAAACAACAAGTAAGAGTGCTATATTCGAATCTTCTTCCTAGATGGACATGGACCGATCTTATTAGCTGTTAATAGCAAAACTTTTAAAACTATCTCTAATAGATTGGCGATTAAAATTTTGTCTAGCTTATGTAGTGCCTTGGCAAAATTGATTTCAACACTAACACGGACGAACAGACGGACATCGCTCATTCGAATTCGCTAGGCATAAGAACACAGAATTTATGTAAGTAGAATGAATTTTTGGGGTCGGAAATGGATATTCTAGAAATTACGAACGGATTGTCAGAAAGAGATGCGAAAGAACGTGCGGCAACCTTTTAAGGAGTACAAATCGTTCGATTTCGTTTTATTTTTCTTTCCCATCGCATTCGAGAGAAACCCCCAGGTATTTCCAACAGTGGGGTAATGCGTCATCCATCTTGGCGATAGCTCTTTCAGTGACCCTGTGCTATGCCCTCAGCATATTTCTCGCAATTAACTTTATTTAACTGCAGCAGCTAGATGACCTGAACGAGTTTAATATCTTGTGAATGTACGGTCTTGTTAAATTTTGTTTACGGAATTATTTGAATAACTCAAACATTGGTTCAATAATGCTTGAGCTTTACTTTTTAAATGGCAGCAAAAAAACCAAAGTCGCCTGGAAAAATCTACTGAATTAAGCAGATTAATAGAAATTTGTCAGTCTATTTTTAAAACTTGTCCTTAATTAGCAAATTTCTTTGTTTTAAGTTCTTAGTGTTCTTTGGGTACAACGTTGTAAGTACTTCTTACCTTTTTTTCGTAATGTCTTTAAATTATTAAATTTAAAAGTTTACAAATAAAAAATATGTTCTCTTCCTTAAATAGTAAAATTTCTAACCCAGTTTATTGACATCTTGTGTTCTATTAATTGTTGGTTGTTGGAAGTTTCCTAAAGTTTAATATTTTTTGTTGTTCCTGGTGTAATTTGTATGCGATTTGAAGTTTTTATATAAAAAATAAATTTATTTATATGATTTGTTCGGGTGTAATCTGCGGATGTATAAAAATAGTTTTTTGTTTGCAATTATTATTAATATTTTTTCTTTTGCTTTAAGCTGTCAGCCCGTATCGCGTGTATTTCATGCCATAAACTTAAAATGTTATCGAGAAGACTATTTTTGGTTGTAAATACTCTGTTCTTTTTTATTTTTTTAAATTAATTTGTTCTATGTTTTGCACTTGCATGTTGCGGTTAATGCGGTTGAGTGTGTGTTCCTTATTCTTTTTTACACAATCACTTAAGGAAAAAAAAAATGATTGAAGTAATCAAGTTCCTGTTAATCAACCTACTTAATAAATATATTTTATTTCTTTGTGTTAGGAGTGAAATTACATTTCATCGAATAGCGTAAATTGAAATCAGTTACTTTTGCTAAATTATTGTAGGGGTTATAAATTGTGTATTAAGAAAAATATCTCAGTTTTAAAAGAAAACCTGCTTTGTTAGCAGAGTGATTCATTACTACAGGTTATACAGATGCAATATAGTAACTGATTGATCGTGATTCCAGAAACACGTAATTGGAAGATAAACATTAAAACCTCATGAGACCTTTTATTACATTAAAATAAATTACAAAATAGGTCAACAGTCAAGATGTTGACGATAAAAATAATAGCACTGTTCATTTAAAATAACACAAAAAGTAAAAATATGTTAAAAACACACTAAAGAAAATGAAGTTACTTAATTAATATTTTGTTGCGAGGCTTTTGTTGGAGATAAAGAATGATCAGCACCTTCTCATAGAATCAAACAAGTCTCCTCGAAGACTCAGGTACTTCTCCATGTGGGCTTCTGTTAGTAAGTTTTGATTCAAATACGATTTTCTTTATGTCAGTCTGTGCAGACCTCTTCTTGATGTTAATATTATAGTCAACAAACAATTAAAAAGAATTTTTCTGCTTGTATGATTTTAAACTGTTGTCTTTTCGGAAGACTTAAAGCAACATTTCTTCTTCTATATTAAGTAGAAATACATTTTTGAAAATGTGAACTTCGCAATATAAAACATATGTCCACAACATTATGCTTGAACCTTTATGCTTTATGTTCTTCGATGTACATAACTCTAAAATCATATTCTGCATTCGGAGAACCTCTAAGATATGAACGAGAACCTTATGCATCGTAAAAAATTAAATTCATGAAATTAATCTCTCATCCGTCTGCAAGAAATTGACAACTTAAAAAAATAAAAATATAAATAAAAACTATGGTATTATCTGTACATCAAATTAAATGGACTATTGGGACACCCTTTAATAATATAATTTTGAATATTCTTGTTAATGTAACGGTCATAGTTATATACATTATATTCAATTCTTAAGCGTTTGTTTATAACAGTTTAAGATATAGGGCCATAAAGGTCAATTTAAGTCACATATGGGTACACCCTTTAATTTTTAAATTATTTTTGTATTACTTTCTGCTATTGGGAGCCGCTACAATGATACGCGGTTTTTTTTTAACTTTAAGTGGTGCCACAATACATGTTGAAAACGTGTTTGTTTTTTGGGACACCCTGTTATTTTTAAAATTATGAAATGTTTTTAAAACAAGACCAATCTGTAAGCATGACCTTTAAAAAATGCAGAAAAGTTTAAAATCGGTTCAGAAATCACTGAGTTAGTGGCACAAACATAAAAAGTGACATTCAGATGAATTTATAACTTTTTTTGAAATCAAATAATAAAAAAAAACTATCCCATGAAAAAGAGGCAAAAAAAAAGACAAAAAAAAAATTGTTAATGTATCGTTGAATTCGAATATATTATTGTTTAGTGTATTAATAATATCATTATAACTGAAACCATACTCTTGTGTACATAATAAATTATTAAAATATTATTATAATGTATGTAATCATACCATGATAGAAAAAATATTATTAAAATTATAACTTATTTTGAAATGCTTTTGCTGACACTTTTATTTGTTTTGTGATTTTTATTTTATATCTTTCATTTACTTCTTAATTTACATTTTATATTTTTCATTTATTTTTTAAGAAAAGAAAGTACGATTTAATATTTTTTATACTTACTTTTCCAATGAATTGATAGTTTACTAACAGATCAATAAACTAAAAGAAATGCATTCAGCCAAGGTCGAAAAGAAACGCTTTATCTCAAAAAAGTTATTCACCCTTATTCTGTTTGGCGTCGTCAACACAATACGACGTCGTTTTTCTTCCTTTGTTGTAAATCGTTAATCCCGTTGTCTCAATATTGTCGTTAATCGATGACTGTCGACATATGTTTGGTATTCCCTAAGAACAATTGAGGTTGATGTTGCCGTGCTAAAGAAAAATTAACAAAAGGAACAGTGGGCAATTGAAAAAATGTCCCTTAGCGCCATTATTACATTTCGTCGAACTGATAAATAGATTTGCATATAAAAAACTTTACTTATTAATGAAAGTTTTATTCACCCTTATTCTGTTTGGCGTCGTCAACATCGTCGTTAATTTTAAGACAACATCAAATAGACACAACATCAATACTAATTTGGTATTCCATCACAGCTTAATGACGACGTTGACTGTTTATCGATAATATAAATAAGTAAAACACACATATCTAATATTTGTGACAGATGATTCAATTTGTTTTCTATTATGTTAAGAAAGTGTTGTGGAAAGTTTAAGTTTTCTAAGAAAAATTAATACAAATTTAAAAAAACAATTAAATTAAATAGTCTAAGGTCCATTATTGAAACTTGCCGTTAGTTAAAGGTATGATTTAAGCTGCTTGATAAAGAGCTTTGCATTAATAAAACTTTAAATTTTTAATGTTAATGGATAAAAAAATAAGTGAAACTTTTAATATGCAAATCCATTTATCAGTCCGACAAGTTGTAATAATGTCCCTGCGAAATTCTCTAGCATGGAATAGACTTTTCTAACTATTCCATTAATTTTTCAAATTGACAGGTGTTAATAATTTGAGTGTTTCACATTTCCTTTATGTTTTTTTATATTTTTCTTACTTTGCTTTTTTCAATATCGCCGTACGCTTTCAATTTTTTTTTAAGTTTTCTTTAGCACACGACACAAAACGACATAAAAAATGGCGACGACAAAGTAAACGGCAACATCAATTGTTCTTAGGTAATACCAAACATATGTCGACAGTCATCGATTTATGACAATATTGACAACGGGAATACCGATTTACAACAAACGAAGAAAAACGACGTCGTCTTGTGTTGACGACGCCGAACAGAATAGGGGTGATTATTTAAGGTTTAAAGTTTAAAACCGTTATTAAACACATTTCGTTTAATAAAGCTTTGTATTCACAAACACATAATACCGGTTTAATTTAACGGTTTTACCTGGTAACTCCAATTATCATTTAATACTTAGCGCTTTTAAAAACAAAATTATAATTAACTAGAACAAAGAACCTTCTTAGTAAGAATCTGTTCTCTTCATTACTGCAAAATACACGAACCCGAAAAGTAAGAAAAAAAATTATAAGTAAATATGTTTGTAAAGATAAATACGTCAAGTTTAAAACGTTTAAGAAAATGTGGCATGCAATAAACTGTGTTCGCATTTTAATATCACTATATGTTACCTTGATTTTTCAATTGATTTTATTTCACGAGATCTAAATGTTTTACCACGGTAATTGGATTTGTTAAAAAATCCCGGAACTTCCTGTATAAATTGTACTTTGTATGGAAAATTATCGCATACTATTTTTTTTTTTTTTTTTGGAAAACGTTTTAACTTCGTTTATCTTCACAAATAAATTGAAGTACTAAACGAATCCAATGGCAACCGAACCAACGTACATTTGGCAAAATACTCCTATGTGCAACGGTTGCATGACTTCGATTATGCAGATCACATATGCCTTTCGTTACATACATTGGACGTTATTCACCGGCAACAACTCTCGAAATTATTTCACAAAAAATCGTCACTGTGTGTATTTGCTTTCCTTAAGAGAGAACCCTGTTAAAATACATTGCATTGATTGTTGTTTATGTTTGGGTAATTTTGTGTATAAAAAAGATATCACTAAATAAGGTAGGTTCTTAATCAAGCATCCATCTCAATTTATTCATGAAAACTGCGAGTCACTTAATTAAGTTTCATAATTTCCATGATTTCTGGTGTTAATGCTTGCTGAACTGAGAAGTTCTGAAATTTATTTAAGTTTAAAATATTTCTTTCATTATTATATGAGACGTCATTTGTTAGTTAGACAGGTTGTCTCGGGAATATTCTTCGAAATCTAAATAAAACCAACATAGGAATAAAGTAAAGTCTTTCCAAAGAACTGAATGAATATCACTGCTTGGAATGGCTTAAGAATAATTTACAGGAAACTAGTACAAATGGAATATGAAAATCTCAGGCAATCAAAATTGCTAATAAAGAATAAAAACTTTGTTATTATGATGAACATGATATGACTATAAAATATTAAAAACATAACACAAATGAACAATTGATTTCATTCCTAACACATGTTTAAGTTACATGTTCGTTGTGCATGATTTTGAATATGAAAAATGTACATCTAAATTAACAACGACAACACATGTGCAGACAGTCTTAATATTCGTACCGTGCAAAACAACTAGAAATTGCTTAAAATAATAATTAAATTAAAGTTTAGACGACTAAAGTCAAGTCAAAAAAGAAGAATATTGAAATGACGCATGACGAGTTATTATGATTTATGATTTCCTCCTTTTCGTTCATCAGATATAAAATGATCGTTATCAAAACATAATTCAAAAATTAAAACTTCTTTTGAAACAAGTTTCTAACAAAAGACCGAAAAATTCAATTCTCTTAAATTCATTTACTTCTTGTTGTTATTTTAATTTATCAAAATTCACCTGTTACTGCTTCATATTCGAAATAGGTGTAAAACTTATTATCAAAAATCGATCATGGTTAAATAATTAATTTCGAAATGAAAAAAAAGAAACACAAGAACAAACAAGACTGCATAAATTTATCCCTGTTACAAATGTAAATTTAAAAGCAAAAATACTATAAAACTGTGTTTATTCTCTAGTTTATAGTAATTTTAATTTAAAAAGGATAATAAGAACTTGTTGGCCATACAGAAGTAGTAGCCACTGACACACACACTCACATATACGCCACACGCAACCAATCCAAACATTCATTATGATAATATAAAGAGTCAATAAACGGCAGATGTTGTAAAATTACAAAAACTTCAGTTAATTTATTTAGGGTTGGAACGTGCAAGCAGACCAGAAGGACAAAATATTTTCTCAAATAATAGATTAACATAGAAAACTAACGACAGAACAAAAAAACAAAGAAAATAAAATGAAAAAGAAAAGACAGCTAGAAAGGCAGGTGGTGTTGTTGTCTTTAACCTGGGTTAATGCTGTCCAAGAAGCTTCACTAACAAATAACAGCTCAACAGATGTCTTAAACGAAAATGACATTTTGACTGCGCATATCCTAAACAAAAAAAAAAAAACGAAATTTAAAAATGTAAAGCGAAATTCCTGTACAGTTTTCCTCCAACCTTTTTTATCCATAATAAAATGTATTGAAGCAAGACCAGAAGTATTTACTTAAAGCCAGCTTAAACTGACATGTAATAATAAGGGTTGACCCTTTTATAACGAAAATTGAAACAATTTTTATAAAACCTTTATTTTTCGAATGTCCACATCATGGAAGTTAAGAAAGTCTTCTAATGAAATGTTTTCCTTTCACTAATCAACATAAAAGTGAAACAACAGCGATGTCAAATTTTTTAGAATATATTTCAATAAACCGAAAAAGCCAATGGTGATAAAACTTTAATAATAATCCATTGATAGTCTGAAAAATCTTCAACCATTTTTTTTTAAATCAAACATTTTCTTGCTTGATTTCCACTTCTTTAATCCAAAAATAAAATGTTGTTAGATATTTTGTTAAAAAATAAAATGTCCTGTGATAGAAAAGGAGATTTTAAGGAGAAAATATAAAATGAAAAAAACCGTCTATAATCCATATTTTTTAGAGTTACAGACTCAAAAGTTTTTATTGGATTTTTTTATATCACAAATGTGATAATAAGAATATCATAGAAGAAATTATAAAGTCGATTTTAAACCCAGTTTTACCAAGCGCTATGCTATAATCTATTAACGAAATTTATTTGAACATAAAGATACGTTTTTTTAAGAGAAATAAATTTGAATAAACAGATAAAATTCATATTTAAACTGTCTGAACAGGGATCATGATGCATGATCTGTTATTTTTGCAAGCGTTATGCGTAGACATTTAGGTTGCAAGGAACAGACTAATCTATAACTAGCTAACGAAAAGGCGAATTCATTCATTTTTTAAGTTGCCCAGAGTATCAAATTCCATAAACAAAAAAATGTTGCACGGATTTTTTATAAATGGAGTTTGACATTCTTCAAGATCTGGCCACCCATGCAAATTGATGTATAGAAAGTGTCGAAGTGTTGTAAAAAATTAAAAAAAAAATTGGATATTATTATTTAGTATTTAACAAGGAGCGCACGTAATCATTGTCAGGATCTGTGATTGTCTTCTTTGTAGCTTTTCAACATTTGATGCGGAGGCGGAACCCCCACAACTGGATGCCATAATACCATATTGGTTTTAAAGTTGCTTTATATAAGAGAATCTTGAGGTCGAAATTTAACGAGGAATGTGGCCCAATGAGCCAAAAGAGCTGGGTGGTTATAATTTTCATCTGTGTAATTTTGGCTGCAATATGATGGACCCAGGTCGAGATGTATTCCCAAGTACCTTACTTGGATCTGCTCTGGGATTGTTTCTCCATTTATTGAAATTGGTGGACAATTTTTTTTGTCTTAACGTAAAAGTAATGTCAACGCTTTTCGAGGCATTGACTTTAATTTTCAACTTATTCAACCATTTCTCCAAATCAGCAATGTGGATTTGAAGTTGTTGGGACGCCACTTCTGGGTGCTTGTGTATACTTAAAAACACAGTATCATCAGCAAATGTGGATGTGTGTGTGTGAGTGGAATTGTAGGCAAATCTGCGGTATGCAATAGGTATAAGAGTGGTTCGAGTATACTCCCCTGAGATACACTAGCTGAAATGAGTTTTATTGACGAATAAGTACTTTTTGACCTTACTACAAAATACCTATTCGCCAAATAGTTCGTGAGCAGTTTGTGCACGTTTTCGGGAAGCAATGTTAAAATTTTATAAATAAGGCCTTCACGGCAGACTTTGTCGAATGCCTGTGATATGTCAATAAATAATGCAGAGCTTGCTTTCAAAAGTTCCACGGATTAAATTTGTAATTCTTTGCACTTGTTCAATGGTGATGTGTTTTTCCCTAAACCCAAATTGGTGGTTGGGGATAAAGTTTAATGAGTCAATATACGGCGCTAAAGATTTCAAGACTAGCCTTTTAAATATTTTTGAAAGAACAGGCATAAGCTGATTTGGCGATATGAAGACACCTGCGTAACGTCTTTGCCAGGCTTGGGGATTCATAACTATTTCCGAGTGTTTTAAAGATGGAGGAAAAGAACCAGTTCTTAACACTGAGTTAAAAATAAACATAACGATTTTTAAAGCCGAATGTGGCAGGTTGATAATCATGGTGTTAGTGACTTTGTCACCACCGGCAGACTAGTTGGTGTGGTGTATTTACCACCACCTTCTAATTTTGCTGGTTTTCTTGATATTCATCAGGAAATTTTCTTGACCTATCCTAATGTTCTTGTAATTGAGGATTTTAATGTTAATTTGTTTGATCATATCAAGTGTACTATGGTGAGCTCGATTGGATTTCTCTATATGTCATAATTCTATTCCCTCTCACTTTGATGTGCATTATGGTTCTACCTCCTTAATCGACTACGTCTTATTTAGTAGGAACATGGGACTGAATATTTCTGGCCAGGTTCAATGTCCCTCCATTTCACATCATGCTCTCATATTTTTATCCCTTGAAGTGAGGAGACGTTATGTTGATTCATTTTTTGAGTTCCGTGACCTGAAGAGGATTGAGTGGCGTAGCTTGCTTAATTCTTTGTCAAGTTTTGACTTGTCTTTTATTTTTTGTGAAGAGAATGTTGATATGAAATTTTGTAAGTTTTCTGAATTGATTCGTTAGCTTTATGAATTTGTTCCTATTAGACGGATTAGACTTCTTGAGGAAAGGGATGTCTGGATGAAGTCTAATTCGGTTGCCTTGGCTCTTTCGTACCGTGATCTGGCATTTAGGGCTTATCGGTTGAATCCGGCTAGAGATAGATGGTCTATTTTTTGCAAGTACAGAAACAGGGCTAAGTCTGTGATTAGGAAGGAAAAAAGGTTATATTTCACCAGATTATTTAGCAGATTGGATTCGTCTGGTATGTAGAGGCTTTTGAGAAACGCTGGTTGTTGTGATTCGTATGATTTGGAATTTGATGGAAATGTTGATCACATTAATGAATTTTTTGCTTCTTACCCGCACCTTAGTGCTACGCAGAGGTTGAACTTTGATCAATTTGTGGATCCTGTGAATGGTTTTTCTTTTCAGTGTGTTAATGAGTTGGATATTTTTCGGTCATTAGAAAAAGTGAAGTCTAAGGCTACTGGCGTGGATGGTATTGTGGTTGATTTTATAAAACTCATTTATCCACATATTTCGGATGTTGTTTGTCATCTAACTAACACTATATTGACCACGTCTATTTTTCCAGCTGTATGGAAGGTGGTTAGGGTGGTACCTATACCCAAGACTAAATATGTTGTTGGTCCATCTGATTTGAGGCCTATTTCGATTTTGCCTGCTCTGTCGAAGGTGGTTGAACATATAGTTAAGGACCAAATTATCTCGTCCATTGGAAACCGGATTACTAATTCTCAATTTGCGTTTAGGCGGGGTCATAGTACCACATCGCTTCTTGTTGGCTTATTGTCGTTGGACTTGACGAAAGCTTTTAACTCCTTGTGTTTTTCTACCTTATTGACAATACTCAGGGATAAGTTTGGTTTCTCCAGGTCTGCGTATAAACTTATGTCTTATTTATCTGATAGATGGCAATTTGTTGATATGAATGGCAAGCAATCTGGTTTATTACCGTTGGAGGCTGGAGTCCCTCAGGGTTCTGTGCTTGGTCCGCTACTTTTTTTGTTATATATGAACGAGTTGACCTCTATTATTGATTGTGAAGTTTGTATGCCATTTCTATTTGCAGATGAAATCTTTCTTTTATTTAGTGCTTATCAGGATTGTCATGATGTGTTAGAATCTAATATTAATTGTTGTCTTAATATGGTTACTTCCTGGCTGGATGAACATTTCCTTTCTGTGAACCCTTCTAAATCTAAGGCCATGTTCTTTACTCCTGGTAGAGCACAGTCTCCTGTTTTGAGTATTTCAATTCGTAATTTTTCTATTAAGTTTGTTGTCCAGCAGATGTGTTTGGGCATTATTATTGATAGTAATCTTGGTTTTGAGCCACACTTAAATAGTATATATGGTAGAATTTCTAATACGTTGCGGAAGATTTATTCTTTGAGTGTCTTTTTGCCTATCATTGTTAAGAGGAGACTTGCTTTTTCTTTAATGATGCCTCATATGTTGTATGGCCTGGAGGTTATTTCTGGTGCCGGAGTGACTAACTTTGGGATTCTTTGCCGTGCTGTGAATTCTATTGCTAAGTTCGTGTTCAATGTGCGTAGGCGTGATCACATTTCTGACCACGTTAGGAGTCTTCTTGGGTGCTCTTTTGACCACTATGTCAGAGACCGTAACTTGATATTTTTCTACAATGTCATTAAAAGAGGTTTGCCTCGTCTTGTGTATAATGAATTTGTGTTCTCGAGATCGAATAGGAACAAGCAGCTGGTTATTCCTAGGCTCAGATGTTTATTTTTTGAAAGAT
This sequence comes from Cistogaster globosa, assembly GCA_937654795.1. Lineage (NCBI taxonomy): Eukaryota > Metazoa > Arthropoda > Insecta > Diptera > Tachinidae > Cistogaster > Cistogaster globosa. The sequence goes on from OW569403.1 coordinate 120,343,643, forward strand.
CCCTTATGGTCAGAGTTGCACGTAGTTGGAATGGTCTACCTCTTGATCTACGCATTTTTTCACACAGTAATAATGTTTTCCATCTAAAATTGCGATCGATGTCTATTTGACATTTACTCTAGTTTAATCTTTTTCCCCCCCACTCCATATTTGTGTTAACTTACCATCCTTCCGGACCTTGTTTTTGTTTTTGAAATTACTTATCGCTTTTACTTTTTATCTTTGTATAACTGGAGAATTAGGGGTTTAAAAAAATATATATGTATATATTTTAAGCATCCTTAAAGTGGGAAAGAAAAAAACTTTTTATTTTATAAAGTAAGGAAATATTTACCGACCTCCTCTTCAGCAATTGTAGTTTTAATACTCGTTAAAGCTCGACCTGCTTTTTGGTCTGTTTTATTTAGTTCAATATTATTTTGCTTGGCCGGTGGCCCGAACTAAACTGTCTTATCGAGCGGCGCGGGCCACCAGTGACCCGCACTAAACTGTCACAAATTGAGTTACAAAACTTGCACAATAAGACCTCACTGTACTGCAGAGCAACAAACAACGCCTATGCGTATGATTGTGATAAAGTAGTGATAAAGAATTGACAACTTGTTGACGTTTTAACCTTAATTTTTCTTTATCGAGTATAACAAAATCATCAAATTGTCACGAAAGACTTCTCAGTTCAAAGTGCATCATTGTTACAACGGATATCTTTGTGTTAGTGTAATATTATTACAAAATGATTCTTGTTATTTAATTGTCTACCAATATGAATTGGCACTTATTTCTAAATCTCTCACAAAATATCAGATTTGAATTAAAAGACAAAAACAATAAGTAGGAGTACTTAGTCGGCTATGCCGGATCTTATATACCCCTCTAGGTGATTGAAGTAAATCCAATAAACAAAAAAAAACATATATTGGGTTGACAGAGAATTAAAAAATAACAAAAATAAAATAAGTACGAAATTTTACATAAAAATGTCATTTTTTTATAATTTTACATAAAAATACATTTTTTAATGTAAGTATTTCTTGAAAGATCTCATCTAATGCTTTTAAATTATACCTTATTTTTCCACTAAAAGTTCATAAGCCTATAACTGGGAAAATATAGGCAAGCGCCAATTTATTTATTCACTTGATGCTTGTTTTTTCATATTTTTTAATACTCTTTCGCTCCTTTTATTTGTTTATTTTTTATTAGAGTTACTTTACTTATTAAGATTTGTTTTAAATGATATAGAAAAGTTATAGCCTGTCGTAGCAAACTTAGATACACCCTTTTTTCACGTGTGGGGAAGGGTATAAAAATTTGAACAAAAAAGGGGGAAAATATGCAACTAAACAAATAATAAATACTAAACCCTTACAAACACAAGAAAAAGAACATCAGCTCTTAGCAATTTTTATTCTCTCATCGGCATCAGCAACAGCATCTAGCGAGCGATGAAAATACAATAACAAAAAAAAAAAAAAAGGATTGTACACAGAAAAAAATAAAAATCATATTTGGCAACAAAAAAACACAGATTCAAACAAAAAATTTTCCAATTTCCAGCCTATAAACGATTTTGTCATACTGACTAAAAAATTTGCATGCTGTTTGTCAATTTGTTTTTAATTATAGTAATATTATTTGAATAAAGAAATTTAATGAAGTATAACTTAATATCTACAATAAATTTGTTGAATAATATGAGTTTCCTAATAAAGTCATTTGTTGATTTGATAATGATATTTATTGAACAATAAAAATATATTGATTAAACATTTTATCAAACCAAAAAATGGTTTTGTTAAATGAAAAGGACTTTTTGATAAAATAATTGTTCACTTGATTATGTTCTTAATTGAGTAGTAAAAAATTTTGATTAAAAAGTTTATCAAACCAACAATTTTTTTTATTGAGATCTACCATGATTGGACAAAAAGTTTTACCAATATTTTACTTTTCTTTCCACCTAAACCAAAATAAGAAGCATTTATTGTAATATCATTTATTTTATTTATTGAAATATTTATTTTATTTTGTTTATTTTTTTAATTCTTCTTATATTCTATAAGTTTAAACTTTCCTTAATTACAGTATATACTTTTGAATATTTTTTTTCTAAGTTGAGTTCATGAAAAAAGTTTTGTATAAACTTATAAAACAAATCGGATTCTTTAGGAAACTCCAAGTTAAATACGAAAAAAATTTTTAGAAGAATATCTACAGCCGTAACTATTTGTACCATTAGATATTGTATACTATCAAAGTAAATAAAAATTTCTTTAATATGTGAAATATCACCAATAATTAATTAAGATTAATTTTCATACGCAATTTCTCTTTTGTTTCTGCAATTAAAGCAAAAGAATTTTGAGAATCCTCTACTGTGAATTTCTTCCGGATTTTGGCCCCAAATTTATCCGTTAAAACTTTTTGCTGCGGTGGGAACAAAAAATTTATAAAATAAAAAATCGAAAAAATTCTCGATTCTGAAAAGAAATAAATTTAAATTAAAAACTAAAAGGATGAAAAGTAAAATTGATTTTCCATCGTTATAACATGATAATTCTTTTAGCATTTTTGAAACCGAGGTATTTGGCGTTTTGGTTCGCAGCATATACAACAATTTGTTTCTATTAAGCGTTTATGTCTTTGGCCTGTGGATACTTAAGACTAAAATCTATGTTAATCTGTAAATCTTTGCAAATAAGGTTTGCTTACCAATGTGTATCCAATGTCCGATGTAGAGTTCGATTCTTTAATTTGTTTGAATCTGTATTGAGAACATTTTCTCCACTATAAATCCATTTCTTCGTTCGTATAATTTCTACTTCGAAGAACTTCAATTGCCAGGGTGGAATCCTTTCTGGAACTGGACAAATGAAACGCGAATAGTATTTAACACATATGAAAGTAATCAAATATTAAGTCTTACCAAATTCCTCACTTAAGTCAATATCTAATTGTTCTTTGGGTTTAAAAATACCATTTGAAAAACGCTTCAAATTAAAAATTTTGTTATATATTTTTCTTCTTTTGCCTGTATTATAGTACTCCTAAAATGATTAATATTAATATGCAAAGAATCTCTGAGACAATAACTCATTTTACCAATTTTTCTGAAGGGAAATTTAAACAAATTTCTTTTTCCAAATCTAGAATTTCTAGATAGAACAACTTTTGCGTGATTTGAAATCATTTTGACAAAAAGTGATTTACAGAACAGACCTGTATGTCTAAAATTTTATTAAAATCATTGCAGTCGTAAATGCCTGTTTTTCCCCTTTTTCTCTCCCCTAGGTCCTAGCTCTAAAAATACGATTAGCTGAGACTGTTAAATTCGACTCGGACACATAAAAATGTCTGCTTCCCCATTTTCTTCCCTCCTGGTCATCTATTTGAAAATAAAATCACTCTATTTTACCATGAGGACAAATATATACCCGCGTTTCAAATTTCATTAAAATGGGTTCAGCTTTTTGGCCGTGATTTATTCACAAACAAACATACTTACGAAGATGCTTATAATATCTATATATTGGACAAATACTAATTTTTATATCACATTTTTATAGCACATTTTATTAGTGCAGTTCTGCTCTTAGAGTGAGAGCTACACAAGCCAACACCGGGTTGCCAAAAACGAAACTGACGAAACTATCCTCACACTATTATTTCATCTCTGATCCTCTAATATCTTTTAAATACAATTGATTGTAATAAAAAGTTGTTAAATGATCTTAAAAGGCATAAGAAGCGAATGGATATGGCAAAGCTAAATCATGACTACTCAATATGCGAAGTCATCTATTTGCAAAGTTTCTTTCTGTCTACACTTTGAATTATTTTAATCTGTTTTTTAATTAGATATTTTTTTAAGACCGGGGAAATGGTGTAGATTGACGCTGCCTTATATTCTTCTGTCGTATGTTTATTTTAAGTTATGTAAGCCGTAATGACACAGAAAATTTTCCGTTTTTTTTAATTTTGTTTTTATTTTCAATTTGATTTTGCAACAAAATGTTTTATGTGCAACAGAGTTGAAGTGGTTGCAGCAGCAATTGTTACAAAAATTGCAACAAATGCTTTTAATTCGTGGTGAAGTTGTTTTTTTTTTTTTTTTTTTTTTTTTTTTTTTTTTTTTTTTGTTATCGTTAGTTTGAGGCAACGCAAATCCAGTTTTTGAGTTTTTACGCTTTTTTTTTTTTGTTTTGGTGTTCATCCTTCCTTTCATTGTAATGTGTCTGGAGTTGCTGGAAGGAATTGCAAAATGTTGTTTGCTATGCGTCTGTTTTTTTTTCTTGTCTCTGGTTTTTTTTCATACCAGACAGCAATTTGAAGTAGACAATAAAATAAAGTAAAATAAATAGTTTCGAGGCATGGGAAGATGATTTATTTTTAAGGAATGATAGTCGCATTAAGGAAACTAAAGAAAAAAAGATTTCAGTTTTACATAAATGCGTTTAAAATTAAAACCGTTGAGTGTAAGCTCTATTGCACGAATTCTTTCACTTCTTCTTTTGATTAATTTCATAGTAGATTTTATTTTAGTTTAACTATATGGATTCCATTCGGAAAAAGTAGTTATCTATATTTTGCCATAACAGTGACTCTAGAGAATACTCTTCAAGTGGTGGTATTGTATGCCACTTCTCCATTTGACAAAAAAATGCTATACAGAAATCAAATATTAAATTATTGAGTAATCAAAGAATTTCGTAACCCAAAGGCTACTAATTCTCTCCGTATGCCACAGGGCTTTATTTTTGAAATCGTTAAGCAAGGTACTTGAATTTTGTATAATTTTTCAGCAAGATGGTGAAAGCCAGGCTTTTGTTCTAAGAGTACAGTGTTTTCCAAAACAATGAGGAGGCCCTAGCACTGGGTGACTCCTTGATATAACCATTCCAATGTTCTCCAACATTTAACGGCTTTAGTTCTAGAAACATTAAGCGTTCAAAAAAATAATTTCTTTACCTTGTTAAAAGCTTTGTAGTAAAAAATTCCTGTGTTCTGACTCTTTCGTAAAAAAAAGTACTATTTATTTCATTATTATCTTTTTTATTTTGATCCACAAAAATGAGCAAGTATTAGGGAATTAACTTGAATATTAAATTTATTTAAAATTTCCATCCAAATTTCTTATATATTTTGCTTCTTTAATTAATTAAAGTCAACCCACTCTCCTAGCGCCAAATTCTTTCTTCCATTCCAATATTTGTGCCTTTGTTTCCATTTCTATACCACAGAAAAAAAAATGACAAGTGTAGACATTATGGAGTTGTTGTTGTGAAAAAGCCAGCATCGAGTTGTTTTTGTTTTCCCATTCAAAGATACTCTTCTTCCCGTTTTTGTATTATTACGGCTGGTGTTGAAGATGATGTCCTTCTATACTTGTGCATAATATTACACCAAAACATACACACAAGTGACCAGATTAAAATCATGAAAATATACGCTCAATATTTTAGCTGAAAGTGAGACGCCGCGTCAGATGTAGTAACTTGTATAAACAACATTTACTCATAAACTATAGAAGGGCGTGCAAGAGTAAAGGGATATTACGATTATGAATATCTTTGCCATGAACAACTATGCGCCGAAAAATAGCAGCTTGATCAAATAAAATTATTAGGCAAAAAAAAAAAAAAAAAATTGAGAAATATAATGTTTAAAACGAATATATTTTAGAACAAACACTAAGAGTGTACTTTATGATTGTATTTTGTAAAGCACTTGTGCGTAGTTTGGTTTGCTATTTTCTTATAAATAGATTCACGCCAGGAAAACGCTTTAAAGTTGTGCAAAACTAGTTTAAAGATTGTAGCTCGGTGCAAGAATATTTACGTGCAATACTTCCATTTTACGTTTGACACTTCCGAAATTCATGTCGCAGATTCTAGGCCGGCTCAAATGAGTGGATTCGCCAAAATGAAATGAATTAAAGATGAAAAACAGTTTTGCGCCATCTATCGTCAATGTGCTGAAAAAGAGGCACAAGAACTCCTCCTGGCACCGATTTATTTAACAAAAATCTCCCTTAATATTTCGTTGTAATCATTGAGTTCGTTATAGGGAATGGGATGCTTACTGAAGACATATTTTATCGATAAAGAGGCCCACATATAATAAAACGCGCACAAAAAACCGCTACATTCAAGTCAGTTGGCTACCAAGATCATGCTGTAAAATCTCTTTGATTTTTTTATTCTAGGGCTACGTAAAGTAATTATTGTTTTTTCTACAAAATTCATTTATCATTCTCCAGACCATAATTTTTGGACTTGTTTCTAATGTAGAATGATCCAAAAGAAAATCTGTGATTACCTGTAAAATGTATAAAACTGAATCTTTATGATAAAAAAATTAAAATTTAGTTTAGTGGTATTGTGTTTTATCAAACGTACATCATTTGAGAATAATTTTTGTTTATAATCTAATTGTAAAGAAAAAATATTGTGGTGTTTATTTCAGATTAACATGTTATGATTGAATTATATGGTTGTTGTCAATATTGTTGTTGGAAACATATTATGTTTTTAGCATAATAATAACATTGTAAACTAAAACAGATGTATAATGTATTATTATTTATGTTTTCCGCCATTGTACGCGCTGCAGGGGACGGACACTTCCTGATATTGATTTGTTATCTCACATTAAGGTTTTATCATAATTTAGCAAATTGACTCTGAAATTCTACGTTTATTTTAGCTGACCTTCTATCTGAACTGTCTGTTGCCTTAAAGTGGTACATTTGTTCGAAGCAAATTCACCATAAAACCTCTTAATTTTAATTTTTTAATTCCACCCCTTTGAAATTTTTAGTTAGATAACATGAATGAATGTGCTTTTATTTTAATCATAATGGAACAATCACGTCACTGTTTCTCTTGTATTTTGTATCTGTTATGTTGAAGATAGTAAAATCACATCGCGTTTTTATACATTCATGAAGTCAACAATCTTTAGAGTATTTTCTGTTCTTGCGCCTGTTGACGTTGATGTTGTTGTTGATGGTTTGAATGGTTGTTGTTCTCATCGATTCATTTACTCACTGTTCGGCGTACAATCATCAACCTGACCATGGTTAGAGTGGAGCTTGGGGGAACATTTGTATAAATGAAAACAAAATTCCATTCATGTTTTTTAGTTTTGTTATTGTTATTATTATTGCTGTTCTTGTTCTTGTTGTTTTTCATGTTGATGTTCGTGTTATTTGCATTTTGTTGTTGTAGCTGTTGCTGCATTCGTTTTTTTATTGCACTTGATATGATAACAACGTTGTATTACTCTCCTCATTTCACTTTTTGTCCTTGTTTTTCCATTTGCTTTTTTTGTTATTGTTCTTTCAATGCAACATTTTACCCATGTACTCACGTTCTTCTTGATTTTCTTTTGAGCTTTATTTACACAAGCTTTCATTTTTCTCTTCTTTTTTATTTCTTTTTGTCAGTTATGACTTACGTAGGGGTTCTTTTTACATTGTTGGCTTCCTTTGCTGTAGTTTTGTTGTCATTATCATCGTTAAGATTTCTGTGGCTGATGTTGCATGTTCATTTAATTGTGTGGGGGCTACAATTGCAATCATAGTTCCTTTCACGTACATATGTTTCTTTTTTTTTCTATTTATCCTCTGGCTGTAATTCTGTTCTGCACACAAGTACACAAGTTTATAACACTTTCAATATTTTTGTTGTAACCACTCACAGAAGAAATGAGTAGACTTTCTGGAATAGCAGCGGAAGTTGTATCAATTTAGTTAATTCACGCATGCTAAGATTTAGATTTGATACCTAAGCATAAATAAATGAATTGATATTGATTTCTAGTTATCATCTTTTAATTTAAGTGCAATAATTACCTGTTGAGTTCCATTGCCTTGCGATTTTAAAAGATTATTTAATAAGAATTTCAAACAAAGTAGGAAAAGTTAAACGAAAAGATTTTAAAGACTACTGATTGCATCAGCAATTAGTTGCGACAACTTTTAAATGTTTTTGAAAACAATTCTTGCTAAAAAAAAAGGCAAAAGATAAGATCGCTGAAGCTCACGGCACATTTGCACCAGTAATTAAAATTATCGTTAGTTGTAAATTGATTTTAAACGTGGCCGTTCATACAGATATGTAAAGACCACAGCCTTATTCCACGGTTCAGTCCAGATTTCAGTTTTTTCGGTGACTTGTTTAGACAAATTTCTGTTGCCGTTACACAAACGCAAATCAGACATGGTTTGACCAATCGAGGGCGAATTCAGTTAAAATAGTTATGTTCCCTTAACAAACAAAAAAATAAAAATAAAAATAATAATAATAACAATAAATTATAAAAATTTAATATGAAATATGTAATTAGCATAATAATAATTATGGTGGAGGAAATTGTTAGAAATCTGTAATAAATCAGTTGCTTTTTCAACTAATGTTCCCTCAGGAATATGTATTGTTTATAAAGAATCCCCATTGTTGTCTATCTATTTTTTTAAGATAGCGCGACTTCATGTTTCTTTTGGTCTGCTACCTTGTTAGATAAATGAGACTTGAATAAAGTTGGTTAATTATTTGTGTTTCATAAACAGAATAAGTAGAGTCTCCGCAGCACTAATTAAAAAAAAGATAACTGTTGTATAGCTATGGCAGGTGAGTTTGTTTGTTTTGCAAAACACAAAATCGCGAAACAAATTTTGATGATATTCTAGTAGTTCCCATTTTTTTCTTGAAAATTTCTTTTTATACTTCCTTAGAAAAAATTTTTTTTTTTTGTGTTAAAGAACTGGTTTTATTTGTTTCCTAAACTTTCTTAATCCAAAAGAATGAAAAATCTCAAGTATTTTTTTAACAAACATCAAAAAAAAAAAAAAAATTAACGCATGATAAAAAAATTATTTTTAGCTCATTTAAACCCATTTCTGCTTTTAACTTCTCTAAATGGTTCCTCTAATTTCGTGTCTATAGAAAGCAAGTAAACGCCTACTGAACCTAATCGTAACGTCGTTGTGGAACCGCTTTCTGAGAATGTTAAACTGAACCAAAAAAATGGTTTTGGAATGTTTACATATTATGTTCTTTATAATATTAAATGTTTGCGGTCACGTTGTTGAACACATTTTTGTTAACATTTTTTAATAGTCGATAAAAACTGCAACATGGTTGATTTGAACTAAATAATTTTTGTTAGAATTCTAACCACTACTAAAATTGTATAACTCTCCAAATATTATATAGAATTTTTAACGATCTATATTTTACTAACTGTTCCCGGTGCGTCTCGCTACACCAATACCGCGTATTGTATTTCTCTAATTGTATAATTATTTCTCACTTTGTATAGGAGGTACCATGCCTACTATTCCAGCCAGCTTTCGCCCACGTGAAATACAACAAAAAAAACCAACCGCATATCTAATAACAAACTGTGAAAATTATTGGAAGATCGGTCTACTAGTGTAGACAGCTATAGCTTTCCGTAAAAATAATAAAATAAAAAATAACACTAAACACATACCCAGTAAAAAATAATGCATGTCATTCTTAAAGAAGGGCATCTTATTTACATCCAAAAAAAACTTATATACATTAATATAATAAAAAAAATAAAAATAAATGTCAAAACAAATAAAAAGAAAAGCTGAAAAAGATCTCAAAATCAAGTTTAATCATTTTTACTTTATTATGATTGTTTTATATTATGATATAAATTGCTATCAAGACAGCGTAACCAATTCAAGAAATGCATTTGGACAATCAGGCCAAAATTTTTACAAAATAATAAACAGAAACACAATAAAAGTAAAAATGAGTAAATAGCAACAAGGATCGAGGATTGGGCACATTTTACGCAGTCCAGTAGGGGATAAAGGTTATTAGAGGTTAGACGTTAGAGCCAGTTTTTAATCCGTTGCTTTCCATTGTAGTAAAAGTTTTTATACATTTAAAAATTTGACATTAATTATTCACTGTAAAAGTAACAGATTAATGCTTATTTCTGAACAGCCGACCGCCTTGTTTTCTAAAGATTTGGTACCATTGTAATTTTTTTTTAACAAATAAAAGAGTAGAATAACTATTAAATTGAAACAACTGTTATTTGATATATTATTTTTTTTTCTTCGATGTCATTTGAAAATTTGGCACAAATATTTACGCATTGATAAGTTGTGACAAAAAAGATAATGAAAACGTCAACCTACCAAATGCTAAAAACAGTTTAATCACAAAATAAAATCGTGACCACAAATATGAAAATTTAAAAGTTTTCAACAAAACCACAAATTCCCATCATTCAGTAACAATAGCATTGCACACAGGGACAAAACAACGAACTAACCAACAGTCAATCATTTGGCTTTTTTTTTTCTTTAATTTACAGGGATGCATGTTGTGGACGTGAAACACAACATCAAGTTTAATTTTTAATAAAAAAAGGAACCACATTACGCCTGAACAAAACAAATTCAAAGGATATTAAGAGCAAAAGAGGGAGAAAAGATAAAAGAAAAGAACACCAAAGCAAAGTATGGAGAAAAGTTGTAATAGTCTGTTCCTTAGTTTTATGTATCGGTAGAGTTGTTGATTGTTGTATAAATGTTTTTGTATTTAATGTTCAGACTTTGGTTTTTTGCAGAACTTAAACACAACTACAACAATGGTTTGCAGTTAAACAGCACGAGTCCTCAGTGAAAATTATTTATTTTAAGTGAATCATGTCCAAGTTGCATCTTTTCTATCTTTGTTTGGCTTCCTTTTTTACCAAATACTTACGTCTGCAATATTTTCTCTACGCTTCCTTTACAGTTCGATATTTTTTGTTATATTAACAACATGTATGTTATTCCACTTTACAATTTGTTATGGGTTCCTATATTTTTAAATTTATATTTATACATTCACACAAACACTGACATATGTATTTTTGTACTGATTTAGTGGTCACATAATACCTTCCAATACTATCCGCCACCAAATATTTTGCAACAAAAAAAAAGTGCAAAAAATATACAAGTCATAAAAAAACAAAATCATACACCGTGGAGCAGAATCAAACTGCTTGTGTAAAAATTGGAGCATAAAACTTTAGATATAACAAAAATCTATTCACACCTCTAAGCAGCGGTGCTATAAATTCTTAAGGAACGGCATCGTGGAAACGAAAAATTTTAAAAACTTCACCAATTTTTTGCTGTTGACTCGATCTTAGTTTATTTAAGTTATTTATTTATAAAATCTAAAAAATATAATAAATACGAAGGCTCAGTGGTTCAGTTGTAGGTTAACCAATTTGACTTTTGTTATTTGTTTTTAAGAAGAAAAAAATCTGCGGATGTTTTTCGAGAAACTTTTATTTTCTAAGGAAATTAATAATTGTTGAATTTATATATCGAAACCAGATAAATTTGAGTTTTCAATAGGTAACCCTTTATGAAGAGCTAACAGATCGTAGTAACATTTTTTAATCGAAAAGAAGCAAGAGCCTTAAAATTTCATGTATACGAACGCTTTTAAACCCTGGTGGTTCTGCTCTAGCTCTAAGCGATTTTAAACCTCCAACACGAAACTTGTCTGCTGTAGCTTTTTAGAATGAAATGAATTTCTTTCATGTGGCCAATTAACTTTTATGCTTTTAATTTTATCACATTGATTTGTTTTTGATCCGAAATCTTTAAGACAGGGAGCATTGGGCTAAGCACGTTCATTATTAAATTAAAAACTATACTAGATAAAGTCTCCAAGTTTTTTACGTAGATTGACCAAAACATTACTAAATTGGTGAAACATCTGACATTGTGGTTCATTACAAAGTGACTACCAATTATAGAAGAATCCCTCGGCTTTTATGTGTGAGAATGCAATTGCAAAGCCTGTAAGGATTCTCCTCAGTTTACTTAACTCCGGAATTATTAAAATTTAACATGCACCTTTTTATCCTCATAAAGGTTACCTTCAGGATTATACGTTAACTTCCAACCATTCGACACAAGTGGAAAAAGAGTATACCTAAATTTGTTATTCCGTTTATAATTTCTACAATATCCTTTTCCGACCCTATAAGGTATTCATATTGTGAGTTCTTATGCGTAGCAAAGCCGATTTAGCAATGTCCGTCTGTACTTCCGTGTTCGGGTTGAAATCAACGTTACCAAAGCACAAAATGAGATAGAGGAAAATTTTAAAAAATAGAACATTTCTCTATTGAACATCAACAAGATCGGTCCATATAGTTCGAGGCAGCGGGCAAAACATCACCACCCCTGCCTTTAATTTTTCAATATCATTTGGAGCCACGAAGTAACTCCAATCAAAAAGAAACAAGTGTATAGGGCGATAGAGAATTAAAAGTAAGAAAACAAAAACAAGTGAAAAATTTTTCGATGGCCTACATTTTTCCGAGTTATGGGCTTCTGAACTTCTGAAAAGTGCGATTGTGTACCATTTTTTTATTGAGCAAACCTGCTGAAAAACTATATGCAGCCGCCAACACGTGGAGCTTTAAATCGCAATGAGCGGTATACACCAGTTGGTGACACAAGTTAATAAAAAATGGTCAAGATTTCGAAACTTAAGTATTATATTTGTGACAGGAAAACTGCTCACTTATTTACTAAAGTATTATCTTGATGAAATTCTTCGTTTTTGCAATGTTTTCTTGAATTCCAACTTAAATCCTTCAATGCAATAAAAACGTTCTTGATGAATTCGAGACGAATTCCATCTTGCCGAAAACTTACTGATGCACATTTATATCACTTTCGAAAAATTATTTTTATAACGGGTTTTTCTTTTGTGAAACTCAGCATCATTCTATCACAAAAGTCTAACTGGTTTTAAACGCAGCTGCGCGCAAGTGCCCTTAAAAATTAAGAAAAAATATATAATTTTTCGACAATCGCTTGAACTCGAAATACGAAAATGTGCTTAATCGTTTGTAATGATTTTAATTAAAAAATCAACTGTTAAATTTAAATTATTTTTAAAGTAAATTTCCAAAATGGAAACGTTGTATTCTCATGTAACGCCTTTTCATTTTGAATAAATTGAAACTGTCGGAGTTGTTTTTTTTTTGCACCCTTTATAAGCAAGTGAAATTATACTGATTAAGAGAATTTGTGAAATCATATTTCATAAAAACTTAAAAGTGAGATATAAACAAAACATTAATTTTCTTGATCTTATATATGTCTAAGATCCAAGTATTCATAAAAATGGCGTTAAAGTAGTAAAAAGCTAATTTTGCCAGTTCTAGTTCATTCTTCTTTACTGTGCTGATTTTGTTGTTTTTATTAATTGTTATTCTTGCCTAAGTATACGAAGGAGTATAAATTCCAATGAAAACGTTAAACCGAAACACAAACCTATTTTTATTTTTGTTTAAGAAAATAAAAATTAAAAGAATTTCGTACTTTAAAAGAAGAGAACAAGTAGTCGCTTTAATGAAATTATAATGATTTTGCAAAATCTTCGTTGATTTTACCGATGAATTCAATTAGTAAAAAACAGGAATTAAAACAAGATATTTTTTTAACAAATTGATTTAAATTCTTTATATTCCAACGCTTGTCTTTCTTTATTTCTTTCTTATAAACAACTTTTTCTTCTTTTTCTTTATTTCTCTTTGCACGTTAAGCGGTCCACTTGTTGTAGTTTTCAACTTAATATCTATCGTATTTTTACAAAATTTATTGAATTGTGTTTCATAGGCATAATACTTTTTTAAGAATTAGGATTAAAAATACGTCAGCTCAATAGTTTTCTGGCTTTAATTAATTTCTATCAATTTAGAGGAGAAGGGTTTCTCAAGTTGCATTGTCTCAACATCCATGAAAATTAAGTCACTTTAAGAAGTCAAAGATTCGTTCCATAATGTTTGGCTGGGGCGCGATACGATACAGCTATTTCATGTATGTACGTACTGTAAAATGTCTACTTTATGACAAATTATTGTTTTATTTTGTAAATATTTTCTTTATTGCAATAATCCACACTCTTTGTTTTTTTTTTTTTTTTTGTAAATTGTAACATGAAATTAAATTATATTTTGATATTTCCTTACAATTTTGAATATTCTAACATAATACATAAATTTATTCCCGTTTACACTACAATTGTCAATTACGACTGCATAATAAAAAAAACAACAAACATAATAACATTCTAAGCTTCAAAAAATACCTGAAGTTATCGAAGGCGCGGACAGGAATTATCTTATAGAAAAATTTAAACGTTACTTTATTTTTTCCTCTGACCACTTCTTCTACTTAGATGAAACCCCCAAAGCGACTGCAGAAACTTTCATTTGTTGTTTGGAACAGAGAATTTATAAATTTACTCATTACTCGAAAATCTTACCTCTAAGAATGCCATTTTATTGATTTTGACAATCACCTCAGATATGCTGCCGGAGCTGCCACTCAAACTCGCTATATTTATTAAGTATAACGAATTGTTTTTAATAATAATAACACACCTCCCCTGAAATTAAAAAGATACTTAAAAACTACACAAAACGCCTTAAAGAACTATGAGAATCCAATTAAATTGCATCTCTAAAAAATTTCAAAAAGGCCTGGACCCAACCCTATAATAAGAATATTCGCTCTGGTATACAAGAAAAAACCTTAAAAGACCTCACATATTTATGGCTCTCTTATGAACTTCGTGTCAAATTTGATTTAAAAAAAAAGTTAACTGAAAAAGGAACCTTTTGTTGACCACTTGAAAAAGGTTTTAATTTCGAACAAACATTCAAATTAATCCTTAGTTTTAAAGAAAGCTTATATATGCATTCCGAAATTTACAGGACTACAGATTTTACTTCGTCATATATGTAAATCTAGTGAAATTACTTTAATCAAAAAAACAAATATTCGGGTGACAGATAATTAAAATTAAAAAAAAAAAAACATAAATATGTCACCGGCTCTTAATGGGTTAAGCATTTCCTGAAAGATCTCTTCAAAAGCTTTAAAATGATACCCATATTGATATCTTAAAAATATGGTGCACAATTGTACTTTTCTATAAAGAGCTCAGAGGCCCATAAGTCGGAAAAAAATATAGGAGAGCTCAAACTTTTTCACTTTGTCTTTTTTTTTTCTTATTTTTTAATTCTATATCGCCCCCATATTCATGTTTTTTGATTGCGGTTACTTCACTTAACTGGATTTATTCAAATGATATGGAAAAATTAGACGCAGGCGTAGTGTTTTGCCCACTGCCTCGAAGGGCTAATTTTCAATGGCGAAGTTTTTGAAACTATGGCTGATCGCTTGGTGTATTTAATTTTCTCTAACTCATCTAATGCCTTGTCGAAGTTAATTTCAACACTAACATAAAGGAAAAGACGGCATTGCTCAATCGACTTTGCTACGCATAAGAACTCAGAAAATATATACTTTATGGTGTCGAAAATTAATATTTTAGAAATTACAAACGGAATGACAAACTTAGATATACCACTTTCCACCTGTGGTGAAGGGTATAACAACATAAATAAACTGGCTAATGTGCAGACGCTCTATCCTTACTTTGAATAGCAATTTTGAAACCTAAACGAGGCTCAATTATAGAATACAGCATCTTATTCAAATTTAAATAACTTTAAGTTCACAAAAAAAATACTGTGAATGATCATAGCAACCCTCTAGTCTGTTAAAAACTTTGGCATTCACAAAAAACTAAAAGTGATATTGCTTTAAGCAGAAGCATACAGCGATGAATGATCCGTATTCAATCCTGCTGAGAGCGACATTGCTTTTTTAGATCAAACACCTGATAGGTGTATAAAAACAACTTAAAACGAACATAGAATAGGGCAAAGATGTAAATCAATCAGTACGATGTCCAATGTAGTTATGTTTTACTTTTCTGACTCTAATAATTGTACATGTGCAATTAAGTCGTCGTATACCACGTTATACAAACTTTACTTTTATTTCTATGTAAACATACGTTGCAACATATACAACTTCTTAATAAGTTTAGTTGGAGGGAAATGAAGGCATTTCTTTCATCATGTATTTTCCTAAATTTTGTTCGAATTTTACTTTATTTTATTTAAACTTTATCGTTTTGCTTTTATAAACTTTGATATTTAAGATGCTGAACAACAGAAGCTCAAGGCAGAAGATTTCCAACTTGCAATGGTTGTACAATTCACAACTTCTTTTTTGATCGCTCAGCACGTATATGAATTAAAATCTCTGCAAAAGTTTTTCTTAGTTTTTCAGTTTCTATGATGCTTTCGTTAAGATTAGAATTTGAACTTTTTCTGATGCTGCTTTGATTTATACGAAATTTATTTTATTCTTCTATTAATTTATCAAATTTTATAGATCATTTAAATTTTATTCGGTCAAATTAAAAAGCAGAAAATTGATACCTTCACAGACTATAAAACATGCAAAATCATGCAATAATTTTTAAGGCAGCATTTATTTGAATCAAAAATACATGTGTATTATATTTATTGCATTATTTGATGGCAATAAAATCTGTTAATTTATTTTTAATTTAATTTTTCGTTTGATTTTGCTGTTCACTGTGTCCATAAAACACATAAAACACAAAAATAAATTATTGATTGTTTTTTATATTTGTTTCTTCCTTTCTTAATACATTTAAAGATTTTCCATTTTAAAACCCACTATCCTGTAGTCGATTCTTGTTTTTATTATTTATTTTTATCTCTCTATAATGAGATGTGAAGCTAAACTCCGTTCGAAATAACAGAAACACAAACCGCAAAAAATCAATTTCTATTTCAGCGAAATATGCGAAAAAAAAAATTACAATAATAAAAATTTCATAGACGACGAACAGAAATTTTGCTATGCCTGGGAATATTAAATTAAATGGAAATGTTGAAGAAAAAATACACCACACACTTCTGAGGAACACATGAAAAATTTTAAAAATAAAGAGTAAAATCGTAATAACCTGTTAAAAGCATTAAAAGTGTCAGTTTTGAAATTAACCCATCGAACTAGAATCTTGTTGCACAGCGTGCGAAAGTGTTTATTTGTTACTTTATTATTTTTATTATGTGCGCCGATATCAATTGTAGAATTATTTTATGCGCAACAGAGCTGTTGTAGAGTTCACTCTTAAAAAAATACCGCAACAATTTTTAATTTACGAAATACGATTTTAATATTCTGTAACAACTTATCCCAGGAAAAAGTTTTTCATGAACGCAAGAAAACAAGTCAATAATAATAGAAAACACATTTTTTTTATTCTAACGTGAACAAGTTGAAAATATGTAAAGCGCTATTTTGTAATAGAGACAGTTTTCTGTCTTAAGAAGGGTTACAAAATCTAGAGTTTGTTTTACTGCATTAAACTGTTGTGTTATGTGACGATAAATAAAAATATTTTTCCACCGCCTCCAGGCCAAAAAAAAAAAATATGCATCGCCTCATCACAGGCGTGAACAGCGGTTCCATTATGATAATTTAGAATGCAAAAAAGTCGTGATTTAAACGCGAAAATATAACAAAATTGGCAGCTTCATTGCTGGTAAATAGTTTGGAAAAGACACAATAAAGTTATTAATTAGCTCGACAGTGCTTGGCTATATTTTGCACATTCAGTATATCACAATATATTCGATAAGAAAGAAGTGAATAGTTCTGTCTCACCCGCTGTACTCTAAACTAAAAAAGTAAGATGTTTCATTTTTTTTTTATACAAATAAGCTCACAATCAGTTGAATGCATTCTTTACAAGTCCTTTGCATTTATATTGTTTTTTTTCCAAAGTAGTCATATGTGTTTGAATGTCTGGTTTTGTTCAAGAAAATGCCACATGTTTTTTGTTCGATTTTGATTTTTGCTGTTGAAAATGGTGAGAACGATTTTAATTAGCGATCACAAGAACTAGAAAAACTTTTTTTTTTCTTTTCGTCTTCGTGTCTTTGCTTCAAAGAGACCAATGCAGAGTTAAGTCTCGTAATAGTTGCGCGGCAATTCAAAATGTAAATTTAAATTATGGCTGACTTTGAGTCATAGTCAGACAAAGAAAAAGTTTTTTGTTTAAAGTTCTTCAAGCGCCATAAAGTGACAGTTCGTTAATTACTATTGTAAACATTTTGTATTATAGAAATTACACATATGATTTGGTTTTGTCTTACTAATAATCTTAGTTTGTGATATTATTGCTTGTCTTTGGCTTCCCACAGTTCACACAATTCACTCTGGCTCGGTAAATTGTTTTATCTCTAAAATACATTTTTTTTTTTAGATTTTTGTAGTTTAAGATTTTCTAAAAATGCTTTTCGCAATATTTTTATGATGTGTAACTTATTTATTTATTCTTTATTTATTTCCTTATTTATTCAAGTACAAAAGATTTAAATTCAATAGAAAGCAATTGTTTTTCGTTAGTTATTTTTTGTTAAAACACAAAATAACACACTTTAGGATAATGTGAGTAATACAAAATCAGCAAATAGCTTCTACTGGCTTGCCACCACATGCCGAAATGTTTCTTCTATGCGTTTGCAGTTGTAGGGTTGTTGCTTTAGACTTTTAACTTTAAGTAGGTCTCCAGAAGAATGGGTCAAATAGTTGAAGATTTTAAATCCATAATGTCAATTCTGATCACCGAAACAAGGAAGATTACGACCGGCAAATTTCTTATGCAGCAGATAAACTATTTCACGGGCTGTATGAAATGTGACAGCCACAAGACGTTCATAACATTTAACAAAAAAGGCTCTGTTATCGAATAGCGATATTAAGCATCCGCAATAGTCACCGCTTGTAGGGTTGCTCACAGTAATGCACTGTGTTGCACTTTTCGTCGACAGTCAGATCTTATTTTCACTTTTATTGTAAAAATTACTTTAGTTCTTTTAATATATTTTTTTATGTAAAATTTTATTTCTTATTTTCTCTTTTCCTTTGCAGATCCACTTCCGTTCTAAAAAAAACACAAATCAATGTAAGTAAAACAAGTTATGGCAATTTAATTCGACATTGTGGTCGATGTCTACACACGAAAGAATCCCATATGAGCTTTAAAATTTTTTAATTGAGGAATTTTTTTAAAAAATTAACTGAAGGCAATTTATTTTGATTTTGAATTTTCCTAAATATAGAAGGTGGAACAACTACTTTTGCTTTATGTCAAGGATTATAAGTGTTAAAATTAACATTAATTTTAAAGCAGATTAATTGAGTGTTGGAAACACTTTATATTGAAATTTTAATTTTACAACATTTTCGGAAAATTATGACCTAAAGTTATTGTATAAATAATATGAGATAGTTGAAATTTACAAAGAACCTGTTTTGCTAAGTCCGCTATAACAAAAAAAAAAAAAAAAAAAACAGATAAAATTTGAATTTATAGATTAAAGGGTATCCTATATTTGAAGAAAATTTACCTATAAAGCTCTATCGTTTAAACCGTTATATACAAACACTTGAAAATTAAACAGAATGTCCAATACTTTGTCTGGTATATTAAGAAGTATAAATATTTAAAATTATAAATTATAGGGTAATACAATAGTTGCTGTTTATGATCAAATGATGTATATGATCAAACTGTTGAACAGTTGCTGACAGTTTTCTGAAATTTGCACAGAAGCTCTTTTTGATATAACAAGTAGCAAACTTTAAATTAGGAATTAAATGGTGTCCCTATAGCTGATGTTAATTGACCTATATGGCCCTATCTTTGAAACGGTTACAGACAAACTCTTGAAAATTAAACAGAATGTCCATTACTATATCAAGTATAATAACAAGTATAAATATTTAAAATTAGAAATAAAAGGGTGCCCTAATAGTTGTAATTTGATGTATATTGCTAATCTTTTGAACAGTTATAGACTAACGCTTAGAATTAAAAAAAAATTACTGTAAAAAAAATTTTAGTAATAAAAAATGTAAAAAGTAAAGGGTGATCACATAACTCCTAATTCTCTTGTTTAAACTGCATTCATAATTTGTTCTAAGACATATAAAATATTCTGACGCAATCTTCTTGAATATAATATAATTTAATTAATGTATAATTACCATCCTAAGGAATTATGATTTTAAGTTTGCCTGTTTGAAGTCGGTTTTTTTGTAAGAATTAAATAGCTAATATTCTTGTACATACTTTACGTAAAGTCTAAATGTCTGGCTACTATGGCTGAAAAACTAAAACTCTTTAGTAAAAAAAACTTTCAGTTTTGGGACACCCTTTAATTTAAGGATTTGTTTTTCTTCTTGTTGCAGCGTACATAATTTTACTGACACTGATTTTTGACAGAATATTTTTATGAATATGATATCACTTTCGGAATACTCCTTAATTTAAAGTAATTATTGTTTTAGCATCTTCTGTGAAAATTTCAAGTCTACCTATAACGGCCCTCGAGCTCGAGGCTTGTGACAGACGGACAGAGAATAATAGGGTTTCGTTTTTACAATTTGTGCACGACAGAACAAATGAAGAAATGGTTTCATGTTTTTGTATAAACTTTAACCTTATAATCGTATGTAGCAGAAAAATTAGATGCCAAATTTTTTAGGGATTTAAAATCAACACAATGAAAATTGTTTAATTAACTTAAAAAAATAATAACAACTTTAAAAAATAATAATTCATTGTAGTCAATTAAGATTTTTAATAACACGAAAAACCTAAAGACATAAAAACAATATTGCGCAGTGTATTTTTTTTTTTCAGGGAAATGTGATTTTAAAACACAATTAAAAAACTTTTACAATAATAATAAAACGTAATTTAAAAAAAAAACCTAACTTTTAGTCGTGCAAAAGAAATCAAGGAAGTATGACAAATTTAAAATTCTGTTTGTAACGCAAATGTTTCCATTGTTTCTGTTTGAATTGTTACAAACCCTCAATTAATAATGTAAGATTTAAATCAGAGCATCCCTCTTTCCTTGTAACCCTTGTCACAAAGTATTGCCCAATTTAAAACAGTGATACAATGTAAAATCCCTGTAAATTCCTGACGTGTTTTTGTTTGCAGACCATTTTATCACAATGCAACTGTGGCGTGTGTTTAATTTAATCCACACACACTCTCGCACACCTGGAAAAGGACCTTTTATGCTGTTGTTTTTTTTATTTAAGTTTTTCTTTTGGGATGTTTATTCGAATTTTATTTGCTTGACATTAAAACAATATTCAATGTGATAATTTAGAACCGTGTTTAAATAAGAACTATAGAATTATTTTTCCTTTAGTTTCCGGTTTGAAATAAATAGAAAATCATAAGCAAATGTCAAAGCGATTTATGCGAAGAATATACGAAAAAAATAATTTTCCTTTGCATAAAAACAACTTTAGTTCAACTGTTAAGATTATTTTACTGTTTGTTGGTAAAGATATCACATGTTAATGGCAAATGGGCTTTAATTGCTTCAAAAACGAATAAAATTTGTACAGAATCTATTTTTTTTTTTTGCGTTCAAAGTTAAATGGATTTAAGATAATTTCTCATTTTTCTAAAACATTTCTTTATTGAGAATCGCAATAAATGAACAATACAAGGACAGAAGGCAAACCATCATCATTATGCTGATGCGAGACGGCAACCTATAGGCGTAGCACAGCCAGTACCAAGAACATTATGATTGATAGGACTTTTTATACAGCTCATTTTCGCTTATCGATTTCTTTATAGAAAAATATAGGCAGTGTTTTTTAATGCATAAGCAATGACAGAAGAAAAAAATATCGTTTCCTTTATAAACCGTAATAAGGAAGAAATTAGAATATTATTGGTAACTAATTTATTTTTATACCCCACAAAAAGTAGAAAAAGGGTAGAACTAATTTTGTTATTTCGTTTGTAATTTTTACAATAACCATTTTCGACCCCATAAAGTATATATATTCTGACTTCCTATACATAGCAAAGTCAATAGAGCGATGTCCGTCTGTACACCTGTGCTAGTGTTAAAATCAAGTTTGCCGATGCACTAGATCAGCTAGAAAAAATTTAATACGCCAATCGGTCAGACATAGTGTCGAAAGAGATGCTATTGGAAATCAGCATGATCGGTCCATGTCCTGCAAGGCAGAGGGCAAAACACTACGTCTACCTCTAATTTTTCTATATCATTTGTAACAATGAAGTAACTCCAATAAAAAAACAGAGATATGGGGCGATAGAGAATTAAAAAATAAGAAAAAAATATCAAGTGAAAAATATTTTCCGAGTTACGGGCCTCCGAAATGTTCATTTTTAGGCTTTTGAAGAGATCTTTAAGGAAATAATATTTATGTCAGTATTTTGTTTGGCTTATTTTTTAATTTTGTCACCGCAATATTTACATAGGTGGTGAAGGGTATATAAGATTCGGCATAGAAATAGCACTCTTATTTGTTTTTTTCAATACAAGGGAAATTACACTGTTCGCATCAAAATCCTACTTTCAATAAAATTTTTGCTTATTTAATGACTTAAGGGAAGTGGAACATGTTAAACATGACCATGTTAAATTTATGTTTTCGAGACAAAAAAAAAAGGTTTTGTTCGTCATTTTCACCTTTTTTTTTTTGTTAAAAGTTGAATACACATCGAGGCGGTAGTTCTTAAAATCGTAGTTTGGTACAAAATCTTATCATAAACGCATTAAAAAACTTTTTCTGCTAAGTTCAGTAAATGGAAAAACAGAAAATAATTTCTGAAATATTTGCTGGTAGATGGTCAGTGCGGAATACAAATATGTTCAATACTTGATCTCAAATGTTACTGGATTACTAAAGACTTTATGAACATGTCTCCAACGATAGTGGATGATGCCCTTAACGAACTACTATATGACTACGTAATACAAAATGTCAAAGTCCATTCTCTTTGAAATGATAACAATGTTTAAAAAAATTCTTTTTTTGAAATGCTGAGGGTGTACCGGTCGCTATTCTTTCATTTGTTGTCGCATTTAAATTTTTACTTAGATTTTTCAAAAATTATTAACTGTAGACCTGCAACTCGCCATTGTTTTATATAGATCAGGTTCATGTGGCGAGTGCGCTCCGATATCTACTTATTTTTACTTTTGATGTGACTTATGCTCCGTTTTATTGCTCTACTAAAAATATTTCAAAAATTATCGCTTTTTGTTATACATTTTTATTCATACATATATTTCTTATATAACAGCTAATGTTTATTTTGGTAACTGACCGAAAACTACCAAGTGCAGTATGAACTTAACTGTTGAAAATTTTAACAATAAATGAAAGAAACTTTTTGATTTTGAAGATTGTTTATGTATAAAAACATGGAAAATAAGAGACCTTACACACTAGAGGAGATGGTATAGTTCATTATATATAAATGGTGGTCCAAGTCACGCACACAAATTTAGAAATTATAAAAAAACATTTTGAAAGTTACTTAAAAAAATTAGAGGTTAACATGTAGTCAAATGATACTTCAGGACCAATAGCAGTAAGATATTTAAAACTTGAAAATCCTCCTAACTTTTATTATGCAAAAAATAGAGCCTGATAGAGCTATTTCGACTACTATTTCGACTTCACAACATAAAGAAATGAAAAAATAATAAAAGTTTTCTCAATGAATAGAAAAAAGAACTTATTTTTAACATTCTTCTAATAAATTTATTATTAAAAAACAAACACTTAACTAGATTAATCACCTATGCATTAACATTCTATCTGTTAACGTTCAAAATATGTAGCAGTTTTATGTTAATAACCCAAAACATTTTATATTAAAATCAGATTTATTTATTTGTTGTAAAAGCTCAAATGTTTTTACATTTTTGTTAAAGCTTTAACAATTTTGCATTAAGCATCAATCAACACACTTATGAAACACAATTCTCATTTTTTCATAATTATCTGGCTTAAGCGACTATTTTAATACAATAGGTATCAGCTTTTTCAGGCAACAAGCAGATTTTATTTTTATTATAAAGTTTTATACGTTATTAGCATAAAATTATTAATTAATAACTCTCATTTGGTTTAAATTTACTGAACACAATATTTTTACCATTCTATTTAGCAAACGATAAAAGTCGTAAAACTAATCTCTGATAATCTTTTTATGTGACAAACTCTTTTAAGGCTATAGATTAAAGTAAATAAGAATGGAACCATCATAATCATAATGATGATTAATTATTTTAAAGTTGTAAATATTTTAAAATTTAGCAATGTAATATTGTATTATAATACACTTTTGTCAATCGTCTGTCAAGTCGTCCTACTGTGAAGGACGAAGAGGAAGTGTTTTGAACTTTGCAATTAGTTCCTCTGTAGCAATTAAAATTAGAAACAAATTAGATATTTTTGATTGACATGTGCCACATTATGTATTATTTGTTGCAAGCAACATATCGTTTTTTGTTAAGTTTTCACCCTAATACGTATTTCAACAGTTCATAAACAAATATATGAAGTGTGTTCAAAAAGTAATGAAATAATCTTTCTTTGGTCATCTATATCGATTTTCTTCCCTTTAATGTTATCCTCCTGGGATATGCATTGTTTCACTTTTTCTATTCATAAAAACACTTCAGGATTTATTTGTGAAGTTTATATGTAATTCTAAGGTTTGTTGTTAATTTTTTTCTGGACTGCCCGCGTATCTTAAATAAACCAACAAATACGCGTCAACCCTTCATAAAAAAATATAATAAAGTATAATTTGTTTTTTTTATTAACCCTTGACAAAACTGAAAACAACAAATAATTTACTCAAATTACACTACAACAACAGTTTTGCAAAAAAACAAACAAAAAATATTAAATTATCGAAAAACTGGAAATGAGGGCAGTGAACGAACAACGAACCATAGTTTTTTTTTTAACTTTTTTTTGAAAAGTTTTTTTAAGTGAAAACAAAATTGGCATATGCCCGCCAATAAAACTAAATGACTTAAATTATATTTGTTGCTTTTTATTTTTTTCACAAAAATAATAAAAACAAAATGTACTTGCACTGCAGACTTTCAAGGTAAAGGTAATTTTTCTTTAAATTGTCGTGTTTAAACTGGGGTGCAAATACTGGTTATAGTAAATGCATTACTCGGCATGCCCGGGAAGGTTGTGTTCTGCACAGTAGGTCAAGCAATAAAAATATTACGCACATTTATTTTTTACATTTTTTTTATTACACTCGATATCTGTTTGGAAAATCTATTAATAAATATAATAGTAAAGGTATTCAAGTCAGCTCTAAATAAATATTTGTGACTACGTCTAAGATATTCAATCAACCTCCTTGTGGCACCAGATTTCTACTGTCAATCGGTGTAAACAAAAGCCAACTAAAATGCGATTCATTTAATATTTTTTTTTTTTTTTAATTTTCCAGGAAAAAAAAACTTTTAAAACATCTTCTTCGCTGATTTGTTTTCTTAAATAGAGAGAGTATTTTAATGAAAACAAATACCAGATGATGTCTTCGCACTCGAAACTGCACAAGTCTTACACATAAGCACCTAAAGAATTGTCGCTTTTATGCTCACATCACTTTTCGCACTTTGTTTTGTCTCCCCTTTTCTAAGCAATTTAATGCGATTACAAAAATCGAGAATAATTTGTTTTGTGTTTTTTAATTTATCATTAAATAGTTGAATATTTTGCTTAGTTTTCCAAATGCAATTTAAAACTTGTATCTTTTTTATACTACTATTTCGTTTTTTATTTCATTACTTCAGAAATTTATTTTGTCTTGACTCAACCAACATTTGTAATATTTATTAAAATCATTTTTTACGTTTTGTTTCCTTCTTTGCCATTAGGGTACGCTTCTCTAATGCACTTATCATTTATTAGTTTCGCTTATGACTTTATTTTTGAACTAGCTGCTGTGTTAATTTATTATTTTCCTAGTCGTGCTGATTAGCCCATGCCTTAAATCTAAGGAATTGTTAAAGTTTATGCTGCACTTTTTCACGAAATTTCACAACTTTATCTTCGATGCTGCATTATTACCATCATAAATCGCTCAGTGTAAATTGTACCGAACTGCTTTATCGATACTTTGCTGTTGCTTTGCTTTATTTATACATTTTTTCCTTGAGCCTTATTTTTTTTTAATCGTAAGCTTTCGGCAATTTATCATCAAGTGCGCAGTATACTTTTAATCAGAGGGGAAAAAAGCAAAATATTTAATTAGAATAATTAATAGAAATGTATTTCGTTTCTGTAACTTAAATGATACATTTTTTTTACATGCAAACATTAAAGTTATCTTGTTTTACGAAGGGTTAGCTAGATTTCACTATGAAGTTTTTCATTGCTTTGTATTTTAATATTCATTATTTACTTCAGGTCACCCTGTAAAAAGAAGATGACATACAATACTTTTTGTCTTTTTTTTGTAATAAAGATCAATTAGTAAACATATGTCGAGACCCAATTCATAAAGAAATAGTTATGATTTATTTAAGGTGCATTTGCATCCGACATTTGTACAATAAACCTTTTTATACAGATCTGTTCTGTTAATCGTTTTTAGTCAAAGTGATTTCAAATCACGCAAAAGGTATTCTGTCTACAAATTGTACTGATATCACGTGATTTAAAAACGGTTAACTAAATGGCTGCCGATTTGAAATCACTTGCTTATTTTTTTCAATTATTTCGCTAAGAATATAAAAATATTGATTGAATATATTTTAAATGAGATATTTTTTATTTATTTTTGTAAAAAAAAAATTAGATTCTATAGACAAAAATCCGAAATTATTTTTAAATTACTAAAGACACTACTTGTTTTATAAAAAATGTTTGCTAATTTAACAATACTCGTAGTTTGTTTTTGGAACATAATTCTAATTTTGCCCAATTGACACAGTCTAACGATAGCATCTAAGATTTATCTAGTTTATGCTTATGTTCCTAATTTAAGAACTACCTATATATTTGGTTTTATCGGCGAGTGCTTTCGATGTGATCACATCATTAAGATTATTTAATGGCGAAACAAATCCAATAAACCTAATACTAAATTTAATCCTTGCTGTTAAAAAATTAATAATAGTCAGTAGTTGTGTTGTTTTTTTTACAAATTTAGAAAAAGTTAAGTGCAAAACGTAAACAAATTTAATCAATATTAATTTTCTCATTTTACGAATTTTTATTTGACTCCGAGTTTTAAGCATTTTAACTAGATACAGTTAGGAAATGAAAGTACATACGTATACACTATTATAAACAAATAAAAATTTTCTAATTTAGCTTCAGGCATTTTGAATTTCTTGAATTTCCATTAATATTTCAGTTACGAATTTAAAAAAGTAAACAAACAAAACACGAATCTAAAAAATCAGTTTTTCCTTGTATTTTTGAACGCCAAAAAATTTAAAACCGCGCAATTTTCAGAACAGCACCAAATCGTTGGCGTGATTTTACAACCGTTCGTGGTTTGAAATTACGTGATTTTCAGAACAGACCTGATAATAAAAAGATAAAAAAAATTTTAACACGAGCATAAATCTACAGCTCTTTTTCATAGATATGGTCGCCTTAATTACATCATGTTTGCTAAACTGAATAGTGTTTATTTAGTCTTGATAGACTCTTGTATTAAATTTTAGAATTATCTTCAAAACATTTAAATTTCATAAAAATTAATATTAGTTTTGTCATTCTTTGAATCACATTTCTGTCAAGCACAAAAACTAAATTCTATTATATAACCATTATAATGTTCAAAATTATTTTATTATGATCAGATATAAACATTATATGATTTAATTAGTATTCTGTTTTACACAAATTTATGCCGACAGAATTTGGATTTATTTCTTAAATTTATTATTTTTATTTAAAGCATTGTTTTACAGTTTATAATTAAATAAACATATTTTAATATTATAAAATTAACAAAAAATATGTTGTTGTTGATGATTTTCAATGACAACATTATGATACTATTCAAATGTATGTTAGTTTAGTTAAGAAATAGATAAACATTTTGATTTTCAATTAATTTATATTTCGTTTGCCTTTTTGTTTCTTGTTTGCGATATTTTGTTACCTTAAGTGAATCATTTTTTCACAATGCCTACACAAATAAAGAGAGAGACTACCGACTGTGTGTAGCTTACCTTTAAAATTTGTGTAGTTACATATTATGATTACAAATTCTATAATATGTTTAGTGTAGGCTATGATTGTATGGGAAAAATTATATTTGCAAGTGGTAACAACAAAACAGACGTATTGTAGCAACTATAAATTGTGGCAACAATATGTTGTTACAGAAATTATTATATTGTTTCTCCTGGCCATAACTATTTCTTTCCTCCATATGCAATATATTTTTAAATGACAGATGCCTTTGTGTAGACTCTCGATGAGATGATGCCGAATTTCGAAAACTCAATTCGAGGTAAAAATATGAAACAATGATTTTTGTGCTAATATGTACATTGGGGATATCACTTTTTAACAATTTATTAAGATAACAAAATTGGCATAGCACAGTCAGATAGATCATAAAAAATATAAGGGAACGTATATTTATTTTTTTCGCTAAGGTCAAAAAAGTTCACACACCAACCGCGATAGTTTTGAAAATTTACAATTTTCTTTTGATTAAGAAAAGTTAATGTTTATTTAAAACAAAAAATAGCTCAACTATGAAATTATATTAATTTTTAGAGATGTACGAGATTTTTGGGCAAACCAAAACGTATCTTTAACCATTTAAAAAAAAAATTAATAATAAAAAGTTAATAAATAAATCCGTATAAAATTATAAATATTAAATACTGCATGAAGAAGCCTTTAAAATAGTTTTAAATTGTTTTAAATAATATTTTTCAAGAAAAGTTTCTAATCACTTTAAAATTTTTTTCCACAATCTGAAAAAAACCAGTCCACTGTATTCAAAAAGAGCTTAGTAATGTCGCATAAAATCCAAAACATTGATTTTGGACTAAATCATTTCAATAAAATGCATATCAATGAAAATAGAATTAAAATAGATTAAAAACAATAACAAATGAAATATGTGATTTTTGGAAAAATATGAATCCACCAACGGTATCCGTGAGATCAGTTAACAAAAGTATTAGAAGACCAAAAGATTGTGATGATTTGAAGAATGTTTTTCATGTAACTTAAATAAACAGTGATTTCCACTCCACACCACGCCTTCCATCCAGAAAGCTATATCAGAAAGCTATATACCCCAGCTCGTCTTAAGCCTAAACTCTTTACTACACATCCAGCTGTAACATTGGTGAACAAGGGACATATTAGTACTAAAAAAGCAACTAAAATTTGTTAAGAACTCTCTTTCACTAACTAATAATTTTTCTTGTTCTAAGTAGGTTACTACTTAAGAGAGTAGTTTAGCGAAGTTACTTTAAACCACTTTTAAACCACTGTTTTTTATAGCGTTTTATGTAAAGTGTAACAACAACACCAAAGCGTATGTAATGTACAATTACATGCAACAGCAATGAAAGCAAAAGCAACATTAGCAATTACATAAAAGTTTACTGCTGCAGGGGGAATCAAACTACACAAAACAAAAACAGAACTGAAAAGCCTTTTAATTTTTCAACGAATATCAACGCAAATAACGTTTTCAGCACAAAATTCATTATTTACGGTATTTCTATTAACATTGTACATACATATCGTTGGTCTCGTGCAGAAGGGCCTTTATTTGCATAATTGAAACTTTACACGTGAAGGTAAAGGCACAATGGATACTATAACTATCGAAATGTAATGAATTAAATGTAAATGCTCGTTATTTCTTGAAAAATTTCAATAAAATTCTTGTGACGAGGTGTATTTGTTTT
This sequence comes from Cistogaster globosa, assembly GCA_937654795.1. NCBI lineage: Eukaryota > Metazoa > Arthropoda > Insecta > Diptera > Tachinidae > Cistogaster > Cistogaster globosa. The sequence continues at coordinate 120,373,406 of OW569403.1, forward strand.
AAATGTCTTGCAATCGCTAAAAAGCTCAATTTCGAACAGTTGCTAGTTAGGGGCTTTCTACATGAAGCCAACGATATGTTTGTGTATAGATTTGTGTACACAGCTAATCATATGGGGAATTTTATTGGTTGGTTGCGCTGACGCAAATAGCAGATGTACCTTAAGTTTTGTACGAGGAAACAAAAGAGGCCAGTGGTGGTACCTTTCATTCGTCTTTTTAATATGCGAGTAATAAACCTATAAAATGACAAGGTAAAGCTGCTGCTACTTGCTGCCACTGCTATCTACAACATGGATTAATGTGACTATAACTGACAAACTCACAAATAAATTGTTCAATATCCCATTTTTTGTGTTCCTCGTTCGTGCAATAAAAAAGGTGAAAATATTTAGTTTCATTGGCAAGAAAGTACAGAAAAAAATGAAAATAATTAATGGATTTTCATCATGTTTAAATAAAATAGACTTCAGTTCAAATAACTAAGTAAAGAGCGTGTTTTTTTTTAGTTTTTGTCGTACGAAACTACCTGTGTTAATGTGCGTGTCATAAAATAGGACAGTTTGTAAATCTTAGATAAGGGGAGCTTAAGTCACGTGTCATTGGCTTTGTACATCACAAGCTGTTAATGACACCAAAGGGGTCAAGTTTATAGGGTCTTAATTCTTAAACAAAAATATGCTCCCTGTTCTATTATTAAACTTTATATGTTTAATTGAGCCAGAGACACAACCAACAAAATAAACTAATGTTGCCGACAATTTTCAGGTCTAATTTTATTTTTTTCTCATTTACACATGACATACATATTTGATAAATTAATTAAAAAAAGGTTTTTTCTTTAAAAAAAAATACGTTTCTAAAAGATATTAAAAAAAAAAAATGTAATACAGTAACGAATTGTGACGGATGTTAAGTTTCTATTGACATTCAGGCCAACTCCTTCGCAACAGTGAAAAATTTCGTTTCGCTTTTGGCTCTTCAATTTTATGAGTTTAAAATTTTAAAATTTAATATCTTGTTTTTTCTTCTTTTATTTGCCTTTAATTTTTAATATTTTTAAAGCCAAAGGTAAAAACGAAACCCTATTAATATTGGTACAATATACAGGTGTAAGATTTGGGTAAGCAGGCTAGACGAAATACAACTACCGGTCTACTTTACACATGTTTAATGCACCTACATGGTAGTGTGCACTGCGTTTGTTTAGTGTGTGGCGGTATTTATGCAACTTCTTAAAGAACAGAGTAAAAATCAAACGAATTTAGATATTTACTCAAGTTTGCATAAAAGTACAGTGAACAACTTGAGTAGTGTATCATGAAAATGTTCAGTTTTGTCGCAGTAAAATATTCTGATCGGAGTCCCTTCATTTAGACAAAGAACTCTTTTAATAATATTTTCTGTTCTAATTTTTTACAATTCACGTACCACTTGTTTTTCTTTTCATTGTTACGAGGGCTGCTATATATATTTCTGGCCTGGCAACACTGAGTGCTGCCAAGTGCAATCTGATATTTCCATTGGAAAGTTTGTCATTTTTAAGCATAATCGTACTCAAAACGTTTTGACGTACGACCATTATTTGTGTTGTTTACAGTGACTTGAAAAAATTAATATAAAAAAAATGAAATTAACTCGTGAACATTTTCGTGCCATCATTTTTCACAACTTTCGACGTGGATTATCACGACAAGAGTGCATTGATGAACTTAAATCTTTGTATGGTGTTGAAGCACTATCCTATAGCACTGTGAAAAATTGGTATAATGAATTTAATCGTGGCCGAAGCTCGCTCAAAGACGAATTCCGTGAAGGTCATCCAAAAACGGCTGTTGTGCCAGAGAACATTGATGCCGTGCGTGAACTCATAATGCAAGATCGACATGCGACATACCGAGAGATAGAGACATCCTTGGACATTTCTTCCACCAGCATACATTCAATACTGCATGAACACCTGGCCGTAAAAAAGGTTTATTCTCGTTGGATCCCGCACAATTTGAAAGTCGCTCAAAAAAAGGCTCGTGTCGATTGGTGCAAAGAAATGTTGCAAAAATACGATTGCGGTGCTTCAAAAGACGTTTATAAGATCGTCACAGATGACGAATCATGGATCTAAGCGTATGAGCCCGAAACGAAACAACAATCGACCATGTGGTTCTTCAAAGATGAGCAAAAACCAACAAAAGTTGTTCGTGGAAGAAGCACTTCGAAGCAAATGGTCGCCTGTTTCTTCAGCAAAACTGGTCATGTGGCGACTGTTCCGCTTGAGAAACGTAGGACGGTCACTTCTGAGTGGTACACTACAATTTGTTTGCCTGAAGTCATCGGAGAAATTCGAAAAACCAACAAGAGAAGACGAATCATTGTTCACCATGACAATGCGAGCTCTCACACATCGGCTCAAACCAGAGCGTTTTTCACCGGCCAAAACGTCGAATTAATGGGTCATCCGCCGTACAGCCCTGACTTGGCACCTAATGACTTCTTCTGTTTCCGCACATCAAGAAAAAAATGCGTGGTCAACGATTTTCGTCGCCAGAAGAAGCTGTTGAAGTGTTCAGAAACCATGTTTTAGAGGTGTCTCAATCGGAGTGGAAAAAGTGCTTCGACAACTGGTTCGAGCGCATGCAAAAGTGTATAAATCATGCTGGAGAATACTTTGAAAAACAATAAAACCATTTTTGATTATAAATATTCGCATTTTCACTATTAGGCCAGAAATATATAGAGCAGCCCTCGTATAGCAAGCACACAAAAACAAAATATAAAAATCTGTATGAAAATTTCTTTTCCATTTGAAGAAACGGGCATTAAACTCATCATTATTTTGAACACATGGGACTAATATAGGCAATTGCATAGTAGGCGGGTTCGCCGGGATGAGTTCTGTGGTATTACACTTGACTACAGCAAATGGCTGGGTGAAATCTCAGTAGTGATCTGGCTCAGATTAGATCAGGGTATAACTAGGAATATGTTAAGATTCTAACATGAATACTTGAGAGATATTGTGACTACAATAAGTGCTCACTGCAGGCTTACCGACAGACGATTGCTAATGGAATTGGCATAACAAAACAATTTTTCATGTACTCTTTTTAAGCCTCTATAATGCTTTGCAGGATCTGCGTCGTAGGCGTTTTGAAACATGTATATTCTATATCCTCTTCAAAGTGTCTTTAGCAGAGCTGGTCAATACAGTTAGCTGCATCATCGCGCACACCTCCTACATTTTTTTTCAACTGATTTCCTTTTCCTTTATATTTATATCTTCCTGTTCATCAAACATGTAACACAAATAGAATAGGTCCAGGAGAATGAAAAGTAATTTTAGCAACTGAAATTCGAAATTCCAAAGTTGACCATAATTTTATACTTGAATAATATTTACGTTAAAAAAAAACGGGAAATATAAAAGACATGTTTAAAATGATATTCTTTAGAAAAATCTCTTGCATCGGTTTCCTTGAACTGTAACGTTCGTGAACTAAACACCAAGGATACATATTGCAACTGGCAAAGCAAACGTAAATGATTTTAAATTATCGATTTTTAATGCTCGTGAATGTATAAATATTCGTTGTAATTCTTAAAGAAAGAAACCCATTAAAAACACATGGTACTATTCAAACTCATTAAAGTACAGCTGTAATTTACCTTCACTTTTTCCATTCATAAATCTTTTGTTTTGAAGCAACAACAAAAGGAAACCCAGTACTCTATAAATAAGTAAATTACGAGTACAGAAGCAATGCAATAAGCGAAATAATATTAACAACAACAATAGCCAATTTAACCTAATTTAAGAGAAAAAAATAAATATATTTATTTTCTTACCTTCCAAAATCAATCTATTTCTCATAATTTTAAAAAATGTTGATGACCGTAAAAATATAAAATACAAACACTGCAGCACACTGAAACACACAGAAACAACGCACACAACTACCAACTTCTTCTATACACATAAATATTTCCACTCTTTAAGACTCCGCATACCATTTCGTAATAAATTCAAACTCGTATTATTATTCTTTTTTTACCTGTGATGGTGAATTTGTTGTTGTTGCGGTTGCTTTGGGAAGATACCAGTTTTCTAAATTTGGGACAAGAGATACAGACACAGTTATGTATTCATGCAAACTATTAGTATCACAATGCCTATGCAACAGATTAACTATTTTTCACAATTTATTCACACAATTTCTGAAACATTCCTTTTTTTGTTTGTTTTTGTTTTCTTTTCTGTCTTTTGTTTTCCCTCCTCGAATGTTTTCTCACACAAAACCAAAGACAGTATTTTGATTTTTGTTTTCAAGTTCAAATACGTAGAGACATTAAGAAGTTGTTTACAAAATTTTTAACTCTGTTTACACTGACAGAAAACGTGTTTATTTTACCCTCGTATTATCTTTGTATTTTGCCGATTAGTTGAAACTTCTGGAGAAATAAACGAGTGCAAGTTAATAAGTTTTTAAGAAAAATATTTTTTGAATAAATTCTTTTGTACTTTTCACTAACGTTTTTTCCCTCTGTACACTTCATTTACCGATTCTACAGCTAATTTTAGAAAGTTCATCTTTATATTTATTACACTTTTAGGTTTGACAAGTAAGAGTGCTATATAAAAATGTCATCATCTGTTAATGGGTTAAGATTTTTTTTTTTTTAATTTTAGTTTTTCCCGATCGATCTCTTTAAAAGCTTTTTAATGATGCCCATTTAGATATCTTAAAAAATAAAGTGCCCAATCGTACTTTTCTATGAAAAGTTCAGAGGACCATAACTCGAAAAATATGGTCGAGCGCCAATTTTTTCACTTAATGTTTTTTTTTCATAGTTTCTATCGCCCAATATATGTTTTTGTTGGAGTTGAACTAGATTTGTTCAAAATGACATGGATCAACTAGAGGCAGGCGTGGTATTTTTTTCCGCTGCCTCCGATCTTTCTGATTTTCAATAGCATAATTTTGGAAACTATGTATGTCTAATCGGTTAGCGTATTTAAATTTTCTCTAGCTCATCTTGTGCCTTGGCAAAGTTTGTTTCAATACGAACACGAATGGACAGGCGGACATCGCTCAATCGACTTCGCTATGCATAAAAACTCAGAATATTTATACTTTATGGGGTCGGAAATTGATATTGTAGAAATTACAAACGGAATGACAAACTTAGGTATCCCCTTTTTCCACCTGTGGTTAAGAGTATAAAACAGAAAAAAATAGTTTTTTGAAATTCTTGTGAAGAAAGTTGACGAACGATTGAGTTGCATATTCGATTAACTCCATTTCTTATTTGCTTGAAGATCTACGCATTTTTTTAGATTAAATTTCTTCGGCAATCAATTCTTTAGAGAAAATTGTATAATTGAGCGCCTTCTTTTGTTTAATTATCGGCAAAGTCGAATGATTGAAAAAAATTCACCGGCATCAAATAATATGCTGCTATCCTATTTAAAAAAAATTAACAACGTGTTACTGCAGAGTTAGTAAAACCAGTGCTTACTCCATTTAACCTCTCTCTCATATACTCTTATCCTTTCTAAAAATAACAGTAACTTAAAAGACATTAATTGTCTGATTTTTTATTAAACTTCAACTTGCTACAAAACTTTTTAATGAGACCGTCTCCGTCATTGTACACTTACATTAACATTATGAGCTGTCAGACCATCAGATTCTGCATCTCAAATTGCACTGGGCTGTCATATTCTAACACCATAGCTGAGGGTAAGTGTAATTTCTTTTTCATCAAAGAAATTACACTTTAATTCAGTCAACTAATTTCACAAGTCTAGAGTAATAAATATAATCTATGGGAATGCAAAAACTTTATTGCTTCAATAATAATTCCAGTAAGTTAAGGCTTCATATCAACACTGCGAATAAAATTCAATTGATCAGATGAATGGAATTTTACCACGCAGTCAGTGCAACGGCGTACGTGAAATAATGTTTAATCATAATTTTTTCTACAACCTTCCGTTTCTGACAGCCGATGCCAAATGAAAATAATTTCTTGCATGTCAACTACACATTGAAGAACACAACTGACTCTCCTACACAGTCGAACGATTCACTCACAAAAAAAACTTATGAAATTTTTGTGTCACACTGTCACACATGAAAGATCAATTTCAAAATGCAACTCTGATCGTAAAAACTTTTATCTATTGCTACTTTTTAAAATATTAGCAAATCGAAGAGAGGTGTCATAAATTCTGTCACACATACACACCATTTTGACAGATATAGTGAACAAATTTCATGTGTCATGGTCTAACGTAACTAATGCTGCTTTAGTTCGCCTCCAGCTTGAAAATATTTTAAAAGTTTGAAAAATGTTTCTCTAACTGTATTTGAACAATCAATCTAGCATAAGGGTTTGTATGTACGATGTTTTCCAGATTGTGTGTATTAGTTAAAATAAAATTTCTGTTGTTGTTTGTAATATATTTTATATTTGTTTGTACTTTGAAAAAGACGGCTTTTGTTTGAAAATTCCAGGAATTACCTTAAGCAAGTTATTGGTCCCGCAAAAGGACAACACAGACACAAACGTGCTCTTTTCTTCTTACAAACAACAAATTGTTGCTCCTATTCCACTTAAACGCACTCACATCGTTATAATCATGGAGCAAACTTTAATGCTGTGGCCAATCTGTGAGCATTTAGAAAAAGAAAAACCCTCTTCATCTTTGCACAAAATATATTCGTAGCTTTTGTAGAGTGTCTTGTTTTCGGTCTCTTGTCTTTGTGCATTAACTCCAATTTATTTTTATCTGCGTTTGTTTTTTTTTTTTTCGTCGCTCAAAGTCTTTGGGAGACAACAAAAGGAACGCTTTTAACATGAACTTCATATGTGCCCTTCCTTGGAGTTTGTGATCAGATTTAGAGAAGTTGCTTGTTTAATAATGAAGAAAAAAAAAGATTTTAAAATTGCAAATCTCAAATTAAAAAAAAATATCTTAGAACTAAACTTCAAGCCAAAGGAAGCAATACAGCAAAACCAAACTTTAAATAAATGGTAAAAGAAAAGAGCAATCATTGTTAAACTAAATAAATCTTGATGCCGCACAGTGACTTAGAAATATAGTTTATGACATCCCATAATTAGATCATAATTCGGTGGATTGTTCCCGCATATACAAGTCATTTAACCAAACCAAGCAAAGTCTGTTACGGGAAGAAGCATAGAAGCAGTAGTAATTATCGAGACTATTCCACAAAAGATCAGTTTGGCTAGAAATCAATATATCCAGTATTGTCTTAAGCGATTTACTGCCTCATTGATCATTAGGAGATAGACTTTTTATGGAAAGCGTGTTTTATTTAGGCAAAAACTTAAGGGCATTGAAAATAAGTTTCCTAATTTCCACAGAGAACCGATGGTAGGTCCATCGAACGTTTTACTGACCTTCGAGTTTGCGATTCCTAAATTATGCTTATGTTGTTCAGAACTACAAATAAAGAAACATACAACACTTTGCCTAGTGAGCACTAAGATCGGCCCTATTGGAATGACACAATTCAAGACGGTTTAGCGCATTATTCATAATGTATCCAATAAGAAATATGCAACTGAGAAAGCTGGATGAAACTCGCAGCTACGTGATTTTAAAACAAATGGGATAAATTTGAAATTTTGTAACAAAATTGGTTGAATTCCAGTAAGTCCAGACAAGCAGTTACACTTCTTGTGGTTCCCTTAAAAAAAATAGAAGAAAAATTTATGTCCATTAAGAATTATTATTTTTGTGATGAAGGAATTGAGAGATTTTTACCAAAATCATAAAATTTTTCTGTTCTAAACATTTTACATTAAAATTCGCTTATTTTGTACAAAGGAATACGGGTCTAAAACTTTTGTTAAAGGTGCATAATTAAAACATAATAACATCAGAAAACGTTTAAAATACTTTCCAATATTTTTCAAAATTCAAAAATTTTAAATGTAAAACACTTTGTAACTTAAGATAATAACATGTTTGCTTTTCGAGTTTGAAGCTTAAAAGTTTTTTTGCTTATTTTTTTTTTTAGTTTTTTTTTTTTAAATCTACAAGTCTGAGGTGCCCTACTTTGTGAAATGCTTGCAGCGCTCAACCTCTAAACTTTCAAGTCTGAATACTCCGTTGCTTCGTCTTAAAAATATTTCGTGACTGCCCTGCGCTGAAATGTGCAAGAAAAGTTATGAACCCTGGCAGATGTTCGCCAACTTTTACTCTGTATTTTGAATTATTACACTTTCTGCTCTTGTTTTTAGTTTTCAGTGCAAACAGCTTGTCAAAAACATTCTTAAAAATCGTAGTTTTAGATTTTTTTATTAAGTTATTAAGGCCTACAGTTGGCAAGTAATTAAAACCTGTTGAAAATTGTTTACATGTTTTGTGATTGTGTTTATAATTATGCTAATATGATTTAATGTACCACGTCTTATTTTATCTTCTTTAAAAAGTCGACAAATATCGAAGAGACGTCGGGTAAAACAGCAATTAAATTGTTTTTTTAATTACTTGCCAACTGTAGGCCTTAATAGCTTAATAAAAAAATCTAAAACTACAATTAGAATTATTGGCCAACTACAATCATCACATTTTTAAAAATCAACAAATAATAATATTTTTGTACTTTACTCGAGCCCTTTTTTATAAAACAGTAAATCCATCGTTCATAAAACTTGTACTTTCATTTACCTTTAACCGTTCACAAATCCTTCTATCAGCAAAAAAAAAATGTCACACAACCACTGTGCCTGGCAATAAAAAAAGAGCCAACCGAAATAATTTTTTTTTAAACTGGATTTGTTAATTGTGAGGAACGAAATGATCATCACCAATCACAATATCAACCAACAATAAACAGGATATCTCAAAGAGAAGAGGTTTATTTTCGCATCTCATTCATTATCTCAAATATATTTTGTTTGTTAATTTTACTTAACGTTGTTTGCTTCTTAAGGTAACAACTGTTTGATAATCTCACAAATTTAATGGTGAACAAGAAAAAAATGAAGGAAAATCCTCTTTAAGATATTTTAGCAAGGACTGTAGCATCATGTGAAGTAAAATAAAATAATAAAAACATTAGAAAGTAACTTAGTTTTATTAGTTTTAAGTAAATGCTGTTAATAGAACAATATTTAACACGAATGTAGGCTTCGAAGATTTCATTTGTTTTCGTAACGTATGCATTCGTATTTTAATTGGTTCTTTTCATTTTTTGCTTTTTAAGTCTCTTTACTAAAAAAAAGGAAAGAATTCATAAAATTAAAAATAAAGTGTTGTATTGCATTTTAAAAAATAAATGAATTGTGTTGAATGTGATAATACTTAAATTTTGTTACTCAGAAATTTTAAAAAAAAACAACTAATAAACAAATTTAAAAAATAGTACTGTTCCTGAGAATTTATTTGCAATCAATGTCTAAGCAGTAGCAAAGAAACTGTAAATAATAAAGTCAATGTTGTCAACAGTTTTACGTTTCTGACAGCAGTGGCGTATATTTGTTGCAACTTTTTGTCCAATTATACAATTTTTATCGCTGTAATTCATATTTTTTTGGTGAGAGGGGAGGGAATTAAAAGGAGTATACATTTGCATGTGTTCTGGAAATTTGTTTAGAATATGAAGCTAGCACATGTATGCAATATGTATACATCCATAAAAAAAAGTTATTTTTTCAACAGTATTTTATAAGTTCTTTGTTCAGAAAAAACAATTTAAAATTTGTTTTTCGTTCATATAATTTGAGTAATATAAGCGTTTAAATAAAACAACATTCTTATTTATATTTATTTACTTCAAGTTCCAAAAAGTATTGCTTACCAATTGCACAAATGATGATTAAATAAAAAATCACTCCACAAAATTATAAACTTTATAAAATTTTATTGTTTTGAAAGTTATCGTTTGAGTCTTATTTATGTGAAAAAAAAGTTCTATATGTGGTTTTCACACTTTTGTACTTTTTTACGGTAAACCGGCAGAGAAAACCATGTGTGTGTGTGTGTTACTCTTAAACTTATGGTCCTGTTTTCAAAATTGTTTCTCGATTACTTATATTTCGTTTTGCTTGAAATTACAAACAGCAAGACATAAAAGAATTGTAAGTACAAGCAAATATATACTCCTTTCTGTTTTGCTTTACTCGATGGTTCCTTTATTCCTTTAACTCTACAAGTTTATTTAAACTTATAAAACAAGGACCTGGAGTCTTAAGTACAAGCAACTCGCAAGGTTTGGTGAAAAAAAAATATAACCGATTTATTTTCGAACACGTTTGTTTAACTTATTGAGCAGTATCTCCCCAGTGAGAAATAATTTTACTGTCAAGACATTTAAGGTGCATAAATATGTCGTAAAAGAAACTGAGATTGTACGGTCTGTATAAGTCGTCAAGGGAGGTACTGACGTAAATGTTGTTTACCTCTGTAGGGAATAACTGCTTCATGTTTGAACAAAATCAAAGGTTAAGTAAATTTGCCTTTACAAAATTATATCGCAGCCACTAAAAATATGAAACAAATTAGGACTCTGGAAGATGTTAGTTTCTAATGATCACAAGCAATTTTCCTTTAGATAATTCCACAATTCAAGTTTGTTTAGCAGTCAGCTTGTTGAGATAACTTTCGCTCTAATTGAAAGAAAAGGAAAATAAGTGAGAAGAAGTTTATGTTACAGCATGTAACTTTATTCTGGCACATAGTTGGGTCGATAAAAATAACAATTAAAATTTGTCCATATAATTAAATACTCACATGTCTGTAAAAATCTAAATTTAACTAAACTTTAATATCCTTTAAAAACATCCTAAGCTAAGTTGGTTTATATATCATCAAAGTGTAACTGACATACAGCAAACAAATGATATTTGGTTAATATTTTGGTGTTGCCGTTGAGTAATTTTAATGAAGTTAGACATTTGTAATAACAATTTTAATGTTTAATTTATTGGGAATATAATTAAGATTCTATATTTTTACTGATGGAATTCAAATAAAGAAAGCAGCGCAGCTCAAAAATGACGATTTGAAATATTTTTTTATAGTTGGGATTATTTTGTTGTCTTTTTTGTCTGTATGTATCTGTCTTATTTTCTAAGTCTTTCTAATTGACATTTAATGTTTTTCTTTGTTTTATATTTCCGTTTAATTTATTGTACTGAGCAAACGTCATAAACTTCTCATACAAATGTCAAATGACCTTCCCAAAGAAGTCTACGGTTATTTCCTCAATGTGCAACAATCACATGCGTACAAAAAATTATTGCTGTTATGTATGTGTGTATGTGACAATTGTTCATTGAATTGTTGTCTGTAGTGTTTTGTAGTGCTTCAATAGCTGGGGTTTTCTTACCCTTTTCATGTTTTGTTTGCAATTAGGTTTTTTTCATATTTCGGAGAAAACGGACATAATTAAACATGAGGCCCTTTTTTTAGAATGCTTAAACGTCAAAAAAGGTTGGTTGAAGAAATAAAGTAATTAAACCTAAAACCAATCTCACATGCAAAAGTAATTTATGCAGTAAATTGAATACTAAGAGATTTTTAGTTTTTTTTTTCAAAATATTCACACAACCTTTGTTGTTGTTTAACGAAATTAAATGAAAGCAAAACTATTTTATTTTCTAAATCTCAGTTCTGCAAGTGTAGTCCTTTCCAACTAGTCAAATCAAAACATTTCAAGAAACTGTTGTTGGCACCTTTCTGATGGTTTGGAAATCAAAATAGTTTAATTAAAAATCACCATGAAAGCTTCCGTGTGTTGACTCTACTTTAAACAAGCCAAAAAGGCAGACTTTTGTTATAAATCACAGTTTTAAAACACTATACGGTTAATAAATCAACACAAAAACCTTTTGCATTTGAGTTTATCAATCTAGTGAGTGTACATTTTTTATTTATTCCGAATTGCAAAACAAGACCTTTTAGGCCAAGACATTTATTCTACGTCCTAAATACAAAAATACATACTCAAAAACAATGTTTCGTTATAGAAAAAGTATCAAATATGTACAGAAATATTCGCAGGTTCACAAAAAACAATAAATATTTAAATTTCTATAAGCAATCTGTTGCAATCTGGGAAATAGTTTGAGGCGAAAAAAATTGTTAAAGTGCAAAAAAATACGTAGTCCTTAGGGCGGCAAGTAATCCTTGAATTATAAACCTGAGGATTTTTAGAAAATTATATCTAGGAGGAGCAGTAAGCCAGACTTAGCATCCTCAAAGTCTGAAAACTATGATCCACATTTTGATTCCAGACACATGGCAAATAGAATTAAAGGCCTTGGATAAATTCACTTGATTTATTTAATTAGTCAGGCTTAGCAACAAATACTTTATTTAACAGACTGTAGTATTAAATCGTTAGTAAGATGTTCAACAATCTTTGATAGAGCCGGAAGTATGCAAATCGGTCTAAAATCATCTTAAATTCATTCATTCGTTTAAATTATGCAAAATCAGGCCGTTTTCCAATAAACTGGAAACTAAGGCGAACTAAAAATAAACAAAAATAGAAAAAGTAAACCTTGAGGCAATATAAATTTAATAATAATATTAAAGAAGATTTGCCAATATGAATAGGCTAATGGTACTTGTGTGTTTTATTTATTTCCTTCAAATTTCGAAAAATGCGTTTTTAAACATTTTTGTAGAAATATGTAAACTGTGTTAAAATTTTCTATCTGCAAAAGAAATTTTGCTGAAAGCTGTTCTAGTAGCAATATACCGGTAAAATTGGGTGTTTTTTACATTTAAACGTAGATGACGTTCTCCACGAAATGACTTATTTTACCAAAAAAAAATTCTACAATTGAACTTAAGTTCTAAGAGACCTCCTTACTAAATTTTATTCAAATCAATGAAGTAGTTTTTACGTGATGCGTACACAAATAGACGGACGGATAGACAGACAGATCAAATTCCAAAAATAGGAGTTTTGATATTCCATATCGACCGTTATTTACACCAACATCAAAATTTGTATGTTATATGTATAAATTATTGTTATAATTTTTATTATTATTATTATTCTTAAAAGTTTGTTAAGTACTAAAGAAACATACACAAAGTAGACTTTATGCGCAAAATTGAAAGTATTAACTAAGATTACTGAAATATATCAAAATAAATAAGTATTAACTATTTCACTTTCCGATACATTGGCACGCAGTTCGATTTTCCAAGATATATATTTTTTTTTTTTATTATTATCTGAGTCTATGGAAAAAATCCTTACAGATTGGTATTATATATTATATTAATTTAACAATTTTTTTTATGGACGTGGCACCTAATATCTAATATTTCAAAACAAAACTATAGCTATATTTCCTAACAGACATACAGGAAGATACTGCCAAAATTTCTATTAACTTGTTCAAAGCTGTAAATAATTTTACAATTAATTCGCGAATCATTCATGAACTAACTTAACAATTTTTTAATTCTTTTCACACAAAAACTGAATTGAATTTATTTTCAGTCAATTCAAATGAATTGCAATTCGTTTCTTATTCAAATAAATCTGTGAAGTGAATTGCAATTCGTTTTAATTAAAATTTGTCAAAGTGCATTGCATTTCATTTCCAAGTCCTTTGATTTAAATTGATTTTGAAATAATTCAATTCATTACCAACTGATTGGTTGAAATTTGAATTGATTTTGTAAGTAAATACGCAGTAAGCATTTCAGTCAAGTAAGAGAAATATCAATTTTTCATTACTCCTAGATCTGCTCAACTGATTTTTGATTTAATTAATTTGAATTGCAATTCGTTGTTCTTACTCATTTTAATGCATTCAAAATCAATTCAATTTAAACGAATTAGAAATGAATTGCAATTTGCTTTAACAAATTCATTTGTATTGGAAGCGAATTGTAACTCTTTCTACAAATTCATTTAAATTGGAACTCAATTGAAATGTATTTCTTTTCTGCCTAATTCGTTTGAATTGACTCTAAATTCATTCAATTCTTATTTGTTGTGAAAAGAACTAATTCAAAATTTAGTTAATTCGTAACGAATTTAAATGAACCAAGAATAATTTATAATTCATTCCCGCCGTTTATAGACGTACGCTTGTAATTAAACCAGAAACAAACATGAAATTGGAAATCTAATATATATCCAGATTGATGTCAAATAAGGATGAGTACTATATTTACGAAAAAATATTGAACGACATCAATAAATTATTAAAACATCAACGAGAAACAGACGCAACGAAAATAGAACCACTTTTTGCGTACCTATGAAATATACAAAATCAGTTAAAGTGAAAGTTTAAGGAAAAAAAACTTTCGTTATTACAATTACACGCTGTCTCTTTTATATAAATAAATGTGGTAGTTTTTAGTAAGTAATTTGCAAATTACAAAACTAAAAAAAGAAAAATATTAATATACTCAACACTAAAAAACTAATTTTCTATAAATCTCAAAACGACCCAGAAAAAATTAAAGAAAAAGTGAGAAATACTACAATTTCTTTTTTTGCATTTATAAAGTATAGACATTTAAGTTTCATTATTGAAAACAAAAACAATTTAAGCACTTTTCACTTTTTTGCTCGTGGTTGACCTTTTTCTGTTGGTCTACCTCAGTCATTTATTTCTGAAACCGCTACAAAGTGTGATCCTATAGTAAAGTTGTATATTTAGGCTGTATTTCTTAATCCTTATACTACAATAGGCAGATCTTTGAAATGTATAGTACAATGTGGGCATTAATTCCTACGAGGGCTGCTATATATATTTCTGGTCTGGCAACACTGAGTGCTGCCAAGTGCAATCTGACATTTCCATTGGAAAGTTTGTCATTTTTAAGCATAATCGTACTCAAACCGTTTTGACGTACGACCATTATTTGTGTTGTTTACAGTGACTTGAAAAAATTAATATAGAAAAAAATGGAATTAACTCGTGAACATTTTCGTGCCATCATTTTTCACAACTTTCGACGTGGACTATCACGACAAGAGTGCATTGATGAACTTAAATCATTGTATGGCGATAAAGCACCATCCTATAGCACTGTGAAAAATTGGTATAATGAATTTAATCGTGGCCGAAGCTCGCTCAAGGACGAATTCCGTGAAGGTCGTCCAAAAACGGCTGTTGTGCCAGAGAACATTGATGCCGTGCATGAACTCATAATGCAAGATCGACATGCGACATACCGAGAGATAGAGACATCCTTGGACATTTCTTCCACCAGCATACATTCGATACTGCATGAACACCCGGCCGTAAAAAAGGTTTGTTCTCGTTGGATCCCGAACAATTTGAAAGTCGCTCAAAAAACGGCTCGTGTCGATTGGTGCAAAAATACGATTGCTGTGCTTCAAAAGACGTTTATAAGATCGTCACAGGTGACGAATCATGGATCTATGCGTATGAGCCCGAAACGAAATAACAATCGACCGTGTGGGTCTTCAAAGATGAGCAAAAACCAACGAAAGTTGTTCGCGGAAGAAGCACTTCGAAGCAAATGGTCGCCTGTTTCTTCGGCAAAACTGGTCATGTGACGACTGTTCCGCTTGAGCAACGTAGGACGGTCACTTCTGAGTGGTACACTACAATTTGTTTGCCTGAAGTCATCGGAGAAATTCGAGAAACCAACAAGAGAAGACGAATCATTGTTCACCATGACAATGCAAGCTCTCACACATCGGCTCAAACCAGAGCGTTTTTGACCGGCCAAAACGTCGAATTAATGGGTCATCCGCCGTACAGCCCTGACTTGGCACCTAATGACTTCTTTTTGTTTTTGCACATTAAGAAAAAAATGTGTGGTCAACGATTTTCGTCGCCAAAAGAAGCTGTTGAAGTGTTCAAAAACCATGTTTTTAAGGTTTCTCAATCGGAGTGGAAAAAGTGCTTCGACAACTGGTTTGGGCGCATGCAAAAGTGTATAATCATGCTGGAGAATACTTTGAAAAACAAAAAAACCATTTTTGATTATAAATATTCGCATTTTCACAATTAGGCCAGAAATATATAGAGCAGCCCTCGTATGCCCGCTTTACTACAAGTATAAGACATAAAACTTAAACCGTAGCCCCTTAGAAGACTTGATTTTGGCATATGTTACGTGTTACATTTTGAGCCGTAATAGGTATTTAATTTTCGATTTTAGATGTGAGCAACACATAGTACCGAACACGTCGTGTATTGGTCAAGCTCACACTAGATGGAAATATTTTAAAGACTTGCGCACTTGCTTTCGTATTGTTTAAATCAAAACTTTGCACCGTGCGTCTTATCTCTTTTTTCTTCTTCTTTTTTTTTGAGTTAAGCAGTTAATTCATTTAAAAATTATGTATTGTCAAAAAAAAAAAAAAAAAAAAAAAAACTTCAGCAAGTTATTTATCGAAAATAGAAATCTTTTTTCTCACATAGCATCAACGAATACAACTGTTAGTGAAGAATTTATGTTTGTTTCAATTAAAATTCCATATAATTGAACAAACCTAAAATATCTCCTTTTTAATTATTGACAAGCACCCATTAAGTTTAAAATCAACGAAACTTTGCTACCCCAAATAATATTGCCCAAAGGTATGCTAATCACTGAATCTTCTGTCTGTCTGTCTGTTTTGCAACTCAATCATAAAGCAACCCCTTTTGTTAAATAATATATATTTGTTTAATTTTCTCTTTAACATCCTCTTTTGCTGGTTTGTTCTGTTTGTTCTGTAAAGTGCTTTCATCAAAAACTGAAAGTGCTCACTGAGACTAAAATCATTTTCAACAGTTTGCTACAATTGTTCTTGTATTCTTGCATTCCTTGCACCTTTATGATTTAGTTTTTATTTCTGTTTTCGCCTAAAAAAATGTTTAAGCTTTATTTTGGTTTATTTATTTTCTTTTTCCGTCTGTGGACTTTTTAAGATGGTATTTTTAGAAAACAATCAAATCAAAATCACGACTCTTTCGTTCCCGTCTTTAGTTGTCTAAAAATAACTACAAATAAAAGTCACGGTTCTTGTGCCTACAAAGCAAAATGTTGCTTTTATTTTATTATTTTAACCATCAAATAGGCAAAAAAATGTAAGAAAAACAAATAAATTTAGCAGACAAAACACAGTATACGAGAGCAAGTAAAAAAAATTCCTTAAAGAAAAAGATATTTTTTATTTCCATACCATTTCCATTTATATAATACTTTTTGGATTTAAATAATATTATTGAAAAATATCGTGCTATTAAAACCATCATTTATTATAATAAAAAATTAAATGTATTTGTTGATGGGAAAAGCAATCAGCGAAGTACATCTTCTACAAAAAAACATGTCCAAAACCTTACAAAACGTCAGTCCGTCGAGTTAAAAAAAATGTCATGGTACCACAAGAGCTACAGAACATTTAAGCCCATCAATTTGTTAGTTTTATTGTGTCGCTTTCTTATTTATATTTTAATTGTATATATAAAGTGAAATTAAAAAGCATAAGAGCGTAAGGCAATGTCTAACATTACTGTCACAATGTGTAGTGTCACTGTGGTGAAGGGTATATAAGATTTGGTATGACAGAATAACCAATTTTTTCTTGTTTTAAATATAAATGTTTCTTATATGCTTTTCTAAAGACATACAGACTTACCCGCTTATTTTTGTTTTTCACATATTTTGAACTTATGATAACTTTTTGTGCTGCAGTTATTTGAAAAAATGTATTTAATTCGAAAAGTAAACCTCAAAAGCTTTTCAAACGTGAATCGCTGCTACAGTATTAAATTTAGCAAAGACATTTAAACTGAAGAAATTTGCTTTACATTACTTTCAAATGGTGCAAGGTAATTTATCAATCAAAGTTCCACTACGATGTTAAACAATCTTTTCAACATCTATTAATTCTTAATTTAATGTCATCTTTGTTATGCTTAACGCCTATTTGTCCATCGTGAATTATTTTGCTGTATTTTTATAGCCGCTTTCAATGTGGCTATTCTTGCTCCTATAATCCCCATACTTGTCACTTTCCTTATGGATCTTAAGTCTTAAGCTGAAAGTCCGTACCACGCGTTCTACGCTTGTCTTTCAAGCAAGTAGACTCAATATAATTTTATGTCACAAAATGCGCAGCATAAAGCGTAGAATGCTTTTGAAGCTTATAACGCGAAAAGTAACTTTACTTTTTTGTTGATATGTTAGCGTCGTAAATAAAATTTTGCAAAAAAAAAATCCTCATAACAAAGTTTACAAATATTTTCAAGCTTAAAAATAAATTGTTTAATTGTTTAAAATAAATTGTTTACCATAATTCTTTCATCAACAAAGTTTGCAGTTTAGTTGTCAATTGCTTTTACTTATCGTCTCATTTCTGTAATGTTTATTTTATTCGTTTATTAGGCAGGTGCAATAGAGGGAAGGAAAGCTATTATTATTTTTTTAATGGAGATTCGCGCAGGTCCTTTAGCACAAAATATTATGTGAATAAATTTAATAAACTATAAATTCTTTTAAGATCTCATGTAGCTTAAGTAAGCAAAATATAAAACGCGTAAAAAGTATGAAAATCATATAAAACGACGATTTTAAAGTTATTAGACTCGTATGAAAGTAGACAGTAGTAAACCTCGGCAGCCAAAAAATTAGAACTCTATTTCAACTATTTCACTGAGAACAGGGTGGTCCAAAATGGGCTTTTTCGGAATTTAGTAAATTTATAATATTTTTAGTTAATTTTTAAAGTTTAAACGATCATAACTTTTTTGGACGAAATAAATTTTGTGTTGTAACTTAACTTATTTCCTATTACTGGTAAAAATTGAAGCTCTACTGTTTTCATAACAATTTAAATAGTTTTTTTTAAAAAAGGTCAAATTTCTCGGAAATTTCCTACTTCATAAAGCACAACTCCTGTGAGTCAAGCTGAGTCAAAACACAAATTTACTATTTTGTAGTCCTAACTCTCCCCTACATTCCTATATATACATGTCCATGCATCGGGACTGCACTTTTTGAGCTACAGCAATTTTTCTGACCCAAGGTAAGATATTCGGTACAAATGCACGTCATATTTTTTGAGAAGTTATTTGTATGTGAAAGTGGCTATTATGCATATATTTTGATGAAATTTTGTACAAGAGTTCTTATTGACCCAAAAAATAATTCTGTTGAAATTAGGAGAAGTTGGCCCATATTTGGACCTAGTCCACATAGAAGGGTGTATCAAAATTTTGCCAAAAATGACAATAGAACTCTCAAATTATGTGGTATCGGCAATTCATTTGGAAAAGGTAAAAAATGATTTTATTGCCATCTAATATTACATAACTTAAATACCTGAAAATTGCAAATAAATTTAAAACAATTGAAATAACTGTTAAAACATAAACCGTTATATTATGTTTCAAAGAGGTAAAAAAGATCATGTTGAAACTTCGAGCAATAGTATATTAATCCATGCATTAATTTTTGTTCTTCATTATTGTTTAAACAATGGCTAAATTTAGTTATAGTGTTCTATCTGATATATATTTTGAACGGAAAGATGAAAACGACATTATTTTACATATAATGAATAATCCATTCTTCAAAATATGCGACAAACAAGAAATTAAAATTCATAAATTAAAAATAAAAAACTTTTTAAATACTTTAAGAAAACGGTACAATCAATGTTCCAGAAACAAGAAATTGTTTTACTCACGCAACCAAGAATGGCTAAGAAATAAACTTATTTTTAAAAAGCCATCAGTAACTACCACGGAAACTGGAAAAGGTGGTCGACCAGCAAATTGATAATTGTAGTGAAAAATCACGAAGACGCAAGCTCAAACATATCAATGAAGAAGTTTCTTGTAGTATCATAAAGGATTCATTGAAAAAATAGGGGAAGCAAGCCCCAGACGCACAAAAAGGATTTTAGAAAGTATGCCGACAGCAACTGAATAAAATAAATAAATTTCTTCCAGAAGAAGCATTTGCACTATTTTTGGATTTGAAAATGACTAAAAACCAATATACAGAATTGCGGAAGCGAACCAATAAAAAAAAATTGTGGAATTTTTCCCTCATATCGAGATATAGTTTCTGCCAAAAAAGATTGCTTACCTTCACCAACTGCTATTAGTGTAACTTCAAGTTCAGCAGAAATAAAATTGCAGGATCTTCTTGAACACACTGCAGAACGATTACTAAAGACATTTGATGCTGACTATTTAAAGAAGTTTAAAAATTGCAGCATGACTTTAATTTCTAAATGGGGATGTGATGGGTCCTCTGGCCAGAAACAATACAAACAATGTAATGCGGAAAATTCATCAGATGCCAATTTATTCATGATTTCTTTCGTTCCATTACGTTTAACAAAAACTTATTTTGGTTCAGAGCCGTCAACTAGTAGAGCTGCAGAGATAGATGTATGGAAGAAAGAAATTCCCTCGTCAACAAAATTTTGTAGACCAATAAAGTTCGCTTACAAAAAAGAAACTCAGGATGTCATAACTGAACAAGTTGGCAAAATAACAGATGAAATTAATGAACTTCAACCAGTGATATTTGAATTTAATGGCCAATGCATCGAAGTTAACTTTAAAATGTCACTTACAATGATCGATGGAAAAGTTGCACAAGCTTTAACCGAAACAAAGTCTTCGTCAAGCTGCACCATATGCCAAAAACCATCAAGTCAATTGAGCCAACCACCAACACAAGACGAAAGTTTCAATGAAGCATATGAATTTGGAATGTCACCTTATTTTATGGAGCATATTCTTAAATTGGGATACGATTTGGAATTTGGCCCGTTAGGCGAAACAGTGAGAAACAACAAGGAAAATTTGGAAAAAAGAAAGCAAAAAAAAAAAACATATTCAAGAAAAATACCGTGAGATAGGCCTTATAATTGACCAGCCAAAGCAAGGAGAAGGTAGTTCTAATTATGGAAACACAGCAAGGAGATTTTTTTGCGATCCAGAAACTGCAGCTTCTATAACTGGAGTAGATTATGATTTAATACGACGATTCCAAATCATATTAGAAGTTATAGCATGTAGCAAAAAGATAGATGCAAAAAAATTTGGTCAGTATGCTAATGAGACAGCAACCCTTTATAACCAAAAATATTCTTGGAGACATATGCCAACCACAGTTCACAAAATTTTGTTCCATGGGGAACAAATAATTCAGCACAATATGCTTCCAATTGGAGATCTCTCAGAAGAAGCGCAAGAAAAAAGGAACAAAGACTACAGATTCTTTCGCGAGCACAATACAAGAAAAATTTCCAGATATTGTACTAATGAAGACCTTATTAATATTTTGTTGTGCACATCAGACCCATATATGTCCAGTATTCGACAAAAATGGAAATCAACCTCATTAGAGTTAGATGAAGAAGCGAAACAATTACTGCAAAATGAAAATCAAAGTTATTTGGAAGAAATTTTTACTAATATTGTTTAATTAATACTAGTTTAAAGATTATCATTTGTTTCTAATTTTAGATAAATTTTTATTAATACATTTAAATAAAATATATGTGCACTTTAAATCAATAGTAAAAGTTTACTAAAAATGTTATCGATGTTGTGTTCTGTATATAATATATCCAAATGGTATTGATATTGTTGGGAATTTCAGTGTTATTTTTCAGTTTAATCCTCACAAGAATTAGCTTTCTTCCAAAAAAAAAACCAACCTTTGGCCCCTGTGAATATTGAGACTAAATAAATGTCAAGGGCCAAATGTTGGCATTTTAAGTTTAGGAATAATAGGAATAGGCAAAATTAAGTTTAGGAATAATAAATAAGTATTGGTTGTAAAATACGATTGAAGAAAATAAGAAATTATAAAAAAATACCTATTTAAAATGTCAAAATATTCAACTTTTACATGGAAACTCAACAAAAAATTAAAATGCATTTTTAACTCCACATTACTTATGTTCCTATCAGTCGATTTTCGCGTTTGAACACGCAAATTAAAGCTTAAAGTCCCTCCTATTGAACAAAGCAAATTGCGTAAAAAAATATCAATCCGGTCAAAAGTTATAGTTGCGAAATTGACCACTGTGCGATGCATAGAATGGAGTCTTCATAATTGCTTGATCAGTCTTTTAGGTCCGGGTCATCTAACTTGCGGATATTGGGACACAATAACACACAAGTTATCTGCAATATTTTTCGTTTAAAATTTCCTTTGCATATTAAATGATTATCTGGCAACGCTACATAATTAATAGAAGTATGGTACTTGGTCTAAATAAAAAATATAATTTTTTTTAAAAAGTCAGTCGTTAGCCACAAAAAGTGCTTTGCAAATGTTAGTTTTCTAACGTGAATTATTTTCTTTCAAAATTTTTTACTTATAATACCAAATACTAAAATAACGAGTGATGACAGCACTGAAAAGCTACTCTCTTAATTATAATTTAAACAATTATTCTCAAAGCCATCGTCACATTGACAAAACCACTGGAAAATCACAGAATTTTGTGTTTAATGCATTACACTGGAAAAAAATATCACAAGACAGGCCACAAAAGTATATGCTAAAGCTATTTGATGTCCAAAATTCCACTAGGACAGTAAGACGACGATTAGTAGAGAAAGATCTTTCGATCGTCGCTTGCATGAATTATAAGGATTTCAATCATTTGCATTTCTTTTTCAGTTCGCTAATATTATTAATATTAATTGATAATATTATTTAAGTTTCAATCCTCATGTCTTAAGTTTAATGTAATTTATCCTACTTAAAGTATTCAAGCACCAAACTTGTGTTTGCAATTCACCAACAATTAACAAAACTTAAGAAGTTTTAAATCCACCCTTAACGTTTTCTTTGACAAGGCTTCCTCCTCATATTATTTACTTATTTTCATTATTATTTCTTTGTCTTTTACAATATATATATTCCAATTTAAAGTGCATTGTAATTCAGACTGCAGAAGTTCTTAAGAATAAAGTGTAAAACTAAACATTTTTGCAGCTGTCGTTCTCTTTTTAGGTCTCATTCCGATAGTGAAATAACTAACACGAGTACAATTCTCTGCTAAGTTTTTTACGACTCGTAAATACAAGACGATGAAACCTTGTTTTGGCGGTGGTGGTCGTCGCTGTTGTTCAATGACTTGTTATTTAAAAAATAAAGAATTTGAAATAAAAAAAGAACAAAGTTAAAAGTTAAAAGCAGAAACTCTTAACTACTCACAGCGAAACCTACAAAGAAAAAAAAACAGCACGTACCACAATACGAGTGTTTAACACATTTTATATTTGCTAGTGAGCGGCGTATTCGTACCTCAAATAATTATATGGAATTTTTCAAATTATCAACAACTGTTTAATACAACAGCAATCAGTCTGTTGGTTGAAACTTCTTTTAAAACTATTTTAATTGTCGATTTTAATGTTTAAAAACAAATGTTGGTTGTTGAAATTCTCCTGAATAAAAATATGTAATCGTTTGCTTATACGATTTACTCCTCAGTTACTTTAGGAAGCGTTTTTGTTAATCGACAAAAATGAATTTTTAATTACAACAATAATCGTTTATCCGATTAATGGTTAATCGATTAAATACACTTGTAATTTTTTAATCTGCAACGGTTTTTTAAAAACTAATTTTTTATTTTGTAGGTCAAAAAATGACTAGATCGGAAGTTGTAAGATTTAATCAAATGGAGGCAAATGAGCTCCTGAGGTTCACAATTATTTAGCCTCTTGGCTTTGAAAGTTAGGATTATGAAAAATATGTAGTGAATTAAAAAAATATGTAACATTTATTTTTAATCTAATGCAAAGGTGGAGTCTTGACATCGAAAACCGTAATAAGGCTATTTGTCTCCAATTCTCTATAGAATTTTTTTAAGCGAATGTGTTAAAGAACTTAAACAAAGCTGTTGAGCTGGCCCTTGTTTTATTCTTGGATACGTCCACCCCAGCGAACTGAAGCCGCGTTCTCTGAGGTTGCAGTCAGTTTTATTTCGATATGCCAACAAGTATTTACTTATTCCATATCGATAAGAAATAGATAATAGAACTTAAAATGTACTCACATAATATAAACATTTAAAAAAAAAATTCTATTCTTCAAATAAATATTCAAATAATACTTCAATTATCGAAAGCAAAATATCTTCATCTTGACAAGCGCTTGAACAGAGATGAAACTAAATTGTTGCATTAACAAAAACCCTCGTCTTAGCTTCGGCTGCAAACATAACGTGACTCAAAGACAAATATTTGGTGTCATGGGATATAGTTTTAGACAACTGTTCTAGCATCATTATACCGGTAAAATTGGGTGCTTTCAAAATTGTATCCCTAGTTTCTCTACGAAATGATATATTTTTATAAAAAAAGATTTTCCTATATTTTAATCAAGATCGCAAAACTTTATTTAAATATATCCAGCAATTTTTATGGGATGCGAACACAGACAGACGAACAGACACGCAAAAATTCCAAAAATAGGTGTTTTTGTATTCCATTTTGATTACTATCTACTCCAACAAAAATATTGTGTTGTACGAAAACTGTAAAATTTGTGGAAGATTTAAATTATATCGCAACACAAAAAATTGAACTTCTTCTTTGTCCGGGGTGCAACCTAAATTATATGAGTATTATATGAGTCTTTAAACAGACTTCTCTGTTGTTGGCGGTTAAGATTTTGTTTTTTTTTTTTTTTTTTCTTTGCCGTAAGAGATTTTACCCAAACATTCATATTATTTAACTTATTTTGTAGTGTGTGTTTTTGACTAATATCTACTTTATTACACCACTTTCCACTTTACCTCCCATGAGTTTGTATGAAAGGAGATGTACTCTGTAGTAGTAGCCAAAACCCAGCATTAGCCTCTTGATACTGAGGCATCTGTAGTGGTAAAAGCAAATAACCAGGGATTCATTTAGCCTGCCTCCCTGCCTGTCTGCTAGTCAACCATTTAACGAACCAGCCAGACAGTATTATTTTATAGTGGTAGTTTTTGAAGTTTAACCTTGTTTGATTTCAGTTGTATTTTCATTTTCATTTATTTTTTGTCTTTAATGAAAGGAATTTTTTTTTTGTAATTTGTTTCTATGGTTTGGAAGCAGCATCCCTTAAATTGTATGCGAATACCTTTATTGTTATTTCTCCTTGCATTAAAGTAAAAGTTGCAGCAACTCATTGAAATTAGGGTGACTATTTTATGATTTTATTTGCAAAGTTTTCTTTGGTTTCAAAAATTAAATGAAATTTTATGCAAAATAAAACTTAACAATCTGAGGAGTTCTTCAATTTCTTCCTTTCTTGTATTAGGAAAATAATGCATTTTTCTTAACATTAATAATACAAGAACAGTAATATCTATTGTCATATATAGTTGAAGGTAATATTATCTGAGTACCTGAATAAATACCAAACAACAAAAAACAGTTTTGATCAAAGGTAAATGCACTTTCAGAAGGAAAAAATATGTTAAAAGAGAATTGGATTTAATGTTGGGAATCGTATGTGATTATTCAAAAGAGAAAGAAAGAGAGAGAGAGAGAGAGAGAGAGAGTAAGAGAGCGAGAAATTTCTATGTTTTAAAGAACTCGTATAAATTATGTATTCCATTATCAAATCTGTGTTTAAAATAAATCCTTTTGCGTTTGCTTAAAATGTGATATATAAAATTGTGTAGAGTCAGATAAATCGAAATCACGGAGAATTGATAATGTTTTTTCTTTGAAATGTTGCCAACCAAAGATTTATTTTTTTTTCGCCAGAAATTTATTTGAATTTAAGAAAGGGATTGAAAAAAAATTCCCAAAATAAATACAAAACAATTATATTATTGAACTGTAATTTTAATTTAATCATAAAGCGCATGGCAAAGGCCTTACTGGCACATACGTTTTTGTTGACATTTTTCATAACAAAATTTTCTTAATACAACGTATCTTATTACTGCAGCTTTAAATGCCCTTCTTGATTGTTTCTTGGTTTTAAACTACATGACCTAGAAGACCAATCCTATCACCTGATCTAGACCAGGATAAGGCACATACGTTTTTGTTGACATTTTTCATAACAAAATTTTCTTATTACAACGTATCTTATTACTGCAGCTTTAAATGCCCTTCTTGATTGTTTCTTGGTTTTAAACTACATGACCTAGAAGACCAATCCTATCACCTGATCTAGACCAGGATAAGGGTGATGTCGTTATGGATTTGTTTTGTGACTTGATTTGCATCTCACATCGTGTCGTCCACAGACAGAAAGGACTCTGTTTTCTTATTACGATGTCGGTCGTCAAACATTAAATCGTTATTAATACATTGGTTTTTAGGGTAATTTGACCAATTAAGGTAAAAATGAGCGGAAACTTTGTCTCTCGTAGAAATTATGTTTTTAAAGGTTTTTCAACAAGTTAATACACAAATTGCTGCAAGTTGAACTCTTACCTGAATTTTGAGGCACCCTTGACAATTACTGGAATCCAAATTGTCTAAATTAAATATTTTTTCCGTATTAACCTTTAAGAAAGTTAGATATAGTAATAGATACAACACCTCTGTAGAGTCAACTTAACTAAAGTGAATATGGTCCTTTATACCCTGCGTAAATTTGAGGTATCTACCTGTAACCGTTTAAAAGATAAGTTTATAAACGTCTTTATGGGGACAAGCTTTAAATATTTTATTTTTTTCTATAATTTGTTAAAAACTTTAGTATCTAGTTATCACGGTTCCATAGATAGAGGCCAGTGCCCTTTGCGTATGGAACTCTGCAATCACGCTCAATTAATTTTAATTTTATAAATTTAATGTCTCAATTACTTCTAGTGCAAAAGTTTAGCAACGAAGATGGTTTTTATTTATTGAAAACAATTAGTTATTTAACGATTAAACACTTACATGTGTTGACATCACTGAAATGGTGATCCTGCTGCTAAACGAGAACAAAAACCTCCCCTAGTTACTTTGGTACTCAAAAGATCTCTTAAAACAACAACAGCAAAATAAGGAGAGTTTAATTAATAAAATTTAAGAGATTTATATCGAGTACTTAGAAAAAAGAGAAAAAAGTGATTGCATTTCAGTGCAGTACAGCAAAACTGCACCACCACCATGTTTTTTTTTCATTGTCAGCCTTTTTGGACGTTTGTTTGCCTCATTCTGTCATTGATGTACGTGTGTGTGTGTGTGTAAGAAGTTGTGCTTAATGTCTCTTTTTAAGGGGTTTTTACGATAGTGAATGTTTGTCTTAAGCCATACGCAACATTTACTAAACGTACGCTGCAGGAAGTAGTGCTACACCAACAAAACAAATTTAATTTGTTATTGAAAAAGAAAATAATAATAAAATTACATGGATATCTACAAGAATCATAATGAAATTTAAATTTTTAACAAAAAAGAATAAACAAGTGCATTTGAAAAAAGGATATATTTTGAGGGATATTGAATACCTGTCTGAATTAAAAATATTTTAAATCGTGGCTGTTAAGCAAAAACATGCAACAAATATGTGGCTTAAAAAAATTCTAATTCTCTAAAAAAAACATCTTTTAAAAAAAATGTTTTGGTTTACAAAAAGGAAATGTTTATATTAATTTATTCCAAAAAAATATCGATGTTGTTTGTATTAAATTTTTTTATTTGAAAATAGAAATTTATGTTTCGTCTATAGTTTTTTGTTAAAATCGTTTTAAAAAAGTTTATTTGTTCGGAAAAAATGCCATATTTTTAATTGTTAAATTTTATTTAATTGTTTAAAAAAATAATTGCTTTTGCAAAAATAACCGCCAAAAAAGCCAAAATTGTTTACGCTTATTATTATTAAGTATAAATTACTATAAAATCTAAGAGAAAAAGTAATGCTCAAAGTAAATCACTCACCACCAGAAAAACACAACAACAAGGAATTTAAATTTAAAATGTTTTAAATCCTCTTCCTGAAATGTAAGTATTGTGACAAAAAATAAAGTAAAAAACACTTTAAGGATAAATTTCACAATACAAAGTACTACAAATTTAATGCAATAAATTTAAGTTTTATTTTTATATATATTTTTTGTCAAAGGGTGCGTGTCAAAGAGATAAGGCAATTTACGTTTTGTGTTGTTTTTAAAAAAAAAAAATATTTAAAAATGCGATAAAATTATTTACTGTCACTTTTGGGCTTTTATACATAATTTTAATAAGAAATTAAATCAAATCAATCAATTAATAGCATTGTTATGATTTTAATCATGGAAAATTGTCAATAGTCTCAAACCATCAGGTCTTAGTTTATCTGCTAATGTGGCATGTAGCATTAAAATATGTAGTAAAAGATAGTCTAGAGAGTGGCAACCTATGTGCCACTGCACTATATCCCAGTAACCGAGTGTTGATTTATGAAATGATCTTTTGCGATTTTAAGGATCTGAAAGTGTACAAATACGCACAGGAATACATAGATGGGCGATGGTGACAAGAATTATGTTTTCTGTAACAATATATAGTTGACGTGAACAAGTTATAATTGCTTTAATACCTTATTTACGATGAACAAATTTGAACCAAAAAAAAATTTTTGCCTAAATTCTAACCACAAACAAATTCTTATACTTATCCAAAAATATATTATATGGAAGCATATAATAATTTGGTATTGTGTGTACGAAGTGTTGCTAAGAACGAATATTTCAAAATATAGGCTCATCCATTAGTTTATTCTTTTGCTTATCAGCTATTAGTTGAAGTATAATAATTTTAAATAGAATTAACTTGTACAAAATAAATTAATGGAAAACTAGTCTCTTAAAAGTTATAGATAAATAGAGCTACCCTTCACTATGTATGCAAATCTAGTTTAGTAAAGTAGCTCCTATGAAAAAGACAAATATTGCGGTGGCAGAGAATACATGAAAATGGTATCAGCTCTTAATGCGTTAAGTATTTTTACAAAATTAAAGTATTTTTAAACAGATTTCTTCAAAAGCTTTTAAATTATACCTACGTTGATAATCGAACTTTTTTATGAAAATTTCAGAGGTCCATTACTTGGGAATTATGGTTGAGCACCAATTTTTTCATTTGATGTTATTTCTTATTTTTTATTTCTCAATCGGTTCATATACATACATTTTTGTAACTTCATTGTTCCAAATAATATAGAAAAAATAAGAGGCAGGCGTGATGTTTAGCCCACTACCTCAAAAAACATGGACCGATCTTGCGGATTTTTAATAGCAACTCTTTTGAAACTATGTCTAATCGATTAACGTGGTTTGAGTTTCTCTAGTTCATCTAGTGTCTTGGCAAAGTTGATTTCAACACTAACACGGACGAACATCCCTCAATGGACTCCGCTATGCATAAAGATTCAGATTATTTATACTTTATGGGGTCGTAAATGGATATTGTAGAAAGTACAAATGGAATGTCAAACTTAGATATACATTTTTTCAACTTTTTGTGGTCGAGCTTTTTCATTGCTCTTAAAATTTTTTTTGCACCTCTTAACTCATCTCAAATTTCGAAATCAATTTCTTTCTTTTATTTCTTGTAAATAAGAAATATTTGGTCAAACAAAAATTAAACATAACACTCGCGCATCGTAATTATAGCTTTTTATCACTTGGATTACGCCTAAATAAATGTAAAAAACCTCCATTCTCTCTGCCTTCTTAAAAAAACAGAATTAAAAGCAAGTTACCTTATCACTTTGACGCGCACCTTAATTTACATAGTTAATATAAAAAAAAAACAATCAGCTTAAAATTTTTTTACAGACAGTACTGTTTTTTTTTCTGCTGCTGTAATTGTCTCGTAATCCCCCTTTTTAAAGTGCATTTTGTTTGTTTTCTTTTTCCTTCTATTTTTTGTTATTATTTTACACATATATTTGCATGAGTTTGTGTAACCATGTAAAATACATATGTATGTACATACTTACATGTGTATATACATACATATTTCAAGTTGCCCTTATTTTTCTTTGAGTACATTAAATTTTAGTCCGTGGTAGTTTTACCAATTCTTTTAAAATTCTCTTAAATATTTTTCCGCAAGTTATGCTTTTATATCGTTTTTTTTCTTGTTGTTCTTTTTTTTATTTTTTGTCTGCTACTTTGAATTTAGTTGTGTAGTTGGTTGGTCTTCTTCTTATTTTATTTTTAAAAGTGTTTGTTTTTATTTCAGTGTCAATGTTTAAACAGCGTTGCCAATGTGTTTAAAACAATCGCAATACTGTGGAATTCAAGTTTTTACAACTATAAGCAAGTTTCAAGATATGATACAAAATAAGTTTAAATTTTCTTATATTTATAGCGAATAATGTTTTTTATTTGACATTCTTTCAATATTTGACAATAATCCAACTTGTCATCCTCTTAGTTTACTTTTATATAATTATATAATTACTTTGTTTATACAGATAAATAAAACTTTGACTTAATAAATTTAGAAAATCAAGTATATTTTAATGTTATAACTCATTACCTTCGTTATCAAACTCTAGTTTAAATAAGATCTCATTATAAATTTTGTTAATAAACAGGACTTTAACAAGATTTTACCAAAATCTACTTAAGATCCTGTTATTTTTAAAAACAATTCTTTTTGTTTCTTAAGTTAACAGTGTGTTTTTCTAGAGAACGGAGTAAATTTATTTAAAAGGTAATCGCAGTATATATGAGTGACATATGAAACAACATTTTTACATGAGGTTGATATTGAAAAACCAATTTCAGCAATCTTGCATAAACAATCTATTTGCTGATTTTTTATTATTGTAAATGTGTCAATAAGTCGCAGGTGAAATGTGACACAATAAAAATACGTGTTTTTTACGTAAAGAAGACGTAATCCTTAATCTTTGCCACTTAAAAAGCCAAATTGGCAACACCACTCATTCATAACATAACAAAACAACTAAAAGAAGAAGGAAAAAAAGAATATATAAAAATATTGTCTTTAATTTTTATTCTATTTTTCTTTTTCCCATCCCGCAATATGTTCAATACCGAAAATCTTAAATCAACACTATGACGCGTTAAGTCAGAGCGGCTTAAAATTAGCATTTTCCAAAAAAAAAAGTGTTAAAACTTCAAAGATATAATTTTTATGAAGCACGACTGCATAATAACAAAGTTTTTCAAAAAACGTTAAATTTCTTAACCTAAAGAATGGAAAAAAGTAAAAATACAATTTCTTCTCTTTATTATAATTATGGATTACAGAGTACAATATATGTATCCGGATTATAATGTTTGTATTGTTGTAGTTATTGCTGTCTGGATTATGCCATAATGCGGATTATATAGGTTCGACTAAAGGTAGTGTAACTGTACTTTTTGTTTAACATCGTCAGTACCTGTGTAATTTAATAATTAAATTTAATATTCTGATGTTTTTTTTAATGCCTATTTGAATTTAAAATGTTTTACTTAAGGTTTTCAAAACAGTTAATTTGGGACAGCTTACAGGTTTGAAAATTTTCGAATAAAAGGTTTTTTTTTTTCTTTGATCTAGGCCTTTTGTACTAAAAAGGAATGACTCACCAGAGGAATAATTCGCTTTAAAATCCTCCTTATAAAGATTACCAGTCCCTGAAGTTCGTCAGGGGTTTAAACTGTGAAACTGGTATACAAGACGTATTAGTTTTGATTTTTAAAAAATCTTTTTATAAATACTTTTCCGTTTCTGTCCTTACACCAAACCAAATTGGATTAATTGCATATCTTAAAAAGCTTTGGTTTCATGAATGAGAATGTTAAAATAGTAAGTGAAAGTGTTTTGAAAGTTGAATATATATATATATATATATATATATATATATATATATATATATATATATATATATATATATATATATATATATATATATGTATATGTATATATATATGTATATATATATAAAACTGAAGTTCTTTTTAGTGAAATTAAATTCACTTTAAAAAGTAATAAACAATGCTCTCTGTTTATTGTTTTCTTTATTTCAAAAAGAGAGGTTAGGTAACTCTTTAAACAAAACGTGCCTTAAATTTTTGTTTCGAATTTTTTGTTCCCGTACATTTACTGTGTTTTTGTCTGAAATTTAAAAAGTAGTTTTGATTTTTAAGGTGCTGCCTGAACTGAAATTTTTAAACCGATTTATATATTGTGAATATTCGGCCAAGTTTTAAGTCACTCATTCTGGCTACAGATGTACCATGAAAGTTTCTGATTGTCTGTCCTAATGTTCTCATTAAATTAACTTTTTAAGAAATAGAAAATAAAAATCTTTTCATGTGAATGTCTTAAATTTATATTTTAATTAAAACAATAATCTGATTCTGCTTAAAAAAGGTGTTTAAACGCATAATTGTGTGTTTTCCCTCATTATCCAGACTTGAAAATTGTATGCAAATTTACCAAAAACAAAAAAAAAGGCGTTTGATGCAAAATTAATTCAACCACATAAAAACTTTAAGAGGCCATTCAAAATAAAATTTTAACACACGACTAGCTATTTCAATTTAAAATTTAATTGCAATGTATACTTGTGTATTTTTTTTAATATCTAGAGTAAAAAGCTGTCTTTCCAAATGGTAAAAATAAACAAATGAAAAAATATATAAATGTATTGGAAACCCCTTTTAGCAATTAGTGAAATATACATTTTCTCAGCTTCTAATTAAAGGGTTAAAATATATTTGAAAATTCTCTCAATGCCTATGAATTAAAAATGTGTTTTGTCAGTAACAGTCTTTTAATCGCAATATATAAAATACTTGTTTTAAAGTATGTTTTTGTTTTTTTTTTGTATATGTATATATATATATATTTTTTTTTAACACTAAGCAGCCCTGATCACCCCTTTTCCTTTTTGCATGCGTTTGTTTTTGTTTTTGTTCTTTTTTTTTTAAATTAAAGACAGCGTGAGTAAATTTTTTTTATTATTTTTTAGTGTCACCCAGCTTTTTTTTTTAATTTTTGTTTCTGGGTAGAAATTATGACCCTAAAAATCATATTTTTTTTTTTATTTATTTTCTTTTTAAGATTGCAAAAACTTCTCACGTTTTTTCGTTTTAAAATTAAAAATTTTAGTTTTTAAAGAATTATTGGATGCAGTTAAATATTTTTTATTTCAATTCTAATGTTAAATTTATTTATATATTTTTAGCTAACGAAAATAATTTCAGTAACCAAAAAAAAAACTACGTGCTAAAGTCGTCCTCAATTTTTTTTTTTTTTTTCTCAAATCAAAGTTTAATTATATAATTGTATTGGAAAATCGACACCACCTTCTGAGACTATCTTATTTGGGTAAATATATATTTAAACGCACGCGTAGATCTGCAAATCATGCTGAAGCTAGTTGCTAGCTGAAGCAGTTCCTTCAGTAAACACCGACAAAACTTACCCGCGATTTAAAAAATATGAGCTTATGAGGCAAAAAGCGTAGTTCCGTGGTATCGACATTGCATATAAACATAAAAAACCATCAGCAAATGTGTGCCAACTAATAGTGTGTATAAAGCTCCTCCGCCTCAAAATGGATTTGACACATACGTTAAAATAGTTGAGTTTTACAAGGTCAATCTAAGGCGAAAGTAGCAACGATAGGAGACGTGTATCGTCAGGTTACAAAAGAAAACAAATTATTACTTGCAAAAGTATAAGCGAATGCAAGTTATTACGGATAAAAAGAGCAAAAAAAAAATTGAAAACCTCATGTTTTCTACTAATTGTGTTACTTAATTATTGAAATGATTTACATAATTTTAAACATAATTTTAATTTTTAAATTAGCAGCTGTAAATTGATATTTAATATATCAATTGATTTTTTATCATTTAAATGGCCGCAGTCGGTTTTTGTTAAATATGGTATTTTTTGCTCACACAAAAATTCTGGCATATTATGCTGTAGTTAAAGCCTGGCAGCTCTGTTCTCTTTAATAAATTGCCAAATGTTTTTATGGATTTAGTTTAAACACGGGTGCCAGATTTTGAGATGAATAAAAAGAAAATTAGTCTATTGGCGATTTCTTACGAAATAAAATGATATTTTTGAACATTAATACAAAATTTATTTTCCTGTTTTTAAAATTACTTTTTTATCGTATATAAATTACGGAGTAATATATAAATGTTTTAAAATTCAGAGAAATTCCATTTGTAATTTCTAAATTTTTAAAAGCAATATCTTGGAAACCAATGGCAGAAATTTTCACAGGACGTGTAATTTATAGCCGCTACAAAGGAATTTTTTAAGAAATTAGATTGACAGCTATCATCCGATAAGACTAATTAAAAAAAATGATAATTTAGCGGGCGTGTTACGTTTATTTTAATTTTTCGAAGCAAAAGATAATCAGCCCAATCATAAATATTCTCACGGAAAAATTGTTCTCGAGAAAAGATTCCTCCAATTATGAATTTCGTGGGAACAAAAAAAATTATAAAAATTGCATCACCGTAATTTGAAGAGCACTATTTTGATTATTTACATTGAATTTCTCTTTATTAATTCAAAATACCTACTTTTTTCCCTCGAATTTGTATTTACTTTTTACACTCAATAATTAAGGAATTGATTGAGTTGAATATGAATTTTAAAGTAAACACTGAAGTAGCAAATATAAATATTCTAGTAAATAAATAATTCTGCGCAACAAAGGAAAACAGATAACATGATATTGGCGCAGGAAAAGAAACATCTTATAGTAGCCAAGAAATCATTCTATAAAACAAATAAAGTTGCAATAAAAGCACGAAATCGCTTTCGCTATATATTTTATTTATTAAATAGCTATACAATCCGAAGAAAATAATAATGGCACTAAAAAATAAACAAAACTGATAATCTTTTTGAATTTATAATAAATAATAACAAGTAATAATTAAATCCAAGAAACGGATACATATATTTAATTATAAATTTAATTAGGAAACAAATATAAACCTCAATAATACAGTTATCGTTCTCTCGCAATTTTTATGAAATAAATTACTCCTTAAATTGCTACCATCAATCAATCTGTACATAAGTTTAACAAATAAAAACGTTTTTGGTTAATTCAAAATAAAAAAATTTTATACTGTCGAGTATAAAAATTTGTTTTGACGATTTTATAATACTTTTAGCTGGCAACTATATAAGTGGGCATATAATATTTTACAATTCACACATGCACCCTCAATGCTGAGTGTCACTTCATATATCTAGAATGTAAATAAAACGTAAACAAATCAGAGAACAACAAAAACAACGTGTAGAAATATTTAAATAAAACTAAACGTCACTTCCGTTTTCTTGGAGATTATGGTACTCAAATGTTAGTGTTAACATGTATCTCACTTACAGAGCAGACACATGCTCTGTGAGGTCTTCGCTATACCTATTTATCGAGTTTTTACTATTAGCAAAATCTTCTTCAGTTTGTTTTTGTTTTTTTTTAGTAAAAATACATTAACAACTTATGTCTGCAGTCCACAAACCCTACAAGCACTTGCGTATTAAATTGAATGTAGAATTTGTGAAAAAAAATGGATTTGTGTGCTATAATTTTTTGTCAGTTCAGTTTCCTGTCTTTGCTGAAAGTAAATAAAAAAATAAATTGTTTTTGCAAATAAAATAAATAGTAACAAACTTGAATGTTTCTTATTTTAAACTTGTATTTTATTTGTTCAAAGCTGTTTTAAGCTTCTTTACTAATTTTTGTTGTTTTTTTCAATTCCTTTTTATAAACTTGTTTTAAGTTATCTGTGTGCTTTAGGGCAACACATATATAATTAATTTTTTTTTTTTTTGGTTTATACCTATTGGAAATATTTTGAAAGTTTGTTTTGCGTTTGGCTGGCATTGCATTGAAGTTTTATGACATTAATCGTACAGAACAACACGTTTATTTAACATTCTAGCTTTTATACATTAACTTTGTTAGGAATTTTTGTTTTTATGTACTATTTTTTTAATGAAAGACCTTAGAATTTTTTTGACTATTAAAAAACTTGAAAGGCGCCAGCGATTAATAAACATTTACACACTACTTTCCACTAAAAAAAAAACCTCCTTGATTAGATGTTCTGTTAATGTTTAAAAACCAAACCACAACAAATTGATATTTAGACTGTAGTAGTATGTCACATGCAAAATAAAAGTGAATTACGAAATGTATAAAAAAATTTGATTTTATATTTTAACTTATTATAAGAGATTTTTCTTTACGTGCCGCTAATTTTTTCAACGTATTTTCATACTTTTCAATTTTTTTAAAACAAAACCCCATTGGCAACGCAAGACACCTCATCTTGTCAATGCAGTTGCCACATAAAACTGGCTTGTATTATACAAATTTGCAAAAAAAAAAAAAAAAAATCGCCATAATTTCCATTTACAAATACGGCATTTACACTATACAATTTTTCATGAAACTAGTAAGCAGTATAGTATTCGTTAATTTTTAAGGGGATGTTACTGCTGCTTATGTTTATTTTTAAATAACGCATACCACTATAACTTAATAGAGAATTGAAAAAAATGCCTCAAAAAATTACATAGTGTAAATCTTGACATTCTAAAATTCTATTATTTGTACTATAAATTTTCATTGTCATTTTTTTGTTGTTGTTTTATTTTAAGAAAGTTGATAAGTTTTTTATGATTTTTATAAATAAACGCACATAGTCAATTTTTTATGCATCAATACTGTTTAATGGTATGAAAACTAGATTTGTTTAAAATCCTAAACAGAGATAAGTGTTAAGTAAACAAAAATAAAAAAATGCAGAAAGACATTAAAATAACACACACATATATAAAGGAATTTAAGAATATAACGAAGGCACAACAAATTGTTTCTTCACTTGTAAAAAACTGTCAAAAATAAAAAAAAACGCCTCTTGTGGAGTTTACAACAAATTTAACAATTAAATTTTCCCCAGACAAAAGTACCTCACCAAATTAGTATTTGTGTCGTTTTATATTTTTATAGAACACACAAATTACCAATTAAGAAACGAAATAACTCAGTTATTTATTGGCAGATAGAAAGTTACAGCATATCGACGGAAAAGGCATTCAATTACCCTTTCAACGGTATGCCATTTATCTCGATCGGACTTTTCGATTGGGCTCCACAAGGGTTTGGGTGGGACCATACACCGAAAAACACAAAAGTACCGTTATCTAAAAAACGGTACTTAAAAAAAAAACAATTACAGCGTTTTTCGTGTTCAGGAGGTTCCAACTAACTTATCTAGCCATGTGGTGTTCTTAGTATTTTTTGGCTGTAAACCAGTGTAATTAATTTGTTGCCATCCTCTTTAAATAAATTCTTTCAAGGTAACCTTGGTTTCATATCCCCAGGTTATCTTTTTCATTAGTTTTTAGATATTCTTTGTATTAAACTAACAAATATGAGAGTTTATCTGTGTAATTATAGTTTTCAGAATTTAAAAAAAAATGTAAGTTTTAAGGAAACCGGTCGTAGATTTCCCATAAGTTTTAAGATCATAAGAGACCATAGACCATCTATCAATTTTAAGATTAGGTTTTCAATACTTATCCTTCGGATAGGTAATGTGTTGTTGCAACATCCGAACACATTTCCTTTAGTGTCTGTCATTGAGATTTCCCCTATTTACTTTTACAGAAGTGTACATAATTACACTTTCAATTCACAACTTTTTTAAAATATTTTAAGGTCCTTAAAATAAAAATGCGTCATCAATTCTTGGAACAATCACATTAAAAAAAAAAAAAAAAGAAAAAGGAAAAACTAAATAAAATAAAAGACTAAACCAAAAAATCTGTACGCACTACCAACTTCTTATTACGTTGAATGACATTCTCAGGCAAACGTAAAAATAATATACAGATATACAAACATATGTATGTACATATATGTATGTATATGCATAGTATACATATATACAACTATATTAAGAAACTGATAAGAAGAACAAAAAGGTTTTTTTCTTCACAAAATGCATGAAGGAAACTCACAAAATATTTTAAATCAGAGGTTTTTCACACCAATTTCACAAAAAAAATTTTTTTGGTTCGTTTTATCTTTTATCGAAGCAGATTTTTATACTTCCATTTTGTACACTGTGAAATATTCGTACGCAAGGATCTTATTAAAATGAAATATACATAAAAATGTTCTTACATGCATATTTTTATATACGATATTAGAGATGCAATTTCAGTATTTTAGTTACTCACCAGATGCATTTTTTTAAAAAAATAATGAGCAAAAATTTCCGTTTAGAACTCTTTTTATATGAACAATTTTAACAGCTATTTTGTGAATTGTTTTTTTTTTTTTTTTTTGAAAAAAAATTGATAGTTCCTTTTTTTACCCAAATTTTTGTGATTAAAGTAAAAAAAAATATAAAAAAATCTAAGGTTCCGCTAAGAATTAGGGTGATGTCACTTAGACGGTTGACGGTTTGACTACTAACAGTCCACCCTAAATACGGGCGTTAGGCACGACGTAATTTAGCGTCTAGTTTTTACGCTGTAATGAGTAACTTAAATACGAGCGCCAACGTTGTGAAACGAACAGTATTGTTTACTTATCTTATTTGCTAAAAACCAAAAAATTAAAATAATTAAGAGAGATAAAATCGCGAAATTGACCTTAAAGTAGCTGTTATGTCATTACTGTTGGAAATACTTTTGTATATACCACAAAAAAAAAAAACAATAACAACACTCATTTTGCAGCCAACTTCACTTTTTACGCGCAGTCAAAATTGGATATTTCAATTGTCCAACGTTAGCGTCGCGCTATTTGGGTTAGTCTCATACATTTTGTATGGGCATTAGAATTTTTGACAGTTAAATAACGTCTTACGCTCGTATTTCGGGTGGACTGTAAGCATGTGAATGGCTACGGGCATAACTCCACAGCAAAAATTAATCGACGAAATAAAAAATAAATTAAATGCTTAAAAATCATATAACGGATACTTAATGCCAGACGCGCTGCAATTTTGTTGCATAAACAACAGTTAATTGCAAATACAGGTCTGTAAAAATTAAGAATTCTATAAATCACACTTCTTAACAACCTCCTTAAAGGTAATACAATAAGTTAGTAAGCTTTATTACCTTCTCTTAAAAGGAAAAATTATTATTTTCTTAAAAATGTTTTTTATTAGCACATATGTATGTATGTATTATGCTATATATTTACATATGCGGTATCTTTAGGACACATTAACTATGTTTTGTTTTTATTTTTATTGCATCAAACACTCAATTAATAAGCGATTCCAATATCTGCTGCCCAACTAAGAAATGTTTCATTTAAAGAAACAAAATTAAATAATTTTTACACCATAAAACTCATAGCATAAGAAATAATTTGTTTGGCGACTTTTACCGCAAAATTTTTCTGTCAATAGTATTTGTAAACAAGTTGTCTTCTCTCTTTTACTGTAATACTTTTAGAGAAATCAACTGAGAACACTTTATTTTTCTCTCAGTTTTATTATGTGCGATGTGGATTGAATTTTCATTTTTATCACCGACATATGTTGTTTTATTTTTTCTCCTGTTTTTGTAGATTTTTTCATTTTTCTTTTACTACTTTTTAACTTGTTGGCGTTTTCAATAGAGTAAAACATTTAGTGCTTCGTTTGCTACACTCATTAACGGTTGTGGTGGTGTGTGTGTCTTTTTTTATTTCTTTTTATACAATAAATATTTCATTATGTCGCGGTGGACATAATTACAGAATAACTTAATTTGTTTGGCTTTGTTTTATTATAAATATGAAGAAAGTCAAAATAAATTGAATGTTAAATTATTGTTTTGGGGGTTGTATAACTAAATGTTAAAAAGAGAGGGCGAAGCGTTTGCAAAACGAAGTTACACTGATTATTATATTTGCATGACAAAAATGAATAAAAATGAAGTTTTCTTTAAATAAGAATAGAAAAATATTAAAAAGCTTCGTAAATTAAAGAAAAAATTAAATTAGCAAAAATCCTTCGTTTAAAATCGTTATAAATCGTCTGTAACCCAAAAAACAAACAAAAATAAAAAACCGGCCTCAAATATCTAAATACAAAAAAA
Source organism: Cistogaster globosa (assembly GCA_937654795.1). Taxonomy (NCBI): domain Eukaryota; kingdom Metazoa; phylum Arthropoda; class Insecta; order Diptera; family Tachinidae; genus Cistogaster; species Cistogaster globosa. The sequence goes on from OW569403.1 coordinate 120,413,409, forward strand.
AAACAGATGAAATAAAATAACAAAAAAAATATCTGAAGTTTTGTTGTTATTATTTTACTTTTTTGTTAACATTGCTTATTCGTCTTGCGGTTCAGTAAAGGTAGACAATTAAAATTCTTTACCGGTAACAATCGTTGTACGCTTTGCCGTCACACGGCAAAGAAAATAAAGAAAAATAACACGTCGCTAACGTTGATTCCAAAACAACTTTTAAGTGCAAATGAAAAGTTAAATGCTTTATTTTATTTTCTACAAAGTTTTTCTTTTATGTTTCGAGTGACTTGTTTTCCATTATCAGGTTTAAACAGAATTTCAAACATACAAAAAAACACAAGAAACCTCTCGAGAGTTTTTGTTTAACTTTAAAAATAAATTTTACTGAAAATATCTTCCAGCAAGTTTAAACAATTTATAATGTGTTGTATATATTTTTTAATGTCTCTGCATAATATTTCCTATATCGTTCCACTAGTTGTCTTTACTTGTCTAAATCGCACTATTTGAAAAATCTAAGAAACGGAACTATTCATGTTTTATTAAATGAAAATTGAAAGAAGAGAAAGAATAAAAATATAACAAAATAATAAACTAAGAATAATAAAATAATTAACGAAACACCTTCATCAAAATAATATACACACATATGTTCATACATATATTTTGGCGCATATATGCATGTATGTATTTACGAATGTGAGTTTATACATAATACGAATAAACTGTTAAAAGGCAAACAAACAAACAAACAAATAACAACCCACTAAATGTATACAACTACAACAAGTCAGCCAACAGTATTAAGTGTCAATTTAACATTTTTGATAACAGCAAACAATGTTAAGAGCAAAAACAAAAACAATTCTAACAGTAGAACTGAGATAATAATGTTGCTTAGTGTTTACATTCACTCAGACCAGATGATGTTGCTGTTTAACTGTCAAAACATGACTGGAAAAAGATGGGAGCAAAAATAATAACAACAAAATGAACACGGCAAATCTCATTTAAAAACAAAAGTCCTTAAATTATCTGTGATATATCTTTCAACTACTTAGTGAAACAGCAAGAATTTAATTTTGTTTCCACAATTTCATTTTTCTCTCTAACACCGATTTTATTTTCAAGCATACATACTTATTACATATGTACATATATTTATCTACCTGTTTAAATTTTTTGTTTGTGTTGTTTTTAACAAGCAAATCAAAAAATAAATAAATAATTTAGTGATCAAAAATTGTACTCTTCGAAACTTAACCAACATTCGTTTACGTCTTCTAACACAAAATTTAAAATAATAATAACAAATTGTTTTTGTTGTCAGCAGGCCACTGTTAACTTCCCATAGACTGTAGGCAGAGTTACTCAGTTCATGTTTTTTTTTTTTTAACTCATCCTACTACTTTGTTGGATACGTAAGCCACAACCAACCAACCATCCATCTATCTACTGTCGCCACCGCCATATTATTTAAAATTGAAGAATTAAAACTCTGGCTGACACAACAATTGCAGTAAAGAAAAGTGAAAATCCCTTTGAAAACTAAAAGTGATAATGGCGGCATAGACTTTTTTCAACTTCTACAAAGATAGAAATAATGCATTCAAAAAAAAAGGTGGGCTTGATTTTTTTCTTAGTTTTATTTTTCATCGTGTAATAAAGAAAAACAATTTTTTATAAAATTTCTTAATCATCAAATTTTTATTTTAAAATGTTTAATCTATTTTCACTTCACATTTTTTCTTTTATAAAATGAATGTGGAAAGAACTAAACACAACGTAAATCGATTCGAATGTACGAACGAAAAAATATTTAAGAACAAAAACAAAAAATGTGCCAAAGCGTATAAATGAAATTAATTGTGTAAAAAGACAAAAGAGAAACAAAAAAAAATAATTTTGTTCAAAAAGCAGACAGAAAAAACATGTCACTCTGAATAAAAGGCAACAGTTTTACTGATTAAAAGAAATGTCCAACAAAATTGCAAAAATATATGAATTTTTGTAAGAATTTACTTTATTTAACTTAAATGGATAAAATTAAAAAAAATGCTTTATTGTGACTTATGCAAAGTAAAAGTAAAGATAGTATCTAAGCCATACTAAAGCACGTAGGGTTAGTCGGGACACTAAGACGATTCCTGCTACATCGGGTAGGCTCCTGAGATATCGGGAGTCCAAAAAGTATAAACGGCCTTAACATTGTGACAGCCTCTGCATTTTTCGATACAGGCGAGACCTATTTTCTGTTCGTCCGTAAACCTTTTTGCTTTTAGTCTAAGCTAGATCGTATAGAACTTTGCAGATAAGCTCTTCTCGGGCAATGAGACACAGTCTCTCGTTGTCGATCGGTGATACTCTCTTCTTTGGGCTTTAACTGAGGGAGCGACTTTTTAAGGATATCTTTTATCTCTAAACGAGATATGAGTGGAATTATGTTTGGTATTATTTGGGAACCTTATGGGTATACTTATCCCGATCAGTAATTTATTTAATCAGCAATATTCAGTAAACTTTTATTTAACAAGTTATGAACTTTTATTTCGATACTTTCTCTCCATATAACAGTTGTACTGAGACAATTTTAACCATCTAAAAGTTTTCTTCAAAATAAGCGATTTAGTTGAGGGACCTGAAAAATCGTATAAAACCCATTTTTTCACACATAAATGATTGGCCGGTTGATCGCTATGAATGAATTGCTAAATCTTATGACAATTGTTAATATGATCCAAATATTACAAAAAATATTAAATTGATGACGTTTTGCTTAAAATTATTTACCCAATATAATAAAACAATGCTCAAGTTTAAGGTTATTAAACTAAAGTAAACAAAATGTTCTTGTAAAAAAATTTTTTAGTTTCATTTTAAACGTGTTAAAAATTGTTTATGCAATTATCAAATTGTCTGATTTCGTGTTTTTTTTTTTTTAACATTCTTCAGCGTCAATGACACTTTTATTAATATACATAATAATATTCATTATAGTAAAAATTAAAAAAGTATAAAAAATCGAAATAAAATCATTTTTTACTTAATAAACTGATGACAATAACAGTAAAAATGTTTGGTAATATTAAAAGCCTGAAGTTTGCATTTGTTTTACTGGTCAAAGTAAATTGACGGCGTGTGCAAAAAAGAAATAAAAATATATACTCAGATATAAAAGAGTGAAACAAGTTATAAAAGAAATAAAAACCAAAAATATTGATAATACAAAAAAGATAAACTGTTCATTGCAATTGTGATATTTTTATTTAAGTCATTCAGAAGAGAAAACAGTCAAAATTTTTTGTTATAAACAGATATTAGAAATAACCACACAGTGTGTGCGCTGAAAAAATAGGAACATTCTGATATTTTCCAAAAAAAAAATAAGGGAGCGGGACCTTCAAGTATCGCTCAAACTCCTATTTGGAAAAAGATAATCAAGTTCGAAAACTAGATACATTATACGTTCAACACATCCGCTCTCCTGGTTTAATTACCAAACCATTAAAAGTTTATTAAACAAAAAACTTTTCCACAATTTACAGAAGTACTTTTTGTTTATAGATTAACTTTAACACAGCCTATACATGCAACTAAAAACAAAAACTGAAAATGTAAAAAAGAAGAAAAAACATTAACAAAATTTCTTTTAAAAAGCTAAAGCTTGTTTTCATTTGTTAAATTTTCGATAAAAGGAAATTGAAATTTATGTTCCTTTCTCCTTTAACATCAGTACAAAGTATGAGTCAGTGTAAAAGATAGAAATTAACGATTATACATTGGCGAGCACTACATAAAATAATACGAGTAAGAATGCTATATTCGGCAATGCCGAGTCTTATATACCCTTCACCACCTATGTAAATCTAGTTTAGTGAAGAAACTCTAATCAAAAAACAAATATTGGGGTGACAGAGAATTCAAAAATAAGCAAAAAAAAAAAAATAAAAAAAAATATTAAGTACTACATGTCATTTTACATAAAAATTGTCATCTTAATGGCCTAAACATTTTTTAAAAATTTGAATATATCCTAAAAAAAATATATCTCTTTATAATCTTTAAATGATACCCTTATTGATAACTTTATAAATCTGGTGCACAATCAATTTCACCAGGACCGTAACTCGGAAAATATAGGCGGGCACCAATCTTTTCAATAGAAATATTTTTTCCATTCTTTTAATTCTCTATCGCCCCATATATCTGTTTTTTTATTACAGTTACATCACTAAGCTAGATTTTATCCAAATGATACGAAAAAATTAAAGGCAGGCGTTGTGTTTTGCCCGCTGCCTCGCAGTAAGTGAACCGATCTTGCTGATTATCCATAGCAAAATTTTCGAAACTGTCTGATCGATTGGCGTATTTAAGTATTCTCTAGGTCATCTAGTGCCTGGCAAACCCGAACACAAACGGGTAGACGGACATCGCTCAATCGATTTCGCTAAACATAAGAACTCAGAAAATATATACTTTTTGGGGTGGGAAATGTACATTGTAGAAATTACCAACAGAATGACAAACTCAGATATACATTTTTTCCACTTCTTGTGGCGAAGAATATAAAACAGTCTGCATTCTTGAAAAAATTGTTTACTTTCAATTTTAAGTATTTTGTCTAGAGGTTTTTTGCTTTAATCAAATTTCTGAAATGTCTTGGCGTACTTTCACCAAGTTTTCAATGGTATCTTTTGGAATATTTGACCACTCCGCTTAGACTCGGGAGTGCCGTTTAAGCACCCTGGTAAACAAAATTGTGAAGATTAACACCTAAGAAATGAAGATGATATTCTGTTTTTATTATTTCTTCAATTTTTACCACTAGACCATGTTGCCGAGAAGTAAAACAGGCCAAAACCAATAAGCTTCCATCCCCACATTTCATGGTTCTTTTTTACTTAGTGTTTTCTAAACGGTTTTATAATAACGATGCAACAGTACTCCTTGCCATGCGACTTAAAAACGATTTAGATTTCCTCTCACTTTTACTTACAGCTTCTTAAGATATAAAAACAACTTCGCAGCTTGCAAAAAAAAAGTGGAGACCTAAAAATTATAGTCTATTTATTTTTTTATTTCACAACACTGTAAGCGTAATCCGTGTAGAAACGACGACCACTGATGTAAATCGATACACATTCCCAGATGTAAATTTAATATTTTGTTAATTGAGAAAAGCTCAAAACGTGCTTCTTTCTTAGATCTAGTTATCTTTTTTGGTACAAATCTATTTTAATTGTTGGCGGGTATTATGATGCATGCAAAATTAGTTGTAGTTAGGAGTCGTATACTCCTTTAATGCTTTTGTTTCTCATTAAATTTATGTAGGTTCAACCAAAAATGCAAATCTTGTCAAATGATTACAATGAAACTCATAACCATAAAAGCATTTAACCGTTAAAATTGTTTACATTGAATAATTAGTATTCTGCAATTAACACAATTAGTTAAAAGCAATATAATCATTTCCTTAGTTTTTAATGTAAAAATAATTATCACAACGTATGAAACTTGCTTAACAATTTTTATTTTATGATAGAATTTTTCAATGGGGACGGCAAAATGAGATATTTAAAAAAAAGCACGTTGCGAGTGATTAATTTTTTATTTGAAAGGTCTGTCAAGAACATTATTAAAACTTATTTCACTGAACTATCGAGTAATAAGACAAAGTTTCAAGTCTTAGTGAAATAAAAATACTTACGGAAACTTTTTTATCTTCGACAATTTTTCTATTGCATCTGTTAAAATGATGACACATAATCCATGGCTTAAAATTGTAAAAGACTAGTGCAGTGTGGCATTAATGGTTAAATACTTTTGGATTCCGTATCTATTGTATTTGTAGATGTAACACGCTAGTTAGTGTTGCAGTGGCGTCTGCCGCTATTAGTACCATTTACTGCCAGAAACGGCAACGTTATTAATAATAACATTATTTATGCAACAGCGCCAGCAGAATTTTATTCATACATTTAGAAACGACCAGACAACAAACAAGTGCATACATCGTTAGATAAATACACAAGTATAAACAAAATTATTCCCCCAAGTTTCTTCAAGACGAGTACATGCTATCGTTTCTTTTTTAATGGATTATATTCAATACAAAAAACACTTAATAAATTGAAAATTTGTTTTACTTACTGCAATTGTTTTACATACACTTTTAAGAATATGAAGTTAAGATTTTAAAGTGCACAGCAGAATCTAATGCTTTCATAGTTGCCAGATTAGATTGCTATTTAGGTGTCAATATTAAAAGGAAATCCTCAAAACAAACTTTAAATCGTTGAAAATCTCTTTTAACTTAATCCCTTTTACTTAATCCCATTTATTTATTTATTATTAGTCCTTGAGGTCACAACTTTTAATAAAATTACAAAATAAATAAATAAATAAGTGGGTACTAGGCCGATTTGAATGAGAACTGAATCTTAATTGAAATTATTTCTTATTAAATTTTAAAAAGAAAAGGGTATTTCAAAAGGTTTGTGAAAAGAAGAAAAATGTGTTATTAAAAAATAAAAATCACAAAATTTGGAATTTGGAATTTGTAAATCGTTAAAATGTCAATAAATCTGGCAATCATCAACGCTTTCAATAAAGAGTTTTTAGTGTACTGATTTTTATCAATTCTTTACATACATATTTTCGTTCTTTTTTTACATTTATTTTAATTATTAATTTTTTTTAAGTTTATCCTCATTTGAATTTACTCTTCCCGGAGCTTATAATTTTTGCAATGCATGAGTAACAAAAACAAACAAAATAATAACTTGCGCCTTTTTTCATGTCACTAATATTTCATTAATAATAATAAAAATTTATCTATTTAAACACATGGCGAAACGCCGAAACGCTAAATGTCAAACTTTATATAAAAAATATACATATATTTACATATGGAGTTTGACATTTGGCGTTTCGGCGAAAATTAATGAATTCGCCATTGCGACCACCTAATATTATTTTACCATGTTTAAACCTTTCATTAATTATTGTAAACTTGTTGTCATTCGTAGCCTTACAATTATTGGTAACTAATAGTTATTTTTTATATTTAGCATTTAGTAGTGACCATATGTTAGATTAGAAAATCGTTCAATTCAGACCTGGGGGGGGGGATTCAATTACAGTTTAATTACAATTACACATAATGTGTAATTGAATATTTTCATTTACAAATTACAAGTAATTGTAATTGAAATCAGGGACTAAAGTCAATTACAATTATATGTAATTGTAATTGAAACATTTCAATTGCAATTACTTGTAATTTGTAATTGAAAATATCCAATTACACTTTACATGTAACTGTAATTGGAAATTTTCAATTACAAATTACATGTAATTGTAATTAGGCAATAATATTTACTTGTACTTAAACAAAATTCAATTACATTCCTAAAAACATTAAGTGTAACTAAAAATTCTAAAAATGAACTTCTAAAACGTTTCGGATAATTTCAGCAAGTTTATTAAAATTTACATTAAAGCTCAGAAGAATCTTACGATGAGGACGTAAATGAAGGTAATAATCGCTTACGAAAAATTAAAAACTTTGATTTCGTTTATATATTTTTTCATTTTATATTCCATAGTCATTAACACATCCGATTGTAAAGAAGAAAGTAGTTAAAAATTTGATCTTAACCTTTACTTGCTTGATCTGAATTCATCTCTTAAGTGCCTCAAGAGTTATCCTACAATACTAAAGCCTTTTCTGCGATCAAATACTCCCTTAACATCTTCAGCGCCAGCTGAAAGGTTGTTTAAATTCGCTAGTATAACTTTAACACCTAGGCGACAAAGCTTAACAGATGAAAATTTTGAAAAAATGGTTTTATTTAAAGCAAATAAAAAATTTGTTTAAATTTGCACTTTTATTAGTATGTTATGTATATACGTATGTACGTGTTATATCTTCCTTGTTATAATTTTTTGCATGTTTATTATGTGTATGTAATTGATGATTTTTGTAATTAAATATTTTTTGGCTAAAAATTATTAAAAAAGTAATCATTACACAATTTTATTTCAATTATGTAATTATGTAATTGAATTTTTTTTGATTGACAAAATTACAATTACATTTAATTTGTAGTTGCATGTGTAATTTATTACAAATTGTAATTGACATCCTCCAGTTCTGGTTCAATTTATCTAAAAATCGTAAGAGATTTGTTTTCTTATTTTTTATTTTATATTGAGTAGGAAGGTCACCACGTCCGATATTAGCTATGCGAAATGTGGTTACGTGCTACTCAGGATGATCAGCCAACTGAAGACATTTTTTCAAAATTATAAATTAAAAAAAAAAAAAAATTAAAATCATTATTTTACTTTTTGGCAGAAGGACAAAAAAATAAATTTTATAACGTTGGATCAGACTAGACTAATAGCAATGTTTGACCTTAAAAAGCAAACATTTACGTTCAAAAATGCATTCCCTTGGCTATTGTATGTAAATTTTTATTAATTATTCATAAATATTTGTTGTGGCTTGCTAAATAAAATGCTTAAAATAAACAAATACTCGGAAGAATCCCGCTTACAAACCTGCTTATTGTTTAAATTGAAAAAAAAAATATATTGCAATCAAAGTTATTTTCAAATACAGAACTTCAAATAATAGCTTTAAGTGTTTCACAATTATTACTGTCGATTGTTATATTTTTAAATATAGATTTAGTGCTAATAATAATAATTATAAATTAAGTTGAGTTTTTCAGAATAAAATTTGCAATGTTGTAGGTTACTTTTCGATTCCACTTCTTTTATGAGTGGTTTTCGGTCGTCAGCTGGTGTCTCATCACATTCTTTTCATCACTAAGCCCATAGACTTTAACATGATCAGTTCCCCTGTAAGGTTGATAGTTACTGATAGTGCAGAGTTCCAATAAAAAAATGCTTGCGAAAAGTGCTATTGATCATTTTTTTTTTAATATTGTATAAAGAATTCTTCCTTCCTCCAATTTTTCGCTAACATTTAACATTCTCCACTGAATTTAACTTAAAGACTCTTCCCCTTTCTAAGCCTTATTTTCTCTTCGTTTTACAATGGAGTTCGAGTGGTTTTAAATGTGTTAAAATAGTTTATAAATAAAAATTATCTTCTATTTGTAAAATGACTATTTTATGTTCATTTTATCTTGAAATTATGTGCTGTGTTTATTGAGAAGATTTCGATTTGTTGTAAACTATTAAATTATTGTGTGAATTACAACTTAACTCCAGTTTTGGCTTTTGCTGATTTCTCCTAATCCTACAAGTCCTTTTAACAACCTTGAAGACATATTTATTCATTGATTCATATCCTTTTCCTTCAGTTTGTAAAGTTTTACTTCGTGAAAGATTTTGTTCAAAAATTGTCCTCTGCAATCAAATCTTTTTCATATGTGTACATCAAAAACAAACAAAAAAAATAGTGATAGATCCTACCAGTTTGTTTTGTGGGATATTAATTGTCCATACATTTCTTTATCAACGAAAATGACAAGTTAAAACTTGTTTGAAGCTTTGTCATACCGTGGCCTCAAGTATTTCACGTACTGAAAACATCTTAAATAACTATCGCAGCAAAATGGGGTTAATCAGCGTTTTTAATATTTTATTTATTTACTTAAATCTTAATACTTTATTTATTTACTTAAATTGTATTCTCTTTCTGAAAAATAATTGATGATGAAAATAATAAGACAGCAGTTATTTTGATATTCATAATAATTAATTAATTATTATTAATTTGGTTAGGCGACGTTTCAATAAAACTCAAAGCGTGCTTCGTTGTACTTTTTATAAATCGTCACATATAACTTTTTTTCTTTCTACTAACCGTCGGTTTCGCCACGAATGCAATTTTTATTTGAAAAAGTGCCGAATAATCGATCACCCTCATTTAAACTCACTAAGCTACAATGTAGTGAAAAATGTTTGTGCAGATCCACTTCGATATGCATAAGAACTCAGAACTAATTTATACTTTACGGGGTTAGAAATGTATATTGTGGAAATAAAAAACGGAATGACAAACTTAGATATACCCCTTCCACCTGCGGTAAAAAAAAAATTCTAAAAACTTAAGTGTCGCCTTATGTAGCTTCACATTTTTTATAATTCATAGAGTTATTTTACGCGATTATGTTGTAATATTTTAAGTTTGAACATCTTTTGTTGTAACTCGTGTTTTTTATTTTGCTAAGTATTATCTCCGCTATAACAACAAACATCAAAATTAAAAAAAAATTATTTTAAATGAAAGTTTTTTGTATAGTTTTATCCAAAAAATTAAAGTTTGTTTTAAGTAATTATTTAAGTGACTTAACCAAACAACGTTTTGTAATAAACTTGATTGTAAAAACGCACGAAGATAAAACATTTTAACACCAACAACTGTTTATTATTTTAGGTCATACACGAGGTAAAAACAACAAATTTTATGTCAAAATAATTTCTCAATACAATACTCACTTATTCGGACTCCTATTTTTGTCATTGTTACCAGATCAATGTTATTTTTTTGAAACGCAAAATACGATTAAAAGAAAAGATTTTAAAATAAAAAATAAAAACGCAAGAGAAAGAATAGAATATCTTTGTACTTAAGGAAATAATTTGTCAGAGTAGATTTAAGCTCTAGATGTTGTGTATGAAATTTTAATCTACGATTTTTGTTTATCAATAACATTCTTTAACATACATATATTGTTCTATTTAGAATAACCTTGTCTCAGGTTATTGCTCACAAATTTATTGCTTCAAGCTTCTGTTGCTACTATTTATACTTTAAACAACTGGTATTAAACTTCACGTCACATTCATAAAGTCTTCAAACAATTTGTTATTTTGTTAACCGATTTTGTAAGAGAAAAAGGGGAGGAAGAAAAGAAAATTAAAAGACTGAAAATACGGCTTGTTTTTTAATTTGCACTTTAATGAAAGTTTTAAAAGACGTTGCCAGACCTTCTTCATCAAATAAGAATTTTATATTTGATTTAGAATTTATTTTTTTAATAGTTTTTCAAAACGAAAATGAAGGCTGAAGTTTTAATCGTCTTTTATTACTTCTGCATTACAAAATTAAAATTTGCACAATATCATAAAATGTCAAGTCTTTCTTGTTTTAAAACTCAAGTCTTTCTTGTGCCCAGCCTAGGCGTGGCATAATGGATAGATGACCTTCTGAAGCCGCTGTTCACCTTTAGCTTTACACACAGCAAAAACGAAATAATAATTTTAGAAATAAAAAATTACAATATCAGAAACATTGCCTGATATATAAAGTCTAAGAACAAAGGACAAAATGTCCGTATTTCACTTTCAGAAATTGACATATACGAATACAGTAACAGGAGATTTTTAAACATATTCTTATCTATTAGTTAAAAAAAAAATATGTTGTCAATAGCTTTAAAAAATTGGGAGAGCTTTATTTTTGCCACTCTGACAAAAACCATACATAGCAAATTGGCTGTCGTTCTGAAAAGTAAGGCACATCATTAAAATCAAACTATTCGCTTTCAAACTACAGATCCAATTCCGTTTCATGTCAAATTTTCCGCAGTGTGTCAGAAAAAAATTTAAGGATTCAAAAAGAATCGTAAAAATTAAAGCAAAATATAGAGTTCAAAGATAAAAGAGTTATAAATATCAAAAGTTCAAAGTAACTTTTTGATAACGTGATCAGTAATAAAAAGAATTGAGAAACTTTAAACGTGAATTAAGTAACTGCTCTGTTTCACTTTATTGACTATTCGCCGAATAAATTATTTAGGATTTAGTTCTGATGTTTACATAAAAAATATTTTTTATAAATATAAAACGTTAAGTTACGATTAATAAATCTGGCAGCACTAAGTGCAAAATGCAAATTAATTGATAACAAAAATTTTAATTTTTTTCTTACTTTTATAAAGTTAACATACAATTAATATATAAACACTTTTTTATTGTTTTTTTTTTTGCGGTCGTTGTTTATTACGTTACGATCTTTTATTCATTTGTTTATTTTAGAAAAATAAGCACATATAAAGCAAAAACACCTTGAAAGTTCTGTTAACGAGATATAAAGAATTGTGGCATCTCTACTATGTTTGTTTACCACAGGTGGAAAAGGGTATACAGTCGACTCTTGATAATTTGAAACTCAAGAGACCAGAGAAAAAGTTCAAATAATCGAGTTTTAATATTAACGAGACTTCAAAATATCAAAAGAAAGATGAAAAAAATAAAAATTAACAAGAGCTTATAAAGCTGGCATAGAAACCAAAGCAAACGGTTTAAACAGAAACAAATTTACATTAGGTGTTCGAAATTCAAATTATAAAATGTTGGCAGGCAAGATGTCATTTCGTAGCACATCACAAAAAACAAAAATAAATAATTGTTTTATTTTTGAAAATTAAACAATTCAGATTATAGAGCGTAGAGCTAAATAAATCAAATTATAGAGAGTAGCCGATCAAAATTCCTTGGTTTTACTTTAATTTATCATTAGTTATCATTTTTTTTTATTCGATACTGTTGAACAATTTTGCCTTCTTCTTCGATGTCTTTATCGGACAATTCGTCCATGTCATCGTGAATTAGCTATTTCTTGTAATCCTCTTGTTCTTCTTTAAGTGCATAAATTGCAATAGCAACAGCTTCCCCACTGAGATAGCAGGAATATCTACAGAATATCTTCACTAATCGTTACGATTAAAGTTGATCCATGACAATTTTTTATTATTATTATCGTTATTCTTATTGTTGCTTTTATTTACTACCAGCAATACCCGACTTTTGGTAAGAATTAAATCTGAAAGATACCAACATGTTTAAGTCTGTGTGTTCTATCTTTGGACTAGCCACTCAATTAAGGCATAAGAAGACACGAAAATTTAATATTTTGCGCTATAAAATCTTTAACTATTGGTAACTTGTAATTATAGGGTTTGGAGTAACTTTAATAAATTGTCTTTTCAAGGGTATACTTTCCCCACTTCTATACCTCCATGGGTTTGCTTGAAAACGTAATTTATTCTTAGAGTTGCCCACAACAAATTAAAAGAATATTTATATTTATGTCTCCCTTTCCCCCACATTATTATATAATCAAATTAGGGTATTTAAGTTTCGCAAACATCAGTAAGATGCTTTAAAAACTCGAAAAGCAGCTATCTTTTGGTTACTTATTACAAACAAACAAACATTATTTCATTTTAAACATACATACCTAATCAAAAACATGATTATGTAGGTAAATATTTTTGTTTCGTATCGTGCAAGAATATTATGGGAATTTAATTTAAAAAAAAAGAAAAATATTCTTAATCCCACTGTACATAATCATGTATGGATGGAAAAAGAATATCCAGATAATACAGGCAGAAAAAAAATAATAGAAATACTATTTCTAGCTATAAAGGTTCTGTCATATATTTGAAAACTGTACATTATTGAAAAAAGAAACAGCGGTTATACATTTCTTAAGTAAAGCTAATGTAACAATATTATAAATTATATTTTACACCAAAAAAAATTGAAGCATTAATAGAAAAATGTCAATTGACAATTGCTAATGATAAAACAAAAATATGTATAGGTACATTGCAAAATAAATTTATTTATCATCTTGCTTAGTGCATTAAAAAATAACATTTTAAACTATTTTATCAAATTGTACTATGTATTAATAATACTATTGTAAAAATTACTAATTAAAAACTAGCAATTTTACATATTGATAAAAAAAAATGGCAGCCCTAACCTGCAGTAAAAAAATAAAAAAAATTGTTACGAAAATTTGTAAACCTTAATTAATTTGTTAATTTATTTTATCTGTTATTCACTTTTTTATTCAGTTGTCATTGGAAAACAATTTGTATACAGTAAATGTTAAGTAACATTACGCTGTTAAAGCTTATTTTGCCATTCACTTTGCTCTGCACTCTCTTATTATGTTTATTATTTTAGATAACATACCTTAAAAGAACTTGCAATGTAATACAGTCAATTTATATGATCATATTTAGGAATCAGCTGACCAAATCTGTCACATAAGTAAAACATATCACAAATATTACTGTTTATTTAAAATTTAACCTAATTTCTGTAAATTAAAAATCTACATTATGCTTTATGCTAAGAATTTCAAACTTTGACGCATGTTAAGTAGCAACAACGCCACGTTCTGTCCAACTGAGACACAAAATAAAACGATATTATTTGATATTATTTTAACAAATGAATTCATTTTTATTTAACTTTCTTCCTCCAACCAAATTACCATAAATTGATTACTGATACTCCTCGTATTCTTATTTATAAGGTTATTTGGTTAAATAGATGATGTTAACAATGTCCACAACCTGAGGTAGATATGCGAGGAATGCTGATGAAAGATGAAGCAATCCAGAAAACGCAGCATTACATTTTGCTGAAATCTAGATTTTCCTGTTTTTATATTATTTTAACGTCCGCATACGTTCGTAGAAAAAAATTCTAAAGTTCAACGGTACAAATAAAAAAATTATATCACGAAGAGAAAATTTTAACATTAAAAATGAAATTCACAATTATTGCGCCGGGCGGAAAGACATTATCTTTTAACACTAGCTTCTTTTACGTAGAAATACTCTGCCGCGCACTGTTTGAGTTTTAGTATTTTAATTGGTACAATTTTAAATAGTAGTTGTCGCTTTGGCTTCGTTTAATTTTCTCTTAAACGGGTATCCAAAGAACGCTTTAAAGTTTTGTGTTGGTTTTTTTTTTTTTTTTTTGTGTCTTCTGATATGTCTGGCGCCTACTGAACATTTTTCAAGCGAAAAATATTCTTAAAGAAAACATTATTTTAAAAATAAAAATCCAAATTTATTTGCATTTTTGTTCTTTCTTGCATTAATATTCTTTCACATATCTGTAATTTTATACCAAATTTGTAACTTTATCTTTTTTTTACAGCTATTTTTTTAAACTAAAACGAAACCTACTACATTCGTTAACATTATCGCTCGTCAATGATAAAAACCTACCTGATGTTCACAATTTTATATTAAACCCCCATTTTTATTTTCAAATTTCCACTTAATCAAGCAAACTATTTAAAAAAAATATTCGTCGAAGAATTTTTGACAAAACAAAAATTATCAAGATAAAAATTTCATTGTAGTCTTCTTAGATTTCCATGTTTTCAACTCGAATTACATCAATGAAGAAAACCAAGAGTTTGCAAAGAAATTTTTAATAAAAAAAAATATGTACATACATACGTACATAGATGAAAACTGATATATGAGTAATTAAAAAAAGTGTTTAAGAAACATGGATGAAATCCCTAAAAAGTTTTGAATTGCTTGCTAAAGACAAGAAAACAAAACTAAAGACGTCAAAAAAATAAGATAAAGTGAGTGTAAAAAAAGATTTTTTCAAAATACTCTGGGCAGTGTTGTCAGTTATAGCGATTTCTCGCCAAGCATAGTGATAAAAAATCCCTTTTAGCGATATCAATTTTAAAATTTTCTTTTTCTATTATTCTTGCGCTTAAAGAAAAAGGCATATCTATTTTCGAAGTTTATTGTCAGTTTTCAATTTCAAAATGCTGTTACTCCGCATCTCAAGCAGTTGTGAAAAGATCTGGAGACCATTATTACGCACTTGTTATATATGAAAGACAATGGGGAGAACTTCTTCCATAAATTCGAGTTGTCAATGTACGTTATTAAATGTTGATTGTTCCTACAAATAATTCTTGTGTCAAAAGAACTCTTTCTATAATAAATGCTACGAAAATTAAATTGAAAAATAAAATCCAATATGAACTTCTCAATTCATTATTAATAGTAACATCGTACATGGATGTAAATAACACATGTATGTTGCAACATTCATTCTTACGGAAGACTATGTTGACTAGATTTAATGACAAATGAAAAAATGAAATGTACCGCAGTAAGGATGCAAAAGACATTGAAAAAAATTTGTATGAAAGTTTTGATTCCATTATTGAATGTGTTCGTGAATCAATTTTTGTTCTGTTGACATTTATTAAAATATTTTAACATACTACTATGATCTCGAGGTTTAAATTATAATTGTAAAAAAAACATAGATCCTACACATTGATTGACCTTACTTTTTATACCCTTCACCAAGTTTGTCAAATGGTATGAAATGTTCATTTCCGACCCCATAAAGTATATATATATTCTGAGTCCTTATGCATAGCGAAGTCAATTGGGGGATGTTCGTTTGTCCGTTCGCGTTAGTGTTAAAATCAAACTTTGCCAAAAATAAAATTTAAATGCGCAAATCGATCAGACAGCAGCCGGCAAAACACCATGCCTACCTCTAATTTTTCAATATTATTTATGTTTTTAAAACGTTTTATGTATAAAACCAATGTAATTGAATTCTTTTTTAAATAAAAACTTTTATTGGATTGTTATAAGCAATGCAACTTTTATTTTAATTTTAAAAATGTATCATGTGATCAGTAGGAACCAAACGACGAAGACTGGGCACATAAAAAATTCCAGCTGATATACATGTATATTTGCGGCATTTTTACGACATATTAACTAAGCTGAAGCAAAGATTTCAGATTTATGTTGCCAAATATAGTTTTAAGGCTTATGAAAGTAAGTTTAATTTAAATTATTAAATACTTGAAATTTTAGCCATTTTTTAGACACTTAAAAATTTAAATCTAGTAATTTTATCGTCTAAAAAGTTGGCAACATTGTTTAGTTTCTGTTTTACTTTTTTGCGTATGAATTTGTGTAAGATCAGCGCATTCTTCTTTTAAGATTTTGTTTTTGTAGAACTCTCTTATTTTTAGAAGCTGTTGTTGTTGTTTCTTCGCAATATTTTATATACAATTTATTTATTATTTTTTTTTAATTGGGGGAGTTTTTAAATCTACTTTTATGTCAGAAAAGTGATCTGAACTTAGAAGTATTTTTTAACTCACTGTATTAACTTGAAAAATTTTAGTAATTGCTTCATTCAAATTATATTAAATTATAAATCAAATGGTGTTGTTTATAAGAAAGAAAATTATATTTTTAAAATTAAAGAAATGAACATAGTTTCGCTTTTATCAATTGTTCACATTTTTTGCAACAACGATAATTGAAAGATTCATTAAAAAAAATTGTGTTTTTAATTTGGTAATTTGGCATTTATTAAAAATTTGTAATGCATTTTAATTTTACAGCTACTACTCTTCTATTTGTTATCCGTTTTGGTGTTTTCTTCTGGGTTAATTAATTAATCAATCTAAAAAAGTTTTTATTTATACCTACTTTCGTCTTTGCTAAAAAAAAAAGTTTTGTGGCAATAAGCAGAAAAAAGCGGAAATACATATCGTTGGCCAAGTGTTTTAAGTGATGCCAATACTTTTCACACAAATATTTAACGGTTTATGGTTACTGTTATGTTTCTACCTTCTCCTTTCTACGTGAGACCAACGATATGTACATGTAAAGTGTGCATTGTTTAAAGGTTTACAATTAAAACAAAAAACAAGTGTCAGTACTTTGATGTTTTAATATTACTTCGGCAATGTGGCCTCCGTGACTGGATCGCAGATATTGCAATCTTGGTGTCAAATTTTCAGCGAAGTGATGCATTTACGAATAGGCCCATATTTCCCTAACTAAAAGAAAATCGAAAAAGAAATACAATATAAAACAATTGATAATTGGTCAAAGTCAGAGAAAACCACTGAGTTTAATACCGCATTTAGACTATGCAATTTTTCATGAAACTTGCATGAAATTTTTGCTTGATGGTGAAGAAAAGGGAGAAGGCAATATGGTATTGCTGAAATTTAGAGGAGATGTTACTGTTGCTTATGTTCTTTTTTAAATAACGCTAATTGCTGCAACTTAAATAAGGAATTGAGAAAAAAATGCCTCAAAAAATTGCACAGTGTAAATCTGGACTAAGTTGGAAAGTTGCAACAACGCAACTATTTTTTAAGAAACGTATTATTTCACAGTTTTATTCTAGAGAATGGGAACTCGAGTATAAAGTAGAGGCAATGTGAGGTTTTTGCATTACTTATTTTTTTTCTAAACTGACTTTTTTAAACTATATTTTTATGAAACGACCTTTTATGCCACTTTTAAAGGGTTCTCATCGGTAACTCTGCAACACTGTTTTGTTCCTCAATCGGTTTGCTTTAATTGTTGAAGCTTTTAAATTACCTTTTGCGAAGAAATATTGTTAAAAGCTACTTCAAGTCAAAATTGCAAAAATATAAACCTTAATGCTTTTAATATTATGAACACGATGTTAGCCTAGATCGACTGTCGTCTTCGCAAAGTTTAAAAAAAATTAATTTTTATTACTTTGATAACAAAATTTATTTTTGAAAGTAAACGCAAAAAAAAAAAAACAAGTAAGAGTGCTATATTCGGCTATGCTTAATATTATATACCCTTCACCATTTATCTAAATCTAGTTTAGTGAAGTAACTCCAATCAAAAAAACAAATATGGAGGTGACAGAGAATTAAAAAATAAAGAATACATAAAAATGCTATAGTTCTTAATGGGTTAAGCATTTTTTAAAAATTTTAGTATTTCCTTAAAGATATCTTCAAAAGCTTTAAAATGATACCCATATTGATATCCTTAAAATTTCAGAGGGCCAGTTTTTTCACATGATGTTTTTTTTCTTATTTTTTAATTCTCTATTGCCCCATATAATTGTTTTTTGATTGGAGTTACTTCGTTGTTCATTAGAGGTAGGCGTGGTGTTTTGCCCGCTGCGTCGAAGGACATGTACAGATTTTACTGATTTCAAATAGAAACTCTTTCGACACTATCTAATCAATTGGCGTATTTAAATTTTTTCTAGCTGACCTAGTGCCTCGCAAACTTTTATTTCAACACTGACAGAAATAGATATTGTAGAAATTACACTACTTTTTGTGGTGATAATAAAAAAAAATTAGCAGAGTTTAAAAAAGTCACAAACCTCCAAAAAAGAGTCAAATTACGATTCATTCGGCGAATGGTAACCCTGGTTGCCAACTAAAATATATGTATATCTATAAAAATAACTTTATTTTTCATATGTTAAACTTTAACAAACAACGCTTTTGACAAAAAACTTTTCACCATGTAGAATAATATTTTACAGTTAAATCATTTCTACGATTGCTTTTTTTATCCGGCGTTTTCCTGCTATTTACAGCACATTCCAGTTTTTTTAACACTTATTATTTTATTTATGTCCAATGAACTTTAACCCTTTAAAGTAAAATTTATTCAGCATTAAAAATAGCAGTAACAACTGTAAAAAAGTTTGTGTAAATAAGCTAAAACTGTGTAAAAAAATCGTTTAACCTACCTTTTATTTATTTATTTTGTATGATAACATTTTACAATACAGTGACCATTATGTTAATAGTGTGAAAGCCTCATTCGAACTTTTTCAAAATATTTACAAATCTGTCATATTTTTAGTTCTTAGGTTATCAATTTTATTTTGACCGAAGATTAATTTCTCTTAAAGATATAAAGGTTTGTTATATTGACCATATAATAAAATTGTAGCACAACCCTTTGGTCAATAAAACTTTAGAGGTCTGAACTTATTGTACGATCTACAAATGTATGTTGGAGTATGTCAACAACTGTAGTTGAATGTGTCGAGGCTGATGGCGTTGACTTTTAAATAAAGAAACATCATTGTTATACTTTTATTGTGAGTAAAATAAAATGGCATATGTGGCAGCTACGTCCCTAAATAAATATTTCGTAGTATGATTAATTTGAATATAATACAAGTTAAGGGGATTTGCTCCGACAATAAATAAAATACTATTCTCACTCCTTTCAATGAAGACTGTTATACAAACAATTAGTGAAGAATGTTTATTGGATATGGTTGGCGAGCACATTCGATGTAAAAGCATCAAAATTCAGACACGGAGTACTATTCAATTCAATAAAAAAAATGTTTGCAAGTCCCTTGAACTACATTCGCATTTCATTGTTAATAATATCGAAAGATAATTGTTAATTATGATTGCAAGGTGCAAAGCCCAGAGACCTCACTCTTCTCTAAATAAATGTTAAATAATTAGATAATAAATATTCTCACAGAATTTCTCTTACAAAAAAATTTTTCACGAGGAAAGATTCCTCCAATTATGAATTTCG
Source organism: Cistogaster globosa (assembly GCA_937654795.1). Lineage (NCBI taxonomy): Eukaryota > Metazoa > Arthropoda > Insecta > Diptera > Tachinidae > Cistogaster > Cistogaster globosa. The sequence continues at coordinate 120,433,565 of OW569403.1, forward strand.
TGTGAACAAACTAATAGAAATTGGCATTACTGTAATTTTAAGGTTTATTTACATTTTATTTTCCTTCATAATTCATAAAACTTTCCGCAGTCACTTAAAAGGGGAATAAATTTATGAATAATAAATATATAATGTAAGGGCTGCTGAAGAGATTTGTAAAAACTTAAAAACGGTTTTGATGATGTAACCTCACAAACTTAAAATTTTATAAAAAAAAATACCATCTTTGCAAATCTTCGTTCATTAAAAAAGAGTATAAGAAAACAAGAAGAGTAATTCATATCTTATCACTTAAAAATTCTTTTAAATATTTAATAAGAAGACAAAAACATGTGGATATAATAGTCAATATTCAAATAGCAAAATCTCTACGAATGTACATAAAAGACAAAGACAACCTTTTGATTAAAAGAGAAACAAATTATATTTATTGTGGAGGAGTACGCAACAAAGTTTGCGATTGATTTCCTTATTTTGAAGAATAACACGTTTAAGTGTCAAATATTTTATGTCAAGTAACTACAAATTAAGCTGCAAATGCTGCAACCACCGGTTAATGCAAAATTGTTTAAACTAAAAGAGTTTAGAAATATTCAAAACTGTTAAAAATATAAAAAACTTAAATAATTTAAAGTTCTGTTTTTATAAAAAAAAATATATTTGTTGAGATAGTAAAAAGATAACGCAATCACCTTTGCTTTCCATCTTATTTCCTCTTAGTATTATGCGTTACGTTAAACATGTTCACCTATATAAATTAATCTACGTAACACATCACGTCTTTGCATTTTTAAATCGGCATATTTAATTTCACTTTTAATATTTATAATTCGATTTTTGCACTGAAAAAAAATTAAAATTAAAATTTATTTTGATGCTTAATTAGTTAGTTAGGAGTGGCAGCCTCTCACGGCGAAGCTCAATTGAGCACAATCGAATGGCCCGTTGTGATACCACAAGGAAGACGACGCGACTCCCCTTACCCAATTGAAAACCATGAAGACTCCCGGATGAACTTCGCTATGTCCCCTATAGAGTGATGCCTAAATTGGGTATAAATTTCTGGGAGTGAAGATACTTTGTTTTTGATCTTATTTGTTTTATAATAATTTTGTTTTCAGCTTGCACCTGATTACTAGTAATCAGTAAATTGAAAAGAAAAAAACAAAATTCACTGGTGGATTTTCTTCAAATCATTAAAACTATCATCAAATTATATTGCTTTAATCTAAAAAGGAGAAAAAACTTATAATTTAAGGGGGAAAAGGAAAAAGGGACTAAAACACAAAATACGTAAGATCAACTTAAATTTTTAAGCACAAAAAAACACTTTTATAATTTCTTCTTTCAAAAAACGAACAATCCAAAAGCATTTACTTATTCATGTACGTATGTATATGCATATGTACATATACTCTTACATTAATATGCTAAACCCTTTTTGATGTCATACAAATTGTTGATTTAGACAGACAAAACTCGCTCTTTCACTTGACTTGTCTACTCTAAGGAAAAAAAAACAAGAGTGCTATATTCGGCTATGCCGGATCTTGTATACCCTTCACCATCTATGCAAATCTGGTTTAGTGAAGTATCTCCAATCAAAAAAACAAATATTGGGGTGACAGAATTAAAAAAAAGGAGAAAAAATTTATTACGATGTATAATTTTACATTAAAATGTTATTGGCTCTTAATAGGTTAAGCATTTAACAAAAAATTAGTGTTTCCCTTACGATCTCTTCAAAAGCTTTAAAATGTTACCCATATTGATATTTAAAAAATTTGACATTTTCAGAGGCCCGCAACTCGAAAAATATGGGCGATCTCCAATTTTTTTACTTATGTTTTTTACTTATTTTTTATTTCTCTATCGCCCCATATATTTGTAATTTTGATTGATCCAAATTATGAGAAAAAATTGGAGGTAGACGTAGAGCTTTGCCGGCTGCCTCGAAGGACATGGACCGATCATACTGACTTTTAATAGCATCTCTTTCGACACTATATCTGATCGATTGGCGTATTTAAATTTTCTCTTACTGATCTAGTGCCTCGGCAAACTTTATTTTATCACTAACACGGACGGTCAGACGGACATGGATCCATCGACTTCGCTATGCATAAGAAGTCAGAATATATATACTTTATGGGGTCGAAAATGGATATTGTAGAAATTACAAATGGAATGAAAAAATTACTTATACCCTTTTTCCACTTTTTGTGGTGAAGGGTATAAAAAGAACCGAAATCTGTGCGAAAATAAAAAAGTGTTTTTTTTTATTCTTTTGCAAAGTTTATTGACATTTTTGCATAGTTTTGTGCAAAACAAAAATAGTTAAAAAGATAAGACGATATATTGTAATAAATAATAAACTTTTCACTTCTCTACATAAGTAAACAGTTACCAGATCTTACGTTTATCTTAACGTTAAAAAAAACTTTTGCATTGACTATTTTACTGTAATATAGACAACTTTCGGCTCGATACACTGCATCGTATTATTGTTAAGGAAGGATCTGAAGTCGCCGAAATCTCTGAAGAATAAGCTAGAGCAACAATAATGAAACAAAAGCTCTTGCAAATAGCCCAACACCTTGTACGAAAATTGAAATCACTTAAACATATTATACGTACGTGGCCTCAACTTGTTCGCAAACATGTTTTATCATTAATTAACAAAATTGTGCCTGCGGCAATATTTCTTCAATTGCCTTTAAGACTTAATATTTTTCTGATTTTTTAGTTCCCTGTGATCAGTAAAGATAGTGATCACATAAAATGCCCTGGGGAGACGGCCAAAATACAAAAAATTAAATTTTTACATATGTATGTGTGAGTGATCTGTGTTTTTCGCCTAAAACACATTCGCAACTAGAAACGAATATCACCATTTCCATTTTGATTTTACAGCTTTCGCATATAAACATTTTGACATCGCATAAAAAGTTATTGGTAACATATGTTTTGTTCAATTTTGGCAAAGAAGAAAAATTAAAATATGAAAGAGAAACTCTTAATATTGGCACAAAAATAAAAGAAAACTGTTTTACGCACGCATAAATCGGCGATCAAACAATTATTCGTTAAACAAAAATATCCTAACGCTTTGATTTCTTCAAATGCTGTTGATAACGCGTACGTTTAGGCGAAAAAGTTAATCTAATATTCTTTAGGTCACATAAGGATTTGCAATATTTTTTTGTAGTTTTTTTCAAACTTTGACGATTTTCTATCAGTTTTATCTGGCAACTATTCTTTATTCTTAATTTAACTTCACACTTTATTAAGTTTTATCACAGCACGAAAAATGGCTCCTAAAGTATTTCAAATCTTATCTTATATAATAATTATAAAGCAATTTCTCTGGATGTTTTTTTTTTAATTAAAACAAATCATATTTAACAAAATTCGATTTAAACGGTAATTTATATAAAATTTTGTCGAATGATGGGTATGTGAATAATTTAAAAATATATGTCCGGAAATTATTTGTTCGTTTTTATTGATTTTTTATTTTTACAGTTGATTGTAAAACTTGAAAATATTTACAGACAACTTTGATTAGCAACGTAAAAGTCTTTAGTATTGACAAAAACTGACGAATTAAGAACACACACATCGAATAGAAATTAATTTGTATCAGTAAACTTTATGTGAGACACTGAAATGCAACCGAAGAAAAACGGAGCAGCTTAGTTTCTTAAAATGCAATGAGCCTGACTAGTAACTAAAATCAAGGGACATCTAGAGACCTGCATTAGCTAGAGTCTTCAAATTTTGAAAGAACATCTGGGGACATCTAAGTAAAACAGCTATAAATCTAATGCAGGGGTTCTCATCAAATTGCTGCTCACGGACCCCTAGTAAACTAATTTTTTTTCGCGGACCCCTCTGAAGCCCAAATTCGTAATAAAACTTTTATTATTTTTGAAAATACTGTTTTTTCGGTTCTTCATGCGGACCCCTTGGATGGTTGCTACGGACCCCCATTTGAGAACCGTTGATCTAATGTGTTACCAACACGCTCAATACTCGTAGAGAGTAACTTAGCTGGTAACGCGCTCAAGTTTGGCTTTAGCTGGCATTTATGCGCAGATTACAGTTAGTATTAAATTCTTTAAGCATGACTAAAATTCAGGTGAAACTAGATTCAAAAATGCAAACTTTGTTTGATATTTAACTTTTTGTTTGTTATGTTAAATCACTTTAAATAAAATTATATGTTTTTCTTTAATTTCTTTACAGATATAATGGAATCCTTAGGTGCTAATTTTAGAAGTTAGGAAACATTAAACAAATATAAAAACCAACAACTTTATCAAAGTACAACAATTGCAACAATTAAGCAAATCCAAATAATTAATGAATTCAAGAGAAACTGGAGATTTTCTTTTTCTCTCAATCAAACAGCTGAATAATCAACTACGTTGAATGTTAAAATATTTTTTTCTATGGAAATGCTTCAAAAAGAACTGTAACATTTTGAAAAGAACTGTTCATGTTAAGCAAAGAAAAATTTATCTCCCTTCTATTCTTCTCCTACAGTAAAAAAACACAAAAGAAAAATTTACTTCAGTTCCATTATAAAAAATAAATAATTACAAAAATATTTAAGTTAAATATTAATTAAAAAATATTAGTTTTAAAAACTTAAAAGTAACATTTTAAGAAAGCAGCAAGAGCAAAAACAAAAACAAAAACGAGCCTATTAAGCACAAAGTTGTAAGAAAATAAAAATTAGTTTAAAAAGTAAAAAAGAAGAAAGTAAAGTCAGCAAAATAAACTAAATACCCAGAGAGAAGAAAGAAGTGAGAGAGAGAGAGAAAAAAAATTAAAACGTTTTAGACGTTGAAAATCGTACAATGTCAAAATATTTTATTAATACAACAACAAATGCCAATGCTGCAGCCACTAGTAATCTTTACCAAGTTAATCAAAATGTGGGTACAACAACAACAAATTCTTCTGTCTCGACAACGGGAACATCAAGTGCTATACGAAAATTGTTTTGTGAAAATTCAGCTGGCACAAAGACACACAACACAAACAACCCAGCACTTGCTTCAACAAGGGGTTCTTCTAGTGCTAAAACAACAAGAATTTTTATGACAACAAATCAATCGCAACAATCACAACAGCAACACAATGCACCCAATACCACTAACATGGCTACACATTTGTTAGATCATGGTTATGGCGTCTCTCTAACACCTCCAACAGCGTCAACAAATGCTTCAGTCTTATCTTCAACTTCAACACCCACTACGGGAACAGTTGCTGTTTCTATCTCTTCTAATACAATACCTGCCTCGCAACAACAACAACAACAACAACTAAACCCACAAAAATTTAGGCCTACCGATATGACACAATATTACAAGGTAAGTACAACTTTAACACTACTTTCTTTAAGGAGTAATAAGTGACTTTATTATTTGTAAATTATTTTTAAATTTGTAGCACTTTCATGGCTTTGTAATACAAATTTACATAAAATAAAAAAATGCTTTCAAAGCCTAACTCTTACTTTATGAATATTTAAAGTTAAAAAAAAAATTAGTCAATAATTTAACATATTAATATTTATTATCATTTACATATTTTGTGAGCCTCGCACAGGGGTTCGATTGATAAACCCAGACGAAAAAAAGTTATAACTCCTTTTGCATTCATTAGATTTCATCAATTTAAATAGTCACACAATAATTCTTGGAAAAAACCCGACTTCTATAACGCTTCAAAACTTTGGCCATATAAATCTAATTAAATTAAATATTATGACACCTTTTAATTTCCAACTTCAAATTTAATACTTGCTGTGGTAGCGGCCCTAGCAATCAAGTCTATGTTAATTTAAACCGTCTGTCTATAACGATTCAAAAGTTAGGCCATATACATTAAATTACAACAGTTATTGTAACACACTTTTATTTATTAATTTAATTTATTATACCAGACAATGAATTGGACATCCTGTCTAATTTTCAAGTATTTGTATATAACGGTTCAAAAGCAAGGCCAATATATGGAATATATGAATTATGGGAACACTCTTCAATTTCTAAATCCAAAGCGGACTAAACAGTACAGGTTCCTTTTAATTTCCAAATACACGTTTTATACTTGTTATAGCGAACTTATCAATACAGATTTTTTTAAATTTCAACCGTCTGTCTTTAAAGGTTCAACACTTTGGCCATATACATCAAATAAAATTAACTTTTGTGACACCCTTTAATTTATCATGTTTAATATTTTTGCTTTTTGAAATAAAGGCCATAGTAATCGACGTTCTGTCAAATTTTCGAGCGTTTGTCTATAACAGTTCAAAAGATGACGCATATAAGTCAATTCACGTTACCTGTGGGGACACCCTTTAATTTTTAGATTTATTTTTGTACTACCATATGCTAATCTGTAAGCATAAGCTTTCAAAAAAAAAATGATTTCATTAAATTTTATTTAAACCTTTAATCTCTATTTAATATTTTAATGCACACTTCCTTTAATGTAAGCCGTCATAAGAAACAATGTTACATCATTTCTAAATGTAAAAACATGTTCCAAATAATATTGAAGACAATATCTTTAGTTAAGGCTGAATCTGGTTGAAAGCAACGCAAGAACTTTTGCTCCTAAGGGCTTGTACCGCAATAATTATTAGAAGACAAAGAAGTGCAAAACGAAGATATAAAGGGATTTGACAAGAGGAGATAATAAAAAATATCATACATTACAGGACATTTTTCAAGTGTGACTTGTTCGTACATTGAAGTTTTATTCAGTAATCCCTCATCACGTGAACGTTAGACGAAGGCCCAACTAGCCGATGTTTTTTGCAGTCTAGAAAAGAAGCATTCGATTGACTTGTGACCATTTTTTCATTAGAATACACACGAACATTCGACCAGATTGCTTTACTCGTAAAGAAAGTTATCCGTTTCTTTATTCTGTAACCCAAAGTTAGCAAAACGTACGTTACAACAGAATCAATCTTCTTACTTTGTTGTTATATTATACCGGGCATTATCTAGCTAACTCCTTGTAATGGATTTTTTAAACTGTAAACCAAATGAAAATCGCTCAAACAAAAATCGGCATCTGAAATGCTATAAACGTACAGATGCCACAAAACATAAGAACTAGAGCCTAAGTCCGATAGATTCCCACTTAAAATTCTTGTGGGAAAAAATAAGTTCCCGATTCTTAGGTAAAAACAAATCAATTCAAGCAATTAAATTATCTATTTCAGTGTGTTGACAAAAAAAATCTAAAAAGTTATTTATAAAGGTAAAATGATGCCACAATGATAGATCTGTTTCTTTACTCTACTTTAGGATACCGTGCAATTTATTTATATTTGTGAAACAGTTGTAGAAAATAAACAAAATAATTATTAGTAAAAAAGTTATTCTATACATATAGAAGACAATTTGTAATGAAGGCGGGTTAAAAACATCGTTGCTGATTTTTGTGACGACATCCTAGACCTTATTGAACATGATTCCGAATTAGAAGAATCACTTTTGTTGGATCTTTTTGAAATCGTTGAATGCCAAAAGAGGAACAGCATTCCAAATTATTTGAATGAAATTGTTCCATGATATACGCACAAAGAATTTAAACAACACTTCAGAAGTTTGAGAGAATTATTTATTTATTTATTTATTAATTTATTTATTTCATCATCTTGTAATACAGAAAGCCTGCAAGGCCAAAGTCGTATTACTAAAATACAGTTCTAATTACAAAATAAAGTAATTTCCAGAATAATAAAAAAATACATGAGTTTTAAATTAATTTGATCAAATTGATCAGGCTAAAAAGAAAAATACCAACAACAAAATACTTTGATAGGATGATGTCAGTACATTTTTGAGAGAGGGAGGGTGATTAAAGTGCGATTAATAATGTATGAAGCCCCAATCGGTGAAAATACAAGTACATCGTTATGATATTTTTTCTTTTCAGTTAGATTAGTTTAGTTTACAGTTGAAATATGACTAAAAAGTCGTACTCTAAATAATTGGCAAGAGAAGTTGAAGGACCGCAGAGAGCGTGGCAGAGCTCCAAAATCTAGCAGCTCTGACAACAAATGATCGCTCAAAATTGGAATTTGTTAAAAAGATAATTTGGTATTCCATATTTGATTACTTTGAAGAAATACATCAGAGTCTTAGATTAAGGTATTGTCTGAAACTGCAGCCTAAGAAATCTTTAACAAAATCAGTTACATCATCCTGATATGAAACATTGTAAACGAATCTTGCAATGCGTTTTACATTACGTTATTATATTTAATTATACATATTTAAATTTATCCGCAAAATTTGCAGAAGGTCCTTGAATATTTTGAACCTTGTTTTCTAGAGTTACAATTTCTGCTTGTAAAGAATTGTACAACACTGAAATTAAAAATTTTGAACATAATGCTGTCTTTGTCAGATGTTTGATTAAATACCATTAGCATCTAAATATAATTACAGGGTCGTTAGCTCGGAAATAGCTTAACTTAGAAATAACACTATCGATAACTTTCTTAAATATTTGGCAAAGTATAAAGAAAGTGGACCGCATGCAGTATATTGTCTTCTAAACTGTCCAACCTAATTCATGGAGAGATGTTGAATCGCTGTATGTTATGTGGTGCTCCAAATAATAGGTGATCAGAGCTCTGTACCGCTTGCTAATAGTTTTATAAAGTAGATGGACACAGCCACAATTCCTGAGTTTAAAAGCTAATTTTTTCAACAGAATCTTTTTTAATGCAGCGCCCTACAACTGATACTTTTTACTGCAATCCACGACATTTTCACAAAAAATACGTCGTTAAAAACATAACTTTATGGCCGTTTTGTTCAACTGGGGTTATTACCTAAATATCGTTTTGAAAATGTGGATATTTATGTCAAAAACAAATTTGATTGATTACAATTCTTATTTATTGATTAAAACAATTTTGATTGTAAAGTATTCACTTAAAAAATGCTTATAAGACTGTTCGCTTAGCCTTATGTAAGTAATGACAAGTTTTTGTAATGTTTTATTTATTTTTTAAGGTAAAACGACGTATACCTATGAGTGATAGTCATCCCAAAAAACAAGCCAAACACAGTCTACAACATCAAACACCTTATCAGCAGCAGCACCAGCAGCAACAAACACAACAGCAGCATGTGGTTATACGTTCAACCAAACAGCAAACACCACAAATTCAACACCAGCAGCATTCGCTTAACTTTGCCACCCCATCACCACAACCTCCCAGGCCACCATCATCAGCCTCCTCGACATCATCATCATCAGCACTTATGGCACCAAATTTTTTCTATAAAATCGGCACAGCAACTTCCAATAGCCACGGCAACAACAATACAGGCTCCTTGGCTAAACGCACACCCGAAGGCAATCGTGCTGATACCTCCTTAGGTATTTTGACAAAAAAATTTGTTGATCTTCTGCAAGAGTCTCCAGATGGTGTTGTCGATTTGAATGATGCCTCTGCTAAATTGGCCGTACAAAAACGTCGTATATACGATATTACAAATGTCTTGGAGGGCATTGGCATATTGGAGAAGAAATCAAAAAATAACATACAATGGAAATGTGGCAATTCGCTGTTGACATCGGAACGCTCGAATGATATTAAATTAGAGAATGAACGCCTCGAACAGAAAGAGAATGAATTGAATATGTTGATTGATGAAATACGTAATGAATTGCATGGTGAAATATCACGTAATGATCAATTAGCGTATGTGACGCACAGTGATCTATTAAATGTCGATCTGTTTAAGGATCAAATTATTATAGTTATTAAAGCACCACCAGAAGCAAAACTAGTGGTAAGTTCGCTAAGTAAAAGGGATTAACACATTTTTTTTTTTTTTTAATAAGAAGAGTTGCACGGCTGAAATAAAGCACCATAAGTGTTGCCAGAAATTAGTCGCCGTGAGTAAAATTTACTGTAACGTTATAAAAGTAAATATTGCTGCCAATTTCACTAAATGCGGATGAACACTTCTTTCGCATACATGTATAGAAAACAAAGGCAAAATTAATATAGTGTTCTGTTGCATTTAGTAAAAGTGGCAGTTATAATCAGGGCATTTTACGCGAGCATTTGTTATTATAAACAAAAAATATATAAATGATTTATTTCTTCAGTCCAAAAATATAAATTTTAGAAAAATTAGAACAAACAACGAAATTTTTAATTTTTAAGGACGAATATCTCGTAAACCATAAAAGATAATGCATAATTTTCGTAAACCATAAAAGATAATGCATAATTTTCGCAAAAATTTAGAGCTATTGCCAGGATCTAAAATTACCGAAACTCGTGGAAGAATTTGGCAACGGTATTAATTTTTTCAAACGTCCAAGGTGTGCTGCTTTAAAGCATCGCGGCACAGGCTTCTTAAGAAAAATAATGTACAGATTTAAAACTTAAGCTCGACTACACATCATCTATAGTCGTGTGAACTTTCAACACAATTGGACTAGCCGCAGTAAAGCCACATTGTTACTGGGATACATAAAAATATATATTTTTTTTTTTTTTTTAAATTTAAGGTGGATGAACCCGCTTCATCATATACATTTCTCGATTTCTGAAAGCAATTTGTTAAAGTATACAATTGCTCTTCTTTTTTAGTAATTATCTTCTTGTTTGCAAGTATTTATTGTTTTCTTCAAGAGCTATTAACAGAAGCAAATGTTTTCAAATTAAAAATATAGGCCCATATTCATAGTTAAAATAAAGTATACTTTAAAGGAACTAAAGTCGGTTTTACTTTAGAGTCAACTCTAACTCATTCATAGACAATTTAAAATATACTTTTGGGTTAAAGTCAACTCTAAATTTAAAACTAGCTAAAGCTGTTTTTAACTCGTTTTTTCATAATTATTTTATTTGGTTTAAGAACACAATACTCTTTATCTGATTTTTATACCAAAGTGAACAAAATAAAAACAAGGTTACTTTTTTCTAATGTTTGTTTAGAAATTGTACGAAAACATCAAATTAAAGTTGACACTCAGTTGAAGTCGGCTAAACTAAAAGTATACTTTATTCTTGATTATGAAAGCAAAAAAGATAATAAGAGCCTTTTATTTTAGAGTATACTTTAGCAAGAGCCGACTTTAGTCTATAACTACGAATATAAGCCACTAATTTTCAAGAAAAAATTTCGAAACGAGTGAATCTCATCCCAAAAAACATTCAGAAAAAAAACTATTCTAACAAAAAATTTTTCCACAACAAATCGTTAAATCTACCTTAATTTCGAATAACTAACATTTTGATCAAATTAGAGCATTTAGCAATGATAATTTTGTTTTATCTTTTTTTTTAACAATACCAATTTCCAAACATACCAAAAATATACGTGTCTGTATGTATAATGATAGGATGCGGTAAATAGGAATTTCTCCAGATTTGTTGAGCTTGTTTGATTCCTAAAACTTAGCAAACCTGAGATCTTATTTCTACAAAAACATTGCTTCCTTAAAAAACTTTAATTTTTCTTATCATAACGGCAAACAAATGCATATCAAAGAAAAGTTTGTAGACAAAGATTTAGCAAATTAACAAATCAAATAAATTTTAATGTAAACTAAGCACTTTTATTGTTCCTGAAAGGCTTTCAAAACATATAAAGTATTACCACTCAATTCCTCCAATAACTAAATTTAATATTTATTTTTACACATTCATAGAAAAATTAAATTTTAATAAATCATTTAAATATTCTCACTTCATTTAAAAGAAGACAGTTGTTAAAAAAAACTGTTGTTTTGATTTATTAAAAATACGAAATTAAATTAGCACCAATAAAATGTAGATATCTAAAAAAAAGATCGACCTTCAAAAGATGACAAATCTTTCCATTTTTTAAGAAAAATTGTTATTTGATTCATTCTACAATCGATTGGATGATTGAGTGCTCTCATTATACTTTTATTTGTAATAAAGTTATTATTATAATCACCATTGTTTAAGAATTGTGTCACTCGCCTATTGTTGCGTATAACGAAATTGGTTCTGCCCGTCTAAATAAAGAACAGCCTAGCATTATAATGATTTTTCGAAAATTATAGGCGCAATGTGATTAACGTCTTTTCCTTATCCTAACAGTTGCTGCAGTAATTATTGTAATCGAGTTTCACCCTTCTGGCAGAGGTTTCGAATTAAGGTTGAGAGGGAAAATATCGAAAACAAAATTGACTTTAACTATTACATTATTCACACACACACACACACACACGACATAAATGTTGTTAGTCGAACAGGAGGCACACATTGTATTTTATATCTAAATGAAATCGGATTAATATTTTTAATATAAAACAATAACTTGTATTGTATTTTTAGTTACCTGATTCTCAAAATCCTCGTGAGATACATGTTAAGGCCGAAAATAATGGTGAAATTAACGTTTTCCTATGTCATGATAACTCACCGGAAAATTCTCCAAATTTCGCTTCCTCTGCCTTGGCTCAGCGTCATGGTAGTGCTGCAATACAACAACGCCATCATGATACTTTGAATACTGATATGGAGGCTGAAAAAAGGCATAGATTAGGTAAGTAATAAAACTGACAAATAAATAGATGAATTAAACAAGAAAAAAAATTGTATTTAAGGCTTAACAGCTGTAACGGCACAAACATTAGCATCTACATATCCGGCGCCTGCCACAAATTTGGTACAACGTTCGGCTCAACGAAATCTTAGTAAGTCAATAGAAGCAGCTGCCCAACAAGGGTCTGCATCGCTTATCGATCGTAACTATACGACTCAGGATCAACACCAACTTCAGCAGACTAAGCAGTCTAATTCATCTTTATTAAACGAAGATGAATTTAATATGTTCCCATCAATAACAAGGCCGGTTATATCACAGGTTTTATGCGAACAGCAGCAGCAGCATAAACAACCACACATACAAAGTTCACAAGAGCAAAAGTTAACAGTAGAAGAGGAAGATGTTTTAGCATCCTATCAAAGCTTAATTGTAGGTTCTAACCAACAACAGCAAGAAGGTCGTGGAACTGGTGACAGTAATCCGGATAGTAGTGAATCCCATCAAACGCTTACTAATTGTAATAACAAAACAATGTCTAAAAAATCTGGTTTACGAAATGATGTCACTTTGGCGAATTGTGCAATGGAAGAACAGCAACAGACAAATCCACAACGTACCACTTTATTAACAGGCAGTACAACATCCTCGTCGAATTTGTCATCAACAGCCACTTCAAACAATTCATCATCGACGACATCGCCACAACATCAACAACACGACAATTCCATGATACACTTGAACTATGAAACGGTTACACACAACAACCAACAATTACAAAGAACTACCACCGCTGGCGGTCAACACCAACACCAACCACAATTACAACATCATCATCAGCAACAGCAACAACATCATGAGCTGCAGCAACAACTTACTAACAGCATGGTTGCTAACTCCACATCGAATAATGATGATCTTTCACACATGCACATTTCAAATTCTAATTGTAGTTCAGGCGCTCGGAACGCTTTAATTTCGGATAGTGTCAATCTTAGTCCCACAGCGTATAACTGTAAGTAATCTGTCCATATTTATCAATATTTTATTCGTGTTTTTTAACTATTTTTTCATATTCATTAAAAAAACAATGCATCGTTCGCATCAACCACTAAATGGAAACGGAATTTAAAATCCAAAAATTTTAATATCATAATAGAAGAATCATTCTTGTCGGGAACTCTCTCTGTGATTTGCGTTTTCTTAACTTTGTTTTGATTTGTTCAAAAAAAAAATCACATGCATTAAAAAAAAGCAACAGAAAATGGTTTCAACACACTCACTGTCATTAAAAACTCATCATTGCACAGTCTGTAGTCCATTTTCTTGCTAAACTACTCAAAATCATAACTCATATTCGCATCACAGTCTGAGTTCTTGCTGAGCGTGCATTCAAATTCTCTCGAAAAACAAGTGAAGCAAGAGTGTAATAATTATTAAATTAATACAAACAAACAACAACAAAATAATGAAAATAAATGTTTTTATTAATTATACCTTTTTATTGATGCTTATTTTTGTGTTTTATTTTTATTTTCCTTGTTGTTTATTAATTTCAAGTACAAATCGTAAACACATGAGTATTTATTTGCTTTTTTGTTCTTTTAAATTTGTAAACGAGCTTTCAGTCCAAATTTGAATTTTGTTTTGTTTTTTTTTTTTCATTATTATTTATTATTTTAATTATTTAAGATAAATCATTATTAACTCAAAGGAAACCTTTGTTTATGTATGTTCGTATATTAGATACAGTAATATACTGATTTAAGAAGTTAGAGCATAACCATAGGTCAGCACCTACAACCATTTTGCCCATCGTCCACTATAATAAATTTTTTTAAGGCTCCCAAATTTGTTTCACTCGCAAATCTGAAACACCTTTTTAAGTAAAGTCAACCGTAAGTCGCGTTGTTCAGTACATAGAGCCGATTTCTCTTATTCTACCATTGTTGGTACAACATAAAGTCTACGTTCAACTAAATAGAAAGAGGTGGAATGTTATCAGGAATTGTTAAACATTCGACAATAATCCTGGATACAGTAACAAATCGGTTTCTGCAGCCAAAATTCATGTTCCTTGTTATCTGTCAGTTCTTAATCAAGTTTTAGTCATGGCCATGAAGTCGAAGATTGACATCGTTAAGCAGTTTATACAGTCCTCTCAATTACGAAATATAGTTTTTTGATAAAATTAAATTATCGCGCAATTCCATTCCAAACAGACTGATTTAATAATGTGTCGTTTAACGAGTTAATTCTGATTTTCTGCTCTAATAATATAATCAGAGATGTACGAGTATAAATATTAAAAATCGTTTTCCTTTTGTATCCTTTTCCAAAATGGTAGCAGCAAACAATAGTGAGATATATTCTCATTTATAATAACAATAACAATGCGTCATTAGTTAGTTGTAAAATTTATTCATTAAAAAAATGTGAAAATTGCAAAATAATTGTTTTCAATGTTTTTATCCATATCATCGATTCGTATCTGCAGCTGGTTTATGCAGCAAAATGGTTAATACTTCTGTTAGTACAGCCAGATTTACCAACCAACAATGAGCCGTTTTCCAAAGCTTCAATCCAGTTACATGAATTTCGGATTAAATATTGAATAAGCTTCATAATCTCACAGTCATGTGCTAGAAATCGCAAAACAAGAAATCAAATTATTACAAAAGTGATGGTTGGGTGCTTTAATTATTTGACTGCGTTTTCTTTGCTTTAAAAATTTGCTACACTTTAGGAACCCCTAAAGTAGGCAAAAATAGAATAGTTCATGAATAACTGTTACTGAACTGATATTATGAATTAATGTATGTTTTAACTTAAATTTTTTAGTTGTATTTATTTACTTGCTAAAAAGAACATTTTTTTCTTGGTTATTTTGCTTTTGTTCATGCTTCCTTCATTTATTTACAAATTTAGTTTATAGTGCATTATTGTATCATAAATGGAAAATAAACAATCTCTAATCTCTAATAAAAACACAAATTCATTTTGGAACTGAACTCTCGTGGGTCTGCATGGCACATACCACCAAAAACAATTAAATGTTCTTGTTGCGTATACATTTTGTATTTGAAAGTTTGTAGCACCATGAGATTCAGCTCTGGCGTGAATTTCAAAGCACAAATTAAACACATGGATAACGAAAGTAATATATTTTAAAATCCTTTTAAAGTTTTTTTTAAATTATAAATTATGCTTAAACTTATAATTAAATTTTATTATTTCTGAAGAGCACAGGAAAAATTTTATATATTTGCAAAATGTTATGGAATTTCTGGATCTCCAATGTATCTTTCTACAAGGTAGTCGATAATTGTCTAAATTGTATTTAACCAATTATTTCTTTAAATCGCGTCACCAATTTTACTCCGGCAAAAATGTAAAGTTTTGCTCCAAAATAGAAAAACAATTTCGCATTAAATTTTGCACTGCGCACTATCTTAACAAAAACACTGAATCAGCATTGAAACTCGTTACGATTTGAAATTTGTGTTTGCCGGCATGAAGTAAGACGTAAGCAAAATAGCACGGCTTCGATTATAAGCTGATTTTGTGACACTTGCCCTATTGCCTAATAATAATATATTACTACTTCCCCACATTGCAAACGTGAATAATTAACGCGAAAAATTTTAGATGAATAATGTTCCTTTGACTTGTTTAACTTAAATTTTGTTGCGAAGTTGTATGCAGTACGCAAGTTCTTGTCTTATTTTAATTAGAATATTAAAATTGTTAATACTTTTTCATTCAACACAAGTTGCTACAGTGCGAAGGGACATTATCCTGCTGTAAATTTGTGAATATTTTTGCAAACATAACGTCAGCAGAGTGTAGTTAAGAGCTCAACAGAGTAGCCTTTTATTAAAAACTAGTAGTGCCCACTAATTCGTCCGCGTGTCATTTATACTTTTCTTAAAATTCAAATTTAGAAAAACTTGTTTTTAAGAATTTGTTATAGAGATCTGTGAACAGTGTTAAAAATTTTCCCTCTATAAAAATAAAATGTGCTGACAACTGCTTTAGTATCATTATGCCGATAAAATTGGGTGATTCACATTTGTATCTCTATTTTCTCTACGAAGTGAATTACTTTTACAAAACAAAAAGTATTCTATATTTGAATCAAGGTTATAAGGGACCTCCACACAAAATTATTTTCAAAAATTTTAAAAATATATAATTTTTGAATACACAATATTTTGCAGATTTGGAATTTTCATTTATTTTATTTATTTATTTATTTTTGCAAATTTTGTAATAAAAAAGCCTTCATGGCCGCGTTATCATTTTAACACTGTGACATTTCTGTAAATTTTATAAACAATATATTGTATCGGAACAGTGTCGTGCTTAATTCATTTTTCTGTCTGGGCGCTTGTTCTTGCGTTCTTTAGAGGTAACTCTGCAGGAGTTTATATTCCTATTTAAAATAACGCTGAGAATGCTGTAGTGACGGTAGTAAGCACGTTGACTACAAATCAGGGTGGCCAGAGTTCAACCCCTGCGGTAACCAAAAAATAAAAATATTTTTTTTTTCTGTTTAATGGTAAAAATACATATTTAGAATTTAACAACACGGCACGCAACTTCCTTCGTCGGTACTTCTACATAGCATATTCGCTGGCAAAGTAAAATAATTAATAAAATGTTATTACTTTCACGGATACACTAATTAAATAGGCATTGTTGCCTGAAGTTCTACTTCTCTTTTTGTGTAAAAAATAAAATAATAATAAAAAATTATATAACGCACAAACAATAACGAATTTAAAAATAAAAGGGAATAACAAGTAGAACTTCCTTGATTAATTTCCAGCATAGTTTCTCTGTGGTTCGGATACATATGTTCTTGAAAACAAACATATTGAATTAAAAATTTGCAACTAACGATTTAAGAAAATTTAACACTTTTAATATATTTTAAACTGGATCGGTAAATCTTCCGCACACAATTGTGCCCTTTTTTGTCTGCTATTTCCGTACGAAAAGGAATTTTTTTATGCAATTAATAAATAATATAATGAAAGAAAGTGTTTACCAAACTCAGTAGAAATTTAAGCCAATGTTAAGTTTTTTTAAAGTATTTTAAAGTTATTAATTTTTTACATGTTGCGAGAAACAAATAATAAATTGTAATTAAGTACTTAAGAAGTCATAAAAGTAATTTGTTTAAATATTTTTAATGTCAAAAAAGACTTTTTATTTTCTATTACTGTTTAAAAAACGTTCTTGCTGCTAACAACGACGATTTTGGGAAATAGAGTACAATAATACCATTTCGTCCAGCTAATTTAATTGGCTTGTAAAAACAACATGGCTTTTTATTGTTGTTTGAAGTTAAAAATGTCAAAAGTGTTTACATAAACCTTGTTCGAGTAAAATTGGTGGCATAAATGCATTTCATATTAAGTTTTTGTTGACTTTTGAGTCTAATAATTTGTTCTTAAGTCAAAATCTAAAAATTGTTATAAATATAAACTAATTTTTACATAATTGTTAACTAAATAAATAAAGTTTAGAATTGAAGATTCCCTTATAGAAAGGTATGACGAATCAGATCCAGAAAATGCGCTGCCAGTTAGATATTTACTTTTCTCTTTTAAATTATTCACATTGTTTATATAAAAAATAAGTTAGATCGGAAATTACTAAATTATATTTACAATTATCATTAAACATTCAATAAAAATGTTCACATCAATATTAAACATGTTTCAAAAAAAAATATTAATTAAAAAAAAAAATATTAATTTCCTTTTTCCTTTCCATAATTTTTTCCATTTTATTTTAGATTTTGAAGACTTGCCGCCTTTGTTGCCCATTGATCCACCATTGGATGGTTTATATAACTTCTCTTTAGATCAATCAGAGGGTCTTAATGATTTATTCCATGATTTTGTATAATCAACTTTATGCTCTTTGTCCGTTTAAACCACATAAACGCACTTCCTCGAAAATTCATCATAAATGCAAAATTTGTTTTTTTTTTTTTTTATTTCATTAAATATAAATTTTAAATTAAAGGAAAACTGTAATATGTATAAAAAAAATATATTTTTTATATTTTTAAATTAAATTAAAAAAAATTAGTGAAAATAAAAATAAATAATAAAAATACAAACTACACACAAACACAAACATACAAACAATTATAGTCTGATGCAAAGAAGAAATAAAACAATAAAAAATTTAAAATAAAATTTATTTATAACAAAAAACAAAAAAAGTAAAATAAACAATTTAAGTCATGTAAAAAACGTTTTTAAATCACGAAATCAGGTTTTCAATTTACAAAAACAAATAATAGAATTAGTCCCAGGAAAATGTTACTACTTTAAATTGATGCGTACACATTCTTTGAGCTGGAACTCGTTAAAAGTTTGCAAAGGTTAAATTTTCTTTTAAATTATTATTAATTCTGATATTACGAGTCACCTATGAAGCTAAAATAGTTAGAACAATTTTAACTTCACAGTAAACTTTTTCGAAATATTTCTTGAAATTATAATTGTAAATTTTTATTTTTAATTTTTTTAGTTTTTGAAGAAAATATGTATTTTTTATTATCGGATTATTTAAAAATTAAAAAAACATCCTTTCTAACGAAGTTCACAATCAAAAAAAAAAGAAAGAAAAAAACACAAAGTTCCAGATTATTGCCAAAGATGCGTTCTAGATGTCCTTACTAGCTCCAATGATGCTGTAGAGGATATAAAAAATGCTATTTATTAAATCATCTACGACTAGTGATAATTACAAGTTCAAAAAATTTTCCTGGGTAAATGTAATTTAACACACACACACACAATTTAAAAAAAAGTATCGGTGTAAATTTTTCTACAAAATAGCATGTTTTACAAACCTTAAAAGATTTCTTAAACGAAAAAAATGTAATTGAAAGTTAAACTTTTAAATTTAATCAATTTGTAAATTAATCAAAATAAACATTCATTCTGGTTTTTTCAATTTTTTTTTGCGCAATAATTTTTAAAATTTAGTTCAGATAAGTTATTTAAACAATTTTGGCTTAAATTTTTGAAATTCATTATTATTTTTGATTTAATTAAATTTTTTAATGTACATTAGTATGTTCAATTCATAAGGTATTGTGTCAAGTTGTATGTTGTATATCGCATATTAACTAAACGCAGGTGTAGTGCTAGCAAAAAAATATAGATTTGATTATGTAAGTAACAGATTTGACTATGATTCCTTGTAAAGGCTTCGAGTCCTTTTTCTTTTCCCGCAGTCAAGGAACCATCTATTATAAAAGAAATCGTATCTTCTTTCAAAAGTTTAAATCTGGTTTGAGCTGGTTGTAAATTTATTTAGTTGTATCAAGAAAATTTGCAAACAAATAAGACAGCATTCATTTAATTTGAAAGGATAAGAAGCCTAAAATCTTCATTTTTTAAATGTATATTCAAAATGCCTTGCAAAAACCAAGTGCGTTTTTTTATAACTTAAAATTCTGGTAAAATGCGACTCCCTTCCCAAGTACAATACGATGTGAATTGAACAATTGTTTTTTACATTTTTTGTAAAATTTTGTTATAAAAAAAATAGTTTTTTTTAATTTCATTTAAAACAACATTTTTGCACTGTAAACTTTTATAAAAATATTTAAAAAGCATTTGCATATTTTTTGTTAGTTTTATTTTTTAAAGTTTATTGTAATTTAAAGCAAAAGCAAGATGTTAATAGTGAATGAGCAGCAAAGCAAACAAACCTAAGATAGTAAAACAAGCAAAACAAAACGAAAACTTATTTTTAAACGCTAAACGCTTATATTTTTATACATTTAAAACACTTATCATTAAAATAAATATATTTTGTTATTGTTAACAAATAGTTAAAAAAAAAAGAAATATAAATTAACATTTAACAATATTTCCAATACGTTATGTCTTGGTATTTTCCTTTTCTTCTGTTACTTATTTTTACTTCAATTTTTGTTAAGTAAAAAAACAAAACAAAAAGTTATGAAAAGACATACACATACACCCGCTTTCTTTAGCCTTGTTCTGTTTATATTATTTAATTTTTATTAAAAGCTTAACTAATTATTAAAAAAATGTGTTTTCTTAGATAATTAACCTTTTTAATAAACAAATTTTTTTTAAATAACTTTATAAGAAAAACTTTCTTTCAAGGAAAAGTTATATTTTCTAATTTATCAAGACTTTTATTTGTTCGAAAAGGTTTTAACTTTGTAGCAACAATCAAAGATATTCTCAAGACTCTTTAGATAATGAGTTTTATAAGACGCTTCAAAAAATACACATTAACCCCAAAATTGTATTTCATATCCATAAATTAAATAAACTTTACGTTAATTCAATGCAAGGAACCTAAATGTTTTTCTGCTCTAAAGAGACAAATGAGGGGATTTCATTTTTGCTTTTTCTTGAAGTGGAATTTCTTGATAGGCCATTATGTTAAAGCTGGAGGTCAATAGAGAAAGCAAAGTTATTTGTACAGGTAAAATAAAGCTTATTCTTTTAAGGTTTTCGTTTGCAATTTGAATCTTTGGAACAAGTTTTCTTAATTGTTTTTGTGCAATTTTTCTTCATCCTCTTGAAATTTAAGTCTTGGAATGCTTCGAAACAAGCTAAACTTTATAAAAAAATTGCATGTTACTGCGCAAAAAATATAATTGTTTCTTTTCATATAAAAATAATATGAATGTATTTAACATTTTTTAAGGTACCGAGCAATGTATGGTATGTGCAGTTTTGGGTAGCGCTAGTTCAGGTCAAAACTGGTCAGGACTGATTTTGTACCCTTAGAAGTAATTATTTTGGAGCAGTATTTCATTAACGTATATTTTGAACACTTTTTTATATTTAATATACCTTTTTTGTAACATGTTCTGATGGAAGAGTGTGTTCTAGGTTTTCAAAAAAGAATAATACAGCCGGCTTAATAAAAGTAAATTTTTTTTATCCGTTTTACGTTTATTTATGTCAAAACAAAAAAAGAAGCTTTTTCCAAAATATTACGTTGCTATAGCCGATAATATATTGGACGGCGTTTTAATGAACTTGATCATAAATCTTTGCACACATCTACTCCAGTTTTGGTAAAAAAAAACAGCTGTTAAAATGACAATAATTTTGTACTTTGTTTCTTTAGAAAAATTAAAACAAGTTTATGAAACTCAATTTTAAAAATCACATATTTAAAAAGTTTTTTGAGCGACTGCTAAAAATCTCTTAACTTTTAGTTAAATTGTTTAAATCGTTTCGTTGCTTAATTTGTGCTGCAAAACTATTAAATTTCGCAAGAAACAAATCACTGCAAACGTGAGATGTGACAGACACGTTATTTAAAAAATACTCGCAATTGTTAAACGGTTGAAAACGTTACTAAGGCCACCATTATTTTTATTAGTTGGTTTTGTATAATTCTTATTAATTTTTCTTAAAACAATTGTCATTTTAGCCAGTTCGAAGGTTCGAAATTATTTTTTCTGAAACATCAATGCACTGAAACTATAAAGGAGTTGAAATGAGTCGTGATTTGTATTCCTTGAATTGAAATTAATTTTAAAAACTTCTTTATTAATAAGAAAACAATAAGAAATGATTATTAATTAATCTTTTAAAAAGTTTGTGTTGATCACAAAGGACATAGTGTCTTTTTTAACACACGTTACTCTGTTATATTTTCCCCTGCCCATTCTTATATTAACGATACATTTTTAAGAACAAAAACTATATTACACATAGTAAATTTTTTTTTAATATCAATAAAATAAATTCTTTATTCTTAGAATTTAAAACAATAATATCGAATAGTTTCACATATTCATAATTAAAAATCGTAAAAATAGGTATTGTAATAACAAATTTTTTATTAAAATAAAAGATTTAACTAAATGGCAAAACAACAAACTTTTCTTTATTATTAAAAAAAACTTATTTAAATTGATAAGTCATCTGAAATAACATTTTGTTATTTTTTTATATTATTACTTTTAAATTATTAAAAGATAATACACGTAAATATATATATATTTTTTTTTTTTTTGTAATATAAATCACACAAAAAAACATTAATGTAATTAATTAATAAATTAAAATACATATGTAAACATCAATTGTTAAGTACTTTTTATTAATTTTTCTGTCTAAATATAAAAAATAAAATAAAGAAATGTTAAGTTTAACCCAAAACGTAATCACACAAAAAAATATCCAAAATGTGTTTCATTATAATAACAAAGATTATAGGTTCAAAGTTGGATATTGTAGTCTATGATTTAAGTGAACATGGACGAACTGAAGATTACCAACACCAACCAATTTGAAAAGTTTGTTAAAATTGGAAAAAAATCCATCATTTGCCAAAAGTTTTTAAAGAGAGACTATTCCTTCTAACTTTAAAGAACAGTAGGAAAGTATTGCGACTGCTGTAAACGGTCTTAGCACACAAAATAGGACGAGTGATTTGGCGCGACTTAAAATGTAAAGTAAAAAGGGTGGTTACAACGTGGTTATGACGATTTCTCGCGAAACGTGGAGATAAAAAATTCTTTTGGCCACAAAAATTTTAAAATGGCGAGAGGCGGGGTACATGGTGGTATTTTTGGATATTTTTTTATGATTTTCTTTTTCTATCTGCTTGTGTATACAAAGATATATTTACTTTTGAATTGAATGACAAATTGTTAGAGCACTTAAGAAAAAAGGACATGTATATTTTTGAAGTTTATTAACACTTTCCAATTTAAAAAATTTGGAAACCCTAATTACACACTTGGTATTTATAAAACACACTGGGAGAACTTCCTTTATAAATTGGAGTTGTGATTGTTCCTACAAGTCATTCATTCGTGTATCGAAAGAACTATGAAAATTAAGTTGAGAAATAAAATCCAATATGAACTTCTCAATTCTGTACCGAAAGTCACATCAAACATGAATGTAAATAACGCATGTATGTTGCAACACATTCATTCTCAGAGAAGATTATATTGAGTAGATTTAATGACAAAAGAAATGTACGGCAGTAAGGATGCAAATGGCACTAATAACATTGGAAAAAATATGTATTAAAATTTTGATTCAATAAATGAAATGTGTTCCTAAATAAACTTTTTACTTTTAACATTTAAAATTTACTAAAATTATTTAATATACCACTATGATCCACTTAAATCATACACATTGATCGACCTCACTTTTTTAAACTAATATACATATTTTTTTTTATTTATTTGTTTCTTTTATTTATTTTTATTTCTTTTTTTAATACATAGGAAGCCTATAAGGCCAATATTATATGTATTTTTATTACAATCCAAATAATTCATATACATACAGTGATGGACTTAAGTATAGGCACAAGGTGCAAAATGAAGCAAACAGTAATTTTTTTGATATTGATTATCATCAAATGTTTATTTTTAGAACGTAAAATGGTTCTTACAAAGCTTCATATAAGAAGTAATCAAAAAATTTGAACAGATTTCATTCGCCGATAGAATAACAACAAAAAAAAATTAAAAATATCGATTTTTTATGGGACAAAAGTAAAGGCACATTCATTGTTAACGGAAATAAAAGACGATTATAAATTCGCCAATCTGGCAATACTGTATTTTTTGACAGAATGGAATGTTCCGTTATTATTTTCAATTTGTTTCAGTTGGTGAAAAGTAAGAAAAATTTGTTAAAAATAATAATTTCTTTGTCGTTTTCTAAAAAATGTGTCCTAAATTAAGTGAAACTACAGAATTACAGCGAAAAATAATTCTCCATCTGCATAACTAAGGCAAATCTTTTGCTGAGATTGGCGAATTAATGGATCGAAGCCGTTTTACTATTCGTACAATAATTAATCGTTTTAAAGGTAAAACTAACTTTGAAAGTGCTAAACGCTGTGGTCGTCCCAGAAAATTAACTGAGAGAGAACGTGCCCAAATAATACGGAAAGTTAAAATTGATCCGAAAACAACATCTACACAGCTGGCAGCGGACGTCAAGGAAAATTTCGGTAAGGACGTGCACTCTAAAACTGTTCAGAGATTACTACATGAAGCCGGTTATAAATCACGTGTTGCTAGACGAAAACCATTAATATCTGCAGTTAATAAAAAAAGACGTATGGATTATGCAAAACAATTTGAAAATCAGCCATGCAGTTTCTGGGAACAGGTTCACTTCTCAGACGAAAGCAAATTTAATATTTTTAAGCCTGATGGACATTCACGAGTATGGCGAAAACGTAATACTGCATATGACGAAAAAAATCTTACACCAACAGTAAAGTATGGTGGCGGAGGAGTTATGGTCTGGGGCTGTATGTCTGCAGCGGGTGTCGGAGAACTAGTCTTCATTGATGAAATAATGAACAAGACTGTTTACTTAAATATTTTGAAGGAAAATGTTAGGAAAAGCGCCATTAAATTGGGTTTGTCAGAGTCATTTACATTCCAGCATGACAATGACCCCAAACATTCTGCTCACGACGTCAAGATGTGGCTTGCACCGCACATGTATTGCCACATCCTCCGCAGTTCCCAGACCTAAATCCCATTGAGCATTTGTGGGAGGAGCTAGACCGAAGAATTCGGAAACGCAATATTTCAAACAAATGTGAGCTTAAAACAGCGTTAACCGAAGAATGGCTTAAAAATTTTACAAAAAAAATTAGTACACTCTATGCCTAATATACTTAAAGCCGTTATTAAGCAGAATGGACTGCCAACAAAATACTAATTTGAGTTTCTGACTAGTTTTGATTCCGTTAACAAAGAATGTGCCTATACTTTTGTCCCACAGAAAATCAAGTTTTTTAAACCTTTTCGTTATTTTTCTACCACCGAAGAAAATCTGTTCGACTTTTTTGGTTATTTTTAATATGAATTACTGTTATAATTATTATATGTTCTTTAAATAAATATTTGATACTTACAAATGTGAAAAAAACATATTTTGTTTCATTTTGCAGCTTGTGCCTATACTTAAGTCCTTCACTGTATATACATATTAAATTCATTTTATGCTACAAAAATATTTTTTTATTTTTATGTTTACAATATATACAATAAGACAAGATTACTGCTACGATTTTCCAGTACTCGTAAAACAGCTACAATTCTCTAAGTTTATTTTCTTTATAAGTAATTTAAAAGTCTTTTTCTATAAGTGGCCACTGAGTCTGAAAAAAATTTAAGTTCTAAAGGTAATACATTCCAAGATCTAGCCACTCTTACCAGAAATGAGTTTGCGAAAAATTCATAGCTAATACGAGGTATATAAATTTGTAAATTATGTGATAAATGAGGAAAATTAAAGCTTTTACACAAATCTAGAGGTACACCATATTTCAAAGCTTTGAAGAAACACAATAAGGTACGTAAAAGAACATAATTTTTAAAACTACAGCCCAGAAAATCAATTGCACAACTTGAAACATGGTCACGTAACAATGAATAAATCTTAAAATCCTATTAAAAACTCTATGTAATCTATTCATTGTACTAATAGACATACTTCCTAACACTTCAATACAATAATTTATATTCGACATAAGAAGTGTATGAGCAACTCGTTTTCTTGTATGTATGACAAGGCATATAAGAACTAAGTGCGTATAATCTCAAAATTAAAAAAAAATTCTTAGAAACAAAGCTAACATGTTTTTAAAAACAGAGATGTTTATCTAAGTATATTCAAAGACACTTTTAGTGGTCAACGAAGTCGATTTCATTACCCAATATATTTATAACCGGACATTGAACAATTTGATGACTTAATGATGGCTTTAGTTTTCCAATTTGAAATTATCTGTAGACGATCATTAATTAGCCTTCCAAATACATCAATTTGATATTTCTTACTATAAAATACCAGTACTATGTCATCTGCAAAAACAAAAGATTTGCAGAAATCATTGCTCATTTTTTCAATACATTCATTAAGAAAAATTATAAAAAGTAGGGGACCCAAAACAGAGCCTTGGGGAACCCCCGAAGAAGCAGCCCCAATACTAGAGGAAACACCATTTATTGAAGTATATTGCAATCTATCACACAAGTAAAAAAACATAAGTCTGCAAGCAGACGAAAAGAAATTATATTTATCACGTAACTTGCAAAGCAAGAGGTGATGATCAATACAACCAAATGCCTTGCTAAGGTCAAGAGAAACCAAAACACAAGGAAAATGATTGCTTATATTACGAAAAGCATACTGATTTGGATGAAGCATGTTAGAGCGATTTGCATAATCTAAGATTTGAAATTTTATTAGATGTTCCACAATTTTAGACAACGCTGGTAAGATACTTATCGGCCTTAAATCACATATCCCTGCACTTCCCTTTGGAATTGGAACAATCCTAGCCAATTTCCACAACTTAGGAAAGGAAAAAGTTATAAAAATAGAATTTACTACATATAAAAGCTCATTAGAGATTAAAGGGTATATTGATTTAATAAATTTGATAGAAGTATTATCATGTAAAGTAGCATTGGATTTTATATTTTTTATGGCAAGAACCAACGCATCCTCACCTACTATACGAAAAGAAAAAGATTAAATATCTGCATTAAATTCAGCAAAATCAAACTCACCAATACGACTTTCGTGATAATTTTCTAAAAACTTATTATTTAAAAAATGCACATCAATATAATCCAAAGGAATTTGCTCATCACCAGCACCACCAATTTTCCTCAACCTACTCCAAATCAGTTTGCTATCGTTAGTGTTAAATAATCGAATTCCGAACTCCTTTCGTGCTTTCCTTATGGCCGCCTTTGCTTTATTTCGGTATTTACAATAAATCTTCCAATTTATATTAGCGTTATCTCTACGAAAGGCTTGATAAGCCAAATCTCTTAAAGAACAAGCTTGTAAACATTTCTAGACTTCATAAAATCTATATTCATCCGATTTACACACACCCTCGAAATCGGAACCATATAATAAAGCTCGTCAGGCAATTTATAAAAAGCATCTAGCTGTAAATCTATATCATTAGTATTATATAAGACGGAAAAATCAAATTGAAAAACGTGCGAAGAAAAGAGTTCATAATCTATATCATAATCATCTACATCATAATCTATCATCAAAGTTTCTAAATTCAACAAATTCATTTACAGAATAAACTTGCACGTTGAGTGATATACATATCAGACTGTGGTATGAATTCACAAATGGGCAAACGAACTGTCCAGAAGTGTGGATTAATGATGTTCTGCTAACTAAAAAATATTCTATAAGTGAATAGGATCCATGAACTAAATCAAAATGAGTTATGCACCGTAAAAAGGCCGAGCCTGTGGCACATTAGGTGAAAATTATTTGACATATTTTGATTAAAAAGATTGTAGTTGAAATCACCCATTACTATTTCATTGCTATATTCTTCAAAACGATCACTGTGTAAGCTTTCAAATATATCTAAAGGGTCATCCAAATGTGATGCCTAGATGTCAGCACTATATAATTTTTACACGTGACATCTTTTCAAATGACATAAGCCATTTTGTTTTATTAGAAGGTAGTACAGTTTTAACCATGGACAGGTACACATTGCAACAATGCGTTTACATCATTCGCAAGATTCGTGATTTTTTTGGTGTAAATAATCGGCTAAATCAATCTTCAATTCAAAGATTAGTGAAAAAATTCGAAGAAACTGGTTGTGTTACTGATAAACCAAAAAGTGGAAGACCAAAAACTGTACGCACAAATAAAAATATTGCTGCTGTTGGTGAAAGTGTTGAAAATGAACCGACAACATCAATTTCGCGCCGTTCGCAAGAATTGGCTCCTTATGGAGGATTTTGCATAAAGATTTGCATTTACATGCTTATAAAATTCAATTAACCCAGGAATTGAAAGAAAGAGCCCATTTACAACGTCGTAATTTCGCTAGTTGGATTATTGAACAACGAACAACAGATCCATTGTTTTCAAGAAAAATTTTGTTTAGTGACGAAGCTCATTTCAGAATGGATGGATTCGTCAATAACCAAAATTGTCGTATCTGGGGTGATGAAAATCCTCGTGTTATTCTTGAAAAATCTCTACAACCACAAAGTTACTGTTTGGAGTGCATTTTGGACAAATGGAATCATTGGGCAATTTTTCTTCGAAGATGATGCTGGAAATGCTGCTACTGTAAATGCTGAGCGATACCAATCAATGTTGAGAGACTATTTATGGACACAGTTGAATCATATTGATATGTCTGACGTCTATTTCTAGCAAGACGGTCCTACTTGTCACACAACTCGAGAAACCATTACGCTTTTGCGATCAAAATTTCCTCAACGTGTAATTTCACGAAATGCAGATTTCAATTGGCCTCCAAGCTCATGTGATCTAACACCATTAGATTTTTTTTGTGGGATTTTTTGAAAAGTCGAGTGTATGCTAACAAGCCACAACCAATTAATGATCTAAAGAACAACATTCAAGTTGCAGTTCGTGAAATAACACCAGCAACATGTCGGAAAGTCATTGAAAATTTCGATATTCGGATTGATGTCTGCAGACGCAGTCATGGTGGACATTTGAATGATATTCTATTCCACTTATAATTGTAATGGATCATACTTTTAGTAAAAAAAACAGCTTGTGTTTTATTTCAAAAAAACATGTAGGCGCGTTTTTTGGATGACCCTTTACATTACCACATGGTAAGTACACGACACCAACTAATATCGGGCGACTTCGTTCAGCTAATATCTCAACAAACAAAGATTCGCAATTTCCAAAGTCAGTGCTCATATAAACTATTTTATATTTTAGTAACTTAGAAATATAAAAGCAGACTCCACCACCTCTACTTGTAGTACGATCACTTCTAACAATATTATACCCGGCTATATCAACAGCCTGAGATAAAGTCACACTGGTAAACCAGGTTTCAGAGACACCAATAATACTCATACCATACGAAATTCTTCCATCTTAGTAGATTTATTTGATGGATTTAAACTTTGAACATTAATGTGTCCCAGACTCAAATTGCAATTTTTATTTGTAAATAATCTAAGGTTAGAGCTATCACTAGCAATAGCGCCCATATTTTCATTATGGAACATTGAAGTCATATTGAGAAAGAGCTGTTTGGGGGAAACGTATTACAATAAAAATAGAAAACATTAACGGAGCTATATTTTAAATGTTTAATTCTAAAAAAAATGAAAAAAATATCTTAGATTCAACAAAAGAATTTAATAATAAAAAAAAAATTATACACTGCTAATCGGAATTTATAAGTTTCAACTTCAGTATAAAAAGAGTTCTAAAAAAGTATAATTACAAAATATAATTTATAATCCAAAGAAAAAGTATAGCATAAAGGGTTTTAATACAATACACATATGTACTCACTAAGGTCTTAGTTTTTCAAATATATTGGAAAAATTGCTCATAATTGAATATCTTAAAGTTGTCAGTTTGAAGAACTTTTATCCTACATTTAGGTATAGCTGTATTTATAATCCTGAAATTATGTATTTTGTTATCCTTCACAATCAATCTTCAATATTTATCATTCAAATAAACACGGCTATTAATATCTTTACCATTTCTACCCATGTAGATATCAGACAAAAGTAATTTTTTTCTTGAAATAAGAACCCATTAACTCATCTCTTACATATATCCTATTAAACTTAACCAATACTGACATACCGTTTCTTACATACATAGCTTGAAAAATATTCTTTAATTCAATATTAACATTAAGGAAGGAACATAAATTTACTACGTCCTTTTTGAGGTCCTCACTCTGCTTGGGCAAACCAGATATTAACACATCAGCACGATTTAGTCTATACTGCAACATATTGTTAGACAGTTCAAGCTCATGGAGTTTTTTCTTAGTACTGCTTTCAGATTTAGATATCATTTCTTTACATGCTGCTAATTCATCCCTGAAGTTGCTTATACTTGCTGATATTTCATTTCGGATCTCTGTTATGACTGCTTTTTTCAAGTCCTCTACAAGACTGTTTAGGGACTTTTTAAATTCGGCAAACTCATAGCGAATTTCTGACTTAAGGGAGTTATTCTTTACAGAAACATCAACAGGGCTTGTCATACATTTTGTGCAAGTGAATTTCAAGTTTCTGTTTTTGTCCAGATCTTTAAACAACTCCCTGGAGATTGCTTCACAATCGACGTGAAACCACTCCTCACAGCCACAACAAAGTAAGTAGCGTTTTCCAGTAACGCTATTTTTGCTAGAGCCACATAAGTATACAGGAGCCATTTTTGTTTAATAAGACTTTAAGTATGCTGTTCTCCAATTTAAACGGTCAAATACAATGTATGTATCTATGCAATTATAAGCATATGTATTCTTTAATGTGTTATGTATGCTTGAAAGAATCCACGTGTTTAATTTAATAAACAATTTTAAGTTATGCCAACAAGTTTACAACAAATTTTGTACTTTTTATTAGTTAATATTATTTTTACAGTTTTTAGAACAATTTATTTAATTTATTTTAAAAACTTCAATTTGCAGATCAATTTATTTAACTGCACAACATAGTGCTGCCAAACTTTTTTTTTTGTGTTTATAAGGTTTCTTTATATTTTATATTTTATTTTTTTTTTTTATTTTTTACTTTTATGTTTTTAAATGTTATATAAAACCAATATACTTTTTACAAATGAATACCTTATTTTTAACCGACTTCAAAAAAGAAAGGGGTTTTCAATTCGACTGAATGTTGCTCTTCTGTTTTTGTTTGTGCCTACAGAACTCAGTCATTTCAGAGCCGGTTTAAATTTTTTTTTAATTTGTAATGAACCATAAAGCGCACTTTAAAATTTAAAAAAAAATGCGTATTACTATAGCTTAGTTCTTACGCTTATCATTTGAACCGTTATAGACAAAAATTGGATAGAATATTGATTACTTTGGCCGTTATAATAACAAGTATAAACATTCAAAATTATAAATTAAAAAGTGTCCCAGAAAGTTTACTGCTAAGTCCGCTATCACAGCAAGTATAAAAATTTAATTTAGAAATTAAAGGGTGTTCTCATACAGTAAAATAATCTACATTGCACTATCGTTTAAACCCTTATATAAGATAATATAATATAATTAATGTATATATCGTCCTAAAGAAATATGATTTTTCTGTTTTGAAGTAGGTTTTTTTTGCAAGATTTATTATGTATTTATTGGCGATATTTGACAAGCTATTCGCCGAGGAAGCTCGAAAAAAAACTAGGTACACTGCGTGAAAGTAAGAAGATCTGCTAGATGAGGTGTGACTTTAGATCTCAGACATAAAGTTTAACGTATAAAGTTTATAGTATATATATATATATATATATATATATATATATATATATATATATATATATATATATATATATATATATATAGTATAGTTTTTCTCAGTTCTTTGTTTAAAAACCCGTTATTCATCAAAACAATTATTTTTTAATCAATTGTAATTAGTAATTTCATTAAAATTTCATTACCATTAGCACAAACAAATAAAATAAAATCATTAATGGTAGTTAAATTTCTTTCATTGTCATTATTTCAAACAATACCAATGAAATTTCAGTGGTAATGAATAAATCCCAAATATAAATCTTTTAAATTGTTACTTAACTCTATTTGCTTATGTAGTCAATTTTTAATTAGTTCTTCAAACTGCCGTCGCTGGAATGTAGTAACTCTTATTTCCGCTTATAAAAAGGTAGACAATAAATGCAACAAATAAAAATCTTTTAGGAATTTTGACATTTTCATTTATTGTTTTAGAAAATGTCTTGAAAATAAATTATTTAAGTAAAAGTAATCCATGAATTTGCTTTGCTTGTGCAAATTGCGTAAACAGAAAACGTGTTGTAAAGGTAAATTAAATAATTATTTTATAAGCTGTAATATATGTTATAACGAATATATGTACATATGTATTTGATACCTTTTTATAAGTATATAAATGTAGCATATTTTGAAAAGAAAAGTAAAATTAATTATTATTTAACATAATTTGATTTAAAATTTTATAATTGTACCGACTTTATTGTCCTTAGATTGGAGTCAGCTGCTTTTTGACACAATAGACGACTTTTAAGGCAGAATTAGTTTTTACTTTTCGTTCCGTGACGAATCAGCTGATCAATTTCTGTTAAATAGAAAATATGTATTTGTGGTTTGTTATTACTTTGACGTTCTGTACTGTTCCGCTCGCATCAGTAGAAAATAGAATTTACTTGGAAGTTGTTTGGTAGTGTGAGTGCAAAATTGTAAACAAACCATTTTTGGTATTGTAATTGTAGTTGTTTTTGTTGTGTTGTGTATTGTGTTTTCTTTGTTTCAAGGCGAATCGATTATCAGGTGGCAGCGGAGGCGAATTCATTATTTTTTGCTGGCGTACACCACTGTCAAACTCCATATATAAAAAACTTGTGTTTTTTTTTATATATATGGAGTTTGACAGTCGTGTATACCAGCAAAAAACACTGAATTCGCCTACGCTGCCACCTGGTAATGTATTTGCCTTGCTTTGTTTCTTATAAACAGCTGGTTTGTTGTTACAGAAAAACTAATTACAATAATTTGAAAAGCAGAACGGCACGGCACAGAACAGCAACAGAAAGTAAAGACTAATGAGGCATTTACACAAACAAATTGTCTGTTGTTGTTGTTATACTGTTGTTGTTATACTGTTGTATTTTTTATAGACTTGAATTTACTTGATATTGATATAATCAAGGCATATTAATTTAACAGGTAATAACAGTTCTAAAACAGCTGCAACAATAATAATAAAATATGTTTTCAAAGGTCAAAATTAACTAACGGAAAGAAAAATTATTTACAAATGTATGCGTGCGTTTTGCAAGGAAAACAAGAATGCAATGCAGCTTTTTCTGGATCGCTACATCCTTCATCAGCATTCTTCGTATTTTCTAACCAACTAATCAGTATTAACTTGTTTAGACGAAGTCAACACATTCATACCTGTTTTCTTACAACATTATAGATGCTGTTTTAGTAACATATTAACTGTTGTTTGGTTGACGATTTCTTTTATAATATTTATATTTTTATTATAATATTTATCCCATGTATATTGATGAGTCTAAATAACTTAACCCTTAAGTAGACACCTAATTTTTATGGCACAAACTGTCACCTGGGCCTGGCTGGGACCACATATATTTTGACTGAATAATAACAGTATATTTAAAAGTTCATAGTAAAAAAAACAATAAATTAATTAAAAAAAAGTTTTTATTTAAACAAAAAAATAATACAATCACGTTACAGTATAATAAAAAAGAAGAGTTCATTTAGTTTTGTGGGAATAAATGAAATTATGGTTTAAAATTTAACAATTAAAACAAACATATTCGCATTTCGAGTGCTGAAAACACACGGGATTTTTGCAGATTTTACAAAGGTATCTTGTATTTCGTCTCATGTTGGCGTTTTCTTTACAAACTTAGCATTTGGATTTCTTTTCACAACTGGTTTCTACAAAACACAAAATTAGTGTAGAGATGTTCATAAAAGATTCTTAATAAATTCTATAAATAGTAAATTTTTTACTTTTTTATTACAAACCTTATATATTTCGTCCAAAAACGCTTCTACTCCTGATCTGCTAACAAAATTGCACATAACGTGCTTATTTTTGCTGCGCTCATTGATATGTGAGTGAACCATTTGTTCGGAAAGGCGACATAAGAATTGTCTTCTTGCACCCTGTTTGTTTTTAATTGACATATTTTCGTCATATATAATGTAACTAGCTAAGGCCATTATATCAAGCATATTAAGGAAAAATGCCAAAGTCCACCGCTTTGTCCTCCGTTCTGTGTACTTGGTAAGCATTTGGTCCATAACATCGACACCAGATTTTGTTGTGTTGTAGTGCAGAATTGCTTCTGGTTTCTTTTTTATTCCAGAAACAGATTTTTCATTAAGTATCGTAGATAATAAAATAACTGTTTTATTTTCTTTGGTACATAAGACCATATTTCAATACCATCCTTAAATTAAATTCGCTGGACAAAACTTCCCTTTTCGGATTTTTTTTTATTTCCGAGGGAATGCATCGCTTATTGCTTCTTAAAGTTCCGATATACCCAAGGCGAATTTCCATCAGCTTTTTGCATAAATCCAATGTTGTAAAAAAATTGTCAGCAACTATTGTTCTTCCGGAACCTTTCTACCGTATAGCAAGGTACATTAACTCATTTTCCCCTTGCTTTTCTGCTCGTGCTTCGCCTACCTCTCTGCCTGTATAAATGTTTCCCTCCAATGGAAAATGCGTTTTAGCATCACATGCCCACTAAACTTCGTTCTGCCTCTAAAAGGAAAAAGCTGTTCATCTACTGTGATGTTTTCGTATGTTTTAAAAGTATTTTTTAAATTTATATTTAATAAGTTCCAAATGTCCCTTATTAGAGCGGCTTTATCCGTTTGAGTTCTAAAGGATCTAGTTCGACTTTCGTCAAACCGAATAAGTCTTAAAAGTAATTGAAATCCTTTTAGCGACATAGTTGCACGAAATATGGGTTAATTCTTTGTTTGCCAGAGCAAAGGGGCAGCTTGTTTGTTATTATGTGTTGCTGCACCACATATAAAAACGCCTATAAAAGCCTCCAATTCCGACATTGTTATTGGAGTCCAATTTTTATTTTTTTGATCAAAATATTTCTTCCAATTTCTGTTGGTCTCAATTATTATTATTTCTTTTATATCATTTGTAAAAAAGCGGTTGAATATATCCAATAGATTAACATCTGTGCAAGTTTGCGAGGCAAATTTTCTTATAGTTGGTGGTGACTTTGACCATTCTGTTCCGTCCTTACGATAAAAGAAAGATTTTGAAGCTTTTTCTGTTTGGTTTCTTTCTTCGTTCTCGCTTTCATCTTCGCTATCACTTGAGACTGTCATTTTATTATCAATATGTAAATCTTCTTCGACATCAGAAGCTTCGCCTTCTACATCATCATCCTCATCTTCATACGGCATTCATTTTCAATATCGTTGGCAATTGCCTCAGCCAATTTTTCAAAAAAAGTTGGATCAGATTTTGAAACTGTCTCCAAAACTTTATCAACTTCACAACTCATTCTAACACACCAACTAGCAAGACAGAAAATAACTAAAATAATTCTTCAGTGAAAAAGGAAAGAACTTGATTTAATTTTTAAACAGAAAAATAACTGTATTTCTCTTTTATGTGATTTCATATGTAAATCAAAAACAGATTTTTGCTATAAAACTTATCAACAACATCAACTTAAGCTTATGCTTATAAGTGAGAAATTTTTGGCATTTAAATTAGAAGAGATTGAGAGTTTGCTTATTCTCAAACGTTTTTGTTGGTTTTTGCATTGATGTTAATACAAAAGCTGGCTGGGCCTGTCTAGGCCCAGGTGGATACAATATGCACAAAATTTGTATCAGGCCAATTGCCACGCCCACGATGTTTAAGTTTACACTTTTTTCTCATTTTCTAGTAAAAAACATCTTGATTAAGGAATGCATAAAGTTTTGTTTTAGTATATTTAACAATTATATAAAAAAAAGTGGGAAAAAGTCAAGAAATGCCTTGCCAGGCCCAGGTATACACTTAAGGGTTAATCAGCGCGTGTATTAGATAATAATACTTTTTACGCACGTACAGACTAATGTGATAAAATAAATAAATAAATACTTATAGGTTGCTTGCGTACTAGCATATAGAACATATTACACAATTACATTTAACAAAATTTCATTTTTGACGTCGTTATTCGGTTATTTGTCCCAATGTGCGCTGTAGAGAAAAAATATTAGTATTCTTATTATTTTTAATCATTCTACAGAACATACATGAGATGAAGAAATATACGTGTGATTACGCCGATGAGGTGCGGTAAAGGGATAAAATGCAGCTTCATAATAAATTTTTACACACTTTTTTGTTCTATAGAAGTTTAAAATATGATTCCACGACATTAAATAAAATTCTATGAAAAAAATACGTGTAAACAAATTTAGACATCTGAAAACGTAAACAAAAGAGTCGGTTGGTCTACTGCTAATACCTAGTATATTAATATGCCTTGGACAAACGGGCACTTTAGTGTATAGTAAACTTTAAAACACATTTAATTACCTCACGCGTAACTTAACTGCTGCATTTTTTTTCTTATCCTTTTTAATAACGTTTTAAGTAAGCTTTGTTTTTTGAATTGACTTAAAACTTTTGTTGCAATTCTATTTTAAAGAATACTAAAAAAGAATATTTGTAATATAAAATGAAACAGTTTTGACAGCTACACTACACATGACAAAATTAAGCAAAAAATACCCTACAAGAACAGTGACCATCATTTGATCCATCAAATGACAATCACTGATGATGGAAATATCCATCATCGCGTAGAACAAAGTTTCTATCACATTCTTAAAGGAAAAATGAAAAACTTGATGGAAACTTTTGTATACATGTGATTTTGCATCTCCCTCTAACTAATGAATCTTTCCATTATGAATTACATATATCTGCACTGCTCACACTACTGCAGTTTACTATGTAGTAATGCCAGAAGTTCTTATCACACTTGATGGATATACCCGTCACGATTGATGAAAAATCGAGCTTTTTTTAATAAAACAAAATTTAATATTTTCTAATATATATATGTTTCTTTTTTGATATTTTAATAATATTTTACAGTATAAAAAATGATTTTATTTATAATAAAGTAAATCATTCTTATCTCTTTAAATATTTTTTTTGTTGTAGTCTATAGTGGCTTCGCTATACTGACTTCTTCAAACTTTTTTCAAAATCAAACGCTCCTTGCTGTTGGAAAGCACCTTAAAGTAAAAGAAGATATACATTTAATATATGTACATT
This sequence comes from Cistogaster globosa, assembly GCA_937654795.1. Classification (NCBI taxonomy): domain Eukaryota; kingdom Metazoa; phylum Arthropoda; class Insecta; order Diptera; family Tachinidae; genus Cistogaster; species Cistogaster globosa. The sequence continues at coordinate 120,471,044 of OW569403.1, forward strand.
TAATTTAATACGCAATAAACAAATAACATTTTGATTGACTTATCTGTAGTACATACCTCGCAGGGAGTTATTAACCCAAGAGAGCTTTCAGAGGGCTTGCTTATCCCACCTTCCATCCCAATTATATTTTTCTAGTAGGTGGTCGGTAAAAATTGAGCACATCACAGTGCTGACATCCTTCGATGTCCCCTTAATCATATTTAGATGTGATGTCTAAAAAAATATAAATATAAGATTATTAAAATACTTTAAGCATGAACTTAAGTTCTTTATCATTGCTTCAGTGAAACCTTTTGACTCCTCCAACTTCCTCTCCAACTCTTCCAATTTTTCTAACTTGAATCTAACTCTTTAAAGGTTGTGGCGGTTTTAAATATCCCCATCATGCCTATCAAGTTTTGGGTTTCCAGTGTCAGGTTCATCGGACACAATCTCTACACTTCAACTGCTTGCAATCCCAAATGCAACTTACCTTTCTAAATCCACATAGAACTAGTAAATTTATTTAGGTTTATTATTGTTTTTTATTTATTTTTTCTTTAATTCTCGCTTCTAATAAATCACCATACCATTTTTATAATTATCTGATAAATGCGCAGTTTTCTTAACGTCACGAAATAAAACATATATTAGTTGTTTCACTCTTGCATATGATTTGTTTGTTTGGGGCAAACAACGTTGCAACTGACAAGAAATTTCTCTTCCTTATTTTTTCTTTCAAAATTTACAAAAATTCCCTAAAACCGGTTAACTTTTTACAACAAATTTAATAAAAGTTTTGTTTGACCTTTGGCAGAATTTTAATTACAAAACATTTTGTAAGCTGTATTTTATAGTTTGCTACATTATTAACTATAAACTCAAGCGAAAAATAAGATTAAGTCTATTAAAAAAAATTCATCCCAATTCAGTAGCGTTTATACGCTACAACGGCAACGCTGTTCAATATAAAATTGTTGCAAATGTGTTGGGGTACAGATTGTGTTAGTATTAGTTTCTGTCAAGCATTTCTTGCTGGGTAGTCAGCTGCGGCAACGATGCCACCTGATAAAAGTCATTGGCCTTAATTGTAATGATCAAGGTGAATCTATTAATTAATCAAATTAATTAATTAGTTCGCCTTGGTAGTCGCCTCAATTTCTTTTTGTTAGAATTATGGCATTAGTTTAACCCATTAACGCCTGACCACCGATTCCGTTGTCCGATTTTGGCTGAATTTCACACAGTTAGTATTAAGAGCATTTACATATATTGACGTGATATTTTTTATCTGTAAAGCGCAAGCCTGTAGCCTATGGGTATTTTGTTACCCACCTAGGCTTTAATGTGTTTTAAAATTATTATGTTTTTATTTTTAAATAATCCGGCATGTCACCCATTCCGATCGGAATGATTTTAATTCCGTATTAACAATTCCGATCGATTTTGTTTTACCTTCTTCGGATTCCGATCGATTTTGTTGTTGTTTGTATTTTGCGTATCAAAGTAAACAACAAGGCTAATCTAAGTGGGACACATCGTAAAAGTAAATTTAAGAACCGCAAATAACAAAAGTTCAAGGAAACTAAATTCCACTTTGAAATTTGAAAGTGGTTTCATTCCGAAGAAACTTTTCCTTTTAGTTTTCTGAAAAAGTAATTTATGGGATTGAAACCACTTTCGATCGGAATTGAGTTCTGTGGCATGCCTAAATAACTGGAAAAGAGTGGCAATAAACGTATTTATTGTTTCTTTTAATCATATCGTGTGATTTTATCTATTGTTTCCTTATATCTTTGTTCGTAAATATGTGACGTGACGAAGTGTGATTTATATGTGGTGTGCGTGTGGCGTGCCTAAAAAAAGAATTTAAGACGTCCCCGTGTTTTGTAAGAGCAAGTGAAATTTTATGCAATAAAATAGTTTTTGAAGCAATTCTAGTGTAAATTGATACTTCACTGTTATACATAGGTATTCATTTCATTGTGAATCGTGGTTCAGTAATATATAATGTTTCGTCGTAAATTTTTAACCAAAATTGAGCTACAAGCAGAGGCAGGTAGATGGACGAGCAACGAGGAAGAAAATGATCTGGGCCATAAAGTTGATAAAATAAATTTTGTAAGAAATCCGCCGGATAAGGTCGATGATATTAGTGACAGTGATATAGATGATATACAGGCATGTCACAAATTCCGATCGGAATGGTTTTAATTCCGTACTTTCAATTCCTAACGAATTAGTTTTTGCTTCTTCAGATTCCGATCGATTTTGTAAATTTCAAAAAGTTTGAACAAGTCCCTTTTTAATTTCATATGGCAATGTTACGTTGTATGAAAACAAAAAACATTTGTTTATACGTATGTATGTATAAAACAAAATTGAAAAATAAATATTAAAATAACTTAAAAAATTAGCAATATGCCAGGAATTTCTGTAGTTGCTCTAATAGAAGCACAGAGTGATGCACACAATGTTAAAAAATTACGGAAGCGATCTTTGAGAGATTCTTCTGATCCATTGTCATACCCAAATGCAGTGTAAGTATATTCTTAAGGTAAAATTCTTGTACAAGGTTAGTTTTGATTTCAGTTTTATTAGCTATTACCGACTTAACAAGGAATCTTTTATGATGTTGTTGAATAAACTAAGCCAACACCTTCCAAGTTCGTCAATACTACCAATAATACAATTATCTTGCACACTTCGGTTTCTAGCAACTGGTGCATTTCAAGGCGTAATAGGTACATTAATATACCTATCTTTCTTATACTAAAACTTAATTTATACATACTTAACCTTTACTAAATTTACAAAATATTATAGCTAAGGACGTTGACATAAGTCTGTGAAGGAGTACTGTATCAACACTAATGTGGCGAGTTATACAAGCAGCAGAAAACATAGTTTGTCCACAGTGGATAAAACTGCGAATGACAGCTGATGAAAAGCGGGATTCCAAAGCTTATTTTTTCCAAAACTGCCAAATTCCAGGCATTATTGAATGCATTGATGGCACACATGTAAAAATAAGAAAGCCATTTGAAGATGAATCCCTTTTTTTGAATAGAAAAGGAACATTTAGCGTCAATGTTATGATTGTAAGAATTTTGTTTAACATTTACATATATGTTGTTGATACACATATTTTTTCTTATTTCTTATTAATATTGCTAATGAAAATTTCAGATTTGTGATTATAAAATGAAAGTACGTACTGTGGATGCATGCAGGCCTGGGTCCTGTCATGACTCATTTATATGGAGCATGAGTAGTGCTCGAAACTACTTTTTTAATGAGTATAAAAATGGGGACTTGAATTCCTGGTTACTTGGTGGTTCAGGCTATGGGTTGGAGCCATTTTTACTTACCCCATACAAAGATGTGTCAGCCGGAACAGTACAGCACAAATTTAATAAAAAACATGCTTCCAGACGGAATATAGTGGAGCGTACAATTGGGGTTTTAAAAAGCCGATTTCGATGCTTGCAAGGTACTTTAGTGTATAGCCCCCAAAAGGTCATTAAAATTATTAATGTTTGCTGTGCACTGCATAATATATGCAGAGAATATAATGTAAACTGGGAGGAAGCCCCACCGTCAAGTGAATCTTATGAAGATGAAGGTATTACAGATGATCTGGAAGAGACTTCCCAAAGAAGTATGTTTAATGTTGCCAAACGATTAAGGGACAATATAGCTGCTGAATTGAGTTAAATAAAATGCATATGTTTTACATAAAATTTTTATTTAATAAAATTAATTTTAATTCATTCAGTTTAAAAAGGAACTTGTTTGCTTGGGATCTGCTATGTTTAATTACCCACAAAAAATACATATAAACTAGAAGGAGATCTGATTTAAGTTAATGTAAAGATTAAAGATTCATTTTTCTTTTTCTATTTGAAGCTTTAAAATCTCAATTTTAATTATCTTCACTTTAATTAGTTTTTTTCTCCGATTTCTTTTGCCTTTCTAAGTCATATAATTGCCTGGTTTTGTAATGGCTTTCTAAAATATTGCACAGCCTATCTAATTTCTGATTTTGAATTCTCACAATCTTTTCTATTCTGGTATCTATTCTTTGGTCTTCCATTAGTTGGCAAATGTTTTTTAAATGTTTATTCTCCTCTTTTAACAGGGTGTTTAAATCCGGCTTTACATTACGTGGTGTACTCGGTCTAAGGCGCTTTGGATCAGGAGTTGTTGTGCCTGAAACAAGTTCAAACGCTGATAAAATAGAATTCTGACTAGACATTTCATTGCTTGTTGCATTAGAATTTTTTCTTTTTGCCTTATGTGATGTCGACGGAGTTACATTCACTTTATTTTCTTTGTCAGATTCACTGATATCCACCTCTCCAAAACATTTTGCACCTGCTATGCCTTCAACACTTGTATGTAGTCCCGACACTCTAGCTACTGATTCTTCAACATCACTTAAAATATATTTGTTAAATGGGCCGCCACCAGTTTTTTCATTTTCTTTTTTGTTGTGGCACATCTTTTTCTTTATGTAGACTTTCCAGTCTGCCCACGTCTTTTTCCATCCATTGCAGTCTTTGGTTGGTGGCCCACATGAATTCAGTTGCTTTGTCAGTTCTGCCCAATTGGACTCAACAACAATTTTATCCCCCTTCACATAGCCCCTGGCTATATCATGGTGGCACTCCATAAATTCCACGATTATTTTTTCTTGTAACGGATTTCTATGCTTTCCCCTTTAATAATAATAGTTTAAATAAAAATAACAAACAAAAATTTACAATACTCACATTTTGACCAGAATAATTTTCATATATTGAAATTTTTGTTTTCTTTTCTTTTCTGCTTTACATTGCCATTATGAAAATTTATTGAAAAACCTTAAATTTAAATTTGAGGAAAAAAGTGGTTTGCACAAAAAAATAATGTGGCAACAACCGCATTAAAATGTAGTTTTCTTTAAACAAAAAATTGGTTTTTTGTAATTATTATTAAAAAAAGAGCAATATGCTGATTTTCGCCATAATAAAGTAACAGAAGAGCATTTGTGTTAGTAAAAAATAACTTTATATGTATTTTTTAAGTTTGAGTTGGTTAAATATACCATTCCATATAACAAACGTAAAGTGGTTTCATTCCGAAAAAATTTTTCGTTTTCTGGAGAACCAAACATCGGAATTGAAACCACTTTCGATCGGAATTGAGTTCTGTGACATGGCTGAATATCCAAAAACTCAATTTCCTAATGAAATGCCTGGCCATTTTGAGATTGGGTATATTTATAATGATGATAACGTGAATCTACTAATGGTTTCTGAAGTAATGGAAACAGAATATGAACTATTTGATACGAATAATGATTTGCAAATATCTACATTGAAGTTAAAAGTTCACGCCTCGATGGGAAATATGCTCAAATGGAGTAAAGCGCACAATTTCAGTTTTGATAAGCAACCTTTTGACAATGAAGATATTGCTCAGAAAGCTTTGTACCAGGTAGTTGGTAAATTGTGTGAGATAGCTTCTTTGTTAAAAACCTTTAGGCTATTTTTCGCTTCGGTAGGTTCGTATACACTGTTACAGTTAAAAGAATGTTTTTTCGATGAAAAAATCATGAATATGATTGTCGAAAGGACCAATAAATATGCTGGACAAAAAAGCATTTCTGGTTTCGTTACTTCAATTACAGAAATGAAACCATTTGTAGGAATCTTGTATCTTGCAGGATATCATACTTTGCCGACATCAGATCATACTGGTAAAATCAAGCATCCCTTGGATGTCAGATTGTAAAAAATGCAATCATTCATGATAGATTCAAACAAATAAAAGAAAATATACATGTTTGTAACAATAAAAATCTTAATTCAAATGATAAATTTGCTAAAATTACTCCCTTGAATGATGCTTTAAATAAAAAATTCATGCAGTTTGGTGTATTTTTTTACAACCTGTCAGTGGACGAACAGATGATTGCATACTATGGTCGCAACTCTGTGAAAATGTTTATCAAAAACAAACCGATACGATTTGGTTACTAGTACTGGGTCTTAGCTTCAGCGAGTTGATATTGTTACTATTTTATTCCATATACTGGCGCTTCTGCTAACAATAACCCCGATTATGTTCTTGGAGAGAATGTGGTCTTACGTTTGTTGGAAAATATATCTAATGCAAACCAACACGTTACATTTTATAACTTTTTTACTAGCCATAAGTTCCGTTCGCGACAACCGAACCAATCATGCACTATTGGAAGATATAAAAATAGTGAAGAAGGAGCCTCGAGGTTCATCAGATTTTTGTTTTGATAAAAACAACAAAATAATCGCTATACGGTGGAATGATAATTAGGTAAGAATATGTACTTATATTATTCTACTTTATTTCACCAATACTAAAATTTTTGATTTAGCTGGTTACAGTGATGTCGAATTTCTTGGGAGTAGAGCCGATGTGCCGAGCAAGAAGATACGAAAGATGGTAGCGATTGAGTAACCACATCTTATTCACCAATACAATCAACGAATGAGTGGAGTTGATTTGTTCGAAAATCCTATGAACAATTATCACATTCAAGTACGTTAAAAGAGGTGGTATTGGCCATTACTCACTAATGCTATCGATGCTGCTATGGTGAACGCTTGGAAGCTGCATTGCATCTGCAGAAAAGTATAAGGCTTGCCACCCATAAGTCAACTCGATTTTCGGATCGTTGTCATAATTCATTGATAACAGTTCCTGAAAATCGTAGGCATGCTTTTAGAAAAGTTGTAAGGAATGCGCAAATAATGACAAAGCGAATGGATAAAGTTAATCACATAGTTGACAAGATTGGCAAACAAGTACTTCTCAATATAAATACATATATATATATATATATATATATATATATATATATATATATATATATATATATATATATATATATATATATATATATATATATATATATATATATATATATATATATATATATATATATATATATATATATATATAATAAAACCGTTCAAAAAACTCATTTTTACTTAAAAATAAAATAGAACCCCTTTATGCCTAAGTGGGTATTTAAATACCCATGCTATAAAATTAAACCTGTAGCCCAAGGGTGTAGACCTGAGCGTTTGAATTTTTTTTTATGGACAGAGGACGTCCAAGGCTTTAACGTCATAGGAGGGTTTTCGTAAAATTCACTCCTCAAATTTTCCAGGGCCAATTAAGTTGAAATTCTTCACCTTGTAAAACTGACGACTTTTTACCCTCTAAATTCCCCAGAACACATGGCCATATATGGCTTTTCAATTTTTTTTTTTGAAACTAGTTCCAGCCTTGCTCTATCTGCCAATGAAAACAGATTTGCAATAACTCTCACCTGATTGTAGCTAGATTTTTTAAGACATCTATATTTTTGGGTATTTTTCTACCTATTCGTCCTTAATTGGTTAAGCTAGCTTATGCACGTTATAGATGGTCCTACAGTTGGAACTTAATAGTTAAAAAAAAATTAAAAAAGCTATACCATATTGTAAGGAAAAAAGTATGAAATATTAAAAATAAGCAAGTAAGATTGCTACATTCGCACAATATTGATATCTTAAAATATATGGTGCACAATCGTACTTTTCTATAAAAAGTTCAACGGGCCAGAATTTGAAAAATATAGGTGAGCACCAATTTTCCCATTTAAAACTTTTTCTTATTTTTTAATTCTCTATCACCCAAATATTTTTTTTATTAGAACTACTTCACTAAACTAGATTTGTTCCAAATGATATGGAAAAATTAGAGACAAGAGTGGTGTGTTTCCCGCTGCCCCGAAGGACGTAGACCGATCTTGCTGGTTTTCAATAGCAAAATTTCTGAAACTATCAGGCATGTCACACACTCCGATCGGAATGGTTTTAATTCTGTATTAACGTTTCCGTTCAAAATTTTTAAGACTTCTTTCAGATCAGTTTTGTTTATTTCTTTTTTAACTATTACGTTTTAGTTTTAATATGACAACGCTATTCACACTAATATAACAAACAGATAGATAAGGACGCAAAATATAAGCAATTTTAAAAGCTGCAAAAAACAAAATTTGAAGGGAGATCACTCCTACTTTTAAATTTTATAGTGATTTTATTCGGACAAAATTTTTCGTTTTCTGAAGAACCAATTTACGGAATTAAAACCACTTTCGATCGGAACTAAGTTCTGTGACATGCCTGTATGTCTGATTGATTGACGTATATTAATTTTCTCTGGTTCATCCAGTGCCCTAGCAAAGTTGATTTTAATCCGAACACGGACGCACAGACGGACATGACTCAATCGACTATGCATAAAATCAGAATATATATACTTTATGGGGTCGTAAATGGATGTCGTAGAAATTACAAACGGAATGATAAACTGAGATATACCCTTTTTCTACCTGTGGTAAAGGGTATAAAAATATGATAAATAAAAAAATTAGGAATAAAAACTAAATTTTTATACAAATCATATAGAAGCTACTATTTTCAGCGAATTTCATCACGCACCTTAACTTGGAATTTGTAAATTTCGCTTTAAACATTGAATAATATATGTATGTGTACATTTTTTATATATGCAGTTTGACAGTACTGTATTCCAGCAAAAAAATACTAAATTCGCTTACTCTGATACCTGTTACGGATTTAAAAAAAAAAAAAACTTTTTGTAAGCCTACAACTTTTACCCATACCCAATATAGCATACAATATGACTACACCATCATAGAATTTTTTCTTATTTTGCATTCTTTTATGTATGCACGTTTACGGCATATTTGGAATTTTTGAAATTCCTGAAATTCCTTTCTTTTTTCAGTTGACAACAACTTTTTTTTTTTTTTTTTTTTCTTATTAAATTTTGTTCACAACAAGAAATAGAAAAAAAAAATGTAACAAGTGGTAGTAAGCTGAATAAGAAAAGAGAGAACCTGTTTTGAGAAGGAAATTTAATGCGCATGCTCTTAAATTTTCTTCTTGTCACTTCTTCGCGCTGGAATGTATACGCTCGCGCAAGCTGCGCAACACATCTATAATCCACACGAAAGAATGACCAACACCACTTTGTAGTTGTTTTTCTTTGTCCCACCATCTCTGCTTGTGCACAAATACATATGCATGTATACATGAATACCATCTCTCTCGCAGTTACAATATAAGGAATGACAAAAATTTAAAGAATGCAAGAACAGTTATTTTTTTTTGTCAATCGGAATGTGCATTTTTTTCACATTCCAACAAGAATGGTACAGCGTAGGCAGAGAAGATCGAGTATAAAAGACACATGTAGAAGTAACATAGGAGTTGGGTTTTATTAGTTGAAAGGCAGTCAGTTTTTATCAGTTGGAAAAGTCGGTCATCAACGATTCGCAATTTTAAAATTCTAGCAAGCGGACGTTCGCCGGGTAATAATACAAGGAATTACCAGTGTGTTAAAAGAAAATATATAAGACAAACCAAAAACAGTGCGGAACACAAGAAAAACCCCGCAACAATTTTATCGGTGTAAAAAAAAAAATATGTTAAACAATTTTAATAAAAAAGGAAATTACGCAAAGTTTTGTATAAAATATATCATTTGTAATAAATAATATTAAAACAACGTGTATATTATCCTTAAAAAAAAAGAGAAGTATTCTATTAACTATAATTAAAAAAAAAAAAAATTGATAACAAATTAGAAGGAAATGTTTTAAAATAAATGTGAAAAAAAAAAAAACAAAAGACAAGTTCTATGAGTGTATTGGATCAGAATAAAAGTAGGAAAGAACAAGTAGAAATCGAAGTTTTTATGTTTTTCCCTAAAATTTTTCTTTGGGTCGCAATAAGAAACTGAAAATAGAGAAGCCTCTAGAAAAAAGGCGCGTTACTTGTTTTAATTCCATTAACTTCTGTCATGTTGAATTGTAACAAGAAGAGGAAAAATGGATAAATAAAAAAAAAAAAAAAAAGGAAAAAAATGAACAGACAGTTTTTATGAAAAGAATAATAAATGTGCATTGCTATTAAATTAATAGGCTAATTGTAAAACAAACAAAAGAAATAAAGAATGATGAAAAGAAAACAATAATAAAATAATATACTTAAATATTATTATAAAAAAAGACATCAAAAAAATATTTTTTTTTAAAAAGAAAACTGGAGTAAACATAAAGAGAAAAAAAATTTAGAAGAAAAATAATAAAAAAACCTAAAATTAGAAAAAAAAAAACATAATACCAGAAGATAATGAAGATACAAGAGAGAGGACCCATTCAAAAAAAGAAATGTGTGTGTGTTTTAAGAAAAGGAAAACGAGCAAAAGCACGTAATTAGACAAAAGAAAGAAAACAAAACATAGTACTGAATTAAAAGAAAAATTTTGAAACTTAACTCATAACCTTTAAATTATATTATTAAGTGTTAAGAATAATAGATATAAGAATGTTTTCAAATATGTAAATAAACAAAACCAAAATTAAATATAACAAAGTGAAAACTATAAACTTAAGATATAATATATTATGTACTATATACTACAAAAGAAAAAAATGAGAAAAGAAAAAGAATATATTAAAGAGAATATGAAACTAAAAGTAAAAGGAAAATTAACAGAAGGAAAAAAGAAAGTGAAGGACAATTTAGAACTATAAAAATAAAAATTTTTTGAAAACTATACCCTAAGTGCTAAATAAAATTTAAATGAACTACGCCAAAATTAAAGTAGAAACAAAGCTACACTACAACAACCCCACCATCGACAGCAACGATGGCAGAACAACAAACTTCAACATGAGACAACAACTACAACTGGCTACGTAGCAGCAACAACCAAAAGAAACAGGTCATAGTTTTAAGTATAATTTTTTTTTTGTATTCTTTAATTAAATCCATATACATATGTATATAAACTTAAGTATGTACATATATATATATAAATTTAAACACATATACATATTTAAGGTTTTAAAGACATAGTTGTATGTACGTATAAAAATAAGTATACCTATATATATCTATAAATATATAAAATTGAGCCTATATATATATATAGTTTTAAAGCCATAAGCATATATATATATAGAATTATAGGTTCAAATACATGCATAAATATCAGTACATGTATAAAAATATATTTATATATATATATAAATATATGTATATATACATACATATATATAAATTTAAGTATATACATATATTATCCTCAATTACTATAAATAAATATATAACTTGAATTTAATGATGAAATATTAACTTTTTTTTTCTCAGTGGATGCTAAAAAGAACCAGGCTATGGTAAGTAGCGCTTAAAATTTGACGATTGTTTAGTTTACGGGACAGGTTAGAAATTTAGGGTATTTGCCTGTCAATGGTTGGGGATTGGGACAATTGTACCCCTATATGGCAACCATCTGGCCATATCATCACTTTAGTGATGCCCAATGTTGTCATTTCTCCTTCCTCTTAGCAGTGATGCTTATGGTTCCCCTTTTCTTGTGGTTTTTTCTATTTTTAGTATGAATACACGAAATTTTATAAGCATGCTTCCAGTTGTAGTTGTAGTTGTTGTCTCATGTTGAAGTTTGTTGTTCTGCCATCGTTGCTGTCGATGGTGGGGTTGTTGTAGTGTAGCTTTGTTTCTACTTTAATTTTGGCGTAGTTCATTTAAATTTTATTTAGCACTTAGGGTATAGTTTTCAAAAAATTTTTATTTTTATAGTTCTAAATTGTCCTTCACTTTCTTTTTTCCTTCTGTTAATTTTCCTTTTACTTTTAGTTTTCATATTCTCTTTAATATATTCTTTTTCTTTTCTCATTTTTTTCTTTTGTAGTATATAGTACATAATATATTATATCTTAAGTTTATAGTTTTCACTTTGTTATATTTAATTTTGGTTTTTGTTTATTTACATATTTGAAAACATTCTTATATCTATTATTCTTAACACTTAATAATATAATTTAAAGGTTATGAGTTAAGTTTCAAAATTTTTCTTTTAATTCAGTACTATGTTTTGTTTTCTTTCTTTTGTCTAATTACGTGCTTTTGCTCGTTTTCCTTTTCTTAAAACACACACACATTTCTTTTTTTGAATGGGTCCTCTCTCTTGTATCTTCATTATCTTCTGGTATTATGTTTTTTTTTTTTTCTAATTTTAGGTTTTTTTATTATTTTTCTTCTAAATTTTTTTTCACTTTATGTTTACTCCAGTTTTCTTTTTAAAAAAAAATATTTATTTGATGTCTTTTTTTATAATAATATTTAAGTACATTATTTTATTATTGTTTTCTTTTCATCATTCTTTATTTCTTTTGTTTGTTTTACAATTCTTTTCATAAAAACTGTCTGTTCATTTTTTTCCTTTTTTTTTTTTTTTTTTTTATTTATCCATTTTTCCTCTTCTTGTTACAATTCAACATGACAGAAGTTAATGGAATTAAAACAAGTAACGCGCCTTTTTTCTAGAGGCTTCTCTATTTTCAGTTTCTTATTGCGACCCCAAAGAAAAATTTTAGGGAAAAACATAAAAACTTCGATTTCTACTTGTTCTTTCCTACTTTTATTCTGATCCAATACACTCATAGAACTTGTCTTTTGTTTTTTTTTTTTTTTTTCACATTTATTTTAAAACATTTCCTTCTAATTTGTTATCAATTTTTTTTTTTTTTAATTATAGTTAATAGAATACTTCTCTTTTTTTTTTTAAGGATAATATACACGTTGTTTTAATATTATTTATTACAAATGATATATTTTATACAAAACTTTGCGTAATTTCCTTTTTTATTAAAATTGTTTAACATATTTTTTTTTTTTTACACCGATAAAATTGTTGCGGGGTTTTTTTCTTGTGTTCCGCACTGTTTTTGGTTTGTCTTATATATTTTCTTTTAACACACTGGTAATTCCTTGTATTATTACCCGCGAACGTCCGCTTGCTAGAATTTTAAAATTGCGAATCGTTGATGACCGACTTTTCCAACTGATAAAAAACTGACTGCCTTTCAACTAATAAAACCCAACTCCTATGTTACTTCTACATGTGTCTTTTATACTCGATCTTCTCTGCCTACGCTGTACCATTCTTGTTGGAATGTGAAAAAAATGCACATTCCGATTGACAAAAAAAAATAACTGTTCTTGCATTCTTTAAATTTTTGTCATTCCTTATATTGTAACTGCGAGAGAGATGGTATTCATGTATACATGCATATGTATTTGTGCACAAGCAGAGATGGTGGGACAAAGAAAAACAACTACAAAGTGGTGTTGGTCATTCTTTCGTGTGGATTATAGATGTGTTGCGCAGCTTGCGCGAGCGTATACATTCCAGCGCGAAGAAGTGACAAGAAGAAAATTTAAGAGCATGCGCATTAAATTTCCTTCTCAAAACAGGTTCTCTCTTTTCTTATTCAGCTTACTACCACTTGTTACATTTTTTTTTTCTATTTCTTGTTGTGAACAAAATTTAATAAGAAAAAAAAAAAAAAAAAAAGTTGTTGTCAACTGAAAAAAGAAAGGAATTTCAGGAATTTCAAAAATTCCAAATATGCCGTAAACGTGCATACAAAAAAGAATGCAAAATAAGAAAAAATTCTATGATGGTGTAGTCATATTGTATGCTATATTGGGTATGGGTAAAAGTTGTAGGCTTACAAAAAGTTTTTTTTTTTTTTAAATCCGTAACAAACCTGCTTCAATTCAATATCTGTGCTATTTGAATTGAACGGGCAGGATTTAGGCGCAAAAAAAAACATGTGCTGAACGTGTAGCTCGACCCACGAAACCGGGTATATGTATATAAAAGAATGTATGTAAAGTAATATACGTGTGGCACGACCCACGAAGCCGGGCAATACATAGCTCTATCCCTTGGGCATTTGAATTGAAATAATTATGCGCGAATATCCGAAGCGTGATATTTACCTATGTAATTGCCTTTCAAGTCTTCTATGTCGTATAATGCATTGCCAATTTTCCTTAGTATTCTGCATTTTAAAAATTTGGGGTTAAATTTCGCATTGATACCCTTCTTAAAATCGCTTTGGCTATGATTCTTGCGAAACACCTCCTGTCCGACTACAAAATTTGTGGGTTTGGATCTGGTGTTATAGGTCCTGCAAGCTTTTTCATGCGCAATATTGAGATTATGGCTAATTTTATCTCGTATATCTTGTAGCTTATCTGCGCTCTGTACTATACTGTCGTCCGTTAACATGTTCAATCTGTCCAAGAGATGGTAAGTGGAACCGTGTAGGATCATGTTTTGGCCAAAGGTAGCAAAATAAGGTGAACATTGAATTGCTGAATGGAAATCACTACGTAGTATTGTCAGGATCTTGTGTATGTCCCTATCCCAGTTCGTATGGTCAGAGTTATCCTTGAGAAAGTATCTTATTTTGGAAATGATTTCCCTATTTGCACGCTCTGAAGCATTGGCCTGTGGGGAATAGAAACCGGTGGTGATGTGATTAATGCCATAAGCATGAAAAAACTCATTTAATTCCTTAGACGTAAATTGTTTCGCGTTATCGCTATGAACGTACTGTGGTACCCCGAAGGTGCAAAAAATCTCGTTCTGAAAAAAATCCATTACATTACTGGACGTTGCTGCCGCCAGCGGTTTTAGAAATAAAAATTTCGTCAGGTGGTCCATGACTATTAGTAATTGGCTATTCTTAGACTTAGTACGAGGATAAGGTCCCAAGAAGTCACAATATAACCTCTGGAATGGCCGATTTGTCAAGACTTGGTTTCCCATGGGTGGCCGTAACACCTGATTGGAGGGTTTTATCATCTTACAAGTATCACAATTTCTGACAAACAATTTGACATCGCGAGCCATTTTTGGCCAAAAATATTTTAGTCTAATTCGATGTAATGTTTTATGAAAACCGCCATGACAACCTACATTGTGAGCAGATTCTATCAAATTCTTAGTCAAGTTTCTAGGCAACCACAGCCTCCAGGGGGTTTCGTCGCTATCATCACGAAATTTTACTCGTTTGTAAATATGGTTTTCCCTTACATCTAGATCGGGTAATCGGTCTTTATTTTCGATTATTTCGTCCCTTTTCCTTGTGTATTCTGGGTCATTAAATTCAGGTGATTTCGGGTCTATTTCGAGAGCTGGGTGACAATTTTGTATTTCGTCCACGTCAAATCGTGACAAGGCGTCTGGCACTACGTTCATTGAACCCTTACGATGTTCAATGGTGAAAACAAAGTTTTGGAGTTTTAGACTCCACCGAGCTAATCTGCCATGTAGGTCTTTCTGGCTCATAAGCCAACGTAAACTCGAATGGTCTGTGATGATTTTAAATGGGAGTCCCTCCACATATTGTCTGAATCTCTTTATGCAAATCACAGCTGCCAAACATTCTAATTCTGTCACAGTATAATTGCGCTGTGCCTTGTTCAATTTCTGGGACACGAACGCAATTGGATGTTCTTTCCCTATGTCGTCCAATTGAAACAAGACTCCACCTATACCTATACGTGATGCGTCACATTGAATGACGAAATCTCTGTCGAAATCTGGCTGAGCCAAGACGGGAGCACTTGAAAGCGCATTTTTCAATTGGTTGAAGGAATTCACAGCCTCGGTGCTGAGACAAAAGGGTTTATTCGATTTGCGTAAGCAATCCGTGAGAGGTCCTGCGAGATCAGAAAAATTTTTGATGAACGTCCGGTACCAGTTTGCCATACCTACGAATCGCCTAACTTGCCGTGGGGTTCTGGGCAAGGGAAAATCAACTATCGCCTCTACCTTGTCCGGGTCAACTTTTAAATTGCCACCTCCAATACGATATCCGAGGTACTTTATCTCTCGTTGGCAAAATTTGCTTTTGCTTACGTTAATAGTAAGTCCCGCGGATCTTAAGCATTGTGCTACTTCACCCAATAAATGCATGTGACTATCAAAGTCCTGGCTACACACCAAGAGATCATCTAAATAAATAAAAACGTTGTCACGCAGTCTGGACGGAATGGTTCTGTCCATAAGGCGGCTCATTGTCTGAGGCCCATTACATACGCCGAAAGGCATAACTCGGTACTGGTATAGAGACCTGCCAGGCACGGCGAAGGCTGTCTTCTCTTTGGAGCTTTCAGAAAGTCTAATCTGGTGGAAAGCATCCTTCAAATCGATGCCACTTATATAATGTGTGTCCTTAAGACGGCTAAGTAACCCGTTAATATGTGGCAGTGGATAAGAGTCCTTTTTTGTTAATTCGTTCAATTTACGACAGTCTAAGCATAGCCTGATTTTACCTGGCTTTCGAACAGCTACAATTGGACTACACCATGGGGAATTTGACTCCTCTATCACGCCTAAAGCTATTAATCTGTCAAGTTCTTTAAATATTTCAGCTTGTTTCGGTGGAGACAATGGGTAGTGTTTCGACTTAACCGGAGTAGCATCCCCTGTGTCGATGTGGTGTTCCAAGAGGTGGGTACTACCAAGTCCAAGTTTTTCATACGACGGAAATCTGAGTATAGTGTCCTCAAGCTTCAATTTCTGTTCAGGAGAAAGTTCGTGAAAGATTGGGTCTGGTTTCTGATCTATTTCTAAGCAGTTAATCGAGGGGAATATTTGAGGAGCAATGGCAAAAGCTTTCCAAAAATCGACGCCAAGGTAAGCTACCTGTGACAAGGTCGGCACAATGTAAAAAACAATTGATTTGGTAACTCCTTTATAAGTTACCGGAAGTGTGCAATGTCCTAAAACTTGATTTTTCGAACCATTCGCAGTGAATATGCTTGATCGAATTTTTCTGTAATGTACGTTATATTTAGACAAAAAATCTAAGCTCCCTTCTCCTAAAACTGTTACATTCGCTCCTGAATCTAAGAGACACGATATTACGCTGTCGAAAATTCTAATTTTGGCATATGGCCTTCCATCCTCAGAGTTGGTTAAACAAGTGGTTGCAAGTGTCTTCCTGAAAAGTTTCCTAATGGAGTAACGTTTACGACATTTCATGATCTGGTGTGAAATTTGACGTTTGTCACTTAACTGTAAGTCTGGTTGTACGTCTGTGCTTGGCTGTGAACGGAAGAGCAACTCCCTCTGTGAAGGTTTACTCCCAATGTCCAATTTTAACTCGGGTTTTACTTCGAAGAACGAGCATCCCCGGTCGCCCACTCGCTCCGCCGCCTGTTTCCCTGATGCGGATTTGTGCATTCAGGTGTGGTTACATTTCTTTGACCACATTTAAAGCAAAATAGGGATCGAGTTTTATCTGTACAGTATATGTAGCTGTGGCCTGTATTTAAACAATTCCAGCATTTGATCCGGGAATAATCGCCTTTAGCATATGTTCTATCTAAATTTAGAGCCTCTATCTGTGGGTCGAATTCATCGTCTGAAAACTCACCTTTTATAGGCTCGGATGGGTCCATATTAATTTCGTCCACTTGACGGGGTCGATTTGTTGGATACTTGGAAGGGTTATTTAACCTTAAGGATTTTTCGGCCTCTCTGAGTAGGTCCCGATAAGAGTCTAGGTCTTCCGGCTTTGACAAAAAAGTCATGTTCAATAACTCTGGTCTCACATTTCTCCTAATAATTTTTATGAGAGCGTCATCTCCCATGGGGTTTCCCAATTTTAGATTTAATTTTACGAGTGCGGAATGGAATTCGTCATACGTTTCTTTAGGGTGCTGTTTCCTAGATGAAATCTTCATCAGAATATCTAGATCACTTTCTAGTGTGCCAAATTGTTTGGTAATAGCCCTTTTTAGTAATGCGTACGTTGCCTGGGGTTTTGTTTTATATACATCCAGAACCAAGCCTCTGCTTTCCCTTTCAAAAATATGTGAAAATTTTCCATTAAATACTCTAATGGGCATTGACTACGTTCCGTAAGGGTGTCTATTTTGAATAGGAAATCAGACACGTCTTCATCACCGCTAAAGCTGACGTTCCAGTCTTTTAATTTAATAAACATGGATGACGATGAAGTATTTGAATTAATATTTGAGCCCCGGGAATTAAGCCCTGGAGACTCGTTTGCCGCCCTTGAACCTCGGGACTGTCCCAGATCCCTCCGGATCTCGTCCAGTTCTCTCCTGAACTCCTCCTGAGTGCTCCTCATGGTGTCTCTTACATAGTTAACCAACACATCCATGTTGCTTGTGTCCGATGACTGAGCGCCATCCTCATGCGAGGGTGGAAGACCTGTACTATTCTTTGATGCCATATTCAAATTCTGTTCTACGTCAGGCTGTTCAATACTAAACTCTCTTGGCCTTATCAAATCCTGCTGATTACCTGAAACTTCCCTGTCGTTAAAACTTCTGTCCGATAGATCACTAGTATTCAGTGATGTCGGAACTGAGGATGACCTTATTGCTATTATGCTCGTATCCGAACGCGGGGTCCCTAAACGGACTGTGCTATCTGATCTCCCTTCTACCGAGGTTCGACCTCGTCCTGTAATTACTGTGATTGGTTCCGGATTTCGTGCTCTTACAGCAGCCCTACCTCTCACACTAGATGCTGCTCTATTTGGGGTGGTATTACGCGTGACCGAAGTACTCTTATCTAGGCCGGATCGCGTGTTATATTTGTACATAATGCACCGTTACTAAATAATAGAACGCGCACTAATTCGCCAGGTAAACAAGTTACAATATAGGCATATTATGATCAAGGCAAATATTCGTAATATTCGAAAACGCTAGTGAAACAAGACAAATCGGAAAAAAAAAATGTTCACATTCGATGATTAATTCGAAGTGTTTAAAATGTTCAGAATTAGAAGAATAATAATAAAAAAAACGTGAAGCATTCGCAGATATTTATTCGTAAACGGAGGGTTAACGAATTCAAATATTAAAAGAAAATGTTAAAAAAAAAATAAAAAAAATTCAAATGTGTGGTGTTTTTTAAAGGAATTCTAGAGAAAATAGAAAAATTTTGAAACCTGTACTAATTGTAAAAGTTTTACCTTTTCAAAATTTTTTTTTTTCTCTTCTCAGAAAATTATAAATTGTTTATGATCTTTTAAAATAAATTCAAAGTTTGTTCAAAACTCAAAAGGAAGTTCTTCTTTACTCTTATAAATTTTTTTATTCTTTTGGATGCTGAAAAGAACCGGCAGTGGTAAATAAGACGATTGTTTAGAAAAAAAAATAAAATAAAAATTCGCAATATTAGTAAAAGAAATGTGTGTAGAAAGGCTAAGGTACTATCAATATCCTGTCTCTCCCTACTTCATTGGGCATCAGACCTGTTTCTATGACCGAATATGATGTCTCAATGACCATCCCTGAAACTAATTTTTTCTTTTCTGTAAACATTTGCAAAAACTGTGTTGTGAACATATATGATTTTAAACCTGAATTATCTCGCAACATGCCTACCATTTTTAAAAAGAGATAGTCAGGCAAGGACTTAGATAATTCCGGTTCGAGCAACATTTTGTCCAATAGATATAGCAGTTATTGCCGCAATAGTGCTGACCTCTGTATAGAATCAGTTCCAGACTTGCAATAATTGCTATATTCAAAAGCAAAATTTAGATAGAAAAACACAGTAAGAAAATTTAATTTTCATTTAATTATTTTAATTTAAAATAAATTTAAATTAAAAGTATTCAGCACATAACAAGGTTTGTATGGCAATTGAAACCAGATTAGGCAACTCCAGGATTCACGACTCATACAACCAATGGCACTAGTCAAATGTTACAGAAAATTTACGAATTAATAAAAAAAATATAGCCAATTCCTCTTCCTATTAGTAGCTTTTCACTTGGTTCCTTTTCTTCAAAAAAAAAAGTTCGTTGTTGGCCTACGAGTGGCTTTAGCGTTGGCCTACGAGTGGCTTTAACGTTGGGCGCCATATATGTTACGCGCCGATCAATTACTCAAAAAAAAATAAATGATAGTTCAAAAACCGGTTGAGGGGGTATAAAAGCTGGCCCGCTAGCTCAGTAAGCAAATTTGTCTCAAACCAGGGTTTTGACGCGTAGACATATTACATGCTTCACACCCTTGGAAGCATGCTTATAAAATTTCGTGTATTCATACTAAAAATAGAAAAAACCACAAGAAAAGGGGAACCATAAGCATCACTGCTAAGAGGAAGGAGAAATGACAACATTGGGCATCACTAAAGTGATGATATGGCCAGATGGTTGCCATATAGGGGTACAATTGTCCCAATCCCCAACCATTGACAGGCAAATACCCTAAATTTCTAACCTGTCCCGTAAACTAAACAATCGTCAAATTTTAAGCGCTACTTACCATAGCCTGGTTCTTTTTAGCATCCACTGAGAAAAAAAAAGTTAATATTTCATCATTAAATTCAAGTTATATATTTATTTATAGTAATTGAGGATAATATATGTATATACTTAAATTTATATATATGTATGTATATATACATATATTTATATATATATAAATATATTTTTATACATGTACTGATATTTATGCATGTATTTGAACCTATAATTCTATATATATATATGCTTATGGCTTTAAAACTATATATATATATAGGCTCAATTTTATATATTTATAGATATATATAGGTATACTTATTTTTATACGTACATACAACTATGTCTTTAAAACCTTAAATATGTATATGTGTTTAAATTTATATATATATATGTACATACTTAAGTTTATATACATATGTATATGGATTTAATTAAAGAATACAAAAAAAAAATTATACTTAAAACTATGACCTGTTTCTTTTGGTTGTTGCTGCTACGTAGCCAGTTGTAGTTGTAGTTGTTGTCTCATGTTGAAGTTTGTTGTTCTGCCATCGTTGCTGTCGATGGTGGGGTTGTTGTAGTGTAGCTTTGTTTCTACTTTAATTTTGGCGTAGTTCATTTAAATTTTATTTAGCACTTAGGGTATAGTTTTCAAAAAATTTTTATTTTTATAGTTCTAAATTGTCCTTCACTTTCTTTTTTCCTTCTGTTAATTTTCCTTTTACTTTTAGTTTCATATTCTCTTTAATATATTCTTTTTCTTTTCTCATTTTTTTCTTTTGTAGTATATAGTACATAATATATTATATCTTAAGTTTATAGTTTTCACTTTGTTATATTTAATTTTGGTTTTGTTTATTTACATATTTGAAAACATTCTTATATCTATTATTCTTAACACTTAATAATATAATTTAAAGGTTATGAGTTAAGTTTCAAAATTTTTCTTTTAATTCAGTACTATGTTTTGTTTTCTTTCTTTTGTCTAATTACGTGCTTTTGCTCGTTTTCCTTTTCTTAAAACACACACACATTTCTTTTTTTGAATGGGTCCTCTCTCTTGTATCTTCATTATCTTCTGGTATTATGTTTTTTTTTTTTCTAATTTTAGGTTTTTTTATTATTTTTCTTCTAAATTTTTTTTCTCTTTATGTTTACTCCAGTTTTCTTTTTAAAAAAAAATATTTTTTTGATGTCTTTTTTTATAATAATATTTAAGTATATTATTTTATTATTGTTTTCTTTTCATCATTCTTTATTTCTTTTGTTTGTTTTACAATTAGCCTATTAATTTAATAGCAATGCACATTTATTATTCTTTTCATAAAAACTGTCTGTTCATTTTTTTCCTTTTTTTTTTTTTTTTTATTTATCCATTTTTCCTCTTCTTGTTACAATTCAACATGACAGAAGTTAATGGAATTAAAACAAGTAACGCGCCTTTTTTCTAGAGGCTTCTCTATTTTCAGTTTCTTATTGCGACCCAAAGAAAAATTTTAGGGAAAAACATAAAAACTTCGATTTCTACTTGTTCTTTCCTACTTTTATTCTGATCCAATACACTCATAGAACTTGTCTTTTGTTTTTTTTTTTTTCACATTTATTTTAAAACATTTCCTTCTAATTTGTTATCAATTTTTTTTTTTTTAATTATAGTTAATAGAATACTTCTCTTTTTTTTTTTAAGGATAATATACACGTTGTTTTAATATTATTTATTACAAATGATATATTTTATACAAAACTTTGCGTAATTTCCTTTTTTATTAAAATTGTTTAACATATTTTTTTTTTTACACCGATAAAATTGTTGCGGGGTTTTTCTTGTGTTCCGCACTGTTTTTGGTTTGTCTTATATATTTTCTTTTAACACACTGGTAATTCCTTGTATTATTACCCGGCGAACGTCCGCTTGCTAGAATTTTAAAATTGCGAATCGTTGATGACCGACTTTTCCAACTGATAAAAACTGACTGCCTTTCAACTAATAAAACCCAACTCCTATGTTACTTCTACATGTGTCTTTTATACTCGATCTTCTCTGCCTACGCTGTACCATTCTTGTTGGAATGTGAAAAAAATGCACATTCCGATTGACAAAAAAAAATAACTGTTCTTGCATTCTTTAAATTTTTGTCATTCCTTATATTGTAACTGCGAGAGAGATGGTATTCATGTATACATGCATATGTATTTGTGCACAAGCAGAGATGGTGGGACAAAGAAAAACAACTACAAAGTGGTGTTGGTCATTCTTTCGTGTGGATTATAGATGTGTTGCGCAGCTTGCGCGAGCGTATACATTCCAGCGCGAAGAAGTGACAAGAAGAAAATTTAAGAGCATGCGCATTAAATTTCCTTCTCAAAACAGGTTCTCTCTTTTCTTATTCAGCTTACTACCACTTGTTACATTTTTTTTTTTCTATTTCTTGTTGTGAACAAAATTTAATAAGAAAAAAAAAAAAAAAAAAAAGTTGTTGTCAACTGAAAAAAGAAAGGAATTTCAGGAATTTCAAAAATTCCAAATATGCCGTAAACGTGCATACATAAAAGAATGCAAAATAAGAAAAAATTCTATGATGGTGTAGTCATATTGTATGCTATATTGGGTATGGGTAAAAGTTGTAGGCTTACAAAAAGTTTTTTTTTTTTTTTAAATCCGTAACATACCATAATACTTATAGCGAAAATTTATTAACCCATCACTTTATCCCCCGTTGCCACATGCAAGTGAAAAAACTCAATACAGTAACGCTTTTTAACATAGATAACCGTGTGTGCTGTCCGTGCTTTTTACTATTGCAACCACACTTTTGCTACTTGCGACTTAATTAATTAATTAATTTTTATTGAAACTTCTTTTATATATATAAGGTAACATTATTACTTAACGAACTTTAATTATAAGAATACTTAGAACTGTATAATACGTATTGTTCTAATACACATTGAAAATCTTTTGCTACTTGCTAAAATTGAATGTTAAATAATGTTTTATTTTCTGATTACAATATGAAAGCATAAGTCTGTGTATGAAATTAAAACTAATCAACGCTTAAAATCAGACAACAAATAATTCTATTAAATAAACGACATAAGAGAGTTTTAAACTTTACAAGTCACAAGTCAAACTAAACGAAAAGTTTAGTTACATTGAGATATGAACACATATATAGAACGGGAACAAACAAAGAATTGCTTAGCAACGGTGAGAACCGTGGAAAGTTTTTCTGTAGAAGGTTGGCAGAGAAAAACTATCAGCATTAAGAAAATTTTCATTTAATATGCCGACTGGTGACAGGAATGTTGCTGTTGACCAATTTGAATTTTTTCTAATTCGAAAATTTCCTTTAAAAGTATGTTATCGTGAGAGGCGAGCTTATCAACGAATCTTCTATGAAGTGACAATGCATAGTTGCAAAGATTTTGCATTTTTGATTTTTTGTAAATGTAGTAGTGTGAGAACCGCTGTGTGTTGTTCTTATTTTTTTAAATACATTTTTGCAGAAAGTTTTTTCCCAGCAAACATGCCTGATATGCGCTTTGTTTTATGAAGCAGGTCGCGAGCGTTATTGTTAAATTTAAGTAACCTGTCGAATCTGACCCCCAGATATTTAATACTGGTTTTAAGCGGAATGTCTAAGCCGTCAAGTGAGAATTGCAAGCCCTTGCTCTGTGGTACCACAAAACGGGGACATTTTCCAGAAGCATTTCTTATGCGAATAGCCTCTGATTTGGTGACGTTTCGATGCCCCAAGTTTTATAGTAGGCATTAATAACACTAAGATGGTGAGATACTTTTCTTAGATCTTTCTCCGGTGAAGCATCATGGACATAAATCAGACAGTCGTCTGCATATAAAATGGCTTCAGAGTTCTCAGCTGTATGCGGGAAATCATATAAAAATAAGAGGTACCCCACTTTCCGCTGTACCGGGGCAAGATAAAGAGTCATTAATTTGCACTTTAAATGTTCGCTCAAAGAGGAAGTTTTTTGTTATTTTAATGAGAAATGAATCGAGGGTGACCAGCTTATAGAGTATTCAATTATGGTATGCGGAGTCAAAGGCTTTCTCTATATCGAGAGCTATGACTTCGGTGCAGACTTTAACTGTCAAATTTCTGATTAAGCCCTTGTGGAATTTTAAGAGCGCATGTTGAGTTGAGTGATGTTGTTGAAATCCAAATGGAAATGCTAGAACTGCGTTTATGAAAAATTCACTTTCAAGTTTTTCCTTAATTACATGTTCGAAAAGTTTTCCTAAGTTTGACAGTAGTGAAATTGATCGAAAGCCTTCTACCGAATTGCCGAACTGCTTTTTTTTAGCGAAATAATTTTTGCAGATTTCCAAACGCAACAATTGTTGAATATAACGGAGAGAAGCTTTAATGTGGTTACAGGTAGCTTTCTAACAATAAAATTGGAAATTTCGTCGAAACCCCTTGATTTTTTGTTGGTTATCCTCTGTGCAATAGTAAATATTTGATCAACGTTGGTAGAGTGATACGTATCCGGATAAGAGATAGCACTAAAAGAGTCATCAAAAGAGTAAATATGATTAGGTACATACTTATTACACGATGTCACCCTGAAAATTAAATCACCGATAGGTCTTTTGGGAATGTTTCCGCAGTATATAGAAGAATAATAATTTTTAAATAATTTAGCAATTTCATGACTGTCAAAATAGGTTGTATTATTATGTACAATTTAATAGCAGAATGAGGAGTTTTTGTTCCTAGTGAATTTTGCTACTTCTTCAAATGCACGTAGGCCAGGTTTAATTTTTTTGAAGTCTGCTACTAAATTTTTGTGCTTGATTTATTCCGATTAGCTCTTTAGTTGAATCAACCCTACAAGAACAGTGACCATAATTTGATCCATCAAATGACAATACTGATGATGGAAATATTCATCATCGCGTAGAACAAAGTTTCTATCACATTCTTGTAGGAAAAATGAAAAAATTGATAGATACTTTTATGTACATGTGATTTTGCATATCCCTCTAACTAATGAATCCTACAAGAACAGTGCGTTCCCACGACAATTGGATCTTCGCTCCGGAACGACCTGAGTCTTGCTCAGCCAAACATTTTCAACCCAGCAACAGCTGTGCAAACCGAAAGTTTTTTCCTCAGGTGACCAAAATATGCCAGCAATTATGCTTACCCTTACAGCAACCAACACAAACAATACCATCTCAGATAATAACTTCGCCACATCTTACTGCTCAGCGGCTAGTGCAAAAAAATGGTCCCGGGTTATCTTTCCACATCATGCAATTAAATTGTAATGGACTCAGGAATAAGCTTTCGGAGATCACCAAATATATGCATTATCACAACATACACATAGCTGGTGTACAGGAAACAAAGCTTACTGGTTATTGTACATTCTCATAGGGATAGAGATCATGGCGGAAAACTCACGTTCATCATAGAACGAAATGTCAGCTACAAACTGACAGCCCCGCTAATCTCTCCTGTTCCTGACCCCTACCTTGAGGTTATGAGTATATCAGTAGACTCAGACCACACTGAAATAGAAATCATTAATGTTTGCATCCCGCCCGTTAACAGCATTGGGGCAAATTAGACCACATTTTCCGACCAGCGCAGCGCGCAAGGCTCAAGAGCGGGATCGATTGCGTGCCTGCAACCCAGCAGACGAGCGAATTGAATTGCTGACGGCCGATATAAATACACTTGTCAGTGAACATCGCCGCAGTAAATAGTTGGAACATATCAACAATTGTTCATTTAGCTCTGTAGTCGAAGTGGTAAACACGTTGGCTACAAACCTGGTTGACCAGAGTTCAACCCCTGCGGGAACCAAAAATAAAAAATGTTTTTTTTCTGTTTAATGGTATAAATACATATTCAGAATTAACATTAAACATGCAGCCTCCTTCGTCGGTACTTCTTCATAGCATATTGGCCGGCGAAATAAAATAACTAATAAAATGGCTATATCTATCTTTCTCTTTTCGCCACCTGTCTTATCTTTCATCTATCCCTTTCCTAAAGAATGTAGCACGGTTACGAAAATAACTAAATAGGTATTATTGCCTGAAGTGCTACTTCTCTTTTATATAAAAAAAAAAAGTTCTGGTCTACTATTAAAAGTCTATCTGATTCAAACTGCAACAAAACCTCGCCGCTATCGGATTCTACAATACTCAGCATACAGATGCAAAGAAATGTGCAAAACTATTCTGCCGACAGTTTGTCGAACACCCCACCTCGCAGAATAAGGATAAAAGAGCCATAATCTGGAACACAAAGAATCTAAAACGAGATTCGGTGCCCATTTCCTTTACTCTCGATAAAGCGAAAAATATTATCTCCAAATCAAAACCCTCAGAGGCTCTTGGTCGCTTGAATATCTGACGCGCCTTCTAGAAATCTAGATTGATAAATTGGCGATTCTGGAAATCTGGAAGGTTGCTCGGATAACTCCCATACTAAAACCAAAAAAACCCGCTACAATCGGAGAATCTTATCGCCTGATCTCCCTTTTATCACCATGTTTTTTTATGTTCTTTTAAAGTTACGTTACTACTGCCAACTTTAAAAGAACATCTTTCATCCGCCACACACTAACATGGCTTCAGGGAATCCTACAGCACCACAACAGCTTTGAAAATGATAGCTACCCAAATCGCTGACGGCGCCTTAATCAGCAGGGACCATGTCAACGCACAGTTGTAGCTGCCTTGGACTTATCCAAGGCCTTTCACACGGTCGATCACTCTGTACTGATAAATGACATCACGAACTCTACTCTTCCCAACGACGTCAAGCGCTGGATAACCAACTATTTAAGTGGTAGACAAGCGTTTGTTGAGTTTAGAGGCCAAAAGGTAAAATTTCGCAAGATAAGAATGGGTGTGCCTCAAGGAGGAGTACTGTCACCTATACTCTTTAACACTTGTCTTGCGAAACTTCCTGCACCACCCCAAGATGTAAAGATGGTGTAGTACGCAGATGACTGTACAATCTACTCATCTGGTTTTAACATTAGCGACATAAGTGCCAGAATCTCCCAATACTTAGCTTCCATCTCACAATTCTTTCAGGAACGTAGACTTCAACTATCACTCTCAAAGTCATCGGTATCTCTTTTTACTCCGTGGACTAAAAAAGTAAGAATGGAATTAGACATCACGGTCGAAAGCCGCCGTATCCCTACGGTACAGAACCCAAAAATTTTAGGCGTAGTCTTCGACAGCCTCCATCACTTCTTATCGCACGCCACCTACATTCACCACAAAGCAAAAATTCGGAAAAAGGTCCTAGAAGCACTCGCTGGCACCTCCTGGAAAATGACTAAGGAGATGATAGTAGCAACATACAAGGCGACTGGCCGCTCCGTCCTTAATTATGCTGCCCCAATTTGGACCTCGTTTCGAGTTTTACAAACTTCACAAAATAATGCACTCAGAATCACGACAGGATGTGTTAAAATGACAAATATAGATCACATCCATAAAGAGACTGGGATGCTTCCGGTCAGACGACATAATGAACTACTGAATAACAATACCTAGTGCCCTGTCACCCTAATCACGAGGTGTTATTGCGTAATCCCCCACCCTGACACATCCGGCAGGACTTAAGGCATTATCGCAATGACATCCGGAATATTGTTCCATCTGAAATAAACCGGACGTCCCTTGCAGATACCAAAAAACTGTTACATCGACAGGTGGTCCTAGACACCATAAATGGCTACAGATGTAATAAAGTCCTGAATGAACATCCACCCACGATTTCAGAAAATGAGAGGCTTCTGCCCAGGCAAACAAGATCAGTTCTATCGCAATTAAGAGCTAGTTGGTGCAGTATCCTTAAATGCTACCGTGAACGAATAGTTCCCGGCACTTTGAACCGTTGCTCAGCCTGTCTCCAAAGCCCTCACGGCACAGTGCACTTATTTATTTGTCCCAATAGACCCACTAATTAACGCCCTTTGGACCTATGGATACGACCGATTGAGGTTGCGCAATTTCTCCACCTCCCAGTACCACCTAATGACAGACGTACACATAACTGAGTTTTCGTTTGCTTTTGTTTTATATCTTTTCAGGAAAGAACTCTCCCCTATAAGAACAGTGACCATCATTTGATCCATCAAATGACAATCACTGATGATGGAAATATCCATTGTAAGGTTTTTCGTTATAATTTTTTCTATAACCCGGTTCTATTTTTATACAGCTGTACGGGGATCAGCTTGAAGTTGAGGCGTTCAAAGGAACTGCCAGATATGTTATTTTGAATTTAAACAAGGCAGTTATGTCAATTATGTTTAATCAGTTTTTCCTTATTTCATTTAATTTTACAAGGTCTTATATACTACTTTTGAGAATAAAACTTAGTCTCTCTAACTTATTCTAGCTTATTGCCATATTACATTTGTCTCTGTCGGCACCATGGAAATCCAAAGGAGTTGAATTACAAATTAATCCCAACCAATCGTAGTGCAATAACAACAGAATGCACTCAATACAAAGTGTGTCACTCAATTACTGATAACTCATCACAATGCATATGACGATAAGTGTTTGTTATCCAATACCCTGTTATTGGCTTGTTTTATGCATTTTACTTGTGTCAATGACCAGTAAGACACACTACATTGTGTATGCACCAGTGACTGATGGGTCAGTCTGAAGTTGAATGCCTTTTATTGTCACCGTTTCGTTAGTTGTGTTTAAAATTTTTATGTGTGTC
Organism: Cistogaster globosa; assembly: GCA_937654795.1. NCBI lineage: Eukaryota > Metazoa > Arthropoda > Insecta > Diptera > Tachinidae > Cistogaster > Cistogaster globosa. The sequence continues at coordinate 120,499,988 of OW569403.1, forward strand.
ATGCCGCTTTTTGGTGTTATTGAATTACTTAAAAATATTCCCTCTTGTAATTGTTTATTAAATATGACGCAATCTTATTTTAGGTCCAATTTTATAGCTTGAATAATTTCTGTTCTGGGTGGAATTATTATTTGTAGTGAAGAAATTGGTTTTGACTGCATGGGCAAAATTATGGTGGAATCATTTATAAATAAAGAAATTGTAAAAGTTTCGTAATCTATTTTACAAAGATATTTCTTTAAAAAGTCTCTTCCTATTATCCCGTCTGTTTCGATGGGGAAGTTGTCATTTACCATGTGAAAATCGTGTTTGCAATTCTGTTTCGTAAATTCTAGATCGAGTTCTATTGTTCCTAATGACTGTATTTCCTCTTTGCTGATCCCTGTTAATTTGCATTTGTTCTCATCGATTAATTGTTCATTATTGAAATACCCTCGCATGCGGCAAAGTGAAATGTCCGCGCCTGTGTCGACTAAAAATGTTAGTTGTTTATTCTTGTAGTATGCGATTATGAAATTAGTGTTATTATTTGAAATTTTGTAAACTCTTAATTGTGGCTGTCCAGAACATCTATATGTTCCGAGCCTTGTAAGTTTCCCTCAGTTTGTATTGTATGAATACGTCTCCTGTAGTTGTTATTGCTACTTGTGTTCCTGTTTGTATAATTTTGGATTTGTCTATTGTAGTAATTATTTGCTTGGTTATTTCTGTTGTGGTTTGAATTGTTGTTTTTGTTATATCTGTTAGGTAAGTTATTGTGTCTATTATTGTTGAAATTGTTATTTCTATTGGAATTTGTGTTGTTGTTATTGTAATTTTGGCGAAAAGAATTGTTGTTTCTATTTTTAAAATTGTTGTTTCTATTATTGTTGTTGTAATGAATGCTGTCGTTATTTAAAGATCGTCTTCTCTGAATGTGCATTATTGAGTTGACATTTAACTTGGTTTCATTTTCTGATTCTATAGCTAGTTCCACTGCGTCTAGCAGAGTTTTGGGACGAGCCGCAAATATAGTGGTTTTTAAAATTTCATTGATGCCTTTTTTAAATCCATTCAATGCTAGTTTAGCGTTTAATCTAATGATGACACTCTTTTCTGCCTCAGTTGGGTCATTTCCTAATTCTTCTATTTCTAGTTTGTTTAGGTTATCTATTATTGTCGTTATTCTGTCATTGTACATATTGACCGATTGCTTTCCTTGGTGAATGTTTGCTAATTTTGTCTGTAGTCCTGATATTGTCAAAGTTGATTTGTATCTTTTTTGAAGGTAATTTTTTAGTATATTAAAGTTTTCTGGATTTGTATAACAACCTATCGCTGTTTCTACCCCTGAAGTCAATTTGGCATGGTAGACATATTTTAAAAAATCCTGTTTAGCTGTTTCTGCTAGAGTCGTCTCAATTAATTCCGCTGTTACAATGAAACTTTCTAGCTCTTCGTATTTGCCATTGAAGAGTGGTAAAGCTTTGGAAACTGTGTCTTAATTAAATGCTCTCATTTCTGTTATTAATTCTTTTTCTGTCTGTTTTAGATATTGAGTAATAATTTTAAAAATACTATTAAATTCTGTTTTCAGTGCTATTATTTCTTCTTCATCTTCTTTCTCAGTTTCTGCTATCAGAAATTCCTTTCTTATATTATGTATTAGATCTAGTTTTATCTGTATAGTTTTAGATGAATATGTTCTTTTTGAACTTTTCTTTAAATTTTTCAGTATTTCTTTAAGTTCAAATAATTTTTCTTCCATTTAGACCTCTGTTATTTGTGGTATTTTATTCTTGTTAATGTTTCTTAGATTATAGAAATAATTGAAGATTTTAAATAATGAGAAAAAGATTACGAATAGTATTATGCTCAATTTTGTGTACATTATTTATTTATGTATATATGTATATATATATATATATATATATATATATATATATATATATATATATATATATATATATATATATATATATATATATATATATATATATATATATATATATATATATATATATATATAAAATTTGATTTAATGATAAAATATTACAATTTAATTCCTTTTTGATATTATTGATTTTATAATATAGGCAATAGCCATTAGAATTAACATAACAATTATGATGATTTCGAATGTGTCTATATCATCCTCTTTTTCTAAATGCTGTATATCTGGTTTCATGTATTCTATAATTTTGTTGTTTTTGTCTTGTTCATTTTTGTGTTTGCCTATTTCGTATGCCGCCAACAACGCTGGGATGGTTTTTAAAATGTTTTCCCACCACGTCATTTTTCTAGATTAAATCTATTGTTTTTAAATTAAGTTAATTTAGTTTCCTTTATTTTTCTTTTTAGGTTTTTTTCAGTTGTATCTGCTATGGTTAAGTATAGTATTGCTACTTTCTTTTTCTTCTGGAACTTTTTTCCAGCGCGTTTCTTCTTTTTTGTGGTAATTTGTTCGTACTGGTCCTTTTTTCTTACCGTCCTTCTTTTGTATTCCTCTATACTAATAGCTTTAGGGCCTGCTGTTAATGGGGTGGGCTCATATACTGGTGTTGACTCGGGAACTTGTTCTGGATGGTATTGCTCCAAGTATTTCTCCCAGCGGGATACAATTTCGTCTATTTCTGCGGACATGTATTGTTGATTTCTCAGAAATGGTCCGGGTTGGCCGTGTTTTGGCAGGATCGCCATGTAAGGTTTTTCATTATAATTTTTCTATAACCCGGTTCTATTTTTATACAGCTGTACGGGCATCAGCTTGATGTTGAGGCGTTCAAAGGAACTGCCAGATATGTTATTTTGAATTTAAACAAGGCAGTTACGCCAATTCTGTTTAATCAGTTTTTCCTTATTTTATTTAATTTTACAAGGTCTTATATACTACTTTTGAGAATAAAACTTAGTCTCTCTAACTTATTCCAGCTTATTGCCATATTACATTTGTCTCTGTCGGCACCATGGAAATCCAAAGGAGTTGAATTACAAATTAATCCCAACCAATCGTAGTGCAATTACAACAGAATGCACTCAATACAAAGTGTGTCACTCAATTACTGATAACTCATCACAATGCATATGACGATAAGTGTTTGTTATCCAATACCCTGTTATTGGCTTGTTTATGCATTGTACTTGCGTCAATGACAAGTGAGACACACTACATTGTGTATGCACCAGTGACTGATGGGATACACTACACCATCATCGCGTAGAACAAAGTTTCTATCACATTCTTAAAGGAAAAATGAAAAACTTTATGGAAACTTTTGTGTAGATGGGATCTTGCGTCTCCCTCTAACTAATGAACTCTTTCCATTATGAATCACATATATCTGCACTGCTCACACTACTGCAGTTTGCTATTTAGTGGTGACAGAAGTTTTCATCACACTTGATGGATATACCCTCAATTGAAAAATTAAACTTTTTTTTTATAAAACAAAATTTAATATTTTCTAATACTCGTATATATACATTTTCCTTTTTGTAATATTTTACAGTATAAAAAATTACTTTATTTATAATAAAATACTTAATTTTTATTTCTTTTAAGTTTTTTTTGTAGCCTATGGTGGCTGCGCTCTACTGACTTCTTCACACTTTTTTTTAAATCAAACGCTCCTTGCTGTTGGAAAACACCTTAAAATAAAAAACAATATACATTTATGTATAAATAATTTAATATGCAATAAACAAACAACTTTTCGATTGACTAATCTGTAGTACATACCTCGCAGGGAGAGAGAGCTTTCAGAGGGCTTGCTTATCCCATCTTCCATCCCAATTATATTTTTCTAGTAGGTGGTCGTTAAAAATTGAGCGCATCACAGTGCTGACATCCTGCGATGTCCCCTTAATCATATGTAACTGTTATGACTAAGAAAATATAAATGTAAGATTATTAAAATACTTTAAGCAAGAACTTAAGTTCTTTTCCATTGCTTCAGTGAAACCTGGCGACTCCTCCAACTTTCTCTCGAACTCTTCCAACGCTAGAAGGTTCCGCAACGGGAGCATGCTGACGTCTTCATCAAGTTTTGAGTCGTAAATCTCCCCAGTCAGCCGACACACGGATTTCTCAACCATTTTAGTGACCGCCTTGCACCCCATCAAAATTTTTAGTCAATACGAATTGCAAAACTTCTTAAAATTTTAAATAAATTATAATTTTATACTCACATATACTTTCCTCAAGTTTTCCAAGCCGGGTTTAGATTGCCTTAAATGGAAAGATATTTTAATCCAATATAATTTTTGAAACGTTTTAAATAACCTTTATATTTTCTATCACTTTTGGACGACAGGGATGTTGAGGCACACATCCTGTTGTTGATTGAAAATCAAAGAAATAGGTGCAAAAAATTAAGCAAATTAGGAAAAGTTTTTACACATTGAAAAACAACTTACAATTTTGGATCTAAAGGCTTCATAAGTTCTTTCAACTTTTTGAAAGCTGTGGCGGTTTTAAATAACCGCAACATGTCTGTGAAGTTTTGGGTTTCCAGCGTCAGGTTCATTGGACGCAATCTTTACACTACAACTGCTTGCAACCCCAAATGCAACGTACCTTTCTAATTTCACATTGAACTTATTCTTGTATATTTATTTAAAATTTTTGGTTATTTATTTATTTTTCTTTAATTTTTGCTTTGATTAAAACAACATATCACTTTTATAACTATTTGATAAATGCGCAATTTTCTTAACGTCACGAAATAAAACATATATTAGTTGTTTTACTCTTGCATATGATTTGTTTGTTTGGGGCAAACATCGTTGCAACTGACAAGAAATTTCTCTTCCCTTGTTTTTCTTTCAAAAACTACCAAAATTCCTTAAAACCGACTAACTTTTTACAACAAATTAATTAAAAATTTTGTTTGATCTTTGACACAATTTTGATTACAAAACAATTTGTAAGCTGTATTTCGAAGTTTGCTGCATAGATAACCGTTATGTCTGTGGTTTGCTGCACTATTATCTGTAAATACAAGCGAAAACTAAGATTTAGTTTATTAACAAAAAGTTTATCCCAATTCAGTACCAAAAACACTACAACGACAACGCTGTTCAATAAAAAATTGTTGCAAATGTGTTAGTGTAAAAATTGTGTAAGTATTAGTTTCTGTCAAGCATTTCTTGCTGGGAAGGAGAATCAATACTAAGTGGTCGCAATGGCGAATTCAATAATTTTCGCCAAAACCTGAAATGTCAAACTCCATATATAAAAAATGTGGATAATATATTTTTTATATGGTGTTTGACACTGAACGTTTCGGTGAAAATCAACGAATTATTCAGGCATGTTCTGACACTCGCACGTTTTTGAAATCGCATGTGATTTGAAAAAACGCCAACTTTTGTTTTACATGTTCTGAAACTCACGCGTTTTGCTTGCGATTTGCGAACTTATGTTCGAAAAACAAAAACATATGATTTGACGGTGCAAAACAAAAAATCAAAAGAAAATTGAATAAAATTGGCAGCAGCCCTCTTGCTTAGTTTAATTTCTTAACAAAAATATTCAATTAAAAATAGAACAAATAAAGAAACGAACGCTTAGAGATTATTTCAATCTAATAGATATTTTATTCCAATGAATATTTATTAAGAAATAACACAAATCAAGTCACAAATGGTATTTCTATTAGTGATGTTGCATTTAGTATCTTTAAAGAAAAAGATTACTCATGTCGTGAGTAATCAGTACTTTAAAAGTATTTTTGTTTATTTTCTTAGTTATAATATTCACGTTCGGAGCGCAAATAGTCCTAAAAGTAATTGAAATAAACATATTTAGGTACCTTAACGCTTAAATCGCCCATTTAATAAGCACCAAATATATCTTAAGAATTTAAAATTAAAATAACCGCATACTTCATTTGAATACCGACTATACCAAGGTACATTTATTTTACTAGGTAATAGCGGCTCTACAACAAATACAACATATGTAAAAACAATAATATTGTTGCTTTGTGAGTGGAAGCGTCAAAAATAGAAACAGAAAATAAAAGATAATTGCTTTAAAAGCAAACGCTCTCTTTGTTCTACATATGCTTGTTGTTAGTGTTTTTTGAAATTCGTAAACAAAAGTAGGAAAATATAAACAACTTTTGACATGTCCAACTACAAACCAGCTGGGCGGACGACACTACCTAGTAAAATAAATGTACCTTGATAATACGTATACACTACTTGCAAGCAATTACTTGTATGTGGCAACGGGGGGTTAGCTAAAAATAAAATGTTTATTGGCTGATAAAATACCACCGTATTCTTCGTTAGGTTGTGAATGGTTCGATACGCGATGTGCAATAGTTATAGAAATATATTTAAGCTTTTAATTGTCCAAAGTATTCTTGTGGCACATGCGTACCACGATTGTGGCTGCAACAAGTTAGACAGGGGAAATACTGACACAAAAGAACACGGAGAAAGTGTTTTTAAGCCAAATGCATATTGCAATAAGGACGATGGAAAATCACTAAAAGTTTGCCAAAGTCATGCAAAAATCAGAAACAAACACTATAGAGACTATTATCCAGAACCAAATTATGAGGATATGTCCCTTATTCCTGGTGGCGATTATTTAGTAGGAACAGATGAACCACACTTTAATGCAGACTATGAAGCTCCTGAACGGTTGGTAACAATTAAGGATTTTTACATAGACAAATATGAGGTTTCTAATAAAAAATTTAAGGAATTCGTAAAATCCACAAAATATATCACCGAGGCGGAAAATTTTGGTGATAGTTTTCTTTTTAAGTCTTTGCTAAATGCTAAAGATCAGGATGTGTTAAAAAACTTTAGAGTAGCTAGTGCTCCATGGTGGTTTAAAGTTCGAGATGTTTCTTGGCAACATCCAAATGGACCTGATAGCGATTTGGAAGGATTAGAAAATCATCCAGTTATACATGTTTCTTGGAATGATGCTGTGGCCTACTGCAAATGGGCCAACAAACGCTTACCAACAGAAGTAGAATGGGAAGTTGCATGCAGGGGCGGCAAAAAAAGAAAGTTATTTCCATGGGGGAACAAGTTGATGCCCAAGAATAAGCATTGGTAGTAGCTCTTATTTCTTAAAAAAAATTTACTAAGAATTTGTAATTTTAAAGGTTAAATATTTGGCAGGGAGAATTTCCCGACAAGAATACCAAAGATGATGGGTATATTACAACTTGCCCAGTAGACAAATTTCCACAAAATATTTTCAATCTCCATAATATAGTAGGAAACGTGTGGGAATGGACACAAGACTTGTGGTCAGATAATGACACCAGCCCCAATTCAAACCGTGTGAAAAAAGGGGGTTCGTACTTATGTCATAAGTCGTATTGTTATCGTTATAGATGCGCTGCTCGTTCTCAAAATACTGCTGATAGTTCTGCGGGTAACTTGGGTTTCAGATGTGCCAAGGATATGGAAAAATAATAAATCACAGCAAACATTGTTTAAGTATACTATTAAGCATTGTACTTAAAAAATAAAGTTTTAGAAGGGGTAAAAAATTTCTTAAAATTTTTCTGTGAATATTTGCATTTTAGGGGAAGGGTAAGAATTTATATTGATTTAAAAAAATTAATATCGTTTTAAAAAACTTTGACTTCCACAACGAATGTGTGTTTAATAAAAATTAGCTTGTAGATACAAGCAAGTGAAGCTTGGAGCAAGTTTTTTTTATAATATTCCAGAAAACAATTCATTAAATACTATTTGATTCCTTGAAATTTTAAATTATAATATTGTATTTTTTCAATACAGAACTTAGTTCTTATTAACTACCTATAATATCTTTAGCAACCAAATTAATTTGGAAAGTACCCACGAGCTAAACTAGTTTATTTTAACGGCTGAAAATATCTAGTAAGAGTATGCAGACTGTTGAGAACGATGATAATAAAATTCTGAGGTCGAATCGAAACCACCTTCGATCGGAACAGAGTTTTGTGGTATATCTAACAGTTATTTAAAAATAAATTAATTTTACTTTATAAACAAACATCATATTTTGAAAAGCTCGAAAATATTGATCTTAGTCAAGTAAATTAGTGACAACGTTGTGCGTTGAGCATTTGTATTTGTTTCACACAAAAAATATATACAAAACTAGAATTAATAACTAATTAAGACAGGTATTGGTTTTGCTTGACATATTTTATAAATTAATTTATATTTTGCTTTGCTAATTCTGGATTAAATTGGCTATTGTATTTTTGTACAATTTTAGTTAAAGAACCATTTGTTATCTCTGTCGCTTTTTTAGATTCTTTTGGTGCTAGTAAAGCTTCCTGCCTTGCTCTTTCAGTGGTTTCACGTTGTAACCGCTCTTTACGTAGCTCCTCCAGTTTTAAGCGCTTCTTAGTTTGTTCTTCCATATAGTTGTTTTCCTTTCGTGTTCCGTGTTTATGACTTTTTACTTTTGAGTGTTTTTCTTTTTTATGATTCTTACGATCTTTTTTGTGTCTCTTTGACGATTTTAAATGAGTGTCTTTGTCTTTTGTAAGTTTAATGCAAGGACTTCTTTTGCGTTTGGATGATGTTGACGGTTCAACTGATTTCGAATCAGGCTGCAAAAGAGCATGTAGTAAGGTTAGGGGATCATGATTGTGCTTTGTTTTGATATCCTTCTCATTTATAGCATCTCTTTCAGATCCTACATCAAAACGTTTAGGTGCTACTTCGTACCAACTCTTTAGTCTTAAAGCCTCATTGGTATCCTGACCTAAATACGTCAAATAACCAATTCTTTTCTCGTACTTTTCTTGTTCATCTTTCTTTTCCTTTTCTAGTTCTTTGTTTGTAGTTTTAATGTGGCTTTTGTAATCAACAAATAAATTTACATGAGAGCTGCATGCATCTTTCTCAGTTATTGTCTCTTCTGCTCCTTCTTTTTGTTGCTTCTCTGGTAGACCAGAACGTTTTCGCAAAAAATTTACTCGAGCCTCACTTTCCTTAAAAACATATTAAGTTTTATAGCTAAAATTTTACTTTATCACAATAAAACCTACTGCTAAATCCAACTTTTCCTGTTTTTTACGCAATTCCTCTTGTGCCGCGGCTTCGTCTTTCCGTACACGTGCTATGTTATCTTTAGTTCTTACGTGCCATCTATATATTTGAGAAAATTGCAGTAAACAATTATTTTCAAAAAATAAAAAAATTACCTTTTTTTGGGTAAAATATTCATTTTTCTTGTTTTATGTAAACAAACTAGATCAGCTGCATCACCTTAATCTATGGTAATAGGTTGCCACATTTATAAGGAATTACACCGAAAGAAATACCGCCTTTGAAACAAACTAGTTTTGTGAAGATTCTTCATATAAAAAAAAAATGAAAAATAAGAAACAACTGTAATAGCCTTTTTACACTAAACAACATATAACATTTACCATAAATATCCGAAGATGTTAACATATTCCTATAAGAAATACACAGGGCTAAAAAGCAACATACTTCAACAACTTTCTATCTCATTTTGTTGCACTTTACATCTGTCGATTATTTTAGTAACACCACTAGAAAAATTACTCGCAGAATAATGTCGATATTCTGGTGGCATCACTGATAAAATGACATTGAATATATAAATAACACAGAGTCTACAAATGCGATTAACTCTGATATAAGATGAGAGAATTCGGCAGAGCATTTCTCCATCTTAGTTTTAATATCGTACAAGGGGAACACGTATTTCTCTTAATCTTATAAGAATTCATAAACCACTGAAAGCCGCGTAGAAAACACCTGCTTGCAACTAGTTAAAATATTCTTATATATACATGTGCATGAATATTTCCAATAAATTTTGTTAAATAACTAATTATCTTCTTTTTATCAAATCATTTTATATACAATTGTACTCTTGAGGCAGATATTTATAATCTAATATATTTAATTTAATATAATTTTTTTGTGCATCGAATTTGTAATGGCAGTATTTTTTTACAAATAGATAGTTGTTTTTTTTTTTTTAATTTGACAGTTCATCTCATAAGATTGTTCCTATGAGATATCTCATAACAACGCTCTCATAAGAAACTAATTTTAAGTCTACACGTAACAAAATTCTCGCAGCGATGGAATTTGACGTTCTCATCTCAGATGTTATCTCTAATGTAGACTCCAAGTAAATATTTTTAAATAAAAAGGAGCGGCACACGCGAGTTTTTGCTTTTTAATTTGAATATAAATTAATATATTTTGCGTTTTTAGTATAGAAAAAAACTAGTTATCATACCTTTCAGTAAAAACCGTCGTCACTGGCTGTTTATTTGGTACGATTGGCGAGCGCTTTCGATATAGACATCATTTTCAAGCCGCGTTTTGATTAGTACTGGTTAGATAGTGTAAGGTGTTTGTTGCATAGATAGTGGTGGGTTCAGGTAGTTTTGTCTGTTAGGATGGTGTCTATTTAAATGGTATTATGCAGGTAGATTGCCTGAAGGTATATAATTTTAATATTTCAGTCTTTTATTATTGGGTAGGTAAGTGTGACCATCTGTGGGTGTTTTGCGTTTGTTTGTTTTAACAGTTTTAGTGGTGTAAAAATTGTGTCGGAGGTTGTATTTACTTGTTTGTTAATAATATCTCCGTTAAACGTTTGTATATTTCCATGTTTTCAAGAATGTCCAGTCTTCGTCCTTTTTTACTAGGATGTATTAACGTCATACATTCATCTTTTTCCGTTGGCTCGTGTTCATGTATGTTAAGGTGTATTGCGAAGTTAGAGTCTTCTCTTTTCCGTTTATAGGATCGTATGTGTTCTGTAAACCTTGTTTTAAATGTTCGTCCAGTTTGTTCATTATACCAGATAGAATCAAATGCCTTTTCAATATCTAAGAAGACAACTCCAGTACTTTTACGATGACTTTAATTATTTTCAAGAACTTTAATTACCCTCTTCAATTGATAAATTTGTGTCCACAAGCAATAACAGCTAAAGTCGAGTTAGAAAGAAATTGAAATTATATTTCTAACATTCGAATCTGTAATGCAAGTCAAACTTTATCTTTGTAGTTTAACAGGGAGTCCACACCTGATGAATTTATATCTTAATGAAAGTCAAATTTATATCATGATGAAAATTCATCACGTGTAGACTTCATTTATTAATGTTATATCATCGTCATGATATAATCATCAGAGCTTATAGACTAATAAATTCATTATGATATGAAAAGTCATTTTATATGTAATTTAATTTTTGACGTATAATTCTTTTAATAAAAATTTAAATTATTATAGCATAGGCATTTTTTTATTACATTTTTATTATAAAAACCAACCGAAAACTCAAAAAAAAAAAAATTTAGTCAGAATTATTTGGACATATTGCCTTCACAATGACCAATAAAGAATTATTCATCATAATATTAAATGATCAACGTCTACCCCTTTGAACTGATATTAATATAAATTTGACAATTGTTCTGTCGGCGTTTTATAAGGCATTACGATGAAAATTCGTCTCGTGGGGACATTGTGTAAAAACTGAGTATTTTTACCTTAAAATCTAAACGATTTTCCCTGATTTGCTGTTGAAGACTTTCAAAAAGCGAGTTAAATTATTATTGCTTTTGGACACAGAAATGGTAGTGTTCCTTAGGGAATCTAAACTGTTGGCCAACAATGATGTTGCTACACGTAAATTTACACAAACAAAATACACGCTTTGTTGTTTTTGTCCTCATGCGACTACCTTGTGTTTAATTTGCCTTGGGTGGTAACAATATGGTGTCTGACACTTGACGTTTCGACGAAAATCAATGAATTCGCTATCGAGACGACCTAGTATTATCTTACCATGAAAGCAAAAAGAAAGTGGTAAAGCGAATAAAATTTTAATTTGCTTTGAAAATATACAAAGCGAACAGTCAAAAAATTCAAAACAAGAATAACAATATTTAAAAAACCAGGCACTTAATTTTAACACTACAAAAAATAAATTCTGTTTTTTGATATATATTTTTTTTCTTTTTAATAATAAATAGCGTTTCTGTAAAGAAACAACATTACAAAAAGTTGTGGAATAAGCTTAATGTTGGAAAAAGAAATTACATTTTTTGCCAAAAAATATTTAAAAAAAAAAATTTTTAGTTTTTTTGTTTATTTATATATACATATCCGACAACAATGAGAGGCCATTAACTATTTTAAATACTCTTCTTGCCCATTTTTTACTAATGTTTTGATAATTTATTTTTTACTAATATTCATAGATATTAAACTTAATTAAATGTAAATACTTGTAAAAATAAAAAAATAAACTTAAAAATTTTTGCCTTAAACTCTGATCTTTTCGTTGTTTATTTTGGATTTTCGATGGAAATAAAATTTAGCTTTCTAGAGGAAGATATGTCTTACTAAAATAAAAATTTAATCGGTTCTAATCATTTGAACTAGAGTGTATGTTCATACATAACAAATAAAAAATATAAGAAACGAAAAGTGAACAGAATTGAAAAAAAACAAAACTTTGACGTTATTTCGAACAGTACTTCATGGTGATGATACCGCCTGGTTATCAATTCGCCTTGCATGCAACCAACGCAAATTGAATACTAGATAATAGCATGAGGACAAATCCAAAAAACGTGTGTATTTTGTTTGTGTAAATTTACTTGTACGCGTCAGTTAACAGTGACGAATAATATAAAAAACAGAGAAGAAAAAGAAATTGATTGAACAAATTCTACTTCAATACATTTTTCCTTTAGTGTCCTTCGGAATATCAAACACAATTCCACTCCCGTACTAGTACTTTTTTTGCAAGCCGCACAAATATTTCTTCATAAATATTCAAATATTTTTTGTTGATCTACATACATACATACATATGTATATATTGTTAAAAAAATAAAAAAATTTCAAACATGTTTTTCAAAAAAACGTTTTCTTTTTTAAAAATGTAATTTTTTGTTTCTTTTGTTTTATATTTCAACTTCACTTCTTGGACACACGCACGCTTTTCATTTTTTACACAACGGTTTATCCGCACATTCACTTTTTTATCTATAACTTAAATTAATATATTTTTTCAATTTCAAAATTTAACATATTTTCATTATTTTAAATGGCGCATCAACAAAATGTAAACTAATTTTGACGTTGGTTAGGAAAAATTTGTAAAGCGAATTCGATCACCTGTGCTATTAATTTTACCTATTATTCAATTTGCCTTGCATTCAACCATATCAGCAAAATTTTGACAAAAGGAATTGGCAGCACTTAAGGATTGTTTGACAGCAGAACAAGAAAAGGCGACTAGCCCGCCATTATCAGTTTTATTTCTATATGCGCAATTTTGTTATACCCTGTGATTTTGTTGTGCAAATACATGGTTTCTACATGAGAGTAGCGATATATACATACGTACATTTGTATATTTTTGAGAAATCCATCTGAAACTTTTAGCATAAAACGTTAGAAGCCATTGGGTAATTGAGACAATATACACAGACTTCGTTAGGCGTTCTGAAATTTTTTCCTAACTATAATTAATGAATTTAAATTTTATATTCATGTAATCATATCGATAAGGTTTGTTTTTGGTTTTACGTGCATTTTTTTTAACTTTTGAGCTGTCAAAAACGTCTTGCAATATGTATGTATGTATGTATTTGTGAAAAATAAGAAAGCCACTAAAAATAAATTGAAATACATACACACATATGGCCAGACGTTTTTAAAAGTTCTTACAAAAACAAAATATATGTAGAAGCTTATGCATTCACCTTGTATCAATGCGTCTTGCACTGAATTGAACGAAAACTTGAAGGAAAATTTGTAAATAATGAGAAATTTTAAAATTTGAATAAAAACTTGAACGTCTGACACCCAAGTAAATTAGCGAGTAACTATGGTGTCAGACGATCAAATTTTAAATTTCTCTCATTTTTTAACCAATACACTCTCACTTTAAAAACTTGCTGACAATTCGATTTTGACAGCGCGTAAGTTAGTAAAGTTGCCTGCAAGCTACTGCTGCTTACATATTTTTTCTTATTTGCTTACTTCGAATTGCAATTGAGCCAATCCACTAGAACAATTTTTAGTGCGCTTAACTTTTTTTCTTTTCAAAACACATTGGATAAAATTGTATACATACACAGAGCTTTGTGTATGTTAAGCTGGATTCACCCATTTTTTTTATATGTAGTTTGACGTTTTTCTTTTTGAGAGAGAGAGAGAGAAACACGTCAAACTACATATAAAAAAATGTTTCGGAACAAAAATTTTGTTCGGAAACTATGGGTGAATCCAACTTTAGTATTTTTTGGTTAATTTGACGTTTGTTTTTCTTATATGTATTGGTTTTGTTCTGGTAATGCGGGGCGGATGCTGGTTGAAACATTGCGCCAACCAAAAACGACTCTTCACCGAAAATGACTCAAGCTGTGACGTTATTACAGTGTGAATTGGCTCATTAGCATCATAAAACAATGACATTTTTACTTTTTTTCAGCTTTATCTGGTATTTTTATCACTGTTTTGCATTTCATTTCATATAGTTTTATTAAACATGATATGATAACATTACTGTTCACAACAGAACGTTGCGCTTTTATATAGGTATGTCAAAGTGGTAAAGACGTTGACTACAAACCTGGTTGGTCAGGGTTCAACCCCTGCGGCAATCAAAAAATAAAAATGTTTTTTTCTATTTAATAGTATAAATACATATTCAGAATTAACATTAAAACATGCAGCCTCCTTCGTCGGTACTTCTTCATAGCATAATTGCCGGCTTAGTAAAATAACTAATAAACTCTATCTTTCTCCTTTCACCACCTGTCTTATCTCTTATCTATCCCTTTCCTAAAGAATGTAGCACGGTCACAAAAATAACATAACGAAATAGGTAATATTGCCTGAAGTGCTACTTCTCTTTTTCAAAAAAAGGCATTCGTCTTACGTGCTAATTTAGTTTTGTCCGTAATATACAGGGGCAGCTTCAACGCGAAAATTGAGAAAAAAAAATAAATATTAAAAACCGACGCTACAGAGACAATTTTTCAAAACATATGTGTGTCTCAAGTAGTAAGACCCCTACTCGACTTTTACAAAATTGAGTTTTTTCGTGGTTTCAATACATTTCACATAGGTACCTTTCGTCACAAAATGCAACTTTATTGAAAATACCATTTATTTTTCAAATATTACATATTACATTTTTTGTTATGTTTTAATAGTGCGTTTCCATTTATGTGATTTCGTTTAAAACACTTGATTTGCTCAAATCAAGTGTTTTGCTACTTGATTTCCCATATATTTTTCATGCTACCAAAACCACTTAAATCACTTGATTTATTTCAAATCATGTCGAAAATTTATTTTTTCGAACTGATTTTGTCTTTGCAACACTGTGTTGTGTCTGAGATATTCAAGTTTAGCTCCGTGTTATCAATTCAGATTGGATGTTTTTATCAAAAAAGTGACAATTAATTTTAAGTTTTTAAAAAAAATAAATTTATGGTACAAAAATTGTTTTTAAAAGAACATATAATTAAGTAGGTGTAAAAACAAAAACAAACAAAAGCACGCACTCGATTTTTTACAAAAATAAAATAGGGGTTGTTTTTCTTTAACGAAAAAAAGTGTCAGTGTTATGTCACAAATTCGAATATACAAAACAGTTTTGCTCAATGGAAACACTTCGAAGTGTTTTCCTCAAAACTAGTTGATTTTAAGTCAATGGAAACATAGTATAATCTTCTGTAACATCACATTATACAAATTAGGTGTTTTCTACATGAGACCAGCGACTAGAATGTATATTTAAAAAAATCAATCTACGCATTTTTATTTAAACACGTTGCAATATATCGTGAAACTTTGCAACATAAAAAATTGGAAGGCCATTGGAAAATTGCAACATAATACACAAAAAATTAAAAAAAATCATTTTAAATTTTATATTCATGTAACCATATCAATTAAACGTTAACAAAAGAATTTGGCAGCACTTGATGAATGTTTATGTTATAAAGAAGAAGAAAAGGCGTCTAGCTTGCCGTTATCAGTTGTTTTGCTTCTATATCCGCAATTTTGTTGTGCAAATACTGGGGCAGCGTGAACGCGAAATTGGAAGAAAAAGTAAATATAAAAACCGACGCTGTAGAGACCACTCAAAACCAATCCATTAATTATTTGTATTAAAAGTGTGTAATAAATCAGTTTTAATAAGCGAATAAAGAAAATCCATTTTTTATTTAAATAAAAAATTGCATATAATTGTTGCATTTTTTATTTTCCAAATAAAGGAAAATACACTACGAAAAATTCTGTATAAAGCGAAAGGTGGGAAAACGGCAACAAAGCGCGTAAAACATTAACTTCTGCTAACGAATTGATTGCAACTCCCAAATATTAACTGTGTATTAACAACAACCAAAGGAACAACAAAATAAAAAATGACTAGTAAAGCGGAAGATGTTATGCCTCTAAGCGATAATGGAGATGCTGGCGAGTGTGATGATGGTACAGTTTCTCCTACTCCAGCAACTGTACCTAAAAAACGCGGTCGTCCCGCAAAGAAAAGCCCGACCGAACGCGTGAAGGGAAAACCGGCTAAAGGAGCTGACGGAGCCAGTAATAAACCAGTTAAAACCGATATGTCTGGCGAGGAGGGTACAGCTAGCGAAGACGGCAGTCCTGTACCAAATGGTGATACAGCTGAAGCTGCTGCAGTTGTTTCTTCAAAGCGTGGTCGTCCAAAACGCAAGCCATCAAACACAGTTGAGGCCTCTGGCAAGGGACGAGGACGTCCAAAGAAGTTGTTAAAGACCGATTTAGCCGAGGATGATGAAGCAGGTGACGACAATGATGGAGCATCTAGCGACTATAAACCAGGAAAAAAGGCAAATACAAAAGCCGCCAAAAAAGGTCGTGGTCGTCCAAAAAAGGTGCAGACTAGCGATGAAGAAAGTAAGTAGAAGGTTGGGAAGAAAGCTTACTGATACATTACATACATTTCAAAATAATTGTAAAATAAAATGAGATTTACTAATTAATTCATTTGTGAACGTTTTTTATTCAATATAAAAATGCATACAATGAAATAATGGATTTTTTTTTATTTTTTTGCTTAGTCTGAAAATAATATAAATGTAAAATTATTCTTATATTCCTCCAATTACAAAAGTCTGTTGACAAATTCCCCAAAATTTTGCTTAGATTGTACAGAGCCTTTGTAGAAGCATTAGATAAAAGTTAATATCACCTTCGCCAATAACCGATTTTGCACCAGACAGCGCATCACTTATAATTTATACTTGAAGTTTTTTCTAAGACTTACATATGTTGTTATTTAAAAAAGCTATTGTATCTAATTTTTTGCTCTAAAAGTGTATTATTATAAAGAGCTGTAAATTAAAAAATGAATGCAATAAGTATATACATTTAAAGGGTGTTCCCATAGTAGACGTGATTTTAGTTTTCGAATCTTAATATAAAAACGTTTGAAGCTTCAATTTGGAAAACTAAATAAAACGTGGCATTAATGGCATTTTTTTTTGAAATAACACAAGAGTGCTCTATTCGGCTATGCTGAATCTTATATAACCTTCACAATGTATGTATGTAAATCTAGTTCAGTGAAGTAACTCCAATCAAAAAGACAAATATTGGGGTGAAAGAAAATATAAAAAATACGAAAAAATAACTATTTTCCAATGTCTGGCGCTTAAGAGGTTAAACATTTTTTTAAAAATTTAGCATTTCTCTTAGATCTCTTCAAAAGCTTTTAAATAATTGATGTCTTCAAAAATATGGTGCACAATCTTACCTTTTTATGAATAATTCTGAAGCCCATAACTCGGAAAATATTAGCTAGCGACAATTTTTTCACTTGTTGTTTGTTATTTTATTTTTTATTGGAGTTTCTTCATTGTTCCAAATGATAGGGTGTATTGCCCGCTGCCTCGAAAGAAATAGACCGATATTGCTGATTTTCAATAGCAAAATTTTAGAAAAAAATGTCTGATATATTGACGTATTTAAATATTCTCTAGCTCATTCGCTCAATCGTCTTCGTTATGCATAAGAACTCAGAATATAAATATTTTATGGTGCCGGAAATGGATATTGTAAAAATCACAAACGGAAAACAAACTTAGAAAAACCCTTTTCCATCTGTAGTGAAGGGTATAAAAATTTGCAAGACACACGGCTTGCCATGTGTTTTTATACCCTTCACCACAGGTGGAAAAAGGGTATATCTAAGTTTATTATTATCATTATTTCTTTTTTCTCTTATTTAATAGAAATTGTTAGAATTCGGTTTTAAGTACATACCTACATACAAAAGCCAATTTGTTGTAAAAATCTTGTGTTATACTGTTTTAGAGCTCTACTTGTCTAAATTGTGTAGTACATTTTAAGGTTGGATGTTGAAATAACAGTAAATGGTTTGTAATAGGTTTATACATATAAATTTTTCAGTCATTTACAGAAGGGCAACAATAAAAGGAATTAAGAATTTATTTTCTCTTGTACCGCCTGTGTACAAAATTATCTGGCCTTAATTAATATAGCTGGCATGTTTTTCATGTTCTTCATAATGGTTCTAAATTCAATCAGAATTCACGGAATTCCAACAAATTTATTAAGAAGTTAACTATAGGTGTAATAACAGATGTTAATAAAATTTAAAATAATACTCGCTACTTCGAAAAGGGTACATCTCATATTTAAACTATGTGCCCTTTTCGACGTAGCATACTCAATTAATTCCTAGACACTTTTCCTAAATCTTCTTACATGACATGTCGATTGGATAAAATTTGTAATAAAACAAGTAAGAATGCTACATTCAGTTATGCCAAATCTTATATATCCTTTACCATTTATATAATTTTAGTTTAGCAAAGTAACTCCAATCAAAAAACCAAATATAGGTGACAGAGAATTAAAAAATTTACATAAAAATGCTATCGGCTATTAATGGGTTAAGCATTTTTTTAAAAACTTTATTATTTACTTAAAGATTTCTTCGAAAGCTTTAAAATGATGACCATTTGATATTTAAAAAATTTTAAGAATTTCAGAGGCCCATGATTCGGAAAATATGGGCGAGCGCCAATTTTTTCACTTGATGATTTTTCTTATTTTTCAATTCTCTAACGCCCCATATTTTTGTTTCTTGCTTGGAGTTACTTCATTGTTCCAAATGATATAGAAAAATTAGAGGTAGGTGTGGTGTTTTGCCTGATGCGTCGAAGGACATGGACCGATCCTGCTGATTTCCAATAGCACCTCATATATATATATATATATATATATATATATATATATCGGAAATGGATATTGTAGAAACTACAAACGGAATAACAAAATTAGTTATACACTTTTTGTGGTGTAGGGTATTATAATTATTGAACTAGTCGACTATTTCATTATTTCCTTTAATTTTCTTAATGGGAACATAACAGTTTAATAAATTGTATTTTTTGTAATTGTAATTTGCTGTTTTTTTAAACATTAATAAACATGAAATCATGCTTGATAAACATGAAATCAACAAATTTTCTTTTTTTGCCCTAAACGGTTAAATTTTTAATGATGAATATTGTCTGTCACAGGTTGACAACAAAATCATATCGGGTTATTATTTTATTATTTATTTATTATTTTATTATTTAATGAAAAATAATTTTAGTACTTTTATTTTCTTTATATCATCCCACAATAAATAACTCCTACTAATTTTATATTTTTAATTTACTTCTAACACGGTTTAGCAACGGAGCAATAACGTTTATTTTTTTGTCTTTGGAAAAGTACAAATAACATGTTAAGGGTTGTCAACCTGTGACCGACGATATACTTTTTTAAGACTATCACAAAATATTCTAGAAGACACGATTAACGTGAAAAATGAAACATGTATATATTACTTTCTTAAAATAATTGCAAATGCTTTAAAACAATATACAATTTTCATATATGTTTCATTTGTTCATATTAATTTAACGGTTTTGTTACAGGCTCCGATGATAAAGTTGATGATGATGCAGTGAGGCGTCCGGTTGGTCGTCCCCCATCTGGTGGTGTTAATTTAAACATTGTCCGTACTGGAAAAGGACAAGGTCGTCCGAAAAAGAAGGTGGGCGCTGCTAGTGCTACTGATGCAAAAAATGGTGATGGAGAAACAAAAAAACTTGGAAGGCCTGTAACATCTGGTAAGGGACCTTATTTACCAACGGGAAATCCACGTGGCCGCCCGAAACAAGCGGCCCAGAATAAAGATTTACAGGAAGATGACGATAAAGTTGTAAAGTCAGACATTCCCGAAAAAGTTGAAGAAAAATCATCCGATGACGGCGACGAAGTTGATAAAGCCAAAAGTGGAAGTGAGAATGGTGATTAAATAGCCATCAAGCCGATCTTAATATAATTACATAAATCATTTAACTCAAAAATAACAAATTCATATTTGGGCTTGTTTAAAAAAATCGTTTGAAGAACATAATTCAGTATGCTATCAAATTTACCTTTTTTAATAATGGATGGCCATACTTCTTGAATACTTACTGCCATATTCATAAAAAAATAAAATAACTCGATTTTTTCCCAAAATACATTTTAAAACTATTTTAATATTTTAAGAATACAGCAGTTAATATTTTGCTTGTGGAGGTATTAATTAAAATTTTCGTAGTAAAGGCCAGTGTACGCAATTGATGTTAAACTTATTTCATTCAAAACATCCATTATTAAAAGAATAATTAAATTACAACAAATTCCCCATCACATCCCATATATATATATATATATATATATATATATATATATATATATATATATAGTAAAACTTATTTAAGTAATAATCGTAACGTATTTTGAACATAAAAAATAAAAGGTTACTTCGTAAATGAGATATAAAATTTTGTTTTTATTGATTATCGCACATATCGATTTACGATAAATTTGAATGAATACTTATACAGAGTCCAAAATGTATTGTTAGAATATTTCATTATGTTATACTACATTGACCAATTCTATAAAATGTATACCGATGGCAGAATTTTGAAGTGGTCAAAACTAACAATCATATATTTGTTATTGTAATGATGGATTATATACATATTTACTAACATATTAAAATGTATTTTCGGGAAAATTTGTCACAAAACGCATTTTGTTAGATACATGCATGTGTTTTTCAGTTTGGCACAAGATGAGCTTACAAGGATTTTTAAATTCAAAATGAGCAAAAAATAAAAAAACCATGAGGTTTAGAAAGCTATTATAACTTAAAAGATACGTCATTTACACTATCAAAATTTTCATGAAACTATCATTAAGTTTTTTCTTACTGATGAAGCAAGAGGGGATAGCATGGCTTAAATTTTGTGGGGATGCTAATTTTTCTTTTGTTTAAAATAACGAATATCGCTGCAGCTTAACAGGAGAGAACTGAAAAAATCCATAAGAAAATGGCATGGTATGAATGTGGACAAAGTTGCTCAAAATGAAACTAGAACAAACATTTTATTGACATCAAAAAGAAATTTATGTTTATTAATATATTTGGTTTAATGCGTTATTCATAAGGATTTTAAAACGGCAACAAATGATATAAAAATTCATAATTTATTATAAAATAACAAAAACAAAGGTATACACCAAGGCGAATAAATTACCAGGTGGCAGCGTAGGCGAATTCAGTATTTTTTGCTGGTATACACGACTGTCAAACTCCATATATAAAAAATATAGTTACATTTTTTATATATGGAGTTTGACAGTGGTGTATACCAGCAAAAAATACTGAATTCGCCTACGCTGCCACCTGGTAATTTATTCGCATTGTAAAAAATATACAAAAATTTTTTATATACGGAGTTTGACAAAAAAAAAATACTGAATTCGCCTACGCTGCCACCTGGTAATTTATTCGCCTTGAATACAACCATGGCGAAATAAAAGTAGTTGGTCTCGATCATGGCGAAATAATACAGGTGAACGCACGGGCGAAAAAGCTCATCAGCTGTATACGTTGTAGTTGTCAAGGCGAATTGTTTTGTTTATGAATATTGTCAAAAATAAATTATTTGTTAAACAAAATTTTAATGTGTTGTAATTTTTATAAAAAATGAAAAATTTAAATTCCTTAAAAAATTTATGCGAAACAGAATTACATTTTTAAAATTTTAATTTTAAGAAAATTAGAAATGGAACGCGGAGGAAGTCAAGAGAACTGCAAGTCATAAATAATTTTGTAGTTGCACAGTTTGAGATTTCTTTGATGTCCCCCTACACAAAGGGCATTCATCGCTTTCGTCAAACCAATCCAAAATACAGTTTAACGAAACAAGTGGCCACAAGGCGTTAAACTAGAATTATTACGTGTTTCCTAGCACAATATACACTGGGGAACATTTCGTTCATTTTCTATTTTTCTCGTAAATGTCTGCTTATGTAAAAATTATTCAGGAAATCTTTTAAGTTCAAAACGTTTTCCTTTGTGTTCCTTCCAAGTTTCATATGCTGCTATAGAAAGAGAAAAACTCTTTTGTAAAAAAGTAACAATACACAAGATCTTATAGCCATACAAGAAGAGTTCTGGCTGTAACCAATGTCGAATAAGAACATAATTGATGCAAGTGGCTCGTTTGGAAATTTGATATTTATCCGCACGTAATTAAAATAAAGGCTTTTAAGTAGGTGGGTAAGCATCGCATAAAGTTAAAATCGTTTTTAGTTTCTTTTTTGTTTCCCGGTACTATATCATCTTGCTCTTCAATATATTTTCTCCAGTTTTTTAAGACCTTTAGATATAATACAAGCCATACACATTGCGACATGTACAACTTTGCTAGTAATAAGTTAGGTGTTTTGTCTATAAATTATGCAACTTGCATATAATCGCCAGGCACAACTTTATTTTATATAAAAGCCATCCGATATTGATGCATATGTTGTAATCGATCAAGTGTTTGACCAAGAAGAAAAAGAATGCAAACAAAAGTTAAGAAGGAAGCAAAAGTAGTCAAAGAAAAAAAAAAACCTTGCACGCATTTCATCTGAATCCTCCATATGTATTCTTATATTAATTTTCTTTAAATGTACAGAATACTTTTGCGCTGTGTTTTGCTATGTTGTCACTACGGAAATGAAAAGTAAAATAGAATAATGTTAAGCGACATGTCCACTAACGTTGTCAAAAAATCAAAACTTCTTGACCTTTAGTACAACCAACGCGCAACTTCATACAACTACACAACAAATATTGCAATCTGTTGTACATCCTTCTCAAGTTGTACAACAGGTCGCAACGTGCATTTCTTCCATAATGCATCACCGCCGAATTCTAGTAAAAAAAATTAAAAAATTCTTGTCTAACTTTTTCCAATTTCTTATGTTTTCTTTTTTTAATTTTTTTTGACAACATACATAAATTTTGTAGCAACAAATTTCCTGTTGTTTTTTGTGTTGTTGCATTGTTGTAGCCAAGGCGAATAAATTACCAGGTGGCAGCGTAGGCGAAATCAGTATTTTTTGCTGGTATACACGACTGTCAAACTCCATATAAAAAAAATGTACACAAATTTTTTATATATAGAGTTTGACAGTGGTGTACGCCAGCAAAAAATACTGAATTCGCCTATGCTGCCACCTGGTAAATTATTTCGCCATGGTTGTAGCCGTGCAATCACCTGTATTAATTCGCCTTGGTCTCGATAGCGCTAGGCGAATCATACTAGGTGGTCGCAATGGCGAATTCAATAATTTTCGCCAAAACCTCAAATGTCACGACACATCATATTACAAAAAAAATCTAGGAAAATAAAAAGTGTAAACAAAATTTGACATCTGAAAACATAAAAAAAGATCACCTGATCTACTAACACGACCTAGTATATTAATATGCCTTGATATAGATATACTTGGTATACATATGCAATTCGATGACAAAATGAAAGTAACACATTTAAAACAGGGCGAATTCATAACATACGGCCTTAACATGCCAGGTGACTATTTCTTGCGCTTATAATTTTCTTTGAATGTTAAAAGTTATGATATCCTACTGACAGCCGAAAGCGATTTGTACAAAAACAAAATGTATATAATTCATTCGACGTGTTATATTCATTGTCACTGGTGGTCGCGATGGCGAATTAATTCACATTCGCAGATACGCTAAATTTCAAAAATCATATAGAAAATTATACATATTTTTATATACGGAGTTTGACGTTTAGCGTTTCGGCAAAAATTAATGATTTCGGAATTGCGACCACCTAGTACTATTTCGCTATGGTGTGTTATGAATTCGCCTTGATTTTAAACTTATAGTAATGGCAAAAATAATAACTTTCGCATCATATATAAAAAATGTGTATAATTTTTTTATATAGTGTTTGGCACTTACCGTTTCGACGAAAACCAATGAATTCGCTATTAAGACTACCTAATATTCTAAAATTCTCGTAGCTTATTTTCTATCACAATCGTAAAACGATAAAAATATTTTGGGCGAATATTTTAGCGATGTCGCTAAATTTGTATTCTGTAACTCTAATCTCTCTTAAGGCAGAATTAGTCTTTACTTTCCGTTCCGTGACGAATCAGCTGATCAATTTCTGTTAAATGGAAAATATGTACTTGTGGTTTGTTATTACTTTGACGTTCTGTTCCGTTCCGTTCGAATCAGTAGAAAATAGAATTCAACGTTAAGTTACTTGAAAGTTGTTTGGTAGTGTGGGTGCAAAATTGTAAACAAACCATTTTTGTCATTGTAATTGTAGTTGTTTTTGTTGTGTTGTGTATTGTGTGTTCTTTGTGTATTATAAACGGCTGGTTTACAGAAAAACTAATTACAATAATTTAAAAAGCAGAACGGCACGGCACAGAACAGCAACAGAAAGTAAAGACTAATGAGGCCTTTAGATAAAATTTACTATTTTCGCCGTAGCTAATTTGCTGAAATAAGTCTATTCTTTTTCTTCTATTTTCAATAATGCTGTTAGAAAGAGAACATCTTATGAAGCTCGTTTTAAACATTTGATATATTTTGTTTTCCATATAAATGTTAAGCATTACGCACCAAAAACTTCTATCAATATGTTGTAAAGTATAAAATTTTTAAAATAATTTTGAATATATTAAATATATATAAATATATATATTGCATATTTTGTAAATAAATAAATAAAATTTATTTTATTTTGTAATATATTTGTTCGGATAATGATATAATTCATGATTTACGCATATTATTTTTTCAAGAAACCGCTAATGTTATAGTTAAATAAATTATTTATAA
Source organism: Cistogaster globosa (assembly GCA_937654795.1). Lineage (NCBI taxonomy): Eukaryota > Metazoa > Arthropoda > Insecta > Diptera > Tachinidae > Cistogaster > Cistogaster globosa. Next base: position 120,525,261 of record OW569403.1, read on the forward strand.
TTAAAAGTATAAATATCTTATAGAAAAGTAGAAGTAGAACTTTTATAAATTAAAAAATTTTCTAAACGTAAATATTTCTTATTATTTTTTAAAACGTTAAGGTCAATGAATAAACACAAACAGCATAAAGGTAAAAACAAAACGATTTTAATACTTAAAAGGAACATTTCATTGAACTAATTACGGCTAGATGAGAAAAAGAAATATATTAAAGCAATTAATCGTTATTATTTTGCTTACTTCCTCCATGGTAAACTCTCAACAAAATTTAAATTATTTTTAGCAGCACTAAGTACTTATTACTAAAAATAAAGCATTTAGGAGACAAATAACAGCTGTTTAGTTTTTAGAGAATACAAAATTGTAGCATTTTAGCGATGACAACAAACGCTAAAAATACGGCAAATTTAATTTTTAAGAGATAGCTAATTTTAGCAATGCTCGTTACAGAATTGCATTTGTAGCTAAAAATCTCTAAATTGATTTTAGATATTTTTAGCGATGGAGATTAAGCTTAAGCGACTTACAGAATACGGCGACTTACAGAATACGGCAGTGGCGAATTTCGACATACAACCCCATACTATTACTGTTCCATCTCCGTGCTTTACAACCAGAAGATTACATTGTAGAAGCTCTTGATTTGATTCCACACTTACGATGGGCTGCCAGAGCGAAAAAGATAAAATTTTTAATCTTAAGCAAGCAAAACAGTTTTCAAAAAAAAAAATTATGTTTGTACCTCTTAGCGAATTAACCTTTTTTGATTTCTCTTGTTTGCTGGTCAGTGGCTTTTTACGCGACATTTTGAATTGAATAACGTGTTTTCTAAGTATATTTCTTATTGTTTTTGGATTAGCGTCTTTTTGAGGAGATGCGATATCTTTACCAACTTCAGTGCACTTATTTGTGGGTCCTTAAAGTGATGAACACTCCACCGCTCATGTGAGTCAGAATATATTCTTCGCTTTTCTAATTTTGCTTTGATTGTTTGAATTAACTAATTTAACAATATAATTTATTATTACATTTGCATTAAATATCAACCTTAATAGAGTGTGAGAATTTATTTAGAAGTACTACAACAATTACAAACTACTTAATTAAATATAAGAAGGAAAATTTTGGTTCAAAAAACCTTAAGTCTTAATGCAATTTGTTAAAATAATCACAGACTTAGATTAAAAAAAGGAACACATCTAGTTTACGAATGCAACTTAAAAATTAAAAAAACAAGTTGTCTATAGGGTGTGTTCCAATGACACCCATATTGCCTCACTCCGCTACAAAATACTTGATAATTGCCATTCGTACATATATACAAACTTTGGAGGCCCGTAATTCTGAAACTAAGGGTCAGCCCAAAACTTTTCATTTAATATTTTTTGCTTAAAAATAATTTTAGACAACGTAGACAACTTTTTTTTTTAATTTTTAAGCTGCGTCCGTAAACTAGATTTAAGCCCAAAAATATCTTTGTGATTGCTTAGTAATATAAAAAATAATTATTAAATTAACTACACGATAAAAACTGCAATTAATTTCTTTAATATATTTTTCTTTGTATGCATCTACTTTGTACACAAGGCGAAATCATGTACCAGATGGTGACAGTGGCAAAATTCATTCATTTTTGCCGTGGCAGATAATGTCAAAGTTCATATCAAGGCGAATTGACAACAGGTGACTGCAATAGAATTCGCCGTGATTTTACGTGTATTTTGTTTTTGTAAACATCTTGTTGAGTTGTCAAAAAATTTCTGGCGTGTGTATGAATTTGTTATGAATTTTCTAATCTAAAATGTCTGCCAGTGAACAAAATTCGGCAGTATTTTTAACAGATACACCGAAACAAATAAAAACTAAAATTAATAAATATGCCTTTTCTGGTGGTCGTACTACTATTGAGGAACATAGAGCCGTGGGTGGCAATCCAGATATTGATGTGGCTTATCAGCTATTAAGATTCTTTTTAGAGGATGATGACGAATTAGAAAGGATACGTGTAGCGTACAGTAAGGGTGAAATGCTAACTGGAGAAATTAAAAAATTGCAATTGAGGTAAGAGAATTGAAAAAAAAATCTGCATAAGGATTATATCCGATTTTTGATACATTTTCTTTTTAGACTGTCACTCCAATCGTTGAAAAACATCAAGCTGTCCGTCAAGCAGTTACCGATGAATTATCACATTATACATTTTTTTACTGTTATCGTTTTTAATAACTTAAATAATTATAAATACATTTAATAGGTCCTCAGTACTGAAAAAATAAGTCTAATCGATTTGGCATTGTTGCGTTTAAATGTCAATTTTGGATAAGACCAAACAGAATTTTTTTAAATTCTTATCTTGCATCCAGTTTTAATATTAAAATATTTATCAAATTTATTTTTCAAGTCTTAATGCATGCGCCGCGAGCTATTAATACAACTTTGGAATAATTAAAGATTTTTGTATTTGTATTACACGTTCTTTATTAAACTACTATTCACACATAAAATAATGTTCAAAATCCCTTTATTTTATTTTAAAATAATAAATTGTTAAGATGCGATAAAGAAAATGATTACGGCAAATGCATAAAAAAGAAAAAAAAATTTTGCCACAACAATTAACAATAAAATCCTAAAATCGAGTGCCGTGTTTAATTTACTGATTTTGCTGCTGTGGATGTCTTCTCAAAACCAACGGCTGAGTAGGTGTCTCTACCACAATAGTTTTTGTCATTATATCGTAAGCTGTGCGATTGTTTTTAAAGAAAACCATTAGGAAAAACATGGGAAATAACAAACTTAAGATGACATTTTTGGCGACGGCCCGTATAAAAGCTCTGAAAATGTGGAGTTTCAGCAGGAAAGAGTAAAGCACGCATTTGTACACGAGCCGTCTGGAAGCCTAATTGTATTTGGGGTAGTGGTTGCACTGGCATATTGTTGTTCGGTAGTGGTACCATAGCTTTTACATATTTTATACTCAAGCCCATAATATATTTGCCAACCGAGGCACCATTAAAGAAGGTTGTTAAAAGAGCCTCATATAAACATACAAATAATGCCCTTTTTCAAAATGGAGCCACAACATATTCATAGCCACCGTTACGACTTATAATCTCCGCTTGAGCTTGGTCATTTATAAGTCTAAAGCCAAACCCATTAAATCTACCCACAGGTGCGCCTGCAGCATTAAAGGGAGGATTTAAACTGTTTGCATTCAGTGGTGGTTGAGCATTTTGTGTTGACGCAGCTGTCATTTGTAAGCCCATACCGGACATAATGTTGCCTGGTGCTGGTTGAGAAAAAAATTGCGGGTAGGAAGATATAAAATACCACGGAAACATGGCCATGGCATTTTGTGAGATGTTGGCATGTTTTACCCATTCATTTAAACTGGCAAAATAGGCCTCCTTAGTGGAAATTTCTCTGGGCTGCAAATCTGTGACTGCATCTGTTGGCTTTTTCGCTGTACCTGTGGTTGTTTGCGTTTTTGATGGAGTTTTTGCCTCATCATTTTCTTTAAGTTCCTCCTTTTCGCTCATATTTTCTTGATGTTTGTTGTTTGGCCTTTTAGTTGTCTTAACTAAAATTTGTGTTTCGCATAAAAAAGTACACGTTAGTATTTTAAATTATTTATTAACCCTCACCTATTTGTTTTTAATCACAAAACATTTTAGCTGTGGGTGTAAAAGCCCCCTTAAGATGAACACCTTCAAGGTTAGTACGTAAGCCCGGTGGATCTTCGAAGTTACACCCTCGTAAATTAGCACCTTCCATGTTAGCGCACAGCCCCTTAACAGGCACAAGTTGAGCGCACTCTAAATTCGCAAAGGCCAAATCTGTGCGCTCCAAGCAGCAATATGTTAGATTAGCGTGTGACAAATTGCATCTTTGTGGGTGTAAAAGCCCCCTTAAGATGAACACCTTCAAGGTTAGTACGTAAGCCCGATGGATCTTCGAAGTTACACCCTCGTAAATTAGCACCTTCCATGTTAGCGCACAGCCCCTTAACAGGCACAAGTTGAGCGCACTCTAAATTCGCAAAGGCCAAATCTGTGCGCTCCAAGCAGCAATATGTTAGATTAGCGTGTGACAAATTGCATCTTTGCAAGCAAGCATACTTAAAAGAAATATAATTAAATTATATAAAATTTTCAAATGTTTAGTAGTTAGTTAGTTACTTTGGCACAACACAATACAATAAGAAAAAAAAGCAACAATTTTGACAACTCGAAAAAGAAAACAGAAAACATATGTTGACCGTATGGCGGGATGCAGTCACCTGTTTCAATTCGCCTTGGTTCATATAAAAAAATTTGTAGACTGGTTTTTTATATATAGAGTTTGACATTTTCTGCAACGGCGAAAATGGATTAATTCGCCACTCCGCCAACTAGTATATAATTTCGTTATGTTTGTACATTTCAGAATTGTTTTTTGTCAAGACGAATTAATAACAGGTGGCCTTAACAGTCCAGTTGAATTTGTGATTTTCCTTCTTTGAATGTCAAAAGTTATGTTCTCCTATTGTACTTCTTTGTTTTTGACAGCCGAGGACAGTTTTTACAAAAACAACATGTACATATTTTTTTCGCAGTTTTGTATTAATTTCCGCTGTGAGTTTAGTTGTTATTAATTCGCTTTGGGTTTTATAACATGCTAATTCGCTTGGTATTTGATATTCGTTATTGTAGTTGTTTGTATTATTTTATATAATACAAAAAAAAAAACAAAACGGTGCAGCGACCGAAAACAAAGCAGTTGTAAAAACATTCCCTCAAAATTCAATTCATACTATTTTGCTTATCCCACTTGCTTCACTGCACCTTTGCCTTAATAACAAAGATTGCATGAAACTAGCTTCATGCGAAATGCCGCGGTGTAAAATGGCACTTAGTTAATTCGCTTTGAGCCTGTTACAGAAGAGAGAAATAAAAAAATAAAACAATTGTCATTCCTCATCACACAAACTTTCGTCTTAATATATATTTATAAAAGTTGGCAGCGCTGTAGGTATTGAAAAATAGAAACGAAAAATAAGAAACACAAACGAACTCAATTCTTGCGATTTTAGGAGAAAATTTGCAAGGCAGCGGAAAAGTCTCTTGAAAGTTTGTGAAAAATACATATTTAATAAGTCTGCAATTATATTTCTTAATGAAAAATAAAAACAGTGTCAGTGAATAACGTTAGAAAATATAAGATAAATATTAAAATATCTTTTTGTATCGAAAATGTTTGCTTTAAAATCTCGCAAATGTTATATTGTGTAAATTTTCTTAAGAATTATTCTCCTATTAGCCTTCAGTATAAAAAAGGTGTGTGTAAAAAAGTATATTAAGCTGCTAAAAAAGTTATAAATAAAAGCTGAAAATTAAACACAAAACTCAAAACTTGATAAATATAAAAAATATTTCCTATTTTTAAAAAAGTTTTATTCACATTTCTTAAGTTCTAAATTTTTGTCAATTCCTTGAGGTCCCTCATTTTCGTTATTTACTCAAATTGCCGCAAAAAATGAGAAAATGTGATAATCGGCAAAAATAATTTATACGGTTAATATTACAAACACATGGGAATAAGTACAACACCTAACAAATGCCGCAAACAAAAAAGAATAACAAAAGTTTTATATACAAAAATGTGTTTATGAATAATGATTAAGTATATCAAAATACATATATGCAAATATTTTATAATTCTTTAAATTAATTTCAATATCTTGGAATATGCATTAAAATATTGTGCAGAATTGATTCCTATTAGCAATTAGAAGTAGTTCTTTAATTGTGTCTTCCTTATTGCAGTTGTTTATATATTGTTCTCTTTCTAATGTACACAATTAGTGTCACGGGAAAATGTGCATCTTTTAAAACTTCCTTTTAATTGGTGTAAAATAAAGTTGTATTTGCATTTAAAATGGTTCATGGGTAGCCGGTACTTTTAAATGGATTTAATAAAGCATGGTATGTATGTGGATATTTATTAAATAAAACCATTAGAACATGTGATGTATCCATATCTTGATTGGTACATCACAGGAATTTAGAAAAATCATAGGTGCATAGAGTTCTAAAAGTATATAATGAAATTAATTAGAAATTATCTAAAAGTCAAGGTATGTACAGTGGTACAAACTTTTCTTATTACGTATAGAAAAGGGTTATAGCCGTCTTTACGAGCAGCATGTCTCAGGGTGCGTACAGAGTGGGCGCTGAAGCCGAGCCGAGATTGTCAGTGCGATAAAACTGATTACACACAAGTCAATACAAATAAGCTTGTGTATAACACAGTGAACGCCGACAAAAGCAGAGAGCAAAGCCGATGAGTGCGAGAAAACAGTTTGAAAGCGTTTTGTGCGCTTTTTTGCATTGTTTATGTTTACTTTTTAGCGTGCAGTCGTGTTTTTTGATGGTTTAAAAATAAAAAATGGATATCGATCAAATAATAAGTGAAATTTTTTCCCGGGTATAGTGTTGAAATTTTTCCGGATATTTTCTTAAATCATTATATAAATGATGAAATTCACCAAATTCATTCCTTTTTAGTGTAACTGGATGTTTTCCAAATTCTTTTTTGTTAAAAATTGCCTTAATCACACTAGGAGAAGCAAAATACTCTTCATCAGAAGAATCCATTTCTGTGTAGAGCTATTTTATAAACTCAAATGAAAAACAATACTAAAGGAGATAAAAGCAAAACACATGGAATAAAGAGAATTTCAGCGCTGATTCTCGCATTCTCTGTGTTATATACAAATTGTCTTCTCGCATGAAAATAAGCGTCAATAAGCTCGGCTCGGCTTCAGCGCCCACTCTGTACGCACCCTCAGACTTCTTTACCGCTACGCAATGACCTCAAAGTACTTATTTTAAAGCTCAGCATTCTATAGAATCTTAGACAACGTTAAGCTTGTTTTAAATAGATGAAGGCTTATTTGCCTGAAAAATTACCATTAACACGTGTTATTCCAAGTAGCAGCAATTCAGGCTAAATTATTTTTAAACGTATAATTACCTGTAGTTAATTTTCTTTTGTGTCCTTTTTCGTGAAGGAATCATCGCTCTATGCCTTATACGGCCTTGGTACACTATGAGATGTGTTATACCTACCTGTCAAAAATTAAATGAGTCTCCAAAAGTGGATAGATTTTATGGGTCTGTCCGATTTGTTAACCTTTCAAAAAATTTCTATAATAGTTTTTATATTATCAGAGTTGCCTATTCTTGTGAATGAATCGTACAATTGTGTGGGAAAGTCATCCGTGGCCATTTTATTAGTTTTAAAATTAGCGTTTTGTTTAGAATGTCGTTTTCAATTTAAGTAAAAATACCTATAAAAATTAAATGCAATGCTTTTTTTATTGAAGCCATCATAAATGCAATATCATACAGCCGTTAACACAAAAGTGTTTAAAACATGTGTCTCTAAAAATATAGTCATTATTGATTTTTTCCGTATTATACAATATATACATTTCGACAGCTAATCTGCGGACAAATTCAATTTAAAAAGTCGCGTATGCAATGTATCTATAGCAATTTAGGAAATAGTGAAAAATCATCTTATTTTGAATTTTTTCTACACGCAGCATAACACAACAAGATGCAAAATGAAATTTCGAAAAAATACGTATAAAACAAAAACAGAAAGTAGAGATGGGACGAATATATTGATAGCGAATCGAAATTTACGTTAAACGTTGTGGTATAGAAAATCCTTACCTTTACTGGTTAAAATTGTATCTTTTATTGCTCAATGTACGAGTAGGTACATTGTCAATTTTCTGCAGAGTAAACAAAAGTACTTTTGCACAACTATTTACTTGGTTCCAAATTATCAGTATCAAAATATTTGTTATGGAGAAAAGTATCTTTTAAAAACTTCTAATTAACCATGTGAATGAAGATGGTGTAAATAGGTATATTTAAAGAAAGAAATAATCTTAGCTAAAGGCAGTAAAAATATTACAAAATATTGTAGGTAGGTATGATACGAATAAAAACTATTATTCTTTATTTTACGTAACAAATGTATATTAATGAAAAACGTGTCAACTGTGCAAAATATGAAATTATTCATTAAAAATAAAGAAAATTGATGAATGTCTTCTTTCAAGGCGGGTAAACAATCTTGGCAGAAAAGACAAGTGCAGATCTAATTAGGCTTAATTAATTTGAGTCAATGTGTTGCATGCAATTCAGTACTTCGACGTTCATATACTCAAAGAAAATAAATCCAATCTACCTTAAATTAACAATTTTAGTCTTAAACTACGGCTGTTTAATATATAAAAAAAATAAATAAATATAAATCGTAATTATATTAATAAGAAAAAAATTTTTATTGCAAGTTTTTTATTAAAATTTTAAAATTAAAAGAAAAAACATCCTTCGAGCCGGATTTGAACCAGCGACCTATGGATTTCTATTTGTAGTTTACCATCTACAGTCCACCGCTCTACCAACTGAGCTATCGAAGGTGCTTTTTAATTAATGCAAAATTTATAGAAACCGATGTCATGGATATGAAGTAATTTTATGTAATGTTGAACTTACATCCATAATTTTATTTGCAATATTAGCTCCGTTCCCGTTCTTTTTGGGTAAAATGAGAGTAAACATAAATTATTCTCAATTGAAGACAAAAATGCACAAAAGTACGGGAACACAAAAAACCAAACTTCTATCCCAAAACAAAATAAACAAGCAATAAACATTCAAAGAAAACATAAAAACACGAATATTTTTTATGTTTATTTTATTATTTTTTTGGAATAACACTTTTAAATAACACTTTTGGTAGACATTTGCGTGCATGAAAGTAAGCTTTTTTGTATTTGCTACTGCTTACATTTCAATCAGCTGATTGTTTTTCAGTTTACACGATCTACCCAAAGAAAAAGTATGGGCTGTTTTGTGCAAAAAGAAGAAGAATTTTATTCTCTCAAGAGCTCTCTCTTCTGCACAAACTTTTAGTACGGGAATCGTTTTCGGTAACATTGGGATCCCGCGGGTTCCTAAAGTTGAGTATGGGAACGCACTTATTAGGTTAACTTCAAAGTGATTAAAATTCACCATCCCCGTAAGATAAAAATAAACAATGCCTGTTTATTCGTGTCCTTCGATAAAGAAACATTTCAAATGTTTTCTGTTTTAAATCTGTATTACTTTAATCATTGCTTAGGATTTTTTTAATATACATTCATAGCAATTGAGAAAACCAAGACCCATTTTACAACATGCAATTTTTTCAATTCTCATTTAAAGTTTCAGCGAGCTTCATCGCGTCCCTATACTATGAACTTTTTATGGCATCGGAATTTGTACATTTTGCTTTTAGTTTAATTCTTTACTGTAGATGTTTGTGTTACCTCAAATAATACACAAATCACAAAACATATGCAGTGAATGATTCTTAAACAATAAGTTATTTACTTGAAACCTTTTTATGTGTTATAAATTATATTTCATAATAGCTTATTTTTTTAGTAAGGACCAGGGGTCTTCATCTGTATGTTTCGAAGCTAAATCTAAATCTCGATCGCAAAAAAACTAAAAGAAAAAATCACGGCAAGAAGTGTTACAGAATAGCATTTGTAACAAAAATCGCTAAATAGACTCTTTTAGATTTTTAGCGATGGAGATTTAGCTTTAGCGATTCACAGTTATACATGAATTTTACTAGGGTGTCAGACGATCAAGTTTTAAAATTTCTCTAATTTTTACACCAATACACTCACACTTTAAAAACTTGCTGAAAATTTGCTTTCAAGTTTTCGTTCAATTGAGTCTTTCAAATTACATTCAAGAAAACAGCTGATTGACGTTTTTCCCTCCAAATTTGTATAAAAAATTCTGCTATCAGTGTTTTCTTGACATCTTGCTTAAAAACTTGCTTTAAAATTGCGTGCAGCCTACGTCACTGCTTTCAATTTTTGTGAATTTTGACAAGCAGTATGTGTAAATTTCTTGAAAGAGAATTAAACAAAAACTTGACCGTGTGACTGCACCGTTAAGTACGAGTTAAAAAATGAAGTGAAATTTAAAAAATATTCATGCAACTTTCCGTCTGATAGTAATAAGTGAAGACGTTTTTTCGTAATTACCTTGTAACTGAATTTATAATATTTCGAATACTCTTTTTAGTCCGTTGTACTTATTAATAATATTCGGTTAAAGTTGTAAAACTTTTCACTAAGTTTTCAAATTGTTTGCAAATTTTTTTACACACGTCAACACTATTATTTTCCGTATGGATTAAAAATCCAACATTTCATAAATAAGGATGTTTTCAATTTCTAACGTGTTGCATAAAAACAAAAGTGTGGCAACACTACGTTGTATATAGTTTAGGGGACATTTTGAAGAGAGAAATCGAAGGAGAATAATAAAGAAAAATCAGTAAGGGCAGAGCATAAAGTGAAGAAAGAAATCAAAAGAGACACACACACATCCACACATGAAAACCGCAAATCCCGATGTTTGACAGACAACGGCGGCGCAACTAAAAAAAACAGAACAGAAGCATTTTGTGTGTGTTCTCGCGACGAAGAATTTTTCTTCAACCGATAAAATAAAAATTCTTTGTGTAAATAATTGTACAAAAATTAAATCGTTAAGAAATTAATAAAAATAAAATCTCTTAATTGTGGCAAACTTTGATAAAAAATTAACATAATAAATAAATTTTATGGATAGTTTTCTATATATATGTATAAGCTATTTCCACCACCACTCTTAAGGAATAGTTGCCTAAAAAAGCTAACATAATAAAAGTTTTGTCATAAAATAAATAAAATTTAATTATTTTTCGTGTAAAGTGTATAAAGAACTCAGTGTAAATTTAGTTTATATTATTTCTGCAGAAGGTTCTCAACGCAAAGCCTTGTATTTTAGAGATTTAATTGTATGAAATCAAAGACTTAAAAAAGTTTTTGTGCTTACCAAGGTTCTTTTTATGTTTCAAGACACAAATGTGTTAATTTTATGCAAAATGTTTGAAAAACATACGCATACACAGATATAAAAAATAATAAATTATATTGTCGTTGTGCAGTACCGCGTCTCGAAAAATAGAAAAACGGTAAAAATCAATTTTATTTAAATGCTTATTTTCAATTATTGTATTACTTATTTTTTTTACTCAGACTTGACTAAACAAGTTATTAAGAAAAAAAAAAAATAATATGTTAGTAACTCCTTCAAGTTTTACTTTTTTCAATGCTGTCCTTTCCTGATTATTAGTTGTATTCTTTGCTGGAGTTTATTAAATTCCTGTTATATAGTTTCCTTTTTTTGACGCCACTTCTGCTTTGTACCTTTTGTTTTTGTTTATTTTTCACAAATTGTTCATCGCTTTTTGTGTTTATTGCCTCTTTTTATATTGGTCTTTCCTGTAATTTTTTGCAGTAAGTTACCAGATTTTATGATTTTTAATGAAGATTATTTTAACTTATTACCTACCTCGGATTTTTTTTGTCTCTAGGCTAGAATAGCTTCGCTTGCGTCTTCATAAAATAAGAAAGTAAAATATGTTGTATTGCATATTTTTATTTTTATTACAATTTCTATTTGAATTATGCTTAATATGCGATGGTTTCTAATGAATATACACCACCAATTTTTTCTTTGAATATATATATATATATATATATATATATATATATATATATATATATATATATATATATATATATATATATATATATATATATAAACTCAAAAACACAGAAATAAAGTGTCCCTACTAGAGATTTCTTAAAGACAGAAACGGCAACAGAAAAACATCTTAGTTTAAAAGTTGCTCTCGCAACTGTGATAAGAAAAGACTACGAGAAAATCGCATAACGAATTAGAGGTGTATTGTTCTGTAGGTTACGTGAAGAGTGTATAAAGTTAAATCTGCTATACAAATCAATAGGAACACCATACTTAAGAGTTTTGAAAGAACACAAAAAAATCAATCAAAAATGCTACCAATAAATTTAACCGCGAAAGTGTTGACATGATCACGTTAAGTTTTAACAAATCTAAAAATTCGATTTTAAGATTCTCTTGAGCCTATCCATAGTATCACTAGATGAGTCTGAAATAACTTCCAAACGGTAGTTTATATTTGACCTCAACAATGAGTATGCTACACATGTTCAGTCATATAAGCAGTAAGGGAATATAATCTTCTCAACATTAATAAATAAATTTCATTAAAATGATATTGATATGTTGACTTCTTTTTCTTTTGGCATTAATATATATCTTTTTTGTTCAAGGAAGGGCAATTGTTATCTAAGATATCTTGGAACTGAACATTAATTAATATATTTGTCATGTTCAGTCATAATAATTGTCCTTAAAATTAACTCCTTTCACAAAAAAATCCATGCTGCTTTATAGTTTTAAAAATTATAATGATCTTTTTTTCGTTAAAAAAAAAAATTTATAAAATTTTGTTGTAGTACAAAAAAACTGTTAGAAGTGATTGGGACTTTTGTCGTTTTAAAAAATATTTAAAATAAGCTGAATTTCACATTTGTTTTTATTTACGCTTTCGGGTTGAATGATTATAATACTAAATAAATTTTTGTATAGTTTTACACGTTTAATATTGTTTAACGGAAGTGTTGCCGATTTTCTATTAACATTATGTGGCAACTATTTTGACATTGCTTTTTTGCCAGTTTTTTTTACGTCTGCTTTGTATGCGCGTATGTAGATATTTATATATGTATGTAGCTCTGTCTATATAAAACCATGAGATGTTTATAGTTGTAATTAATTTTTTCCTTATTTTGTGTAAACTAAATTCAAATTTTGTTTTTAATGCTTTCTGCATCGTTATGTTTTTCTTCTCATTCTTAATTCTTTTTGCTATCCTTTTTGAGCGAGTTTGTGGATGATATTTGTCTTGTCTTATTTCATTTTACACTTCTTCGCATATCATTGTAAATAAAAAGAGATGTATGTATGTACTTATATATACCCACAGTATGTTAATTATCTTTTTACACACATTAAAAATATTAGTTTTTTCATATTTCGTATGAAAAAAATGCTTTTTATTTTATTTATTATAATTATTTACACTATTTGTAAAGGTATAAAACAAAAAAAAAAAAAAAAAAAATAATAAAAATTATAAAACCATAACAAAAATTTAAAACAATAGCAAACAATACTCCATGGCGAAATAATACAGGTGAACGCACGGGCGAAAAAGCTCATCAGCTGTATACGTTGTAGTTGTCAAGGCGAATTGTGCTTGTTTATGAATGTTGTCAAAAGTAAATTATTTATTAAACAAAATTTTAATGTGTTTTGATTTCTAATAAAAAATGAAATATTTAAATTCCTATAAAAATTTGTGCGAAACAGATTCACATTTAAAAAATTTTAATTTTAAGAAATGGAACGCGCAGAAAATCAAGGGCACTGCAAGTCGTTAATAATTTTGATGCACAATTTGAGATTTATTTGATGTCTCCCTACACAAAGGGCATTTATCGCTTTCGTCAAACCAATCCAAAATTTAGTTTCAACCAAACAAGTGGCCATAAGGCGTTAGACTAGTATTATTACGTGTTTCATAGCACAATATACACTGGGGAACATTTCGTTAATTTTCTATTTTGTTCGTAAATGTCTGCTTATGGAAAAATCGTTACAGAGACCTTTCAAGTTCAAAACTTTTTCTCTTGTGTTCCTTCCAAGTTTCGTATGCTGCTATAGAAAGAGAAAAACTCACTTGTAGAAAAGTAACAACACACAAGATCTTATAGCCATATAAGAAGAATTCTGGCTGTAAGCAATGTCGAATAAGAACATAATTGATGCCAGTAGCTCGTTTAGAAACTTGATACTTATCCGCACGTAGATAGAATAAAGGTTTTCAAGTAGGTAGGTGAAAAGCGTAAAATCGTTTTTAGTTTTTTTTTGCTTGCTCTTCAATATATTTTCTCCAGTTTGTTAAGACCTTTAAATATAATGCAAGCCATACACGTTGCGACATGAACAACTTTGCTAGTAATAAAGTTGGGTGTTTTTTCTATAAATTATGCAACTTGCATATAATCGCCAGGCACAACTTTATTTTATATAGAAGCCATCCGATATTGTGTCATATGTTGTAATCGATCAAGTGTTTGACCAAGAAGAAAAAGAATGCAAACAAAAGTTAAGAAGGAAGCGAAAGTGGTCAAAGAATTGCTTAATAAAAAAGAAAAAATATTCTAACAACAAACTTTTAAAAACCTTACACGCATTTCATTTAAATCCTCCATTTTAATTCATATATTAATTTTCTTTAAATGTATAGATTACTTTTGCGCTGTGTTTTGCTATGTTGTCACTGCGAAAATTAAAAGTAAAATAGAATAATGTTGTGTGACATGTCCATTAACGTTGCCAAAAAATCAAAACTTCTTGGCCTTTCGTACAAGCAACACGCAACTTCATACAACTACACGACAAATATTGCAATCTGTTGTACATCCTTCTCAAGTTGTACAACAGGTCACAACGTGCATTTCTTGCATAATGCATCACCGCCGAATTTTGGTAAAAAAATTAAAAAATACTTTTCTAATTTTTTCCAATTTCTTATGTTTGTTTTTTTTTTAATTTTTTCTTTTGACAACATACATAAATTTTGTAGCAACAAATTCGCTATTGTTTTCTTTTTGTTGTTGCATTGTTGTAGCCGTGCAATCACCTGTATTAATTCGCCTTGCACTACTCCATTTTTTGATGTCAACAAACTTTTTACATAATTGTTGACATTTTTATTAAAACTAATTAATTGCAAAAAAAAAACTTTAGAAAAATTTTAGTATTTTTATGTCCACCGTTTGCATCTATCACCGATTGCAATCTCTTTTTTATAGGACTGATTAACTTCTTTAAGTCGTAGTTGGATGATATAGGTATTTTGCCATTCTTCTAAAATTGCTTTTTTTAAAGCAGTCATAGATATTAGATGGCTGGCATTTAGCAACCCTTTTTTTAAATAATCATATTTAATTGAATACTAATGTACATATCTAATTTTATTCTTCTACATTATTCATATGTGGCCCTTGAGAGCTCGAATAATTGGTTATATAAATAAATAAAAAAAAAAAAAATAATAAAAATAAAAAAAAAATAAACCCACAAATTTTCGATAGGATTTGAATCCGGTCTTTGAGCAGGTGTATCAATTTTAAAGCAACCAACTATCCTTAACGAGACACAATTGGTAAAAATAATATTTAAAATTGCTTTATGTTAAATCCATGATACAACAATATTTATAAATTGAAAAAAAGAAATAAGTGGTAACTACGAAAAAGCATAAAACCTTTACAACAGTTATTTAAGCTTTTTTAATATATCTGGAATATGGAATACCTATTTTCATAAATAAAATGTAAACGTTTAGTTTTTTTTCTTAACAAACACGAATATATTTGACTTAGAAATACATCAAGACTAGGGTTTGGAAAACGGGAATTCCCGGGAAATAATGAATTGTTTTTGGCTAAATTCCCAGGTAAAGGGAAGTTTAAAATCATTAGTACTTAAAAAAAATACACTGATTGTTTTTCAATTATTTTAGATGTGACATATAAAAATGTTTAAATATCTCGTTTCGTTTGAATTCTACTACTTCTATACATCTGTACATGAAATATTTTTTGAAAACTTTGATGTGTGTTAGAACCTAGGTTCACTGCTAGTAAGATATAAAACAGATCTAAAGATTACTAATTTGTTTAAATAGGAATTTGAGTTTTTCGAAGCCACTAACATTTGATACACGAACATGGATAATCTTATTAACGCATTGTCAACAACAGAACCTACCTCAAGTAGAAAGTGAAAGGGTTTTTTCTATTGTTATAAATTTTGCAACAAAAAAAAAAGCAACGCACTAACAGTTCTAAAATCATATAGGTATTTCAAAAAATAATTTATAAAATACTTTTTCAGTATTTTTATCTTTATTATCTCTCGGCATTTAGGTAGTACAAGAGTACAAATGTACATATGAGTGTCTTGTCAACTGAATTGTTTTTAAGTTTAATAAACTGTTACAACTATAACTTACCAATTATTTTAATTGTTTGTTTATGTTACAAAAAAACTTTGCATTTTTTAATATTATATCATTAAATAAAATTGTTTTCTTCAAGAATTGCGATAATTTTTTTCCCGTTTTCCGGGAAATAAAAAATTCCGCGAAATTCCAAACCCTAATCAAGCCAGAAGTTTGAGGTTTTATATATTGACCAAATTATTGTAAAAATTAAACTATAAAAAAAATATTTTCTATGATTAAGGGTGCGTACAGAGTGGGCGCTGAAGCCGAGCCGAGATTGTCAGTGCGATAAAAGATTGTCAGTGCGATAAAACTGATTACACACAAGTCAATACAAATAAGCTTGTGTATAACACAGTGAACGCCGACAAAAGCAGAGAGCAAAGCCGATGAGTGCGAGAAAACAGTTTGAAAGCGTTTTGTGCGCTTTTTTGCATTGTTTATGTTTACTTTTTAGCGTGCAGTCGTGTTTTTTGATGGTTTAAAAATAAAAAATGGATAGCGATCAAATAATAAGTGAAATTTTTTCCCGGGTATAGTGTTAAAATTTTTCAGGATATTTTCTTAAATCATTATATAAATGATGAAATTCACCAAATTCATTCCTTTTTAGTGTAACTGGATGTTTTCCAAATTCTTTTTTGTTAAAAATTGCCTTAATCACACTAGGAGAAGCAAAATACTCTTCATCAGAAGAATCCATTTCTGTGTAGAGCTATTTTATAAACACAAATGAAAAATAATACTAATGGAGATAAAAGCAAAACACATGGAATAAAGAGAATTTAAGCGCTGATTCTCGCATTCACTGTGTTATATACAAATTGTCTTCTCGCATGAAAATAAGCGTCAATAAGCTCGGCTCGGCTCCGCTCGGCTTCAGCGCCCACTCTGTACGCACCCTAAGATTTCGCAACTTATGACTAAAATTTTCAGTGTTAAAAACGATGTCCTTATTTAGTAAAAAATTACATTGATATATTATGATTTCTTTAATATTTTTAAGAGTAAATACATTCAAGAGTATGTGTGTGAAGATAAATACGTATTTAAATAGCAGAGACACAAACCATTTTTTTAACATTGCCGTTTTTACAGTTAACGGTGTTCTGTTAACCACTTAACAGTCGTTATGTTATTGGTTTCCTTTATTCAGGAGGATAATTTTAGTAAAAAAACACGAGTCCGAATAAATTTAAATTACGGAAATGTTGCTCCAAGGGATATATTACAGAACTATAAAAGTTTGATATATAAGAATTGCTTAGAAAAGCATTTAAATTGAGTTAAAATAAAACACTCATTTTGCAACATTTCTTGCGAAGATAAATGACCATTTTGGACAAATATGGAATAGCACACATACTACACCATATACACATGTTAGTCTGAAGGGTCCTTAATAAGACCCAATCAGTCCAATATCTGAAATAATTTTGGGATTTGAGAAAATTAACTTTGAAAAAAATGCTTTTTTAGTGAAATTTCTTGAGAAGATAAATGACCATTTTGGACAAATATGGAATAGCACACATACTACACCATATACACATGTTAGTCTAAAGGGTCCTTAATAAGACCCAATCAGTCCAATATCTGAAATAATTTTGGGATTTGAGAAAATTAACTTTGAAAAAAATGCTTTTTCAGTGAAATTTCTTGAGAAGATAAATGACCATTTTGGACAAATATGGAATAGCACACATACTACACCATATACACATGTTAGTCTAAAGGGTCTTTAATAAGACCCAATCAGTCCAATATCTGAAATAATTTTGGGATTTGAGAAAATTAACTTTGAAAAAAATGCTTTTTTAGTGAAATTTCTTGAGAAGATAAATGACCATTTTGGACAAATATGGAATAGCACACATACTACACCATATACACATGTTAGTCTAAAGGGTCCTTAATAAGACCCAATCAGTCCAATATCTGAAATAATTTTGGGATTTGAGAAAATTAACTTTGAAAAAATGCTTTTTTAGTGAAATTTCTTGAGAAGATAAATGACCATTTTGGACAAATATGGAATAGCACACATACTACACCATATACACATGTTAGTCTAAAGGGTCCTTAATAAGACCCAATCAGTCCAATATCTGAAATAATTTTGGGATTGGAGAAAATTAACTTTGAAAAAAATGCTTTTTCAGTGAAATTTCTTGAGAAGATAAATGACCATTTTGGACAAATATGGAATAGCACACATACTACACCATATACACATGTTAGTCTGAAGGGTCCTTAATAAGACCCAATCAGTCCACTATCTGAAATAATTTTGGGATTTGAGAAAATTAACTTTGAAAAAAATGCTTTTTTAGTGAAATTTCTTGAGAAGATAAATGACCATTTTGGACAAATATGGAATAGCACACATACTACACCATATACACATGTTAGTCTAAAGGGTCCTTAATAAGACCCAATCAGTCCAATATCTGAAATAATTTTGGGATTTGAGAAAATTAACTTTGAAAAAAATGCTTTTTTAGTGAAATTTCTTGAGAAGATAAATGACCATTTTGGACAACTAGACTAACATGTGTATATGGTGTAGTATGTGTGCTATTCCATATTTGTCTAAAATGATCATTTATCTTCTAAAGGAATGTTGCAAAATGACTATTTTATTTTAACTCAATTTTATGCTTTTCTGAGCAATTCTTAGATATCAAACCTTTATAGTTCTGTAAATATCCATCCCTTGGAGCAACATTTCCGTGAATAATATTTATCGGACTTGTGTTTTTTCAATAAAATTATCCTCCTGAAAAAGGGAAGCCAAAAACATAACGACTGTTAAGTGGCTAACAGAACACTGTTAACTGTAAAAACGGCAATGTGAAACAAAAGGTTTGTGCCTCTGCTATTTAAATACGTGTTTATCTTCACACACATTACTTGTGAAAATATATATTAGTTATTCAAATTTATGTAGAATGTGTTCCACTGCACCTGCTTCGCTCTCTATTCTTGCTTCACACTCCAATCATGAGCGAATCAACCTGCTTCGCCATACAAAATTATGAGAGCGAAGCTGGTAAATCCATATTGAGTCTACTTGCGAAGCATGAAAAATGTCTGTCTTCTCTAATTTTTATTGCAAGTTTATCTGATCTAGCTGTATAAAATGTAAACAAAAAGAGAAAAACAATGTAAAAAGTGGTGTGCGGATATGTGTAATATAAAAAACAATTAATTTCATTTAAATTTTAAATGTAATAAATTACAAGCACACAAAATTAAAACGAAAAATAAAGTTTTTGAACAAAATATTTGAAAGTTGTTTCAGTTTTTGTGCAGACGTCCAGTCGAAGCATGTAGCATGTGTCGTGTAAGCGGCATGCTTCGCAATCATGATTCGAATGCGACATTCTGTACTAAAAAATTAGACTTCATGAACAGAAGTCAAATGTAACGTAAGATTTTTTTTGTGGTTATAAGGATTTATTACGACTTTTATCGATTTAGCCGTTCGACACGGAATTGCCGGATCGCTTACCTAAGTTCACTTATACTTAATGAGCTCGTTTCAAGTTAGAGTTTTCCATACGTTCGAGAGAATAGTTTATAACTTTCACCAATTTCCATAATCATAAGTTTAACAAGCGTTTATTACATTTTATGCATTTTTTTTACTTATTTATTATACTGTTTTACGATGTCACAGGAATTCGTTCGTTCGCACAATGACATTAAAAACAGAAACAAATTCTGAAAAATTGTATTTGTGTGTAACAATGAATTCTTGTGGCCATTATGGGACAGGCGGTTAGTTAATCGTATATCACAAGAAGTTCCGTTATTTAAATGAATATAAAAAAAAATCATTATCAGGCCTATTCTGAAATTGCTTTGTACCAGTGTGATTTCGAATCATGAAAAATGGTTCATGCGTAGAGAAAGTTTTAAAAATATGAAATTTTAAGCAGAAAGCAATATTATTGTCGATTTCAAATAACTTGCTTATGTTTGTGATTTGTGTAATAAACTGATTAAATTAATAAGTTTTTGTGTTTTTAGCTTTTGTAATAACTTGTTCTAGTATGTTTTAAGAAAATGTGTTTTCGTAATTGCTTTGTGTTTTACTTTATATCTTATTAATGTCTGTTTACCTTTAATGTTTCAATTTGATTTATGCAATGAACTAAACAAAATCTCGAACAACACCTAATAAAACGCTGTTTTTTTTTTTAGTTTTGTCCTTGTTAAATCTTGGTATATTAAATATAAAATCATGGGCAAAAAAGTTAATTTTTGTACGATCGACTTGTAACAATTATAGTTTTATAAAATTATTCTAACCACTCTAAATAGACAATATTTATTTCAAGCATTAATTTAAAACTTTTCCCGTTTCTTTATTTGCAGTGTAAAAAATTATGTGTATAAAAAAGAGTTGTAGTCCTTATTAAACATCAATCAACAGCAGCATATTTGTAAAAAAAGGCTTAAATATAATTCTCATCACTGCTAATCATTATTGTCATTATTGTTCTTCAACAACAACAACAACAACAACAACAACAAAATCATACTTATCTCTACCACATCCCTTTTCTGAGAGATATTGTAAGAGAATAAGGAAGAGTTCAATTGATATAAAGTAAAATATAACGGTTTCTCATTTAGAAAATAAAATCTTTAATGCAAAAGACAAAACGAAAGAAAAATTGAATATTTATTAAGGAAAAAGTAAAAGGAAGAATCCAATATCAATCGTCATTTCTTAATGTTTGCAGCACTTCATTATTTGTTTCTCGTTGTTTGTCATTTGCCGCCTTGTCATTGTGTAATTAATTTTTGTATAAATTATAAACAAAACAGAATAATATAAATAAATTAAGAAAAAATTTTGTAAAAAAATCCCTACGTAACTTTAAACAATAAGTTTCTATGAAAGAACAACTCTCCGCGGACGCGTTCGGTAGTTTTTTAATATTAACTTTTCGTATATAAACAAAATTAACTCTGTGAGTGTATAAAGAAATTTCAATAAAAAAAAAAAAAAAAAAAAAAAAAAATACGCAAAAATATATAAAATTTTAACAATTAAAAACTACTTAAGAAATAAAACAACAGAATTGCCGAGTTGACTTAGCTGCCCATTCACAAAATTTTTCTAATAAATTCAAACTAATTCTACTTCATCTACATTGTTGTTTAAAATAACGGCCTCAAAATAGAGCTGCTATCGACAGCTGCAATATCCTTTGCCCCCATTGAGCCCACAGTGTCTTCAACACATTATCAGCCTGCATCAGCATCAGCATCATCATCATCACCATCGCCCTACTATTCGACTTATCATCAGCCCCCACACGCTGCAACATCCAATACCACAATACAACAGCATCAACAACAGCAACAGCATCATCAACAACAGCAACAACAGCTTCAGCAAAAACTTCAGCAGCAACAATATCATCGACAATCTTTGCATAATTTTCTATTAGCGCCTACATCTTTATCTACACTGCCCTCATCGGTTGTACCACAAACACAAACATTTAATTCATTGTCCACCTGTAGTTCGTCATCTTTCAAAGTCTCACCACCACTACTGCAACAAAACCAACAACAGCATCTGCAGCAAGAACAACACAATACAACACACATGAAGTTATTGGGCAGTAACGATGATAGACAAGTGCGCGGTGGTGTTGACCAATCTGTACCGCGCACCCAAGACGATG
Organism: Cistogaster globosa; assembly: GCA_937654795.1. Lineage (NCBI taxonomy): Eukaryota > Metazoa > Arthropoda > Insecta > Diptera > Tachinidae > Cistogaster > Cistogaster globosa. The sequence continues at coordinate 120,547,043 of OW569403.1, forward strand.
TTGCCGCCGCAGTAGGTTATGTATTCCCACGTCCTTCCCCGGGTGTCGGCGTTCAACCTGGTGTCGGTAATTCAGGTGGCAGTATTCACGATGTTGCGGCTGCTGAATATGCTGCTCAATTTGCGCAAAAACAAGCACGATGGGCCTGCGGTGATGACCATACAATTGATGTAAGTACCTATGTGTATGTAGATAGATCTAACAGATAATATTCTTGTTTATATTCTATATATAAATGATTATTGAATTCCTTTGCTGGGTCCTAAGGCTTGTCTACGCATGCCTCATAAACGTTTTGAAAGTCAGATGACAAAAAGTCAGTTAGAGCGCGATTGATTTTACAAAAGTAACTAATTTTTTTAATTTCTTGTTTAACTAATTGTTGCTAATTGTTACTAGAACGTATACGTACTCCAAAAATTTGCAAGGACAGAGTGAAAAAAAGAGCGCAAAAATTTGAAGAGAAAAAGTTTCTTGCAATTTTTAGCGTAAAAAATTTCTGAAAAAAGAAAGTTTTGTAACATCGAAAAAAAATGCAAATATTTGGCAATTAAAAGAATACAAAAATTGTAATTTAATTTTGTTGTTTTGTTATTTTTCTTTAATATAGATAAGGGGAGTGGTTAAGTACATCTAAAGCAAGTACATATATGAAGGAGCTAAGCTGAAAGTTTATTGCTTTGTGTTTTTATTATGATATACATATGTCAAAGTTAGCTTACGTTTTTTAAAGCGTTACTTTCTTTAATAAAACAATAAATGGATATTTCATTATTGACTGGTATAAAGACTTTTATAGAACTAAAATCGAAAGCTGCTAAATGATAACGGTTTGAAACAAATAAATCTACTCCAATATCACAAAACTCTAAAACGTTAATGTAAACACGATTCAATTCATATATTTTTTTTTGAATGTAAAAATTATGAATATGAATCCACATACAGTTACTCACATCTAAATTTTGCCTATGTAAAATAAAGTAAATTTTAATATAAAAGGTTTTATAAAAATTATAATTTTTGGAAAATTTACGTGCATTTTATTGAATATTAAATACAGCAACCTTAAACTTGTAATTCAGTTTTTCTTAAATTAATGTAATATATTGCTTTTACAATTTTTCTAATATGGTTTAATTTTAGAAACCAAAATAGTGTCATTAATAGTTTGTGTGGAATCCATTATTTGCTAGAACTGATTCCAGACGTCTATGCATTGATTGTATTAACTTACGAAATTTTTTCGAGGAATTTTGTACCACTCTTCTTCCAATACTCGTTTTAAGATATCTTTAGATTAAATGTTGTCCTCTCGAACTTTTCAATCAAGATAAGCCCAAAGATTTTCAATTGGATTAATGTCAAGGCTTTGGGGAGGTTCCAAGATATTTGGTGTTGTATAAAAGCCATTGCTTGACGTCTTCTAATTCTGTATGTTTTGGATCATTATCATGTTGAAAATAATATTCATTGCTATGAAGTCCCAATATTGCAGCATTGTCTTGAAGTGCTCCCTTAAAATTGACAAATATCCATAATGCCATCAATAAAAACCAAAGTCCCGAATCCACCATGTTTTATGTGTGTGAAGTTAAATTTTAAAATTTATAACCCTAGCCACATTCTGTTATGATAACAGAGCTCTGTTAATCATTTAACATAACCAATGTTAATATTAAAAATTTAATATAAGAGTTTCCAGACAATATTTAAATATAATTTAAAGTGGATAGAACAAAAAAACTATTTTAAAACACTTTTACTAGTGTCTTTATTAAAATCCAATAGTCAAATATATCAATATTTTGTTTTTTAAGAAATTATAATGGTCTTTACAAAAACGCCACTTTTGAAATTTGAAAAAGGACTTTAATAAAGACACTACTAGACGTCTTCTCCAAACATTTTTTTCGCCCACTCTCTTTTATTTACGAGAAAATGACCAAAGTCCTTTTATGTGTGTGAAGAAAAATTTCGAAATTTATTTCTCAGACACAAACCAATTGCATTAACATAGCTATGTTAACAGGTTAACATAGCGCTGTAAAGCATATAAATCCTGGGGGTAATATATTCAAATTGGACCTGTGGCCACATTTTTGGATCGAATGGAACCGAACCAAATGCAAAGAGCTGCCTGGTTTACTGCTTTTCAGCGAACGTTGTAAAACAGCCTATATTTTATGAAATTATTAAGGTTTTCACATGTAAAGCTTTTTCTTTTTTGTTAAACAAGGAATGTAAGTTCCAGGAGCACTGTAGAAGATGGGCGGATAGAAATTGTTAGATTTTATAGAAATTATGCCCTTTTATGATTTCTAGTACTTCATAACTATAGAAAGTGGAAATTTTATAGAAATTTGTAAAATTTGTAAAATTTTCAAATTTGATATTTCTTTAGAGGATGAACTTCAGGAAAACGGTAGGAGATGGGCGGATAAAACTTTATAAATTTTATAGAAATTATGCCCTTTTATGATTCCTAGTACTTCATAACTATAGAAAATGGAATTTTAAGAGAAATTTTTAAAAAATTTTAAATTTTCATATTTGATATTTCTTTAGAGGATGAACCCCAGGAAAAAGGTAGGAAATGGGCGGATAAAAATTGATGGATTTTATAGAAATTATACCCTCTTAAAATTTCTAGTGCTTCATTACTATAGAAAATGGAATTTTGATAGAAATTCTTGAAATTTTTTAAATTTTCAAATTGAAATTTCTTAAGGGGATGAATTTCAGGAAAACGGTAGGAGATGGGCGGATAAAAATTGATGGATTTTATAGAAATTATACCCTTTTATGATTCCTAGTGCTTCATTACTATAGAAAATGGAATTTTTATAGAAATTTTTTAATTTTTTAAAATTTTCAAATTTGGAATTTCTTTAGAGGATGAATTTCAGGAAAACGGTAGGAGATGGGCGGATCAAAATTGATTGGTTTTATAGATACCATGTAGAAATGTGTGTGTAGTTAAATTTTAAAATTTATAACCCTAGCCACATTCTGTTACAATAACAGAGCTCTGTTAATCATTTAACATTACCAATGTTAATATATAAAATTTAATATAAGAGTTTCTGGACGATATTTTAATATATAAATTAAGGTGGATAGAAAAAACTATTGGAGAAGACTTCTACTAGTATCTTTATTAAACTCCAATAGTGAAATATACAGGCCTGTTCTTGAAATCACTTTTTGTGAAAATGATTTGAAATCACAAAAAAGGTTTTCTGCGTGCAAAACTTTTTGAACTTTTGTGATTTGAAACCAGTCAGCTAAGTGTATGTCGATCTGAAATCACTTTCTTGATTTTGCACTTGTTTTTATTCCTAAATCAAATAAAATGAATTTAGCAATCAACTTAATATATTTTTTCTTAATTGCAATAATAAAACTGATATAATTGCTCAAAAAACTGATGAAATCATAAAAAAATAAAAGCACCTTCTATTGCTAGAAATTTTGTTATTTACTTTTGTGATTTGCAATTACTTTTTAGCGATCAGCTGTTTTTGTTCTTCGAAAATACGTTGATACTTGCTAGAGTAGCAAAATATTTCTATTAACAAAAGATGTATTAATTTTTATTAAAAAAAGAACTTATTTTAAATAAAACTTATTTGTTTTTGTTAAGTTATATTGGAAGTTGCTATTAACTATTAATTGTTTGCCTAAGTTGTAAAAGATAACTCATAAAATAATAACAAATGGCAACAAAAAATAATAAAAACCTGTGGCCACTTCTCAATTGATTGACTTATTTTAAAGTTTTATTGCGCTCCAAGTCAAAAACTTAAAAATTTTAAACATGTAAGTACTTTAATAGAATATTCAACGAAACGATTCATTCAATATTTTAAATAGGGGACAACATAAAAATAACACTCAAGTTGAAATACTTCTTTTTAGCCTGTTCATTTCTTAACTGTTTTCTTTTTAATTCCATAATGGACAATAACACAGTTCCAGACATTTTATTTTTTATATATAGTACGTATACTACAGGAAATTTTATTTATTTTCAATAAAAACTTTGTTTAAAAAACACCAAATTATTTATCAACGCATAAAAAGTGCCGCCACATCAAAACAAAAGTCAGCTGCTTTCTTGTGTTTTCGAAAAACAAAAAGCACAACGAAAAGTAATAACTATTGTGATTTGCAGAACACCATGAAATCACAATTGTGATTTTAAAAAGTAAAAGTAAAGTAAAAGTTTGTGATTTGCAGAACAGACCTGATATTAACATTTTGTTCTTTAAGAAATTATAGAGGTTTTTCCAAAAACACCACCTTTTTCCAAAAACACCACCTTTTTCCAAAAACACCACCTTTTTGTGTATGCTCGTAAGCAAAATGTGTTGTGGAAAAAATGCTTTAGAAAGCGATTTAAATAAGAAAATAGTATTAAAGCTTAAGTTATTTCTATTAAAATTTTATTAATCTACAAAAGTGTTTTAAATAATTTTTCCTTGTGGTTATTAACTCTACTACTTTTACCTTAAAAATGGTACTATTTAATGGTTATCGTTACAGTTTTTTAGTCTTTCCACCACCACTTACATGTATATCGAGCAATTGTTTAAGCTATCGGAGCTTCCTAAACCTTACCTCGACATGTTATTTTTACTCGTTTTATATATAAAAAAATAATCATGAGGCGAGACGTAGGAAGTCTCCGACAGCTTAAATAAATGCTCGATATACGTGTAAGTGATATAAAGGAGAGCTTATGACTTTGAAACATAAAATATTGAAAAAACTATATGGATAATCAAATAGTAAAAAAAAACTAAATTGTTTTATTTAACATATGACTTTCCGGAACGGGCTAAATCTGTCCCAAACCAATTTTATTAATCACGGTGCTGTCAATTCCCTTTTGAAATATGTAGTCTACAATTGTTGCTTTAAAAATACATTTATGTTTTTTATTAGGAAAAATTTTACAATAATTTACAAAATCCGTTTTAAAATTAGCATGTTAGGATAGAGCTAGAGGGAGAACCGTTGCAGATTTTGATATAATTTTTCCTTGATTCGCATTTTCTACACGTTGTCTTAAAAATGGTTTACAAAAATGTATTTTAAAATACTTAGGCAGAAAAAGAATACCACGCTTTTGGGGAAAATCTTAAAAAAAGAATTTTATATATTTTTCTCTATTTAGAGGCTTGTAACTTTTTAAAAGAGCTATCAGAACAAAACAACTAGTTTATTTTAAATTTTATTTTAAATATAGCAAATATCTAAAATAAAAATTTGATAATAAATAAGTGCACGGGGCCCACCGTTTGCAAGTTCACTGAGACACATCTCTGCTTTGTCTCTGTGAAATTTCATTAAGATATCTTAAGTGGCACCTGAGATACTGAATCTTGTCCAAAATCGCTTTGAAACCACTGTGCAGCAGTAAAATTGTTTTCTTCTTCTATTTCTACTTTACAAAAAGCATACAACTTCTTTACAGTATGTTAACACTGTCATTTCTAAGCCTCGTTAACCATTTTCGGCACACGGTAACCACTTTAATAATTTTCTATAATTTATATATTTTGTTCTTGGCGTACAAATGCAGTTTAGAGTGAGAGAATAAAAAAATTCTCATATAAAATAGTTTATATCTCACGAGTGCTTCCTACAACGATTTTTATATATCAAATCGTATGAAAAAGCCTGATACCTTAGTTCTGGTTAAGTGTGCATGCCACGTCGCCATATGACCGAAATTCCTCTCAGAAGCCACATTTTCTTTATTTTATAGAGTTCCTTACACAAGGAGTAAAAACGTATGCCACAGTGGATCGTTTTGGCCTCCGAGTGAACTCGGTTCTTTGCGGGCTGGCCACTAACCTAACCATTGTTTTCATCCCAATGTCTGTCCGTCCGTCTGTTGCAGTCTCCTATCTGTGCAACTGTGATGGGTAGACTCTTAAAGTTTTCACAGAAGTTGTATTTCTTTTAGCCGCTAAAACAACAAATACTAAAAACTAAAGGGTGTTCATAAATATATTGTTATATGAAATGTGATGTGCGCTATAGCAAGAAGTAAAATAAATAAAACTTGAAATTAAAGAACGTCCCAGTGTTAACGTGAACTTCACTTTAATGGCTAAAAATTTTAAACTGTACTAGGCAGACATTAAAGATTAACACCGAGTCTGTACAAGTATGTTTGCTACTAAAAAAAAAAACTAAATCGTAAACAATAAATTTAGAAATTAAGGATATTTTCTAAAGGTCGTAAATATGTGATTGTTTAGGCAGACGCTCGAAATTTGTGCAGACGATGGATGTACTTCTATAAGAATAAGTATTAAAAATTAAAATGAAATGTATGGTATTTCGATAGTTAAGTGATTTTTACATTATTGCCTTTTTTGAACCGTAATAGGCTCTTAGTTTGACTTATCCCAAAGTATGTCTTACTATGCCTTCTGTAACAAGTTTAAAAGATAAAATTAACAAGTAAGAGTGGTATATTCGGCTATGCCGAATCACCATGAATGTAAATCTAGTTTAGTAAAGGAGCTCCTATCAAAAAAAAAAAACAAAAAAAAAAAAACAAGTATTGCGCCGACAGAATAAAATGATAAAAAAATAAGTACGATATATATTTTTACATAAAAATGTCATCGGCTCTTAGTGGGTTAAGCATTTAAAAAAATAGTTTTTCCTTAAAGATCTCTTCAAGAGCTTTTAAATGATACCCATATTGATATTTTCAAAAATTAGAAAATTTAGAGACCCGTAACTCGGAAATTATGGGCGAGCGCGAATTTTTTCACTTAATGTTTTTTCTTATTTTTTTATTTCTCTATCGCCCAATAGATTTTTTATTTTTGATTGGAGTTACTTTATTGTTGATATAGACTTGTTGATTTCCAATAGCACCTCTTTCGACTGGATTTCAACACTAACACGGACGGACAGATGGACATTGCTCAATCAACTTCGCTACGCATAGGAATCAGAATATATACACTTTATGTGGTCGGAATTGGATATTGTAGAAAACTAAAACGAAATTACAAACTTAGTTATACCCTTTTTCCACTTTTTGTGGGGAAGGGTATACAAATAAAGGGTGACCAACCCTTCGTGTGTGAGTAAACTCATACCTGGCGGATTTACTTCAATAATCACGAACTCAATTTGAAAAAAGTGTTTATATCGTGCAATGGCATTGACCGTGATAATCACTGTCCATATAGTGGAATTGCATGTCACCTCTGAGTTTGGTGAACTTGTTCAAAAATCTTAGAGAAAAAAAAAATAACTGTAGAAATGACTTAAAAAAACAATTTTTATTTTACGTAGTTATAATTCGGAACGTGTTGAAATCGTTTAAATTTTATTATTTGTTAAAAATAGTTCTTACGAGGGCTGCTGTATATATTTCTGGCCTGGCAACACTGAGTGCTGCCAAGTGCAATCTGACATTTCCATTGGAAAGTTTGTCATTTTTAAGCATAATCGTACTCAAAACGTTTTGACGTACGACCATTATTTGTGTTGTTTACAGTGACTTGAAAAAATTAATATAGAAAAAAATGGAATTAACTCGTGAACATTTTCATGCCATCATTTTTCACAACTTTCGACGTGGATTATCACGACAAGAGTGCATTGATGAACTTAAATCTTTGTATGGCGATGAAGCACCATCCTATAGCACTGTGAAAAATTGATATAATGAATTTAATCGTGGCCGAAGCTCGCTCAAAGACGAATTCCGTGGAGGTCGTCCAAAAACGGCTGTTGTGCCAGAGAACATTGATGCCGTGCGTGAACTCATAATGAAAGATCGACATGCGACATACCGAGAGATGGAGACATCCTTGGACATTTCTTCCACCAGCATGCATGAACACCGTAAAAAAGGTTTGTTCTCGTTGGATCCCGCACAATTTGAAAGTCGCTCAAAAAAATGCTCGTGTCGATTGGTGCAAAGAAATGTTGCAAAAATACGATTGCGGTGCTTCAAAAGACGTTTATAAGATCGTCACAGGTGGCGAATTATGCATCTTTGCGTATGAGCCCAAAACGAAACAACAATCGACCGTGTGGGTCTTCAAAGACGAACAAAATCCAACGAAAGTTGTTCGTGGAAAAAACACTTCGAAGCAAATGGTCGCCTGTTTCTTCGGCAAAACTGGTCATGTGGCGACTGTTCCGCTTGAGCAACGTAGGACGGTCACTTCTGTGTGGTACACTACAATTTGTTTGTCTGAAGTCATCGGAAAAATTCCAAAAACCAACAAGAGAACACGAATCATTGTTCACCATGACAATGGGAGCTCTCACACATCGGCTCAAACCAGAGCGTTTTTGACCGGCCAAAACGTCGAATTAATGGGTCATCCGCCGTACAGCCCTGACTTGGCACCTAATGACTTCTTCTTGTTTCCGAATATCAAGAAAAAAATGCGTGGTCAACGATTTTCGTCGCCAGAAGAAGCTGTTGAAGTGTTCAAAAACCATGTTTTAGAGGTGTCTCAATCGGAGTGGAAAAGGTGCTTCGACAACTGGTTTGAGCGCATGCAAAAGTGTATAAATCATGCTGGAGAATACTTTGAAAAACAATAAAACCATTTTTGATTATAAATATTCGCATTTTAACTATTAGGCCAGAAATATATAGAGCGGCACTCGTAAATATATTTGTAAGTGTAAAACAACTTATATTTTTCTTTGTATGATGTTACCTCGAAACATATTTAACTTTAGAGAGAGAGAGGAAAACAATCGTTCGCCTTTTGATTTTGCCCATTAAAGGCTTCTTGTCTGCGGCTCTGCAGTGTAGTTCGACTTTTAATGAACGACCTGAAGTATCTTAATTTTTTGGAATACGAACTTAGGTGACTCTTTCGGGTCGACTTTGTAAATTATCCTAAGTATTTTGTCTGTAAGTGATGATGTTTTTAGCTCTATGACTATGCAAAATGAAAGCTATAGTTTCATAGTCTTTTATGCATTATAAATCGTTTCTTGGACAATTTTTGCGTTCGATAGTTATTTTAACGATACAAAGCTTGACTTAAACAATAAGAATCGAGATGTTTAAATTTTTAGATTTATAGAAACTATTTATTTGTTTAAAATATTTAAATTATTATTTATTTATTAATTTTTATTTTATTAGAATCAACCACACATAGCCAAATATAAAACAGATTCCACTCAAAAAGTACATAAAAAGTTTGAGAATTACCTTGAATTATAAAAAATGTTGAAACTATATTACGAAATAACAGAATAAGACTTCTTAACATTAAAATTAAATTTAAATTCAACATTACTTGTAGCAAAAATTACAAAATTTTTAGCGATTGGCAGCTAAAAAATTGTGAACAGTGAAAATATTTTTGCAAAATTTCCTTTAATGCGTGATTTGGAAATTCCAAATTCTTGTAATTGTTACACGAAAGGATTTTTCATAAATTGATAAAGAGATGCGATTATATATTAATTGGGTATTTTCTACTTGATGGTGAAAAACTAAAAATTTTATATTTTGGCCAGTAGAAAGATTTAAAAGTTCTTCAAAGGAAAAACCAAAGAAATAAAAAGAAAATACAAAGATGCACTGCCTGCTATTTGAATAAGGAATCTTAACTTCAATTTCGCTAAATTACTTAGATTCATTATACAAGTCGATGCCAAATCGTTATATTGAACTTATTTCTTAATTTATTTACTAAATGTATGCTAGAACATAATAACTTCAACTTTAATAACCTAAAATCTAAAAATAAATTTCAGTTTGTTTATGTTTTAAATATTCCTTATTTAAGTGACACACAAGTTTTTTTTTCAATCGAAGAGGTAAATATAAATCTAGCGAATATAATCTTCTTAGATTCCAATTTGAACGAGCACAATCAATTTATCAATATGTTTTGAAATATTACGCCTGTTATTTAATACAACACCAAGACTTTCCATATCGTCAACTAAATTCAAACTTATATGCCTCAGTTGCCAATAATTGGCGTTTCCGCCTTTTTCAAGTAGTGTTGTTTTGGAATTGGTTTTAAAAGCGTTAAACTGATTGACCAATATTCTACAGAAATATTAACCCTTAACGGTCCGGAAGAATTTCAAGTTCACTTCTCACCAAGTCCAAATATTTTTTAGACAAAGAAACAAACATTGATCAATCGATCTGAAAGTTTATTGTTTTTATTTATGCTGTTTCACAGGGTGTTTTGATATGGTTTTTGGTTATGATATGGTTTATAATTTTAAATATAAAACTATTTTATAAATAAACTATTTTATAAACAAACTATTTAGAAATTAATTATTTTATAAATAAACTATGCATGCACAAAAAAAAAAAAAAAAAAATAAATAAATAAATAACAGAAAATGATAATGGAACGTAGAAAAAAATCACACAAAGGTCATGACAAAATACTCAATGGCTCGGTTGTTAATATAGCAACAGCAATTGTAAGTAAAAGTATTATGTCGTCTATACGGCGCCATGGTCCGTTAAGGGTTAAACACATAATTATTATTAAACCTTTTTAAATGCTTTACTTGAAACTCTCAAACAGTTGTTAAACGAGTTAATAACAATTGTTTCTACTTTATTTTAATTGTAGAATCCAGATAAATGGAAATACAATCCACCAATGAATCCAGCTAATGCTGCACCTGGCGCACCGCCTGGTAGTGGTCCCGGAACGATTGGACCAATTGGTATGGGTGGTGGTATGGGAAGTATGGGCACTAATGGCGGTCTACATCCATCAATGGGAGGTCCAAACCAAATGGGAAATTCCGCAGCAGCTGCTGCTGCAGCTGGTATGGCTGCAATGCAACAAGCCGCTGCTGTTGCCAAACATAATCAAATGATGTCACAAGTTGCGGCTGCAGCTGCTCAGCATCAGCACCATCAACAACAACAACAACAGCAGCAGCAACAGCAGCAGCAGCAGCAACAACAACAACAACAGCAGCAACAACAGCAGCCACCACATCCATCTCATCAGCAGCCACCACATCCACAACATCAACAGCACGGTCCTCCACATCCATCACAAATGCAGTCCCATCAATACAATTCAAACCTTCTTAATCACGCCATGAATAATCCTGCAGCTGCAGCCGCCGCCGCTGCTGCTATAGCAGCTGGCATGACTCACATGCAAATGCCACCAGCAATGCAAGCAGCTACTGCGAATATTTATGATCATCCAGGGCTTCATCCCGGCGTGGGTATGAATGGAGTCGGTGTACCAAAACCTCCGCCACCTGGTCAGCCTGGTCCAGGCGAATTAGTTTATTTGGGTGGACAACCACATGCTGCTGCTGCTTTAGGAATGATGCAACAAAATCAATACATGAGTAATCAAGCTGCAGCCGCAGCAGCTGCTTCACGAAATGCAGCAGCGGTAAGTTAAAAATCATTAATTGATTCTGCTATGCGCTACATATCGAGCGGTTAGACGCTTAAGCAGCGTAACAGGAGATGGTATTTTTTTTAAGTTGCGTATAGTTTTTAAATGCTGTAAACACATTTGAGACGAACCACGAGTTTTTCGTTGTGAATATGTGTCATCAGAAATAAAACACATTCGTGTATATGAAGACGCATTCAATAGGTTCCCCGACCGATATTCGTTTTACGTACAGAACTCTGCGATATACCAGCAGAGTTAAATACACTTTCTGGTTCGCTACAACCTTCGCAAGCATTCTTCGTATCTATCTGCATTGTAGTTATCAATTATAATTATTTTATTTGTAGCAGGTGGTACATGTAAACACAAATATGTTTTAACCCTTAAATGCATACAGTACCATATATGGTACTGCACTTTTATCATGCCATATTCTAGGAAATTAAACTTAAATGTGGAATAATCTGATTCACATCAAAGCAGACAGTATAACGGTTTATTCCAACGTTGTAGTTGATTGCTTTTATTTTTTTTTAGTAAACACAAAAATATGTGTTAAAATAAATTTCTGTGTTATTTTGTCGTCCTGAGAAACAAGTAACACGCGGCAATCGAAAATTACAGAAGCAATATTTAAAATAATAAAAATAAATATTTAATTAATAAAGGCAGTTATTTATTATTTAAATTTACAATTTTATAAGTCACTTGGGTCAAAGTTAATTTTACACATCTAAATAAGCATAGATTTGATAACGAGTACAATACATAAAAGAAGCTCAAAGTAAACATGGACACTGCTCAAGTGGTTCGCGTGAATAATGCACGATTACGCGTGGTCACCTTTGACAGTTATGATAATTCTCTCTCCAATATGCGATCGTGTATGAACTTGAGTGTAAAAAATTCGCATGCGCAAGTGGTTGTTTCGTTTCTAAAATATTCTGATTTTTCATTTGAAATTTCTGAAGAACATAAAAAAAATATAAAACACAAACAAGTAGTTACTTGATCTGATAAATTAACGTATTTAAATTTTCTCTAGCTCATCAAATGCCTTGGCAAACTTGATTGCAACACTAACACGGACGGACAGACGGACATCGCTCAATTGATTTCGCTATGTATAAGAACTCAGAATATACACTATTACAAACGGAATGACAAACTTAGATAAACCCTTTTTCCACTTTTTGTGTTGAAGCGTATAAAAACGAATGGTTCAAAAGGCGCTTTGAATGCATTCATATAGATGTCTATTATCTATACAATAAAAAAATCCACAATTTGAGGATAAATCCCCTAATCTGACAAAGCTGGCAGAGATTAGAACTAGGACAGTGAGACGAGGATAAGGGAATAACTTTTTGTTCGGAGATAAAACGATATCGAAAAAGTCTTATAGTGTTTGGAAAAGCAATTACAAGTTGGAAAGTTCCTATCCTCACTTAAAAATTGCGAAATTTGTTATTTTTGGACGAGTAAAAAATTAGAATAATTAGCAGTAACAGATCATGGGTTTGGCGTCAAAAAAATAACGAACTATGTTTTCGCTTTACTAAAAAACTTTTTTAAATATCGTTCAAAAAATTTTAGGTGACTCCATTTTTTGTTTTGAATATCTTTTTTTTAATATTTTCTATATGTGGCAATTCCATGAATATGTCTACCACGCCTGAAAAATAAAAACCTTTAAACTAAGTACTTATAAATCGAGTTAAACAGTAAAACTGCTATGTGAAAGTATTTGTAGCTTTTTACAATATTAAGAACAAAAACATTTCAAGTGCCCGTTACAAAAAAGAACTAGACTTATGGGAGAAAGAGAGAAGAAAGTGTTCGATGTTATAATAATATAATAAACGTCGTGCAAGGCCATGTTTCTCTGCGTCGTTTGTATTTAATTGATCGCAAGGGTTCTAAAATTCAAGTTCAAAGCAATATATGCTATAAGAGAAGAAATGGTGTCGTACGGTGTGCCAGGAACCATATTTAATTTTATTAATTATTAAATCATCCATAGATTACGTCCATTTGGAAAGGAAAAAAAATTTTAGCTTCGTACAAGAATATAAAGAAAACTAAAAATTCAACCTCCCTTATTAATTTGAAGATTTTCCCATATCTTTAGTTGTGTCTTAAAATCAAATGTCAAGTGTGATATATCGTCGGTCACAGGTTGACAACTCTCTTTTCAGAAGAAAAAAACGATATTACTTCGAATTAGTTGAAGATATTTATTGTGGAATGATGTAAAGAAAACAAAGCTAAGGAAATTATTTTTCTTAAAAAATTTTAAATAGACAATAACCTGATTCCATTTGTTGCGAGTTAAGAGTTGCCAACCTGTGACCGACGATATCCTTCTTTTGCTCGATATTTTAGACCACAATGTATGAATAAAATATAACGTCCTTATTTTTCGGGTATTTCAGTTTTATATTTGTAAAATATATTCCACTCTATAGGCAGCGTATAAATGTAACGTACGGTGCCATTAAAATTCCTCAGTGTGAATTTCATTTTTGCAGAAAAGTATGGATTATCATTCATGTAAAAACCATATTACAGATTCCTTTTTTTGCAAAATGATTATAACCGCAGCATATTAAAGTAATATACTTTGCTTTTGCTGTCTTTAACTGACTGTTCAGTGTAAAGAATAGATGAAGCATATTTCAAGCATGCAACACATATTGTTCTTGTTCTTCGTATGTACATTTATTGCTACGTATTAGTAACATGAAAACATACTACAAAATCCATACCATTTAAGTGCAAATTTGCTCATTTATATATTTAGTAAATTTTCTTTTATACTTTATGATCAGGTGTTTATATATATGGATTGTTTTAATGAATACAATAAAAATACGTTGCAAGTCTGAGTACTTGCAACAAAAATGTTTATGTGGTACAAAGAATTCTTGTTGTCGCCGACGTTGCTCTTTGTATGAGAGGTTTTTTTGCAATCTAATTCTAGATTTTTTCGCCATATAAGCGAAAAGAAGTGGAAGATATTTATTTTTATTTTTGTTGTCAGTCTGACTGGTTGCCTGTCATTGTGACCATTGGCTGATGGAAAAATAAAACTCTTGCTTTTTTGCGGTTGTGTTTCTTCGTCTATTTATTTACTGCAGTTGCCATTGCGAATGTTCATACATGAAGAGCTTCAAACACATTCTTCCATTCTATTTTCAAAACTTTTTTATCCTCGCTTGTAGTTTATTTTTTTTTTTTTTTTTTTTTATAACAAGAGGCCTCGGAACCTCTACAAGTTGTAAAAATCTCATTCTTCTAATTATAAATACTGTTCCTAAAGTTATGTTTGAATTTTGTATCCATGTATGTGTATGTGTATGCATGGATGTGTATCAAAATGTTTATGTCAACTATGCCCCTGTCTGCAGACAATAGAACCAATTTGCGAATGTAAAATTTTTTAATTTGGAAAAAAAAAAATTAAAAAAATTTAGATTCTATGCAATTATATCGATAGAAATATGCACAAATATTCTATAGAAAAATTAGCCTGTGTCTGAGCAACATTTCTATAGAAAAATTGCTAAGAATCTGAAAAATTAATGATTAAGAAAAATTCATACAGGCAAATTGGTACAAAATGCTATAAAACAGAATATGAACATTTCTATAAAAATATTGCTTAAATTTAAACAACACTTTCTACAAAAATTTCGCTCTTAATGTAAACAACTAATATTGTCAGACTGTGAACAACATTTTCAAACGAATATTGCTCAGAGTCTGAGTAATATTTTCATAAAAGTTGATCGTATAAAAAGTGAACACTAAAGTTATTCATGTCACCAATTGCGAAAGTACTAAAAATCGAACTTTTGCACTAGCTGATGTGAGTATCCATTAAAGCAACAATAACGCGTACAACAATTAAAATTTCACTAAAAAATAAAAATAAAAAACACGATCTAATACTATTTTTATTCTTAAAAAGATACAAATCAAACTGTAAATTTTTTGATTGGTTCTTTAATTCATTCATTATTATTTGAAATTGAATAGAATAACTATTAAAACTGTGTTTTATTTAAATATTATGTTTTATTTAATAATGAAATTATATCACAAACGATCAGAATAAGAATAAAATATTTTTTTTACCGAAGAAAAAAATTTAGAGAATACAATTTCAAAACATACTAAAAGTAAAATATAGTATTTGTTATATTTGTATATTTTTACCACTCCTCCTCAATTGTGAATGCCTTTAGATTTGCCTAACTTCGTAATGTTTCTATTTTTAAGTTTGATAAAGGTTTTGTTAACATATCTGCAATCATTTCTTCAGAGGGGAAGTATTTGCATTCGATGATTTTCTTGTCAACATAGTCTTTCACAAAATGGAATTTGATGTCAATATATTTTGATCTATTACTTAGTTTCTCTTCTTTGATTCAAAAATTACAGTTGGTTCTTCTTGTTTGTAGTTTAAATCATTTAAAACATTTCTTATCCAAACAGCTTCCTTAGCAGCTTCGGATAATGCAAAAATTCTGCTTCGATTGTCGATAACGAAACAGTTGTTTGTTTCTTGCAAGCCCAACTTACTGCACTATTATTAAGTAAAAAAATTTATCCAGAATTTGATTTTCTATCAATTCTGCACTCGGCCTAATTAGCATCAGCATAACCAATAAGAACATTTTGATTAGCTGTACTTTCATTGAGATTTAAAAACAAAGAATTTGTTCCTTTCAAATGCTTTGCAACACGTTTTAATTCATTCCAATCTTCTTGATTTGGATTACACGTTTTTCTGGCTGGGATGGAAACACTAGCACAAATATCAGGTCGAGAACTGACTGCAATGTAAAGTAACGAACCTAATAAGCTTTGGTATTCATCATTGCGTAACAAAAGCTCCGAGTCAGTTCTACCATATGACGTCTAAAGTGGATATTTCGATGATTTTGAATTTTGTAAACCAAATTTGATAAGATTTTTTTTTAATATACTGCGTTTGACGTATTTTGAATTGATTTTCTTTCGATTTTACTATTTCAAGCCCAAGAAACTTCAAATAGGGTGTTAAGCAGTTTAAGTACATGTTTTATTAAAAATTCATTCGTAGTAGCAACTACCAAATCATCAATATAAATAAGAATATAATTATCTTACCCATTGATGACTTTGCTTTACAAACATGGATCTGATTTACTTTGTTTGAACCCAAAACTTACAAACATCTGCAATGAATTTGCAATTTGCAAAACAATAACTTCATTTGTGTAATATGTTTGTCCATATCTTCTCCTGGGTGTAATTTCAATTCACAAATTGATCTCCTTAATTTAACTTTGTTGCTTAATGTTGACTTTTGATGGTATGCTTTAAGAATATTCCAGGCATCTTTAGCATATTTACAGTTGGCATTGTGGAACACTTCTGTTTCTTCAACAGCCAAACCAATTAATATAGTTGCTTCATTATCTCGATCCTTCCAATTTTCATTAGGATTTTCAGGGATTTCTTTTTCAATCAATTCCCATACCTCTTCCTTCTTCAGTAATAATTTCAGTAATAATATAATTTTTTATAAGGTAAGCAACACGATGGAATTGATGTTGAACGTTTGCACCGATTGTACGCACTTGATTATATGTTGTTGTTTAAAAAATTAAAACTTTTGTCAGAGAAAAGAAATTGCATTGTTTTTATTGCTTTTACTGCATTCACATAAAAATAATGTTGTTGACGTAACTACACACTACGCCAATGAAGCGAATGAAAATACATTCACACAGCGATCGTATGATGAAATATGATGTATGTATTACCTAAATGTCATCAGTTATTCACAAAGTTTCATGAATATCGCGTCTGTATTCATGAATCATTTGTGAATACCTGTGAATGAAGGGCCTAGAGAACTAAATTAAAGGAGAATTTAAGTATTGTACGTAGGATGAGTGTTGTCAACTTTCCAATTGTATTTCAGAAATTAGTGTGATTATACAAAGTAGATTTGATCAAAAAGTAGATTATTCAGTGTATTACTTCAGGCTTTCTTGTATTTAAAAACTGAATTCGAAAATAATATATTATTTACAGACTTAGGTCCCAATTTATTTTGTTCTTCGGTAATGATATTGCCTGCTGCAAAGACAACACGTTCGAATGCAGCACTACTACCAGGTATAGCCAAAATTTTCTTTGCTAGTTTTAACAATTAGGGTAATTGTTCGTATGATGGTTCCACTAGTCCATCCTTCACAAACAGGAGG
Source organism: Cistogaster globosa (assembly GCA_937654795.1). NCBI lineage: Eukaryota > Metazoa > Arthropoda > Insecta > Diptera > Tachinidae > Cistogaster > Cistogaster globosa. The sequence continues at coordinate 120,564,732 of OW569403.1, forward strand.
AATACAGGTTATATTCGTCCGTAATGCTTGTTTATAAAATCAGAAAAAACTATTTGAAATCATATTGTGCTTCGTTTTCGTTAGAGATATGTATGTATGTTTCTGGAGTTGAAAATGAATGAAGAGTATAAAAAGAGAAGTACACTCATGAAAATACCGTTAAAATAAAAAAAAGATAAAAGAAGAAGTACACACAAGAAAATAGCGAAGAACAAAAAGAAGGTTACTCTAGAAAATATTGTGATGCAGCCCTGATACATTTTGTTCTCTAAAAACTCGTAAACTTTTACATATATACTTCTTGATCATTTTGTAGATTGTAATTTACATCATAGCTGAGAAGGATATTCTATATTTATGCATGAATACCATGAATACCATGATGAGTACTATGAACTGATGGTCAGCAATAAATAGGTACCAAAAATTCGTGCAGTTTTCAAAATTTTCATATTGCTTAAGTGAGCTTCGTCGCGAGAGGCTGCCACTCCCTAACTAACTAACTAACTTTTCAGATGGCATGAATGAAATGGTTGATAAACTTGTGTTGGCATAATAAAAGTAGCGTGAAAAAAAAAAACAGTAAAGCAAATGCAGAGTTAAATACAAGCAGGTGCATTGATGTTTTTGAGCAGTTAAATGAACGGCAAAAGCAATAAACATATGAATGAGCAATAAAAGTGATTATGCAATATTCTTGTCTCTGTTGCCAATACGGGAGAAACAGCGTATAAAGTACACTATCGACGAAAAATACAGATGTTATAATTTTTGAAGTTGTTTAATTTTTCTGTGCTAATAGGATGATCATTAACAAAAGTAGGAGTGCTTAATTCGGCTAATTCTAATCTTATATACCATTTACCATACATGTTTAACCACATGTACCATACTGCAGTATTCCCGAAAATTGTTACTTTTTCACAGGGTTATTGTCCCAGCATAGTAAATGAAAATATTGAAATTACAAAGAGAATGACCAACCTCGATAAAAAGGGAATTTAAAAAACGCTATGCTTCAGTTTTTAACTTATTTTTCTTAATATCATTTCAAAAATTGTTAAAATTATTTTTTTTAAATTTTATTTTGAATTAAAATTTTATTTTTTAAAAAATTAGTAAGGCACAGCGCATATACATTCATACTTAACTTAATAACAGTCGATATGATACTGGAACAGCATCTATAATGTTGTGAGGAAACAAGTATGAATGATTTAAAAACAAAATTTATTTTTCGTGGTCATACCGAAGTTTGGTACGAAGCGAAGACAAATGTACAAAACGAGTTGCAGAGATAACAACGAAAAATGCTTTGAGTTGTGTGTGAACTTCGTCTAATCTAATTAATACTGATTAGTTGGTTAAATAGATTATGTATACAATGTACACAACCTAAAGTAGATAGATGCGAAGAATGCTAATGAAGGATGTAGCGATCCAAAAAATGTTGCATTTTATTCTGGAAGTGTCTAATTTTTCTTTCGTCCGCATACATTTGTAAATAATTTTTCTTTCTAAAAAATTTTTTAAGAAATTAAATTAAAATAAGTATGAGTGTCATATTCGGCTATCCAAAATCTTATATATCCTTTACTATTTACCTAAATCTAGTTTTGTGAAGTGAATCCAATCAAAAATACAAATGTAGAGGTGACAGAGAATAAAAAAAGGAGAAAAAAATATGTACGATACATAATTTTACATAAAAATGCCATCGGTTCTTAATGGGTTAAGCATTTTTAAAAAACTTTAGTATTTCCTTAAAGACCTCTTCAAAAGCTTTAAACTGATACCCATATTGATATTTTAACAATTTTGCAAATTTCAAAGGCCCGTAACTCGAAAAATATGGGCGAGCGCCAATTTTATGACTTGAGTTTTTATTTCTTATTTTTTAATTCTCTATCGCTCCATATATTGGTTTTTTTGATTGGAGTTAGGCTGACTTCCAAAATGTATTAATACAAAGTTTGTATACAGTTTTGCTGCGGTATTTAGATCTTGTATATATACAAAGTTTCGAAACAAAGCATCAATTTAGGAACTGATGCGCTAGTTGCTCGGTTGCAACGTTTCTAATACTTGTCTGCGACATTTTGGAATGGTATGCATTGTAAACATTTAGTACCACGGCATTATGAAACACAATACATTGTTCGAATACAAAGCAATTGACGATTTGGAAGTCAGCCATACTTCATTGTTCCAAATAATATAGAAAAATTTGAGGTTTTGCTCGCTGTGTCGAAGGGCATGGAGGGATCTTGCTGATTTCCAATAGCACCTCTTTCGAAACTGTCTGATCGATTGGCGTATTTAAGTTTTTCTACCTGATCTAGTGCCTCGGCAAACTTCATTTTAACACTAACAAGGCTGGACATACGGACATCGCTCAATCGATGCAGTCAGAATATATATTTACTTTATAGGATCGGAAATGGATATTGTAGAAATTACAAACGGAATGACAAAATTTGTTATACCCTTTTTTCACTTTTTGTGGTGAAGGGTAAAAAATGAACCTAAGCCGAAAAATTAAATTTTAATTTATTTATAACTGTTGATAAAATTTTTTTTATCAATACTTTTTAAAGATCAGAGAATTAAAAATAGTTAAGTTAAAAAACTTGATTTTTGTAGCTTTTAGCCAAATTTAAATATTTTCCCCCAAACTAAAGATTAAGGCACCTTTAGATTATTATGTTTTTTAAATATGACTTGTGAAATAAACCGTTTATATCATTACTTGTGTTAAATACGTGTGTGAAAATATATGAAAAATTTTCGTTTAGAACTTTCCGTTTTCAGATGACCAAAAAATATAAAAAGCACTTAAATCGGTGAAAGCAAAATATATTTGACAAATTTTCAAGCATAAGCTGTAAGGTGCATTTGCATGAACGTTTAATCACAAAATTTTAAACCGCTTGTAAAAATGACAACTTTGACCAGCGTTAAGGGATGACATGTGGATTTTCCAACTGACGAATTATATGTAAAAGAATTATAGTCTAAAAACACCTGATTTTAATTTAAAACTTTCAAATGAAATTTAAATAACACATGTAAAAATATTTTTCAGTCCCCACTAACTTACCTGACTAATGCCCAAATTTTGCTTTGTATACATATATAGAAGAAAGTATGTTCAAAGATGCTGATCATTTTGTACGCTGTATAGCACATCCCTTCTTAAAAGTTTTTTATCACTATTTTAAAAGAGTACTTAGCTCGGACTCATTTCCATGCATATGGCAGGAAATCAGTGAAGCCGCCTGATCACATTTTTTACATTTTTTTAACTTTTAAAGGATCAAAACAAAACTTTCGCAACTTTTGATACAGATACGAGGTAAAGTTATATTGCTTAAAAAGTTCTTGCTTTATTATTTAAGGCAAAAACCTCTCTGATAGCCGTGTTTCTTAACATGTTAATTTGATTTTTAAAGCTAAGGTTACACAATTGTACTCTGTTCAATTAGTGAGAAATCACGAAATGTTTTTGCTTCATATTTACAATCAGCAAATTGTTCCTGGCAGCAAATTGTTCCTGGCAGCAAATTGTTCCAACCGTGAAAAATATGAGCTGCTCTTATTTCGTACGGAAAACTGAGTACTCTGTTTAAACTTGCGAAAATTGTTAGCAACTTTAGTTATTCCGGTTGAAAATTTTGACAACTAGCTAGTGGTACCGTACCGATACCTCGATTTAGAAGAAAGTTGTCTTTTTATTTCTTTGAAAAAGTGCCGGATTAAAAGCTGTCATTAATTTCAAAATAAACTTTAAGCAAATAAGACCCATATTTGTCCTTAAAAACAGTATTTTTAAAAGTACTAAAATTTTAAATTCTATCGAATATCAATCTTTAAAAAAATAAAATTTAACGGATGATTAAAAAATGTGTACTTTAACTGATTTTATTAAATGGCGAAAGCATTCACTTTTTAATCACGAAATCAAGAGAATCATCAGCCTGTAATTTATTATTTTTAAATTGCGTTTCAATACGTTTTAAAACATTTTTCTATTTTTGATCTTTTTTCACTTTGGTTTTTGTTCAGTAAATGAATTTGTTGCCTCGTTATTTTCCCTGAAATATGGATTAAAACTATTTACTATATTTTTTATAAATTACATTTTATTACTATTTATTTTACAAAAGATCCAAATGTAACTTTTAATAAAAAAATTAAACTTTTTTCGTATTTTCCTGGCAACACTGCAGAAGATAAATTTTTGTTCTTCTGCATCACCCTTAGATTGCAAATTGTTGTTAACAATGTTGCCAGATTTTTAGCGTTCTCGCCCAAGGGTTTGTCGAACATCGCCAAATGACAATATTTAAATAAATTATATCAGTTATAAAAACATTTTTATTTTGCTATCAACATAACAAGAACGGCCACCGAACTCGTATATGATTTATAGGAATAGGATTTGTATCGTAAAGAATTTGTAGGTATAGAAATTTATGAAAGGAAGTGTTCCCCACTGTGTTTTGTGAACTCAAATGCTACATTAGGGTTCCCGAAACAAAAAAACTGTTTAACCTATTAAGAGCCAAAGGCAAACACAGCACTCTTTCTTTTTTAATGTAATGTTATCGTTGGCGAGAATGACATGAAAAACAGTCAACGAAAACTGGGGAAAAAACCAAATTGAAAATAACAAAAGAAAATAAAAATAAAAGCCAACTCAGAAAAAGGGCTGCATGTAGCAAGGATTTGTTAGACAAAATAAAATTTATGAGGTAGAGAAAAATACAGTCATGAGAGTAAGAGAGCGTGTGAGTAAGCAAAAGTGACTTATCTCCCAGTTACTCACAATATAAAATCCATATGCTTTTGTAAATTGTCATTTTCTTCACTGACACATTTTTTATTTGTCATTGGCTTTTTTATGTGTGTGATATTGTTGTTTTTATTTTCTATTGTTGTTTGCGCAGAAGAAAAACTCTAAACAACATAAGCAAAATACATGCATATGTGTTCAGTACAAACAAAATGCCGGTTGCATATTAAATCTGGGATAATGCACCCACCAACCGGCTGATTAATTCGTACCTTTTTACCTTAATGTACCAATTATATTTTTTTGTACAAAGTATATGAAATTTTGTGTACTTAAAAACCTACTTCTTGGGATGATAGGGGATAACAAAAAATTAGTTTTTTTTTTATTTATGATTTTTACAACTAAAATTTATAGTTTTTATAACTCATATAAAATAAATTATAATTGACAAAATTAATTGTATAAACAATAATATTCTGTTTGTTTATTGCCAGTTAGCTCTTTTTTTGTTGTGGATAGTATATTTGGGATATTTCATCTGCAGCAAGATTTGTTTTTAATGTGTTTTTATTTTACCTCACAAATTTCGCTTTGTTCTTGTTTTGTTGATTTTTCAGTTTGTTTTACAACAAACCCCTCAAGGGAATAAATAATATTTAATAAGTTTTCAATTAAATTTTGTTTCGTTAATGTTTCGAAAACTTATATTAAAAAAGTGTTAAAAAATTAAATGTAAAATTTTATATTAATTTTGTTTAAACATAAAAATAAAAAAACTTCAGTTGGAGATGCGGGGCATCGATCCCCGTACCTCTCACATGCTAAGCGAGCGCTCTACCATCTGAGCTACATCCCCATGTTGTAAGTTGTTATATATTTTCAGCACTTGTTTCAAACAGACAAACAATATCAAGTGTTTACAAAAGTTGTTTTTTATAACGAAAATAAAAAGTGAAATCGGCAAAAACATCCATATGTACAAACATCCATACATAATGCAGATATACATACACACAAATCTACACACGTTTACGTACACACAAATCTAAATTAAGAAAAACTAATTTTTGTTAATAATTTGACTAATTTTTTTTATTAAATTCGGCAGATTCTTTTTATTATTTAAGAAAAATTAAAAAATAAAAATTCGGCGAAATTGAATTAAAACGATTTGAGGTCCATAGAGCACTTTCAAATTAATATCAAACCTAATTACGTATTGTTTTTATATCTGCATCGTTTAGTTAGACCATTACATTTAACTGCGAACCTACCATTTTTTATTGGGTGAATCCATGTGGATTTGGAGTCCAGCTAAGCACCGTTTTCTTCTAGCAGACCCGGTCCATATGTGAGGCAGTGATTGTATTGTCAATCCTAGACTAGCAAAAGCTCAATCGGGAAAGTAATCCGGATCTTGCTGGGTCAATGATATTCTGGTTCTGCGTAAATGGTAACGTTCCTCGTAGGTATTAGTCAGAAACTAGCAGAGCTGTGAATAAATCTTTAATTTTTAACTTAATTCGCAAATCATTCATGTACTGAATTAGCAGTTTTCGAATTAATTCTTTTTACACAAAAAAAAATTGAGTCAATTCAAATAAATTTGGTAAAAATGAATGCAATTTGTTTCTAATTCAAATGAAGTTGTCAAGGTAAATTGCAAATGATTTTCAATTCTTTCAATTTATTATGAATTAATTGAAATAAATTATAAACAGAAATTAGCAGTTCATTACCAACTCATTGATTGAAATTTGAATTACATCTCCAAGTTTTCTTTGCCCTTTGATCATTGAATATCTTCAGTTTAGTAGGAGAAATTGCCATTTCTCATTTCTGCTAGTAAATTTGATTGATTGGTACTAATTTCTAATTTTCCATTTCATTCATTTGAATTGCAATTCATTTTTCTCACTCATTTGAATAACTTCAAAATCAATTCAATTCAAACAAATTGGAAATGAATTGCAATTCACTTAAACAAATTCATTTAAATTGGACCAACCAATTGTCGAATTCGTTTGAATTGATTTAAATTTCATTCAATTCTTTTTTTTTTTTTTTTGTGAAAAGAATGAATTCAAAATTCTGTTAATTCGTAACGAATTAAAATAAAAAAAGATTAATTTATTTAGAATTCTAGATATTAGTCTAAAAAGATAATATGTTTGCTTGGGCATTGAATATTATTTTCTCTTAATACTATACGAGGCTTTCCCGTACAAAGATGTATCTAAGGACTTAGCGAGGCCTTCGTGATTAACCCAAATATCTTTCTGTCACACCTAGTGAAATGTTTATTCCATTAAATTATTTATTTAGCTTAGCAAGGGGGAACCTTCTTCCCTCACAGTAATGAAAAGTAGAAGTACTTTTGATTTTATTTGTTTATAACCCGATATGTGGCAAGCGAGTTTTCATTTCCATACTCCAATTGATTTCGACTATGATTTGTCAAATATGACTATAAAGACTTAAATATGCTAAGTTCCCTAATCTCTTTCAGTTCCAATTGTAAACAGAGTCGCTTATCATTTGAGTTTTCACAATATTCCTTCCAATAGTTGTCAATATCAATTAAATGATGGTATACCAGCCAGCTGAATGTATTCCCCACTGTCTTCCATTTTTATTCAAACTTTAATTTTCTCCGTTTGACATCTTAAATATTCTGCCTTTCATTTCATTTAAAATTGATTCTTGTATTTTTGTTGGGGCCTTTTTAAAATTCTTTTTCTCTTTGTAGTGAAATATGTGCTGGCTTTTTCATTTCGTACCTACAGGTGCAGTCACATATATTAAATATTTGTGATTGAGAATGGCTTATCTGTGTAAATATGATGTTGAATGAAGTTGTTGTGCTGACCTGAAAACCGTGACGATGCTTGGAAAATATATACAGTGAACTCTCGATAATGTGAACTAATTAATGTCGAGGTAGTTCATATTTTCGAATTTGTTCACATTTTCGATTGTGATTTTTTTATATATATTACTAAGTTATTCTTTCTAAAAATCATTTCTGCAAGGAATGAAAATGCAAAGATTACTAAAAAAAACTTTTTGTAATTTATTTGGAACATAAAAAGTTTTTAAAAATCCATTTTATAAAGAGTACATACGTAGTATGTACATAAAAAACAAACAAAATATTAGGAAAAAAAAAAATAAATAAAATTTACAATGAAAAAAGTTAGGTACATACGTATATAATTAAATATGGAAATAATCGGTTATTATTTTCTGTTTTTTCTTTTGTTCGACCAGCTTATTTACCGCCAATTCGCTGATTTTTTTCAATACTTTAATGTCAGTTTGATCGACCATTTGAAATTCAGCCCATTGGACAGCTTTGTTAAAAATTTCGACAGCTTCTTTGGCTTTAATGTTGTTTTCAGGCGCTTCAATAAAACAGTCGTCATCATCGTCAGACTCTTAAATTAAATTATTTTCATCAAATGGCGTGACGTCCTCACAAGGATTATTGATCCAATCTTTAACGTTAACAGCAGTAAATACTTCCTGAGGGCACAATGTCTGTAAAAGATCTGCAGCAGTATTTTCTAAAGATCTGACCTCTGATTGCAACTTTTCTTTTAAAACGCTCAAAGGAACATTAAATTTAGGATCGTCTTCATCATTTACCATATTCAAAATATTTTTCCAACAGTTAGATAAAGTTTCTTTACCAACTCGGTTCCAGGATGCCTCTAGAATAGAAACTCCTTCTTTAAGTGTGAATTTTTTCATCGATTCATGCAAATCCCCTTCTTTTGCAATAATTGTTGCCAGAAGACTGTTCCTATAATGAAGTTTGGAAATTCTAATTGCATTTTGATCCATTGGCTGGATCAGAGCCGTTACATTTGGAGGCATGAACATAGCTTCTATGGAACCATCCTCGGATTTAAGGTCGCATTCTGGTGGATGGGATGGGGCATTATCTATTAGGAGTAAAGCTTTTGCTGGTAATCCTTTCTTCGTTAAAAAATCTGTCACCTTAATGAAAAATAAAACAGTAAGAATCCCAATTGAACTATTTTTACATGTTTACTTACCTCTGGCACAAAACAGTTGTGAAACCATTCTTTAAAAATGGAAGAAGTCATCCAAGCAGACTTTGAATTTCTGTAGTTCACGGGACAGATAAAATTTTTAAAACTGCGAGGATTTTTCGATTTTCCTATTACTAAAAGTTTTATTTTATGAGATCCTGACGCATTTGCACAGCATAAAAATGTTATCCTTTGCTTTTCCATTTTTGCACCTGGAGCGCTTTTCTCCAATGATGTTACATATGTCTTTTGTGGGAGAAGTTTCCAATATAGACCAGACTCATCGGCATTATACAACTGATTATTGGATAAACCCAAATCTTCTATCTTTGCTTTTTGTGAATTTGTTTGGCTTTCTCTTTCAACATCAACCCACTTACAGGGAGGTTTTTATTCCGCATGCAAATAAACCACTAATAGAGCGATTTTTCCATTTTTGGAAGCTCTGAAGATCGTAATGTTTTGCGTTTTCCGGGTCCATAAAACGTATTATTCACACATTTTAAAATATTGTCTTTTTTATTTTTTATTGAACATATCGTTGATTTTGCAACTTTTACTTTTTACTTAACACTGTAACACTCGATCCTTTTTTTAAATATTCCAAAATTTCGCATTTTTCATTTAAAGATAAAAACTTTCGACTCTTTTTAGACATCACTAATTTTAAAAATAAATTCACGAACCTACCGCAACAAATTACATAAAGCGACTAGCATTAAGCACCTTTAAAATATGTAATGGCATACTATGGTTTTTTTTTTTATTAATTCGGGGATTCCCAACATAAAATAATAAATGCTTCTACAAATTAAAAAATCCCCAAAAAAAAATATGTTCACTATTTAGAGCCATTAAACTTTGTTCACTATTTAGAGCGCCCATATAAAAAACGAGTGTTCACATTAGTGGATAGTTCATTATATTGGATGTTCACATTACCGCGAGTTCACTGTATTGTATTTTAATCAATGCGGAAGAAGAAATAAGTTTTGACAAATTTAAAATTAATCCATATTTTGGATTTAATGAGGGTGGATATAAGCGAATTTAATTCTTTTGATATTAAAAAAGTTTAAAGAACAATTTTCTTCAAAAAACTTTTTAATCTTCATAAAGTTTTTCTACAATGATAATGATTTTTAAGTTAAATAAAAAATCTTTTAAATTGGTATTATATTTTTAAAAGTCCATAGAATATTCTTAGTTTGTTAAAAACATAGAAAGAATTAATTAAAAATAGTTCAGATATTTTTCATTGCAAATATTAAAACATATTTCCATTATATACTCAAAATGGGTTTTAAGTATATTCTTTCAAAAATTCGTTTTTTTAATCACCGATATTAAAACCGTTACCTAGACTTGAGTTGTTATTAAGTAAAATATTCGTGCATTCGTGCATTCATTCGGACAATTCAACATATTTTAATTACAAAACAAAAGACAAAAATTTATTTTAAAAGTTTAACTTTTTGTTTGCTGGGTAAGTTTGTTTGTGTACATATACAAACACAAACACAATCACACGTACACACGTTTTATTACTCGCGCGAGCACTTTTTATAATTATTTTAAGCATGTGCCTTTCTTGTTTTTATTATCTTTCTGTTTTTCTTTCTTTATTTTGTTTTCAAAACGATTTGTTAAATTTTTTAAGCAGGGTTGCCTTTTTACTTCGATTGAAAAAAAAAAAATAATAAAACATGAGCTTTTTTAATGCAATAATTGACAGATCGGTTTGTCTTGGCGGAAAAGATTTTTTTTTAATTTTAAAAGTTAAATTTACTACAGTTGGTCAGTTTTAGAATGAAATAGAGGAATTTGTGTTTTATAAAAAAAACTTATGACTTTGGTGGTGTATAAAATCTATATATTTTCTTCGAAACTATTTTGTGTGGCAACGCTGGTTGAATTTCTTGCTCTTGTTATTATTATTGGTTTTGTTATTATGTTTTTATGTTGTTTTCATTTATCTACAACTACACTGCGTTTCGTTGTCGTTGTTGTTGTTGTTGTTGTTATTGTCGTTGTTGTTGTTGTTGTTGTTGTTGTTGTTGTTGTTGTTGTTGTTGTTGTTGTTGTTGTTGTTGTTGTTGAGTAGCTAGTATGTCATCCGTAGTTTGAGAGGTTTTTTCAGTTGTCAGCTATCTATAGTAATCAAATCTCTACATAAACGGTGTGTTACGGCTTGTAAAACATAACATTTTTAACAAAAATTATTTTAAAAAATAGTCTTAATTCTTATATCACAGTACTAAATATCAGATAAATTTAAAACCATAAATAGAAAATATATGTACAGAATTTTGTCCGATGTGACCACATGATAAAATATAAATATTTCAACGACAAAGCAAAAAAAAAAAACGAAATAAAAAAAAAATAAACAAATAAAAACCAAAAGAATTTATCATTAAATAAAAAATTGAAAAATTATAAAAAACAAAGTGTTTTCAAAAGAACTAAACCGTGGGATACTTCACCGATTTATTAAGCATTTCTTTGACCGTAGATCTTTTAATTAAAAAAAAATAAAAAAAGTATTACACGTCTCCCGTGTAACTAATCCATATGTCATATGAAAGTGTTTTTTACATTATTGTAAAAATTCTAACTTCGTATTTAAGTATTATTTTGAAAAAGATCTGTTATAGCGAAATCAAAGAAACCGCAGATTTGTGAAGAGAAATTTAAACGAGTTAAATGTTGTAATTGCGATCTTAAAAAAATTCAAAATTTCTTTGAAATCAAAGTTGTGTTATTTGATGCGGTATGCCGTATTCTGGCTCCACTATGGCTATTTATTTCATTTCGTCCTTCGTCTAGGCAGAAGAAATTTGAAGTACACATAAGGATTTTTATATTTTTTAGGGGACCTTGAAACAAAGATTTTTGTCCAGAGGGTACAATATGCTCTGCCTGACATCGAAAGTCGGTTCTATAGACATGAAAAGATATAGGGGGGGGGGGGGGGAGGGGCTGGAAGCGAGTAATTTGATACATCAAATAAACCTCTTTTGTAAAGTTTGCTTGTTATTTATTTGTTAATTTGCTTTTGCGTTTGCCGATCGACGAGATTAAACCGATTTCACTAAAAAACTAGTTTTCTTTGTGTTCCTTTGGGGTCACAGGGCATATAGATTAGGTTCAATCTCTGATAGTACCCTTTCGAGTGCAAAATTCGTTTCTGCTGTGTTTAATTGAGTGCGGCAGGAGGATGAAAATATTATAAAGGACTATCTATATCAACAGTGCATATAAACAAAGATCTTAAAGGTAGATATTGGCAACACCGTTAGGTTTACAAATAAAGCAAACTACATTGTGTTGTTCTTAAAAAATACATAACATGTCAAATATTCCCAATACTCGTATAATATCAGTTAAAAATACATAAAATTTTTAATTTTTTATTTTTTAAAAAAACACAGTTGCTTCTGTTCATCCTATTTAATATACTTTAATTTATGTAACCCTTTGTCTTGCGCTATAGACATTTTAAGTAAAGGCCGGTCATCAAGTTGAATGTAACATTTATTTAAGTGAAAAAAATATTTTGTACGGGATCAAACTTATTCTATAAATAAGTTTAAAATCTATCGAAATCAGTCTAATTCTTTATGCAAAAAATCAAAAATCTTAAACGTGGTACAATAGTTTAAAATTTTAGATTTTTTAAAAAATCTCATGTTTGTAGGATTTTTTTAAAAAAATATGAAACTTTAGAGGCTGACAATTTTTAAACAAAACTGGTTTTACATTTTTAACTTTAGAAAACAATTGTCTTGCAGACCGTTTTACTATTTTTTAACTCTTCGTTAAAAAGCAACTCATTTCCTATTCGTCTTTTTGTATTTTTTTTTTTTACATTTAAGACGGTCTCGGTTTTTGCCATGTGTTTTGAAGGAAAATAAATATTAAATTGTGGATTTTCAAACGAAAATATGTTGAAAAAGAAGAAAAAAAAAAATGAAAAACAATGCTGTTCATTTACTTCAATTTTAGTTTTCTTTATTTTATTTCTACATTTGTATCTTTTATGTAGCCTTTGTATGTGTTTGCTTTGAAATTAATTTGATTGTACAAAGAATTAGGAATGTGTTGTAAATTTATGTGAGATATCCAACAGCTGGTACATGGACTTATTAAAAAAAAAGTGATTTGAAATCCCTACAAATATTTTGCCACAAAAAAATGTACAAAAAGTGAAACACTGGACTGCTTAGTTGCTCTACAGTGAGGGTAAAAGTGTTTTTAGCAATGAATTAGTTAAATAAAAAAACCGATTTTTAATTGTAAAAAAGCGAAAAATCAATTAATTCTAAACATGATAATTTATTAATCGTGAATTTTTATCTTTTAAAAAGTACAGAAATCTGAAATACTTAATCTTATTAATGTATTTTAAATCTAATTATCGTCTTCGCACACAACTTTTGTAAATAAAATATTTAAGTTTGTAAATTTGTTAAAAAAAATACAGTTTCCTGCTTTATACATGATGAAATTCCTACATGAATTCTTATTTGATGCACACACTGCGCAAGATGTAGCGCTAACAGCTCAAGAAATGGTAAATAGAAATTAGTATAATTTAGTTTAAGAAGAGTAAAAATAAATCAGAGTCTAAGAATATTTCCGTATAATTCTGGCTAACAATTTAAAAAAATTTCATTTTAAGTTAGGCTTAACAAAATTTAGTTTAAGAAATAAGAAATCGGAAGAAAAATCTAATATTCTCGTCAGTTACATAAGAATTATTATGATTTTAATTTAGAAAAACGTCCTCAAAATCCAATAACTGCATGAAAAGTTGATAAGAATTTACGTACTTTTCCAAAAAAGGTTGCTTATACTGAAAAACTCTTCAAGTCATAGCTGCTTTAAATCTTATGAAATGTTGCTAAGAATGTAACAACTTATTTGTGCTGAAAACAACTTTTCTATAGAAAATGTTGCCATTCTATAGAAAAAGTTGCTAGAAATGTAACAGCTTCTCTTTAGAAAATGTTGCGAAGAATGTACCAACTTTTCTACACAAAATGTTGCAAAGAATGTAAAAACTTTCCTACAGATAATGTTGCTAGGAATGTAACAAATTTTCTATTAAAAATGTTGGTAGGAATGTAACAACTTTTGTATAGAAAAAGTAGCTAGAAATGTAACAGCTTTTTTAAAGAAAATGTTTCTAGAAATGTAACAGCTTTTCTGTAAAAAATATTGCAAAAAATGTATCAACTTTTCTACAGTAAATGTTGCAAAGAAAGTTGCTAGGAATGTAACAAATTTTCTATTAGAAATGTTGCTAGGAATGTAACAACTTTTGTATAGAAAAAGTTGCTAGAAATGTAACAGCTTTTTTATAGAAAATGTTGCTAGAAATGTAACAGCTTCTCTATACAAAATATTGCAGAGAATGTACCAATTTTTCTACAGAAAATGTAAAAACTTTTCTATAGAAAACGTTGCAATGAATCTAATCTAAAAAGTTTAATTCATAGCAACATTATCTATAGAAAATTATGCTTAAAATGTAATAACTTCTCTATAGAAAATGTTGCTAAGAGTGTAATTACTTCTTTATAGAAAATGTTGCTGAGATTGTAACAACTTTTTCCTATAAATGCTGCTAGGAAAACAACATATTTTTTGTAAAAAAAATGCTTCTAATAAATTTTCTGTAGAAAATTTTGTTAGGAATATAAGATATAAGACATTTTTTATAGATACATTTTTTTTATAATACATTTTCTTCAGACATTTTTTCTTAAAATGTAATAACTTTTATACAGAAAAAGTTGCTAGAAATATAACATTTTTTATATAGAAAAAAGTAAACTTGCCAAAAATTTTTTCAGTATTGAACAGCGTACTTAGCGTTAACAAAAAATACGAAACGGTTCGTAAAAAAATTGAATTATTTAATTAAATGCTTTCTGTGTAAGCTGGTTCTTAACGTTACATTGTTTTTAGCCACACCGAATGTCGCTTGAGTTTGTTTCTTCCTGCTGTTTGAAATTCAAATTAAAGTTCACTTACCCATCGTGTAGCAATTATTAATCGCATATCAGCTTTTTACCTTCATAACGTAAGCCCAAATTTTTTGTTATCCTCATTTGTTTTCCCTCCAGAAGGTAAGTGACCTACATGGTCATTAAAATTAATAAATTTTTAAAATATTTGTATAAATAAGTTGTATATTCATTCCACCAAATACCAATAACAATCTTATGCATTTTTTATATTTGTGACAAAACTTTTATTTATTTTAAGGGTTGACATTTTTCTATCAACATTCACAGCACAAATTTGTATTTTGATTACAACACCATTGTCAAAGACCTTTGCAAAGCTCAACAATATGATTTTATTTATATTTTGCTTAGATTGTTTCTCTTTTTATTTATTTATTTAGTTTTTGTTCGAGTCAATTGTTTTTATTGTCTAACAAAAACAACAAACGTTTAAATTAAAATATATATTTTCCGGTTTCATTTGTTAAGCATTTGTATATTTCTTTTGAATGAAAACAGACTGTTGTGCAGACGGTTTAATGGCGGGGGATACCAAATTAAAAATGAATGTTTAAACATAAATTTGAATTTTAAACATTGTTGTGTCCAACCAAGTGATTTTCTGCTTGATTAGTCTTATGTTTGATTAACAAATTCGTTTATTATGGAAAGAAAGGGTTTCGATGGCAAAAAAAAAAAAAAAAAAAAAACGTGACAGCTTTATCTTTCTAGATATGAAGTTTGGAAAATAAAAAAACAAAAAATTTTTATGCTAAAAATAAATGTGAGAAAAAAATTTCTAAGTTTTAAAAAATGAAACAAGACACAAAATTTAAGTTATTTAAATTTTAATTTTTAATATCGCACATCAAATTTGTACCAGTTGATTATATATTTTTGTGTATAAACAAACTGTTTATATTCAAAAGTTACTTAAAGATGGAATATTCATCAGATCTTCTTAACCTTGCATATAATTTTTCCTAAAGCCTGGTACTCTGTCTGACATTTAAAGCGTGGTGTCTATCTTGCGATTTGGAAGAATTTAAGGTTTTATTGTTTGCTAGTATACTACATTGTTTTAGAAATGTTTGCAAAATACATATGAGCAGCTGTTGTTTGAAAAAACCCGCATGAAATAATGCCTCTTTGCTTTATTTTACAGGTTTGAGATAAAATATTGCCAGAAATATATCATGTTTTTCTATAGTAAAAACAGAGTACTACTTCTGCAACATTCATTTTTCATACATATTTTTAATTTTATGTAGAAAAATATTTTTTGTTTATCTAAAGAAAAATTTTAACAGAAGCAAGTAATAGTGTATTTACATACAATGAAATCTAGCAGATTTGGTGCGAAATCCTATTTAAAATCCAGTACGTTGACACAGTTTTTTTTTTTACAATAGCAAGGTTTTTGTATGTCTATCACAGCTCGCTATCTCTGAAACACTAATAGGTAAAACAATAAATACTAAAAGAACTAAACGGTGTTCTAAAAGTGACGCGATATTCGTTAAATATTTTTATTTATTGAATCATGTCTGCTCTAAGGACAAGTTAAAATTGAACGAAGGGTGTCCCGCTTGTAAAGTAATTTTTACGCATATTTGTTCTTATTTCTTCGAACTGTTATAGGGTGAGACTATAAATTCAGGCAGAGTATGTATTGCAAGAAAGTGTAAAAAAGAAAAAGATGTCCCAATGTGATTTTCACATGGCCTTGGTTTAAATTTACCTAAAGAATGTATTTGTATGTTTGCTGTAGGAAATAATAAATAATAAATAAATTAAATAAAAATTAAAAGGTGGCCCATATATAGGACAAAACTCTTCGCGTCGTGTAAATCAAATTGCATTTTCTTTAAATTTTAACACCATACTTTTTTTTAGTACTGTATTACTGTAAAGATACCATTTGCTTAAGTTATCTACGTTTCCATTTAATTTTAAATTTTCGTTTATGTTGTTTTGATATTTTTTTTCGCAGCTTAACACATTTAAATTTGTGTAAAAAAGCCACCAAACTGCAGTCAGTTTTGTAAAAAATAAAATGGAACTTTTTCACAGAAGGGTTCTAAATGCTTAACCACCTCCAACAGTGGATGTCCAATAAAACATGTTAAATAAACAGATCACGTTTTTGTTTTACGAATTTTTTTTAATAAAAAAACTGTGTGAAAAATATTTGATATAATGATTGCGCAAAGAGAATAACACTGTCGTAAATGTACGAAAAGGGGCGTAGAAATACAGACGGGCATACATATTAAAGAAATTAAAATAATCGTATAATAAAAGTTATGACACCTGTCGTTGTTATCTTTTACAACTTAATTTTTAACTACGATGAGATCTTGAATGCCAATTTCCATTAACAATTTTTATAGTTTTAAACTCGTAAAAAGCTTTTTTTAAGGGCCCAACCAGTTACAGAGAGAAAAATAAATTAAATTTAAAATAACTCTGGGTTTAGTTATTGCAATTATTTTATTTATATTAAAAAAAACCATAGACTTTAACATGAAGGGGTGGAGTGTTCCTAAATATAACCTGACTTTGACGTATATTGTTTTGTCTATTGAGCCGTAATAAGCATACTTTTTTAATTTCAACTGCAACTAATAAAACCATAAAATTTTAAATTAAAGAGAGCGTCATGGAGTTGTGCACATTTATTTTTATTCTTTTCAATGAGAATTACCAATTACAACTTTAGACGGGCAATGTTAACTTAAAAAATTGAGTTAAAGCGTAAGTTGTATTGAATTGAATCGAAATATTTATTTCTTATTTGAAATTAATTTTTTTTGTTTTGTTTATAATAAAAATTTTTTTCCGATATTTTATTTTGGTAGTCGATGGAATTCCCGTTTTACGCCAATAAAAAAAAAAATACTTTTTTCTAACATTTATTTTTAAGTTGTGCTTTTCTTCCTTTTTCTTTTATTTTTGCTTAGATAATTTTGCTTGTATATGATTACGCGTGTGTGGATTTTGGAAGTAAAAAAAAATTGGGTTGACTAAGTAATAAATAAATCACTCTCTCCTTAGTTGATTGATTTTTTTTAATATTTTTTCGGTTGTGGTTTTGTTTCATATTTTTGTCTTTAACGGTTTCTTTAAATACCCCACGTATGACTTTATTCCTAAATACTAGAAACTACAGTGGATGCATTTTTGTATGCTTTTCGCTCAAAATGGTTTAGGTAGATTTTTTATTACCATTTCTAAGATGTTCGTAAACGCACTTAACATCAAATTTCATTTATTTATTTTATTTATGCAAATAAACCTATTCAACAATTAATGACAGCAGCTTATATATTCATTTTTTACATTTTATTTAACGACGCATGACATATTTGTTTATTGAAATTATTAATTTTTTTTTATTTTAAATACTCTTGATAAAGTGACAATTCAGCTTTAATGCCTGATTTAAAGAAAATAAAAATTCTTGAGCTTTAGACAAGGTACCAGTGTTGTTTTCGCATTTTTCTTAAGAATTTTAGAATTTAATAAAACTGAGTATCATTATTGCTTCCTATGGCAAAAAGTAACATAAAAATAAATTTAAAAATTAAACAGTGTCTCCAGAGGTGATTCGTTACAGACAAACGCTTGAAAATTGGACCAAATGTCGATTACTATGACCGTTATAGTGACAAGCATAAATATTAACACAATAACAACAAGTACACAGTTTGAGTTTAGAAATTAATTTATTAATAATTTGATATTATTTGGCCTTAATGGTCGTATCTTTACATACAAAGACTTGAAAATTAGACAGAACGTTCACTATCTCGTTTAGTATAAGAAGTATAATTATTTTAATTTATAAATTAAAGGGTTTTACAATTGTTGATGTAATTTGATTTATGTGGCCTAACTGTTAAACTGTTAAACGGTTGAAATTTGCAAAGAACCTGTATGCTGAGTCTACTACAACAGCAAGTATAAAATTTAAATCAATAAATTAAAGGGTGCCCTAATAGTTTATGTAATTTGAAGTATATTTTCAAGCTGTTGAGTCGTTGTAGCCAACCGTTTAAAATAAGGAGGTGCTGTTTTCCTCTATATCAAGTATAAAATTTGGATATGGGAATTAAAGGGTGCAGACACATGAAATCTGTTTTGAGGTCGTTTTTTTTGCAAGAACTATACCAAATATTTTGGAGTGCTTGCCTCTGTGTGATAATTAATGATTGATTGTTCCGATTATGTTATAGTCATAATGCGGCTACAAAGATTTTTTAGTTAGTTTACATTTGTATTGCAAATTGTAGGTGGTTGCACGCTGTTGTTAGTTTTTGTTTTTAAATTTATGAAACTGATTTTGAAGGATGAAAAGTAAATTTTATTTATTTTTGGTGTTTACTCACGTCCATTCATTAAACTTGAAGGTTTTAAAAGATATTGTTCTTTGGATATAAGTGATTACTATTTTCCTTTTTTTGTGTTTTGTTTTTGTCGCCGTCGGACGAAAAATGTCTTTGATGATAACGAACAATCAAAGCAAAATTAATTATAAGTTAACTGGCAAACACAAAACTCTGGAAAGTGACACGTTTTCTTGGGTATTATGTAAAGTACGAAAAGAAAATCTTCACACTCCTTCGAAATTTGATCACCCGTTCTGTGGCATCTTGTATAACTTTGTCAAACTTTCTGTGTCATCAGGTGGCCTTAGAACGCAAAGAACAACAAAAGGAAATTAAAAACAATCGATTAAAAACAAAATGATAAATTTGAAACGGATGATCATGTTGCTTGATATTAACAATTACTTTCTTACTGTCTTGTGTTTTCTGGACACAAAAATTTTCCACTCTACTCTGATGTATTGACTGACTCTTACTACAAATACGCGTAAAATTCAGTAAATTAAAAAAAATTGTTTAAATGCTTCATTTTTTTCTTATGTATTAACTGGAATGTCGTCTAAGTTTATTTTATATTTTTGTTTTGCAGTCGACAGCTGAGGTCTTTGTACTTTTAAAATACAAAAATAAAAAAAAACAAAAACAAAGAAAAGTACTTACAAATACAAATTTCTTAATAAGAAAATTATAAAAGTAAAATAAATCGAACAGCAACTACTTAAATACTTTCAATTTCGCTTTCCCTCTTCATTCCTTTCTAAAGCAACCAAACACGAAGTAGTTAATAAAATCAATAATTTGTTGAAAATTTCTTATTGTAGCTGTAGTTGTTTTTTATGTCATTGTATAATTTTACGCTTGTAAATTTTAAGGGAGTCTTAAAGCCGCGCAATGTTCTGTCTTTGAAAAAAATCTGTAATAGTAGATGCAGTATTCTGGCGATTGAGTACAATTTTTCATGAACGTACCGGTGCTTTAAAAGAGAAAAGGGCAACGAAATGTGCTTCAATCGATACAGGAAGCTTGTTCTTCGATTCGTGTCTAATATTTTCCAGCATCGTTAATATTGTGCTTAGTTAACTGATTGTAACCATTGATCATTTAAGAGTTTTTGGACTAGAATACGTTTTAAGCTTCGTTAAATACATTGCTGTTGTCTCGGTATTTTTATTTAATCAATAATATTTGTAGATCCTTGAGCTTAGATTCTTTAATAAATGGGAGCGCTAATAGGTGAGATTGTAAACAGAAGCAGCGGCGCATAATTGAAAACCCTAACACTACGTTGGTTATAGAATCGCATTAAAAAGTAGATAACTCTACGACTTCTAGCCAATCAGCTGTGACATTTTCACCTACGGCTTTTTGAAGCCATGCGACGATCAAAATTGCTAATGAGATATTTGATTTTCAAAGCTTGAGGTTATTATAATGTTATTATTCGCAGTTTTTAATTTTAATATATGGTCCTGTATATAAAAAGATGCTCGAAAATGTTTAGGAAAGGGTCTTGTTTGAAAATGTCGCTGCTGATATGTCCAATGTATGCAACAAGTATAAGATTGAGCTTCTGTTTTTATAAAGTTTTTGGATTTTCAACTACTTAATGATTTATAAATCACAAAATTCAATATTTAAAAAAAAAAAATTTAAAAAGGCAGACAAATTAAATAAAAATATACAAATAAAAGTAAAAAATAAAATTACACTACTTTCGTATTAAAAATAAAAACAAAATAGAAAACATCGTTTTTGTTTTCAATACAAGTACGAGTATACGAAAGAAGTGTTTGTTCACATTAAGTGAAATCAGCAGTTAAATTCTGTTTAAAATGCTTTAGTTATTCTTTCTTCTATATCACTAAAAAATATCATGCCAACATTAAAAAAAAAACTTTAAACAGATTGAGAATTTTATAAGAAATTAAATCTTAAATAAAACAATAAAAAAGTGTTTTGCCAAAAATGTACAGCTGAAATTAAAGCCTTTATTATAAAAAAAACTTTATTTTAAGAATTAATATAACTGATAATAATTGAAATAATCTTTATCTCATTTTCGTCTACGACACGAGGCACTGTATCCGTATTTTTAAGTCAAAAGCTCAAGATTTAGCTTCACTTTCTATACCCAGCAAACAAATTAACGCAAAAAATTATGAATTACAAAACGAAATAAGAACTAAATATCATATTATTAAATGTGTTGTATTTACTAATTTATTACACCTGAACATTGAACATGTAGAAATATTAGGTCTGCTGAAAATATTACAGTCGTACAGTCGTAAATTGCGCATTATTTGAAACAAATGCCTGACCAATAAAGCAAAAATTTTTGTAACCAAATTCAGAGCAGCAATGGTTTAATATAAAGTGAAGATTTCGAGTGAAATTCCAATAGTTTTGAAAGATAACCGATTTAAAACGAAGAAACCAGTTCTTGATGTGAGCAAATCAGATTTTAAATTATGCCTGAGGTATGTTTCTGTTAGTTTGGGGGGATATTGCCTTTATCATTAATAGGAATTCCACTTCACTAATGCGAGACATTTTTCGCTACCCTGGGTAACACTGAAGTTTGTAACAGTAAAGAAGCAGTAACAAACGAAAGAATGCAGTGGCAAAAAATCAGCAACTAAAGGTGTAGCTATACAGACGAACATGCTCAACATTCTCTTATTATTCGCAAAAACCATGAACTCTTCTCCACTCGTAACAGTCCGCCCGTCTAAAGTCCGACCAAGTGCTTGCTTTTATAGCGTCGACAGAAAAATATTCGATTTTAGTTTTAAATTTATTCCTTTTTTGTTTGAGAGGCGTGCGTTACACATTCCGATCGAATTGGTTTCAATTCCAAAATTACCGATCGATTTTGTTTATTTCTAAAAAAGCAGATTCTTTTTTTTTTAATTTTAATGTGGCCGGCCATATTGTGCACATCAAGGTAGCATCAATTTAAATTTAAATAAGGTTACATAATAAAAGTAAATTTCAAAACCGAAAAAAAAAACACAAAATTTGAAACAATATAAATTTCATTTTGAACTCTTAAAAGTGGTTTAATTCGGTTTTTCGTTTTCTGAAGAAACAATTTGCGGAATTGAATCCACGTTTGATTGGAATTGATTTCTGCAACATACGTGATTAGGAAAAGTTCAACGACAGACAGATTGTTGTCGAACGAGAACGTAATCTCCGCAACGAAAGACTATTTTTATTTAATACCTGCATAAGTGTCCTAGTAGCGATAAAATTGCAACGCTGTAAAGATTATTAAAAGCATTAGTTGGCTGTCTGCTGGGTTATATTTGATTGTAAAGTTTTTTTTTTTTTGTTAATTTTGATAGTAAAATATATTTAAACTACGTAATACTTTTATCTTTTTAAGTGTGCGATGGCTGTCAGCATAAGTTGGGTAGGGTAGGTGACTGATAAGTTGGACATAAAAAATTAATGTATTTAATAAAGCACCTGTATGTCAATAGCTTATTGGCTTTTAAGCCTTCATTCATCTTTTAAAGGTGATTTATTTAGTTATTAAAGGGTCTGTTTTATTGTGTTTATTTGTGTGCCAAAAAGATTTTTTTTAACCAACATTAAATTTTTTAAATTGAATAATGTAAATCTTACTTTAATTGCAAAGAGGAATATTTAGGAATTAAATATTAAACTATTAAATTTTCCGTTAATAGCAAACCGAAACAAAAACTGCTCCATAAAAGTAGTTGAAGCCATAATGAAACTTCCTTTTAAATTTCGCAATTTGTTAATCTAAAGGTGCGTAACCACTATTTGTACAAATGTTTATTCAATCTTTCCTGAAACGTACAGTGGTTACGTCTTTTTGGCCAAATAGCTAGCATTACCTGAAAGATCTGTTCAAAAGCTTTAAAATGACACCCATAATGATGTCTTAAAAAATATTGTGCAAAATCATACTATTCTTTGAAAAGTTCAGAGACCAAAAACTCGGAAAATATTGTTGAGCGCCAACTTTTTACTTGATGTTTTTTTTTTCTTATTTTTTAATTCTCTGTCGCTCGATATTTATTTTGATTGGAACTAATTCACTAAACTAGATTTGTTCAAAGTGATATGGAAAAGTTTGATACAATAGAATAGCCAACATTAATGTCAGTTATGCTATAAACCTTTTTATAAACATTTTATATTATTTGAGTAGTCCACTTGCAAGCTCCGCTAGGTTAAAGACGGTAAAAAATTCTCTAAACGCCGCTATTTTACTTGTTTCTTAAAACGCCTCCCCAGTCCGTATTAGTCTTGTTCAAGGCTCAGTAGGTTACGTATGTGTTCTTCTTAATTATTCAATACTCCTGCAAAAATCTCGTATGTTGTTTGACAGCTCACTATTAAACAATTTTAAAATATTAAAAATAAAAGTCCCCATTGTAAGGCATTCATGTTTACCTACCAATTGTATTTTTGGAAATATCGAAAGGAACCAGAATCCAATTATCAAATTTCACTTAAATTGCCTGGAGTTTCGTTTTAGTAAAAGACAAAATTAGTAAAATTACCGCGAAGTTGAAGTAAATAATATGAACGCAATGGACCTGCGTTGGTCAATGTGTGCGTTTCTACAAAATAGGCAAAATCAAATAAAGTTAGGAGTCTATTCATAAAACGTTTTAAGGGATGATTAGGCAACTATCGATTATCGTAGATTTCTGCAAGAAGACCAAGCTGAGGCTGCAGTATAAAAAGCCACCCATACTCAAGAAACTTTAATGGATGATCAAGAAGAAGAAGTTTATTTATATTTAACCTTTATTTTGTAGTAGCGATTAAAAACCCGGTATGTTAATTTAAAAAAAGAAAACGGCATTAAGTTTTATTTTTAAAACTTGTAACGTTTAAATTAAAAGTAAATTTTAAAAAATTTTTCCTATATCAACATTTTATTATTGGAAAATGACTCCCTGTGAGAATACTTTTTAATCATATGTAGCAATATAAATTACTTCATAACTTCAACCTCAATTTCTGGACTAAAAGTTTAAATTGATTTTCTAAAATTTGCCTTCTATCAACATAACGGATATTACAATTTAACAATTAAAAATTCTAATCAGGGATTCATTTTAATTTAACAATTCTGTAACATTTTGCATTTAGTATTTTAATTTTTAAATTGTCCTCGAGAGCGTTTTTTTGTTTTTGCTTTTTATGTGGCAACTGGTTTAAAGTTTAAAACATGATTGTTTATTCTTTACGAATATGAAAATATGAATGCCGGCCGGCTGTTGTCACTTTGGCTTTAAACATTCATTTATAATTTTATTTTGTTTTTGATACGCACGTTTTTCTATATTCGTATTTTTATTTATTTATTTTTATCAAGTGCGTATAAAAAGTTAAAAAGTTGTCTTCCAAGCAACTTTTTTTGTTTTGATGTTTCTGCTTTAGGCCTTATTGTTTAATTTGGTTTAGTTTTCTGTTTAAATAAGCTTTTTATTTGTTGTTTTTGAAACAAAGTTTTCGTGTTGTTATTGACTATTAAATTTAGTTCGATTTGAAATCGATTGTTTTTTTCCTACAATCGATAACCATGCGTACTGTGAAAAAATAAATGCAATAGATTTTACTACAACTGGTACTTTTAGTACTCCAAGTGATTTTTGAAAAGATACTTTTCACAAGTACAGTTTCAAAAAAGTACTTTTTACACAATGTTAATTTTCTAAAAATCCTTTTTTTCAAAATCTTCCTTTTGCAAAAGGTACTCTTTATAAAAGGTTCCTTTTACAACTGTAAATGTAACAGAAATATACTTTAATTTCTAGCGATTTAGGCCAGTAAAACTTCGAATATCCTCACAATAAGTTTAGGCTCTATTGATAGCCTCTATATTCTTTAAATTTAGAAAAAAAGGAGCCACATCCGTAAAATTAAATTGAATTAAAAATTTTAATCTCAAACTTTTGGTAGGGAATCTGCGCAATAAAAATCCTTTTTTCCCCTCTTGTTAAATGGACTCGTCAGCAGAATTCGTTTACGTTGATTTCATATTTTTGTTAGCCTTTTAGTATCAATTTTTTCACAAAACTATGCGTATACTAATGACTTGCGGCGTCAGTACATCGCTGGTGAACGAAATTTTTAATTTGTGTTTGCAAATTTACTAAAATCACAAAAAGTTGTTTCTTGTTGTTGCTAAACTGTGTCAAGATTGAAACACCATTTAGAGCTAAAAATTTTGTTTTGTTTTGTACTTGCTCTTAGCTTTTTTGTACGTGTTGTTTGTCAATGTTGAACTGCCTTCATCTTAAATGATCAGAACGAATATAAACAAACTTGAAATGAAACAAAATTTAAGGTTTTGTAAAGACAAGCAAAAATAAATAACTGATTCAACTGATTTATTGCTTTCGTAATTTTAAGAAAATAAGTTCTCCAGCCCAAACAAACATATGTTCTCAACAGCTGCATATCGAGTGCTGTTAAGCGGACAATAAACTATTTTCACACACACGCACACATCTATTTAAAAAAATACAAATTAAAAAACAATTAGATCAGATTACAATAAGTGGATTCTCTGCCAGCAATTGAAAAGCAATGTGATTTTTTACATTTTGATTGAAATTTGTTTTTAATTGGAGTAAAATTGGTTGAAACCAACATTTTGTTCAACTTTTTACTTGCAATTTCGGGTGACAATACTTTTTGCAAACTTTTTGTATGAAAAAACTTTTAATAATAAATTTTTAAAAGCACTATTTTTAATTTGGTCCTTTTTAAAAAAAGAAGTTTTTAAAAAGTACATTTTTTACATTTGTGCAAACAGTGTTAAGAAAATAATTACATTTTGAAGATCGTTTTTATTTTTGATATAGTCTTTGTTCTTGACTTATTAAAAATTCTTTCTTTCAAAAAGTATCTTTTGAAGGAATTTTTATTTTTAAGAAAGTTTCTGTTTCAAACATAAATATGAGTAAATAATTCGATGAATTGACTAATAAATAGTGCTAATGATTAAATAAAATAAAATCATTATCATACTGTTGATAAACGTCATTCACATTTTTATATCCCTCACCAAAAAAGTAAAAAAATAATTTTTTAATTTCTACAATTCTAAGTCCTTATGCACAGCGAAGTCGATTGAGCTATGTCCGTTAGTCTGTCCATGTTAGTGATCAACTTTGCCAAGGCCCTAGTTCACTTAGAAAAAATTTAAATACCCCAATCGATCAGACATAGTTTAGAAAGAGGTGCTATTGGAAATCAGCAAGATCGAACCATGTCTTTCGAGGCAGCGTGCAAAATACCACCCCTGCTCTAGTTTTTCAATGTCATTAGGAACAATGAAATAACTCGAATCAAAAAAATCAATAGAAATTAAAAAAAAAAAAAGATTAAAAAAACAGCAAGTGAAAAAATTGTCGCTCGCTCATATTTTCCGAGTTATGGGCCTCTAAACTTTTTACAGAAAAGTACGATTTTGCACTATATTTTTTAAGATATTAATATGGGTATCATATAAAAGGTTTTAAAAAGATCTTCCAGGAAATCCTAAGTTTTTTTTTTTACAAATGATTAACCCATTAAGAGCCGCTTTTAATTCTCTGTCCTTTAAAAAATTGAGACAAAATAATATAATCACCCTTATCGTGGTTGGCGTTTTTGTGGCGAAAGTTAGCCGTTTTAAAAAGTTTTGGAATAGATTAAAGATAGCTCGTAACAATTATCATTAATCTATTACAAAATTGTCGTAGTCGAAATACGCCTACGCCAAATACAATAGGGGTGAATATTTTTGTTTTCCTGTGAGTAATAAGAACTGTAAGCTATGGTTTGAAACAAATTAATAAAATATTAAAAGTTTTAAATATATGCAGATTCGTTTGCAAAAGGGTGAGAGGGTTTATTTAGTTTGAATAGTTCTTTAATAAATAAATTTATTTTTCATAGAAACAATAATTTTATTTTTCCAATTGCAATTAGTAATCCAACAATCTCGTTGAAATTTCAACGAAAATGAAAAAATCCTAGGTCTAGTTTCTAACATAAAAATGCGGGAATTAAATAATACGTTTGTGTCTTGTTTATTTATACCGATCCCTACGAGCCGTGAGCTCTACCTCAGTTTAAGATGAATACACGTCGTTACACCAATCATAATGGGAGCATTTAGTGCGTTTAAAACAAAGTTTCTTTCTGCAAAGTATCAAGTTTTGAATAGATCAATACAACTTTTTTGAAACTTTCGTTATATCGTTATTTTGAACACTCCATTATCCGAAACAATTGATTACCATATTCGGGAATTTCCAATACCATTAAAATTTCATTGGCATTCTTCTAAACGATGACCATGACAAAAAATGAAATACTAATGATTTTATTTAAATTATAATGAAATCGTTTAACTACTGATTACAATTGATCAAAAATAATTGTTTTTATGAAAAACAAATTTATGGTTACAAAAGCTTAAAAATAACTTTACATTGGACAAATAAACCTTTAATCTTTTTTAGATAGATCAATATTCGAAAATTTTAATAATTTATCAATTTAAAGTTAGACTTAATACGGGCTTATTTTTTTCTAATAATGGTAAAACATACAAAATAATGATGATACCATTTTATAATTATGACCTTTTCCAATTTAAGGTGCTTATTTAGTGTACCAAGGCAATGAGTGACCTTTATTAATTGTCATACTTTGAAACCATTGATAATTAGTCAATTATAATGATTCTGTTTTTTGACTAATTATCAATGAGACCTTTTTATTAAAATGCATTACCATTAGTGAAAATAATAGAAATGGTAAAAAATCTTTAGCATTATTTATCATTTAATGCTTACGAAATTGGCAATTAATTAGTTTAGCTTTTTATTTACTCTCATGTATGTCTATCACATATAAAGAAATCTATGATAACTTTCGAAGTTTAGGGTATATGTACTTACAGCTGTGTTAAAAATAAACTGAACTGATGGTAACGATTTCTCCATGATTAGAATTTTTCATAAAAAGTCTTGTATCTACATTCTTTAGATTTCGCTTCCAACGTGGCCGTATGCTATTTTTAGACCTGGAAAATATTTTACGGAAAAATATTAGTAAATTAGTTTTTTTAAGTGTTAATTCAATCATATGTAATATTTTTTTTGGAAGCAGTAGTACCGCTTCAGGTAACAATGCCTTTTTAATTAGTAACCGTAATTAATTCTTTAGAAAATTGATATATAAGAGAAAAGACAGTTGGTGAAATTATTGCCATTTTGTTAATCATTTTACTTTGACGGCGAATGTGCTATGTAGAAGTACCAACGAAAGAGGCTGCGTGCTGTATTGTGAAATTCTGAATATGTTTTTTCCACCGTCAAAGAGAAAAAATATGTTTTTATTTTTTTTGTTGCCGCAGGGGTTGAACCTTGGCCATCCTGATTTGTAGTCAACGTGCTTACTATCGTGAAATAAGAAATGACGATTTAAAATATAATGATTAATTAAAGTAATGATAATTTTATAAGTGTATCAAATTGTGTACATTATTTAGTGGTTACGTCATTTTCGTCAAATATTTGCCTGATCTGAACCTTTGTTGATTTTTTTTTTCTTAAATCACACTGCGTTTCCTCTTGAGTTTGCAAATATTTGAATGATAAAACGCCAAGTAGTGATCCAAATTCCGACTCCAATCGCACGAATTAGCACAAACAAAAAAATCATTTCCTCTATCACAATTTGTTCTATATAACTTTTTATAAATAAATAATTTACAATCTTAACCGCATATTATTTTGAATTTAAAAAATCCGAGTGCAAACAACCGCAAATTTTGCCAAATGCAACAAAAAAAAAAAAATTATAATAATAGAGTGACTAACTTTATTGTACATTTTATATTTCGACAACTTTCTTTCTTTTTTTTCCGTTTTTAATTTCTACAATATCCATTTCGACGCCATAAAGTATATATGTTCTGAGTTCTTATGCATAGCAAAGTCAGTTGAGCGATGTCCGCCTGTCCATTCGTGTTCAGGTTGAAATCAACTTTGCCAAGACACTAGATGAGCTAGAGAAAATTTATATGCACCAATCGATCAGACATATTTTCAAAAGCTTTGATATTAAAAATAGGCAAGATCAAACCATGTTTTTTGAGGCAGCGGGCAAAACAGCACGCCGCCTGCCTCTAATTTTTTCATGTCATTTGGAACAAATCTAGTTTAGTGACTCTAATTAAAAATAAAAACTTATATGAGGCGATAGAGAATTTAAAAATAAGAAAAAGTGTAATAATTGGCGCTGGCCCATATTTTTTGAATTATGGGACACTGAACTTTTCATAGAAAAGCACGATTTTGCACAATTTTTTTAAGACATAAATACAGTATGGGTATCATCTAAAATCTTTTGAAAAAAACTTTTAGGAAATGCTTAACCCATTAGGAGCCAGAGACATTTTCAAAATTATTTATAAATATTATATATTTCTTTTCTTAATCTATTTATTCTATATAACCCTAATAATTGTTTTTTTTTTATTGAACTTTCTTTACTAAACTAGATTTAGGTACGAGAGATATGTACGATTCCACATACGAGGCCCCTCTCAACACAGCCAACCAAAAATGTCGCACAAAACTACTGCTTAATGTTTATTTAGTATTCTAAAAGAAGGCGTTCCAGAATTCTAATATTAAGAAATAATCAACATCGGTGAAAATATTTAATCGGCAATATTGTTCTATTTATTAACATGTTGTCTCATTGAAAGGAATTCCGCATTTAAATATTAGAATTTCTTTAAGATTTTGCTGTAATTTGATTTGGATTTTTTTTATCACTTGGATATTTTGTTTTTTATATTTGGTCTTCATGTTTGCATAAATACACATTTTTTGAAGTAACATAATACTTCGTTCGTAAACAATTTTAAATATTTAAAACAATAATTAAAAGTTTTTTATAGTTAAATTAATTAATAAACTTTAAGCTGGACACTTTTTCACTCAAAATAAAAGTCAATTAGTTTCTTTTTTAAAGTTCAAAATCTAATTATATTCATTATAGACATTTAATTATGGATTTTTCTTGTAAATTCCATGTATTCTAATGATAGATGATGATTGTGTGAAACGACAGTTTTTAATTGAGCCTAGTGAATAGGGTGACAAAAAAGAAAGTTAAAAATATTTCGTACTTAATAGTCTACATGTCTAAAGAAGAGCAATAAAAAACGTAAGGATAAAATTAAAAAATGTTTGTGAAAGAAAGGTAGCGACACTGATTGCTTTCTTTTATTCTCTGCTTTTTAATAAACGGTCGCCGGTGTTGTGTACTAAAAATTGTATCGTTATAATAAAAGAAGATTTGGAATTTTGTAAAAAAAAGGGAAATGTAAAATTTACTTATTATTTGAGTTGTATACTAATTTAAATTTACTTATTAGTTTGGCTTAAGTTTGTATTTTCAAAGAGAAGAGAAAAAGTTAATTTTGACTTAAACAAACTGTACTTTATTTTTTAATCGCTTCGACCTTTTGCAGCATTTTTTTTATACACTCTTCTTCTCTTCTATTTTAAATAACACGACTAAAAACTGCAGACATTTTGGTATGTCTTACCTATTTATAATCGTGGATATTTGTTAAATACGGATATTTAAACTTTTTTTTCACAATTTCTACGGTACTTCGAATAAGAAGAATTTGCTTAAATTTAAAGTGAGTTTTTTCTTCCTGTGTGTGAACAAAGGACAATACGCAGTTTAACACTATTTTTTATTTAAATTATATACTTTTCTACCAATATATATTGTAACGAATTAAATAAAAATTTATATGCTTTTTGAAAACTTTTAACTAAAGCTCTAAGAACATCAATTAAAAATATTTATATCGCGGTAAATTTTAACATTTCGAAAACACTCATTCTGCAGGTACACAGAAGTTAAATCATTTTCGTAATTTAATGTTTTTAAAGGCGGTTTTGGAGAGGGAGAAAGCAAACTAATACCTGCATATTTTTTTTTGTATTTATCAAATATTTTCCTTTGCTTTGTTACGCCCTACGTCAGCAAAGTTAAATGACTTTTATGTTTTTAGAAATGAGTCACTAAAAAGAACCAGCCAACCAGTCACACATGCAACAAATCACATAATTTAAATTGTACCAAGCGTAGAAGTCATTTGTCCATAATGATTATAAACAAATTAAAAAATTTATATGGCCAAAAAGTTTTCATAGGTCAGGTGTGGAAAATCTGTTTTTTTCAGATAGCATTGGATTTATGCGAAGAAAATTTAAAATTTTTGAAACAATTCTAAAACAAGAAAGTCCTAAGAGAAGAAAGTCTAGTCGTCGAAGCGGTAGTCCGATGAATATGAAGTTTTAAAGTAACATCTTATTTAGAGTAATCGCGTTATTTCCCGAAAAACACGAATTGAATTTAAGGATAGACTGAAGATTATTATATTTTTCGGAAATTCTTAAATATTCTAAGAACGTTTAAAACAGAGTTTTTTTTTTGGCGTACGTTCAAAGGAGTTTCTTAATATTTGACCACTTGCTTAGACTTGGGATCAAAATTTATTTAAATTTATTGGGACTTTTTGTGCCATGAAAGATATTTTTTAGGCAAATTCTAGAGATCTAGGCTTCCCGCTGGCCGTCTCAATGTTTGATGTTTTTGATTTGTCAATTTTGACTTTGTCAATTATATTATGTTTGCGATCCCTATCCTTTTAACAACAATTTCTTCCTCTGGAAAAGCACTTTGGTCTAAAAATCGTCTAAATTATTGCCAAATATATGAGGAAAACTTTTTTCCACTATTTCCTCAATTTTGTACCACTGGTCGGTCTAGGGTGTAACCAAGTAAAGAGTTCCAAACCTCCCAACCTGCAGTCTTAGAGCTCTTTACAAAACTTCAGCCGTGCTTTTACAATATTGTACGGAAGAACTAAATTGTCTGCTTTTTTTCAATTCTTCTAAGCGCCCTGCTTGCTGTTCACAGATTAACTGATATTTTTTCTTCTTTTTATTACTTGGAGGATTGTTCAGTGGCACATTTTTAGTGTCTACGCAACTTCGAGTGCTGTATAATTGATTTTAAGTATTTTAACAAATTTTCTTTTAAACAGTTAAAATTTCTGTCATTTTTTTTTTTTTTTGAAAGCTAAATTTTTTGTAAAAATTAATGACAAATTAAAAGTTTTGCAAAATTATTATTTATCAAAAAAGTGAGTTCATTAACTTTTTTAAAACTGAAGATTTAAAAATAGCAGAAACCCTGGTTAACTTTTTTAAATTTGGTATGATTTGATGCGCTTTTAAATATTTGAGATACATATGTCCACAAATACACACTAGAACGAACCTTCCATCCCTGAAATGAATGTTTTTTTTTATTCTCATGCAAAAACCAGTTGCTTTTTGTCGAATAAAATAAAGGGGTACTTTTTGATTATGTAAAATTTCTTTTAAAAATTTTCGCTTAAGTGCGTTTACACATGATTATTTGAACCATTTGAACTCACAACTAATTATACGAAACACACTTTTTATTGGGGTTCATTGTAGACCAATCAATACAAAATATTTTAAAAATTTATTCCGTTGTAAGAATGAAAGGTTACATATCATATCATATATTATTTAAAACGACACTTAAAGTAAAATTTCTTGCTGCCCAATGTTTTCTTTAACAAGAGCTCCTCATACAAGGAATTTTGGGTTCTTAAAATTGTAAGCTTTTTAACACTTTCTTTAAGATAAATACAAGCAATAAATTCTGCTTAAAGCTCCGATGTATATTAAAGAAACAACGCAATTATTTTCTACACGTACATTCATGTTAAAGAAGCAACTAAAATAAGCTGCCAGATTTTTCCATGTTAGAAGGATCTAGACGTTTTAACTCTCCTAAAAGAATAGTGGCTGCAAGCAGTTTTACACTATTAACACAAACTTTGCTTATGTCCTTTAAAATCCTATTGTTTTCGAGTTTTTCGTATTTGATCCCATTTTCACTGTAGAATAAAAAAGTAAAGCGTCCTACTTGACGTTAACTTATCAAAGATAAAATTAAATTTCATTTTAAATTTTGTAAAATTTTTTTCTTTTTTATTCTTTATAAACTCTTCGATTTGCTACAACAGACAACATGCTCACAAAAACAAACAAAAAAAAAAAAAAAAAAAAAAAAAATAAAAAAATAAGAAAAGAAAAGAAAAAAAAAACTGAAATTTAGGTCTTAATACTTAAACACGTTGCAACTTCCTTACACTAGAGTTTATTAGTTCAACATTTTGCCCGTCCTTCTCACATCCCTTAAAAAAGTTTTTTTTTTTCGCTAAAATAATTGTCAATTATGTCGTATGCTATCAACACCAAAGCATACCTTACTGTTTTGCTTTCTTGCACAACCTTTATATCCGGAGACTAGTAAAAAAAACAAAGAAAAACTGCATAGATTTCTCGTTTGAAAGGCTTTTTGCAATTGAAAAATATGAAAAGATATGACAAACTCACTTATTATCTTTAGAAAAGCTTAACAAAAACTTTTTTTTAACGTATAACGGTTTATTTTATTTTAATTTATATAAATTAATTAATTTAATTACAGATCACTACATCCACTGCCAAAAAATTATGGGAAAAATCCGATGGAAAAGGTTCGGCTTCGGCTGGTGTTACCGGTGGCCCTTTAAATCCTTTACACATTGGTGACCCTCATGTTTGGAAAGATTCACCTTGGTCAACACAAAGTGAAACAATATTACCACGGCCACGCACATTTCCTCAAGCACCAGACACATCGGCGAGTGGAAATGTTGGAATATTAAGGTAAGTAAACTTCACAATTTTTTTTTTACAGATGACCATCGTTTCAGAAATTCAATTTTATCAAATTTTTTTTTTTGCAATCTACACAAAATTCATTAAAAAGCTGTGAAGAAAATTGTTAAGGCCACCTGAATTTTGCTGAAATGACTTCTACATTTTGTATAACAATTATTTCAAAATCTCGATAATAGCGGAATAGTTAAACGGAATGGTTGGCAGGACTATGTTTTACTCACTTTTAAGGAGTTTTTAATGTTTAAAATTAATTGCTTCATTTCATCCTTTAATGGAATAAAACAGTTCATCAGGGGCTTCCCCCAGAGATATGTTTGTCTTTGACATCACATCTCCTAGACTCTATTGTTTCTGCAGTAAAAGGCGGCGAATATTTAAGCTTTTAAGTCTGACTAGTAGTATCACGGGAACCGGTAGCTCGCAGAGGCTGCGAGCCATACTCCGGTCACTATTTAAGCCCTTAGAGGAGTAACGGTCTTACGCATTTGCTAAAATCTGCCATTTTATGTGGTACCTATACGCATTTTGTTCGCCCATAAAAAAGACTACCATTCTTAATCATGGAACTCTTATGATCAAGTACATCAGGGGAATAAGGCTTCTTCCTTCCTTTCTTTCCAATAACCGGACTACTGGTCCCTGTGGTGCCCTGCTTTAACTTTAAGGCTCCCGCAAACCCTTAGAATAGGTTCCCCGCATAATCAGAACGTGTTTAGTAAAGGAGGCGGGAGCTTCTAATCCTATACTTTACGCATCCATCCATGTTAGAATAATAAAAGAAGTAAAACCTTCTTCATTAGACATTTAAAAATTTGTTTATTTTATCCAGGATTGCAATGGATTTTTATAGCAAAAATTTAAGTTTACATATTATTATCGGTCGCATGTCTGGGCGCAAGCATGATTCAACATTGAAACGTTTAGTTTAAGAATAAGAAGAAGAGTTTTTGTTTTTATACGTTTATATCTTTGGGTCAATTTGCCATTTAAAATAATTTTTTTTAAAATCGAAGGCTACATATGAAGGAACACTGTGTTAACCTTCTAAGTTAGTTGTTAAGATCATTAAAATCGATCATGTTTACACAACGTCATTTAAAATGTTTTGCAAGAACTGGGCAAAATGTGATATTCCTGATAAGTCTTAATCTCTAACAGACTTTCCCAACTGCATGTATAAAAAGCGAGAGAATTCAAAGCTTTGCATACGAAGTCATTTGAAAAAAATAAGAGTTAAAGTGAGTGTAAGAACGGAGCCCATAGGTCCTCCGCAACAACTCATAGTCCCTTTTACAACGTAGAAGTAGGGTTTGGGATTTTCCGTATTTTTTTATATCATGGGAAACGGGAAAACATTAATTGCATTCCTGGGATTTCCCGGTATTCCCGCGAAAGAAACCATTCCTGAAGGGAACAAACTTATTTAATAAAATATTGTAAAAAAATTCATAGTTTTATTAAAACATACACAAACAATAAAAAAACGCTATATAATAATATTAACAGTTTATAAAACTTAAAATTCAGGTGACAAGACGTACATACATACATACATATGTACATTCATTTGTACTATATAACGAGAGATAATAAAGATAATAAAAATACTGAAAAAGTATTTTATTGATTAGTGTTTTTAAAGATATGATTTTAGAGCTGTTATTGCGTTTAACAATTTACTAGACATTCTGTTTCTTGTTTTCGTTGCAAAATTTTCAGCAATCGAAAAAGCCCTTTCAGTTTATACTGAGGCTAGTTTTGTTATCAACAATGCGTTATAAAGATTATCCATGCTCGTGTTTAAATGTTACTCGCTTCGAATAACTCAAATTCCTTTTCAAACAAATTACTAATCTTTAGTTCTGTTTTATATCTTAGTAGCAGGACCCACGATTTCCTCCGCGTGTCATTTATAATTTTTAAAAATTCAAATTTAGAAAACGGTGTTTTTAAATATTTATTGTTGAGGTCAGTATACAGTGTTAAGAATTTTCAATCTCTAAAAATAAAATGTGTAGAAAACTGTTTTAGTACCATTATGCCGATACAATTGGGTGACTTTACATTTGTATCTATATTTTCTCTACGAAATAAAAATTACGACACAAAAATTATTCTATATTTGAAACAAGGTTCTAAGGGACCTCCACACAAAATTAAATTCAAATCCATCCAGCAGTTTTTACGTGATGCGAACACAGACAGACAAAAATTCCAAAAATGAGTGTCTTGTATTCAACATCGATTACTATTTAAACCAACACCAAAATTTTTAAAAAATATTACTGTTTTATTATGTGCACAGATGAAGTAGAATTTTCACAAAATGAGATAATTGAAAATATTTAGTTGTCATAACAAAAATATTTTTTAAAGTGCTAATGATTTTAAACTTTCCTTTTCCCGGGAATTTAGCCAACATTTTCCCGGGAAAGTGTGGATAGGTTTTCCCGGGAATTCCCTTCCAGGAACTCCCGTTTCCCATACCCTATGTAGAAGGCAGACAGATGAAGCTAATCAGCGACGACTTGGAACTTAACGTAACTTTTATGTTGCTGTATATAATTTTTCTGACTTTAATATCAGGTCTGTCAACTTCTACATTGTAAAATGGGATTTAGTAAAGTAAAGTTAGTAAGGGCTATCGTTAAGCCTAAGACGCCTTGTAACTTAAAGATTGTCTAAAACCCTTTTCACTGTAGAAGTTTGGAAAAATATTTTTAAAACACAACTGATATTATTTCCATCACAAGCAATAGTTGGTTGCTTTTAGGGCAATATCAATCTTATTCCAAGTTAAGTGAATATTTAATAATTTCACAAACGTCTTTGACTTGAAGGTCAATGATAATCTTTTATTCGTATAAAATGAAATTTAAAAATATAAATTGCTTCTAAAAGCATTAAAATCAAAACAAAAAGGCGCTTTTTTATGTTTGACTGAAATTTTCTACACCTGATCCAACCAAGACTGTCCTGGTTTTATACGACATTTACTTATATAAGATGAATATATTATTTATTCCAAGCAAAATTACGTTTTTGATTAATTTTGCCGTGACATTGATATAATTGTCAGGAAAACGAAGTAATTACTTGTCGGGCTCAGTGAAGCAATAATACGAATTATAGAGAGGTGCGTCAGTGTTTTCTTTATAAATACTAAGAGCGTATGGGTCTTACTACCCTTCAACATGCTATACAGTATTATTCGAAACCTAAGCAACTTTTTTCCAGTAAGTAATAATAGACTCATATCTTTTCTTTAAATAAATTTATAAAAAATATTTTTTTTATTTACTACTACACAATGTGTCTATAACCTAAAAATAACAACAAAAACTAAATTCCATTTCTTTGGAAGTTATAATAAAATAAAAACAAAATTAACTTAAAAATTCGTTGTTCAAAATCTAAGCAACTTTTATAATATCCTTTGTTTCTTACGACCTCAGCGCATCTTTTGGACATAGATTCGATAGAATAGATGTTGGTATAGCTTCCCCACTCTTATTTTAGACAGTTCATCAACTCCTGTTCATTTTTAAGGCGTCGAGATCCAACTGTTCGTTTTAAAATTCCAAAGTGGGATTCAAGTCTGGCGATTGAGGTTCCCAATCCAAAACTTGAACTCCATTAGCTGATAACCAATTCTTGACTAACTTCTATGAGTGTTTTGGGTCATTGTCATGTTGAAACACCTACCCTCATGCTTTATTGTGGCTTTCGAGTACCGAGGATGTAGCCGCTTTCCTTTTGGTCTTCTCACGTGGCAAACTCCATCTGAATTTAGTAAGTTAAATTTAGATTCATCACTAAACAACACAGTTCTCCATTTATATATAATCCAATCCATATGTGCTCTAGCAAAATCCAACGTAAAACAACCAAAAATCTGAGAAAATTAGAGACTGCATTGCAATCAATCGAACAAACCTCTTTTTTAAATGCTTCTTAGTCAGCATACGCTTCTTAGATGGCATGAAGCTCCTTAAGTTTTGTTCCAATAAACGTTTTCTTACTGTGGAGAACTAATCTGAAGTTCAAGCTCGCTCATTCACTATGTCTTTCGACGAAATAAATGGATTTTTTTTAACTAGACGGAAAATTTTCTGGTCTGTTCGCTAAGAAGTTTTTCGAGGTCGCCCACCGCTATTAGCTTCCTATACTTTCCCAGTAACTTTATACTTTTTTATAATTCGGGATTTATTGATTTAATAATATTCAACTGGTTTGCTATAGCAATTTGGCACTTACCGTTATTAAAAAGTTCAATAATCCTTAGCTTAAAAGCTGATCCATAACGTATTCGCGTCATGGTTGCACTTCTAAAGAATTAGTTCTACTGAAATGCATAAAATCAACCAAAATTATTTTTTTCAATAGTGATTTTAACGGGACTAAAATTTTTGTTTAAAGTTTTTGTTGTTGTTTAAGTTAATATTTCGCAACAAATGCAACAATGTAAAAGTTGCTTAGGTTTCGAACAGCGAATTTTTAAGTTAATTTTGTTTTTGTTTTATAATTTCTTCCTAAGACATAAAATGTATTTCTTGTTGTTATTATTAGTATGTAGACTATATGTATAATAATAAATAAAAGGGAAATTTTTCATAAATCTATTTAAAGAGAACATATACGACCATGAGTATTTACTGGGGAAAAGATGCTTGGGTTTCGAACAATACTGTATATGAAAGAAATGCCCGAGGTAATTGTGTAGCTTAAGTGGCGAAGGCATGAGAAGTTGGAAATATTAAAATTCACTCTCACTTCTTAGCTCTCAAACTTTAAAAACATCCTATAAATTCTTGGTATAATATTTGATGTTGACTAAATTTTGTTAGTTAGGAAATCTGAAACTCATATTTCTTATGAGTCATTTTTTAGGAATAATCACAGTTAGCAGCTGGTAAGTTTTATTGCCACAAGACTGATTTTGTGGAAGAGCGACGAGACAAGAATAAGAATCTCTTTCAACATAATTTTTCACAATAGCAGCTTTTGCACTTCGCCAATATTAAAATTAATAATCGATTAATACCACAATATATTAAAACCATTAAAAAATAAATATTTTTCTTTTAGTCCTCGTGATTCAACAAGTGGTTTAGGCGTTAAGATGGTGGAATACGTTTTAGGGGGTTCACCAACAAATAAAGAAAGTCCTTTGTCAGGTTTGGAACCTCGTCTCAGGGGACTAAAATTTGATGATAATGAAAAGGTAAGTTTTTTTAAAGCCATCCTTTGTATAAAAACATTCCCACAAAATTTATTTTTGTTACGATTACTCAACGCAATTGTTTGTGTTCTCTTCTTCTTAGTTTCGTATTCTACCTTCCGCTAGATGCAATTTTTTCTTTTTTCATTTTATAAATAATTTAATTTTTTTTAGTTTTCATTTTATTATTTAAATTATTTAATGCAATTTTATTTGTTTCAGTTCCTGTTTGAAATGCAATATCCTTTTTGTTTTATTTTTAATTAAATTTATGCCAACAGATTTATTGTTTTGTCTTTTGTTTTAAGCTGCAAAAATTGTTGCTTTTACATTCTTTGTTTTGTTTTATTGTTTTTTGTTTTCATTTATTTACTAAAACATTTATATTGTTTTAATTTAACCCTTTTCTTTTTCTGTTTGCTTTTTCTTTCATTTACAGTCACACGATGATAAAGAAAAGGCAAATTCTCCATTCGACACGAACGGCTTAAAGAAAGATGACCAAGTGACCACAACAAATGGTGTTGTCAATGGTATTGACGATGACAAAGGATTTAAGTAAGTTTGAAAATATTTTTAGTTTTATTTTTCTTTCTGGAAATTTTCGATAAAATGGATTTGCTTTAAGGGTATGACAATTTAAAGCTAAATGGTTGCAACGATTAGTTTCATTGGTAACTACTCAGAAAAGAAAAAAGGTTAAGAAATAAACATAACAAGAAATAAAGTGCTAAACTTAGTCTGAAATTTTAGTATTTGAATTTTTGTTTGGAAAATAATTCATAGATTTTGCTTTGCTTTTAGCTTCTTGTCATGTCAGGTCAAAAATTTAGCATAAAATAGCTTTGAGTAGCAAATTGCTTACAATCGTTTATAAAGCGCTTGGCATGACTTTGTTTGTTTGAACAACTGTTTACAAAATATCGATTCAACACCCACCCTGGAAATGGCAGAGCAGTGGTCACTGTCTCATTGAGCACTTCACAAAAAAACTATAAATGAAAATAAATACAATAAATTTAAATTATGACATTTGGCCAATTAAGCAAAGAAAAAAAATAGTTTCGCCTTCTTACCACCGCATTTTTATTGACCTTGTCTTGTACTTTTCAACTTGATTTAATTGATGCTACTTTTTAATTTTTTTTTTTTTTTGGCTAGCTATTCATTCAAAAAAGATTTTAATTTTCTTATACCCATTTAGTATTACGAAGCCTTATTGAAAGTTTCATAGAATATTTTAACAAAAAAGCAGCAAATCTTGCGAATTCTGGTTTAAAACCGCTACTTGTCGTCTTCGTTTTTCAGTACATAAATTCATGCAGTAGTCCACTTAAATTCCGGATATTTTTAATAACGAATACCTTAAAGTTTTCATTTCGATTAGATGATTTTTGAAGTTGCCCTAGTCGATTATATTCCAGCAATTTTCTGTCAAAGTGGTATTGACTTAGGAGTTCTTTTAGAAATTAACCCGTCCTCCTATTTTCGGTTTCCTCGTTAGCCTCTGAAAACCAGAACTACTTTAGAGAATAATGCCTTCATTTATTTTGTGGATTGCTGTTGGATTCTTATGGTCCTTTTGATAGTATTAAAATAATAATTCATAAAATTCCCTGTAATGAAGAAAATATGTCCACCGATACAGTGCTTTATATGTGCAGGTAACTCTATATTAAAATTGGAGGTCGAAAGATAATCTAAGAGTTCACAGAGCAGAGCCAAACTCTAAATGCAGGGAGGGCTAACCTTTAACAGCATATTAAGTAACAAGCCTTACCTTCGGGCGTTGTAGCCGGAATTGAACCAAACTCCTAACTCCCAAGGCTAGATCTCTTGAAACGTGTGCAAACTATAGGACATCATTATTTTGTTACTTCGATAATATTTTGTTGCTATGAATAAATGTAAATGTAAAGAAAAAATTATATCGCACAAGAAAACCATTTTTGTATTTAATTTGTGTCTAGAAAATTTCTATATTTTTAAGGTGGTTATTCTGAAATAAGCAAGAAATATCCATAGGTTATCTGCAATTTCTGAACTGCTTCCACTAACAGATTGTAATTTTTAAAAATTGATGTTTTACGTTCATTGGAAAGGGATAGAGAGAAGGATGCGTTCTTTTTTACAACTTGGCGCAGTGTTGTTTCTTATATTCTATTTCGTCGACGAAAAAGGGTGACGTTTACTTAAGTTAATACATAAATTAATAGAAAAATAAATGTTGTTAAATTAACAGCGGCTATGATACGAAAAAAAGACACAAACACTTTGCCTTAAGTACAGAAACTTCGTAAACAATTTGAGAGTTGTTTTTGAAACCCATGCAAAAATTTCAAAGCTCTAACAAAAACTACCAACAAGCGAACAAGGTTTTTATTTTCTCTTAAATTTCTTTCTGCATTACTTTGGTAACATGCCGACACTTAATGCAGACGTAAGGCAAATCAGTAATAAATATATTATCACGAAAGAAAACAACAGATTGCACAAACAATGGCATGTTGTTCTTTATTTACAAATAATTGTTAGATGATTTATAGTTAAAATACATGAATAAAAACTCAATTCTTCAATATATTTGCTAGCTATTTATACAACACTGCTATCTTTTCGCATTTCTCTCTTCATGTGATTGGTGCAGTTTAAAATGACATTAATAAATGATTACGATAACAAAATGGTCTAGTTACAGTCTACTTGCTTATTTTACGTCATACTTATACATACGCATTCATTACATCTCGTTTTAAAACATGGCATGGAGCTGTAATTAAGAGTGAAAATTATTCGAGTTAGGAATTCTTTCAATTTCTTTTGATGGCTTGATTAAAACTTAACGAAGAGAGTTTTTTAAGTAAGAAAAAATATGTCTTTTTTCGCAAGATCGAATATGAAATTTAGGGCCGGGTTACAATAAATCCGTCATACGTTTATACTTTGAAGTATTCAACTAAAGTTAAAGTAACTTGTTAATTTAATATGACTAAATTTGTATTTTATTTTTTGCCTCCAAAATTATTTTATTAAAACTACAGAGTCTGTAACATAGACTACAATTGAAACACAGCAAGAGTTAAAAGGAAGCGAAGAAGAAGAAAAAGCAGTAGATAGCTGTATTCAACGTATGTCAAAAGTTGACCAACTTTTGTACTTTGCGTTGACAGACACGTACTGATTGTGACATCGCTCATAAGAAAACATGTATTTTAACTGACTTGCCCCGGCCTTAAGGATTGAAAATTATTGTTGTTATGCGAATTCAAGGAGTTTTATTAAAAATAAATGTTTTGGTCTTAGCATTTACTCGTTACTTTTTTACGTTAGAAGTAAACGCTTAAATTTTTTAATTTATTGAACTAAAGAATTAAATTAAAAACATTTAATATTCTTAATTATATTTTAATATATTTTGTTCAATTATTCGTTTAAATAATCTTTAAAGAGTTACACTACAATCGCTTCAAATAATTTTCGGGTAATGGACAACTCTTAATATAACAT
This sequence comes from Cistogaster globosa, assembly GCA_937654795.1. Classification (NCBI taxonomy): domain Eukaryota; kingdom Metazoa; phylum Arthropoda; class Insecta; order Diptera; family Tachinidae; genus Cistogaster; species Cistogaster globosa. Next base: position 120,607,576 of record OW569403.1, read on the forward strand.
TCACTTGCACATTTATTATCCAGTTCATTTGTTTGCTGACGAAGCCTGAAAATCTTGATTTATTTATGTTCTCTCCTGTCTGGTCTGGACTAGTGTTTGATCGTTTTACATTTAAACAAATGTTGGTTTGCAGTTGTTATAATATCTTGAGTTTTGTTGTTGTTTTTGTTGACAAACTTCTCTCTATACCGGTTTTATCCATTTGTTTTTGTTATTTGTTTAGTGTTTTAGTTATTGTTTATTTATTGCTCTTGCATATTTCCCAGCATTACATCCATAAACAGTCGATTGCTCTACAATGGCATTGACATTAGAATAGTAAAACTGGTTTCTTCAAGGTTCTCGCTTACATGTTGTGTGTATATGAACATTTAATGGTTTGTTTGCTTTCAACATGTTGTGTATATGACGACGTCAAAGCCTAAAACAACAGCAATAACTGGTTGTAGAAATTGTCTATGTCTGGCAAAAATTACAACGACCACAACAATGGTACAATATTATTTAACAAGTTGTATGTAATCATTATCTTCTTAAGCAGCAGCAAGTTGCCAATAAACGAAATTAACCATTGTGTCACACCAAACTACATAACATGCAGCGTTAAAAAGAAAGGAAATTTATATTTGAAAGAAAAGCCATGCTTGACTAATAAACAGACACAACAAAAAGATGAACAAAGCAAACAATAACAACAACAGCATGGTAAAAATATAAGTTGTCTGATGTTTTTCCACAATTATCACCATCATATATGAGGTTTTTCTTGTTGCTGTTATTAAGATAATTTTGATTTTGTTTGCCTTTTATTTTGTTGTTCTACTGCAGAAGTGTTCTTACAAAATCGGGACAAAGTGAAATTTGAATTTAAAGCATAATCAGGAAAAACTGTGCAAATAGTTAAACAATATACGATACATTTGCCCATTATTTGATTATATCGATAGCCTTGGAAAAGATCTAAAAACATTGCTGAACATATAAATTATTTCGATTTCGATTTTGTTTTTCAGTCTTTTTTATTTTTGGATTAACAACAAATTTTCTAGTAATGAAAAAATAATTGCTAAAAAATCTTTTGTAAGTCAAAAGTAATACGAAAATAAATTAAAAAATCGTTAGTGATATTATTTAGTTATTCAAAACTTTTCCATACAAATTTGTCCTAAAATACATTTTAAATCTATTTAAATATTTTATGAATACGGCAGATAGAAAATAAAAGAGTTTTTAGTTTTGTTTTGTGTAACAGTTTCGCATACTTATTTCGATAAAAAAGTTGACAATTCTTAAATTAAAACGAGAGAAATAATTTTCCCTGCCTCTTTAAATCACCTGAATGTATATGCATTATCTTGCTCTCTTCATTTCAGTTACGTGAGTCTTTAATGATCAATCTTACCACCGCAAGTGTGTTTGTGGCTTTAAGTAACAACTGATGATACGTGAGTGGGATTAATGTAAAATACTTAAAGCATTTGGTTAAATTGTTGCCTGTCTGTTTGGCTTTTATGGTCAAGAATGTATCAAATAAATGTGTAGCATTGCAGGGATAGATCAACAGAGCAAACCACTTGTTGGTTTTTCTTGCAATTTTTTTTTTTAGATTTAAATGGTGCTGATGATTAACACTTTTATTTAGACAAACAGCAATTGAAACGTAAAGTCAATTTGCACATAAAAAAATTTTAATGTGACCAAATTTTTTTTTGGTTTTAACAAACTTTTTGTCTTGATGCTGTGTTTGGCTAAAAATTGTAGGTCAATTATTGCAGTGGGTTGAAGTGAAGATGAAAGAGGTGTGACATAAGTAAAAGTTTGCTAAAAGTTTGTTAAAACTAAAATCGATTTGAATTGTATTTAAGAAAAGTTTGCATTGCAATTTTGTCTTAATACACAGTTCAAACTTATTTTTTTATGAATACGGCAGTGAGTACAAAGAGAAACCCCAAAAACAGTGGAAAAATCTTAGCGTTCTCAAAATATCTTTAAAACATAAACTTTTACACTTTTCTCACAATAACTCTTTAAATAAATGTTTTTTTTTAATTCATGGAAGTCATTTTGTGCAAGCGGAACTTGTGACTTTGAGAATAGTTACTATGTATTTTATACTAGAGATGTAACGATACGTCATTTCGCCTATCCGATACCAATACTCAAAAATAAATATCGATGCCGATACCGATTCCAAACCGATACACATATTGAAATTGAGTTCAAGTAAAAATTAACAAAACTCAAATAGCCCTTTCAGACCGTGATGCATCGATTGTGCGGGTGGCTTTCGGTCTCAATATTTTTACTTCTGTTTGCCAAATGTGAAATAGACTGTCACTCATCGATTGTGCTAATTGTTTTTTATATTTGCTTTTCACATTTCTCTTCTGATTGATTTACCGTTACTTGAATTATTGCGAAATTCTTCAGTCACATTTCAGTTTTAGCAAAATGAGCCGTAAAATTAAGTTGTGTCTTTAATTACAAAAGTATAAATCGTTAACAAATAATGAAGTGTACATATTTTAACTAAAAATTTTAAAATTTAATATCATACGGACAAATAAAAAAATGAAAAAAATATATCGTAATGAGTTTTGGTCATTTTATAATAAAAATCGACCGAGATGCATCAATTATGCGTGTCCTAAAAATACTTGAAGATTATAAAAATGATAAAACCTAATCATTGATTATATTTGCATACGCTGTAGAGACCACATGTACCAAAAATTATAAAAAATTCCCAGTAGTTTAACGTCAGGTCTGAAAGGGATAAAGGAATTATTCTATTATATAAAATAACAGTGTTTATTAATGAGCCATTCAAATCATCAAAATTTTTTAAACACATTTCAGTTTCTAAAATTCAAATTTTTTAACTACAAAACGTCTGCAATATTTATGATTTTACAAAATAAACGATGGCATTCAGTTTAGATTGGCTCAAGATTTAAAATTGATATTAATAAGATTTAAAAGACATCGAATTAAATTTGAGATCATATTAAAATTAAACTAAAATTATAAAAACAACATTGCAAAAGATTAATATTCAAAATTGATATTAATAAGATTGTTGTCTAAAAAAACAAAGTGTTCTCAAATTTTGCCGTGATAGAAGATTTCTCAAATCCATTTGAAGCAGACCTGCAGTGGAAAATAGTCTCTCAGATGCGACAGAACTCATTAGAATTTTATGTTCTGCTTTTAATATGTTATTTCTCATAGTTGTCATGCAAAAAAAGGAGTTAGGAATTGAATATCGCCGATATCGATATATCGGAAAACCAGAAGTATCGCCAATGTATCGGTGTTGGTATCGGTTGCATCCCTCTTTATACACAATATGGTTTTCACTAAATATATTTTTAGCAAAGTGAACTTTTTGTGCTTTTACTCGTACCAAATGTAATATTAACATTAACATTACTGAATGATTGCAACAAAAGTAACTTATGAAAAAGGTGACTTGTACAAGGAATTTTTTACAAGAGCTACTATTTGTGGCACGTTTGTTTTTTAATAGCTACTTTATCCAAGCCTACTTTAACAGGTTCCTATAAGATTAAGTTTAAGATAGAAATTTTTTTACGTTCACTTACCGCAGGCCTAAAAATACGTCATATTTTAATGGTTTTAAAATCATGTTAAGGCGCTCAGACAATTGTTTATCGTTGAGAAATTAAATTATTTCGGTAACGTGTCAATGGCTGCTAAATATCATAAATTAAACTTAATCAATATGTGGATAACAAATAACAAGTTTGCCAACAGCTGACAATCGGTTGACATAAAAAAAAAACAAAATGGAAATTAAATAAAACAAAAGACTTAAGTGCCAAACTTTATTCAAATAAAAACATCCCACACACACACGCGCGCATTAACACTGATGTGCCCAGCAAACACGAAAGATTGATATTAAAATGAAACTCACTTAAACTGTGTTTAAATTGATAAATAAGCATTTAAAAATAGTTGGAAGAATTTCCAAGCTCGACATTAAAAAAAATTATCTAGTGTCATTCAGGATGATATTCACGACGTAGAAATTTTGGGAAGGGCACCTAGAGCTTACCTTATGTTATTGAGAAAATGCAATGTAATAAATTCTGCGAAGCGCAATATTTACAGACTTACGGACCCTTAAGTTTTTATATAAAATATGCAACGTTTTAAATATTCTTTAGTGGAAAAGGTCAATATTGGTATCATAGCAGCCCTTTTTAAACAAACTATCAGAATCCTTACAAAAATATGTTAAACAAGTGAGACTGCTATATTCAGCTATGCCGAACCTTATATACCCTTTATCATATATGTAAATATAGTTTAGAAAAGCTACTCCAATCAAAAAACAAATATTCGAATGACAGAATTAAAATGCAAAAAAAAACTAAGTAAATTTATATAAAAATGTCATCGGCCTTTAATGGGTTAAGCAATATTAAAAAATTTTTAGATTTCCTAAAAGATCTCTTCAAAAGCTTTTTTTAAGGGTATCCATATCGATATCTTAAAAAATATGGTTCTCTTTCGTGCTTTTCTTCTATGAAAAGTTCAGAGGCCCATAACTCGGAAAATACGGGCGAGCGACAATTTTTTCACTTGCTGTTATTTTTTTTGTTATTTTTTATTCTCTATCGCTCCATATATATATATACTTTTTTTTTGAATAGAGTTACTTCACTAAACTAGATTTGTTCTCAATGAGAGGCAGGTGTAGGGTTTTACCAGCTGCCTTGGGGGACATGGACCGATCCTCCTGATTTTCAATAGCAAAATTTTCAAAACTATGTCTAATCGATTGGCGTTTTTGAAATTTTCTTTAGCTCTTATAGTTGATTTTAACCCGATTACGGACGGATAGACGGACATGGCTCAATCCACTTCACTTTACAATAGAAATGGATATTGGATATTGTAGAAATTACAAACCCATTGACAAACTTAAAAATGCAATTTTTCCACCTGTGGTGAATAAAAAAAATTGCATATTTAATTTAAAACTGAAAGAAAAATTTAGTTTAATCTTTCGATCAATTCTAAAAGATGGTGTTCGATTCGTAATCATTATTAATTTAATATCAAACTTATTTGTTTGTTGGGTCATTGAATCAATTGAATTGAGAGCAGAAAGTCGTCGTATTTGAGCAAAAAACTGAAGTTCATTCATAATATAAATCACTTGACGTCTATGATTTGTTTATTTTTTGTTGTTGTAAATCGTTTGCTTTTTATTAGTTTGTCATTTCTATTTGCATGTGTCAACCAGTCTGTCAGCATTTATTTATTTATTCTTTTTTTATTGAGGTAGATCAGAGAAGAAAGAAGCGTTAAATTTGCAATAAAATGCAAATTTAATTAACAAATGAATAAAAGAAACAAATAAAAAATAAACGTGCTGCAATTAATAAACATGATAACAGCAGTTTAAATATTATTATCGAATAGCAGCTGCTAATAAAATGATTTTTATACGCGCGGCACAACAACAAAAACTACACCGGCTCACTTTTGAGTTAAACTGAAAAAAAAAACTAGTGACTCAACATTTTCGCCCTTTTTAAACTTAACGATCAACAATTAATTTAAAACAAAAAAATACAAAACACCTGAATAAATTGAAAAAAATTTTGCAATTAAGCGCCATTATTACTCGTATTTTATTTATAGTTGCAGTTTTTTTTTGTTTGTTTTTTTTATCTCATTCTCTTTTTTATTGCTTATTTGAGGTCATTAACACGCCATAAAAGGCAACAACAATAACAATAGAGAAATATCTTAATAAATTTAATGGCCGCTTTTTTTTAATATCAACTGAATAATTTTATTGTTTTAAATAATATATTAAACGAAAAAATATTAAAGAAATATTAGACGGTATTTAAGAAATGTAGATTTTAATGGATTTTAAAAAGTAAAATTCTTTTGACTGTTTTAATATCTGTGAGATACATTTGCATTTTTCGTGTAAAAATAATGTGAGGTATTTTTTGCGCAATGTCCCTGAAGTTGAGTTACTTAATTGTTCAATTGTTAAATTTGTAAAAACTTTCATCCGATCGTTACTTTTTGATTGCTTGATAAAATAAATAAATCGCAATTAATTTTAAGTTTGACAACACTATTTTTACGGTTTTAACTTTTTTCTTAGCACGTAAATTCTTTCATTAAGAATATCAGAAGCAGAAATTATAATTTTATTTATTATATTATGCCAATATCCCATTTAATGTTTTAAAATAAAAATACAATTTATTCGCTGATTGGAAAAGAAAGTATCGATACGTATTTCGCAAGATGCTCATCAGCAAACCTTTATCTAATTTTAAGAAAAGCCAAAAACATTTCTTTTAAGTATAAAAAATTCCAAAACAGCATGAGAGTTATTTCAGAAGCCAATACAAAAATGTTAATGCTTTAACAAAAATTATAATTTATATTTTTGTACATGATACAATTTGTGCTCATAACAAAATTAAAACAAAAGCTTAAATTTCCTTGTAAATATTTATTTCAGTAGCAGTTTTTATTCGTAATATTCACAAATATTATATTTGAAGCTAAAAAAACCGCTGGTACAACTTTAAAATTTTGTTGATTATCGCTGTTGCACAAATTAAGTGACCTAATTTTAATAATGGTTTATTCAATGTGCTTTAGAAACAAAACAGAATAAATTATAACGATTAATTTGTACCGTACTTGAGTGCTCAAAAATTTCCTTAGTTTAGCCTTAAACCTTTATAACAATTTTATAAATTTCCCTTGAAATGGTTTGTCTCAAAGTAAATTTTTGTTGGCTTAACTCAAGTTGTGACAATAATTTCCCTTTTGAAAGGTGTGTGGCTTTGATAACAATTTGTAATATGTGTGTCTGCCTTAATAATACTTCTCAAACTGTAAAGCTAATGTCTAACATTTCAACTTATAAAAACAAAAAAAAAAAAAGATGTTTTAATACTTTTGTATTTTTTTATTTTTTTAGTCGCACACCCGGTTCTCGTCAACCTTCACCAGCTGAAGAAAACCTTCCACGTCCCCCTAATTTACTCGATCCCAGTCAACATGCCGGTTTTCCACCACACGCCTTCAACCATATGTTGGGTGCTGCGGGCATGGATCATCCTGGCAACAATTCTGGTTCCGGTGGTCCCGGAGCTCCGGGACAGCAAATGAATTCAGCTTTTACCCATCATCAAATGACACAAATGAATCAACTACAACCGCCGGTCATGAATGGTGTTGGCGGTATGCAAATGGCGCAGGTGAGTTAAAGTGTTTATTCTTTCTTTCTGTTTTCTTGAAGTTTAATGTAAATTTTAAATAATTTTTTTCTTTTTTTTCTTTTAGAGCCCCATGTTAAATCATCAAGGTCAAGGCCCAAATCAAATTGAATCTCCTGGAAATCTTTTGCAGCAACAACCACCAAATTTTGATGTTCAGGTAAGAGATTGTTTTATTTATTTTGTTTTGTTTATTTTTTTTTTATTATTTTTTAGCTACAAATTTCAGTTTTTTAAAACTGTAGTTGAAATCTACTAAGGCCCGTTGATAAAAGACACCAATAATTTATTTCAAGATTTTGTTAGGCAATAATTCATTTTTGGCTGCTCTTTAAACTAAATTCAAGCCACAAGTCAAAGGGTTGAAAACTTACCCTAAAGCAGATTATATGATCTACAAAATGTTTACCTTAACTATTTTTTAATTACAATAACGGGCCAAAGGACTCTTCGAAACCCCACCAAACTGCATTTTTACTAAAGTTTAGGTGCGTTCATTTAATTGGCTCTTGAAAATCAATTAAAGTAAAAAACGTTACTATTTCATTTGCCTGCTTTTTACAAGTGATTTTAACTCATGGCACCCACTATAGTGTTTTATCAATCACTCCTATTTCTTTATATCGTCTCCTCATAGTTTTATTCTCAAAGCTTCCAATCAGATTGCACTTTTGATGCTGAAATGAAATAGATCTAACTAAAAACTGTTATGGAGTCAAAGGCTGCTAGTAACACAGATATAGTTTTGCTTTAACGAAAGGAACACTAAATTAATAAAAAAAGTATTTGATTTCTATAATTTGGTGGTTACGTATTTTTGGTCAAATATTTGACTAATCTGACAGTAGCTCAGCATGGTTTTTGTTATTTAAAATATCTTGTAAACATTCTTTTCATGCGATTTGTTGTTTTATAGCTCAAGAGCAATCAATCGTTCGCCTAGTGACAAAGTTTAAACCATTTCTTATACTAAACACCAGAGGCGCTGCACTTTAAAAAAAAAATAAAATGATATTTAAGAAAATATTTATTCTGCAGTTTATCTTTCTAAAAAAGCCACACGACAAATTAGATACGCATAAATAATCAAATGCTACCCTCCGATAGTTGTGGTAGTATTTGATTATTGATTATAAAAGTTTAACATATCGATATATATTTTGATCGGGACCTTAGAACTGAAAGCGGTAAAATTGCCAGAAATTATTATTTTATATTTAAAAACCAATCGGAATTCAGTTATGGGGCGCTGTCTCAATTTCAAAATTGATAACAATTCAAAGCCGCTAAAATAAAAACTTAAATATTTTAATATTCACAAAGAATTGAAAGCACCATTCAATTTTATTAGAAGATGTTATAACTAATTAAAAAAAATAAATTAGAAGTGAAATAAATAAAGCGTATCAGAGAGTCAGCTATTTTATTCAACGCAAACATTTCCATTAAAGTTTTTGGGTGGCATTTTACTGAATGCATCTTCTCCTAAGATTAAATCTCGACACATGACTTCGACACTCTTTATTTCTTGATTGCCAAATGTCCTAACAAAAACATCCTTTTTTTTACCCAAGCAACACATATAACTTTCATTCAAATTGATGTTATTAATTCTACACAAATGAAATAATAAAACTTTTAATAAAACGCAGCAGCCCGACATTCATGTGTGATGGTGGTGGTTGGCTTGAAGTCAAAACTTTATTGCATTTTGATAAAAAGGAAAGAAAAAATTTTACAACAAACAGAATATTAAAATAAACGAATAAGAGTGCTTTATTCTGCCATGCCGAATCTTATATACCCTTCAGAGAATTAAAAAATAAGAAAAAAAATGTTTCCATAAAAATATCATTGGCTCTTAATTGGTTAAGCATTTAAAAAAATAAAGTATTTCTTGAAAGATCTCTTCAAAAGCTTTTAAATGATACCCATATTTATATCTTAAAAACTATGATTCTCTTTTGTACTTTTCTCTGAGAAGTTGAGAGTCCCATAACTCCGAAAATATGGGCGAGCGCCAATTTGTTACTTGGTATTTTTTTTCTACTTTTTAATTCTCTATCGCTCCATATATTTGTTTTTTTTTTATTGTAGTTACTTTATTGTTCCAAATGCTACCGCAAAGGACATGGATCGATCTTGCTGACTTTTAATAGCAATATTTTGGAAACTATGTCGTCTGATCGATTGGCGTATTTAAATTCTACAGCCTAGGCAAAGTTTTTTTCAACCCAAACACAGACGGACTATGCATAAGGACTTCGAATATATTTACTTTATGGGGTCGAAAATGGATATTATTAGAAATTACAAGCGGAATGAAAAACTTAGATGTACCCTCTTTTGACCTGTGGCGAAGGGTATAAAAGAGTGGTGCCCCTTCTTTAGCTATTCAAGCACGAATGCTTCATTATTATTATATTGGTCTACTTTTCTTGTTTGAGAATGTTGATATTTAAACTATTTTGTGTAAAATTTTGTTGGCTTTTTTCCTATAGTTCTAGACCCAGCCATCATTTAACATGTTAAGTGATTGTGGCACAGTTTTTTTTTGTGTAAATATTTGGTGTGAGCTTGATTTTAATATGTGTTTTTTTCCCTATTTAACGCCGGCTTCTGCTTGTATGTCTTCATTTTGTCTGGACTCTTTTTATTAACTTTAATAATTCATATTATTATCCATTTTGTTGCTAGTTGTGGCATCAGCCTCCACTTCAGTATTTCTAACCCAAAATAATATAATATAATAAGCTTAAAAATTAGTTACAAAGTTGAATGTTAAAATAAATTAGTTGAAAAAAAGTATTTTCACTATCTAATTTTGTGTTGTTTTCTACTTTCTCAAAAATTTGTAATTTTCCACTCATACAATTTAAAATTGTATGAGATATTTTGTTCTGAAATAACTTTCTCTTGGAACTCGTCCGGTTTTGTTTGAAAGATCATGTGGTGGCATGGTTCACACAGACAGCCCTGACCCCTTTATAATGTCAAGTACTTCTGAATCTCAAAACTATGCAAACAAATGTTCCCCTATAATTTTCACGAATTTAACAACACTTTTGATGACATCTTCTGGATCTTTCAATAATGGGTTCTAAAGAATCAGAATAATTCATATAACTTCAACAAGCTCCACAGAAAATAGCCTGAAACTGTTATATCTGATAAAGTTGCAGGCCAGCAAATTTCGTCAAAACGCGCTTTAAATTGTAATTATTTTTGCTTTACTTTACAATTCTGAAGATGTAAATTTCTTACGAACTTGGTCTACATTTTGTTTTACAAGTAGTCTTTGTTATCAGCTTGAAAAACGCATATTTTCCAAAAAAAAAAAAAAATCCTTAAATTTAAGAAACATATTTATTTGGCATATAACTCTTTTAATAGACAATTGGTTAATTGGATTTCTCCGCAAAAACATGTCAGTGACATCAAAAGACTCAAAATTAATTGATAAAAAACGCTTGTATCATAAAAGAGCGCTAGCTATTTTTTTAGAAATCAGGGACAAATATAGTTCAGCTAAAATTAAACAAAAATATATATTTTTTTAAACAATTCCTTAAATGTATCACAACTTTTAATTTCATTTAGCAGCACGATTTATAAAATATTCCTTGAAAGATTTTCTTAAGTACGCCTTTGTGTATCCCCAAATATCTTTTACAAATACCATTTAATCATCTTAATATGAAAACAAATATCGAAAGGATAAAAAAAGTGTAATTGTGGCCATGTTAAAGCACACTGAGAACCGCATGATAATGTTGCTGCATACAACTTTATTGCATGAGAAAAATTTATTTAAGAAAAAAAAAGGTCCAAGAATTTTTGGCAAAGGAATTCCATCAGGCATTCAAAACTTATGTAGACAATGTTAACGACAAAACGGAACAAATAAAACAGCCACTATTGATTTTCAATTTTGTAACAGGAGAAAAAAAAAACAGAAAAACAGAAAACTCCAAAACAAAAGTGCAGCAAAAGGCTTAAAGGAAGGAAATGTTACAAGTGTAAAAAAGAAAGACAAACGAAATGGATCAAGTAAAGCATTTTTTTACAAAAAAAAAAAAAAAAATTGACACAGGCTGTATTTTATTTTTGTTACCAAAGATACTCATGCATGTATCGTCATTTTCGTAAAAAGTTCTCCTCACTTGTAACATACACACATGTGTACAAACAGCCAACATCAGAATGTGTTTCGCAATATTATTTTGGTTGATTGCAACGACAAGTTTCCTTTGCTCTACAAATGTATTGGGTGTTTTTTTTTTCTTATTGTAATTTATTTTTATTTGCCAGCAAGTAAAACAACGTAAAATTTAAAAAAAAGGGAAAATAAACAAAGGAACAGTGTTTCCATACGCAACAAATTAAGCTGTAACTATTTAAAATTAAAAATCAAAAGAAATTTTCTCTCTCAATATAGTACACGAGGGCGAAACGACAATTTCCTTAGTTAACAAAGAGTTTATTTTGTCTCAAAGAAGATTTGAATAAATTTTTGATTATTCGAGAAACTTTTCAATTTGAAATTTTACTGTCATTCCAAAAATATTAAAATATTAATTTTAATTGTAAAAAAAAAAAAATTAATAAAAATAATTAAATTAAAAGAGAAATTAAAGACTAAAAAAAAATAAATTTGTTAGACCAAATTAAATTTTTTCCCCTTCTTTTAATCTGCATTATTGATTCTCCAAATTTTGCAAAGCAAAGTTTCTTAAATTCGGCTCGAATTCTTTCTACCGAGCAAAGGGAAAAAGTTTCCGGAAGATTTTTTATTCACCGCAGTAGGCTCCTGAGTTTTATCGTCATGCAAGATAACTTTCTATAAAATTTAGAGGTGCTTTTACTTTCTTAATTTCATATTTTAATTAAATAATAAAGGCTACTTTGTCCAATTTTTTTCTTTCTCCACCTATTCAAAGCCAAACACGAACCAAAGAACCAAATCAAAGCCTAAAAACGTTTTTTTTAACTATTGATTACGCTTTAAAATTTGAGAAGGAAGGCAAACAAAAGTCATGAAAATATGTATGAAATGTTTATGTTAAATTGGATAAGAATCAAGACCGTCCTATGAGAAGCGGAAAAATATCCATTTGCCTCTTTCATACTCAGTATTTAATGCAGAACTGAACTATTTTATCTCGTTCAAACTGGTTCAAGTAATTAAGCTTAATGGCAAATTTAAACTAATTTATAGATAACACCAACGACTTCTTAGTTTCATTTCATTATTTGTAGATGCATGGCCACTTTTACATATTTTTATCCAATTGCAGATAACCTACCACATTTGGGCCCAATTTTTATCTGTGTTTCTTTAAGTTCTTTTAGCTTTACCATTAAATTTCTTTCTTTCTTCTCTTTAAAACTGTTAATTAATCGTACTTATTCGGGTATGTAAGGGGTGTGATGAATTTCGAAAACAAAAATGTTTGTAAGTGCATAAAAACAGATCTTTTGAAACGAAAACTAATTCAAAAAAGTTTTTCTTTTTTATTTATGGAATTTTTCTAAAACGATACAACTCGTCAGAAACCTTTATGGTTTTCAACTCCTAAATCGTCCTTTTGTTTTGTTTCACCTTTTACACAGAACAAGATGTAAAATATTTCTCAATTAAGTTACAAAAACGAAGAAAAGAAAATAGTTTTAAGAATGAAATTTTTCACTTTAAATTTAGCAGCATTCCTCTCTAATTTATTCCTCTCGAGAAAATTATTTTAACAACTGAAGGGCTGTAGCTTAGGTGCTCGGAACATTGACTACTAACTGTATGATGAATCCTCATTTAAATAGTGTATTCAGTTTAATGGTTCATAAAGCGGCTAATATCTTACACAGTTAAATCAACGGCTCAGTAAATTTATAAATAAATAAATGTAGAGCCTACAGTGCCCAACTGCAATTGTAGGCACGTGAAAAATTGATCACCCTACTTCACTACCTAACGTCCCTTCTTAATACTTTTCCAATGATTTTAACACACTAGTTTGGTTGGCAGAGTTTAACTTTCCTATTTTTCGCTCTAATGTTGGCCAAAGTGGTATCATTCTTTCATATTATTTTTTAGATTCCTGACAACTGTAGCTTGTCTAAATTCAACTTGAACCTCAGCATTGGTCGACCTCGGCAATGATAATATCTTTAATTTCCTAGAGTAATATTGCTCTGGAGTAGAATCTATGACTCTTTTTGCGAGAAGACTGCTGTGGATTTCTCATGCACCTCTGTGTGATTATTATAAATAATTTGCCTAAGTGAGCTTTTGTTATGAACACGACTTGACTTTGTTATCTGGCGGTCATGTGCGTCAATCCAAAAAAGTCTTGCTTAATCGACCACCATCGCATTTGTTTTCTTTTTTAAAATCCTTCTGAGGAATACATTAGGGAAACCGTTGGCAAATTTTCGATGAATAAAAGCTTTTGTTACTCAAATGTGAAACATCACATTACTTTTTCATTTATTTAATGAAGTTGCACCAATTCTCTCCCAATGTTTTTTTTTTGTACAATTTTCCCTATTGAAATGCATATTTTCCTTTTTTAACTTTTATTATCGAATCAAATGCTTTTAAAGCATTGAAAAACTACATTGCGGCTTATAAATCCGATTTCTACTCTTTTTGTATTTCTCGTTTCTTTAATGTTTTTTTGTGCGCGTATTTTTCGATTTTTTCATTTTTCAAACTTTTTGCAATAAATTGTGCTTTCGTTACATTGACAGCGACTACTGTGTGCAATTTACTGCAAGTACAAATCAAGAGATGACTTTTTACAATTAAGCCGAGCTCCCTTCCCTCTCCATGCTCTTTTAACTATAAAAGTAACTCCACTCCTGACACATTATAGGCTCCTCTTCATTGATGCCAAAGAGTTTAAATGTTTCTCGACAATATGCAATTGCCTGCTTGTATGCATTTAAATCCAAAGGGGATTGTTTGTCCGGTTGGTGCAACATCAAATGAAGCAGCAACAAATTTATTCAAAATAGAAAAAGGAAACTTTTCTGTTCAATTTGTTACCGAATAAAAGTGAATGAAGCAACCAATAGCATAAAATACGATAAAAAAGGAGATATTGTAGGTATTTTAAATATTTTTTTTCTAAAATTCAGGTCATTAAATTTATTTTATGTCATTAAAATTAAACTTTGAAATTTGGCTGTTATTTATATATTTACAAGATTTTAAATAAAATGATAATTTTAAACTTGGATATTTGCGGCTTCTCTTTGCAAAAGGCTTTTAAATTTTTAATTCTTTTTTTTTTTGTACAACATTCACGAAGAAAAAAGATTTGACAACTGAAAAGTGCTCCTTAATTTATGCAAGACTTAAAGTTGTATTAAAAATTCTACAAAAAGGAAGAATTTCTAGGGCAAGCGAAATTTGTTTTGGGGGCACCTAGCTCAATTCCAGACAGTCCTTTCTTCGCCAATGAATAGAAGTCTACAATATTTATTCTAGAAAAAACAAAACTGTAGCCTTACTTTGGTGCTGACTGATGAAGCTTGGATTTAATGGATAAGTTGCAATTTCTGAATTCTCATCCATCATTGCATTTTTGATATAAAAAAGTCACAAAAGCTCCTCATTTCATGAACCGTCCATAGTGTTTTAGCAATCAAGTCCAGTAGATCAGCAATTATATCTTTGTCAATATTCTTTCTTAAATTTGGACTTAAAAAGTTGTACAAATTATTTGTGTGACCTTAAGGATTTCCAACATCTTCGAAAAAAAAGATCACCATCAATCGTTTTTCATCGTCTTTTTCAAAAGCTATTTGACATTAAGTCGGGCTTGATGTTTTCCTACAAAAATCGTGTAAACTTCGCGGGTGCACATTACGTATGTGTGTTCCATTTACTTTTACGGGCCTACGCTTAAGAGAATTTACAACTGCTTTAGA
The DNA here is from genome assembly GCA_937654795.1 of Cistogaster globosa. Classification (NCBI taxonomy): domain Eukaryota; kingdom Metazoa; phylum Arthropoda; class Insecta; order Diptera; family Tachinidae; genus Cistogaster; species Cistogaster globosa. Next base: position 120,622,800 of record OW569403.1, read on the forward strand.
AAAAGGCACACGGTAGTTAAACATAAAAAGAAAATGGGTTATGTGTTTTATCACGCTTAAGCCATAAAATGATAACTGCGATTAATCTGATAGTTAAACAATTATTATCTGTTTTTGTAATGGTGACTCTTTCCTAGCAGTTACTATTTATCTCTTTTTTTATAACTTAAAAAAATCTATTTAATCTAATTATGAAGGCGCTCCTAGTACTTCAAAAGTTCTTATATTTACGTTGAAGTGGGCTATTCAATCTTGAAAACATTTTTCACAAATCAGAAAAATTCCTAGTGTCTTCTACATATTTTGTAAAATATATTGTTTGATTGGTGGAGAGAATTGAGTGCTTTAACATTCTCAGACATTTGTTTTTGCTGATGGTGCGAAAAGTTAATTTGTTTTTTAGTTTTTAATATTTTAATTATTTTAAACAAGAAAACTTAAAAAAAACAGAACATTTTCATTTTTTATTTTTATGCTCTGTTAATTTAAAATATTTGTTCAGTAACGATTTCTTGCTGTTCCTCAATTAAATTGTTTTTATTGTTTTTATTGGTTTTATTTTTTCTTTTTGCACAATATTTCAACACCTCATAATTTTGTAATTGTTGCTGTTGTTGTTGATGATAAAGTTGAAATAATTATTTTTCAATTCGTGCTGGTGTAATTGTGTGAGCGTTTTTTATGATGAAAAAAAAAAACATTTCATTTTCTTATGTTGGTGTTATAACTTAATCAATACACGAAATTCGCTTGCGTGTTTTTGTTTTGGTTGCTTAATTTTAATTGTAACTAATAAACAATTATTGCTTTTAAATGTTTTTGTATTTAAGTATATGATTTTGTTTATCAAAATACAATCAACTGCGCATAGAAGATGTGTGAACTTTTCCTTAAAATAATAATTCCAATAAAATATTTTTTTTTAATACTTGGCCTGCAAATGTGTCACAAAATGACGTGCCACTCTATAACCCGAAACGGAACGTTTATAAATTTCAATTGATCTTTGAGCCACAGCACTTAGTTTTAATGTAATTCCGTCGCTCTCTAGCCGCGATTTGCTTTAAAACTGAAACTAGTCTCTACTCTCTTCAAATCACCATATTATCATTTTCTTCGTTAGACACAGCGAAAATTAAAAGAACATAACGCAAACAGTCAACAGCCACTTCTACGAGAAACAGTTTCTACCAATAAGTGACTAGCAAAAGGACTACACAAGCTAGTACAACTAAGATAAACAATTAGTACAGTTTCTCCCAAGTAAGATTAACGGTGGGAGGCTGGTTTTTTGCAGATATGTAGTAGTCAACGTACTAAGTATGCGATCAGTATGATGGCAGATGGGTTTGTTCCCTAATCAGTTACCTTTTATGTTGGTTTTCATCACAGCGCCCTTCTTCGCATGTGTAACCCTACAGCATGAAATCTTCGTCGCAGTAAATCTTCAAATAAAATGGCTGGATAAAAGATATCATAAATTTAAAGTAGTAAGAGAACAATAATCAACACAAGCAGCTTCAGTCACATTTAGCAACTCTTATGTGTTCAGCGAAAAGTCTTTTTCTCTTTGCAAGAAAAATCTTTTTTTTTCCAAACTTTTTCCTCCACCAGTAATTGAGCTTCAATAAATGACAATTGTTTACCAAATTTACTTTTATTTTAATTCGTGAACGAAAATAATTATTTTGTGGTTTTCTTAAATGTTGAAAAAAAAACCCTAAATAAAGCAGAAATAATTGTTCCGCCACAGAATTTATTTACAACATAATTTTGTTGCATAAAAACTCGTATTGAATAAAATTGCGTAAAATAAAATTAAAAAATTATAATAATAATAATTAAATCTAAAATAGCATTCATAACCAAAACGCAACCTACCACTCGACACACACGACAGGTAGATCTCCAAACCAATTCTCGACTTTATGTTGAAACTTATTTAAGCTGGTGGGAAATATATTAAATTATTTAATAATAAATAACAAATCCATTTTTAATTAAAATCTCTGTCCTTTATGCACCATGGAAACTATGGATACCCTTTTAATTATTTCTGGACACAAGTTTTTTCTCAACCACAAACAATATTTTTGTCTGAATTTTAAAAGTTTCAAAACAATTAATTTTTGCCACATGTTTTTTTTTTCTCTCTCTCTGAACAAATAAAACGTGATTTTGTGTGGGTTTTTATATAATAAATATTTCTTTTTTTTATTAATTTAAAAACAATTCTATATTTTTTGTGTGCAAAGCAAATCAACTTTGTCATGTTTTTCATTTTGAACCCATCCTTTTCCACTCTCTTTTTTATGATGGTTTTTATAAATATTTGCGGCTTTTGTTTTAATTCTAAACAACTTTTTTATTCTTTTGTGAATTATCACGATTTTTATTTGATATTCTCAATTCAACAGTGACAATTGTCAGTTAATTGAAAATTAATTAAATTGTTTTTCAACACACAACCCCATCTGTTTCGAAGCTAAAGCACAAATAATAGGGGGATGCACTTCAAATACGGCTAAAGGTTTAAAATTCTTTTTGAGAATTTTCAATAGCATCCAATTGATCTCACGTTGACAGGCACGTTGAAGATCACTTTTAACATTTAATTTGGTAAGTTTCATCAATTAACAGTGAGAAGAAAACATTTTTCGATAGTCTCGTTTTAATTCAAAATATATTTTTTTTCTATTGTAGTGCTTTTCATTATGAAAAACCGTCATGTGCACAAGTAATGCAAATCTGCATATTTGAGTAGAATCAAAATATTTTAAAAGTGAATTGGTTTTTTTTTTTAAACTTCTGGATTATACGATCAAAGGAGAAAAGGACACGGGGCTAAATTTTATGCAGGCCTTTCCATACCTCTCAGTATAAAGCAAGGCATCCATCTTAGGTGTGCGAAATTTTGTATTAGACATAATTTTTTTTATCGATTTCTCTCAAGCTTTGTCCGTTACAAAGCTTAATTTTGCAAGGTGCATATATATCATTAAGGGGTTAAAAAAATATCAAATATTTATATATTTCTCATCTTCCGTCTGCCCCAAGAATTTTTTATTTTTGAGTTATTTCGATGTGACTTTTAAGTAAATGTGATAACAGTGTTGCCACATGGTTCTTTTAAATTTGACTAATTTCGTAAAAAATATTTTATTTTAAAACTTATTTGTTTTCAAAATTTTAAAGCTTTAAAAAAACTACGAAAATCATTAACGTAAAACAAGAATCACAAATATTTTTATAGTGGAAAAATTCAAATTCAATGACAGGGTTCACATGTGCAGAAGATATCATTTAAATACATTTACTTAAACCATTTACATCTTTTTAAATCCTGTTAGAAAAATGATTTCTCTTAAATGTCAAAAAGTTTGAAAAATTTATTTCAATTTATTTCGGAAGGGAAATTATTAAATATCCTGTTTGAGCTTTAAAATTTGTCCACATACATATATCAAATTTAATTTGGAACTGCTTCCTAGATTTATATTTTGGTTGAATCTTGGTGTTTTTCATATCAATTTCTTTCTCATTCCAGTAAATCAGTTAGTTTTGTTATTAAAGTTTTCAATTATTTATTTTTCTACCTCTTATTCTCAAACATCACTTCCGTTATTACACACTTCATTAAAGAAATTGAGCCGTGTGTCTGCGTTGCAACTCAAGGTGGTGTTAACAGCAGCGAAATAACAAAATAATCTAAAATCGTGATTTTGATTTTGCACACATTAAAATGTTTCATAGTATCACGTTTTTAATATGCGATTGATAATCACATTTGGATGTTATTGCGTGTGGAGCAATAGAATATTTCAGCTAATAAAGTTAATACTAAACAATGAAGAAATCCCAGCAAACATTAAGTTGCACGTTAATGCAGAATTGTATTCTTTTGTTTTTATTTGATAATACGCGTTATTTTGTGCAAAGTTCATTCACTAAGTGACAAAAACTATTCAAATTCCTACTTTTAGCTTGATATTCAATTTAAACTTCAAATCAAAATATAATTTTTTCAGTAAAGTCTGTTTAGGGAAGTTTTAACTCAAAATTTAAATTATCTTGAGCGAAAAAATTTTTGATTTTAAATTATTTTGAAATTACTTTAAAACGTTTGACAATTGATTTTAAGTTTGCTTTGAAAGCTCTCTCAATTCAAAAACATAACTATATGATTGCTGGAATCACAATTAAAGTTTGAAGTATTCGAAATGGTTTCAAGAAGAACTTGGCTGACATAATGAACAGTTCTTCAAGTTCAAATTATTTCCCATTGATTAGAATTTAAAGCCAATTTAGTATTTAATTATTTAATCATCATAACAAAACCAAAACTGATATTTTAAGCAATCGTTCTGCTAAAAATCACGAGTATAATTCGTTGATTTCTTTAATATTTTATATTAAATTTCTGCTTATATTTTCTGTTAGCAGCTGCTTTTGACTTTCAATTTAATTTGACTAAATATTTTTATATCGAATCGATTTAATTAAAAAAATGAAGAAGAAAGAAAACAATCATGTCACATGCAATATGTAGAATTTCCTTCTTATACGAATACACTCACCTTCACCGATATCACTTTTAGTTCCTCTGTAGTTGTTGTGTTTTGTTTCCATTGAACTCCTTTCAGTCCTTCATATAAAAATAATATTTCAAATTGAATGAACTGGTTATAAAATTGCATGGAATAAAAGCATTTGGTTAAAAACAATTCCATAAACATGTAGATGCACCTCTACCGTTTGTTATAGATTTAATTTCGTATTTCGTTTTTCAATTTTCAGATATTTAATATATATTTTTTTGAAGTTTGTAGTTTCTTTTGAAAAATTGTTTTTGTGTATTGTGATGCAGTATAAAAGGCCCTAAGAGTAGAAAATCTAAAATACTTGTTCAAGTTATTCTGATTTAACTGAAGTAAGTTAAAGAAATAATTTATTTTTAAGAATTAAAAATGTCATACTTGAAAAATAATTTCCCCAAAAATCAAAAGATAAACACAGGAGTTTTATAAGCCAAATGTTATTATGTCCAACTGCCACATATTTGAGGTGTTGTTATCTTCGTTTCTAAGAAAACCCCTAATGTTCAATATTATTAATTTTTTAATTTTCAATAATAATTTTACTTTAAGACCTTTTTCTCTTTATGCTCCTTTTATTATACGGTAATAAATACTCCTAAGTACTTTTAATTCTTGCTTGTGTATATGAGCCCGACAATGTATTCAATGTATTTCTCATGTTTTGTCGCATTTTTTTTCTTCTTTTGTATTTTATTATTTTTTGTTTCAAGTATTATTTGATGATGATGACACCTTTTCAAGCAAAAAAATATTTCAAGTACAACAATAATAGGAGTGTCAACATGATATTTATTTAAACATATAAAAATAAAATTATTTATAAAAAATAACTGCATTTACAAATTAAATTTGCTTGTATCAAATTTTGTTTTTAAATAATAAATTTGTTTTTTTGAGTTAAAAATCGTTGATTTATAATAAATAATTTTTAGCATAAAAAATAACATGAAATTTCTAGTGCCATCGCCAAAATACTTCAAACTAACATGAAAAAACAAAATAACTTTTGCATTAAAAATGTTTAAAATTATTTTTTGCAGCATACTTCTAATGTAAATAAATTCAAACAATTTAAAGCATACTTTTAGGATTGCACTTTAAAACTAAAAACCTGAAAGTCGAACCGATTTGATACGCAATTATTAAACAAATGTTAAACAAAAATTATCCACTTGGCTAAAAAAATGTGGGAGTGATAAGTCTGTAAACTAAATTGTTTTTGCTTGCGCAATTGAAAATTATTTTTTTTTAGAAGTTGATTGTTATAAGATTTTCGGTGATAATTAAAGCAAGAAATAGAATAGGCTCCTAAGATTTATTCAAATGAAACATTATTTTTATATAATTTTAATCTATAACTAGAAAGAGTTACAAATCCTTAAAAAAATTATTCAACTTAAAAAAGCATAGTTTTTGATGCTCTTTTTGCCACTTAAATAAAATCATTCAATCTTAATACTTTTTTCTTATTTGTTTTACGAGTGAAACTTTATTTAATGTCATTCATCATTCTTTCACTTTTCAATTCCCTGCTTGCAACAAACACCTGTGTGTTTTTTTTTTGTCACGGAAAAGTTTCATTTTCCCCCTAAAATGCAACACCTCAAATATTACTAACACATTTAAACAATTCGCGTGTTTCTAAAATATCAAAAAAGTGTTGAAGAGTAAACGAAAGTTTTTCTATAGAGTTAGTGTATGTGTGTGTATTTTACAGTTCATTATATTCACACTTTAAATAGTGAAACTAAAATTAATGTAGTTTTGAAAGGAACTTATCACCAAATTTACTTGCACGGTTTCACCAAATTGTGACACATAAAAACACTTGCAGAAAATGAAGTTTGTCATGCATATCTACCACTTTTGCTGTGTTTTTGTTGGATTTGTAAGAGAATAGCAACGAAAATTGTAACTATTTTTTATTAGCTACACAATAAAACTTCTTCTTTTAAGTGTTGGTTAATGTATGTTCCGGTTTAATATGTGAGTTTCCTTTTGGGTGTGTGAAACTAAATTTTAAAATTTTAAATAACCTTTTCATCACTTGTTGTGTCGTTTAAAAATGCTACCTCAATAAATACAACTTTTAAAAGCCAAACTTTTTGCACAAATGAATGATAATTGCCGATAGATAACCGAAAATTACTTATGAATGAAGAAGGATTGAGCTCATGTAAAGTTTACATTGGCACAGCTTGTAGTACAATCCAAGCCGTAATTGAAGAGCTTTTCGAGAGCTCTTCTTTTATAAAAACGTTATTGAGTTCAAGTTAACGCAGAATGTTGAATTTATATCAAGAAACTTTCTTTCAGTGATTTATTTTGAAAACCGTCACAAAAAAAAAAAATTGTGACAGACGTGCAATTTTAAAAATTAAGTAATAATGTGACGCGTTTGCTCTCAATAGAGCATTTTCCATCTAAAGAGTTATTTCTTAAAAATAAATGGATTTGAAATCTATTTTTCTTTTAATTCAAACAGACGCGCACTTGGCGGATTTATTTCAAGTTAAAGTCTGCTATAAAATTCAACACTTCAACTTTCTAAAAGCAAATATTTCTCTGATTTAAAATTGTAGCCGGTCCTATTGATAGCAAAAATATTTTCTTGAAAACAACCTCATGACTGTGATCTACAGAACTACTTGAACCGGTATGCGTATTCCATGAATATCTTGTCAAATATTTATAACATTCCAAATTATTTCATAAAAGAAAGCAACAGAAAGGCCATAAATAATATTTAAATTGTGTTATTTTTTCCTAAAACCTCTTTGAAAAATTAGCGTTTTATACACCCGTTGTGTTTTTAGAATATTTCAACGCATTATTCATTATTTTCATTATTTTCATTATTGTTTTTTATTGTGGACGTAATTCATTAGAGAATTAAAATGCATATTAAAAGCTAAATGTGACATGACAAAAAATTACGCTGAAAACAACAAAAAACAAAAAAAAAAAAGAGAAACTTTTGTTTTCAGGAGATAATAAAATGTCAGTTTATGTTTGTGTTTGATTTGTTACCTTTCACACAATGTGTCAGAATGGAGAGGGATGAGTGAAGGAATGAACAAAAAAAGAACACCACAGCTTTGGGAGAAACACAATAATGTCAATAATGAATGAGAATGCATAATGAATAATGCTAAAAGTGAAGAAAAAGCGAACAGGGAAAAATGTCAACACAGTGACTGCCTTAAAATAATAATAATTTATTAATAAAAGCGAAAAAGAAACCGAGAAACACTTTAGAAAAACACAAACACACATACATACATACATAATGACTGAAATGTGAGTAGATGGGTGGTTTTTGGTTTTTACATTTATTTTGTGGCGGTCACTCCAAATGAACACATTGTTTAATTTTTAAATTAGAATTTTAACAAGAAACACTTTGAAAGGAAACGCCAACACTACCAGTGTCACATTATATTTTGTGGCTTTGAAATGAAAAGTGGATACAATAAATGATTATTCTTTTGTGCTGTGTTCCTTAACAAAAGGAGAAAGAATTTTTTATAAGCAGCAAGGATAAATTTGATTTAAAATTATTTATACTTTTAGCACTTACGAGTTTGGGTTGTCAAACCATCGATAAACAGAATAACAGAAAATATGTTTCGCTAAATAGTGAACGTGCTGTGTAACTGCTCTCGAAACTAGACCTTTTGTTATGGTAAAAATAGCTAAAACCGTTATAACTAAAGCTGAAATTGTAACGCATTTAAGGCCATATAGCTAAACCCACTACGATTACCGCTTTCTTGGTGAATGTGTTTGAAAGCTTTAAAATAGAACCTATTTTAGGAAAGTGGTGAAGTTTGATCCAACTAGGTTTTATCATCATACAATACGCTACTTCGTTTGGCTTATACGGCCTGCTCAGTTCGGCCCATATGTATCAGGTCAAAGGCATAGACTATGTACGAGGGAGGGTCAATCATTTTGTGTTTTTTTTTATTAATATACCGCCTCGTAACTGATGGCAATACTGCTTCTGTCAACAGGTAGTGTCTATCATCGGTCTACTCCTGTCAAAAAATGAACAAACCGATAGCAGACACAAACCAATAGCGCTCACAACCGAACACATTAAATTCTTGTGACAATTTCTCAGAAGTGTTTGACGAGTTTTTGAGCCGTTTCATAATCGTGGATTCACTACAACACATCATAGACGAACAACAGTCAAACCAAGTGGTTCAGGGATTGAAATATTTCAGAGATTAGTTTCGCATTCACCTTAATTATATCAGCTAAATTATTGTGAAAGCATATTGCCTCTTGACTTTTTTTTAGGGGTGTAATAGCGGTTCGGTAATTATAGGTTGAGGCTCCGAGGAGTTGTGAGTTACAAGGATACCCTTCCATTGCACATTAAATTCAGCCGTGAAATGTTACTGCCACTTCGTTATACTGTAGTTGTCATACAGTTTGTGGATTGCGGTTGGATCTTGCAATGTTGCATTAAAATTCCTGCTCTACGTTTCTTATAGCTGTCTTGATTTGTTACTTACCTGTCTTTGCATACTCAGCTTAAACTTATTTCTTCTCATTCATGTGCTTAGTGAAGTTTACTTTTCTGTTAAACTTTCACATTCTTCGATAATTTTCCACGTTTCCAAGTGCTATAAAATTTGCAAAAATTGTTTATAGTTTTATTGAGTTATAAACCAGCACTTTCAAAAAGAATTATTGTCTAATTCAAAGAAATTTGTTAAATCTGCACGAAACAGTCAAATGAAATTAACGTGTTTGATGTGAATCTTGTGTCACAAAGAATTTTCCTGATTAAAACCGTCCTTTTCCGTTTTAGTTTCTTAATACTAGAACTTTTCTATACCTCGTTACGTTTGTCAACATCATTATGCATGTTATTGTAACCACAACAATAAGTGTCATTTTCTTTTTGTAGCGATGATAATCTTTTTCCTATTTGTTGTTGTTTTTTTACAGCTTAAAATATTATAATTTTGTGTGCATTCAGTAAATGTGGTGGCATTAGCTTGTTTATTTCTGCTTCGCCTAAAAGTATGCTTAAAAACTCTTTTGAAAAAAAAAATTAAAAAGGCAGTCACCAAAGGAATACAAAATGATAGAAAAAAGCACAATAAAACTCTAGAAATATAGTCAGTGAAAAGAAATGGAATAGAAAATGGCGTAATAAGACTTCATAATGTTGATTGACAAATGTCTATCAGACTTTAGAAAGAAGGAGTCGTGTTAGTATCAAATAACAATTTCTTATAAAAAATAAGCAAATAAAAAGGAAAAAAAAAAACAAAGTTATAATAAAACTAAGCCCCTTCAAAAAGTATGAAAAGGACAAACATTTATAATGAATCTAGAGCAAAGAAAAAAAAAAAAAAACAGAAGCAGGACTCATGAATCATAGTTGTTTTATAGATTTTCAAAAGAAACGAATAACAACAATAGCAAAAATTGCTATACATTAAAAGAAAAAAAAAAATAAAAGAATAAAAAAATATATATTCAAAATTATTGCTGCAAATAGTAAAAACCTTTTCGTCATTGTCCTCATTCCTAATCACCACATTCAACAGTATGACAGCAGCCGAGCAACAGAATTAAAATAGAAAGAGAGAGAGAGAGAGAGAGAAAGAGTGCACAGTGTTCGGCATAATGATGGCATTTCTATAAAGTGGATAAAAAAATGTCACTTAAGTTGAAATATTTTCATTTTCTTGTTGTTATATTTCTCTATTGTTTGTGAGTTAAGGTTTGTTTTGTTTTCACTCCCTTTTTTATATTGTGACACAAAGAACTTGCGAGGTTAAAAGAACACAATTTATACCCGATTAACACATAGAGAATACAAAGCAAAAAAATAAATGAAAAAATGACGCAATATTGTTTCATAATATTTTAATGCAAGGAGTAGGTAACAATTTAAGTAGTATCACTTAACGTTACTTATGTTTATGTATAAATATATTTTTTAACAGCAACAAATGAAGAAATTTTACCAGTTTTCTTTTTAATTGCAAATTTTAACCAAACAGTTTCAAAGAAAAATGACAAAAATTAATTTTCCTTAAAATTCTAACATGGTGCGTTACGTACCACCAATTCGCCGAAGGATTGTAACACATTAAGATTGTTTCTATATGTGACTCTTTTGCTCCTTTGGCCATCCAATCGCTTCGTCAAGGTAATATTTATCAATTTGACTTTTTGGTACTGGACTTCTGTTAGACATCACTTGAATACATTTTTTTTTATCAGATTCAAGTCCGTTAAGTGTAAGTTTCACCATATGTTGCCGTTAGAGATCGTAAGATCGTAAAAATCGTTAGAGATCGTAAAATGCACAGTTTGGATTCGGATTCGACTAATTTTCTTTGTGTTTTAATCATAAAGAGATATTGAATTAGCCGAAGATTTAGTAAGCCGCTTAATCATGCAAAAAGCCGCGATTATGTCTCTTAAAGGTGTGTTTACCACATGTGAACTTGTCTCTGAATGCCTGACATTGCTGAACGGGATGGCGGAGGTTCTGGCATTCACCCTGAAATAAGTGAAAAAATATAAGACCAACTTTGGCAGCCATGTTGCTGATGTGTCATTTCATCAGAATGGTACAATACTTGAAGATGATGACATTGACACTTTCTGTGGCATGCCCATTTCTTCTTGCGGACACTGTATTGACGCTGCTCTGTATGATTAGGTTCATGTCAGATGGTCTAACGAGTCAACATGTTCGATCGCTAGGACAATCTGTACCAATCTGGATGGGGGCAGGGCCGCTGCACTACTCCAGTTACCGAGAAGTCTATTGCGCAACTTGGTGGCTGTGGCCACTCAGCACTGTCTGCTTAAAGCCCGTGCTAGCAGAAGGGGTCTTCCTTGTAATGATCTCTGCAGAAGTTGTCAGGAGAAGGAGGGGAACACCTCAAGTGTCTGTGGCCCGCGCTGGAGTTGAGTTACAGTGGATGGTTTACAGGCCCACAATTGTGACTAAAACAGTGGAATGAGTGCACTCTTTGGCCAACGGGCCTATCCGGCGAGGTCTTCCTCGCATTCTTTATGCCCACAGTATCTTCTTTTTCTATTTTTCTCCTTTCCTTATCTCTTTTTTTACGTTCTGACATTAGTGGAGCCAAGTGGACTGTGACCTGCCTAAACTAATCTAACCTTATTATGCAAACTAATACCTGATTCTGAAACGCTAAAGAGAGTACTCAAGAAAAAGGAAAAGAAGTGATAAAAATCCAATATAAAAGTTAATTTAGTTTTATTTCTCAAAAGTCCAGAAAACATTTTCTAGCAGACATTTATTTGTTTTTAAAAGAAATACACGCAAAATAGCAAAATACATGTAAATAAAATCAAAAGAATAAAATAAGAATTAAATATTTATATTCTGATGTCATTTTTCTTTTAAAGCGCAACAAACTTTTTTTATTGCTCTGATTCAGTCACCTTAATAATTAAATACAAATTAAAAATAAAAAAATTATTTAGGTTGTGTTAGTAAATATGCCAAAGAAATTGGTATTTATTTCTCCTTAAAGTATGCACTTAAGCTTTTATGCGCAGATTCAATTATTCTATTTTAAACCAAGAATGCCTTTAATTACTTTTTGTTGGTTTGTTGGATTTTATTGGTTTTGTGAAATTGTTTAAACATTTTGTTGGCTCTTAACGTCGTCTACAAGACAAGTTAACGAAAATCGTTGAGGTGCTTAAAGAACATTAACTAAGACAAAGAAATGGAAAAGGTGTAACATCTTTCTATGGGTCATTTACGCCACCATTTTTTTGCCGTGACATATGCTTCCTTAAAGAGAGTAAACAAATTCGGTACATCTAACCTGTTGAAGAAACGAAACTTATTAAAAAACAAAACTATTGATTAATGTTTACCAGCAGAAAGACACAAAAAAAGAAGAAAACGAAAAAAACCCCAGGTGGTTTTAAAAGTGTAATTTTGACTGAAAGTACGAAGAAAGCGTTAGCAGATGCAGATTAAAAAGTGGGGTTAGATGTATTCCAGTGTTTCATATAAAACGAACTGTATGATGCTTTGCATGAACCTTTAGTCTTTCTTACATATTCGTTTTTCAGCCATTGCATTGTCTAAGATAACTAAGTTCTTCTACCACAAATTTGATAGTTGGCTGGATATGCGGCCATTAAGTTTATTTTTTCTCTTTTAGTCAGATTTGAATTGTTAATTTTGGTGGTATCGTTGAGTAACTTTTTCAGTTTGTCACGTCCATGGATATTTTTTTCGTTGAATTATGCTTCATCTTCTGTTAAATCGTTTACGATTAAGCGTATCATTAACTCAAAATTTAGTTTTCAGTTCTATTTTTGGTAAATTTGGATTACAAAATTAAGATAAATCGTTGCAAATTATTATTATCATTATTTTTTATGCCCTTCACCACAAAAAGTGAAAAAAGGGTATAACTAATTTTGTTATTCCGTTTGTAATTTTTACAATATCCATTTCCGATGTCATAAAGTATATAAATTCTGACTTCGCGATGTCCGGCTGTTCGTCCCTTGTAGTGTTGAAATCAACTTTTCTGAGCCACTAAATCAGCTAAAACAAATTTAATACACCAATCGATGAGACATAGTGTCTAAAAAGGTGCTATGGGAAATCAGCAAGATCGGTTCATGTCCTTCGGCGCAGCAGGCAAAACACCATTTGGAACAACGGAGTACCTCCAATCAAAAAACATATATATGGGGCGATAGAGAATTAAAAAATAAGAAAAAACATCCAAGTGAAAAAATTGGTGCTTGTCTATATTTTCCGAGTTAGGTGCCTTCGAAATTTTCAAAATTTTTAAAATATCAATATGGGTACCATTTTAAAGCTTTAAATACTAAAATTAAAATAAAGAGCCGATGGCATTTTTATGTAATTTATTTTTTTTATTATCTGTCACCTTTTTTTGATAGGAGCTACTTCACTAAACTAGATGTATAAGATTTGGCATAGCCGAATATATAACTCTTACTTGTTATTATTATTATTATTATTATTATTATTATTATTATTATTATTATTATTATTATTATATTATTATTAGTATTTTATTATAATTATATATTAATTGTGTGACAACATTTTTTTTCTTAGTCCAGCTGCTAACTTGATTAAAATATAAATATTACTTATTATCATTTTTTTCTTTTTTCTCTTTTTAGGTAATTTTAAAGAGCTTTTGTTGCATTAAAAACAGGTATTCTTTCAATTTGAAAAAAAGAATAAAGTATTTTTAGTTTCATTCTTTTAAACAATTTATTTAAATTTTAAACACAGTTTTTCTGCATTTTCATATATTTCTTTCCTTGAAGTCCTGTTGCCAACAAACCAACCAGCATCACTCTGTTCTTTTACGAACTTCTTTAAACTTTTATCTAAATCTGATTTAATTAATGCCACATTATCAAGATTTCTAAAACATTTACTTATTTATAAAACAAATGCATGTGTGTATTGCATACATTTAGGGATATTTAACAAATTACTTAATATAAACACTTGCAACACACATACCAGTGAGAGCATGGTTTTAGGCAAATGACATCAAACGAATATTTAAATAAATTTAAAAATTATCAAATGATTTGAAGGAGACTCTGGGTAAATAGTTTTAAGACAAAGAAAACAGTACGTAATTATTTTTTGTTCTTTTAAAACCATTCATCCTTATTTTCAGAAGATTGTAATCCAGACAATTTGCCTGTCTGTCTGTCTGTCCGTCCATCTATCTGACCACAAAACAAAAGTCTTTGATTTAAATCTATTCAATTCTTAACCAAGAAAGTATTGAAAAACTTTTTTATATTTTGGGCTTTTTGTAGTCATTTGTTTTTATCTCTTCTGTGAAAGCTGTATGAAAAACTAATTTTTTTTTATTACAAATTTTTAAACTGTTGGGTCATTTAGTAGTTTAATGTTTTATCATTTATTCTCGTATAAAAAACTTTTTTTTTTGTTCACTAAGCAACCATATTGACGTTGGATTCTGCCGTCGAGTTTTTGTTTGTCAGTATGTTTTTGAAAATCATTTAATATCATTTGTTATCCATCAATTTAAAATTACCGCAAAGAAAATAAATCTAATGGGGGCTTAAGAAGAAAAGTCTTCTTAATACACTTGATGCATTAAATATAATATTAAAACGCAAATGGAAAATATTTTGCTAATTTGTTGTCTGTCAGTGGCATATTTTATGTATCGGAATTACTCCCGCCATAATTTCATGGGAGATGTATATTGGATACATCACGATTATCTGATTGTTAAAGATGGTAGGTAACGCTACGCTTTAACCTAATCATCTAAGATAAATATATATTGATGGTCTCAAATTTCAGTTGGCCAAGCTGAACAATGAGTTAACGAAACTAAAAAAAGACGCCCAGCTGAACAGAACTTCAGTTATTTCGAATGTTATATGGGGCATCCAAACGTTTAATCGATGAAGAAAAATGGGGAAAATAAACAAAGGAAATTTCTCTGTTGCTCTTGTTTTTCTGTTTTTCCGATGCTCGTGGCTACCCTCGTAAATTTAGGTATTTACTAGATCACATTCAATTTATTTTTTAATAAAATGACACATTTTCAAGTGCCTGGTTTGTAACATAAGTGGTGCACAAATGTATTCGTTAATAAGATTTTAATGGCCCCCCTTAGTCCAGTTTTGATGGTTTTTAAAGCCCCTCATATATATTAAAAGCACTTGTTATTTATTGTATTTTTTATGTTTGACTTGCTGTCTAACAGTTGATAAATTTTTATATCCTTCATTCTTCTCAAGCATTTCCTTCAAAATAAAAATTGCGTAAAATTTTGCCTAACGAGCTTTTGAGTGTTTTCCCATTAAATGTTGGGCCTATAGATTTTGGACCTTAATCCATCAATTTACTATTTAAACTTGACCTTTTAATATTCTCATGCTGTCAAGCCTTACTCAACTATTTGTATGGCAGTTAAGTAGGATGCGTGAAGCTCGTACGCGAAACGGGATGAGGTTTCGTGCAGTTTTGAAATTGGTCGTTCTCAAAGAAAACGCTTGTATGTAATTCACCCTATTAGTTTTCCGGTTTCTTAAAAATACTCTGATGGAGTCGAAGAGAAGGGTGTGAGCATAACAGCGCTTAGGGAATAAGGTTCTCATTGCTCTCTTAATTAGAATACAAAAGTGATGATGCGAAGTGATCTTATGGTAGCTTATTTATTCCTTGTCCAACATTCAAAGATCAAAAAAAAAAAACATTCTCAGCTTATGTCTGGGTGTTTTTCTAAGGATCCCACGCCAAGTGATATTCGGCCGTAATGCAAATTTTGATCGATTTCGTTTTGAACCCGTACTTGCCACGCTGAAAGAGCTTATTTTGGTGCTTTAGAAAAAGTGTCGTCATATGAATTTGAGGCATAATTTTAGGCGGACTTTTAAATCTGCTTTGTATTCTTCTTTATTATTTTCACTACCATAGTGATAACTAAATGAACTTTTATGTTGCTTTTAGTTTTTGTAGAGAAATTTTCACAATAATTACAAAAATGTTTTAACTAAAAATTAACTTCTTTTTTGTTAATTTCCATCATATAATTATAAATTATTCGCTCTTGTTTAACAGTATAATAGTTTGCTGCATGAAAAATCAACTCCCTTCCCTGTCTTTGCTATTAATTTAATGTGAAAAGTAGTGTAAAAAATTAGTCGTATTTTCACGTATTTTGTTAAGCCAATAAGTTTTAGAGTGTTTGTTCTGAACTTTTAACTCAACTAACTTTTCTTTCCAGTTTTAAAAAACTGAAACAATGTTGCTGAAGAAACCGGATATAGCATTTATAGGATTGTGTATGTGTAAGTTTTTTCAAGTGTTTGAATACATCTGTGATTTTTGTGGGTGAATATGTGTGGTTGGTTTTAACACTTGTCTTTCTTTAAATGTTTTGGTTTTAAATCTTTCGCCTTTATTTTTCATGTGTGCAAATTTATTTGTCTCTCCCCCTGTCTGCTGTATGTTTAGAAAACTTTTGGGTTTTGCGGTTGTTTTTTTGTTTAAAAAACTTTTATGAATTTTGTTGGCTGATAAAAAAAATACGAGAGGAAAAAAAGGCTCCATAACAAGTTTTGACTTGGAAAAGTTTGTACATTTTTACGCTCAAACAATCAGCTGATAGTGAAAAATACAGTGGACAGACATGTGACAAAGTGTCTTTAATTAAAAACTCAAATACATTACTTTTTCGTAAAAAATAAATAGTGACTTTTTTAAATTTTCTTTAAATTTAAAAAAGAAAATATTTTGTTTTCCTTTAAAAATTATTGTTTAAAAATAACTTTAAGGAAAAATCGAAACAAGTTGACTTGTAATTTCCCATGTAGATTTTAACAGTTTTAAATTTTCCACTTTTGTTCTTTATCTGCTATTCTTCTGTTCGCATTATTCCTTACATTTTAACATACTTTTTTAAGTTAAACTGCTTTTATCCCTTCGAAGGAAATTTATTACTTCAAATTTTTCACTTAACCTGTAATTTTCCCTTCATTCTTACAATTGTGTAAAACAGTTGTACGTCTTTACGAGTGGCTCAGTGTTGAGAATGTATTAAAAATCTAATGTTTAAAAAGCTTTTTGTTATAAAATTAATAGAGTAAAAAATCTCAGCGTAAAAATTAAAAAAAAAAAAAAACTTTAAAAACACAAGACTAAAAGGTCTTCTAATCAATTTCTAAATGTTGCTGTAAATTAAATTTATGTATGAACATGATTACAACAAGTACTTTGAACAAGCTCTCTAATATTAACTCACACACACACACACATGTTACACTCAAAAATAAATGATTATGGTCAAATTTATTTAAAAGATAATTTTTTACCGATTAATGTGTAAGAAATAAACTTGTTTTGTAACAAGGATTTCTATGTTGGATTGTCTCCAAGAGTGTTTTAAATATTATATTTTGGTGGCATAATCAAAAAACCCGGTTTGTCAACAAATCTAAGCATTGGCATTTAAGACTATCCGAGACGTTAACTCTCATTTTGGTTGAGTGTGATACCTTCTGCTCCGCTTTGAGTTTCTTGTTAATCCAATTGCTTGTTGAATGGCGAAAACTTTGCGCAGTAATGTCTTGACGTTCAGAAAACCACGACAAAACTCATTTCGTGATGAAATTTACACTCTGCTAAAATCAACAACGACGCATTTTACGTTTTAAAGGAAGGTGTTGCTTACGGTTAATAGTTGTTGCTTACGAATTTAATTACGTTTAATTACATTTCATATAAATACGAACTGATATTAGGCGCCATTTGCATTTATTTTGGTCAAACTGGTCTAATCTCTTTATCGTTAAATTGAATTTAAGATGGAAAATATCTAAGACGGGTAATAGTACTTAATTTGAGTAGTTATTAGACAGAGAAAGAAACATTTTCTTGCTGGTCCCTTTTCAGCTGTATAAAGAATACTTCTCAAAAAAACACCACTTAGAAGCTGCTTGTTTTTTCGCGTTAAGTTTATTTTGAAAACATATTCAAAAACCGTTACATCATTTGTTTTTAAATTCTTGATGTTTCTTGTAAATTTTTATAATTCTTTTTCTCCATCTTCCATAACGTCAAAGGAAGTTGATGACCTCCTGTTCAATTTGATAATTTCCCTTCCTTAATTGTTAATTTTTTTTAAATCAAATTTTTTATATTATTTATTAAAAAGCCAAAATATTGTGAATAAAATATTTTTTGTTGCCTAAAAGAAAAAAAATTAGGTCAGGTTTTAAGTTTTTATTCGAAATAAAAATTTGAAAAAAAAAGATATTTTTAAGAAGAACAGGAAACATTTAGAATATCATGCGATTTCTAGAATGCTACTACCTTCTGCAGCACTCTTCGTACACTTTAGATAGTCTACATTGTAAACTTTATCTATTTAATCAACTAACTTTTCTGTTCTATTTTACAAATTGTTTGTTACTGATATTTTTATGAATACGAACTTGAGCCTAACTAACGACTGGTTTTTTAATGGAGTGAAAATAGTAATTAAAAGCATAAGTCATATTTCCTTGTCCTATTTTAAAGACTATTCTTAAGTAAAGTTCAAGTTTCTAGAGGCGACCAATTGACATTATTGACACACTCTGTGACAGATTGGTTACAATCGAAAACTTATTACTTTGAAAAGATTTTTAAAACTTACGCAAAAAAGTGTCTAAACATATTTGTCAATAAATTTTAATAGAATGTGAAAAACAGTACTGATGCAAAATTATTTGATTATCTTTTTTCAAGCCGATTTCGTTATTTAAAATTCTTAATAGACAACATTTGCTTAAAGGCACTTTGCAATTGTCACGTGGTATGGTCTTATTTCACCAATTACGATTTATACATTTAAAAACGATTGTCACAATTTTTAATCGTTGCTGTTGTGTAAGCAACCACTCAATCAAGAAAACAATCGTTAAAGAAAAAATTAAATTTCCCAAGAGTATCAGTTTAAAAATGTTATAAAGATTATTTCGAAAATGCCTTCAAAACGGCTGTTTTGAACAAAATCCTCTAAAATCTCATTTAATTAGTTTATTTTTATATTTTCCTTAATATTTAAAATTGAAAATTCATTAACTTATTTGCTTATTCCATTTGATCACAGTATTTGTAAATAAGCTCCTAGTGTTTTCTCTATTAATAATGAATGCCTAGAAAGTGTTTTCTATCTCGTGAATTTTTTTTCTGTGCGCCATTTAAGTTGTAGGTTTTCTTTTCCTTAAATGTTCACTTTAATGGCGGATGTAATTGACTTCCGTACGATGGTAAATTCATCACAGCTGGCTGAGTGTATTCATAAGATGGTTTCTACAAGCTCAAATGCCCACCCACACATACACAAATGGGGGTTGGCATGGTGAAAAATAGGGTGTTGGTAAAAAAGCTTAATTACATTTTGTTTACCTTTTCTATCAAGACTAAATTGAAAAACACACTTAGTGCTGTGTATTTTAGTAGTTAGAAAATTACAATATCTTTTAAAAAATCAATATTAATTATACACATACCGCAATTAACCCACATGAAGCTGAAAGGATGGCCAGAAGGAAGTAGATGTAAGGCGAATAAAATTTATGTTCTTAGAAGATTTTAGAAAATCTTTAGAGAATTTAATAGAGCTATTTGTTGTCATTAGGCTTCATTTGTAATTTATAAGAAGCACCCAAAACTAGGCTATAAATAGTCAGCTTTTTTTTGTTTTTTAATATAATTTTTTTTTTTTTTTTTTATTTTTATTTCAATTAAGAATTTAACTAATTTGGCCGTTTTGTTGTATGTGGCTATTAATTTAAATATTCAATATAATTTTACATCCACAATAGTTTTTTAAATGTAATAAACATTTCATTACATGACTAATTAGCAAACAATTTTATGGCCCTTGTTAAAGGCCTGGGGGAACTCGGGTAAAAAGAAAGAATGATGTGTAAAGTTGGCGAGAAAATATAAATTATTATTTCTTTTTCAATTGAAAACAAATCAAGAGATTATGCATAAGGACGGGGAATGTGAGTGTAAATATTTAGGTTTTGATACCGAAAAAAAAATTTTTTGTGTAAATGTTGGCATTGGTTTATAATAAAATTAATGTGCTGTACGAGGGGAAGCCAAAAAAGTCTTTATAATAACAGAAAAACAAAGAACATAAATTTAGCGTTTTATATTAAAAAAAAATCTATTCCTACTGAAATCACTCTATCCGACGATTTTGCAATATTTTTAATATCGCCGGTAGCTTAAATTTCAGAATTCAAAAGTTCCTAAAAATATGCTCTTTAACATAAATGCCCGCCCCGCTGTGCATAATGGTAATGAAGGTGTTACTTTTGTAGTCACTTTCGGGAGGAGAATAATCAAAGTGCAACAATTTGCATTAAAAACTCTAGTAATCTTTTTAATTTCTGCAAAGCTTAGCTCAATTATAATTAAGCGTTTAACAACAACAGAATTTTTTTTATTGACATAGAGATTTATTAATTTTTCCAGAAGTCGTTTTTAGCACGCTAAAATCAATACCATTAGGAATTTCAATTGGGCATGAAGGCAATAAGTTATACTTTAACATACCAATTACACCAAAACAGATATTGTAGCGGCCAGTTAGAAAGCCAAAATTCGTAGTAATAAATCATTGATTGAAAACATTGAAGTAGAATAAATTGATGAACGTCGTCTGGCAAAAAAGAAAAAAAGTACATTCAGTTAACCATAATCTAAAATCAACATGATTTAATATATTGTTATGATTGAATTATATGGTTGTAGTCGAAAGTATATTTTAACATTTATTAGAAGATAATACACTGTTTATATAATATTATATTTACCAATAGTATTTTATAGTCATAAATACTATATTGTTATTGGATAGAATGAAAGCAAACATTACTTTGTTTAAGTCAACCATGATATACTTTTTGTTGATTATAACAATTTATTGATCAAATATTAACAAAGAAAATTTTGTCGTGTTAAAAGTGTTGTTTACTACAACTTAAATTTGATTATCGTAACTATAATTTTTTTCTTGCATTATTACTGAGAACATAGTATGGTGCCTATGACCATACTACCACCATGTTTTTTTCTCTGCGTATGCTTTTATCAGTTTTGACAACTTCTCACTTCTGCCTCGCAGACGTTTCTCACATTCTGCCTCGCAGATGTTTAGCATTACGTCCTACATAAAAAAAAAAAAATTGCTGAAACATAAATAAGAAGTTTCCATTCAAATTTTGTTTAAGACTTAATTCCATTCACTATTTCACTGTTTTTAAATGTTTCCCCCCTTTAATTTACTAAATAGTTGGTTTGCCCTTCATTTTAAGCCTTTTTTCAACATAAAGCCAATAACGTGGTGCAAAAACTCGTTTGCCTGTGTAATTGGTAGTTCATGTGCTTTAAAAATATTTAGAAAATTTTGTTTTATTTTTTGGTACCCGAAAATAAAATTTTGATTTATAGAGTGAAAAATTGAAAATAAACAAACTCAATAGTTTTGTTGCACGAGATAATTGCGCAAATTATTGTCGGTTTAAACTAAAATGCTGTTTTTTTAACACAATATTTTTTGCTGTGTTTCATTATTATATTTTCTTTTGGCAATAGTTTGAACAATTTTATTATAATTCATTTTAATGAATGTGTTTATGATGGGGTAAAGGAAAGAAAAAAATATAATAAAAATACGCCTGCTTATACTACATAAAAATAAACTATTATATTCCGTATTGATTTTAAAATCGTTTAAGTTTTATGCCTCGCTGCGCAACTTTATTGAAAAAAATGAAAAGTCCTAAAAGTGGGCTTTACTTTTACTACATTTTAATCTTTAGATTTATTATTTCTCAGAATGTAATTAAAGAATTCGGATGTAATTTTGAATATTTAAATTTGATGAAATTGCTTTTGTTTTTGTAATTCTATTAGCCTGGAAGTAGGCAACAGTTTTGTGCATATCATCTGTATATAAATAGGCAAAAACAAAATTTCTGTACCCTTTCTCCTCTATTTCTTTCACTCGATTTTTTTTATTATTATATCTTTTTGTAGATATTGTCGAGCTTAGAAACAACCTCTGATTTAAATCGGTTCCGTATTTAAGAACTAAATGACCTCTAAAATTGCTATCACCGCACAGGGAAAAAATACACACATTCAAAAAGTTTTCTATAATAAACTTTGTCGAATTTTGATAACAAGGCAAACTCTAGCAAAAAGAATTTTGCTGTAAAAATTAAATAAACGCCATGAATTAAGCCAAATCCAATTATTATAAATGTAAAAGATTTTATTTTGGATTTGCGCTGTACAATTACAATGAAACGATCACAGATAGATATTTACGTCTTACGATATTGGATGTCTTTTTCATGTATTTTTTTTTCATGTATGTATTTTTCAGCATTGCAAACCGGCAGGGGACTTGAATTGGTAAAAAATCAAAGCATACTTTCAGGCATTAGAAATAAATTATTTTATACTATTTTAAAAAATCTTAGAGCTTAAGAACACGATATTAATCTACTGATATTGGAAGTAGTACGCCTTATTATTATTCCCTTTATGTTAATGATAAATTAAGCTGAAAACTAACTAATTTTGGATATTTAAATTCCGCCCTACTTCTCAAAACAAGTTTGATAGCCTTTAAGCGAAATCCAGACATTTCTAAAAAATCGGTCGATTCCTGTCTATTAAATTGGTGCCACTATCTTCATTTTTGTTGTATCATTTTATTGTATTGTTACGATTCTTAAAAAAAAAACTCACTTAAAGAGAAAAACCAAACCCCTAAAATATGCTCAAAAGCTTTTAAATTTGTATTATTAAATCAGCATTGAAAAAAGTCTTCTTAAACTTTGCAAAACTTTATTTGCCTGTTAATTATTTTTAACAATCTTCCAATTTCATTTGTATTTTTTTTTTGCAAGATAAATGTTTTAAAGGAACAAATACTTAAAAAGAAGTAAGTAAATATAGCAAAAACTATAACAAACAGCTTGTTGTTTTTTTATTTTTTGCCACTGTATTCACAATTGACTTTTTGTTTTTTGCTCATTAATATTTGATAAGTTTTATAATTAAGTAAAAATTATTTAAGAATTTGCAGTAACTTTCTTTTTTTATATTTTTGTTCGTATTAAAAAGTTTGACATGACTTCTGAATGAATTCAACAAAAAAGTATAAAAATAATCACTGTTACCAGCGAGTCATACAAAGAAAAAACAATTATTGGTTGTGGGGGTAAATAAACAAATCAAATTGAAAAGGACAACATGTGTATTGAAAATTTATACTGAATTAATTTGTTTTGCCAAGAAAAGCGTTGCTTTTGTTACAAATTTTTGCATTCGTTTAATTTTAAACTTTTTGGAGGAAACAAAGTTGAAGTTCTTTTTAGATCAAATAATTTTTAATCAGTTGCCATTTCATTTTGTTAAATAGATTGCAAAATGATGCACTGTGTAGGGTTTTTCTTTAAGTGTTTAAAATTAAAGCACTTTATTCTATCTTAACCCTTCTACATCCCTTGGATATGTGCCCTTTGGGTCAATATGACCCAACAATAAAATGTAAACAATATTTCATATTTAATATAGGAAATTTATCTGTTCTTTTATTTAGTATAATAAAAAGAATGAAAACTTATATAAATAAGCCCTTCCTGAGCAATGATTAAAAAAAGTACATACATATATAAAATAAAATTAAATTTGAAATTCAGTCTAGTGGAATACTTATTTGAATTCCTTCCATGTGGACAAAAGAAACACCGCTGTCGTTTATTTGGAAAATTACTGGACAATGGTGAATTTGTGCTATTTTGTTTAGAACATTGCGGGGCAACTGTGCGATCATTTTGTTCTTGAATATTTTTAACAAGATTTTTAGCTGATGATCCATGTGGAAAAACCTTTCTTCGCAAAATATGCTCCTTTATTAGCTGCTCTGCCAATTCTACCAGATAAAGCCTACGTCTGAAATTTTTATTGCAATTCCAGGCAGGATTTACATCAGTCCATATGACGTAGGAGTTATATGCTGATACATCTATCATATTTGAAAATAACGCAACAGGCCATCGCTTTGTCATGCGCTTACATGTGTAATTAGCAACTAGTTGGTCAAGCGCATTAACTCCAGCTTTTGTTTGGTTGTAATGATGTATTATTTCAGGTTTTTTTTGTCATCATCTCTTACATCGGCTGAATGATAAAGAGAACTTAAGAGGAGATCGTATTTATATTTTTTTTGGAACATAGGATACTATTGTTATGTCATTGGAAAACAAAAAATCAGAGTGCAATACGGGCTTTTTTTCATATCTAGAATTTTTGATGGCAAAAAAGTTTTATTTTTACGGACAGTGCCAACTAATGTAATATTCCGACAAAGTAGTTGAATGGCAAGATTGTTTGTAGTAAAAAAATTATCACATGTAATTGGCAGAGGGTATGATAATGTTAGCACCACTATCTCACCTAAATTGAAAGTATGGAAATATAGCAAATTTCATACGAAGTACAAAAGTCTCACCTTGATTTTTTTCTGGCTGTGAATTTCTTGCTTTGCCTGTGTACACCTCCATATTCCAGGCATATTTAGTTGTGGAATCGCAAAGTCCCCAAATTTGTATGCCATATCTGGCAGGCTTTGATGGAATATATTGCCTGAAACTGCACCGACCTCGAAATGGAACCAATTGTTCATCTACAGTAACATTTTCATGTGGATTGTAAAAAGATTTGAGCTGATTACTCCACTTGTCCCAAACGTTTCTTATCGGTGCTAGTTTGTCACGAAGTCTTCTTTCTTCTCTATCTTCAGAGCTGACAAACCGTGGGCACTGTGATATGCTCGCAAATCGCTTTAGACTCATTGTTGCTCGAAAAATAGGTCTTCCGTTTTTTTCAATCCACAAGCTAGTAAGATTTTCTCCATGCCATTACTTGTAATCCAAGGTATGCGTCAAGCTCTATCATATCAATGTTTTGCCAATCATTTCCATGTAATTCGGATAAAAAATGTATTCAATGAAAGCGATTTTATTGACTATTTTACTAAAAAAATGATTGATCGATGATTCTAAATCAATATGAAATCAGTTTAATTATATTCAAAAGGAAAAAAATGGAAAAGAGGAATTAAACTTGCAATATCGCTTGTTGGGTCATATTGACCCAAAAGATATCAAATGATTGTAAATCGTGTTTTGAAATGTGGAGGGGAAAGGACGAAACTAAAATTTATTATTTGCTTTTGAAAGCATAATTTTTGTCCCTAAAATAGATAAATTCAAGTTTAACGTTCATATCTTATTCTGAAAGGAAAAAAATTTGCGTCTGAAAATTAAAGTTGGGTCAAATTGACCCAAGGAGTGCAGAAAGGTTAAGGATATATAAACGCTTGTTGCCTGTATCAAAGCATTCTTGCAGATTGCTCTGTATGTGTTGACAGAAGTAAAAGTGAGATTTATTTTTCTGGAAATCTTCCTTCAAGCGTGGGCTTGTGGAGTTAAGGGCAATCGTTTCTGTGATTTCAATCATAGGAATAATATTCGACCTTTAAAACTTGGCTGAATAGTGACTACAATGAATCTCTAACTGACAGTAGATGAAAAAATTCACTCAGTAAAATCTGCAGTATTTACCCTCATTTTGGTACCTCTAGCAGTTCGACAGTTAATTTTAATGATTCCCAACCAAACAGAAGCTAAAAAAACACGAAGGATCCCCTTGTCGATAAATGGCAACATTGACAACGAGAATAGCAATGCGAAATAAACCACAAAAATAAAGTCGTCTTGTGTTGACGACGATAAAAAGAATAACGTTTTTTAACTCTTTTTTTGTTTTTATTGCAAAATTTTTTTTTAGACACACGATTGTGAAAAGATTACAATCCCATCTTGATAGATTTTTTACACCCACTTGTGTTTAATTCAGCCACGTGAAAGCCCCTGTCATATCCTTCATCCTGAATTTCATTTTTTATCATTGTGTACTCGCGAAGTTTTTCGACGTTTTCTGCTCAACTGCACAGAATGAAGGACGGTTATTATTATTTAAATTTATTTCAACCCTTCTTTTTTAAGACCTTTGCAGACAGGGGATCTCCTACAAATTTAACTTAATGTGACCTGAGTATTTTGTTCGTGAATTTTATGAAAATCCATTAAATTTCGTGAATTTGATTTATTTATAAGAATCACGCAGAATACAAAACCCGCAAATAATGAGAACTAAAACACTTCAAAGTTATTAGTTAGTAGAAAGGGTGCATAAATAGGAAGCATAAAGCGCTCGAAAATAAAAAATTTTAATTTGTTTTTCACTCTTTCAAACAAAAGCATGCTACTTTTTCCTAGATGGATTTTCTAACGCAAGATGAAGGGTTTCATTTCGTATCACTGTTTGGTACGAGTTTATAGCTGGCGACAGAATGTAACTTACTTCTGCTAAAATTTTACTAGTGACTGTTGCTGGTGCGTGCTACTGCGACATGGTATTAAAATTCTTTCTACCCAAGTTTAATGAACCCAAAAAATGTATTCAGTAATTTGGTTGCTAAATGAGAAGTTGCATTGTTGTATATTTTCTTGTTGGGCTGATTTAAATTGGCCTTCTGGATCGTGTATTTTAACATTATCTGCTTACGCAAGCCAGCCTATAACAACATGTTCATTAAACAAGTAAAATAAACGTAATTAACCTATTACGGCCTTACGTAATATGGGGAAGGAAACTTCAAAAAGTCGTGTTCTTTTAAGGATTTTCTAATAATAACTTTTAGATGCTTACAAACAACATTTTGACGTCTCTTAAAGTTCAGACTAATACTACACAATAAAAAAAAAAAAATAAATAAATAAAAAACAAACTGTTATGCGAATGGGACATTCGGTGCGAAAATTATTTAACACCACGTCAGGCAATATTGTATGAAAACAACAAAACGCAATTAATAAAAACAACAGCAACATAATAAAAACAGCATTAAAATGTGACAGACAAAAAAAAAAAAAAAAAAAAAACAAAACAATATGAACTCATTAATTTTCTCAGTTAATTAAATGCTAATTAGTGCCAGTTAAAATTCATTTTTGTTCTCGTTAATTTATTTATGTTCTTTTTATTGTTGTTGTTGTTATTATTATAATTATTATTATGAATTTTTTAAAATTTATTGATATTCTAGTAGTTGTAGTTGTTGCTGAAATAGTTATTTTTTAATGCAAAATTCCAATTGTGAAACCATATTTGCGTATGTGTGTGCGTATGGCGGTTATTATATTTTTTATTTAAATATTTTGTTTAAGAAAAACATTATTTATTTCTTGTCGCTATCAGTCTATATTCTCCTTTATTGCCATATATTCGCTATCCTGAATCAGTATGTTCGACCACTATTTATCATTAATGACATTTATAATTTATGTGATGTAAAAGCAACAGAAAAGTTACACACACACATACACAAATATCCTTTTGGCTTTTAGTATTTGATGTCGTTTTTTGTAATTGTTGTTTCCTAAAGAGTGCATATTTGGAATTTAAAATTTATTATTTATAAGCCTAAAAGTATGTTATTAATTTAAGCCATTAACATTTTAAAGTGTGCGTATGTTGCAAATGAAAAAATATCAGATTTTTGTATAAGGCGCCAGGAATTCTGGTTTTGCTTAAGGCAGCAATGTTTGATTATACAATCGACTTTAAGTCTTAATAAATATTAAAAGTTAATGTAGAATTAATTATTTAAAAATTTAAGTCTGGAAGCTTTGAAATGGCATTGAAGACAAACTTTTCTTGCGTAACAACTTTGTTTTCCAGAAATAAAAATCTTTCTGTTGATTATAAAAGTACCAAAACGATAAAAAAGCAGAAAAATTAATTTTTCTAATTAAACATTAATTTTTGCGTTTTTAATTATTTCGTACTGGCTCAAGCATTTGTGTCAGTTTGAGACTTAATAAAAAACACATTTCTCTAGATAAAGTACACCCTAAAACACAACGCAAAGTGAAATAAAAAATTTAACAAAATTTAGAAGCCTTGCAGGCTTGTTTCCGCATGATATAAAATTTTTTCTTACTTTTACGCGATGTAATCTTATAGTTACAAAATGATGACAACTCAGTGTTGCATTTTTACTTATTTTATAACTGTACAAAACGTCCGACAATGAATACATCAAATTAATAGGAAAATTGTTGACCAAAGAATATCAATGACCAACAAATTTGTAA
Organism: Cistogaster globosa; assembly: GCA_937654795.1. NCBI lineage: Eukaryota > Metazoa > Arthropoda > Insecta > Diptera > Tachinidae > Cistogaster > Cistogaster globosa. The sequence goes on from OW569403.1 coordinate 120,651,221, forward strand.
AAATTTTAAATCAATAAATTAAAATTAATAAAAAAAAAGATTAACAAAAAAATAATACACACACTATTATGTATGTGTAGATAAATACGTCAAGTTAAATGTAGCATGCGATAATAAAAAACATGTAACAAATAGTAAAAAATACGAATTCAGCGGCAAAACCATTTGATCTCGAAGAACCAAACTTATTAGAAAATCAGTGGCACATACAGAGCTATTAAACGTTAAACATAGTTTATTCAAATGGAGTTTAAAAAAAAAATTTATAAGACGCAGAAAATCGTGCAATTTTCTCATATACAATGAGCTCTGTGAGGGATTTTGTTATTGTGTCCAAACCTTTCCAACTCGAAAAATCAAACCTATTAAGAAATCAAGGGCATATACAGAGCTATTAAACGTTAAACACAGTTTATTCAAATTGAATTTGAGAAGACAAGGAAAAGTGGCTTATTAATTTGAATTTATCATATAATTTGTACTGTTTGCAGGGGGAGGAAAATGTATCGCATGCTATATTAAAAAAAAAAAAAAACGTATTTAACTTTACGTATTTATCTTCACACAAATCAGATAAACAACTGTCTAGATGTTGTATTTGTATGTACATTGCATATGGTATAGCGATGCAGAAAGGCGCGAGTTCAATTCCCAAACTGAGTATAAGGCAAAACATCTGTTGTAGCCACGGTAAATGAGTGGTTTAAAGGCATTAAAATCATAAATAGAATTTAAAACCTCAACGTGGACTATAGTGCCTGGTTGAGAAAAAGGAAATCAAGAGTTCTTAATTCCGCGATGCCACAGTGTTTTGTTGCTTACATGGCTTCGTTCGTTAAAGGTACAGTGATGATATATTTTCCAATTCGAAACGTGATATTTTTAATTTGAAAAAATTTACACTTTAGAAGAAAAATTAAATTAAAATTTAATTTAATATCGCAGAAAATGACTTTTTTGAAAAATGCCATTTGTAAATTTGGATTCTGGGGGTACATTTTTCGACTTCTAAATTAAATTAAAATTTATTTTTTTAATAAGTTCTGTTGTCCGGGGATTATTTTTTTTTATAAAATAAAAAACACAATCAATTATTTAAACAGTTGGAAAGTTTTGAAAATTGCCCTTAGAATCAAACGACAGAATAATTTTGTTTTCAAGGTTTTGCAAGGATTTTTTTAAATATCAGAAGGTATTCTGAAACAATACGGCAGACTTCAAAGCCAAATGCCAGAGGTTTACCGCATTAAGTTTTGGCTGGCTTTAAAAAAGTTGATGCTGCGACCTTTTGTGACTCATTCCTTACATCAAATAACAATGTTTCTTAATTCATAAACGCACCCACTGATAAATGACGTAATAAATAAACGACATTGGCGAAATAAACTTTATTTCTTTTATTACGTTCGCTGTTGTTGGCCATTCACCCATTCACCCACCCACAACTCCTTTTTACCTCCAGGTTCTTGGAAATTGTTTTCATCGTTAAATGTTTTAAACAGCTTGTGAATGAAAGTAACAGAGTCTAACAAATAAACTAAATAAAAAAGAAAAAAGTATGTTAATTAATAGCAAATTATTTACAAATTCCCCAAAGTAACTGTCAACAAGACATTGTACAACAACAACAGTGGCAAAACGAACAACTTTAGCAATAACGAGTTTTTTAATATAAATTCGCGTGTCGGAACTCGCAGCTGGGTGCTGCACTATGTATGAAACAACGCTCTTGCTCTATTGAATTAATTTTTTTTTTAATACAAAATGAAATAGTTCCTTTGTTTTGTTCTAGAAAAAAAAAAAAAACGCCGCACAGAGTTTATCTTTTATTCGCATTTTTATTTAATTTTCTTATTAACATGTTTAAACATCTTCTTCTGATCTGACAGACACGGGATACTTATTTTTTTTTTATTTTCAAAACACAGTTTGGGTCTGTATAGTTTTGGTAAAGAATGTGTTGAAGAAGTGAATATTAGCCTGACTAAACTCTGTGTGTGTGGCTGTTACGAGTAAAAAATTTTCCTTTGTGATTCACAGTGGAAGTAAACAAATTTGCAATGTCCTTTTGCTGTTTTCCAAAGAGGTCGTGAGTTTGACGAAAACTTTTTACCACATTGATGTTTGATAAATGTGAATTTGTATGAAATAAACAAGATCGCTTTGAAGTGACTCCCTTATCACTTTCACGTGGAAAATCTGTGAATTCTATGTTTACCAAAGAAATTAATAATTAAAGCAATAACACAATAGTTTTGAATGGAACATAAATCGTTGATTATTATCGCCGTTCGCAGGACCTGTTGAAGAGCAAGAGGTTATCTAAACTCACTCCTGCAGCCACAATCTGACCTCGGAAGTCATTAACTTCCAGTTCTAGGTCCCTACAAGTTGAGGCCACTGGTGTCGCTCTCTGCTCAAAAGCAATAACGTCCAAGGTAAAATCCTTTGAACATTTAGATTGCAAAAGGTATTTCAAAGATTTTTTATATCTATTACATAAATTGCCTCCCTGTTCTATTAAAATATTTGATTATTTAGTTTGAACTTGTAAACATTAAAAAGAAATATCTGGAGATGAAGCTGGATGTGATAGTAGTTTCAAACTCTAAGCAACACTTAATTTTTTAGATTTCTTAAAATAGTCACTGAGGATCATATCGTAACACAGTCCATAAAATCGTAGGCCATAACTTACCAACATATTTTACTACCTGATATATGCGATTTTTATTTATTTTGCCAGTAGCACCCACAGATTAAAATTTTATAAAGATCGCAACTTTTGGAGCAACTTTTTCGTACCAGATTCCTTATTAAAAATGTCCAGAGTCAAAAACATTGTTATGGTTTTCCCTTTGTAAAATTTAGGAATTATTTTGATTGCAAGTCCCAGCACGTCGGAGCCTTATTCTATCAATTTTAACCAACTACGCTACACATAATGATGTTAATTTTTATTCTAAAAGACCTTCTTGTTTTTATCATGTAAGCGCAAAAATTATCTTATCTGCTCTTCCTATAAACAGGCTTAACTAGAGTCCTTTTGTATTCGTATTTCTGAAGTTGTAAACGAACGTTTTCGATTTATTCGCCTTTAAACAAATCATTGACTTCGTTTTGATACTAATTTTTTCTGTATATAATCCGCTGATGGAATTTGAACCATTATCTTCTGTTTAACAATAAGGAGATACTTAACTTGGTAATTATTTCTGTTAGTGGTGAAAGAACCAACTTACTGAGCTGTATGTATTATTTCTTAGCCAAGACACAATCATATGTTTTTAGTGGACAACATTAATGTTTGTTGCTACACATAAGCGAAGCGTTGCCAAATCTTATTTTCGTAATTAAAAGCCTGTGAGCTACAGGTGGGCAAAAACAAATAGTGCAATGCAAAATGCCAATTCACATTTAAAATTCAGCTTTGGGGTAAAACAATTAATTTTCTTTTAAATAGTTTAAAGGGGTTCATTTGAAAATTATAATTAGTTGTAAAAAAACAAAAAATATATAAATTTGCTGCATTTTGCCCACTGTGTACTTAAAAAAACCTGGAAATTAGAATTATTTCACAGAAAATTAAGGGGCATTAATAAAAATAAATGTTTTGCCTTTACAATCGTCACACGTGCAAGTAGATTTACAACTTAAGTAAGAAATAAACTCCCGAAGGTGTGGAAAGCAGTTTCTTTAAAGTTTTCCTCCAAAAGAATATTTTGTATCTATGCTGACACCATTTAAATTAAAGGTGAGAAAAAGTTCTAATAGAAATAAATTTCAATTTAGTTTAATTATTTAAAGAATAAAGTTAAATAATGTTAAAGTTCGCAAGAAAGAAATGGAATGCTTATGCTTGCCGGTCAGTATGTGGAGTTACAAGTGACGCGTTTTACATTTTCTGTATCCGTATGATCTTTGTGCAAACAGTTTTTTGAACATTTGTTAGCATCGCCAGGTTAGGTATGGTTTGGAAGATTACACTTGCCTCCAATCTAAGATTTTTAGTCCATTGCGAACCCTTTATAACTAACCTTTCAAGAATTCCCTATATTCCCATTCTGTATTTAAGCAATACTTTTTATCAATAAGCCACATGATTGCTATACTGAATAGGATTGCGTCATAAAGCCAACTTCTGGCGACATCTTCTAATCCCCCTGAAATTGTTAGCAAAGCAAATGAGACACTAAAACTTGTCATCTCGGTAAGTGACTAATGATATGCTTCCTAATTTTATATTCATTATGGAGCGTTTTGCTAAGACCCATGCAGCTTTCTAAAAGTATGTTTTTGTCCATGCACTTTGTAATGTAGGTCTAATCTTACTCGCTTTAAACAAAATTAATCACCCTGACATTACGATTAGTCCCTTTGAACTTGTCTATTAGACTTAATACAGTGAATCCTGAATCCTGCAAGATATCTTAGGCTAAACTCCAAATAGTCATAAATACACCTTAAGTACGTTCTAGGTTTAGCCTATAGGACCTGTGTTTATCCGTTACACACACACATACTCATCTTTAAGAATTCCTTTGCTTGAGCGAGAAGTTTACTATAAATCCGATGTTTTTAACAGTTTTTCACCAGTAAATTAAAGCATAAGTAAGGATGGCCACAAAACAATTTTTATACTTTTGGTCGTAATCCCTAATTCTAACCAATAGATTTCCTGTACAAAGTATAGGCAGTGAACCACTTTCTTAATGTGCCAGAGTACTCGCTTTGCCAAACACTTTCCTATCCAAAGTATACACCCTAGTATTTTGCCAACTCTGCCAGCTTTAATTTCAAACAGCTTTGGTAGACTGTATTTTTTTTAAAATTAACATGATCTGTCTTATGCCTGTGTCCCCCCAAATTCTAATGGAAGGAACAAAAACAACACTTGTAGATACCACAGACCTCCAACCTTCGTCGCGAAGTTGTAAGAATCAGAAATCGTTTACCCGACTAGGATCCACTTTTACGTCTATCGACTTTGTTGCTGGTTGCGCCCTCTACACATCTGTATATAGTAATAAATTTTAAACATGACTTAATTACTAACGATAGAAAAAAGTTTCTCAATGACAACTTTAAAGTAATTTTTTTTCTCTTTAAAGGGTGAATTTTTTAGCAAATCGTTTAACGTTAAAAACAATTGAATGAATTTAAACAGGGCGATACATCTAATAAACTCATCATCGATTAATGACACAATCGTTGAAACTGATCGAGAGGTTTTAGTTCGCGAACATGTTGGGTTCATAGAAACATCGCGTGGCTTATTAAAATAATTTTAACCTGGAAGTTGTCTATGAATAAGCTTTTGATAAGATCGAACCAAGCCGTAGGACACATTTAGCAAATTTTTAAAGCTTCTGTTAAATATCTTTTTCGGTACAAAAGTCTTTAGTAAATAACTAAGCAATTAAAGCCATTAAACTTCGGAGTCATTTAAAACCGTGGCTGTCGTATGATAATTGTATTATTGCCTTTAATTTCAAGGCGGATGGCGTATGGGCCTTCCACAGACTGACTTGTTCCCCTGACTGTTTCCAAATCTATGAAAAAATTGTGACTCAAATTTGAAGATAGAACCAATCGAATCCAATTTTATAGTAACCCAATCACTGGCGAAAGCATATTTAGCTAAATGATGGTAGGTTATAATACATAAAAGATCTTAGTTTCTGTTGTTTGCTCGTTCCATTATATTTAACTTAATCCTTCTTTTCGTGCATTTCAAAATTTTAAAATTTCAAATTAAAACAATAAAACAATAAAACAATTTAAATTTTCTTTTTTAAAACAATTTAAATTTTTTTCTTTTGATTTGTATGTATTCTCCGAAGCATAAAGATTTGAAGTTAAAAAAGCATTTAAAATAAAATAGAATTTTGCATTTTTCTTAAACAAAATCTTTTTCAAAAATATTTATTATTTTTGTTGTTGCCTGTTTTGCAAGGTTAAGTTTTCGTAGCTAAACTAAAAATGTCTACTTAAAATTCATTTGAAGGCGAGGGAAACTATAAAACTTTTGTTAAATTACTTTTCATTATAAATTAAAATAAAATGTTTTATGAACGCACAAATAACATTTAAAATCAAAATTAAATTAAATAAAAAATAAACAGCAACATTGTTGTAAAGAGGTTTTCTACCATAAAGTCGTACAATGCTTTTAGTTTCCCAAATTTATTCTTCCACAACTTTTTCAGCCTGAACAATGATTCGGCCTGCACAGAATGCTTTAGGTTTTATTTTAATACCGAAATATAATTTATGTGCCAAAAAAGGAAAGAATAAACTTTCTGCAGTTCTCACCATCACTCTTTGAAGAAAGAGTTTATAAATTGTAAAAGAATGCCGACTATTAACTACTGCTGGAGCAAAAAAAAAAAAAAAAACAAATAATGGTAATAAAATCCTTAAAGTAAATTTAAAAATAAATTTTATTCAAAACAATCAAACTGAATAATAAAACTTAAAAAAAAAATTTTAGGATTTTGGAGTTAGCATTTTGTGTGCTAAAAGTTGTAGGTGACAACACAGGCCAACGTAAAACAATTTACTTTTGAAATTTAAAACATTCTTTACAGCAGTAAGCAACAAACTGCCGAAGCTAAAGCTTTTAAGCTTAGCTTTTGGCTGAGCTATAAGCCTTGTTTGTACCGTCTATCAATAATGATTGTGGATCGACTTTAAGGCCATGATTTGTTGTCATTTCAACTTTTAGATTTCTGGATTAATGTTTCGCAGCAAAGTCAAGTTAAATTCACAAACTTTAAACAACAGCTACTGCTTTAAATAAAATCTAAATTCATAACGCATCTCATATTATTATTATTATTATTTCAGCTCTGCGATTTTAAAAATATAAACATTTTGAGTAAAACTATTTTTTCAGCATCTCATTCTCTCTCACACACACAACACCCACGAAAAGTTTGGTATAATGAAAAATGCGTACGTGCTGCATTTTCGTGCTTCCTTCGTTGTAGGTAATGAAAGGCCTTTGACTTGTAGGCCAGCTCAAAGTGGATGTCTCACCGTTAAATGGCATTATTTTTAAAAACTCAAAACTGAAGAAACATTCTCCACACCAACTAAACCAATTAATTGGAATGCCTTCCAAGTGCTAAATTATTTCTGCTTTATCCTCTGATAAAATTATAAAATGACGTCAAATCGCTAGATTAATTTTTACTGTTAACAGGCTCATTTTTTGAAACTCACTAATCTTTTGTGAAAATTTTCTTTAAATAAACTAATCGTATTGCAAATTGTTTGATACGGATGTAGCGGTCCAGAAAATGCAGCGTTACAATCTGTTGGCTTTTAATTCGTCCGCATACAGTTGTAAATAATTTTTCTTAAAAAATTTTAGAAATGAAAATAGAAAACTAACCTAAGCCAAAAAAAAAAAAAAAAATAATAATTTTAATTCAGTTATAATATCCACGGTATAAATCCTGATTTTTAAAAAAAATTAATTACTTCATACACGGTTTTTAGGGCGTGTCACTTCTTTCTGTCCCCTCTAATATTGCCAGCAATTGAAGAAGCCGTTCCTTAGTTATGACAAATATATTTGCATTGTGGCTTTAAGTGTTTGGAAAAGGTTCCTTCAACTTTGATCACAATGAAGCAACCTTCTAAGTAAAGAATTCCATTAAGAATATGTCTTATAAACGACTCATTACATCCCTCGTTTTTTACCTTCTGTTTTTGTTAATTCTCAGATAAAAGTTCTTCTGTTTTTTATCGGAAATTATGTGAAAAAATTAATAAAATTAAATCCTTCATGCATTAGCATGAGTCAGAGCATATTTGTATTTGCTATCTTTAAAAGGACTATTTAAAGGCCTCTCTAATGCTGCTTACAGCTAAGTGTTAAAAAACAACAACACAACAATACAGACATAGGACTGACTGACTATTTAATATTAATGCAAACTCCCTAAAGTTATCAGCTGCAATAAAAAGCAGCACAGAGTATCAAAGTTTAATTAAATTGTTTTTAAATTAAAAACTTTGTCGTTCTACAGTTTCCTGAGATGCAGTCGTAAAAAGTACTTAAAAAATAAAAGGGACAAATAAAGGATACTCTATACGAGAGTAAAATATTTTACAATAAAAAATAGAAGTTTAATCTTCTGTCTTCAATTAAAGAAATTAGGGAATATTTTTTAATTCTTAAAGTAACTGAAAATAATAAATTGGGTTAAAAAACTCTAGGACTCTTTTTGGCTTCAATTAATAAAATAAGGGTAAATATTACTTAAGATTAGGTCGAAACGTTTTTTTGTTGTTAACAAATAAATTAGAAAATTTTTTATTTATTTTTATTTTATCGAAGATTCTTCATTGCGTTTAGAATGCCAGCTTTATTTTATGTTAATCAGAAGCATTTCTCAAAAATGACGGTTTTTGTAAAAACATTTGTAAAGAGAATTTCGTCGACTCCAATACGGGATAATACATATATAGCATGCGATACATGTATATATTTTACAGCTAACTTCGGCCTTTATAAAAATATATTGTCACTGTATTCAATTATTTTTGTCTTAAAGTGGAAAATAAAAAATTATTTGAAATGTGTGTTCGAAATGAACTTGAGAATGGGATCATTGCTAGAAGAAAACACTCCATTTATTAATGTTAAACTCTGCAAAGCTGCAAAGATTAGGGTACATTCTCAAAACAGATTTTCTTTTTGTACGGATGCATTTTTCTTTCCGTTCAAAACATTTTCCGCAGAATTGTTTGTTTTGAATCCTTAAATCCTAAAATTCTTCGTTGCATTCTAAAACCAATTGAAAAAGCGAATGTGGTTATTGCCTGGGAGACTTTTCATGGATTTATTTGCTTAACGATAAAAAATTTATTGTATTTTCTTCAAAAATGTGCACTAACACGTTAAAAACATTCGAGACCATAATTTAGCTACTTTTTCTATCTTTTCGGTCTTTCGGGGCATTCAGTCTTTGTTCCACCAATAGTTGTTTATTGTCAATGGTATGCTTTAGTATTGATACGGAAAAGTTTTTAAATTCTTCTCTATACTCCAGTTGATCACTAAAAATGAAGTTTACGATTTTATTGATGAGTTCCGAAGCAATAGTCTTAAGTGGGCATTCTGAAGGAATTATTACTTAATTTTTTATTTATCGTATTATAAAAAAATTGAAACTATGCTAAAGATGATCTACAACTTCTTTACACTAATATTTGATGGAAGGTACTTTCCTCTCATTACATTATTCCAGAAACCGGCCGAGGTCTCTTCCTAATCAAATTTTTGGTTAGTAAATTATTCACCCCTATCATGAATATCTTTGCACTTGAAATGTCTTCCCTTTTCCCCAAATTACAATCGTGAATAATTCTCATAAGCAATTTTTCACGTAAACCAAAATTTCCCTTATCGTGATTGATTTTTTCCCTCGAACTCCTTGGGTTTTTTCACTAAAATTTTACTGGGGAACTGCATACATTATGCAAGCTTTTATCACTGATTATTAGAATATTAAAACTATTAATACATTTTTTAATTTAAGATCAGTTTCTTCAACGCAGACTGACATTATACTCGACAAGATGCAAAATAAAAAGATCTACTGCTTGTAAATTTATAAAGATTTTTTTTTATTAGAAATGTCGTTAAATGAAAAAATGTAGATATAAAAAAATATAATACATTTTTTTTAATGGGTCAGTAATGTCTCGGGTAACTAACGTTTATGTAACAAAAATTTTATTTAGTTATTTTTGATCTTCAATTTACAAATTTTCACTAAGCTTAATCTTCTTACTTACATTCAATGTGCACTGATAGCTTATTAATTTTGAACAGCTGTTCAGTGAAGTGAACAAATATTTCACGGGAAATCCATGATAGCAATTTTCAATACGAGGGGAATGAAAATTTCATGGGAAGAAAAATTTCATTTCTATTCACGATAGGGGTGATTTTGTTCTGGGCTTTAAAGTGCTTCCTAAATGACAGTATCCGTTTAAAAAGTCCGAAGTTACTACTAAAAGGTTTACTATCTAATAAACAGTATTTTTTTTTTTGCATGCTATATATTTTTGTAAGTCATACTTTACTCGAATCTTTCATCTTCGCACATATTTTCCAAGGAGAATCTTGAAAAAATATTAAGAACGTTTTGTATAATGTTTTCATGAACATTTTTACAGTTTAAATTTATTTTGGCTTTTAAAAAGAACGTGAAAACTTTTGTATCTGTGGTTTCTTTAGAACGTCCCAAAAATTAGCACCTCCCCCTTTCTTGCTTTTGGTCGTTTCTAAAACAGCTTAAGACAAATTAATGCAATAAGTTTTGCTTAAAGCGTATTTTTTTTTTTTAGAAAATAATACCAAACAGATATCTTGGTACCAAAATTTTCCTTCTTCTATGCAAAATGACTGAATATTTTTATTCGTTAAAATTTTTTTTTTTTGAAACAGTGAGTAAGATACCTACTAGACATTTGATTCTAATAATCACATCCATACAACATAAATTTTAACTTTTCTCTCTGCATGCTTTTGTTAAATGTTTTTTCTCAAAAATTGTTTTGGAATTACAATGAAGAAGATGATGATGTTGCTGATGATGTGTATCCTACAAAATGATAGTTGTTGCTTTATTTTGTGGATGATGACGATTATGTTGATGTTGTATGTTTTTTAAGCTCTTGCTGTTGTTTTATAATTTCACTTCGTGTTTTATATCTAAAAGTTGTTGTTTATATTTAATGTTGAATTTTCTAACTTTATTTTATGCTTCAAATTAACATTCGTTTATTACTTGTATGAAATTAAAACTTTATTATTGTTTTTTATTTTTATTTCGTATTCATTTTTAATCATAACTATTGGTTTCAGACGTATCAGTTTAAATTAAAAAGTCAATTGTGTTTTTTTTTCAACTTCGAGATTGTTTTATATCTCAACTGTTTTTTTATGTTTGTTTGTTTAAAAGAAGCAGTAATAAAGTGTTCATGTTTAATGTTTATTGAAAATTTAACTTTGTTTTTATTAACCTAAATAATAAAACTAATATATTATTTAAAAAAGATTATGACTATAAACTTGATTTTTTTAAACGAACACTTTAAAAAAGTTACAACATGGAAGTGTTAGTTACCATACAATGGAAATTTTTTTTATTTGCAATTTCTTTTGCTCGTTTTTCGTGTATCATAGTTCCATTCATTTTAAATTTGCATCTCGCATTCATCTTATGAAACTGTTCTTTCTAAAAAAAACGTTCTTCTCACTTTTAAAGAAATATTTACAGTTTCTTCTCTCTGTTTAAAAATTACCTCATTGACATCAACCCTGAAAATATCTTCTGCATAAGCTTTAATAAAGAACTTGATTTTTTCGATTTAAAATTGATGCGATTATGAATCATAATTATTTTGTTATTGGAATTTGCTACGTTTTTGATTTGAATAATTTGTTCGCAAAATAATAATAAAAATTTGAAAACTTTGGACTGCATAATTAATATTTATAGACTTTAAAACTGATATTAGCCTTGAATTTGAAATGTGAAGTTAAGTTCGAAACTTTGAAAATTATAATTGTTATGCTGTAGTACGAAAATGCTTATTCGTACATTACAAATGAAAATTTAGAATATGATGAGTGTGAATAAATACAAAACAAATATAAAATAATCTAAGAATTTCTAAAGCTGCGATATATCAAATCGTAAAACTTGATCATTTTACTTTTGTATGGAAGATAAAAAACAGCTAACGAATTCAAGGACAATAAGTGACAGGAAGTTGATGCCATTTCTGCTTTAGTGCTGAAGACTTTTTACAGTAAATTTTAATGAATATCTAGTCATTCCCTCGTATATTAATGTATTAAAAAAACAGCAAATTTTCAAATAACAAATTAAAAGTGATTTGAACGCTAAAATCTTCAAGTATTAAAATTCTGCATAAATTAATTGCTCGCATTACAAATTTGTATTAAAACATTTAATCTGTTACACTTAATATTAAAACAGCCTTTTAAACAACATTTCTGCTTCTTGTTAGTCTTGTTGTTTACGTTAGTATATTTTCTTTTTTTCGTTTTTACATCCTCCATTCTGTGTTTGACCTGACCCAAACGTAAACAGGGCGGTAAATGTCTGTTGTAACATGGAAAAATTACTTCTTGTTTGTACCAACCCAAATCGTGTAAAATGTAAAAATTAAATTGTTTTTGTTATCTGCTGCTACTGTCGTTGTTGTTGTTGCTGTTTCACTTAAGCAATGTTTTTGTATATTTTTTATTTTTAATTAAAAATGTACTTAAACTTTTTTACTAGGAATTTTATTTAATTTTTTTTAATTTCTTTTGAAGAAAATATAAATTTTATCGTTTAATGTAAAAATTTGTTATTTTTTTAATAAATAAAAAAATGTTTTAAATAAGTACGGCGGCATTAGATACATTAATCATATTAAAAATAACAGTTACGAACAAAAGTGGTGCCCTACAAACCTTTTTTATCTCTACATGTTACGTACAGACTGTGATCAGCCGATTAACTTAATGTGTAACAGTTTTGTAGAAAATGCCAAGTTATAGAATGTCTGTAATATTTAAATCACGCATTCTTACTTATAAAACTTGGCCAAATCTAGGAGCCGAAACCGTTAAGAAAAATATGCTTGCAAATACATGACACATTTTGAATAATAACATATCAAATATGTCGCTTTTAAGCCCTTAACCATCACTGACCAAGATTCGGTAGGTTTAAACTGTTTTCTATTATTTCCCCTTTAATTTACCGCTGCTTCATAACAAAGTTTTTTTTTTGGGATTTGAGCTTATGATCTTTTGTTTAAGAAACACTTTTTAAGGGGATGTTGGGTTTATTTACAATTTTTAATGCAATTCGGTTGTCTTGACACATTACTAAAGCAAACTTTTATTTCTTTCAAATATTTTTTAATTTTTGTATTTTGAGAAAATTTAAAATTTTTTTGTTTTGTTTTCAGGTAAGCGAGCTGTGAATTTAAATTAAAAAAAATATTGCTGTATAATCCTGAGTAAGTTAAAGTAACAGAAATAGAATTTGTGGTTAAAACAACACCAGCCTAGCAAAAAAAAAAAAAAAATAAAAATAAGCCTGTCGATAATGAAGGTGAAGAGACGCATAATGATCTTGTCTAAAAATTTATTTTTCAACAACACCAAATAACTCGACGAATCTTATTGTCGCAAATAATTTATTTCGTCTCTAAAATGTACGTCTGTCGCAATAATCCAATTTTCCAAACTGAAATTTTCTTTCTTTGTAAAATGTAAATCAGTAAATTTTGACAGAAGCAACGTCCGGTGAATTCCATGCTTGCAGCACTTGTTTTCAAATAAGTTTTCACTTTTGCTTTCTGAGCTCGAGCGCGGTGTCATGCAAAGAAAAACGTTGCATAACTTTCAAAATACAAATAACCAACTTTGGTTTTTAACTTTAACGATGAGGAGCATTTTAGACTTCATTCATCCCCCGTCCTTAACCTATAATGAAAATAGCTTTGCTGCTATCGCGATTCCAGTTAACCCGTATGAAATTGCTTGCCGCGTCACTCTTAATGATTCTGCAAGTCCCTCTAAACAATTAGATATGAACCTGATAATTATAAAATATGAAAAATGATGAAATTAATGAAATCAATTTTCAGTAAATTCGTGTCTCAAAATTGTACTTCAAGTTGCAAAAAAAAAAATATTAAAGGCAGAAAGAGAAGACTTTCCAACGTTATAACAGATGTGACCCCAGCACTTTGAACTAAAACATTTAAACATAAACTCATTTAAATGGCATGGACTTGGAGTCACTAGCAACGATTTCCTTAAAGCACTGAGTTCACACAAGAGGAGCGCGCAACAAATCGACTCACGATTCTAACTTTATTTATATTGAAATATTTTAACTGCATTTAAAAAAAAAAATATTTTGTAGTAGAGCTTAAGAAGTTTAAAATACGTCCTCGTGTGTTCATTTCTTTGACCACTTAATGCTTTACCCGTAATTTATATCAGAGCCAAAAATAAATAATTTTCAATCAAAACTTTTTTTCTTATCAAAACTTTTTTCTTTTATCACTTGCATACGTATTACAGCTTTTGCCCAGAGGCTAAAAAATTTGTCTTAGTTTTAATTTTACTTCTCATTCTGGCCCACATTTTTATAATTTCCCAGCAAACACAAGATATTACATTTGAAAAAGGATTATTTTTTTACATAACATCAATGGCAATTACAAAAATAAGTTATTAATTTTTAATTACAAATTATAACTACGAGATTGTCTGAATATCGAAATATATAGGCAAAGTAAGGTAAGTTGCACCATTTATTACTTAAATACAACTTTAATGAGCTTTGCTTTTTTTAAATATGGCTTCGACTCGGGTAGACAGAATAAGTGTTAAAATAATGGAAAAATTTACCGGTATTATGTTTATTTTGTGAGGATATCACGACATTCTGTGTTAGAAAATACACATTTTGAAGGAATCAAGCAGGATTTACCCTTGAAATGAAAACTATTATTATCAAACAATTCTCAAAAAAGTTAATTTTTAACTCGTACCATTTAATCAGAAGCTTTATTTTATAAGATACTTAATTTGTTATACAATATCGGCGTTTGCCTGGGTTGTTTCATTGTCTGTGCTTTGCGTGTCTTGTGTATTTTCAATTCGAAAAATATGTAAGAACCAAATGTCAAATATAATTGGTTAGATAAGTGTTGGTTGCAGATATACAACACAGATGGTTTAACATCAATCTCATCAACTAGTTAGATGAACAACCCAAAAAGTATTTAACCAAAATCATACTATGCTGACAAAAAGACAGACAGACAGATAAAACAAGCAAGAGTCCATCATATTTTCACATTGACATAAATTCAATATCAAAATGTATTTAATTGTATCGACTAATAATGCCTTCTAGCTAATTAAAAATCTTAATATTAAAGGGAAGTAACTCCTAGTAAAATCAACAAATTTCAAGCCTTCTAATACAGATTTTATTTTGTTAAATAAAAATATCAATGCTGCTTAATAACCAAAATTTCATAATTGTTTTTTTTTAGTTTTTTATTTTTACACATTTAATTATTTTTAGAACTCTTAGAAGGAGTCACTTCCCTTTTTTACATTTCATATAATTTCTACAAGATATTGTTATGTTTATAAATTTCACCTTGTCTACTGCTCATACGTAATTGCTGTCACTTCACCTAAGTTTGTGAGCCTATAGAAATTACATTTTAATGAGGGTGTTTACACACTCACCCGCCCGCTATTAGCCACCAACATGTTACTGCATAAAATTGCTAATTAAAAAATATTTTCACTGGTCTGTCGTAAAAAATTTTTCTTTCAATTTGATGTCATCAAAATGGAATCTATCGTTAGATATGAAGTGGAACAACTGTTTTACATGCGCCAAAACAAAAAAAAAATGAAAATTTTAATTGGTTTTATGAACGTGCGATTTCAAGGAATTTAAAAGAAATTAAATTAAAATTATTTGTGTCAACTTTAAGACGTACGATTTATTGCACTTGTTCGTTTGGCTTTGTGGATCGAAATTAATGTCACAATATATACTTTTCTTTTACATCAAATGCAGCGAACCTTATGGATTCAGTATGTTCCAGTTCGAAACATATGTAATCTGGCTATAGACGGATAGTATGGATCCTCAATGTACTGGCATCCTTAGGCTAGTTTATAATTTAGTCAATGCTTAAGTCCTTAGACAAAGCCGTTTCATTGACATTGTGATTTCTGCGGAGATAAACAATCAAGAGCAGGTTTAGCTCTAAGACACACAAGTTGCACTATGCAACTTTTAAAAAGATGTAAGCAGATTCGCTACTTGTAATTTTTAAGACCTTAAAAAAATAAACAGATTTTTTGCAAGGCACATATACTTTTGAAAAACATAAACTGTATGGATATTCTTTTCGAGATACCAACGATAGCCACTGACCTGCTCTGATATCTCAGAGGTAAAGATTTGGTGTAGTACTCAAATTAATGGCATCTAGATAATAATGTTATCTTGCGAGTTGTGTGTTGTCTCGTTAAATTATTGACGCATATAGTCTCTAATTGACTGCCCTACCACCCTAACACATTAGCAAACTATTCTACCATACACTGACAAGTTATTTTTATATCAGGTTGAAGTAAAAACGTGTTGGGAAAAGTTCTTTGTCTGACATTAACTTACAACGAAGATTTTTTTAAAAATCTAACATTTTAAGCCTCTTTAAGCAATCTACTTTACAAACTTAGCGCGCAGAGTTTTCTGATCATTCCAAAATACAAAACTCACCTTTAGACGAAATTTTTTTTTCACATGACTTGTCACTTTGAAAAACTATATGTATGTCAAAGTTGCCATTTTTACATATGATTTGTAATTTTTGTGTTTAAACGAATATGTAAATTACTTTTGACGTAACCTATGAAGTTAATCATTGTTAACAGGAAATTGGAAGGAAACTGTTTCTTAAGTTTGTAAAAAGATGTAAAAGGTGCTAAATTAAAATAAAATATTATACAAATGTATTATGCACCATTTAGTCAATAATAGCTGCAATTTGTTTTATTTCACTATTTTTTAATTTTTCTACTGAATTCTTATTATACTTTTTGTTTGTTGATAATGCCACAGCTGAAGCTAACAAAGATGACAAGTTGGTTCTTTTTTCACCCATTTTAGTGCTTTCACATTTTTTGGTGATTTAAGAACGCTAAAACTGAAGAAAGAATAAGTTGCACCACTTAAAGTCAGATGCTTTGTCATATAAAAATAGAACACGCTCTAAATGAAAATTTGTCATTTGACTTTTACATATTCAACATTCGAAACATAAATTTAACATTCGAATCTAAAAACTTTCATTAAAATATTCAAAGGATTTCGTTTCCAATTACAAAAAAAAAAAAAAAAAATATTGCTGTTAAACATTTGTTGAAGGATTAAAACAATTTCATTTGAATTTAAAATTATATTTGTTTGCGAGAAATTCATACTGCGAATTTGTGAAGTTTTTAATTAAAATCTTTATTTGAACATGTTTGAATTTTCAAATTATTTGCTTTAACAAATTAAATTATAACAATAATTTTAACACTTAATTTTCCAACAAAACACACAATATCACAAATTCAAGTTTTTACACAAGAAATAACATGAAATGGAATTTTGGTAATGCAATTTCTGTTACTGATGATTTGCTTGTTCATGCACAACAAATATATTTTTGCTTAATGTTAAGCTGCAGGGTTAGATCTGTAGCAAAGTTAATTAAAAGACATAATAGTTATAATTGAAGTTTATTCAGACAATTTAAATCAGTGTCATTAATATACATTTATTAAATAAATAGTATTTTATACTAAAAGTAAACGTATTTTTGATTTTAATATCAATAACTAATTGTGTCGATGGCGAAAAGCTTGAGAAAAATCACCTTAAGCTTTTATTTAAATGATTTAATAATAAAGGCAAATGCATTTTAAATTAAATCGGAATAGACAAAAGAAATCTTATAGTTGTAGGAAATAGCTTTCTAAATTGTTTTTAGACTGAATGTAGCGTGAGTAAAAATTTTGATGAATTTTAAATTACACAGTTTTAAACATCTTAAACTTGCCAAAAGCGTCATATGTTAATGTTCAATAAAGCTGTGTCGTTCATGAACGAACGGATACAGTTGATGGAATTACCCAACTGAATAAAGTGATCCGTTGATCTCGCTGACCCGTTTCCACTTTATAGTGAGTGCACATTAACATTTTTTCATCGCTCATATTGTTTTGTTCACTTAGAACTGTATTTTTTATCTCGAGCCAGGGTTATAAAGAGTGGTTCAGAAGCAACTAGAAAGTCAGTGCATTTTATAATAAGAAGTATTCTTTCAGAATTTTCTCGAAACTAATGCTAATACCGTAATTGATAGCAAAATGTTAAAATGTAGCTACTTTCTTTCTTGTCTTGGTTTCTTTCAACTTTTTTTCCTCATCGTTCACATGTTCCTTCTTTCATCAGCTCTAAGAAACCTGTTGAAGTTCATTAAAATTAAGAATTTGAAAATGAATTTTACTTTCAAAGTAAAGATACTTTTGTGATATAAAAAATTAGAAGAGTTATAATAAAGTACCTCTGAAGAACAACAAGAATTTAAACAAAAAATTATTTACAACATAAAACTGGATAAGTTTCTAATTACATCATATAATTCATTTTTAAACCATTGCTTTTTTTTCAAGTTTGAATTGTAAAAAAAATCTTCCCTATGTAAAACTTAAGTTTCAATTAAAGTTAGCAAACATTGCGTCACCATTTTCTACAACGCAAAAATAAATTTAAAACAAGAAGGAACTGCGGAAATTTTATAGTTTTTACAAACTTTTTATTTCATTGAAAGTCTGTTTGGTAGAATGAGTGAGTGAAAGCTTTTCGCCTGTGAAAGTTAAAGTAAATAAAAAAAATTTGTCGGCATTAAAAAAAACTACTTGTTGCACTTTTTATTTTATTCACTTTTATCGCAGCAGAGGATATTAAGTAGAATTGACAAATCGTTTCAATTGTCGTTTTTTTCAAAAGAGTGTTTAAGGAGATTTTTTTTTCGATATTGTGCTCTTAAAGGCTGAAAAAGGGTTTTTTTTTTTTAAGGGAACACAGGAGACCAAGAGTAAACATTTTTTAATGCAAAAAAAAAAAAAAAAAATCAAAAATGATTTTTTTATCAGGACATGCGCAGTTTTCTAAGTTTATTTTTTTTTTAAGAAACATCTATTTTGTGTAAGTGAAAGTTATGAATTGGGAGTGTAAATTGCGCTACTGTAGTAAATAAATATATCGTTACTCTTAATGAAAAATATGAAAATTGAATTGTTTTCAACTTTTTTTTAAACTTTTATTAAACTTCTTTAAGAAAGAAAGACTTCAAACTTTGATCAGTTGTTTCATAAGAAATTCAAATTCATTTTAATGTAAAACAAATTTTTCATTGAAGTACGGATGAAGCATATTCCTGAATGCAACAATTTTATTAAGAGCAACAACTACCCATAACGATAGTGTAACTCTTATACTCAAGCATTTTAATTTTCAATTCATCTCTTATCTGTTTTGTGCTTACATTTATACCAAAGTCAGTCCTCTCTTATACAACTTTTAAAGTAAAACTTTTATTTCAAAACACTACTCCTTTGTTGTAAAATAATGCAACAGTTGAATCAACAACTGCCAGCCATTTCGTATGTAAACACAGTGCTCGTTTTTTACTTTAAAACTTCTACTTTTGAACAAATGAAACTCAAGTGTTTCTTATTTTTTTATATATATTTTTTTATAAGTTTATTAACATTTACAAACAGAGGAATATTACATTAAGGTCTCAGTTTCGTTTTACTTCTCGCTAAAGCATCTCTTTAGTTCTTTATTTGGTTTTCTAAATTCTGGATAAAAAGTTTTGTAATTGGAAGAGCCATCTTGTAATATTTCTATCGGTATTTATTGTTTTTTTTTTTGATATGTCTTGTAACAAACTATTTATCGCTTTTCTCAGTCGACTCAAATGCAGGCGTTTTTTTTTTTTCATTTTTAAAAAATAATTTAAATTCATTACAAGTTTTAATTTGCATTTGTATTGGCATAGAAAATGTTGCTAAGACTCAATGACACTCATTTTCGATACAGAGACTTTTGCTCAGACTCACAGGTATACAATCTTTGTATAAAAAATATTGTTTAGAGTCACTGATACGCAGATTTTTTATATAGAAAATGTTTCTAAGAGCTACTGATACTCTTTTCTATACAGAAATAGTCGCGGAGACTCACTGACACACAAATGCTATAAAAGAGAAAATTTTTACTGATACACACTTTATACATCAAAATGCTGCTCAGTCACATTTTACACTTTTTCTCGTTAGAAAATTATGTTCATTGTCACTGATACACAATTGATGATTAGTAGTTACTTTTCGCGAATCACTGGTAGAAATTTTTTATATATAAAATGTTTCTTAGAGTCACTAATACACTTTTCTTGTAGGAAATGTTGCTGATACACAAAGAGACGTGTGTGCTATAAAAAAAATGTTGCTTAGAAGAACTTTACAAACTCATTTTCTATATGGAAAATGCTGCCTACATAGAAAATGATGCTTGGAGTCACCGATACACTTTTTCTCTATAAAAATTTTACCCATAGTCATTTAGACACATTTTTTAAATTGGGAATGATTCTTTGATAAACTTTTTTGGCTTTTAAAAAGCTCCTCGTTGTATTGTTTTTTATATCTCCCTTTCTTGTCCTGCAGTACACTACCACTGATTACTAGGAATTAGGTTGTTACGCAAATGTGTGCCACAAGTATCCAATCTATAAATTTTGGATTTAAAATTGATGTCGAAAGTTTGAAGAATATGTTTTAGACGAATATCCCTAGCAGTAACTTCCTCCAGTGAATAAAGCAAATAAATCGAAAAATAAGCAAAACAACTGTATAGATGGCAACATACACTTTTTAAGTTCAGACCCATTAATTACTAGAGCCCGAAACTTACCAACGGATAAAACAAGCACCTTAAGTCAAGGAGTTATAAATTTGCTTAATATTTGATGTATAATAATTAATTGTATCTTATTTCCTTTTATTACTTAATAATAACTTATAATGCATTACACAATTTTGTTTATCCTTTTAATTTAGTTTTTTTTCAGTGTAAATTTCAAATGAATTAAAATTAAATAAAAATTAATGTTTTGATTTTTTTATATTGAAATACTTTATTTTGAAAATTCCTAAAACAAATTTTTAAGCTAATTAACACTTCAAAGGTCACAGTTGTTAGTTTGGGAGATAAAGATCTTTGACCACTTGTGGGCTGCTCGTTTAATTATTGCTTTAAAAGCAATTTTCGTACTCGTATGAAAATTTTTTTTGTTTTGTTTGCACTAAAAAAATTGGATGCTTTTACCTTTTTTCTGGCAAAGTTTTTTATTTCTTTATTATGTGTTGTTTTAATAAATGTGCAATAGCACAGTGTTTTAATTTTTTTAACTGACCTTAAAAGCATGTCAAGGTTTCAAAATGTCTCAACTATTTTAAATGTTTTATAAAGTTTCTGTTAAAGATTAACGAACAGTCTGAAAATTTTAGTATTTGAATGCAATGTTAATTAAATATGAAACGTTTTAAAATAATTTGTTCACCATTTGATACAATTGTTAAGCAAATTACTAAGTTCGTTAGAAAAATGTGACAATTAGTTAGTGCCAATACTATGTTTGAGAACAAAACTGTCGTATTTATGCCCCTTAACTGTTATGTGTATTTCTGCATTTAAAATAATAAGTTAAAGTCATGTGGAGAAAAGTCGGGAAATGTTTCTGCCAGCAAATTTTTTTAAGAAAAAATATATCTGGTTTGAATTTTTCCAGCTGCGAAATAATATAAGCTGCACTCATTTAGTGCAAGCAATATTGCATACATGTCGAATTTTTTCCCGAAATATATAAGGGAAGCTCTGATTGCTTTGTACTTTAAAGAAGAAATGTTGCTAGAAACAAGTTGCATTTGAATCGAAAAGCAACTATTTTTTCGCATTTTAACAATAGAATATTCTTCACAAACAAAAAAAAATCTGACATTCCAAAAAAATTTCCTTCCTAACGTTAAAACCCACTCTTTTAAAAATGTTCTCTATAAATCTTTTTTTTTAATAAAATTTGGCCGCCTTGAACTTCTGTTCCGTAGCATTATTTTTTTCCTGTTTTAAGTAAAATTGAAGTCGAAGCTTAAATCAATTGATGCGATAGTGGTCATCAAGCAGTGAAGGTAACACGAATTACATATATTTGGTAGGCCACTTAAGCTAAAGAGGAAACACTTTGTGTTTCTTCTTTTATTTTTTTACAACTTGAATGTTTATTCATCTATTGACACATTGGAAATTTTATTTTATTTTATTCTTGATGCTTTTCATTTCAGAAATTCACTTGCTGCTGCTTTCCTAACACCCTTAACACTCAATTGCATCTATAAACGTTGTGGCGCTTGAAAGTCTGCTTCATCCATTGATTTGCATTGATTTTTATTTTGTCTATTGTGAGAACTTCAGGTTGTAATTTTCATTTTATTTTCCAAATTGTTTCTATTTAATTCCTTCTTTTATTAATTCTAATTGACTTTGTTCAATAAATTCAACCAGTCTATACAGCTCAAATAGAATATAAACTCTGTTAAAACAGTTAATTCCATTGTTTTGTTCTAAATTCCTTCGATTTTATTTTATCGGTTTCATATTTTTTAGTTTCCTGTCATTTCCGTTGGCTACTTTAAATACTTTTCATTATTGGATTTTAATTTAAAAGTTTTGTGTTGTGCAGAGCGAAAAAATGAAACAAGTTTTTTACAAACTTTCTGTGTATAAGTTTACTGTTTCGTCTGTTAATGATTGTATGCAATGTGGTCTCTTGACACGATTATTTATTACTTTTTGTTTTATTGTTTTTAAGTACGTCTTTATAGTTTTTTTTGTTTGTTAATTTTATTCAGTTGTTTTGTTGTTGTTGAACAAGTTTCAACAATAAATAAAATGAATTGAACGAAGTTATTAATGTAATTAATTTTTCAATTGGTTCAGTAATCAGAAAGCTCTGAGAAATTTACTTAGTTACTACTAAATTTTCTATGAAAAATATATAGTCGTTACACTGTGC
This sequence comes from Cistogaster globosa, assembly GCA_937654795.1. Lineage (NCBI taxonomy): Eukaryota > Metazoa > Arthropoda > Insecta > Diptera > Tachinidae > Cistogaster > Cistogaster globosa. Next base: position 120,674,009 of record OW569403.1, read on the forward strand.
GCAGTCAAAACGAATGTGACAACTTTACTGTATCGAAACATTCGCTGGTCACTAAATAGAAACTATTTGGTCGATTAAGGGCTATTATTCTGTATGAAAACAGTTGTCTTTGACGACGCTTTCATTTTCTTTTTAGAAAAACTTTCAACTGAGAACTCTTTTATCTAGAAACAGTAGTCACTAAAGATTTTTATATGAAAAAGTGGTACTGGTCTTCTTCTATGCAGTAAAAATGTTATGCCCTAAGAATTTTTTAGCCGCAGGGAACAAGGAGCACAGGTAATAGTTGTCACAGAGATCATTTCTATATAGAAGTAGATGGCAGTGAGAACCTTTCTATATGAAAATAGGTATCGTCAAGAAATGTTCTATATAGAAATTTTATAACTAAAAAACTTTCTTGTAGAAATAGTTGACACTGAGAGCTGTTCTACTCACAGAGAAACTTTTTGTATATAAAATTTTTCAATAAAAATGTTCTATTAAGAAGCAGTCATTGGAAATTCAAAATATTAGAAAAATGCTAATCTGTAAAATTTCACCAACTTCAAAGACAGAATCTTTGCATAAAAAAATATGGTTTTGGACACTTTTGAACATCGATATTTTTATATAGCTTTTTATTTGAGCTTTTAATTAATTGTATTTTTAACTTATTTTTTAAACACAAGGTCTTTATCTTTTATTTTTTCAATGTTTCGCTACTCCTTTGTGTAGCATCATCAGTAAAACATAAAATAACATAAACATAAAATAAAAATTTTTCAAATAAATATTTTTCCTGATGATGCTACAAAATGGAGTAGCGAAATATTGAAAAAATAAAATAAATGATAAAGACCTTGTGTTTAATTAAAAATTTAAATGACTGCACCATTTGGACGCTGCTTTTTATATTTAAAAGCAACAACTAGAAACAAGAATTAAGAAAATGCAGAAGAAAAAAAAAACATTAATGATAAAATTCTTTCCTTGTTTTACATTTTTGCATTGTTGAGCTTTAAACTTTTGTTTTGTTTCATAAAATTACTTGTTAAATAATTTCGAACTACTTGTTTAAGAGTGTTTGTGTACTCTATATATTGACATTGCTTGTATTAGCATTTGTCTTTGAGTGTGTCTACAGTAAATTGTCTTGTTAAGTTGTAAGGAAACAATAGAGAAAACTTCCTAAATAAAATAACGTAGACACACCATCGTTTACAAAACTCACACACACACACATACAAGTGTATTCGAAAACACGTTTGTTGAGATTTTGAAGCCATAATCCTAGAAACGGATTTAGCACAAGTCTTTGGCTTTGTTGTGGTTTCAAGGACAATCATGATGATGTGCTGTTTTTTAGGCTTGAATCCACACAAGAATTGAGGAGAGGCAGAGCCGGAATACCAAAAGACAATTTTGTTTGGTAAATCTTAAAAACTTTTAAAAACCACAAAATCTGTAAATTTCTTTGTTAATGAAGTTAAATGGGAGACTGTAAATGAGGACAAACACATTTAAGGCATAGAAGTAAATGTGCGGTTAAGGATTAGAATTTTCAGAATGCATATGTATTAATTAATGGGTATGAAGAAGAGTGCAGTTTTACATACACAATCATAGCAAGAATTTTATAATCTTTGTTTTACTCATTGCAATTCGAAAAATTTTCTTTTTTAATTTACTTAAGTACGGGGGCTGCTCTATATATTTCTTGCCTAATAGTGAAAATGCGAATATTTATAATCAAAAATGGTTTTATTGTTTTTCAAAGTATTCTCCAGCATGATTTATACACTTTTGAACACTTCAACAGCTTCTTCTGGCAAGGAAAATCGTTGACCACGCATTTTTTTCTTGATGTGCGGAAACAAGAAGAAGTCATTAGGTGCCAAGTCAGGGCTGTACGGCGGATGACCCATTAATTCGACGTTTTGGTCGGTCAAAAACGCTTTGGTTTGAGCCGATGTGTAAGAGCTCGCATTGTCATGGTGAACAATGATTCGTCTTCTAGTTAATTTTTCGAATTTCTCCGATGACTTCAGGCATTCAAATTGTAGTGTACCACTCAGAAGTGACCGCCCTACGTTGCTCAAGCGGAACAGTCGCCACATGTCCAGTTTTGCCGAAAAAACAGGCGACCATTTGCTTCGAAGTGCTTCTTCCACGAACAACTTTCGTTGGATTTTGCTCGTCTTTGAAGACCCACACGGTCGATTGTTGTTTCGTTTCGGGCTCATACGCATAGATCCATGATTCGTCACCTGTGACGATCTTATAAACGTCTTTTGAAGCACCGCAATCGTATTTTTGCAACATTTCTTTGCACCAATCGACACGAGCCTTTTTTTGAGCGACTTTCAAATTGTGCGGGGTCCAACGAGAACAAACCTTTTTTCCGGCCAGGTGTTCATGCAGTATCGAATGTACGCTGGTGGAAGAAATGTCCAAGAATGTCTCTATCTCTCGGTATGTCGCATGTCGATCTTGCATTATGAGTTCACGCACGGCATCAATGTTTTTTGGCACAACAGCCGTTTTTGGACGACCTTTACGGAATTCTTCTTTGAGCGAGCTTCGGCCACGATTAAATTCATTTTTTTAAGTACATCAATGCACTCTTGTCGTGATAATCCACGTCGAAAGTTGTAAAAAATGATGGCACGAAAATGTTTACGAGTTAATTCAATTTTTTTCTATATTAATTTTTTCAAGTCACTGTAAACAACAAAAATAATGGTCGTACGTCAAAACGTTTTGAGTACGATTATGCTTAAAAATGACAAACTTTCCAATGGAAATGTCAGATTGCACTTGGCAGCACTCAGTGTTGCCAGGCGAGAAATATATATAGCAGACCTCGTAGTTATCGTCGATGTGTTGTCTAGAAAGAGTTTTTTTCTGAAATATTTTTCACTGATGCGTTGCTAAGATTAAAATGCTTGAATAATATTATCCACACATTAAAATATTTCATTAAAATGGTCATTTTACACTGGTTTTTCCTGTTTCCGATTCTCTGTCAAGCACATAAACGAAAGCATTAACATTTTTTTACTTCGGTTTAGGGTTCTTTAAATCTCTGACTCGACAGTCACAAACTCTGTTACAGGGTCTGTAAATGCAATAAATTTGCAACTGATCAAAAGGCCCTACAGATTTCATATTTATTTTTGTTTAGCAGACAATTAAAAGCCCAATAATAGGTTTTCGTTAAGAAATTTAAAACAAAAATCAGTGTAAACTTGTCACTTTTAAGTTGAAATATTTGTTTTCGTTTGGCTTGGCAGAGTGATGGTTATTTTTTTTTTATTTTTACTTTCTAATAAATAAAAATTGTTCTTATATCAATATGGATGATTGTTTTATTTTGGTTTAACTTAATTAAATTTAATTTAATTTTATTTAATTTATTGTCTTTATTTTTATTATTTTTAATTTCAAATTACACTTGCCTGCAAAAGAAATGGTAAGTGCATGTGACATCTGTTGTTTAATGAACTTTATGTAAATAATTATTTTGCCACAAATTAGAATTGATAAAAATACTGTCGTTTGTTGGGTTTATTCTTCTCTTTCTGACGTGTAATAATAATAATGTGTATTAAGCAATAATTTTAAATGTGTTTTTGTGAGATTTTGGTTGAAACATGTTGCGTTTAATGTTCTTTTCTGGGTTTTTTAAGTTGTTAGTATTTGTTAATGATTTAAATGTATTTTTAGTCATGTTGGGTTTGAAATATTTATAATTTATTTATTCGTTTTAATTAAATAATTTAATTTTATGAGTTTGTGTCAAATATGGGAAAATTTTGTGTTTATAGTGGAATATGACAAGTGTATAATCTTCTGAGACTTCAAAATGTCCTTCTAAAATTTAGTTATTTAACATTGTTAAAAAAGTAAATTTAATAACTTTATATCCTTATAATAACAATTAAATCAGCCTCTATGAGATCTAAACACATAAAATCGTCTAAAAAGCAACTTTTTTAATTGTAGTTGTTGTTGCAAAATTCTTTGTAACATTATATAAATACCAGTTAACAAAAAGAAATATAAAAAAACAAATGAAAAAAAAGCTTTTCAGTTCTCTACGTATTAGAAAAGTCTAGACATTTTAACTCGCCTTAAAATAGAAATGGAAATAAAGTCAAAGAAAATAATTTTTGACATAATTTTTTTTTGCAATAAAAACAGACCCAACAAGTAGAAAAAGCGTCATCTGTCAAGGCTGTTTTTAGCCATAACTGATCAGACCAGAAAGGTTAGAAGGAGTTGCAGAACTTGCAGTACAAGCGTAGGTCTTGCAATCTTCAAGGTATTTTCCTTAGGATGTTATTTTAAGTGAGAAATCGCCATTTATCAGAGAATGAGAATCCGAATTTCCCACATTCAATCTCTATTTTATAGCTAAAGTTTCAGTTTCAACTGATTGCTTTAAATAAAAAATAAAAACACTCGCAGTTATGCATAATAAACAAAACCCAGTTTTTATTTTTCAGTTTCAGACTCTCTTTCATATCTTTGTTATAAATATTAAAACTAATATTAAACCCACACATACAATTACAAATGTAAATCAATACCAAAACAACGTACTGCTACAAATGCACACTTATAAAACAACAATGCAAAAAAAGTAGAAAAACCCCAACTAGAACAGAGAAATATTACAGCAATTGTAGTTGTGAATTGTTGACCATTAGTTGAACTGTTAAAAGGATTTTCAATTTAAAAACTTTCTTTTTACCCTCTGCACTCGTTTAAATAATGTTGCTTCTGTTGCTGTTTTTAAATTGTTGCTTGTTTTTGGCTTAACAAGTGAACAATGTTTTATAGGTTTTACTGTCAGCACACCAACATTCATTTTAACTTAAATAGAGTGATAATTTTCTCTACACAATTTTTTTTTGTGGTCTTATAAAAATCTAGGAAACAAAAAGTGCTTTATTTTCGTTTTGTACAAATCTAAATAACGATTTTTGTGGCTGCAAAATAATAATTTGCGAATTGAAAAAAAGAAAGCATTACGCGTTTAGTGCTTTGCTAATATTTGATAAATTTTAGTACCTTTAAAAGTTTGCCGAACGACCAAATAAAATCTTGCAGCATTTACTTAATGATGCGTAGCCATGAAAACTGATGGGAGCTTTGTTAACGAAAAGTCTTTCGCAATATCAAAATGTGTCAGAAAATTTTAATAAATTTTGGTCCCAAGTCCAAACGAAGTTGTCACAAAAGCAAGTTTTAAGTTCCAATGTATTAATTTATAGGGTTGTCAGATAACGAATGATATTTAATAATTGCGTCGGGAGGTACCTACTTCGTATCCAAATTAACGCAACTCTTAAATTTTTACTTGATGAGATATTTCAGTTCCAGGAAAATAGATAAAACAGTGAAGGGACGAAATTTTATTGATTTAAATGAAAATGGAAACTTTGGCAGCACCTTTTATTGTATAAAATTTTTCCCAATAACAAGATGCAGGTAAAGTTATTTTTAACGTCTGAAAGTATGCTTAAATATAGTTTTGAACTATTTGAGTAGGTCCCACTTTGATATAAATTACATAAAACTCGTATCTGTGTTCATAATTATATCAAAATAAGTTTGGCCGTTTAGGCGCGATTGAGCAACAAACATGCAAAAACACAAAGTTTTACATTTGCAAAATTATAGAAGGATTAATAGGATGAACAAAGAAGTTTGAAACGAAACATAAAAATCATAAATTCCTTAATTTTTAGTTTTAATTTTTATAGTTTTAAATTGCTGATACCGTCAGCTTGTTTGCTGCTGTTTGCATTTGTGTTTTTAATTATTTTCATTTTCAGTTTCAAACCTTCTCTCTGTTCCCACTTCACTCTTTGATCTTTTTAGGTTTTTATAATAATTTTTATTTTAAGTTTTTATTCTGGCCTATATTTTTGTAGTTTTTATCCCATTTTTTTTATTTGTTTTTGCTTTCAATGAGATTTTTTTAAGTAGTAGAACGACGTAGTAGGCAACTTTCTCTTTGTTTACGTGTGAGTTTGTGTGTGCTTTGTTTGTGTGTGCCTGAGTGTGAGTTGGTTCACTTGTTTTGTGGTTTCTATTTAATCTATTGCTGTATTGTCCAAAGGCTTCTCCATTTCATTTTATTGATTGAATGTCCTGTTTATTGACAGTTTTTGCTGTTGTTTGGTTTTTTCACATTTTTTTTTTTTTTGATTTTGAATGTTGAAATAACAATTAAAATATTGAATTGCATTGTTGACATTTTGTGTTGGTAATCACAATTTCATTTATTTTTTGCAGTTATTGTTTTTTTCCTGGACTTATTTACAATTTAATTAAAGTTTTTTGTTTGATTTCTATAGTTGTTGGTTGGATATTCAAAATAAAAAGGAAAAAAAAAGAATAAACAACAACGAAACTAATGGAATTAAAAACTACTTTTTTGTAATTAAAAGATTACTGGAGTGAGATAGAAATTGGTCAGTATTTTAATTTGTTTTTAATAATCTACCTCAAAAAAGGTATTAAAAGTTTGTTAAAAAAAAGTTGGAAATTTAAATTATGAAACAAAAATTAACCGTTTCACCGTTGCTCACACTTGGAAAAATTGAGTGCAAAGCTGGATAAAGAATTATTTTTTTGTACTTTATTAATGATGGAAGTAAAAAAAAAAATACAAGTGTTAGCAACTTTAAAACTTAACCAAATTAAGGGAAAGGAATCTCCTTCAACAACGACTGTTTTTAGTTTGATACACTTCAATTAAATTAAAACTGTATAACTGTGACTATTCCATTTCTTTAGTTTACTTTTTGAGTGCTGTTTCTGTATTACAGGCGATAAACTCGTCTTGAAAATTTGTGTGGAAATATCCCAAAAAGCTGAGTGCTTTTTTTTATAAATTTTTCGCACAAGTTGATCGCCTGCAATACTAAGAAATTACATAAATGTTAAGAATGCGATTTAAAACTTTGTTTTACTGCAGTTAAATATCTTTCAAACGTTTTTTAATCACAACACATTTTTGATCTGTAAAACTGTGTCTGCGTAGCTTCTAATTTTCCCGCTATCTTTGATAAAATTCATTTAGTGCATGGATAACAAGAGAGCAACGACAAACTTTTTTTTTCGCCTTAAAATAGCAGATCGGGTATTCTTCAAATAAGTCCTAGAGTTGTGTATCTCTGCATAAAACCAAACAAAATGTTTCGCAAACATTCCGTGCAAAAGTATGAGCTTTTGAAAAAAAATTTATTCATTTTGTTCTTGAGCAAAACTTATACAAATATTTTTTAAATGGCAAATGTCGCAAACGAAACAAGTGTGGCTATTGACTCATTTACTTGCTACAAATTGCGTTGTGTTCACTAAGAAATATTCAGCTCTATTGCGAAAGTCGTTGTCGATTTTTATCCACATTCAATCTTGGTCGACGCAGACGTCAACTCGACACTCAGTTGGTATTAATTTGCGCACAGGTGTTGACGTCAACATGTTATCGATAATTTTAAAAAAATATCATCTCTATTTATTTTGCCAGTTATTAAACACATTTTGTTTAATTTTTGTGAAAAAATGTTGTTTATGTTTGAATCAAGTAGGAGCAGCGATGAAGAAAATAATAAAAATTAAACTTTTTATTTTGGTGCCTTTTGAACAGTTTTGTTGAATATTTTCGACTGAATAAAACAGCATTTAAATGCGTATTAAAAATTGAGCCCTTAATGAGAAGCGCCATTCGTTTAACATCAATTTGCAACACGTTAAAATTAGCTACAAAATTTCGGTTCTTGGCTCAAGGCTTATACCAATCGAGTGTTGGTAATGATTTTAATCTTGGATTATCGCAACCAATTGTATCCTTAATTTTGGAAGAAATAGTCGATGTTTTGGAAAGAGTCATCTGCGACCTTTTTTATTACATTTTAAATAACTGAGAAAGAGAAGGCTGAATGTAAGTTTTATTTCTTTGAGAAAACTGGATATTCTGGCATAAGAAGCTGCATAGACGGCTCGCATATAAAAATGCCACGCTTGTAAGATTAAAAAAAAAAAAAACAAATACAAATTCACTATGTCGACGCTAAAAACTTTGTTGACAAAAACAAAATCAATTCCAGTCAACGTCGACTTAATATTGCCTTCATTAATATAAATTTGCCGCTGATAACTCTCAATTACTCTCAGTGTTGACGACGGCAATACAACGACGTCGACATTCGCAATAAGGCACGAATGTACCCTTCAACAGCGTGCAAGTTAATCAGCCAGTACAATACAAAATGTCACAATTCTTCTCTTTGTTTGATTTGCCCGTAAGATACTTTGATGCTGCAGTCAATATTTATTTTTTAATGAATCGATAGTCTTATCTTTAATAAAATCTACTGCAGCTTTTACATGTGTTGGACTGTTCTTCGTAGTTTTTGCTTTATGTGATCACCGCCAGATACGATTTTGAATTTAAACTTGCGAACAATTTAGATTTTTTGTCCGGAATAGTAACGCCTGATCGTCAGTCTGTTAAAGCTATCGCCCGACTTTCAACCTTTCTTTCTGTTTGACCCTCTGTCTGACCCTCTGTCTGTATTTGTTTTAATGTGTCTGTAGCTAAGCTGTCCTCCTGTGAATATTATACCATAAATTAGGAAAAGGTGGATGATTAACTCTAGCTCACGCTGATTGTAAAAAGTTTTCCATTTTATTTACAAAAATGCGGTACATATATATTTTTGGCTTCTGATCTTTGCGAAACATTAAAGAATGTCCACAGTTAGCCGTTCCTTTAAGATCTGTGTACTCCAAGCATTGCAATACCTCAGTTTCTGCAAGACTCATATCAAATGTCTGGGCCCCTTCAAACTCTAGTTTTTGGCAGCATCGCCTTGAGTAGTTTGACTGAGTCCCTTTAAACGGTGGTTTTTTCGTCCCTAAATAAATGTGTCATATTTTATAATTTTTAAGGGTTTTTTAGTACTTTTGTTGAAGTTTATTTATTTTTATATTTTAGATTTTTAAAACCGATATCGTGTATAAAACGATCTGTTTCTACTAGAATTTTTTCCAGTAATTAATCAATATTCTCTTGAGATGGTAAATTAACACAACTGTTAATTTCAGGCATTTCAGCTTGTGTCCACATTAAATTGAAAATCTGTTCAAGACTTTAAATATCAATAGAATATTTTTTTTATACCAGATTTTTGTTTTTATTTTTTATATTTTACCTTCAGCAATATTTTGGGGTTTCTCTACCACATTCCATTATCGTTAAAAAATGCTTAAAGTAAAATAAATATTTCGAAAGAACTAAAAAAAAATGAAAAATATCTATAAAAATAAAAACTGAAATCAAATAGAGAAGAGACTTGAGGAAACACGAAAAGTGTTGTATTATAACATGAACTAGAATTTTGTATGGATTTTTGTGCATTTTTTCATAGCATTTTTAAAAATAGTAAAAAAGTGTTTGCCAATATCCCAGCAAACATTTTCATATATAAATTTAATATTCCTTAAAACTGTTTCAGTTTAATTTATTTTATTAAGTTTCGTTGGTATAAACCGTTTGAGTAGAAAAAAGTTTTAAGGAGCCCAGCCATAAGCAATAGAATTTATGACCATTAAACTTGATACATGATTTCTTTTTTTCTACTTTCCACTCATGTTGTGAGTGCGTGTATTCTCCAATACACGTGTTTTTTAGTACAAGTACACGTACACATTCACACACATATAAAAAGACATGCAGTTACAATAGAAATATTCTGGACATTCTGTTAAATTTATATGGTCAGTCTTTATGGACGTTACGTTCAAAAGCCATTATTTTCATTTGAATCTTAAGACAGATAGGAAGAGCGAGAGAATGGAAATAAAAGAAAAAACTACTGATGCATTTTCACATCATCCAGATTCTTTATGACAGAATATAATAGAGATTTCTGTTACTTTGCTGTTGTTGTTGTTTTCTTTGTTTTTCATATATGCATTTCCCTCCGTCCTTCAATTTATTTATTATGAGTACGAATGCGTGTATGATAGAGCGTTTTATGGTTGTATTTAAACAGTGTAATAAAATATATTACTTTTGGAACAAAATAATAAATTTTCCGAAGTAATTTTCTATTGGTTGCTTTCGCATTAAACCTTCTTTAATCACGTATTTTATGAGAGTAAAGCAATAAGTCTACAAATTCGTAAAAGCAGCTCAAGTTAAAATAAAAAACATTTTTAAAATAAAAGAGCGTTATCATTGTTGTGATACCTTCTTTGGCAACCGATAGAGTAGAGGAGGTCGTAGGTGGTGAATAAAATTTATAGATGCAAAGTTTAATTATCCTCCTCCCGGTATTAGCAGCTTACGTGTATTTTTAGAACAGTGTTGTGGCGTTTCTTGAGTTTTTTTAAGCTAATAAAACCAATGCGGTTAGGTAATGGCAACGGTTAGGATACGAACCCAAGGCTAACAAATCTTTATTTTAAAGACGTTCTGGCATTAAGTTTTTATTTTTGAACTGCGGTGGGCTGGATATTTTTATATTTACCCGTTCAATAAAGTTTATTCAGAAAAAATCAAATAAATTTTAAGTTTTGGGTGATTATCTGACTCATTAGGCATCACATAATCTGCGATCACAACTTTGCATGAAAAATTGAGTTAAAAATAGACGCCAGCAAGAGCATAACTACAATCTTGTACCTTTTTCATTTTGAGCTTTATATTGGCATCATAGCAAACAAAATGATACAATAATTATTACCAGACGTTCAGAAGCTTATGGCCATGTTTTCAAATGTATATGTGATTATATAAAAAATTATAAAGTAGCAATTAAGGGAAAATCTTCTCGCCTCTATCCAAGAAAGCGCTTATTTTTTATGAAATATTTGTTCGATTTTAACCTTAGAAAAGTAATAAACTCCTGCATGGTTCTTTTTCGCAAAATAGGCAAACTGTTGAAACGGGGATCTCTGCAACAAATTCCTCTTGTTACGATCTTTCGCAGCTGACGCTGAAATCCTCACTGACTTTGGTGCGCTTATTTTTAAATAAAAAATTAAATTTTGTTCACAGTACAACAGCAGAATATTAATTACAGCATTGCAAGCGAATCAAAGGGATCTAGCTTCCTGTATTTCAAGTTTAATGGCTATAACCTTAGTCTCTTCTATATTTTAAGCCATTTTCTGCTCAGTGTTCTTTGCTAAGTTAATTTAATCCAAACAATGTTTTTTATATTTGCTCTACTGTGCTGTTTGTTTTTGAAATGATTTAACTGTTTATGTTCGCTTTTTTTTTTGCTGAAATATAAATTCCTACAGAAGAAATGTTTTATATTTTTCTGTTCTTTTCCAATTTTTTATTTCTTTAATTTGAATTATTATTCCCTTTTCGATCGTTATATACACCAAAAATATGCATAATGTTCAATGCATTTATACAATTTATATTCGAGTTTCTTTTATTTTCAAATTCTACCGTTGCTGCAGTTTTCTTGTTGCTGTGATAACAAGTGAATGGATTTTGAATTTTTTTTAACGATAGTTATTGGTTCTATTAAGAACTAGAAATATAAATAGAAATAGTCTTTTAATTTTTATTATGGTAAAACATAAAATTTTTTGTGTGAGTGTTCCACGGCATCTTAACAAACCCAATATGATGAGATATCAAATTACTTTTGTGTGGAATAGTCAAATCCTTATAAGTAACGATAATTGCAAATATTTCATTTGTCTTCAATGCGTAGTAATTAATGAACAAGAAATTTATTCGAATCAAGTTTAAGTTAAAATTTTATATAATTTTTCTTTTTAATTTCGCACACGGTTGCGTATGATTAATATAAATTTTGATTTATTTCACAAATTTCTTTATAATTTTTTACTTTTACAGCATTTAACGAAATTTTAATATTTTCTTTTTAATGAAAACCCTTCAGTTCAACTTGAAGTAACAAATAAACGCTTGAAATACTTAAGTTTTTAAAACATCGTCTATTAAAATAAACTTTTGGCATTAAAAATAATGTAATTTTCAAAGTCACATCAAAATGCATAAATTTTTGCGTAAATACTAAAAGTTATACTGCTTCAGGTTTAATAGCCCTATAAATTATAATCCCTACAAAATAAAATAACTTAAAATGACTAATTTCATTTAATAAGTCATAACAATTAAAATTAAATATTTTTTTTTTAATTTAACAACACAAAAAATTATAAAAAAACAAATCTTTTTATTTTAAGTCTTCTGATCCCTGGTTGTGTGTGTTTCGTGTCATCAAAACAGTTGCCATTAATAATTTAGTCATCCGTGTCATTGGCATTTTGCACGAGTTGAAAACGAAAAAATGAAACACATTTCATGCAAAATCTATTTTTTTTTATTTCACAGTCCACCTGTTTCAAATGTGTGGCTAAAACACAGTATTTTGGTTGATGCATTTCTTTTGTTCTTAAAATTAAAACAAAAATATATGTATATCGAAAATCGTGCATTTGTTCTTTATTTATATAAATTTTGAGGGTTTTAATTTCTTTGTAGGATGTCGATGTTTGTTTTTGTTGCAAACCTTCTCATTATTTTTTATTTAATTTTTTTATGAGAGTGACGTTTCATGTCATTTGCCAATTTAAAAAAAATTTTTTAGTTTTTTTTTGGTTCTTTCTGTAGAGGTTCTTAAATATGAAAACTTCTAGCTGCAGCGTAACAACAATGTAGACGACTCATGTCTAATTAAACACTTTGATTTGTCATTTTCTATTTTTCTTCGTTGTGTCTCCCTGTATAGATTTTTAGTAATTTAAATATAAAAGATTTTTATCTTAATAATTTAAAGACAGGTGGAGGTTCGTCATCATCAATAAAACGTTAAATATTTTAATTGAAGCTTAACTTAATAAAAAATAAAAAAAAAAATGAATTTATTTATAAAGGAAAGTGATTTTGATTTTATTTACAACTGCTGGTATCAATCGACTGACATTGATTGAAAACAGACTTGTATTCGTCTGCAGTCAAAATCAGGGTTTAAAATTTAACAAAACGAAACGTTTGCTTTCGTCTTGTATCGTGCTGTTTAGTGACTAAAACAAAAAGAAAGCAGGAACAACGAGAAATTTGATAATATTTAGTTTTGTAATATTTTTGTTCACATCAAAGTTTAACATACGCGCAGCCAGAAGAGAAAACGATGGCAACAAAATAGAAACGTTTTTAGAAAAAAAAATCAGTGACATGTCAATTGTTTTCTTTGTCATTTTAAAATTCTTTGCTTTGCTTTTGATCAATGGCATGTCGCGGTGTCTCCGGACATAATGTCCATCGACTTTTTATGTCGCACCCAAAACTTATGCTTTAAAAAACGTTGTAATGTCCATCGACTTTGTGTCGTTTTTAGTATGGACATAGTGTCACTTATGAAAGTGTCACAATGTGTACAAAAACGTTACATATTTTTACCTAGAATGCCATAAAATATACTTATAAGATACTTAAGAATGTCACTCTTTTGCTTATAAAAGAAGCAATTAAGAAATTAAAAAAAATCATGTCTTTATTTGACACAATTGCGAAACGTTTTATTTGACTTCATGCAGTAGTAGAAATTGATCTTTCCCTACGACAACGCACACTCACACGAAGTTAAAAATGTCATTTCGTCTTCAACAGCTAGGTCCGTTCTCTGTTTTCTTAACTCAAGAAAGAAAGAAAGCTTTCCATAAATTGAAGAAAATAGTCAGGATTAAGAAAACTGAATTGCATTTACACGTGAAAGATTAGAAACAACCCGGGACCTTTTAAACTGCCCTCGTACAGCGAAAAATTAGAAAGCGAATTTTTATTTTTATTATATTTTATGTACTACTTTTGTCTTTAATAGATATTAAAAAGAAAAGTGTGTCATTGCTAACTGATATTAACGCTGAAAATAAATAAATATTCACTTTTTAATTGCCTGTGGGATTTTTGACACATTTATGGTTCGTCTTCACGCTTCTTTATTTTACAGCAGCAGTTTAGAAGTGTAAATCCATTCATATGGAGATTAGTCACAGAAATAAAACCAAGCCCAAAAGCATTTTACACAGAATATTAAAATTTACATACATTTTCTTTTTTTTTTGAACAAATAAAAATTTTAAAATAAAAATAAAAATAAAACAAAAAGTCAAGCACTTGCTTTACACTCTGCTGTTAAACGGTTGTTGAATGTTGAGTTTTTCTTTGCATCCTAAGATTTGTATCTTCTTCTCTTGGGCATACACTTCAGCTTTAAAGTCTTTGGTTCTTTGAACATATAAAAAGCATATAAAAATCGCTTTCATTTTCGAATACCAAAGGGAATTCTGCAAAAGGAATTTCTAAGAAACGGAAAATGATTTTACAGCGACATGATTTCTAATGAAAAATTAATTTTCATTTAAACTTAGATTTAAAATTAAAATTACAATATATGCTGTCTTGTTGATGTATTTGTTTCTTAATCGCATTTGGCATGTAAAGATTGAAGAAAAAAAAAAAACAAACTATTTGGTGTAAGAAAAATTATAAAAGTTTCAATATTGGCAACAAATTTAAAACGAGGACTGGGAGAGGAATCGAAGTTTTAGCTCTTTATATATAAACGTTTGCTATACAAACAAATAAACTTCTCGAAAGTTTCAATTCACTTTCAAAAAAGGCCCATTATAATTTCGAATATTGGCGGAAGGCCACGCACGCTCTGTCTTATCCATATCGCGGTCATTTGAAATTTGAGAACTGCATAAGGCGTCTTGAAAACAAGGTTCCAATATTTGACAACTAAATAAATTACTCGAAAACAGGCGGTTGAATACGCCGGTTATTTACAAGAGCTTAAAACTAAAAATTTGTTTAGGTTTTTCTCATGAGCAAGAGAATTGAAAAGTTTGTGTCTTTGAGTAAAACGTTTCCGAAACAGTTTTGTTTGTTTTCATACACTGTTAGCAATACGGTATTAAAAAATATTTGGATTACTGAAACTAAGCCAAAGTCTTGTTTTTTCGCCATTTTTCGAAAATTTAACACAGAGTTCGAGAACATGTTCACTTTTTCCATAGAAATCCAATAAAGTTTTTTTTTCCTTTATGTAAAAGCTATAGGAAAGTTTCTCAAGAAAAAAAAAATCAGAAAAATGCCTGAAATCTTTATTTGAATCGATAGTACGGTCTATATATTTTAATGTTTAAAGACTGTTTCGTGCATGTGGACCTTGACTGCGCCTCAAATGGTCCATCCGCTTAGTCCAATTTTAGCATACTCTTTTCAACATTTCGGCCGGTGTCTCACGAATAAATGCTTCAGTGTTGTCTTCCAATGCGGGCTGGTCTGTGTAGACCTGAGCTTTAACATAGCCCCATAAAAAATAGTCTAAAGGCGTTAAATCGCATGATCTAGGCGGCTAATTGATTGGTCCCGAACGTGAAATAAAATGTTCACCAAACTCGTCTCTCAATAAGTCCATTGTTGCGCCTGCTGTGTGGCATGTGGCACCGTCTTGTTGAAACCACATGTCATGCAAGTCAAGCTCTTGCATTTTGGCCAAAAAAAGTTATGTATCATCTCACGGTAGCGCTCACCATTCACAGTTACGTTACGATTCGCATTATCTTTGAAGAAGTACGGTCCAATGATGCCACCAGCCCATAAACTGCACCAAACTGTGACTTTTTCTGCATGCATTGGTAGCTCTTGCAATGCTTCTGGCCCATTGAGCTTCGTTGCTGAACACAATTTTTCGGTAAAAAAAGAGGATTGAAAGGCATCACACCTAACTCCTCCCGCTAAATTTTCCGCGTTGTTGAATAATGAGGGTCAATTGCTGCGAACGTCGACGAATCGATTATTGATGGTCATCATAACCACTGGCCGATACAGCTGCAAAATTTTCTTTAGTTCGCACTCTATGTAAGCGTGTTGGTGGTGCAATGTCCAGCAATGTAAATTTGGTGCGAAATTTAGTCACAACAGTCCGAATAGCCGCTTCAGTGGGTCGATTAAACTAACCATAAATGGAAGAAGCGCGCGATGAACTTTCTTAACAGAGTACGCATTTTCGATTCATAGTTAAATTACAGACCAAATTGAAGATGTTTGACAGTGGAACAAAACCCGAAACATGCGTCAGCTGTTTAAACCAGTCTTGCCAAAAAGATAATAGGTAAAAAATCACTCTTTATAAAGAATGTAATGAACAGCGTATAACTTTGTTACACAACCCTCGCTATTTTCTTGGCGTTTAATGTTTCCATTTTTTTTTTGCTAGAATAAATTAAGAGAAGACGAGAGATACACTCGCAGAGACATTGCAGATTGCCAACAATAAATTATGGCTTCATGTCATGTCCCTATGAGAATTGTAAAAAAAGAAGAGAAATGGAAACATTCATAATATTATTTTGTATAAATTTTCTTTTTGTGTTTTGATTTTAATAAAATTATCCTTTTATTATTATAAAATAAAACAAATAATGGTATTTGTACAGAATAGAAGAGGAAGGCAGTCATCCTATTTGCTTTACAATAAATAGCTGTTTCATCCCAAAATTTTACTGAAAATTAAAAGCAAGAATTACTGGTTGCCTGCTTCGTTGCACGACTAAGTGACTGACTGAATAACTAAATAAATGTTTGCTGTTTTACACGACATTGATTGATGTATTGTTATCAATTATGTTATATGATTGTTTTTCTATAATATTTCCCTGTCATTGGCAGTAGTTGTTTTTGGAATTTTGTCGCTTTTATTATTAAGGAAAAAGATTAAATTTTATTCAAATTCGAATTGTTTTTTCATTTCTCATTCCTTTTTTTGTTCTTAGATATGTTTTACTTAAAAATTAATTTAATTTCCCACGCTTGTTCAACTTTTTGAAAATATAAGAAATTATAAGAGCTCATGAAAACAAATTTTGCTAGGAGGTTCACTGTGGGGTCGTCTGAAAAAGTCATAAGCACAAAAAAAAAAAAATAAATTGAAGGAAATTATAATACTCAGAGTATTTAGTTTGATTTAGTAATAAAAACGATTAAATGATTGAAATAAATACTGGCCTAATAGTGAAAATGCGAATATTTATAATCAAAAATGGTTTTATTGTTTTTCAAAGTATTCTCCAGCATGATTTATACACTTTTGCATGCGCTCAAACCAGTTGTCGAAGCACTTTTTCCACTCCGATTGAGACTCCTCTAAAACATGGTTTTTGAACACTTCAACAGCTTCTTCTGGCAACGAAATTCGTTGACCACGCATTTTTTTCTTGATGTGCGGAAACAAGAAGAAGAAGTCATTAGGTGCCAAGTCAGGGCTGTACGGCGGATGACCCATTAATTCGACGTTTTGGCCTGTCAAAAACGCTCTCGTTTGAGCCGATGTGTGAGAGCTCGCATTGTCATGGTGAACAATGATTCGTGTTCTCTTGTTGGTTTTTCGAATTTCTCTGATGACTTCAGGCAAACAAATTGTAGTGTACCACTCAGAAGTGACCGTCCTACGTTGCTCAAGCGGAACAGTCGCCACATGACCAGTTTTGCCGAAGAAACAGGCGACCATTTGCTTCGAAGTGCTTCTTCCACGAACAACTTTCGTTGGATTTTGCTCGTCTTTGAAGACCCACTCGGTCGATTGTTGTTTCGTTTCGGGCTCATACGCATAGATGCATGATTCGTGACCTGTGACGATCTTATAAACGTCTTTTGAAGCACCGCAATCGTATTTTTGCAACATTTCTTTGAACCAATCGACACGAGCTTTTTTTTGAGCGACTTTCAAATTGTGCGGGATCCAACGAGAACAAACCTTTTTTACGGCCAGGTGTTCATGCAGTATCGAATGTATGCTGGTGGAAAAAATGCCCAAGGATGTCTCTATCTCTCGGTATGTCACATGTCGATCTTGCATTATGAATTCACGCACGGCATCAATGTTCTCTGGCACAACAGCCGTTTTTGGAAGACCTTCATGGAATTCGTCTTTGAGCGAGCTTCGGCCACGATTAAATTCATTATACGAGTTTTTCACAGTGCTATAGGATGGTGCTTTATCGTCATACAAAGATTTAAGTTCACCAATGCACTCTTGTCGTGATAATCCACGTCGAAAGTTGTGAAAAATGTTGGCACGAAAATGTTCACGAGTTAATTCCATTTTTTTCTATATTAATTTTTTCAAGTCACTGTAAACAACACAAATAATGGTCGTACGTCAAAAGGTTTTGAGTACGATTATGCTTAAAAATTACAAACTTTCCAATGGAAATGTCAGATTGCACTTGGCAGCACTCAGTGTTGCCAGGCCAGAAATATATATAGCAGCCCTCGTATACCGTTTAGTACTTTTAAATCGAGAAACATTTGAAGGTGAGCTACTACTTATGGTTGCCTTATCTATCTCTTCCCTAAAATAAATAAAATTGCGTTTTAAAACACAACTAATTTTTAATATTTTTTTTTTTATTTTTTTCAGGTATGTCAACCAAAGTCGAATAATATGTAAGTTAAAATACAATAATTTAAACGGATTCTTAATTTTAAAACTTTTTAATGAGAAAAAGGCTAAAAGATGAAAACTATTTTCGCTCAGTGCAAACTGTTTTTCAGTCAACAGCTTTCTATCTTTTTTATTTTTGTCACGTTTAACTTAAGGATCATATTAAGCAGCAAATATTTTAAACTTAATGTTTAGTCTTTTCTCAAGTTATGCCTTTTATGCCTTTTTTGCCTTTTATTGCTTTCATTCTTCCTTTCTATTTTGACTAATTTATGCGACATCACAACAGCAATTATCCAAAAAAAAAAAAAAATATTTTAAATAAAACAAAAGGCGGTGCCAGCAATATGTATTTAAGTATACATATGGCCAGCCCAAGAGCAAAGAAGGAATTTCAGACAACTCCTAGTTGAAGGTTGTTGACAAATACAAACAGATAAGCAAAAAAGCGGAAGTAAATAATTTTGCAAAATTTGTTCGTTATAAATAAATTTATCGAATTCGAAAAGTATTAAATTTTTAAAGCGCTATGTAAATCGAAATCATGTAAATCGTTTCAAATTGTTTTAAATTTAAGCACATTAACTTGATGGTAATCGAGTGTACTTGATTAATAAACCAAAGCCCTATTTTTCCTCGCCATAAAGTACATGAGAGACCTTCAGTGTTAGAGCACAAACGAAATTTGACCGCATTGTGTTGTTCGAAGTATTTCGTTGAAAACGCAAGAGCAAATGAGCCACAGCCACCATGTTACTTCCTCAAGTTCTCAACTATAACCGGTATATAGATCGTAATCCCCTTGGGCTATCGACTGCTGGCTCCCGTGTTACCAGTTACTTTCGTAGAACTTCCTGCACAGTAAAGGCAGAATCAAAATTTTTTGGAAGTAACTCATCTATTTTTAAACGGATCTGCTGATTTATCCAAACGTGCACGCGCTCAAACAGAAATACAATTATTTTGTATATTCCTTACGAAAATTATAGGATTGATGGCCATTTTCAGGCTTAAATACACAAACACCCTATATTTCCGAATGTTTAGTTTGAAAATCGTATAATTTTTAAGCTAGAAAAAATATAATCTTCAGTTTTTTTTTCAAAATATTTTAAGTTTTGGTCTACGATAGAAAATTCAAAAAAATTTGCTATCCAAAAAAAAAAAAAAAAACTGGCCAAGAGTATCGAAAAATCAAAAATTTTAATTTAAAAATGCTTATTACCCCCATCATTTTTTAACCTACACACGCACGTTAAGGACCCATTTTGAAAATCACACAAAAATTGGATAAAAGCCAAAAAACAAAAACAAAAATTTGCAGGTGTGAGGTACCCAAATTTAAGTCTACATACCCAATTTCCTCTCCTTTTCTATTTAATTTAGTTTACACATGGCTGAGTTTTTTCCAAACTATTTTTGTTCTGCACCACTGTGCACTGGTCGCCACTTTAAACTTTAATATCTGAAAGTTTCAGGTTCTTGAAAACACATGCGATTCCGCTTATATACCCTTCATCATCTATGTAAATCTATTTAAGTTAAGTAACTCCAATCAAAAATACAAATATTGGGGTGACGAAGAATTAGAAAATAGGAAAAAAAAATTTATTACCTATATAATTTTACATAAAAATGTCACCAGATCTTAACTTTAAAAACAGTTTTAGCACTTCCTGAAAGATTCTTAAAAAGCTTTAAAATGATATCCATATTGATATCTTAAAAAAATATGGTGCAAAATCGTACTTTTCTATTAAAAGTTCAGAGACCCATACTTCAGAAAATATGGGCCAGCGTAATTTTTTGCACTTGATATTATTGTCTTATATTTTGATTTTTAACGCCTCATGTGTTTGTTTTCTTGATTTTGCCCTATTAAAGTTGATTTCAACCCGAAAACAGACTGACAGACGTATATCGCTCAATCGACTTCGCTATGCATAAGAACTATAATATAAATACTTTATGGGTCGAAAATGACAAACTTAGATATACCGTTTTCCAAACCCCTTGACTGTGGTGATAAGTTCGACAAATCTCAGTCAGTTATTCCTTCAAACATTAAATGGTCCGTTAGAAAGACGAACCACATGCAGTGTTTGTCCACAAAAGAATATAATTTTTTTACGTCATAAAAACAAATTATTAAAACATTATAGTCGACCTAAACATAATATTATTGACCATAAGATGGCTACGTTTTAATGGTCCTTTGAACCATCGATTGACGATATATTTTACTGCTGTTTACTTGAGCAAGGAGACATTATTTAAGGTCTTTAAAATTTTTATCGAGCTGATTTTGAATAAAAAGAACTTAAAAATATAACTCCCTTAATTTAATTTCTTAAGAAGCTCTTTTACTTTTTAACCCCACTAAAGAAATGTCATGATAAAATTTTGTTTGAGAAGATGAAGTTGAAAACGACAAATCGTTGACATGAAGTGTTTAAATTTTTTCTTTTTCAATGTTCTCTTATTACAAAGGGAAGAAATTATAATGAAATAAATAACAATCTGCCATTTAATTGTGAGAAAGAAATATTATGTGGGCAACTATCATCGAAAACAGTTGTTTTAATAGCTGGTAGTGTTGTATAGGGCTAAAGCGCAGCTCTTGTATTTTTTTGCACTTTGATTCTGGTAAGAGTTATTTAACCAAGGAATTTAAAATTGCAAAAATATAGTTTGGCGACTTACTGCTGTGAAGGGTGTTTTTTTTTTAAACTTTAACTAAACTACAAAATCATGGAAAAATTATTTGGATTCCCAAGTATGGAATGATTTCGGCTGACTAACGAGTAGATGACGCCATCTGAATATCAAATTTATAAATTGTTTTTATCGCAATTTTCGTTCATATTTCGTCAACAATTTGCCAGCTCTTGTGTTCCTAAAGAAAATAATTTAATAATGTTTGATCACACGGTATTAAAGACCAATAAAATAAGTCTATCACTAAATGTTCTTAAGGTGAATTATGCAGCATTTGTTCTATGCATTTTTTTTATGAAACAAGCATTAAATTTTCTTTTGTTGATGAAACAATAGGTATAAGCAAAATGGTTTTGCTTGAATTCTGATGAGTTGTTACTGTTGCTTATTTTTTCTTTCAATAACGCATATTGCTGCAACTTAAATAGAGAATTGAAAAAAAATGCTTCAAAAAAATGCATAGTGTAACTCTGGACTTAGTGTATCGTACGCTGTGTGACATGTGGGTCTGCGCTGACGAAGCCACACGTTAGACAGATAAATGACAGCGGTACGAAAGTTTGAGTTATCTTTATACTGGTTGCCTTCAATAGATGTAATGGTCTTTCGTGGACTAACTTCACTCTAAACATAGCAAATTGGTCCTAAACCACTAACTCGAAAGAAAGCTTCATCAATTTTATAGTTCAACAATTGCAAGCGGTGCACTGGCTCGATTCTATTCATTATTAAAACGCAATTCCAACAATTATGTAGCATTATGGATATTTAATATTTTAAAATAAGCTATTTTCTTTGTTTTTGTTTTTGTTTTTGTTTATGTTTTACTTTCAGTGAATCTCGTCCAAAACAGTTTGTCTGCTGGCACTTTTTTATTTGCTCAATTATTTAATTGCATTTTAATATATTAATAACTTTATGCAAAATACAAATTGTTTCAAATATTGTGTTCTTTAGAATACTTTTCAAGTGAACCAGGGTTTGTATTTCATGTTTCAAGTAACATCATCTACATTTGTTTACATTATTGCTGAATAAATATTAACTACTTCTTTCATTTCAATTGTTTTTTTTTTCGTTTTTGTTGTTCTTTGTTTAAATCACACTTTTATTTTTACTGTCTAGTTTGATGCCAAATACCCCAACTCTCTTTTCTCTACCTTGTGGCTTGTCATATGCATACACACTCAGACATATTCTGACATATTTTTGTTTGTGATGTGAATAGAAGAATTATCCTTGTCATTGTTATCCTTAAATAAATGAATGTATGAGTTTATAAGGATGAATTTCATGTTTTTCATATTTAAACAAGCAATGAAAAATTACGAACACATGTAACATTCTTCGAAAGATATTGTGGACAAAGACAAAATGATAAATGTTTTTCTGAGATAATAAACAGTTTTAACAGACAAAGGCTACACGAAGTATGAATATTTGATATAATATTTTATTAAATTTTTCTCATAATATATTTATTTTCAAAATACAACTATTTTGTATAAAATAAATAATAGAAGTTTTAATTATTTACTCTTTAGAACAAATTATTACCTCTAAACGCACTGCTGTTATAAGAAGTAGATATTAAAAGTTTGTAGCAGTCAAAATGTTAAAAATATTAGGAACATTCCAATTCTGTAAATCGAGTTTTTTAAAACTCATTTCTAAAAACAGCATTTTGCCATTTTTGTTTTGTAAAAAGCAGAATTTAAGAGTTGAAATAGCAGAAATAGCAGTTTCAAGTAGCAAGAAAGTTATTCTGAAGGCCGGGGCACATAGAATCCGTCATACGTTAAACTTTGACAAATTCAACTGACAAGTCAGTTAAAATACATGTTTTCCTATGAGCGTTGTTACAATCAATACGTGTCAGTCAACGCAAAGTACGAAAGTTGGTCAACTTTTAACTTTTGACGTATGTTGAATACTTTGACAACTATCAACTGCTTCCTCTTCTCTGTTTTCTTTTAACGCTTGCTGTGTTTCAACTGTGTTTTATGATTTTGGTGGCAAACAATAAAATATAAATTTAATTAACAAGTGAATAAGATACAAATTAAATATAAAAGTGAACAAAAATAGAGAGCAAACTTTGATTTAACATCCGTCAGCAAAGTATTCATTGTGCCAACCTCATTCGTCGTTACTTTGACTTTAGTTGACTTTAGCCCGTATGACGAATGCTCTGTGTCCCGGCCTTCAGTAACATATTGAATGCCGATGTGAGTTTGTTTGTTCGTTACGTTTTTACGTCCTAGCTATTACAAAATGTTGCGCATATAATCGCCTTGAAGGGAGCTAGAATGGTAAAGAATGAAATTCAAGCATACTTTCAGGCGTTAAACATAAAATTCTTTTAATATGTTGAAAGTAATTTTAGATGATAAAACAGTGCTATAGAATTTTTTAAAAACAGGGCATATAGACAATGTCGAGTGCAGAAGCTAGACAATAAATTAATTAGTTTAATTAATAAAAATTGCGCTCAAACTTCAAAACTTATTTTATTTTATCTTTTAACCTGCACAAAGCAGACGATTTAAACTTTTATCAAGAATAAATAAAAAAAACTTAAAAGTTGACCCATTAATGGTGCGGAGGGTGAGAATTCACCTCGCATTTAATGGAGTTATAGTTACTAGAATATGATACGAAATAGAATTGCTAAAGAAATCTTAGCAACCGTCACCTTATAAGACTCTCGACAAGTAAGGTGCTGGATATTCACACAAAAGCTAAAAGACCCTCTTTTCCGTCCCATGGATCTGGAAACTACAGCAACGTTCACTGCTGAGAAGTTGTCGCCTACTACCATGTACAACGATCGCTCAAAAATTTGTTGTCCTCTCTGTTTCTGTCGAAAGCTTATATTTACAACACGACCAAGAAAAAGATCTAGAGGCACTAAGTAGGCCTCGGACAGAGACAAAGATAATATGTGTCCTAAGACGCTGAACTCAAAATAAGCACCTCAGCTCAGCCTGTGAAAATAGTTAACAGCTCATGTTTGGCCTTTTTTCTCCAATTTAATTATCGATTGTAAAACTTAATTGTAATTGGATACTATTCAATGCAACCAACCACTTTTTAAATAATATTAAGTTATAGCAATTTCGTATTTTCTACAAATATTCTATGTTTCAATTTGTTGAGGTCAATTAAATGTTGCAACTACTTTGATTTAAACAATTGTTCATTTTTCTATTTGTGTATGCATGTGTGTCTAACACAGTCAGTGTGTATGATATGAAAACGTTTTGGAAACTGTATAGAAATAGTGTCAATGACCATTTGAAAGTTTTATTTATCTATTTTTTTTTTCTTTGGAACTATTATTGCTTCAGTTTAACAAAACAATACCAATGGAATTTAAATTAAAATAAAGATTGTTTAACAATTGAATATATTGCAATTTAAATTGCATTTTAGAAATTAACCCGCTCCCAGCTGTTGGTTTTAAATTTAATGTTTTTTTCTTTTTACAATTATTTTAAATTTGTTGCAGAAAAGAAACCAACTTAAATAACTTAT
This sequence comes from Cistogaster globosa, assembly GCA_937654795.1. Taxonomy (NCBI): domain Eukaryota; kingdom Metazoa; phylum Arthropoda; class Insecta; order Diptera; family Tachinidae; genus Cistogaster; species Cistogaster globosa. Next base: position 120,698,773 of record OW569403.1, read on the forward strand.
TTTAAAATTAGTTTTATTATTTGAAAGGTTTTAAAAGAAAAAGTAATTTTAGCAGAAATAAATATTTCTTTTTTTTCATTAAAAATATATCGTCTTTAAAATTAAAAAAAACATCATATTGTTATGTTTTGTTTTAATTTTGTTTATTTGTATTATTTACCCCGTTAATAACGGTACACGTTTGTCATATCGCCCGCAACTGCAAATTCTATTTATAGGCGAGTAAAAACGCCTAGATTCTTTTTATGTGGAAAGGTCCAGCAATATGTTTTACTTGTTTCATTTATATTTCTATTTAGTACTCCTTGATGAGCCAATAAAACGAGTTCTGCAGCAAAACCGCAACAAAATATTTAAACTTTTGCCGTTTTTGTTTTAATTCTGCAAAAGTTAGACTTCTTAAGTCCACAATCTTCCACATTTTTAGTAAGCAAAACTAAAATAAAATTTACAAATGTTTAACATTCAACACGACACTATTTGCTTAGATAAACTAAACAACACGAAGGTATCAGCCGACTTTACAGAAATTATTTGTATAAAACTGAGTGTAATTATTTCTAATAAATTATTTTATTCTGTTAAAAAATAAGATAAAATTGTTAAGGATTTGAATGAAATGCTAAATAAAAATAGCATTATAACCAAAATATTGCAAATAACAAACACAAAGAAGTAGAAAGAACCCACATGTTGCAACTCCATCACACACAAACCGAAACTACTGCATGTGTATATTTTGCCAAGGCATTTATTAGTTCATAATTGAACGAATGTTATAAAATATGTAACCTTAAATGAATCTAATAAATTTAAATAAAAAAAAATAGTAAATGGTAATTGTATTTTATGAAAAAGTTGTGATAAAATTTTAGTAAATAATTTATTAATTTATTTGTTTTAAATTGCATTTTAATAAATGTTTGTTAAACCAAATGTTTGTTAATTAAAGAAATACTATTTTAGGAAACCAGTTAATGAAGTCAGTATCAGTATTAATGTTGGCCCAAAAATAGTGAATAGGAAATTGAAATAATTTCTTACATTATAATGTGACTCACAGTTAACGTACGTTTTAAATTAAATGTCGTTTGTTTTAATGAATCATAAAGATTACAGCGTACCTACTGATTGCGTCAACAAGGTTGCATAAGGAGTTGCCTGGAAAAGAAAAAAACTTTGACGCGAGTTTCTATGGCCACTTTCCATAAGTGTAGTTATAGCAGATTTAAAAATCTTCCATCATGGCTCCGTTTTTTGCGCATAAAAACCGAAACGAGAGATCAGGAAATGTCTCTTGTAATTAAATTTCTTCGGGTGTTGTTGACACCAGATGATGATCGCTGGCGTCAAATTTCTATAGATAGCGCTTATATTAGCCACATCAAGCACCAGTAGCAGTGCCTGCCTGGTCAGTCGATGCAATATGATTTAAGGATGCTTTTATCCCAACATCTCTATTATACGCATGTTTGTTTTTTAAGTCCAAAAATTCCGCATTTCTGATTGGTAACAAAGCTTCTTCGGGTAAGATGATGTTGATCGAAAAATTAGCATTCATTTTTGACATATGGTTTAATAAACAAAACTCGTGACGGTCAGGTCGTGTAATGTACCTCTTCAACTTATCTTACACCGCTCGCCCTACACCCATGTAGGTTCATAGAAAAAAATAGAAGAAGTTGTCGAAGGACAATGAAACTTGGCACATACGAATTTTTTATTTGAATCAAGAATCATACAACTTGTGTTGAAAAAGTGGCATAACTCCCTTGATTTTTAATGCATCAACTAATTTTCACAAAAAAAAATATTTTAATTGTAGAATGGGCTCCTGAAAATATATACCTGATTCTCCCACCTTACTGCCCATCCCCCATTGAAAAATAATTAAGTAATTTAAGCATAATCTTTTAATAATCTTCTAACATCATTCGTGCTCAAATTTTTTTATTTGCAGCTTTCAGCGAAATCTAAAGACAATGAAAAATTATGCACTACGTCTTTATTAGTAGCTGCATGTCCAATTCTCCGCTTCCTGACGTTCCTCAGATAGCACACAAATAATCAATTGAAATGTAAAAAATAAAAACTAAATTATTGAATAAGGGCCTTTAGGGAGAGACATACTTGTTGGCAGAATAGCTTTTGCTGTTTTAGTTTTAGCCGGATTTCGGAAAACCTTCTTGCCGTATTGCCATCGTTTGTTGTGCCCATACCATGACACTGATTAGTGTCAACTTTAATCTCTTCTGAATTTCAGCTATTGACTACATAGTATGTAAAATACATTATATAATAATTTTAAACAGTAAAGAACTATGGCAACAACAATATGCTGAACGAAAATTCATGTTTCGTTACTTTATCATTTTATAGTTTTTACTATTTTTTTGAAAGGAAGCAAGTAGGAGCAGCTGAATTTTTTTTAAGTTTTAGCTGAGACTTAAAACTGTAATTTGACATTTTGATGAAGTTGATGAACATTGAAAATTTGATGTTGTTTATATTTTGTTCCAAGAAATTTGTTATATGTCACTTTTACGCATGACAATTGTCATTTACAAATATATACAACAAAATCAAATAATAAATTTACCAAAAAATTGAATAAACTACCATGTATGAACTTGGAGCGTGTCTGTACAAACAAATAATAAACATGTCAGCCTAATATTACGCAATCATAATACATATTCAGATATCTGACAACAAAATACCAAATAATTATCCAGTCGGCGAAGATAAAAAAATGAATTTCGGCCACTCTTCAACCAATGTAAACCGTCGGCTGTTTAAGTTTTGTTGCATTTTAAAAAATTTCAAAATTGAATAGAAAATAATACCACATAGAAACTTTGTGTCCCTGTAGTGCACTGAACGATTTACTAGACAATCAACCGCGAATCAATGTGAAAAGCTTAACTTTTCACAACAACGTGTAAGTGCTGGCAATAAGTCCTTTCATTTATTTCAAGGCCTACTTTAAAATTTTAGTGCGATTTATACTCAAAATACTTTTAGGGGAAATAAAAACGGCATTGCTTCTAAACTTCAATCCATGAAAGTATTCAAATTTCAATAAAATTCCCAAATTTGTTAAATAAGGTGGTTTAATTTAAGTTGAAGTCCAGTACTCAGGGCTTAATAAGTTCGATTCAAAATTAAAAGTTTTGTACTTAAGTGGAGTAGATCCCGTCGTTTTTACCACTTTAAATTGACTTGAAAACGGATTGCTATTTTTTTCTTTTCAGTGTGTCTTTGCCCAAAATAAAATCGGCTTACCAGGGTTTAAGTAGCTTCGACACCATTTAAAAACCGAGGTAATATATTGCTTCTCAATGCTTGAGAAAACTACCCCGTTTTATGTCCAAGAACATTAAGAGTCTGTGATTTCTTATTTCAGTTTTACTAATAGATGGAACAGTATATTCCGTTGTTTTTTATGTTGAAGCGTAATATTTTTATAGTTTTCCTTTTCGCCTAAGCTTGCGACCGGCTTGGGAAAATAAACAATAGATATGATGTTAAATCCCGTTCCCTAAATGTTTGAAGTGAAAAAACAAATATCAAGCAAAGCGAAGAACGAATTATGAATAATTTTTATTTTAATAAACATTTGTTTAAAATTCACACAACAAAACTCAAATTTAAGATCTTATTTAACTAGAGACCATGGTAAAACTAGTGATTTTTTTCCTAGTACCTTTTCTGCCGTTAGTACCCAGCAAAAAATTAGACATTACCTTTAAAAGTACTTGACTTATTTTTGTTATTGCCAAATTTACAAAACACATTATATTAGTAAAAAAAGAATACCTTAAAATACATACTAATGATTATTATTATTTCCTGCAAAAGTCAATGAAATCAATTCCCAGTCATTGATTATAAAAGCCTCATGCCTTGTTAAAATCATTAGGATGGTAATCCAGTTGGAAAGTCCTTCCACCTAAAATGCTTAATTCCACACTCTCTTACCTTTCTTGAAATTTTTTTGCTGGGTAAGAATCCCAAATCCAATTAGTTGCTATTTATTTATTCAAGTGTTACCAACAAAATATTTATAATTCCGAGTATTTTATTTTATTAATTTTTTGATTAATATTAATTTTTATGTTTTCTGTGTAGCCTTTAAAACTATGGTGATGGTTATGCTCTTTATTTAGAACTTTATTACATGTATCCTCCGAAGGCTGAATAGAAAGTAAGAGAAATGAAAATATATTAAATTAAAGTATCATTTACTGAAACGTGACTCGTAATTAATTCTAAAATATCATTTATTGTATCCATGTTGATGTATGTATGTATTTGTTTATGTACGAAGTGGTTTAAAGTAAATTTGATAATCTTAAATATTTTGCGAATTTCAAATTAAAATAAATTACAATTGAACACAAAATAAGTTTGGAGAAAGAAGTCAACCCAGCTAACAGAAATTATTTAGTTGGATTTAAAATTTAAAAGAAAAACAAAAATCTTAATGAGCGTATGTAGGCAAAAAAAAAAAAAATTGTATAGTTATCTTAATTTTTTTAAAGCATTAGAATATGAAACTTCTTCCCGAACCTTTTCATGTAACGACATACGTACTTTTTTCCAATGCTAATTTTACCAAAAAATCGATTTACTATTAAGAATAAAGCAGATAGAACTTATGATCTGTAAAAAGCAGATAGATTTCTTTAATAAAAATTTTAAAACCATATGCTAGGCCAACAACAACAACTTCATACTATTGTTATCGGCAGCTAAATTTATAATAACCGTAATTTGTTGTACACCAAATATCTCAAATTCTTTAGACTCAAAAATACAAAAGCAGTTGTAGACCTTATCGGGACATTGTGCTTGTTTGGGTAGCAGCTGACAGTCAATTTTATGGATTATCATGAAGAGGGGTGTTGTGACATGTAAAAAAAAAACCTCGATGCATATCAGAAAACTGATGTTGAATCAGAATGTAGCTCTTCTTTATAGACATATGTCAACTTGATAGAACCAACGTGAGTTCCTTTGACTTTCGAAAATTCGCAGCTTTCGGTTGTATTGTATTTTTCTTGATTGTATAAAGGTGTAAATAATTAAAGATGAAACAAAAATTTGAAAGTGACATAAATCACTTTTTCAAAAAACGAAAAAAAAAAAATTAATGTAGAGCTGTTATGGTTTATGTTGACCAAAGTTTTTATTAAGAAAAAAATAAGCATCTTAAGAAAAAAAGTGCAAGTATGTCTTTAAGAAACCTTTGAAAACATTTGGAATTAATTAATAAAATTATTAATATATTAGTTTAAGTTTATAAAATAAATGTCATTTATCAACAACCAACAAACCATCAAGTAAGAATATTAAAGTTTATAATTAAAGCAACAACTTTGCAGAAGTTCATATGGAATTAACAGAGCTTTACTACTCACTCCTGTTAAGAAGAAAATAAGTTCTTATTATGTGGTGGTATAATGACGATGACTTAACCGCAATTTTAACATGTTGTCATGGGCAAGAGAGTTGGTTTCTATATAAGAAAAATATGTAACAACGAAAAAGAAGAAGCAATTGAACAAAACGTAGATAAAATGGCAAAATTACATGTTATTTGTGTTAAGCAGGGAAAGTATTTTATTATTTTCTAGTTTCCAAAAATTTAGAGACAAGTCTTAAGTTTCTAAAAGACAATAATATAAGGTGTAACACAAAAGTCTTTTGTATAGGATTTAGAATTCTTACAATAATCACAAAATTATTTCAAAAGTTTTACACTTGAAAGCAGGAAACATTTCCAATTCTGGTCACAGCACAAGAATGTTAACAACATTACGAAGTTTGTTAAACCTGAATGAAGGCTTTACAAACAACCTGACTGGCTGATTTCACAAATACAAACCTACATGAAAATCATTTCTAGTTTTCTGATGAAAAAATAACACATACACATGCATACACACACACACACGAACCAATAGTAAAACACCCAGCACACAAAATTAAACTTTTGAGATGAGATTTTTCTCTATTCCAAACTGTATGGTTTAAATTAAAAATTCATCGCAATTATAATTATTTCCAAAGCAATTATTAAGGTCTGTGGCCCAATCACGCCTAAACGGACAAATCGATTATTATAAAATTTAGACACTAGCGCAGATCGCTGTACGGATATATTTTGATCTAGAAAGTGATAAGAATGGGTAAGAGCTTAATAAATTCAGCCGTTAGAAATGAAAATATTTTATTTTTAAAAGTCAATATCCGTCGATGGGCGCTGATACTCCACGTTTTGGATCTTTATGAAAGTTTAAGCTTCGAAGCGGTTTATCTCTTTTGCAAAAAAATTACTAAAATTTCAATAAAAAGATAAAAATCTTCTCAAAAAATTTTTTTTTTATTAATAAAAGCTTGATGTGTTCATTGGGTTAAAGAACCACATACATACATACATAAATTAAGAGAAGTTCGTGCATATGTATTTGTTAGCATTTGTATCCTTTTAAAATTTGTTTTCTGCACCGCATGTGAATCTTTGCATGAAAATATTTTCTATCAAGTGTCTTTTGGTCGTATGATGTGTTTATTTAAGGAATAATTTTCATAAATCTATCAGGTTCCTTGAAATATATTGAAATATTTTGATTTGTATCTCTGTGGTCTTTATTCATAGGAACAAAAGAAGCATGTGTATTTTTTTCTTTCACTTGAACTTTGTTTCATGCAAACACTCAAATATTTGTCAAGTATCGATTGAGGTTCCATGGCAAACAATATAAAAGTAATATTTCTTTCCATTGCACTATGGTTCAAGTCCTTAGTCTCTTGATTCCTTACGTATTTTACTGTCGATTTTTATTTCATGCTCGTTTACTAAAGTACAAAAAATATTGTTTAGATAAACTAAAAATAATTTTATCGACGATAATTCGATTATTGAAGCAATATTTGTGTAATTATGAGGACTTTGAAAGCGTCTCCTTGCTAATACTGCCAAAGATCAGTTATAAATTATAATCCCTCAAGCGAATGACGAATACTTAGATTTTAATTTATAAGAAAAAAAAAAAAATGAGAATTGAAAATAAGAGGAAGCCATCATCATCTTCTGTTTTATTTTTTTGTGCGTCTTTGTATCTACTTTAAGGAAACATAATTTTCATAAACACACGCAGTTTCTTACGATGTGTTTTTGCCTCCTCATACACGAGTGGGCTTGCGTATGTCACACACTTGAATAATAAACTGTAAACTTTAAGTTTAACATTGACTATTTGTTGATAATTGGTCATATGTCTCTGATCGTTTAAAGCGATTTAATTCAAATTTCATCGATATGTTTAGCAACATCTAGATTCTGGTCCAGGCACAACACAAGATATTTCGCACTATTCTAAATTGTAAGATATTCATCCTAAAATAAAAATTATCAGAATAATACATTTTATTAAATCGTATTAAAAATTGTGTATTTCCTTTGACAGCCGACTAATTTTGGGCCACTTTTTTGAGATTTTCCTCTATGTTGCCAATTGTTAATGATTTATCAGTATAAACCAGTAATTTCACATCGCCCCGCAGGAAATAGTTGAGTGGTTGGTCAAATCTTATTTAATTTACAGGTCCGTTTTTCGGAATCAACTTATCGTCAATTTTTTTTTAATTGCTGCGGTCATCACATGACACTTTAAGTCATCCTGTTCAAACTACATCTCCACGGATCGATGTCATTCAGTTTTTTAAACAAAATGATAAAACAGTTATAATTTATTATTAATTCCTGCAATAGCTTGGCATTTTTAAAAAAACACTAAATTAAAACTTAAAAGGTTTATCATAATACAAAATAAAAAGTCCAGAAGGGCAAAATTTTATAAATTATACTCTAAAAAATTTAAAGTGAATAGAGTGTAACCGAGCATCAGTAGACTTGACTGTTTATATCTAGAAAAGGTTAGGTATAATACGGTTTAAAGTATTAGTCAGTTTGTTTGAAGACTAGAGTATAATCGATCGAAATGTAATAGAGGTGATACAAAGCTACGGGCTTGCATATATTAAAGCCAATAAATAACATTTTATAGATAAATTCTTCTTGCTTTGATTATTTAATTTCTTTTTAATTACCCATAGTGCATTATTGTACGCCGTGGATGGGCTTAAAAGTACACTCTTCGATGAAAGTGTGTAATTATTTATTTTTATGCTCGTGTATTTGTTTTACTTTGTATCATATTTCTACGATTGTGTTTAAGATGGGCATGCATGAGTACATGTGTGTGTGTAAATGTGTTTGCATATGTGTGTGTGTGCGTATAAGTTTGGTTTAGAAGGGGAAAATAAACAACAACAGCCCACAAAACATCCTTGATGGGGTTTTTTGAAGTGTAATCTACACTTCGGTTTAATGCTTTTTTTGTTTTTGTTGCTTTTCTGGACGAATAAGGAAAGATGGAAAATAACAGAAATTCATCATCATCATCATCTTTCGCAGCAACGGAAGCATCAAAATAAATTAAAAAAAAAAAAATCATATTGTAAACAATACTACGGTTCGAATACGAACTAAATTTTCCCTTTTTTAGCTTATTAGTCTATCTCTCTCTGCGTATGTGTGTGTGTAACAAATACATATGTATTCAAAATTTAATGAACATGTGATTGTTTTAGTGGAATGGCCACTCAACTCTTCTCCAAAAACTTCACTTTTGTTGTTTGCAAAAATTTATATGATTTTATTGACATGTTTTTGTTCAACTATTCCAGACACAATTTATTTTTGTTTGAAATTTGAGTTGTTGTTTTTTACAACAAAACCAACAAAAAACACCCCGTAAATTATACAATTTAATTAAGAGCTTTTTGTAGTATTTGTTTAAACAAATTGCAAGAGTTTAATAGAGAGATGTTTTCGAAAAAACTAAAGTTTAATTAATAAAAAAAAATTAAGTAATTTAAAAATAACTAAAGCAATCAGCTATAATTGTTTCACAGCCGCATAGATTGAAGTCTAATAAATGTTATTCCTTATATCCAGATCGTGACAAATTTCAATCTAGTAGACGGGGCATCAAACTCTTCTTACGCTTTGTACGTGTGTGCGAAAAAACTTCTTTCTGCGAGCTTTCAAATAGAATGTAATAGTAACACGTACGGTTATGGTTGTTCTTTAATACTTTTGCCGAAAAGACATCAAATGTTTTTTTTTTTTTTTTTAGAAATTACAAAGGCGCGTTAGGCTTTTTAAAAACGTATTCGGCTAAGTGAACCCCATCTATAATATTTATAAACATACAGGATGAAATAAAAACTTGGAAATAATAAACGTCGTGGTTATGAGCCAGAGAATATAGCCTTTACATTTAAATTATCAGTCGTACAAGGAAGTCGGAACGAGATATAAAGTTATTCTAAAATTAAAATTAAAATTTATTTTTCTGAGAGAAGAAATAGAAATTTAAAAAAAAAAATCACGTATACACACTGTCCTGAAATTTGCATACAATTTTAAATGTTCAGGAAAAACATAAAAGCCATATATAAGAGCAACATTTTTATATAGTTTTAAAGGCCTTATCCAGAACATTAAGACTGTATTAAATTTATAAAACTGATGTCCTACTTTGGGACTTAAATATTCCAATTCGTCAAGTACACAACGGCTTTTAATAAAAAAGCTTTCTTTTGCTTTGCAATAATTTTTTTTATTTCGTTTATTTTTTGTTTCGTTTTATTACTTCTTTAGGTTCTTAAATTTATAAAAGAAAACCTAAGAATATTTTTGTTTTTTGACACTTCATTTCAACTTTGCTGACTACACCGTACAACAACACACACACATACGCTCTCTGTTAGAAGGTTACTACTGCCACACCTCCCGCAATAGCGAGTAAAAACATCTAGAATCTTTTTGTACAAAATGATCTGGTAGCTTGTTCAGTTGTTTCTTTTATATTTATATTTATGCATGTTCAGAGCAGCTATTAAATAAACTTTCATATTAATATTTTTTTAAACACTATACTTTGTTTTGTTGCAATGGTTCGTGTTAATAATTTAAATTTAAAATGCTTATTAAAGCTAAATAAATGTTTATTATCTGTTTCTTGTCAAACTTATACAAAATAATCATGATCCTTCTTATTGTTGGCTGTTAAATTTTGTAACTTTTTCAATACATTTTTATATAACTTTACTAATACTATAATCAACATAATTTTCTCTTCCTTTCGAAAACTCCACTTGTATGATCCCACTTAAATTAAAGCCTTCAAACCTATTTAAAAAAAATAATATTTATGCATTTAATGGAAGAAAAACTGTAAACTGATATCATACAATTACATAAAAGGTGTGTCTAGTGTAAAGAAATATACCACAGGAACTGCCACTTAACCACTCCTTTTGTAATGAAAACAAAAAAAAAAAAAAAAACATAAAAAATTTAAAATTCATTGTACGGAAATTAAAGGGTTTTAAATGTCATCATGTCCCACAAATGGCAACAACACAAATGCTTAAGAACGAATAAATATGTCAGCAAAGTAAATAGAACAGAATACAGAAGTGAAATGAGTAATAAATGTTTGAGTGAAATAAATTGGAAATGTGATAATTATTCATTCTACTAATGCTAAAATATGATAACGTTGTTGTTTCTAAAGGCCTTAGATAATAGGAGAGTATAATATCAGAGAAATTCCCATTAGAGTGCTGTTATATTTGCGATGTTTGCAACGCCCAATTGTTCCCTTTTGCAATTTAAATAATTTTTGTGTGTGTGTTTTTTAATTTAATTTTTTTTTTAATGAAGTAAAGAAAAGAGCAATAATTACCTTTGTGTATTTAAGAAAAAATGAATAAATTTTAAAAAAGCCTAAATACTGTTTTAACACGCTTAAAATTACATCATGACAAAAATGGTGGTGTGTGCGTGTGTGAGGACCATGATGGTGTCATTGTTGATGACAACGATAGCGAAACTGACAATCATTAGGCAACCAAGCATGAGGTCGCTTCTTTTCATACTTTTATATTTTTTATGTTTATCTTTCTCCCCTAAGGACCGACTACACTGCCTGAAAATTAAATGTACGAAAAGAGACATGCAGAATCTTCAGCGCTCATCCGTTTAATTCCTTTAATTAATTTAATTAATGAATTGTTTACTTTGGTATTATTTTTTAAAACTTGTTTTCGCACTTCTTGTCGCTTTTGCCGTTTTGCAACATTTTACAAACTATTGTCATTTATTTCTGATTGTGTGTGACAAAGCTGTGATGTTTTTCGTTTGTAAAAGAGCATCGTCATAGTGAAATGAACATCCTTACTTATAAAAGTGCACACAGACGTACATTACGCACTACATATCATGTTTTTATACTTTTGTTATTCTACTATTGTGTCACTTTTTTAAAGAAGATGCTCTATTCTTTGAAGTTTCATTCGCTAATTTTTTAATGGTTGTAATAATAATGTTTTTTTTTTTAACATTTAAAACAACCGCTTCAAACAACCATTTCACATTTAACTTTAGAAAACGGCCTGAATATTTCTCAGAAAAGTTAGAAAACCACTGGATAAAGTGTCTGAAGCTGAGTATACCTGTGGTTAAAAAAAATTATTTGATTAAAAATAATCACAATTAACATTTTAAATTAACACTGTTAAATAATTACAATTTATGCTGATGTATTTTTATATATTGTTTTTAAATAGCCCTGTTTTCCACTCCACTTATTATGTACAAATAAGCAAAAAAAAATAGAACGTAACTGAACGATGTGGAAGAAACAGCTTGGACGGCTTTCCTAAATGTCTGTCATAGTTTATTGGGAAACAGAAGAGCTGAAAACTACCACTAAGCCTAAAAGCTCTAAAATGTAATGTCTCTTAAAATTCGTTTTTTGGACTCGCATCTAGATTTTTTTCGGAAAATCTTGGGTCTGTATCAGATGAACAGGTGAAAGGTTTCACCAAGAGATATTACAGATACAAAAGCGTTATAATGACAAACCATAACAAGAAATGCTTACAAATTTTTGTTAGCCGATTTGGCGAGAAACTCCAACTGGCAACATAAAACAAAAAAATAAAAAAGGAAATGTTACTTAAATAGAGGGTCATCCAAATGTGACGCCTAGATGTCAGCACTATATAATTTTTACACGTGACATCTTTTCAAATGATATAAGCCATTTTGTTTTTACAGTTTTAACCATGGGCAGTAATTTCGCTAGTTTGATTATTGAACAACGAACAACAGAGCCATTGTTTTCAAGCAAAATTTTGTTTAGTGACGAAGCTCATTTCAGAATGGATGGATTCGTCAATAAGCAAAATTGTCGTATCTGGGGTGATGAAAATCCTCGTGTTATTCATGAAAAATCTCTACACCCACAAAAAGTTACTGTTTGGTGTGCATTTTGGGCAAATGGAATCATTTGGCCATTTTTCTTCGAAGATGATGCTAGAAATGCTGTTATTGTGAATGCTGAGCGATACCAATCAATGCTGAGAGACTTTTTATGGACACAGTTGAATCATATTGATGTGTCTGACGTCTATTTCCAGCAAGACGGTGCTACATGTCACACAACTCGAGAAAACATTACGCTTTTGCGATCAAAATTTCCTCAACGTGTAATTTCACGAAATGTAGATATCAATTGGCCTCCAAGGTCATGTGACCTAACACCATTAGATTTTTTTTTGTGGGGTTTTTTGAAAAGTCGAGTGTATGCTAACAAGCCACAAACAGTTAATGATCTAAAGAACAACATTCAAGTTGCAATTCGTGAAATAACACCAGCAACATGTCGGAAAGTCATTGAAAATTTCCATATTCGGATTGATGTCTGCAGACGCAGTCATGGTGTACATTTGAATGATATTCTATTCCACTTATAATTGTAATGGATCATACTTTTAATAAAAAAACAGCTTGAAAAAATTGCAAATAGTTTGTGTTTTATTTCAAAGAAACATGCAGGCGCTTTTTTTGGATGACCCTTTATTACTAAGCTACTTTTTTTTACCATTGTTGCTGAAATAAAAATTATAAATTACTAGCAAAAAATTTGTGTTGTTTTAAGAACAAATAGCACTTCTATCGCTATATGTAAGGTTGACTGCGCAAATACTCTTTTAATATTGGGTAGCTGCGGAAAATTGAGAATAAAATCTTTATTTGTTAATCAACTTATAATTTATTTTATTCTTGAGATATTTAGCTTTGAGAAAAATGTGCAAAATAAAAAATATTTCCTTTTTTTTATTGCATTTTTAAACTGAAAAAAATAAAAGAATTTTGTAAGAAAAAAATTTATCCCTCTTAAATTTTTGAATAATTCCAAAACAATAAAATATAGAAAAAAATATGTAAAATATATTTCAATGCAATTTTATTATGCATCTTTTGGTGTTTTGTTTATTAAATTCGGATTGGGCTGAAATATGTCTGCGCACCTGACTAATAAAATTTTGCAACGCCAATCAAAAAACAAAAAAAAAAAAAAAAAAAAAAAACTTACATCAAAAACCATATATTTTTATTTAAAGGAGAATTTTGCTGCTGAGCAGTGTTATTAACGATTGTGAATATGTGATGAAATTTATTTTTTCAAATAAAACCAAATATTTTTTTTGGAAAAATTTTAAGCTGAACTTTAGAAGTAATATAAAATGCAACTCATTATTATAAAAAAGCAAATAACATTGTTTTAATTTTTTTTGCTGTGGGGGAATGAAAAAAAATAGAAATAAGTCTATATTTGCAGAACGGTATATCCCATTGCAACGAAATTTTACGCGATAATAAAACAGTAGAGAAGCGGCGGAGTTCAGTTTTTAAATAGAATTTCATACTGCTAAATGGCGCGCTATTGCTCGGGTAAATACGATTTAAAAAACTTTAACTAAAGTCAGTAGATTTAGCTCTGAGTTCTTCAAAAAACAAAAATAATAGAAGCAAAGAGAGTTCATAACAATTAGTCAATTAAAAATTATTTATTCTTGAAAGACAGAGAATAAAAAAAATAAGACAAAAAAATTTTAAGTACTACATACGAGTATATATAATTTTATATAAAAATGTCATCCGCTGTTAATGGGTTAAGCATTTTTGAAAAAAATTTATTATTTTCTGAAAGATCTCTTCAAAAGCTTTAAAATGATACTCGTGTTGATATTTTAAAAAATTTGAAAATTTCAGACGACCGTAACTCGGAAAATATGGGCCAGCCCCATTTTTTCACTTTTTTTTCTTATTTTTTAATTTTCTATCGCCCTATTTATTTGTTTTTTTGATTGGAGTTACTGTATTGTTCCAAACGATGTGAAGAAATTAGAGGTAGGGGTGGTGTTTTGCCCGCTGCCTCAAGGGACATGGATCGATCCCACTGGTTTTCAATAGCAAAATTTTCGATACTAAGTCTGACCGATTAACGTACTTAAATTTTCTCCAGCTCGTCTAGTGCCATGGCAAAGTTGATTTTAATACTGACACGGACGGACAGACTGATAGACGGACACACGGAAACACGGACATATATATGTTATTTTATGGTGTCGGAATGACAGACTATATACCCTTTTTGCACCTTCTGTAGTGAAGGGTTTAACAGAAACAAAAGTTACGGCAGCACTTTTCATACGAGTTAAAAAAGCATAAAAAAAGTGTACAAAACCACATTTTTCATAATGAAGCCTTTTAGAATTTTCAATATTTTGTTTTTTAAATTCATGATACTTTATTAAGTGAAAGTCCAAATTTTAATTAATTATGAGAATAATTTTCCAAGTGCGATTCAAGGTAATGCGATAGTTCCATGTTTATCTCAAAAGTATTAGCCGTTACCTAAGCATCAATTCGTAGGCGAGTTACGGTTTTAACCCTATTGTTTTCGGCACAATGTCTGTCCGTGAATTTGACGAATATGAAGATGGGATTTTGGCTTAAACCGTTTGAGGCAGGCGTTTTAAATTTGTACAAAGGATACGCTTCCAGGCCTGCTAAAGGAATAAGTACTGAAATATGGGGTATCCCGATAGTAACGTAAATTTCACAAGTAAAACCTTATTTTCTTGAACCCTAAAAGTCTACGACTATAAATTGACTATAAAAACAAATGTAAAAAATTAAAATTAAAAGGTGTCCCAAAAGCAACTTTAATTTTACAAAGTATGTTTAACTGCAACAAGTTTAAGAAATAAAATTGAAAATTATAGATGACCCACAGCATTTTCGGAAGCCTTCGTGTGTGAGTGAAAGTCGCACTAGATCACTTTCTTCTCTAGAGCTCCTATGGATGTGTTGATTTAAATTGTTTGCGATTTATAAGAGCATGAATAAGAGCATGTTGTTGGCTTTGTCATTGACATCAAAACAAAGTTTTTATAGTTCCTGATTTTTTTTGCTGCTCGTTCGCTTTTTAAATTTAAATTAAAAATGATTGCGGACAATATTCTAAACAGATTTCAATTCGTTACAATTAAATATCTTAGTTACTTGTAGCTTAACTTTTTATTATCAAATCGCAGTTTGTTGTATTATTTTATTTAATAGTTTTCACATTTAATAATGTGCCACCATTAAAAATTTCCATCCATCGTCGTATTCATGAATGACTGCGACTAAAAGCCAATTATTTAATTTAAATTCTTTTCACTGAAAGGGGTTATAAATCTAAATTACCCCTACAACTTTTGTTGCCAACACTAAACTATAATAATCGAGAACAAAGTGCAACAACACAACTATCACTGATACTTACGAAAAACAAAACACACAAACTTAAAATTTAATCATAATAAAATTGTGAAAGAATATTACAATAAGAACCAAACAAAACCAGATTCTCTGTTGGATTAAGTGACATTTTTATTGTAAATTGCAAAAATTTGTTCGAAGTACATATATGGGTCACACAAATTTAGAGAACTGAAAAAAGCAATAAAACAAATGGTTGGTAACCCCTTCTTAAAAGCAAAAATCTTATTCATGTGCACTTGAAGTCACAAAAAAATGCAAAATAAACAAAACCAGTTATAAATGATGATAATAACTAGTATCCCCATCAACATTATAAACGTTAGTTTTAAAATTTCAAATATGATATTTTCTGAAATGATGATAATTTACCACAGACTGCGAGTGCGAACAGTCTACGCTGAATAGTTTTTATGGCGGCTTAAAATCAAGTGGTAACCAGTTTATAAAAAAATCGAAATTCCAACAGCAGTAAATAATAAAATAAAGTAAGAAATTAAAGGGTATCCACATGTAGATTTTATGTATAAGACCTTTTATTTAATGTATAAGACCTTTTATTTTTAATCTTTAATCAGATATCGTTCAAATATGCCCGTTGTAACAAGTTAAAAAGAGATTAAAAATTAAAGGTGTCGAATAGAGATTTGTTTTTTAACAACCACATTCAGACCTCGTTCTTTAAAATTTAAAACCTGCTGTGTTCCCACTATAAGATGTAAAATATTAAGTTAAAATTTAAGGGTGCCCCACAGGTGACTTTTTCCAAACTTTATTAACAGGCACCTAAAACTGACGCAGAGTTTCTATTGATATCACGATTGTAACAACAAGTATAAAAATTAAGTATTAACCTTGAGATTTTTTCATTAGCATTGAAGTTTCATTGGCATTTTTTGAAATAATAATATTAAAAAAACTGTGTAACTATTATTTTAACAATAATAATGAAATTTTAATAAAACCGTTTAATTACTAATTACAATTGAACAAAGTAATTGTTATTACACCTAATGTGTTCCATGTCTCCTAAAACATACCTACATATTTCACAAATTTTTGTGGTAATAATGCCATTTAAATACCGCTTTATTATATTTATGCGGTGTCTATGACGAGTGATGTTTATTATTGGTAATGCTTTGAAACGAATAAACCATTAGTCAATGATAATGACTTTGTTTATTTACTAATTGCTAATGAAATCTTATTAACTACTTATCAATCAAACCTTTTCATTAAAAAGCATTAGTAAAAATAATTGTAATGCTAAAAAATCGTTGGCATTATTTTCCATTCAACGCTAATGAATTTGGCAATTAATTACTTCATCTAATTAATTACTTCCATATATGAATTTAAGAAACGTTGTTTAAGCTTTTGAACTAAAATAGACAGACACATAAAACTCTTGACCAAAAAAAACCTATAATTAAAAATTAAAACTACATGGTATGCACACTTTTATTTGGGGTCAAATTCGTACTTGTTTGATTTGTTTACTTTTAGCACCGCTTGCTTAAAACTTTCGTTGCTTCTTTTTATAACAGCTTCCAAAAAATAATTTCGTACTTGCGTCATCAAATTTCAAAGATGCACAAAGCAAATAGAGATGAGTAAGACGAAGTTAATAAAATGTTCCACTCGACCACAAACCGATAATTGGTAGAGACGTCCATTTCAGGCTTTTAATTAAAGATAAACAATATTGAATTGAGTCACATAAGGGTTAAAGAGCGTATAATCGTTAAAGACTGGGGTAACATAATGTATTTTAATTTTCCAACAAAAACTGAATTGAAAATATTCGCAATATTGTAATGGCGTAAGAAAAGTTTTAACAAAACCTATTCTGATGAACTTCTCTTCTCTTCGCCTGACAAGCAATCATAAGCATTAAAAAAAGTCAACTAAGTTTTTATGCCTTCGCCTGCAAGAAAAAAATAATTCATCGTAAGCCACTGCTTCTTTAAAATGTACTGTTTTTTATTGGCGACATGCAGTATAAAAATGCCATCTTTCGTTCTCTAGTATTCTTTTTTTCTTTGGCCTAACATTTTTCGAATCCATGATCCAGTTCTTTTCCGTTCCTTTTCACATAAGACAGCAACGTGTGAACAGAAGAAAGCCTAGATTTTTGTATGTGGAGCCTTCTAAGAGGGTATTAAGAAAAAATCTTGCTTCTATCTGTTACAATTCCACTTAACTGTTACTTTTATTATTTACTGGGTAGTAAAAAATAAATTTGTTAACTACAAGTAACAACAAAACCTGAAAACGAACAAGAAAAAAAAATTAAATGTAATTGTTGTTGTCGCTTTTACATTCTATTTACACCGGTTTTTGTTGCTGTTGTTGTTGTTGTTATGATTGTTCTCCGTTCCTAATGTGTTCTATTGGTAATGAGGAGAGCAGGGTGTAAAAGTGAAGCAATTGCAGATGCATTTAATGTCACAAACATACTGCACTGGCGGGCATTTACAAAATGCACATGTCCACTGCAAAAAAACAATTGCAGTTGCTTTGGTTTTTGTTTTTGCAGGAGGGAAAATTTTTTTCAATGTTTTGTTGTGCTTCTTCTGTTAGTGACGAAAAAAATTAGTAGTTTTCATTGCAATTTAAAGATATGCAAAATTTAAAACTGCAATCTATTTTTCGTCTTCAAGGTTAAATTAGATTTTAATTGTAAATTTTATGAATTTGCTGCAATTAGATGAATTTTATCACAGGCTTTAATTATTCAAAGGCTTAAATCGCTATTAATTTGATAATTACATTTGATAAGAAAAACTTTATAAAATTGACTTTGAAATAAGTTAATCTTAACAATTTAAGCAGCTGTTTAGAACAAATGAAGAGCTAAAACGAGTATTGTGTTGTTTAAAAATCATCTTCTAGCAGTTACAACTTTATTTAAAACACACAAGATCTTGGACATTTTTTTAAGCGTCGTGGCTTTATAATTAAAAATTTTTACAACTTCAATCCTTCGAGCCTTTAATTTTGGAGGGACTCGGTATGATTTAAATGATTTAAAAATTTCGTTTCAACTATTGAAGCGCATTAAGATTTTTTGATTTAAAGACTTCATACGCTTGAAGATAAAATCATGCTTGTCTGCTGAGGCAGAATCTCCTGCATTTCTTTTAAATAACATTTGAATTAAAATTTTTTTTATTGATAACTACCTCGTTGATTGAAAGCTTTTGCAAATAGTTGCACCTCATGAATCACGAACCTTAGCTTTACTAATAACATTTTCTTTAGATGATTACATAGACATTAAAGATTTTTGTTGTTTTTATTATTGTTGTAGAATTGGCACTATCTTTGTAAACCTTACTATATATAAATGTAAATCTTTTCGGTTTTAATCTTTAGTTATCCATGCGTCTATAAAACGTTTTGTTTTCAGCCCAATCACAATTAAAAATTCCGTAAGGGTTTTTTCACTTTCCATTTTTTTCTATTATGAATTTGTTCCCTTTGTTGACTGGCATTATGAATTTATAAAAAAATTAATGTAAATAAGCAAATTAGCTCCCTTAAAATCACTTTTGTATTTTTTTGTTGTCACGGATTTTATAAGCGGAGAAATATTTTCATGAAAAATTTTTTTCCCTGCAAAAGAAAAAGAAGTTTTTAATTGTTTTAAATACATATTTAATTAAACAAATAAAAAATTTCATTAAAAAACAATTTAATCAATTAAGCGCTTGTTAGATTTCATTTTGCAATGAAATGATACATCTTTAATTATAAAAACTTTTCTGTATTAAGTTATCCAAAATATATATCACGCGACTTCAGGTAATTCCCGCATTAACTGTTTTTGTCATTTATTCGAATTTCTTGAGCTCAGTCATTACCAGACTTAAGCTTATTTTCGTTTTCTAACTGGCTTTCTGTGGGACTGAACACACATTAGTGCTGGCTGGCGAATCATTGCTTTTTTCCTATGAATTTGTAGAACAGATATATTCATAGCAATGATTTATCTAATTGTTGTCTAATCGTTTTTCTTTTTTATTCGATTACGTAATCCTTCAAACGTCAGGACTACGAAAAATAAATTAAACCTTAAAATTTTATTGGGATTTCTGAATCATAAAATGATGTCAGTTTTTTAATGTAAACACAAGATTAAGTTTAATTTCTAAAGTCTTCCATGCCAACATATTTTATGTCTTAAATAGAAATTACTCAAAAGAAGCAATAAATCGTTTGATATATTTAAATTTCTATGAAATTCCAAAAATTCTCTTTTAACATAATACTCTTTGTCCCTAAAATCCAATACGAAATAAATTATATACTACAAACAATTAAATGAATTAGATTCCAACACTAAACATCCCTCCAAGTCACCACATTTTTACACTCATCGTCCATAACAGAGACACAACCAAAGAAAATCATAAAAACTTGAAAATTACAATGAATTTTGGACAAGTTGAGAATAAAATGAACTCACATCAGCAAAGTTAAAATTAATTACATTAAATTCCTTTAAAGCAAAAAAGTCGAGAATTACAATAATTTTACACATTTTTAAACAATGGCATCGCTATCCCCTAATTTTCATTTGCCATCTCGCCTTTTCCTGCTCTAATGGTTTTTATTTCCATCTAAATTAGAATAAAAACTAAAATTAAAAGACGACACAATATGCCGCCACACTACGCTTTGTTTGTTTGAGGGATGAAACTTGCAATACGATTGAGAAGATTTTCAATTTAATAAAATTGTTATTAAAAGAAATTAATAATACGAGGGGTAGTTGGTTAGTCCTACAGAACTCATGTTTTATTAGATGGTTAGATGAATTTTATTTTTTAATATTGTTACTTTTAAATAGGTTCTTGTTGAACATTTGACCGTTTTCACAACACAATAGGGCTTCATATTAAATAACTGCCAAAAATTAAAGAATTCTTAAAAACGCTAAAACTTTTAATCTGTAAATTGTTAATATCTGATAGTTTAACTTAAATCTTAACAGTGAAAACATCATAAACTACTTCCCAGTGCAATGTGTGAAATAGCGCATGCTGCCCAAATGGTTTTCGCGGCTTTGCAGATATGTACGCAATTTTTTTTATCGACATTTTCTATGACCATTTTGCAATAACTGATATATTTGATTAAAAAAAATAAAACCAATTGTAATAAACCCGACGATCTAGATGCAAATTTTTATTACCCAGGCCCTGGCATTTCATGCATTTATTAAATAAAAGTGATAAACTTGTTTCATGGGCTATTGGATATAAACGTTGCGTCTTGTTGAAATTAAATCCAGTGTTTATCAGTATAATTAAGTTTACAAAGAAAGAGCTCTTGTCGCGAAATCGAGCATAAGTCACGGTCACTACTTTCCCATTCTTGTTTTTTTAAAATAAGAAGAAGAAAGAAAGAAAAATCTAGAAATATCGGGCATTTGACACATTTGCTTCTTGACATACACAGGTGGCAATCTATACACATTAAATATACATGTATTCGAGTATTCGATTTTTCGGACAGACATTGTAGTAATCGTTTTTATTTTAAATTGAAAAGGAAGAAATACTGAAATGTTCTTATTTCTTCATTTTAAAAGTGGCATAAGTCCACTTTTTCACAAAAAAATAAATGTTTAGAGTAGCAACGGTTTTATGTTGACCTAAGCTTTTATTGGGAAAAAATAAGCAACCTAAGATAACTTTATACCTCCTCCAGATTAGTTTAGAAGGAAAGTGACATGAACCTTTTAAGATAGACAGCTCATAAACATACGCGGTATGGCTATTAAATAACTGACTGACTGACGCTATTACAGAAGAAGTGAGCATGTGCCAAACGCCAGCAACCAACAGCAGTTATCGTAAAGCTTTCTCTTTCGAATGTAGTGCCTCTCGCTTCTGTAAACTAATCAATACAGCTGTAGCCTTCGTTCGCATTAGAGTTGTTTTTTTGTTTAACCGGAAAAATGTTAAGTGTAACAGTAGAGTAACGAATTGTTGTGAAATTTCATGTGAAACTTGGAAAAACCGCTACTGAAACTTATAATTTATTGAAAGAAGTGTACGGCAATGAATGTTTATCGCGTGCACGTGTTTTTGAGTGGTTTAAGCGTTTTCAAGATGGCCGAGAAGACGTTCAAGATGATTCACGCCCGGGTCGCCCTTTCACGTCGAAAACGGATGACAATATCGAAAAAATCGGTAATTTGATTCGATCTGACCGTCGGTTAAGTATTCGTGCGATTGCTGAAACTGTACGAATCAATAAAGAATCCGTACGGCAAATATTACATAACAATTTTAACATGCAAAAAGTGTGTGCCAAAGTGGTGCCTAAAATTCTCACATTTGAACAACTAGAAGTTTGCAATGCAGCATCCCAGTGTTAGACCATCCGCCTTATTCGCCGGATCTTGCGCCGTGCGACTTCTATCTGTTTCCTAAGGTGAAATCTGTATTAAAAGAAACAAGATTTGAGTCTGTTGAAGCTGTAAAAGAGAAAGCGGCACGCGTCCTGAGGGAGCTGACAGAAAATGACTTCCAGCACTGTTTCGAACAATGGAAGATTCGCATGCAGCGTTGTAGGGATAGAGGAGGGGTGTATATTGAAGGTGATAATAAAAAAAATGTATGAAATAAAAATAAAATGTTTTACAGCGTCAGTCTCGCTATTTAATAGCCACACCTCGTACATTACGTAGTGTATGTGGAATGTGATTGTCACTAGAGAAATCGTTAAAGTAAAAGTTGTTATTTACTGCAGTCATTTATTTCTCTCATTGAATGTTTTCATGCAAAAGAAATACGCTAAGTATTTTGTTTTCATTATATGCATTTCTTCATATATTTGCACTGTTTGGTACACTCACATCATAGCTTCACTCACCAAAACAACAAAGAGTGGAAAGGGTATCACCAGTGCTAGCTGCGTCAATTTAAAAGTATGGGTTCAAATTATCTTGAAAAATTTCTGTATTTAATAGTTAATATTTTCATATTAAAGAGAACAAGATCTAAAAACACAACGAAGAAATATGACAGTTCGGTGAAAGTCTTTTCGAGGCCCTGATCTCACCCCAAATTTGACTAAAAGTACAATTATTTAAAAATTCCAATTTAGACAAAGCGAATTCCAAGATTTCTAAACTATTTTTCGGAGATATTTTTTGATCCATTTCTTTAGAAATTAATTTTTTTTTTAATAATTTCGTCTCTGATCACTGCGATTTATTTCACTTAATTATTAAGTAGGCCAAAACAAATACGGTACGTGTCACTGCAGAGGTTTTTGAAGAATTTGGAGTATTCGGCCGACTTGTACTGATCTGATTTAGGCCAGCTAAGGCCGTCTAAAAATTGTTTTTGAAATAAAAACATTTTAATACTTAAATTTCGAGATATTCAAAAATCAAAGAAACTCAACGTGACTGAATCAAAAATTTGGAGATCACTAACACTAATGATTTGCATTAGACTGATATTTAGTACAGCGGGTGTGTACAAAAACTGCCAAGTTAGATATTTCTTTATACACAGGGAACAGGCAGCATTAATTCATATTTTGTTTCTACGGACGATGGTGTTCATGGAAAATAATTCTCCATAAAAGTTTACATCCCTGCATGTTCGTGCGTGTATGTACGTGCGTACATAGACAAACATATGTTAATTCACGTACGAAAAAGCAACAAATATTTATGCGTCAGCATAACTTTATAAATGTTTATCATTGAAATGACACTTAACACCCACTGAGTTTCTAAATTTTTCTTTTTCACTCTTACACAGTCATCCATCTTAATTGGGTCAATTTTTGTTGAGCGCAGGGTTGCCGAGATTCGTTGCAATTTTGGAATTTGGTAGGCTGAAGTTTGAAGAAAGGAAAATTTTCTCATAGGAAACTGGTAACTTTAAATTTAATAATAAATGTATTGACACCTTTAGTCAATTTCTTCACCATCATTTAACTTCTGATTGAAAACGTATTCACTTTAATACACAACGTAATGCAAACAAATAAATTTGCTTGAAAGAAAGCGAATGGTAAAGTAATGCCATCATTTCGTGGACAAAATAAAACACAGTGACTAAGGAAATATTCAAGAAGAACCAATACTAACTTTCTAAGGATCCTCGACTTAATTACACGTTCTAACTTTTGCATTCTTGCCACATTTTCATCTCATCTTTATTTTGGTTAAGTTATTTTGCGAAATAGCTTCCAAAACACCTGTCGAATAGAATAGGAACCAATGTGACAACTCAGGATCTTTTTCTGGTTTTGCAGCATTCAATCATTGAAACCATTTGCTGATTTTTCAAAATTTTATTTTTCAGACTGTGTTACCAAAAAGTCAATTCAAAAATCGATATAAGTTTCACTCTTAAATAAAATAATTAAAACTCTGGTAACACTCATGAAAACATACATATTGCGTCGTGTTTTCAAACAGCAGGAAGTAAAGTTACAAAGAAAAGAGAGCGGGGTTTATAAAAAGTTCAAATTACATCCCTTGAGGCATGGCCGGGGCAAAAACACAATTGTGTTTGTGTAATTAGATTTTTGTACAACATATGTTGACCTCCATGACATCAAGCTGTGTTCATTTGTCATCTTGTTTGTTTATTGAGAGCCTATTAAAAGCCCTTAATAAAATCCATATTCGAAGAAAAAATACATTATTACAAACATTATTATTATTATGTATCTAAATATATGTGTGTCAGGGTTGGGAAATAGTATATTACATTTTGCTCAAATAGATATAAAGTGTTTGGCCTGTCATATGATGGGTCTTTATTAGTTTGCAAAATTAATTAAAAGTTTTCCTCACATAAAGTTTTATACGTATAAAAAACGTATTATTCATTAAGGTGTAATTTATTAAAAACAAATTATTTTCAGTTTTCAATTTTGTTTCTTAGTTTGAATTTTTAGCGACTCATCGAAAAGGTGTTCCATAAGCAACATCATTTTCACAGGGCCTTATTTTAAAATTACCCAAAATATGTTTACTATGTCCGCTGCAAGAAGTTAACAAAATGAAATTAAATATTAAAGGGTGATACATTGAACGCGGCATTTTCCTTATCTCTGCATCCGTTATCAGCATTCTGCGAGAACTTAAACCGTTTTAAAATTATTCATTCGTTATAAAATAAGTTTACCTTCTTTCATCCCTCTAACTCAGTCCATAGCTATTTTTAGAAATAGTTCTGACCTTCTGCCCTATAAAGTACTATAAAGTTTGGTACTTGAATTTTTTCTCACGAAGAAATCAGTTTTGTAAATCGTAATGCGTATGATGCCCGAAAGATAGAAGAAAGTATTGATCTCAAATGAATCGTATTGATATCAGTGAATCTTAAAACAAAAGCGAAAGATAGATTTCCCCTTACACTTTAAACATATACCGTTTTTGGGAAAAATTAACTATTTGCTAGTGCGGTCTTATTCTCTAAAGTTGTCTCCTCTATCTACTAAACCTCCGCCCAGGATATAAAAACTTTAAGGTTAAAAAATCATCAATCAATCAAAGTTTGGTAGGATTTGCTAAATGAATTTAACTCTCAGCAGCTACAATGCATATTTTTTATTTTACTGATGCAGATCTGCAAATATTAAAGGTAAAACATTCTTTCCCTATCCCTCTAAAAAAATTATTTTTAACGTGTAAGCGAATTTAACCAATGAATTCTAACCATTGAGCACTTTAGCTACTTTTAAAGTTAAATAAGTGGCAAAGAATTGTTTCTGGGCATCTGTTAGCCCTTTTTACAAATGCCCAAATCTTTTATTAGTGTTTTGTCTGTTCTAAAAACCAACTCTTTATGTCCGCATAGGGTACAAACGGTCACCGTGACGGTGATATTGTTTTTGGAGGTACGGGTAGTGCATACTTGCGATTTTTTATTGCCATTGGAATTTCACTACCATTTAATGCTAATGATTTTATTTCAATTATAATTGCTTTTACTAATGGTAATAAATCTTAGCGAAACTGTTAAATAACTTAAAAACCTTCTAAAAATGTTTGCATAAAATAAATAAACTAAGTGAGATAATGCCTTAAATCAAA
Organism: Cistogaster globosa; assembly: GCA_937654795.1. NCBI lineage: Eukaryota > Metazoa > Arthropoda > Insecta > Diptera > Tachinidae > Cistogaster > Cistogaster globosa. Next base: position 120,724,617 of record OW569403.1, read on the forward strand.
AGTCACTTTAAATCCCAGCTTTTGCAGGTCCTATTCTCAATTATCTGAACAATTTTAAAACAATTACTTTACACTCTTTTTTTTTTCGTAAAAAAATTGCCATTTTAGAATAATGTTCTACTATATTTTAATGTGTTCATTTAGAATACAAAGACAAGGAGCGACTTTTTTTATGGTAATGCTTTAAAAATATAATTATTAATGTGAGGTTGGCATTTAAAAGCATTAGTGAAAATAATGATAGTGCTAAAGAATCGTTAGCATTATTTATCATTCAATGTTAATGAATGTACCAATTCAAATGAATTCGTATGTCTAATGAACTACTGGGGTTGTGTGTGTGATGTCGAAGGTTTTGTATATTTGAAAAATTTATAACTAAAAATCAACAGATTTTCAAAATTTAAATTATTATAAAATTTGTTTAGTATTTTTATAATATTAAAATTTAAACAAAGAATATAAAAATATAAATTTTTACTCCAAGTTCAATGTAGTTGTAAATATAACATCATTTTTTCTTTTCTTTTTTCAGGTAAGAATGGATGACATTATATTTTAAACTGACATTTTATTACAAGTAAGTCGTCTGATTTAATCAAGGTTTGTTTTTTGTTAAAATAACTACTTTACTGAACATACTTCAGTTTGTTGGCAAAAATGTTTCCAACAACAACAAAAAATTTCTAGTTGCAAGAAAAAATATAAAATAAAAGTGAAACTCTCTTCGTTTATTTTGTGTTCTATATCAAAATAGGATAAAAGATAAGACAAGAGTTAAAACAAGTAGGAGTATTATATTCGGCTTAGTACAATCTTATATACCCGTCACTATATATATAAATCTGGTTTAGTGAAGGATGACAGAGCATTAAAAATAAGTAGAACAAAGTTAAGCATTATAAATAATTTTACATGAAAATGTGACTGGCTCTTAATGAGTTAAGCATTTAAACAAATTTTAAGTATTTCCTGAAAGACATCTTTTTAAATAATACCCATATTGAAATTTTAAAAATATGGTAAACAATCATCCTTCAAAAGTTCAGAGGCGCAAACTCGAGAATATGTCGAACGCCATTATTTTCATGGATCTTCTATCGTTCCATACATTTTTTTTTTATCAAAGTTACTTCCCTAAACTTGATTTATTCCAAATGATAGGGAAAAATTAGAGGCAGTCGCGTTGTTTTGCCCGCTGCATCGAAGTTGATGGACCGGTCTTGCTTCAATAGCAAAATTTTCGAAACTGTGTCTGATCAATTGGCTTATTTCAATTTTCTCTAGCTCTTCATGTACGTTGCCATAGATAATTTCGGACAGACGGACAACAATCGACTTTGCTGTGCATAAGAATTCCGAATATACACAAACTTTCTGGGTTCGAAAATGAATGGATATTCTATAAATTACATGCGCAGTGACAAATTTAAATTTATCTTTTTTTCTACCTCCGGAACTGCTTTAAATTCAATATTTGAATTCAAATTATATGAAACTTTACTTTAAAGAAAAATTTTGTTCGGTAGCTATCACTGGGAAATTCTCGAATGGAACCCTTAGAGCATCTTATAACCCATGATGTAAAAGAAATATTTTTCCCACTGCAGAGTTAGTGTATTTTTCTATAATTTTCTATTATTTTATTATTTTCTATTATTGCTATTAAGAATTTAAGTTCAACTTCAGGGCATGATATTAAGAATCATTGTTATTCAGCGTTAGGATATTTGTGGCTATAAAGGCTTAAGCTAAGATCACATAATTGCCGTAATGCACCAAATTGGCCCAATTTTTATTGCGTAGATATTGTGCACAATACTAAAATTGTTCCAATTGAATTTTCTGCAGTCACACGATTGCCCCATTTTATTAAAATTTTATTGGTACAAGTTGGTGAATAGTAATTTTGTGGCAATAAATTGTGCCTGTCGTTCATACGATTGTTAAACAATGCGGCAACACCAAGAATCAGCTGTTGTAGTTTCGGGCAAATATACATAACATTATTTGCAAACTTTGTATTTTATTTGTTGTATTTAAAATGTTATTTAAAAAAAAAGCTAGCGGCTGCTTTCAGCGTTTTTTATATACTTAAAATACAAAAAAATATAAAAAATAAAAGAATTTTAAAGAAACGAACAGTATGGGTCCGAGATTGGCTGAAAAAACGGGCTACTGATGGTGCATTCCAGAAGACTCTAAAAGAGTTCCAAGAAGTAGACAACCAAGTTTTTTTTGCTAAAAAACTTTATTCGAATGGATGATGAAACGTTCAATGAGTTGTTGGAACTAGTGTTACCGTATATACCTAAATATGTGTAAATAAAATAAAAACTATTTATAGTTGTACAGATATATGTTGTATATATATATACACTTACAACAAAAAATGGGCACGATGAAAAAAAAATATATATATAAATGTATACAAAAAACTTGAAGGCACTCAACAAAATGAAAATATTGACGCGTATTGGATACTTTGATTGCCGCAAAAAATCACAATAAATATTGGTACATTTTTGGAAGTTTTATTGCCGCACAGTTGCATATCAAGTAGTCACATGATTGCCGCATCAGGGTTGCATTTGGTTGGTAAAAACAAGCACAATATTGACCGCGATTGCCGCACGAACCAATTTATTGTGCAATCACACGATTGGCATACAAAAAATGGTAAAAATTGGTGCATTACGGCAATCGTGTGATCTTAGCTTTACAGTAAAAATCATAGTTTCTGGATCTTGTTTTTACAGAAATATATATTTGTTAGTAATACGATCTAAAGTCTAAAAAATAATATTAATAATTTCGTTCAAAAACCTTTTGATTTAATTTGTCCTAATTTAATATGTTTCTTCCAGTCAAAAGTAGTTAGTTATAAAAAAAATCGTGATTTCTTAGCTTAATAATTTAGTTTAGCTAATTTAAGGTCTTCATCTCTTAAGGTTAGCAACTTGAACAACACTGTTTATTATTTCACCTTTTTTCTTATTTATGAATATTAATTTGTTACCAGCAAGTTCGTCCTTGATAATGTGAGGTTAATAGATCGAAAGAAAAAAATAATCGTTTACTATTATTTATTGTTAAACTGCTAATATCTATTGATTATTTATTAAAGATTTTGCCGTTTAATTAATTGCTTGACTGAAAGTAATTCTCATTTAGTCAATAAAATTTGAGTGGTAAAAATGCTGTGTTTAAATTTGCAATAAAAAGAATGTAAAGCAATTAAAACGTATATTTTTTGCTCAAACTTTAGTCTAAATAATAGTAAATTCCTTTTTTTTGCCTGCATTACATATTTATTAAAATACTAAAATAGTTATAACTTCTAATAACCTTTTACTATTCCTTCTCTATAACAATCAATAATATTTTCATTTATTTAAAATAAATTAAATACCACAAACATAACAATACCATATTGACTAACATTTAATTAAAATTATAAACAAAGGAAAATATAAAAAATATAATGTAAAGCAAAAATAGTAGGACCTTCAAAATCCCCTTAAAGTATGCTGCAACAAATACTATAGGTTATTGCAAAAGTCAAGAAATAAACCCCATAAACCGTTACTTGTAGGTATTTGCTTACTCATTCTCTGCCAGCGATAAGTTGCCAATTGCAATAAGTCTACTAAATAACGATAATGCGATTTCTTTTAGGTTTAGTGCGATTTTTACGTTTTTTATAGCGTGATGGCGGTTGTACAGTTGTCTTGGCTGCTAAAGAGGCTGACGACGACAGTGTGTAATCGTTTGATTGAGTTGGTGATAATTTTGAGGATGATATAGTGTTGGGTGTTTGTAAAATTGCTGTTTTAGATGAATGCAACTCAGTTGGCTGTTGCTGTGCATATTGTTCTCCTGCTGTCCACTGTGGCTGCTGTTGTTGATGCTGCAAGTGATAAGTTTGATAGGAGGCTGGATAATTTTGCTCTTGTGTACGCCATTGATATGATGTAGGTGGATGCGATATTGTTGGCAAAAATGAATTAGTGGTGGAGGAGGTAAACGAGGGTAAAGTGGCAGACACAAAGTTAGGATGATATGTAGAAGGTTGTGCGTTGGTGGCTACCGTAGCTGTTACGGGTGTGCTGTAGGAACCGTATAGATCATGAGTGTTAAAGAGATTACTCGTTTGACTGTGTTGCCCGTAAGCTGTATGGCCTGAAAATTTTTTGCCACGCTGGTAGACGGACTCTTCAAATGATTCATCACCATAAGCATCGAAATCATCATCTCCGGTAGCCTCATCAAATTCCGCCACCAACTCTTCGTCTGTCTCAGCAGTATCATCTTCGTCATTGTGTGCATTTAGTTTGGTAAATGGTCGTTTTGCAAATAAATCGGTATCTCTATGAAATGACAAACTGGCACTGCTAAATGCTAAAGCTGAAGGTGGTGAGTGTATGCCTTCATAATAATGCTGTTGTTGTTGGAATGGTTGTGAGTGCTGTTTGCTATGGTGAATGTTGGTTTTGTAACTTAAGGGCTTAGCTGGCCAGGATGTGGAATATGTGGCTGCCGTGGGTGGTTTTGCATATCTTTGTCTTTTGGTATTTCTCTTGCGTTTGGGATTTGTTTTTGATGACATTGTGGTCACAAGATGTTCTTCACTGTCCGCAGATCTTAACGGTTGAGCTTGTGGTGTGTATTTGTTAAGATATTGTTGTTGTAACTGTGACCATATGTCGTCCACTGTCAAGGTCTTAGTATTACCGCTATGGGTCACATCCTCTGTTGGTTGGTTAATAGATTGTGTTGGATCGTGACTTATTCCTATTGTAGGTGATGAATACATCATTGCCTCTGTCATGTCATTTTCACTGTGATAATTTCTTTCGCCCTTATACTTATTATCGCGAAGCTTTGCTGTTTTGTAAGCGGCTGCATTTATTATTTTCGGTTGTTTATTATGTTGTTGCTGTAAAATTTGTTGCAACAATTGTTCATTTTTTATTGTTTTTGCTAATGAAGACGTCGATGATGATGGTGGTTGATGACGTTGATAACTTTCCATTTGCTCGGCAAGTATAAGCGACTGTAGGCTTCCTTTCCCTTTTCCTAATGCTGCTGTAATTTCGTTGTCTTCCTCAGTATCCTCCAGCCCATCCAATCCCTTACTGACCACATCGAAACCTTCGAAATCGTGTGGTATTATTTCGGTTTCATATGTGGTTGTTGGCTGTGGGAATAATGCAAAATTTTTTTTTAAATATGATGGTATCGTCATCGGCTCGCTGCTATCTGAGTCAGCACTGACTACAGCCTCGCCACCAATATTTCCTTGTTCGTATACAACATCTCCCTCAATATTTAACAGTTGACCACTTTCATGCAAATTAAATAGTGATGAAGATGGAAATTTCTTTGTTTTGTGTGCAGATTGAAATACATGATTTTGTGGCAACAACAATGACGAGGATGTTGCTGTCATTTCTGTTAAATAATTATGTGGAGAATCATGGCTTAAATTTTTTGTAGCTGGTGGAGGCTGGCGATGTTGATGGTGGTGGTGATGATGTGAGGAGGCGGGGGTGTGACGTTTTTTGTGGTGTTGCTGGCCGTGTTGATGTATTTGTGCCCGCTTTCGTTGACCACTTGTCATGTGTAGTTTAATGTGGACACTAAATAATTAATAAATAAAAGAGTAAAATAAATTAAAATAAAAGAAATTAAATTAAATACATTCCTCACAAATAAAATTATTTATTATCACTTTTTTTTAATTGACAGTAGTTGCCGAAAGTTTTTACTTGTGTAATGTAATATTTTGTATATAAAAGGGGAACAGGTGCCATTAGTTTTTTAATTCAGAATTATCATCAGTGCCATATTTCTGTAGTGTAAGTGCTTCCTTATTTTTAAGATAAAAGGCAGTTAAAGTTAACCAGTCAAGTTAGGCAAAGCTTTTATGTTATCTGCTGTTTTCTTAAATGAAATTCTGTAAATATGTGAAATCATTTCTTGATGAGCACCGGCTTCAAAAGAAAAACTCAAGGCCTTTTACATCTATAACCTAAAACGCAAAGTGCCGTTCTCTCAAATACATTGGTAAATCCGCATATTCATGATCTCTTGCGTATAATGTACTGCAATATTACATTATTACAATTACTGCGTCTAGCTTATGTGTTACACACAACTAAAGATTAATTACGTAAATGTTAGTCGTCAACACAATGATGCTCAGATACACGAAGGCTTTTGCAAACGCTGTGGTGTGAAATTATGCCCTGCTCCCTGACTAAAAGTTTTATTCCTTATCATTCTTTCCTATTAACTTATTTTATAAATAAATATAACTGATAATTTTTTCCGATTTTTAGTGTTTTTTTTTTTAACGTTAATGTTGTGTTTCCGATAATATCTAACTTCAGCGTTCAATTATTGGAAAGGAAATGCGGAAACATTTTACTGGCCATAAATGTCTGTCTTTTTTTTGGAAAGATATTTGAACCTTGGTAAGGGTTAGGTTTTGAAAGTATTTTTTCAACAGTAAAGAGGATTAACTTTAATGATAGCTGTTTAGTTTTCTCAGTGTAAATCTTTTAAAGGGTTTGACACATTTTATAATTTGAACGCAGGTATTTTTTTAAAATGGATATGAGGGAATTTTTATGCCTCTATTACGGTTTACAACTCAAATTTTTAAGTTTGGTATTATCAATTACAACTTAATCTGTCAAAAAAACTTTTAAGTTGAAATTACATTGTGTTTCAACTTTGTTTTGGCATTACCGTTTAAAACTATGTGTTAATACAGTTGACAAAAGGTTTAAGAAATCACTACTCAAAAAAATTGAGTTGTCTTTTAGATGACCAAACTGAGTTGAGTTGTAGACCGTAATAGAGGTATTAGTTTTTCCAAACGTAATTAAAACAAACTTGCTATATGTCTTCGCATCCTAGTTTTCAATATAAGTAATAAATTTTGACTCAGCTAAGAGAGTACCATCCGCTCCTTAGCCGTTTTGGTGACCCTGCTAGATTACTCTACATCTTTACCGTATTCTTTCGAAGTACCTGAAGCGTATATTACGATTCATTGGATTTTGCAATATTCAGTTCAAGTCCTAATTTTAGCTGCTGGATAAAAACCCCAGCAAAAAATTTCAGAAAATGTAATCGAGTGTGGAATTAAGCATTTTTGGCAAAAGTACTTCCTAACTAGATTACCAATCTAATGATTTTAACAAGGCATAAGACTTTTATAATCAGTTACTGAAGGAAATAATAATAATCATTAGTAGGAATTTTAAGGTATTTCTATTTAAACTTAAAGAATTAGTTCAATTTCTACTTCCTTTATTTGCGAAATAATGTCATGTGTTTTGTAAGCGAGTAATAAAATTTGGCAATCACAAAAGTAAGTTATTATATGGCAAGTTCTTTTTAAGGTAATGTCCAATTTTTTGCTGGGTTAGAGAAAACAAATAACTTTTAAGGCGAAATGTCCTTATTCGTTATTTGGATGTTATTGGTGAGCTAATGAGAAAGGCGATTAACATTTAAAGCTTAAGAAAACAAAAGCCCAAAAAATAATTAAATAAAGAAAAGTCCTTTCAAATTTTAAGTTTTTAATAATACTTAAAAGCTCATTATCCAAATTGTTTATTATTACTCAGAAAATTATTCATATGCTATTAAGCGTTTGCTTAAAATTAATCAGCTTAATGTTTCTGTCATTTGTTTTCTTTAAAAATGTTTCAAATAACAAGAAGACATAATGACTGCTTTTTCATATTCCAATTACACATCACAAGTATAAAAGTTTCTTAAACAATTTTTATATTTTTTAAATGCTTTCTTTTAAATTAATTCTATTCACTCACTGTTCATCGTCATCGCCAGCTTCAATCATATAAAATAGTCCAATATAAATCCATAAATAAATTAAAAGGCATTTTATCATATTCTTGCTAAAATACAACGGTACAAAAAATCCTTAAAAAATCCTTTTCTAAAACGATTGTTTTAGTTTGCTTGAACACTGTAAACGGATTCGTCTTTCATTGATTGCTTTTCAGTTTAGCTTTTACTTGACAACGGCCGGTTTTTTTTAACATACAAGACGACAAGGAACGCACTATCTTTTTTTAACTGTTCTCGAATGAATCCTTTCTCCTTTTCCGTTTTTTTTTTAATGCAAACTATGTTACACGTCTGACAAAAATAAAATGATTAATACACATTTGAATGACAACATCAGCTTTTATTAAATTTTTCTTCGTTTTAGCAAAAAGTTTACAGTTTTTCAGTCTTATTTCTCCCCTCACCTTTGCTTGGCAGAGCAGTGTTTTTGCTACACGATGCTGCATATGGACTTCGTTGCGTTGAATCTTCAAAATGTAAAATAAACTATCAAAGATACAGTAAAAAATGTTAAAGAAAGGGAACAAAACAGAATAAAAGGTTGAGTGTACTCTTTCTTCAATGATGATTTTGGTACGAATATCATCATCATCAGCATCACCGTTAGATTGCATCCATTCCATTTTATTTCATCTTCCTCACATACAATAAGATCAAATTTCGTTCATTGCTCAGTGAACAGTAACAGTATTGTTTTTCTATTTTTAAATTTGTATATATTTTCTGCGACACTGTAAAAAATCTTTCTTCTCTTTTTGTTTAGCTGTTACATTTTTGTTGTTGAGGATAAACAAACAAAACAATTAGCATAAACTCTAGGCCGTAGCGGACGATACAGTCGAGGTTCGCTAAAAATTTTAGTCATCTTTTACAATTGTCTATGTTGCAATGTTCATTAATCAGAATAACGGTAGCCTAAACGGTAACGATGATTTTAAATTTTCTACCTTCATATTTGAAACAAGCTTCCAACCACTTATACGAATTTTGAGAGAGAGAATGGGGCGGAAGGTAAATAAATGACGTCAAAATATACACAGGTTTCACTGACATGAATTGTTGGGCTGGATCTAGTTCGTATATAGTGATCAGTGGGCTCTACCATCCCTACAAGTATACACATCCAGGCAGAGCATTAAAGTCGGATTTTAAAAAGTCGTAACGCAATTTAGGAACTGTAATTGATACCTTAAAGAGTGGAGTTAATTTTTTCACATCTTTTTAAATATCCGGCTCCTGATATGCCGTAATTTCTAAAGGGGAGAGTGGTCCCACTACTTAGACCCTTCTTAAAGGCTGTTTAGATAAATACTATGCAAATAATAGTCTGTTTAAAACGCTTTCTTAATGATGTTAGTCAGAAATGCCTAATCAGCCATTAATTTGAGTCATAACGCAAATTTTCCGGATTTCTGACTCCAATTTTGTGTACCCCTACACGAATGATGATGTTGGTGTATAATCAACACACTTAAGAAGTGAAATTGACTTAAGTTTCGCCAATAATCCTAGATTTGGTTGGATGTTGTAAGGTTGGTACGTTGGTTGTTTTTCTATATAGTACTTAATCTAATGAGCTGGCTAGAAAAAACTTTTTGAGGAGTTTGCGCAAATCTATAAGATGGATCTTTTCTTGCTTAACATTAAAATTCCTCTAATTGTTTCGATTAATTCCTTTTAATAATATACAAAACGAAACCAGAGTTTTTGAGCAAAAAATTTTGTTTTTAACCGATTTCAATATAAGAAGGAGGTTATCAATTCGACTGAATGTTACTTTTTTATGTTTGAACTTGAAATTTTTCGTAATTTGATAGATTATGTTTACAGCTTGGTCCCGTTTTAAAAACGGTTCATAATCTGAAAAATTAAAGGGTGCCCCCATACAACATACATGTTTTTTAAGTGTTTTATGAACCGTAAAGCGTACTTCTTTGAAAATAAAACAAATGCGTATTACTGTACCTCGCAACAGCAAAAAGTTATACAAAAATAAATCTAAAAATTAAAGGGTGTCCCCACAGGTGACATAAATTGACGTATATGCGCTTATCCTTTGAACGGATATAGCAAAACGCTTCAAAATTGAACAGGATGTCGATTATTATGATTGTTGTTATAACAATTGTAAACATTTAATATTTTTAATTAAAGGGTGTCCCAATAGTTCATGTAATTTGATGAATGTGGCCAAGCTTTTGAACTGTTATAACCAGAAAGTTAAAATTTACAAAGAACCTTTATTGCTTAGTCCGCTATAACAACAAATATAAAATTTGAATCTAGAAATTAAAAAGTTTTCCCATATTTGAATTGACCTATATGACCCTATCGTTTGAACCGTTCTATACAAACCGTTATGTTAAACAAAATGTCCAGTACCCTGTCTGGTGTATAAAGAAGTATAAATATTTAAAATTATAAATTATAGGGTGCTACAATAGTTGTTGTATTTGATATATGTGACCAAACTGTTGAACAGTACAAGTACTACACTTGAAATTAGAAATTAAAGGGTATCCCTATATCTGATGTAATTTGACCTATATGGTCCTGTTTTTGAAACCGTTACAGACAAACTCTTGAATATTAGGCAAAATGTCCATTACTATATCAAGTATAATTTCAAGTATAAATATTTAAAAATAGATATTAAAGGGTGCTCAAATGGTTGTAATTTAATGTGTATTGCCAATCTTTTGAACAGTTATAGACTAACACTTAGAATTTCAACAAATTTTATTTCACAGTGTCAGCAATAGAAAGAGAAAAAAATTTTCTTGCTAAATCTGCATTTATATTTTCTTCTATGGCATATAAAAAATCCTGATGAAATCTTTCTCGTATAAAATAGAACATAATTAAAGAAATATGATTTTAAATTTGCCTGTTTTAAAGTCGGTTTTATTTAAAAATTATTGTAGAAAACTTTGACCTTTTAAATAGTTTTGCTAGGATAAAAATCCTTGTTAAAAATCACAAAGGATAAACTGCAACGTCAAGTTTACGCTGCTTTTAAAAAGATGTATACATCTAGTCTGCACCATTAAATATATATTCTCCAGATATGATTACAACTGAATGCTCTTCTTATTTCCCAGCTTTTTTTCTGTAGAAAAGGTCTATGAAGATTTAAGAAATTAATTAATTTTTTAAAAATATTAGCTTTAAAAACAATCGACAAAAATTTTAAATCGTGTGAACTTACAGTTTTGAAAACAGTACAACATGCCGTTCATTCAAAGGTATGTCTTAAGACAACCTAAACTTATTTTACCCAATAAAAATATTTAGCATTCAATTATATTCCATTCTATTAGATTTATTACTTGATTGCTATTTCTGCCTTCGAAAAGATGTAAAGCTTTGGCCGAACTATTGCATAAATTTTCTTTCAGTGTATTTTATTAATTTTCAATTTTCTTTTTATGATTTCCTTTTAATACACATATTTTTACTTTTATTCTGCTATTTCGAATTACATCTTGTCATGGGTATAACAATATAAATAAATACATTAAAATAGTTTGCACCCTACACTCGTTATATAAGAATTTTAAAATAATAGTTAAATAATATTTTACGACATTTTTGAAAGAAATTGTGTTTTTTCCATCAATTGCATTTGTTAAACTTTTTACATTTTTTACGTTTGTAGTGGTTTCTCTTGCCTTAATTACCGACAAAAAACATTCATATTTTATTTAAGTATTTATTTATTTTTTACTTTCATTTCAAAACACATTTTGTTTTCCTTATTTCTAGCCGAGACATTGACTCTGTCTGAAAGACCCGCAAAGACCTTGGTAATTGAATACTTTAAAATGTGGTTGTTTGATTTGATGAAAAATTGTATTAAAATGTTAAAAGTAAATTGCATTTAAAAGTGAAAAATGAGTAGAGCATAAAGGAAACAAGAGTTGTAACGAAAAAAAAAAACAGCAAATGAAACCAATCAACGTTAATAAACAAATGAAGATACAACAAGATATTCAATGAATTGTTAGTATGATTTTGTAAGTGTTGGCAAACAGCTAAAAAGGAAAGCAAAATTATTTAACTTTCACACCATAAGAACGGTGTGAGTGATGGCGAACTAAAAACATAAGTTATAATTTTTTACTGCTGTTTTCTTTTTTAACACGTGCGTTAACTGGGTCTTCGCTGCGAAAGATCCTAAAGGGTATCCCAATTATAATTTTTAATTTTAAATTTTCGCAAGTTTATTAGTAGAGTTTTCGAAATTTTAACAAAAACAATGTGATAGCTGATAGTAGACAGCAACACATTCGCAGATGCTCATTTAACAATGAATAAACTCTAGACAACTTTTCGCATCGATAGCTTTTATAATCTTCAGAGAACCCAAATGAAGTAAAGGAAACACAAATGCATCCTTAAAGAGTTACTTGTTGGCGCTAAAAAATCGTTTCATTCAATATCGTTTATTCTGTTCAAAATAGGTTCATAGAAGACGGGGTTCTAAAGTAACAAATATATAAAAATGCAGACTAATAAACCGTCTCTTTTTTTAAAGTCGGTTAGAAACCAAACAGTTTTTATCTTTCCATTAAGACACATATGTTACCGTCAAAAGAAACTTTCGCTTCCGCAACGTTTCCTTACTCTTTCCATTTGTCATTGTATTGGAATATTTATTGCAGGCTTTTCCCGATATCTCTTTATTAATTTTTGTTGTGCAACAGTTTAAATATTTTTTTAAATACCCTAAGTTAATGCCAATTGTTGGATTTGAGTAGAAAACTATTTAATTTTTTTGTAGAAATAAAATCAAAATAAAAATTATTTTTTTTTATCTGTCAAACCGGAAGTAAACATTTTTTGAGCCACCATTTTTGAGTTTATTTATTGTGTTAAATATCTATATTTATAAATAAATAAAAGTTTCAAATTGGAATATGAATTACTTTAAAAAATATAACATTCAATGAACATTCATTTATCATTGATTATGTCGATGATGGCTGCTGTAAAAAACAGCGTACAAAAAAGCCACAATATTAGTCGACTAAACCTAAAGAATTACATTCATTTTTTTAAATTATTAATCCGCCTTCTTTTACTTTTTATTCAACTCTCATTTTTGAATGCCATCCGAATATAATTTTAATTAAAACTTGTGCTCTGTTTGTATTTACCCGTATATTAATTTATTCATTTGCTGATGCAAGCAGTTTAAAACTAAACAATTGATTACAAGTTTTACAGTTTACCGTTTACCATTAAGAATCTAGTTCTTTTAAGGGAAAGGCCTTCAATTACAAATTTTTGATTTCAAAAGGTCATTTCCGGTTACAAGTTTAAACAATATATTTTTTTTTAATTTTGGAAGTATTTTTGAAAGATAAGCAAAAAATATTTATTTTTTAAGAATGGTTTGAAAAATATTTTTGAAAACTAAAATTTTTAAACCATTTTAGAATATACATCAATTCTAAAAAAAAAAAAAAATATGCGTTCATTTTCGTAGCTTCCAGAAGTACAGTTGTGCTTAAAATTTAATAATGAATTAATGGAAAACTAGACAAACACGATTAATTAATTCAATATCTCTAAAATATCTAAAATGTATTGCGGCAAATAAAATTTGTGTTGTAAAATCAAAGGACTGCTTAAAAGCTGTACCTTTCGAGTATACTTGCATCTCAAGTTCGTTTATTTATGAAAATGATTGAAAATGTTCAAACGGTAACTAAAAGAAGTGGCGCCTTAAACGGATGAGAAGCCTTTTTAACTTTTTCTTATTGCTTTATACAATGTTGATGAAGATTTTTTTTCTTTTCAAACACTTATCTATTCTTCACGTCATAGTAATTTTATGTTGGTTTCATAAACTGTTGCCGTTAAATTTGTCAACTGTTTTTATTTTATCTTAAAAAAGAAAATCTGCACATTTACTTCACATTCTGTGGCATATGTGAGTATTCTTCCTCTTCTCTTAACACACGAAACACAGTAGTAAAGGGGTTATCTTTTTTATGCTCTAGAATAGTGATAGACAGGTTTTCGCAGCCGGTAGTTGAAATGCTTAAAGTAAAGACTGCGGAATGTTATCCAAAATAAAAAGTATAAAATTAACAAAAAAATTTTATTGTAAGAATAATTTGAAGGCTTTTATACGTCTACACATGTGTAAAAAAAGTTCAAAAGAGTTTTTTGCTAGAGATAGAATTTTCAAATTATTAGATTTTTTGAACCTTAAAATGTTAAGTTTTACTTACTCGTTGGTTTTTTTTAATAGGACGATACTGACTATATTTTGGGAAAGTGGATAGAGGTAGTAGTGCTTGTGGGCATTTGATTTAAATCATTGCACACTAAGAGTAACAAGAAGAACGAAAGTTTATTCCACATACAAACTATCCAGTTAAAAGCGAATTTTCTTTGTGATGCCTAGTGCGATTCACTGGCCAAAATGCAGAGCGCGTTGCGAGTACAAAATTACGATTTTCAAGAACAAGTTCCCTGATTTCATAAGAACACATTCCGTTGTAGTAACGATAAAACAATAAAACACAGCCCACATTGCGTCGATGCTTCATTGAATCAAGAGAGCTGGATGCCCTACTGTCACTGATGAGCTTTCTCGCTCTCTCCTGCATGCGGTCGATTAACTCCAAAACAGTCTTTGGAGCACCGGCTCATACTCAACTCAACTGTTTTAATTTTTTTTTTTTTTTTAAAGTACTTTTTTAAAAACGATCTTGACATTTTAGTTATGCTTGCCATACTGCCCGTGAGTTCGTTAGTTATTTATAGGCGACTATAAACGTCTAGATATTTCTAATATAAAATAATCTGGCAGCCTGTTTCTTCTTTTTTTATACCTGTACATAAGTGGCATTAGACATTCAAAGAATTATGCGGCAACACCTAAAATGAACTGTCTATAACAACGTAAAATAAAAAAAATGTGCTTATATTTTAAAGTTAAAAAGGGCAAGGTTTAAAGCGTCAATTTTATTTAGTGAAGTCAGATTGTTTTTGTCTATTTTAAGTAAAAGGCAGAAATATAAAACGCTTCTACATTGCTTCAAATATAAGATGCCTTTTAGAATCGTAATATTTTTCACAAGGAACATAATTGGTGTCCTATATGCTGTTTACCTAGAACATTTTTGTACGAAATTTGACTTTAAATTTTCTTTATATATAAATACATGTTTCCGGTGTCATACAAATGACATTTGTAAAGGGTGTTATTTTTAAAGTTTAGCAAATTGAATTCAAAATAAAAGAGAAATATTCATTTAATAAAAAAATTGGTTGTATTTTAAAGATAATTTATTTGTTTCTATTTATTAATGTTTGAAAATAATTTTAAACATGTGGATGCAACAACTGTCAAATAGATAGCCCAACTTGGATGTATAATTTCTACACACTCTTGACGGCAATTACTTATTTTTCCCAAGCGTTCATTAAGATTTAAGAAAGAGTAATGCCAGCCAATCGAAGTAAAAATAAGTTATATGCCGTTCTTTTATGACTCGTATGATCCAATGATTTTATCAGCAAATAAATTGCACCAACCAGGGACTTTCATAAGGAAGATTAATGTAAATGGATTGTAATTTATTTTCGTACTAAATCTTCGAATCAAAGTACCCAGCTTTTAAATCAAAAGTGAAATAGAATAGTGTTTTAACTTAAATATGTAAACGTATAAAAGAACGGTCTTTCGTTTTAAAATGCTAATGCATGTATCGCTTAGTAATAATTGAGGCGTCTGCGGGTAGATACTCTTACAGCACCCTTTAACATAATTTGGTATAGTAAAATATTTTTGATGTGCTGTGACTCTCTGGTTTAAGCAGACCGAATAAATCTCCGATTTCATTCTTCGATCATTTTAAACTATAAAACAGAAAAAAAGGGTCTTACGAGGGCTGCTCTATATATATCTGGCCTAATAGTGAAAATGCGAATATTTATAATCAAAAATGGTTTTATTGTTTTTCAAAGTATTCTCCAGCATGATTTATACACTTTTGCATGCGCTCAAACCAGTTGTCGAAGCACTTTTTCCACTCCGATTGAGACACCTCTAAAACATGGTTTTTGAACACTTCAACAGCTTCTTCTGGCGACGAAAGTCGTTGACCACGCATTTTTTTCTTGATGTGCGAAAACAAGAAGAAGTCATTAGGTCCCAAGTCAGGGCTGTACGGCGGATGACCTATTAATTCGACGTTTTGGTCAGTCAAAAACGCTCTGGTTTGAGCCGATGTGTGAGAGCTCGCATTGTCACGGTGAACAATGATTCGTTTTCTCTTGTTGGTTTTTCGAATTTCTCCGATGACTTCAGGCAAACAAATTGTAGTGTACCACTCAGAAGTGACCCTCCTACGTTGCTCAAGCGGAACAGTCACCACATGAGCAGTTTTGCCGAAAAAACAGGCGACCATTTGCTTCGAAGTGCTTCTTCCACGAACAACTTTCGTTGGATTTTGCTCGTCTTTGAAGACCCACACGGTCGATTGTTGTTTCGTTTCGGGTTCATACGCATAGATCCATGATTCGTCACCTCTGACGATCTTAAAAACGTCTTTTGAAGCACCGCAATCGTATTTTTGAAACATTTCTCTGCTCCAATCGACACGAGCCTTTTTTTGAGCGACTTTCAAATTGTGCGGGATCCAACGAGAACAAACCTTTTTTACAGCTAGGTGTTCATGCAGTATCGAATGTATGCTGGTGGAAGAAATGTCCAAGGATGTCTCTATCTCTCGGTATGTTGTATGTCGATCTTGCATTATGAGTTCACGCACGGCATCAATGTTCTCTGGCACAACAGCCGTTTTTGGACGACCTTCACGGAATTCGTCTTTCAGCGAGCTTCGGCCACGATTAAATTCATTATACCAATTTTTTACAGTGCTATAGGATGGTGCTTCATCGCCATACAAAGATTTAAGTTCATCAATGCACTCTTGTCGTGATAATCCACGTCGAAAGTTATGAAAATGATGGCACGAAAATGTTCACGAGTTAATTCCATTTTTTTCTATATTAATTTTTTCATGTCACTGTAAAGAGCACAAATAATGGTCCTTCGTCAAAACGTTTTGAGTACGATTATGCTTAAAAATGACTAAATTTCCAATGGAAATGTCAGATTGCACTCAGTGTTGTAAGGCCAGAAATATATATAGCAGCCCTCGTATATGCTTTCAGATTGAAATTAAGTGTTTAATTGATTCAATTAAAATTTTTTTTCCTTCTTTTTAATCAAATAAATATTATATATCAGTTGAAAACAATTAGTCTTAATCTTCAAATATTTTTTTCAATGCAAAAACTTCGTTGTACAAAATATGGCGAAATTCGCTTGCTTTTTTTTGTGTAAAAATTCTTGTTCAAATTTAACAAAATCATAAAAAATCTTACAACATAAATTTATTAAAGTACAACAAAAAGTGCCGCAGTAAGACTTCTTTTCTATTCTTAACTACTAAATTGTTATTTGTTTAAAATGTAGTTTTATGAAATTTCAGCTTTTTCATCACAGAGAAAATACAAGCGGCAGAAGATAGCAATGTAGTCAAAAGCCCTCCATTACCCTCCATATATTTCTACATATGCAACAACATTTAGCACACATGTACTATTAAAAGAAGAACACAGGGTAGCTGCCACTCACACAACCCTAAAACACAGTTTATCTTTTAGATGGGTTTTGGTTGAATTTGGTGGTCGGCGTGAAGATTTTATTCATTTCTTTAAGATATAATAGTTTAACGTTTAACGTTTACCGTTACTTTATATTTTTTCTACAGCAATATAATTTTTTTTTGCAGGAAACGGAAGTCTGTTCCTGTGACAAGGGTAGAAACATTAATTTTATGTGAGAGTTTACCTTTTACAAAAAAATATTATGCATGCGATGGTTGAGTACATTGTGATTTGCTCTAATGCCATTAGAAAGACGCTAGAGTGAAATATTTTTAATACCTTCAACCATAAAAATCTTGTTGGTTAATTTGGCGGATTTAGCTGCCTTTGCTTGGATGTTTATGAGCGAACTTGCATTTTTATTAGTTTTTCTAGCCGTCATTCTGGTGTTTTTTATTATAGAAATTTAATAAAGAACCAAAAAGAAGAAATTATTTGAAAATGTTAGAAGAAAATATTGCGGTAAACGACTTTACTTACTTATTTTTGTATAAGACGATAATTATGGATGTATTTGTTTGTAATGTGACTGCAAACACATTTTTTCTCTTTCATATCGAGAAAAAAAAAATCAAATATGAAAGGACAATTTTTATTTATTTTTCAATCAGAATAAATACTAGAATTACCTAGTTTTTTTTTTTTTTAATTTATATTCGAATATTGTATAAAAAATATTAAAAACTATTCGATATTCTGCAATCGAATGTTGCTTAGAAAAAAAATTGGTTGTTGATATTTTTTTAATTTGTATTCGCATAATTTTTATCGATTATTTGATAAAAATATTTGAATGACTAACAAAAAAAAAAATATCGTTTATTTTTACATTTATATTTTGAATTGTTATTTTTATTGGGGTTTTTTTCTCTTTTTTATTGATTTAATCATTTTCTCGTTGACTTAATAAAAATATTTTTAATTATAGTTTAGTATTTCATATGTTTGGTTAGTTTGTTTAAAGCATATTAAATAAATTAAAAGAAGAGTCCAAAAATATTTTTAATAAATATTAACAAGTCCGAATATTTGTTTGATACATTTGGTTGCTATGCAAGCAACTCCATTCAAAAAGGTTTATGATATTTTTTAGCTGTATAACTTGAATTCGACTGTGACTTGTTACTTTTCACATATTGAAATATTCGGTTTTGATATGGCGATTAAGTAACGAAATTACTTAAAATTAAAGCTTTAGATTCAAACCAATTTGCAATTACAAATGTTCAATATCTAACACTAATTTTTACATAAGAGGGTAAAATAAAATATTTTACATTTCCTTTCCAATTTAAAATTTTTAAGTAGATTATTTTTTTCGACTTTCAAATCACACCTGTTATTTGTTAATTACTTTTTGTTTCTTTTTTATGATTTATGTTTTTGAATGCATATTTATTTATTCATTTTTTTGAAAACTTAATTGTTTATGAAACGAAGAACTACATTAATCATGAGTAACAAGTTCAGTTTAGATTTCAACAAACACACAACAATTAAGTTAATTTAAATTGTTAGTGTTTTAGAACGCAATTATAGCCAACTAAACTGTGGCTATTACAGGTAGAAAACACTGGAATACATGTTCAAGCAGAATTAAGACAATGATGATGATGATCTACTAATATTAACGTAATAAAGTTACGCACGACATAACATGAGTTTTAAATAAATCAGAGGTAGAAAATTGGTACGAATTGTACTTTTTCATTTGTTGGCCGCATTTTATGAGATAAATGGTACTTTTGGATAAAGGGCTGCTCATTTTTTAATAAAAAAGATTTTCCAGGTAAAACAGATTTGTTAAAGAACGTCAATTTACGATAGAAATTTGGATAGTTTATAGAAAAATTCTTTGTGAAGTTTCTTTTCGAAAAATTGACTGGTGAAGATAATTTTTACTTAGATTAAATAGATTTTTATATTCTAATTAAACTCTTTTATATTAAAAGTTGGTGGGTTTGCATTTCTCTCAACATAAAGGCAAATAGAATTAAAAGTGTCAGTGAGACCCTTAATCAGAATGTTCACTTGCGATAGCTACTCGGCAAATAACGCACAGTAATTGCAAAATCAAAAGATAAGTGCCTCTTCGGGTCACAAGTTATATAAAATAATTGAATTTTAATCAGTTAACCACCTGTAAGTGCAAAGTGATACAAGAGTAATGTGGATTTGCAACAATCGCTTTAGAAATGAAAAAAATGGATTTTAGTTTATTTGAAAATGTAAAAAAATGAAATTCAATTGAAAAACTACCTCCCGAGTTGCGGCCAACTGGCTTCAAATTAGCGTTTTCCACTTAAGTTTTAGCTTTCAAAAACGTTGCCAATGATATTTGACGACAATTGCAAAAAATAAGAAAGTACATTCACATTTTGACATCAGGTTTATGCCTTCTTGTGAATAGATACATAAATCTCTTTAATAGTTAATTTTCTAATTTAAAAAGTATGTTTTCTTTAAAGTATTAAAAAACAAGCACCATCCAAAACAGAAAGAAAATCTTAATGTCTTTTAAAATTTCATTTTCACTATTAAAAGAAAATGATGATTCAGCAAAAATGGTGAAATATGACTGTGACCAAATACGTTTTTTTTACAGGTTCCAAAAACAATTCGATTTTGTTATGACTTGAAATAGGCCATTATGGTTTGTTGGCATTGGCGTTAATACGTTTCTGGTAGCAGCCTGTTAAAAATGATTTCGATTTATCTTGCATTCATCAAAGACATTTATAATAGATTTCTTAAATAATAACATAATGATGAAAGTTAATCGTCATTAATTTTTGATTCGATAATTGGTAACATTCTCGTTAGAAAAGCTAAATTAAAAAAAAACTCCAATTGTGCCCTTAAATTAAATATTTTTTATTCATTTTCACGACTTTTCGAAAAATGAAAGAAAATCAGGGTTGATATTGCTGCTACCCGATTAAAAAAGTACTTTTTTATTTCCGATGGCACAATTTTTACTCTTCCTTTTCTGAAAGGTAAAAAAGAAAATTAAAAATTATAAAATTATGAATGAACGAAAAGTATAAAATCCATTACAAGATGAGCGCGATAAAAAGAAAACAAAACAGAAATAATTACAATTAAATCCATTAAAAAATCTAATCACAGGTGCAATGACCGACGACATTTGTACACACACACTGGTACAAACATAAAGCAAAAAAAAAAAAAAAAAAAAATATAAATGGAATACAAAGAAATTGTTGTTGTGTTAAACAAAGATGTGTTTGGTTGGAAACTCTTGTCTGTTAGTAACATGAGGAAATTGTACACTTGGTTTGAGGTT
The DNA here is from genome assembly GCA_937654795.1 of Cistogaster globosa. Taxonomy (NCBI): domain Eukaryota; kingdom Metazoa; phylum Arthropoda; class Insecta; order Diptera; family Tachinidae; genus Cistogaster; species Cistogaster globosa. The sequence goes on from OW569403.1 coordinate 120,745,510, forward strand.
GAGTTTCCGTAGTACAAAATTTTTTTTAAAGTAAAATGATAAAAAGCATGTGGATTAAAGTTGTATTTTAACAATTACTATTTAGTTTAGTTTTCTTTTCTTCCTTCTTTTACATTAATGTAACAACAAATAAATTGACGGAAAAAGAATAAAGTTTGAAATATTACAAATTGTATTAAGATATCATGCTTATTTTGAATTCATATTCTAAAGACACTACAAAACTTCTGCTGTGCTTTAGGTATAAAATGCATGAATAACCGAACTTGACACCTGTTCAAAAGCTGAAGGTATTTTCGTTTAGTTTTCTACTCAGTTCACAAGAAAGAAGTAAGAGGAACGTGCAGTGTAAAAAGTTTAGTTGCACCAAAGCCGCAAGATCATATTAAACTATGATCTGCTGCGTAGTTATTAATGGCTGACAGTTCTATGCAGGGTCGTTAATTAGTGCCGATATAAATAATATAAAAGAAAAGAAAAATGAGCAACACATAAAATTAGTATAACACTTGGACCAAATTTACTGAAAGTTGTTGTTATATCACCAAAACCCTAAGTAAAGAAATAGAAACTTAACCGGTGCCTGCCCCCCATATAAGCCCTCTTCCGTTTATTTTTTTTTGGAATTTGCATTTAAACTTTGATTAAATAAATTTCTGTCTAGAATTTTCTTTATTTTCAATTGAGATAAGCTGCGGCGATTCTAGTGTTTTAATTTATGTTGTAGCAGAACATATATGTTAATACCAGTATAAGAAAAGAAAACATCAAGCTACCAGATTTTTTAATTTAATTAGAATCTGGACGTTTTTAATCGCCAAAAAGAAAATTCGGCAATATCACAACTAAATTAATATAATATTAATTGTTAATAAATATTTTTCATTTATTCTGGTAACGTGTAAATTTTCCGGTCTTCTTTAAACATTAACAAAAGAATTTTGAAATAATTCTTCTGAACTTAGAACGAATTAAAAATTATTCACTACAAAAAGAAAATCTTATAAGCGCATTTTACTGTAAACTTTTTTATTAATATTGAATAAGGCGTACGTTAAGATTTAGGACGTTAAACGTTTTCGATTTGAATGTGAATTGAAATACTCTTCATTATGTATTTGGACTTGCACATTAATCTAGGAGTCAGGTTTTGTTCAGATCTTTTTGGCAAATTTGGTACATGTAAAAGGTAGAACCAGTAAACGGGGTTCTGCGTCTTAAACTAAATGTTGAAAATATTTTATAAAGTGTCTAGATTTATTGATTCCGTTTTTATATTTTAAAGAGATTTATTATACATAAACTAAAATAAGACCGTCTACTGATGAATTTGGACAGAATAATTTAGATGATTACGCGATAATCTGACTCAAAAGAAAATTATAAAAGAACTAAAAAATTATATTTTCTGTTTTGCTTTACTTTCGGCTAATCTGACATTTACTAAAAGTGGGACGGAGCTGGCAGTTCAAGCATAAGTTTTTAAGGAAATGCTGTAATGTAAACATATGTCTGTAATGTAAACATATAAATCACGTTGATAAAAAAACAATACACTTGTATTTATTTCCTTTACTGTCCAGTAAAAAACGTAAGAAAAAGATGTAATGAAAACACCGCGTCTACTATTGAAAAACTATAGTTTTATTCAAAAATGTTGTCGTTATACCAGGAAAAATAGAAATCTAAGAAGTAGATCAACATGTTATTAAAAAAAAAAAAAAACAAAAAAACATTTAGAAAATAGCTTACAATATCTACAAAATGTGTATTAGCTTTTTTGGATGCAAATAAGATGCCCTTCTCTAAGAATGACATACATTATTATTTACTGGGTGTTATTATTAATAATAATCATAAATAATTTTTATTAAGACTTGAGTGTGTGTTTTAATCTTTTTTGTTAGAAAAAAAGATAACAGGATACACCGCAAGCAGACATACGCAGAGTGATCCAGAAAAGCGCTTGAATCCTGTTAGAAGTCTCAATGAATTTTTTATCTTTTCGTTGAATATTACTAGCGATTATAATAATTTAAGCAACGTTATATATTTATGTTAGTCTTTAAGCTAAATATCATTACAGACGAACGTACGAACAAAGCAAAACAAGAAACAACAAAGTTTACTGTCACAATCATTGTTGCAAGCTTTAGTATTTACACCGGTTATGTACTTCAAGCTATTGACTCTAAAACACGTCACGCTTTGGGTTATTGGATGAACTTGACTTTTAAAAAACTACTTGTGGCATTTTTTTTTTCATATAAAAGTAGTAAAATGATATGTCTTTTGTTTTCGTATCAAAGGTAATTTATTTCGAAGAAATAGACGTATATATTTTTAAAGACATTTTAAAAAAGACAAAAATGTATAGTTTTGCTAACAAGATTTTTCAATTGCTGTTAACTTTACAAATTAATTTTTTTAGCTTATGATTACGCATAGTAGTTGCCTTTGTTTATATTACCCAGATAAAGAAGTTACTCGTGTATTTATTTGTTTAACCGGGATTGAGTAAAGAAAAAAATCCTATCTTTTTATAATATATCATAAGATATACAGTTTTATTATACATATAATAATAAATAATAAATTTGGTTATCGTATGCTATTTATAATTAACTGAAATTAAATGTTTTCTTGAGAATCTTTACAAAAATAGGGAATAAAGTACCAAAAATTAAAAAGTAAAAAAGTCGGACACAAATGCCTCACAAAAAGTCGCAGACCGCTAAAAAAAGGGTCAAATTGTGACTTTAGTCGGGCTAACGTTAACCCTATCTGTATATCTTTAGAAATCTCTCTCTCCCTCTCTCTCTCTCTCTCTCTCTCTCTCTCTCTATCGCTAGTTTAAAATCTATTGAAAACTCTTTTGCTAACTTCGGACATCTCTTGTTTCTTAATAGAAAGTCTGAATGTAGCTAAAATTCTCATATTTAACTTTCAGATCTAACTTTTTAATTTATTTTTCTTTTCAGGTATGTGGCGTAATTCTTTATTTAAAAAAAGTTGTGAGTAATAAGAAAAAGTTGAAAAATCAAATAAAAATGGTTAAATCTTTTTCTAGATTTCTTGTGCCTTCACTGGCTCAATAAATCAATTTCAACAAAACTATTTATAATTTTAAGATCAGGCTAACTAGAAAAGCAAATAACTAAGAAAAAAATCTATAAGAATTTCTTTTACCAGAGAAACTAAAGAAATAGAAAAATTAAACAGCCATGTAAATCAACTGAATAGAGACTGATATTGACCACAAGAGGAGTGTGTATAAAGTGGGCAGACAGAAAACATTACATAATATTTCATCATTAATGCTGCTATCTTCTAGTAAAATAACGCAATTAATATTCCTCGACTGGGTTGGCTAAAGAAAAATAAGTCATAAACATAATTACAAGTTCAACATAATCCTACCATTTAAAAAATACAAAAAGTAGACAAACAACACTAAACACTGCCTGCTACCACATTAACACAGCATTCTTGGCAGCATTCTACACTAAAACCATTTTTGATAGGGGGGAGGAGAAGCTGTACACATTCTTGATCATTTCACGCTGTTTTAGGTTTTTGTTGTTTTTTATATTACCAATACTAAACGTTAACTTCGTTATTAAGTTAATGAACTTTAATAACATACAGCTATAACTGTTGTTGTTGTAATGGGGTTTTCAACAAGAACCTCGATTTCAAATGGGACAACACCAACAACATTATAGTTTTGACATCTAGTTTTTTGGCGTATTCGCCCAATTTCATTTGTCAGGGTATGTCAACAAGTACAATTGATGCTTTCGGGCTTCTGAAAACTCCGGATACAGGCTTGATTAGAGGCTGAAAATACGGTAACGTAATTCATCTTGATCCAAATTTTTTTATTTTGTTTTAGAGAACGAAGTTCTTGTTGAAAATCCCATTATTTATATAATCGTTGTTGGTTTTACTTAATTTTTTTATATCTTTATTAATAGGCAAATTTGATACACTGGCTTTTGTAGTTAGAATAAACAAAAAAAAAAAAAAAAAAAACAAATAGAGGGAGATAAAAAAGATAAGAAAAGATAATTAGTCATTTATAATTATCTTTGTCGAAATATATTTCTCTGTTTTTTAGTTTAGAGTTAATATTTTTAATAAATAAGAGAAAAAAAGTTCTTAATTTTTAGTTTCAAGTTTACGGTTTGAATAAAATCAACGGGCTTATTTTGCCTTCAAATACTTATACAGGTGTCATCGAATGTTTTTATTTAATAATTACCCGCATAACTTAATTTCCTAACAATGAAAAAGCTAGTTGTCGAAAAAATCTTAAAGTTTTACTACCATCAAAAAGAGCAAAGCACATTTGAACCGAAAATATCAACGAAAAAATTAAAGCTTTAAAGAAAAAGACACTTTTTCTACCCTTCACCACAGCTCATTTCGTTTTTTATTTCTACAATTTCCGATTTCATAAATTCTGAGTTATTGTCATAGCGAAGTCGATTGAGCGATATTCTTCATGTTGAGAAAACAGCTTTGCCAAGGCACTAGATGAGCTGGGAAAATTTCAAAACGCCAATCGACCAGAAAGGTCCACACGCACCTTTAATTTTTTCATATCTTTTTCCTGCAGGTGATTTTGCTTATGATAAAAATTTAGTAAAAAAGAAAGGAAAAACTGGTGAGCTTTTCACCACTGCGGCTTTTTCACCACCAGATATACTAATGTGTGTGAAGATAAATTCGAATTTAACTAGTAGAGACCTAAACCAAATTTTTTAACATAGCTGATTTTGCAATAAACAGACCACTGTTAATCACTTAACAGTCGTTAGAATTTTGACCTTTAATATTTAAAATGCATATCCCGGAAATTTGGGGCCTGGTTCATGTTTTGTTCGATATGAAACAATTTTGCTAGAGTGCACTTAGTGAGATTATTATTATTCAAAGAATAATAAATACAGAGTTTTTTAACATAGTCATTTTTTAACATTTCTTGAGAAGATTTGAGGCAATTATGGAGAAATGGAGAATGGCTGGTATATATATAAATGAATGACATTTACTAAGCTGGGAGAATAACCCGAAGCAAAAATTACAATTTTCGAAAAAGAAAGAATTTCGAATAACGTAATTCCCTTTTAGCGCCCTAGACCACAACTCTACTCTGTCTGCTGTGACTGCGATTTTAAAATAGCTCCACTATTTTTATTGAAGTCACATAACTAAATTAGGTTTACATACATGATGAGGGTATATAGGATTCGACATAGCCGAATTTAGCACTTGTACTTGTTTAGAAAAAAACACGATATGACAAAGCTTTATTTTAACATGCGATACGCAATACAATGAGAGCAAATAAGTTTTTCTTAATAAAATAATATTTTAGATTATTGGCTATTAGATGGATAGTTAGCGATGCGTTAGTACGCGCTAACCACTCCAACTTAAAACTTCAATAATTCTAACCTTTTAAAGCCGACCACCGGTCATCTGGGACGTGAAACTTTAAGCTTTGTTGCGTTATAAGTTTGAGAAAAACGTTAATAATAAAAAAAAAAAAAAAATACAAAAACTACCTTAAGTTTACAGCAGTCCAGGAAATAAACATATAATTCGAGCAAATGGACATCATTATTAGTAATATAAAATGATCGCTAATTGCCTACTGAGCTACAACAATTGTTAACACATTAACTGATCATTAACAACCTTATGTTTGAACAACAAGACCGACTTTTTAGAACATCAGCCAGTGTAATTTTTATAATTTTTAATTATTGAATTGGTTTTTTTTTTTTTTTTGTTTTTTGTTTTTTTTGTTTTAGTACTTTTTAGGTTACTAATCATCCCGCTTTATTATTGGCATCTCCTGTAATTTTATGAGTTTGTTAATTTGTAAAAGTCACGCTCACTCAAGTCGCAGAGTCTAAGTGGCTTCTGTAGCCTTTTAACTTCTTATTATGTGAATTGAAAACCGAAGCTAATGCAAAGTGTCTAATTGCGTCTTTATACGAACCTATTTAAAAACAAATCGGCAACTGAGAATGTTTCATAGGTATTCATTAGGTATGAAGAACACTATAAACCTTAAAATTATTTTTAAAATAAAAGCTTTTAAGTATTTAATCAAAAGAACTTTACGACATACCACGTGTCAGACTTCTTTATTGAGAATTTTTAACATGACATAAAAATAAATTTTTTTTTATGAAAAGAAAAGCCTTTGCTTAAAAAACAAAAAAAAAAAACGACCACAATTATTTTCTTTGAAGTTACTTTATATTGGTAGACCTGTGTTATTTCGATGACATTACGGTTAAACAACACATTCTTTACCACTATACAATAGCAATTTTTTTGTTTGATCTTTTGTTTAATATTTCTACGTATAGACGAGTTAAAACGTCTAGATTTTTCTTATATGGAAAGATCTGGCAGCCTTGTTCTACTTGTTTTTTCCAGTTCGAAGGTTTTTGCAACAACTAATATGTAAAAAGATATTATATATGTGCGGTTACCAGCATAATATTTTAAGTAGAATTTTTGTTAAAAGAAAAAAATTATAAAGAATATTTTTATTTTAGTTGTGTAAAGGGATTGAATCCACTTGTGTTGAAAAATTATTAGAAATTTAAAATAAGTAGTCAAAATTCAATTCATATTCTTTTTTGTTTCGACTTTAAATCTTTCCTACTTAAGGCTACAAAATTCAAGACAATATTTTCAGTTGTCTTTACATCATGGCTGCTGTTCTGTTCAACGTGTTTTTGTTTTTTCTTTGCTATGTTTTTGTTAGAACATTAAAATGCCACAAGGAGAAAATAAAGATACAAACCTCACATTATTACGTGCCGCTGAAAGATTATCAGAAATACCTCGTACGTTGTTGCCACAATATTTCGTTGTTAAGCCAACTTCAACTTCAACAAGATGGCGATGTTTTTACATTTTCTTGTTTATTCCTTGTAGCGATGTTGTATCGTTAGATTAAATAATAGGAATTTAGACGGAATATGTGTGTATGTATGTTTTTATGTATGTGGAAATTGGAATAGAGAAATAACAAAATAAATGGATGGTTAGAGAAAACATAAGATACGCACGTGGAGTTATTTTCGTAAGCATTTCAACAATCATGACTAGAGACGTTAAAGAAGATGCTTTAGTTCCATCTCAGGCAACTAACAGGCAGTTTGTTTTAAATTTTTTTAAGCTTGTGGTAGTTTAATGCGTGATTGAAACTAGAGTTGGGATTGTAAGTAACGTTTTACTTACTGCCATGAGGGTGACAAGCAAATAAGAAATTATGCAAGAAATTTTTGAGAACACGCTTATTTGCACTCCCATAAGTGCTGTGGTATTAATAATATAAGTATTAATTCCGAGTGCTATACAATATGTAGAACCCAGTAACATATTAGAGTTTTAAAGTATTTAAGTTTTTTCTATAACCGTATTTTAGGGATCTCATTTCTTATTATCTCATCTATTATTATAAAGCGTTATGTTCAGCCTGATTAAATTTCGTGTCTGTTTTTCGACAAATCATTTCTTTAAATTTGAAAACGGAAAAGTCAGTTGAAAGTCAACACTGCAGAAAAGAAGCGACCGACATCCTGCAGGTTTTGTGTGTAATTTAAGAATATATGGACTAAGATATCATTTTTTGCCCTATTACGAGGGCTGCTCTATATATTTCTGGCCTAATAGTGAAAATGCGAATATTTATAATCAAAATGGTTTTATTGTTTTTCAAAGTATTCTCCAGCATGATTTATACACTTTTGCATGCGCTCAAACCACTTGTCGAAGCACTTTTTCCACTCCGATTAAGACACCTCTAAAACATGGTTTTTGAACACTTCAACAGCTTCTTCTGGCGACGAAAATCGTTGACCACGCATTTTTTTCTTGATGTGCGAAAACAAGAAGAAGTCATTAGGTGCCAAGTCAGGGCTGTACGGTTGATGACCCATTAATTCGACGTTTTGGCCGGTCAAAACGCTCTGGTTTGAGCCGATGTGTGAGAGCTCGCATTGTCATGGTGAACAATGATTCGTCTTCTCTTGTTGGTTTTTCGAATTTCTCCGATGACTTCAAGCAAACAAATTGTAGTGTACCACTCAGAAGTGCTCAAGCGGAACAGTCACCACATGACCAGTTTTGCCGAAGAAACAGGCGACCATTTGCTTCGAAGAGCTTCTTCCACGAACAACTTTCGTTGGATTTTGGACCCACACGGTCGATTGTTGTTTCGTTTCGGGCTCATACGCATAGATCCATGATTCGTCACCTGTGACGTTCTTATAAACGTCTTTTGAAGCACCGCAATCGTATTTTTGCAACATTTCTTTGCACCAATCGACACGAGTCTTTTTTTGAGCGTATCTCAAATTGTGCGGGATCCAACGAGAACAAACCTTTTTTACGGCCAGGTGTTCATGCAGTATCGAATGCATGCTGGTGGAAGAAATGTCCAAGGATGTCTCTATCTCTCGGTATGTCGCATATCGATCTTGCATTATGAGTTCACGCACGGCATCAATGTTCTCTGGCACAACAGCCGTTTTTGGACGACCTTCACGGAATTCGTCTTTAAGCGAGCTTCGGCCACGATTAAATTCATTATACCAATTTTTCACAGTGCTATAGGATGGTGCTTCATCGCCTTACAAAGATTTAAGTTCATCAATGCACTCTTGTCGTGATAATCCACGTCGAAAGTTGTGAAAAATGATGGCACGAAAATGTTAACGAGTTAATTCCATTTTTTTCTATATTAATTTTTTCAAGTCACTGTAAACAACACAAATAATGGTCGTACGTCAAAACGTTTTGAGTACGATTATGCTTAAAAACTTTCCAATGGAAATGTCAGATTGCACTTGGCAGCACTCAGTGTTGCCAGGCCAGAAATATATATAGCAGCCCTCGTATGAGCGTTATTTTTTGTTTTTTTCTTCTAATTTTATTTTTTCCAGTAGTTTTAGGAAAAAATTCAGTGAGTAACCACCTCTGTCAATAGCTACGATACTATTAGCATTGCTGTCTTCAAATTTAATTCAATTAATTGTGTTCAGTGCCGTTTAATTTTAGGTTTACGGCAACGAATTCGTGTTATATCAAGCGTTAGGAGATTCATCAGGATTGTGACAGAAGAGACCTTATCAATATATTGATTTAGTTATAAAATTGTATATATCCTAGTCTGTTGGTAAATGGATTGTAGGCACGTTAGCCTTCAGAAGCTTAAGGAATATTTGTTTTTTTTGTTTGCAAATATGAAATCGCTTGACCAAATTTGAATATCATAGATTCGTCAGATGATTACCCTCAACTAAATGAGAATTATCATTTTCAGGCCCATGGGCGTGTTTTATTTTTTTTTATAGAGTTGTAGTTAGTTATTGTAATTCAGATGTTCCAATTTAACATTCAATTCCTTCAAGGCTCTCGAATTCTTAAACTTTTAGGTAATTGATTTTTTTTAACAATTTTTTAGATATTCTTTATAGTTTTTAAAATAATTGCTTTTAATTTTTACAAATTGCTAATTTATTTTATAAGTGACTAAAATTTTTTTCCACGCGATTTTCTTTACAAGTGATTGAAAAAATAATATTTTTTATTTATTTTTAAGCGTCACTTCTTCGATTTTAGAATTTTGTTTTGTTTTGGCAACAGAATCTTTGCTTTGCTTTAAGATATATTTCAGTTGTTTTCTTTTTTTTCATTTTTTTTGTTACTTTCTGCATCCTTTTAAGATTGGCATGTGTTGATAAAGGGTTTTAGTTAAAAAAAAAATATGTTTGAATATCTTTTTTAGCTGTTGCTTAAAAGGCAACTGTTGTAACAGTAAGAGAGAAATTATTTGTTGTTTAAAGTCAAGTAGACATTTATGGGAATGTGTTGTGGTTGTTTTTAGCGACGACACTCGTGGATGTACATTTCCAAATTTGTTCTTCGTTTAGTACTTATTTCAGCTTCAAATAAGTCGCTTAGCTTTATTTTTTCATTTTGCTGCAGCTTGTCATTTACAATTTATTTGTAATTGTAGATTTTGCTAATAAAGTTTTTTCGTAAAAAAAATCCTTTAAAAAAAAGCGAACAAAGATTATTTAATATTTGCTGATGATGCCTTGGAGATTTACTTGCAAAGATTTCGTGTAACTATAAAATTTAATTTTTATTTATCAATGAAATTCTTTTTTTAAACAAGTAAATTACTTGTGACTTTTGGTTAAGGAAACTTAATGTTTCCCCAACCCAATAATTTTAATATTCAACTTTTTCTCCCAATTTTTATTAGATTTACTTACTTACGGTACCAACTTTGTATAGTATAGTTAAGGGTGATTGTTTATACGTGGCAAAGTGTGCTGTTTTAGGCTAATTACATTATGTAACATGTCTGGGTTCAGGGATGGTAAACCAAATTTTTAATTTTCACCTGTTGTCTTTAATAAAATTTTACTTAAAATTTTTTTGTATTTGAATTTTTTTATGAAATTATTAATTGAACTGTTAGATATTATATCAAAATAATTAAATTATTTTTTAATTTTTTTTATTTTAAGAAAAAAAAATATTTACAAATGCATGCGGATGTTTTCTCAAAGAAGACAGAAAAATTTTATCCAGATTCAATCCATGTTGATTTGTTTAGACGAAGTTCACACAGAACCCAAATCATTTCTTCCTTGGTTTTACTGTAACTCGTCTTGAACATTTGTTTTTGCTTTATACCAACCCTTTTTTTATTTTAAGTTCTAATTTTTTTTAACAAAGGTCATTTACAAATACTTGCAGCCTTTTTCAAAGAAAACTTAAAAATGTATTAAAGCCGAAAAAGATTGTGTTTAAATTAAATTTTATCCAGACATTCGTCAGGCATATTTATATGTGTTCATCGACATGAAAAAAGGTTTGTTAATACGATTCTGATGACGGAAAGACTTTTACAGACGTTAAGTCTTTTACAGTCAAGGTTGCTTCGGTCTGGTTCAAATTAAATTAATAAACCGCCCTCTAAGCAGTATTGAATTCTAGGTAAAAGTTATAGATATTCGCCCTCTGTTTTTTCTTCTCTATTGACTCAAAATTTGTATCGCTTTTAATTTGTTTAAGCTTAAAATTCTAAAACAATGTGAACAAAGGATATATTGCCCAATTTTAAACAGAAATTCCGTGCGAGTTTTCTCATTTTTCCCTTTTCTCCTATTATAAATTTGTTTCCCTTTTTTTTGCCTGCGGAAGGTGAAAAAAATTCAGGGAAAAGTAGGTATTTTAAATTATGACGTTGATGCCACTTTTTTATTTTTTTTGTCTCCACGAAATTCACAATTGGAGGAATTTTTTCTCGAGAAAATTTTTTTCCGTGAGTAAGAAATTCCGTGAGAATATTCATGATTGGGCTGATTATAAACAATTCTAGTAAGCAACACGTAAAACATTTTTTTTTTGTATATGCCTTTGGTTTTACTTCATTGTTTTTGACAACAAAAATTCAATTTGCGCAAACACTGTTCTTTGTTCATATAAAATTGTGTTCTTGCCACCACTGCACAACCTTATACTTGTCTGAGTACATTCCTGGTTAAATCTAGGGTAAATAGAATTTACTCAACTTGTTTTTTCCATCACCGAAATAGAAAGATATCCATCCCTGCTGTCATTTTGGATATGAACATTTCAGGAAATTATCTTTTATCTCTTAAAACATGAATTTGTCTCGCCAGCAATATCTGATTTCCAAGGGCAAACAATTTAATTTCTTAAAAATATGTCTGGTTTACATATTCTTCATTTTTGGCAGTTTGTAAACGTCTAATTTTATGATTCGCAAGATTTTTTTTGTTGTCCATTAATGGACTTCAAAGTACGAAGTACTTCTGTTCAAAGCTGTTTAATATTTTAAAGATACTAATATTTTTTAATTATACAAGTATTTTTTTCTGGAATTTGAAACATGTATTTCTTTTTATGTTATTTATTAGTTTACTTAGAACAAATAAGCAATTTGATTTTATTTTTAAGCTATTTTTAAGCTAAAAGACGTATTCTTACCGAAAAAGAAAACAATTTTTACTTTTTTGTATTCATACCGTGCTCCTTTTAATCCTCTTCTAATCTAATTCTATCCTTACACAAGAAAAAAATCTTTATATTTTATGGTTCATTAGCACTTGAAATATTTATTTAAAATGTTGTTTTTTGTGCATTTATTTTACAACTATACCTTACAGAAAAAAAATTAAAAAATAACAAACTTTATACAATTTGTCAACATTCTATTTCTCCCGTTTACTCTGTCATTTTTGCAAGTGTTTTGTGCAACAAAAATTGCCTTTAACAAACAGTTACAAACTGAATTAAAAAAGTTTAATAAATATTTACTTTTAACAGTTTTATAAGAGGAATAACATGAAAAAAATAAAAATAAAAAAACTGAAAGAAAACTGGAAACAAGAAAAAACTTTAATGTAAACAAACTATTTAATAAGATTTAAAAGAAACACATTTTACACATTTTACAAGATACAACATATGACTAAATGTGTACAAATATTAGGCGTAGGAAAATGAATTTGAACTTGTGTCTCTGCAAAAGTTCTTTCTACAGAAATATATGCAATAAAAAGCGATTAAAATGCTGTTTCACTGTTTCACTGATTACAGAATTTGCCGTTATATACAAAAAGCCAATGACTATTTCATTGACAACAATAGTGCATTTTGGCACCCTCTTTTAAAATTTCTTGTGAAAGAAAAAGTTTTTCTTGAAACTTAACTGTAACTTGATAGTGACAGGTAAACTCTTGGGAAGACCACGGAATTTCATACAGCTTTTTTCGAAAACGTGAGTGAGAAGAGATGAACTGAAAGGCACCCAAGGAAACTTATAACAAATAAGACGAAGTTTTTGCGTGTACATTTAGACATCACACGAAGGTCTTATAGATATAATTGTCACATTAGCGAAAAATGAGGACGTAAAGACAATCTAATTTCTATTTGTACACCTAATGACGACTATCGTTTCGGCTGTGGTTTCTAGGTTGAGTACTCCTCTTTTATTAAAGCAGGGCTACCTTTATCTGATAGCCGTACATGAGGCGTATGATACTGTTATGTGAAAATATTGTTACTTTAGTTAACCTTTTCTATCTCCCCACGGCTGTACAACATTTTTTTTTCTAATTGAACTATTGTTTTACATACACATATTCGTTATCTCAACAACTCGACCGCTGTCGAAACTCAACAACATTTATTTTTAATTTACACTCGTCAAATTCTGTTTAACAAAAAAAGCAGACCAACACAGCTTTTCAAATCATCAAGTTTTACCTTTATTCAATATGCTGATGGGACTTGAACTCATGGTTTAAAAAAATAAATATTAAAACCGCTAACACCTTACAAGTCTACAAGCTAGCAGAAAAAAACTTGATAAAAAATTATTTGCGCTTACTCTGACGCTGGTAGGAACCAAAATGAAGTCTAAATAAGTTACAGAAAAAAAATTGACCCCTTCTTTTATAAATTTATTTTTTACCCCCCTAATAATAAGTCTACTATAGCAAGTGTGTTCGTGTATTCTCTGCTAAGATCTTCTTAATATTAACTTTAAATATTTCTAGTAAATTTTGGATATTTCTTACTTTCTGAAGATGAGATGGAAAACTGTAAAGTTTTTTAACATTCTCGGTTAATTTAATTTCAAGTAACGTTTCAATAGGAACGGGTTTGTCTTTCAAAAAGCTTATATTAAGTGAATGATATGGACATAAAAGTACAAGTATGTGTTGAATTTTCTTAGAATGTGTGCTTGAGTGTAAATATTTAAAAATACATTTATGGACTTTAAAACTTTCTTAAATTTGTTTGTGTATTAATGAGAAGGTGTTTATTGGTTATTGGATTATAACACTCCTACACTTAGAGTGTGAGTGTGTATTGATGTGCATGAATGCTTGTAAAGCCCTCAAGTCAAGTTTCCGGTCACATAAAAGCAAATAAATATTAAAATATTTTAAAAATTTTTAATCCTCCTTTAAAATAAATAATCATCGAATCAGGAGTAAGACCGAAGAAACTTAATTTATTTAAATAAACTAAAATTTTTCCAGTTAACTTCATCAACTACTTGCTAAGGTAAAAAGTTTCAATTGGAAAAGGAAACAAATTATTATCGGTACCGATGAATATTTTTCGAGTTCTCACGTTTATCGCAAACCCTTTCATTATGAATTTTTTAGAGGATTTAGTCACGAATTTTTAAATCAAACAGCTTCTTTTGAGCAAGCTGCATATGTTATGGAGATTTTTTTTTGTAAATAAAAAGATTTTTGATCATTTATGCAGCCATTAGGAAAAATAAAAAAGAATAACGAAAATTAAAAATTGTAATATATGTATAACATTTTTTTAAAGCAATAGTATCTTTAATCCTAAAAGTTTTACAACATTTTTCTAAAATGGTCGATAGCTTTTTCTCACATTCAACACGTGTTGAACGCAAAAACATTTAAAAATCTGTTGTTGATTGGCGTAAACTTTTATAAGAAATTACAGCATAAGGCTAAGCTCCAAATAAACAGTTTTAGAAATTGCTAATAATTAAGCGTGAATATTTTTGAAACATTTAAGAAGAAATTTAACCAGTTTTTTTTTTCTAAAATGAAAGGTTACCCTCTCAGCCATCAATATTTCTGTTAAAAAATAAAAAGCCATTTTGGATGTGCTTTAGGATAAACACGTCAATCTATATACGTTTTTCCTAATATACCATGCGATAAATATTTTCTACCGTAAATATAATAGAAACTCAGGAAGGTTTAAATAAATGCGACCCCGGCGACCAAATCATTCGATCTATAAAAAGAAAACCTATTGCCGTATTGGGCTATAAGACTGTAAATACAGAAAATTTACCGAGTGTAAATTTTCTTATATGTGATGAGCTTCTGAGGGTTTATCTTACTGTGACCAATTCCTTAGATCTTATGGTATAAGATTTTTACCACAGTATTCCCAGTCTCACAGTTCGTCCTTTACATATGTAATGTTTGACGTATAAAGCTCTGATAAGTTATCAGCTATAACTACATAATAATAACATCCTGCTTAATTGTTAAACTCTTACTGCTCAGTAAGGAACTGCAGCACTCAGGATTTCTCACGAGCTGCTCCGCAAAAATCGATTAGTATAAAGATCCTGCTTTAGTTGCCAAAACTAGGTGATATAAACTGGAATGCTGTCACTATACACATCAGCTAATGAGCCAGCTTCTTGATTAGAATAAAATACAACTTTCTTGTCGGAAATTTGATTTAGGCTTTAAAAATTAAATTATTGATGTGTTTACTCAATGTATTATTATCAAATAAGTGGACTTAAGGTGTAATTACATTCTACTAACGCGTCCTGTCAACTGAACTAAACCTTTGTTTTGCAAAAAGAATACAAGTGGAAAAATATAAATATTTGTATCTTGTTTTTTCTCAGGTAGAATCAACCAATGTGAACTCTACTGAATAATTTATTTTTCTTGCAAGCATGTACATCTCCACCAGAGTCTTGGTTATAGTAAAATTAACTCGATTTTAGTCAGAAACATGTCAATAATATTGACATGTCATAATGCGATGACATGTTTTCACGCCCTTAATTACTGTAAGAAAGCAATTTTTTGTTTTTTGCGTTTTACTAATTAAATAATACTTTCAAATTGAAGTAAAAAATTTTCTATTGGCAACATTTTGACACACAATTCTGATAAGATAAACCAACACCACCTGCCTACTTTTCACTTGTTGCCTACTTCATACATATTTTTTGTTTTTGTTTTTTTTCTTTTTTGTAACAACTTATACTTTATATCCTGTTGCTGCCATTACTTTAACCGACAGAGATAACAAATTTTATAAAACTAAAAAAAGAAATAAAAATATATTTCAACTTTATAAAGTGCAGAAATGTTTATTCATTTACACAAAAAACTATTCATTTATATTCAAGAGGGTGAATATGAAAAAATACAAACAGTATCAGAAACACGCCCTTTAGTGTTTAGTGTTAGTTGTGGTACTGGAAAAAAATTACCCTGTAGCTCTGAGGCTGACTTAGCACCGCGTTTTTTAACCAACTATTTCTAGTGACATTATTAACGGCTCATACGTGGTGCAGAATTGTACACATGACCTTTCTGTTAATTATCACGATTTTATTTGTCGATTTTGATTAACCAACCGAAATAGTGCGCTAAGCAGTTATTGAATTTTTTACGGGGCGTAGTATAGCACGTTGTGGCGGTTTTTATCTTTTTTCGGCAGAACAAGTTTATGGAACTCATGGAGTTTATCTGCTGCTCTTTTCGGCGTTAACAAGGTTTCACAAATTTTTATCAGATTTGATAAGTTTCATGTTTTCTTTTTATTTGCAACACTTCAGTACAAATTTTATCATGTTGCTTTTATTCCTTTAAAGACATATTTTTTTTAAACCAAATTCAATATTATTTTTCCTTTTGAGAACTACAGGGCGGACAGACTATTTGTATTATTATTCTTACAAGCTGGCACATTTGCACATATAAGCACACATACATGTTTATAAATGTGACTGTATTTATTTATACATGTGTTAGAATTTCCGATGTATGTCCTGGTATGTTTACAAATGGAAAATTTTATTATAAAACGATGACTTCACACTTTGTTGTAGCACAAGAGACTGGGTCTAAATGAATATACTCCTTGTTTACTTAATATAATTTAAACGTTTTAGTGTATTTGTGTAAAAAAAAGAGATGGATTAAAATTGCTAGTTTTTAAACATGTCCTTAAATTTCTGTTTAAACAAAAGTTGCAATTTTTTCCCTGGTTTTGTATAAATTTAAAAAACTCAGCAAATATTCCATCATATATTTTGGCAACAAGTAAAAAAAATCGAACAAAATTAAATTATGTTAAAGCGATTAGAAGAATTTAGGTAAATTAAAAAAAAAAATGTAAAAATAAATAAATTTCTTGACTTATAAGTTTAAAATGCAATTTGATAAAGTTTTCTCTTTCTGAGAACATTTAAATTGAAGTTCAGAAAGCGAATTTGTTTTATATTTTTTTGGGTGTATTACGACTTGTTTTTCAAACAATAAGAAAAAAAATAATAACAATATTAATAAT
This sequence comes from Cistogaster globosa, assembly GCA_937654795.1. Taxonomy (NCBI): domain Eukaryota; kingdom Metazoa; phylum Arthropoda; class Insecta; order Diptera; family Tachinidae; genus Cistogaster; species Cistogaster globosa. Next base: position 120,762,697 of record OW569403.1, read on the forward strand.
AATTATAAATAAATAATAAGAATTATAATATAGCATGCGATAAAAAAACTTAATGTATTTAGCAACTACTCTGAAGAAACCTTTTGGAGTTTTCTGTAACCAAACCACTCCGTCTAGAAAATTCACTATATTATAAAGTGTGTCCAAGTAATTCACAAAATATTTTAATTTGTTCCAAATCTTCAAAGCGAATTGCATATGTGTACAGAAAAAAATGTATTAAGGTTTAGATTGCGATTTCTTTCATTCTTGGTTAAAAATATCAGACAGTAAATAATTATAATTATAGTCAAGAAGTAGCAGTTGTTTTACACAAATTAGACGATGTCGACGTAGTTGCATTTTGCTTTTAAAATAAGTGTCATGCGAAACACCCCTTTATTTAGTTAATTTACTACAGTACACATTTTCTGCTGGTGTTATATAATACCATGAGATTTCTTTAAACGCCTATTTTATGATAAATGCTAGTGCCAACAGGCCTACAGCTATTCGAATATTAATTGAAAAACAAATTGTAGTCATTTTTATGTAAAATGATCGTTTCGATCATACATTTATTGATCAATATAGTGATTAGTTCTTAAGTAAAATTTTATGTCACCATTTAGTGTAGACAATGTAGTATACGAATTTGTAAACATTTTTATACAATTTTGAAATTGTAACTGTTTATTTGGATTTTTAGATATGAGTAAAAATAAAGTTGTCGAGTTAAGTATAGCTTGCAATAATATAGCATGCGATAAAAATCTAAAAAGGGTTAAAAATTTTTTATGTGAGTAATTTAAGAAATTTTGTCACTTTACAATTGGAATCCTATTAATACGAGTTCCAATACTGCTTTTAAAAATTTGTTTAAATTTTTTTTTGTAACTAAAAAACGAATTGACTTAAAAATCGAGTCATATTCTAGTTGTAGTGGAGTATAAAACCAATAAATTGTTTTAGAATTATGTCTTCGTACTAAATGTTAAATTCATTGTTTTCATTTCTTCCATGTAGCATATGGAGAATATTTAACATTTAGCCACTTATAAGTTTTTTATAGAATGCTCTCAAATTCAATAAAATCGATTATAATGTGACACATGTCAATGATATTGTGTATTGATGTAAAGAGAAAATATTAATACTGTGTATTTATTAGAGTTTTCTTTTAAAGTGTCAAATATAAATATTTGCTAAAAGCAGATTTGAAGAAGTCATTAAAATTTCAATAACATCCAAATGAAGTTCCGTGCCGGGATATCCTGCATGCAACATAATTGTAAAAACGATTTGCCTCACACAACATTTTCCTGTAAGATTCTTTGCTACCTTTAAAAATGTTTATTGGTATAATTTTGAATATATAAGATTTCTTTGTAATTAGATGCTTCTTATTCAAATATAGGAAAAAAACTTAACTTTTCCAGTAAAAATTGACGCAGCCAACTCTAGAAAATATAAAAGTTAATTGCGCTATGCTATATTTTTGCTGTCTTTTTTTTAGAAAATATTTTTATCGTATATTTTTTATATAAATCCGCCTTATGCAACTTTTCCCTATAAAAAATTGTGAAATTAACTTTTTTGCTAAAAAATTTCACATTTAATTGCTTTAAATAATAAAATTTGTCTCATGCATTTTAAAAAAAATATTCATTACAACTAAAGTGATAAAGTGATTAATTCCATAATTACAATGATCGTAGTTAAGTTTGTTCAAATGAAGCTTTAGTTCTTCTCTTTTAAATCTCATTTAAGAAGATTTTTAAGACAAACGGAGAAAAGAAATAAAATACTTTTAAAAGTCATACTTTTTAATCTTTATTCGCTATTGCTGCTACTGCCACTTTTTTCTACCACTATCGCCTCAAACTAGAAAAACTTAGTCGTTGACCAAGAACACAAGAAAATCATAGAAAATTATGTTTAAAATAAAGTTGTATTTCTTTTTGATTTTATACACCATGTGGAAAAAAGGAGTGAATAAAATACAAAAATAAAAATGCCTCTAACTCTTTTAAGCTTTTTACAAATTGGACAGGTAACAAGTTTAAGTTGCGTTGATGCATGCATCCGTGTTAGAAATAAAAAAAGTTAAGGAAAAAATGTTATTACAGTATAAATAAACTGGATTTAAATAGTAGATGGAATCAGACAAGAGCAAAATATTTAGTTTGTAAAAAAATTCTTCAAGGGGTTTAAGTTGCAACTGTGGCTGATGATCTTTCTTAAGGAAAAAAGAAAAAAGAGAAATAAGAAAACTTTTACAAATATTTTAAAATTACTTTTTTCTTTTTTGCAAATGAAAAACTTGTTCGTTATCGTCAAATCGATGCAAATATGTTTTAATTAAAAGTAATTTCAAAACGTTGTGCCATGCCATTTAGACAAATAATACCGAGTAACTGATTATAATTTTATAGAACATTTTGCATTCGCAATTGGAAAATGGAAGTGACTCGATGGAAAGTTGTCTTACACACTCAACATATTCAAAAAGAGTTCAGTAATATTTCAGCCCACAAGGTACACCATGTACACCATGCTGTGACTAATACCAGTACTTTCGAGTAAGTGTTTGGACTCAAAAATATTTTTTAAAGAAACAGAGTTCTTTAAAAATTTGTTTAGTGCTGCTAACGATGTTGTGAATCATCTTGTGATCGTTATGAATAAAACATACTGATTCCCTAATAGTTTTTAACATTGTATATTTGTACCCAGACTTTTTTATTTGAAGAATGCATATTAAGTTAAACCGAATTTCGGTGTTTCCGAATCGATGATGATGAATTTTAAAACTGGAACTTGTTTGTACTTTCGACAAAAAATCCACATATAGACTTCATAAGACATTTTTTTATTTAGAATTTTTTTTATAAAGAAGGATTCGTGATTCTTTTTGATGAGCATTACTATACGGCTCACTTTCTTACAAATTTTCTAATAAATTTAAGGTTTTTCTTTAAACTTAACTTTGATAAAAAATTATTTCTTAGGAAATTGGTGCAACTAGCGATAACTACCGCTAACAATTACTAATTTAGAATGCAGGTTTTTGAGAAAACATAATTCAAATATGTTGTTTTTTTTTTTTGCTACGAATACTTGTAGCAGTTATGTGTTTTATATTTGCTCAATTCCAAGGCTTGGAAAATATTTTCTTTCTTTGCAACATGAGTTTATTAGCAAAAACTTTAATTATCTTCTAAGAATAAAAAATAAAAATTAAAAATAATAGTTTTTAAACCATTTACACACATTTGCATATTTCAAGGATTAATGTTCTTATTAAAATTATAGTATACTTTAAGGTGTTGGCAATATTAATAGTGTTTTTTCAAAAGAAATTCCCTATTTTCTCCTTTTAAAAATCATGTAAGAGTAGACCAGGACAATGAAATAAAATGTGCAAATTTGTTCATGTAGTGCTATGGCAAATATATTTTTTTTATTAAATTAGAATACACTATGGCGCCATTTAGCTCTGACTATGGAAATGAAAATGGAAAAGCAACAGAGCGAAGAAAAAATAAAAAAACATAATAATGTTTTATCTACGCAAAATGTTTAATATCATTTTTACATTTTTAACAATTAATCTCTTGTGTCAGACTCGCATAGATTAACGTGCAAACGCACATACAAATGTACAAACATACGTAACGTGGCAAACATCCATGCAGTTTTAATAACTTGAGCTTCGATAAAACGAAAAATAAACCTATGGACTGTTATAGTGTAACCATCATATCGCCTCATCAAGATAAACTGGCAGCATCTCATTGCCGGCGACGTAATTGTCGTCATCTTCATTATTACTTAAACTTTAATACACAGTTCTGTTTTCTTGCTGTTGCTTTCATTTTATTTGTCTCTGTAAAAATTAATTTTTTTTTATTTCATTTTTAAAACACATCGCACGACACAACACAGATCCATACAACAATTTAGCCATATGGTGGCATAGTAATGAGAATAATAATAAAATCCTAAAAATATACTTTAGAAATTTTTTATCTATGACTGAATCTTTTAAACACAATAAAGCGGGACGATGACGGCAGCAAGTGCAAAAGCAACAGTTTGTTGTTGCTTAAATAAGCAACAGTCCGAACTTAACGACACACCACACAACAACGTCAGGGAGTGGGAGTGAAGAAAGGATGGCGTCTAAAAAATTTATATTTAAAAATATATAAAATCAACAGTATATAAGCACTTATGCTTTCATACAAATACATATGCCGACAGCAACAATATGCAAGCACAACAAAAACTACAAGGACATGTATGTGTATGTGTTAGTTAAAATATGTTGGATTTTTGTCTAGAGTTGGTGTTTATAAGTAGAAATTGACGACATTTTGACGCGTGTATAGAATAAAAAAATGTTACACACACTTACATTCATGCTCACGTACTTGTTTACAAGCAACTCTTTTTTTTTTCTGCCATAATCCTTCTGATGTATGCACTTCACACTCCCAACTTTAAGAAATGTGAATATTAAATGTTTGTTGTTATGCTGCGTAAATTAGAAAAGTGAGGACAAACCTTCATACTTCTTTATTTTTTTTTCGATCACTTCATTCATTTATTAAAACTCGTACGCGTTAAATAAAATAAGAAAAGTTTCTAACTTTACCACTTATTTTTAATAGTTAAATTTTTAAGGACTTAAAAACTAAAAGTCTTCATCATCTAATCATCTGTTTTACTAGAAGGACGTACAACTGTAAATAAAAAAACATCAATTTGGTGGGTGAAATTGATTAGGAAATTTTTCTAAACAAGAATTCGCTATTTTTTATGTTTTTAGCAAGAAAATGGTTCTCCCAAAACAAAAGCTTATTTTTGAGATTCAAGTTAAACTTAAATATGTTGTATTTTAAAAACCGTTTAAAATTTACACAAAATTTTAGATGATGAGCGATTAATGAACGTTGCACAGTGGGGCAAAATCAAAATTTTTGGAAATAAATTTATCAATTGTAAAAAGTCAGGTCAGTTGATCCAAAATTTCACATGAGCATGGCAGAATATTATTTCAGGTTAAGTTTTGGGTGGTGCTTTGTGGCCCTTAAAATAGGTACCTCGAACCTGCAAATATTTCTAAAGCTTAGCATTTTTTCGCTTTTTGTCCGATTATTAATACTTATGTAAGGTCTTCAAAGTACAGTTAATACCTACAAAATCGTGCTTTAATCGATAAACTGGTTCAGTTTTTTCCAGAATATCGGGTACAAGTTTTAGCAAATTTAAAGGCTGATAATGAAAAACAAAATGAAACTAATTATTATATGTGGCCACAGCGAGAGAAAACTACATAGTTCGTTTCGACAGATTTTAACAGCTGGTTTTTACAATTAAAAATTTCTATAGAAAATAATTTCTGAAGAAGAATACTAAGAGAGATAATTAATCAAACAACAACGTTTTAGTCAGGCCTGAAGTACAAACAAATTTTTACATACAAACGATTAACAAGGAAACCAACTTGAAAGTGTTCAATTATGATTTTTCGTATGTTCTGCTTTTTATAATTAGTTGGCTTTATAGAAGACATTTAAGAAAGCTGATTATTAATGTAGCGAACCAGAAAAAGCTGCATTAAATTCCTGTTTTCCTTACTTAACAACAAATCATTTGAAATAAAAAAAAAAACTAGGACAGCTCAACTAATTTTAGCGTATTTTAAAAAAAGTTATTTAGTTTTGTTGAAAATTTTTTTTTATATTTTCTTTTGATTTATTATAAGTTCTGTCTAATGGGCTAAAGCACGTGAAGATTTTTCCTTTTACTAACATTTCGTAAAAAAATGTTGTTCGTGTGGCAATCTGAACATTTGATGCTGCCTTTCATTTTGTCATCATTTTTCACTAACTTTTTTCTCTTAACTATTGAATAGAGAAATGTTTAGCAAATGTTTAGAATGCCTTCGGCAATTCAATCCAAAAGCATATTGAATTTAAAAAGTAATTTATATGAAGTGAAGCAATATATTTGAGTTTTGCTTACATTTTACATTTACACGATGTCCATGCAAACTCTTTATTTATTCATTCTTTGACGCCAGAAAGTATACTTTACTTTTTATACAAGGTACAGCACAGCACTCATTTATCTCTGTAATAAATTTAAGGTTTTCAACTGCAGCCAGTCAGTAGTAAGATTTAATTCAGAGTGAATGTAACATGATTACTTAGTTTGCCAGGGACAAAATTAAATAAAGTAGAAAAATTAATTTATCTTATTTACTGTTGAAGGAGCTTTTTTCTTTTTGTTTGTTTGTTTGTTTATTTTACACTTTGCCTTGTGAGAGATGCAAGAAAATAAAATATAAATTTGTACAAATAATTAGTTTTTAATAAAGATGTCCCTGTAGTGTAGAAACTCAATCAATTTGTAATTGGCTGAGTATCTTAAGACGGAACTTAAAAACGGAGATAACATTTTAACATTTATGTTTGCTAGTACGAACGCATTCTTTGGCTCTTTAAAATATTTTTTAATATTTAATTGTAAGTCGTGCTTAAGGGGTCAATTGTATGATTGTCCAAAGTAAACAACCACCGTTTGGAAAATCATTAGCATATTTTTCTGTCCCAGAGATTATTTAATCCAAACAAAGGCGGCCTGTGTTTACAGCTGCTAAGATTCAGCCAGATTTCTCTACAGATTTTATTTTTACTTTTTGCAGTTCTCCCAAACAGAGTGGTCGCAAAGAAAGTATTTGTCTATATATTGCTCAGGATAAAAGGGATCGGGCTTCAAGGGGATTATACCGTCATTTGGAATAGTTGAACTTTGCGAGCTGCCATTTAATTTAAATAGCCTTCTTATGTTGCGTACTTCAATATTTGTTTTAGATTTACTTGTGCAGACTTTAAAGTTTTTGTTGGTTTTTGAGCCAGACTATAAAAAGCTAAATTTTTTATAAACAATAAAAAAAACAACACACGTCAATTTGCACTTTTAATACTTGAGAAATCAAAGAAACATTGAAAAAAAAAAACAAGTTTCTATTTGAAGCATTGAACTTGGCCTGTAAAACACTCAACCAAGAAAAACAAAGTAGAAAACGTGCACTTATGTCGGCTCTTGTATGGGAAACAAGTTTTCTGGAAACAATGGTTTCTGTGTCATAATTTCGTTAAATTATCAAATGTATTTTTGTTTTTTTTTCCGTTTTTTTTTTGCTTTTTTTGTTTATGTTTTAAACAACGAAACAATGGTAGATTTAAATATACAAAAAGTTAAATTGTTGGGATTATAATTAAAATATTATTATTTATGTTGTGCCACTTTCTGAAAGAAAAGCTAAAGTTTTTTTTTTTTAAATCCAAAATCATTATTTTTTTTTATTGAAAATTGCGCTATAAAAATCATAAAGGTCGTGAAGGTCGTAATTTGAGTCAGTTTATCGCAATTCGAAAAATATGGTTTTCCTTTTTTCAATTTAACGATTTGTTTTCATTTACGTTTCAAAAATTGCTTACAAATTCAGATTTTTACATATTTTTTTGTTATTTTTATACCCTTCAGCACAAAAAGTGGAAAAAGGGTTTTATTAAATTTGTCATTATGTTTGTAATTTCTAAAATATTGATTTCCGACCCCATAAAGTATATAAAGTATATATACTCGGACTTCTTATGCATAGCGAAGTCGATTGAGCGATGTCCTTCTGTCCGTCCGTGTTAGTGTTGAAATCAAGTTTGCAGAAGCTAGAAAAAATTTAAATACGCCAATCAATCAGATATAGTGTTTAAAGAGATGCAATTGGGCAAAACACCACGCCTACCTCTAATTTTTCTATATCATTTGGAACAATGTAGTAACTCTAAAAAAAAACAAATATATGGCGCGATAGAGAATTAAAATTAAAAAAAAAAACTCAAGTCAAAAAATTGCTGTTTGCCAATATTTTCCTGGATATGGGCCTCTGAAATTTTTAATTTTTTTATTAAATATCAACTTTTTTTAAATATCAATATGGGTATCATTTTAAAGCTTTTTTAAGAGATCTTAAAGTAAATACAAAATTAAAAAAAAATGCTTAACCCATTAAAAGCAGATGGCATTTTTATATAAAATTATATAAATGTAGCACTCATTTTTTTCTTATATTTTTATTCCCTGTCATCCCAATATTTTCTTTTTTGATTGGAGTCACTTCACTAAACTAGATTTACATGGATGGTGAAGGGTATATAAGATTCGGCATAGCCGAATATAGCACTCTTATTTATTTATTTTATTTTTTATAAAACTGATATAAAATAAAAATAAATAAATAAAAATTTGTGGTGAAATTTATTTGGACCTAATAAAGTTACACAAAAGTCATTCTCCTTATTTAAGTACTGGCGATGAGAAATAAATAAGTTTACTTTGCATGCTGAAAGAGTACTGGTACTTATGGTGGGTCCGAAGGCGAGGGTCTTTTAAAATAAATAAGTAAAGGACTGCTCCACAATGATCAGTATCAAACACATAGAAAATTTTTAGAAATTTTCCTTTAAACTTATCTCTGTTCCAACATAAAGGAAAGTTTGAAGTTTTTCTTTTGCATATTTTGAAGCCTACTTTAGGGGATATAATACTTTAATTTAATAAAGATTTTCGTCAAGAAGTTACTGCAATTTTTTCGATCTATTTAAATTTTCTATTAAATGTTAATTAAATATTTTTTTCTATCTCTCTTTTTAGGTAAACTGACTTTTTTAATTCCTTTATTGAATATTATTGAAACGTAAGTAATATATTCTTCCATTTTTAGGTTTTCATGCAAAACCTAAATAATGTAACCCTATTAGTTTCGTCACAGTGTCTGTCCATCTTTTAATCTGACCAATCCTCTGTTTCTGGTACCGTAATAGACTCTTAAAATTATCACAGAAGAAGTATTACTTCAGCTGCAATAACAATAAATACTTAAGTTTAAAGCGTGTTCCGAAAGTGACGTCAGACACTTCAGATTTGCACTGCGTTAAAAAAATTATGTTCGCAATAGCAACAAGTAGAAAAAAGAATACTTTAACTTAAAAGGTGTCCCAATCTTGACATGATTATCGATTATATAGCAGTAGTTTTTCAACCGTATTAGGTAGACATTTAGAACTACGACAGAGTATAAACAAATATGTCCTCTTTAAAAATGAACTGCATACAATAAATTTGGAAATTAAGGTGTGTTTACAAAAGGACGTGAATTTTATGAATATGACTTTACCTTTTAAATTGCTATATACAGACTAACGTCAGTTTCACGGGTCCTTATTTTAACTTTTATCAAAGCTTGTTTTACTATGTCCGCTGCAACAAATTAATAAAAATAAAGTTAAATGATAGAGAGTAACTTACACCTGGTACGGAACCCTTGATATATGAGCCAAAGTCACACTTGGTGGATTTTTTAATTAATATGCAAATATATATTTGATTTACGAGGAACATGTGATTTAATTTTTATGAAATTAGGTGTTGAACTGTTGATATAAATGAATGAAAATTTATTTTTCGCTTAAGTTAATTTTTTAATTTCTAAAACTTTATCCGATGGCTGTTACAAAAAAAAACAAATGTACAAGAACAAGAGAACAGTGAAGAAATACTTTAGTTTGTGTGTCGACTTCGTTTAACCAAATAAATATTGATATGAATACTCCTCTTATTCTTATTTTTAAAATTAGTTGGTTAAATAGATGATGTTTACAATGTACACAATCTTAAGTAGATAGATACAAAGAATGCTGATGAAGGATGTAGCGATTCAGTGTTTAATTTTTCGTGTTTTCTTTGGAAAAAGTCCGCATACCTTTGTTTTTACTGATCAATCTTACGTCTATCACGAAAAACATAACATTAAACTTTATTTTTATCCAATAATAATGTTATTTAATTTAAAGTAAGATTAAATAAATTTGTAATATTCTAATAATTAGTCAGTCAGTCTTCTTGTCATTTACTGAATATAATTTCAATGAAAAAAAAAAAAAAACGATGTTGTTTTCAAAAAAATGCTGATAATCTTTACAGACAAAGTTGTAATATCTCCCTGTTTCTCTTGCGTTTTTCCCACAATTTTATGTTGTTGGCCAGATGTGAAAAGTGAAATAAATCATTAAAATTGTTTAAAAGCAATTTGCCACTTTTAATCAATAAAGTTTATTAAATTTCTGTTCTTTTTTAATTTTAATTATTGTATTGGGGCAGGGCATATCATTTGCAATAAACTGTTTACAATATAGAATTCAATAAACAAAAAAGACGACACACACACACACATCATTTACACAGACATTTAGACTACAATTGGTTATTTGCCAAAGGTTGCTTTGCTGGTTGTTTGTTACGTTACGGCAGGCTTAACATGTATATTTACACATACCTAACTGTTTATTTACTAAGATTCGCACTTACTTATTTATATTCGAATGACAAACAATCAAATGACAGAAAAGTATGTTTGTAACAATTTTTTTTAAATATTTGAACAAACTAAGTTAGTGTTTTATTAAAGCGAGCGCTCGAAAAATGTTGTCAATAGTTCCTTGTGAAGATGGTACATTTTGATGCGCCTCTTTATTTTTGTTGGAAGAAATTACACTAATTAGTTGATAACGCAAGTCTTATTTTCAAATAACATAAGAACAATTGTTCTTACTACGAGGAAATACCTTTTGATAAAATGTGCTTTAACACATTGAGTACCACGTCGTACGTTTTCGCACGACACCTATCCCGTCGTGGGGTGCCACGTCGTACGTTTTCGTACGACAGTGGTTGTTTTTACTTAAAGCATGTAGTTCTTGTATATACGACACTGAGTGTAATTTGTTGGGATTTTTAAATAAAAAATTCTTTACTCAACATTTTTGCAAAAGGATTCATGGGTCTAGATTGGTTTCCATCGTGTAGTGCTACGTCGTACAGAAATGCACGACACAAAAAATCATAAATAAAATAAAAAGTATGGGGTAAAATGGACTAGGGATATCTTTTAAATCGTTTTTAAACACTAATACATTTAATTTAAAAAAAAGGTTTGGCCTTCCAGGAAGGTTTTCGTTAAAACCGCTTGGCACTCGTACCATACTTTTGAACCGTCATAAACAGACAGATGAAGTCTGTTTTGAAGTCAGTTATTTTTTGCAAGAATTATCGTACCCTGTCTTGATCGTCGTGACATTCTGTTGAGCAGAGATATCGTTTTTACTCAAGATATAAATAATTCAATGGTGTTGTTTCTTCTTTATGATTGAAAATTATAAATTCCTGAAGATGCCATAGAAGTAGTATTACAACTAAGAACACAATTTTTCATGGAAAAGTAAACTAAAAATTGTTAAACAAACGACACAAAGTGAAATAAAATATATTTAAGTTAATCTATATTATTATGCTAGTATGTTGTTGTAACATTGTCAATTAAAATATATTTTTTTAAATACAATTCTCATCGGAAAATATAAAACGGAGAGTAATATATATAAATTACAAATCATACTAAAATAATCACAATTCTTAAATGAAGAAGTTATGGCGATGAAACTTCAGATCAGTGAGAAGTTATTCGAGGGTTGCTATATATATTTCTGGCCTGGCAACACTGACTGCTGCCAAGTGCAATCTGACATTTCCATTGGAAAGATTGTCATTTTTAAGCATAATCGTACTCAAAACGTTTTGACGTACGACCATTATTTGTGTTGTTTACAGTGACTTGAAAAAATTAATATAGAAAAAAATGGAATTAACTCGTGAACATTTTCGTGCCATCATTTTCACAACTTTCGACGTGGATTATCACGACAAGAGTGCATTGATGAACTTAAATCTTTGTATGGCAATGAAGCATCATCCTATAGCACTGTAAAAAATTGATATAATGAATTTAATCGTGGCCGAAGCTCGATCAAAGACGAATTCCGTGAAGGTCGTCCAAAAGCGGCTGTTGTGCCAGAGAACATTGATGCCGTGCGTGAACTTATAATGCAAGATCGACATACCGAGAGATAGAGACATCCTTGGACATTTCTTTCACCAGCATACATTCGATACTGCATGAACACCTGGCCGTAAAAAAGGTTTGTTCTCGTTGGATCCCACACAATTTGAAAGTCGCTCAAAAAAAGGCTCGTGTCGATTGATGCAAAGAAATGTTGCAAAAATACGATTGCGGTGCTTCAAAAGACGTTTATGAGATCTTCACAGGTGACGAATCATGGATCTATGCGTATGAGCCCGAAACGAAACAACAATCGACCGTGTGGGTCTTCAAAGGCGAACAAAATCCAACGAAAGTTGTTCGTGGAAGAAGCACTTCGAAGCAAATAGTCGCCTGTTTCTTCGGCAAAACTGGTCATGTGGCGACTGTTCCGCTTGGGCAACGTAGGACGGTTACTTCTGAGTGCTTCACCACAATTTGTTTGCCTGAAGTCATCGGAGAAATTCGAAAAACCAACAAGAAAAGACGAATCATTGTTCACCATGACAATGCGAGCTCTCACATATCGGCTCAAACCAGAGCGTTTTTGACCGGCCAAAACGTCGAATCAATGGGTCATCCGCCGTACAGCCCTGACTTGGCACCTAATAACTTCTTCTTGTTTCCGCACATCACGAAAAAAATGCGTGGTCAACGATTTTCGTCGCCAGAAGAAGCTGTTGAAGTGTTCAAAAACGATGTTTTAGAGGTGTCTCAATCGGAGTGGAAAAAGTGCTTCGACAACTGCTTTGAGCGCATGCAAAAGTGTATAAATCATGCTGAAGAATACTTTGAAAAACAATAAAACCATTTTTGATTATAAATATTTTGCATATTCACTATTAGGCCAGAAATATATAGAGCAGCCCTCGCAGTCTGCATCGCTGCTAGAGCTTTGAGGATTGAATGTATTGAATGTGAGGCATATATCTTTCAGATAAACAAAAAGTCACAAAATTTTATTTTGACTAAATTAGAATCATCTTTAAGTCGAATAGAGATTTTTAAAGATCTGCTTTATGATTTCATCTATAAATGATTATTTATCAATTTAGAACTAATTCGTGTTCTACCTTTACTTATAAATAAATCGAATTCTTCATTTGATCAAATGGATTGTTTTTAATATTACATTACGCAGTTGTCTTAAAACAGATGGGCTTGACATTTTCTGTGTTTGTGTGTCTGAAGTCATAATAGTTTTTTGAATGAGAGAGGAGCGGGAACCCCAACATTTAAGTCACTCATTTAGTCAATCGTGTATTTGTTTGTTTTTTGGCTTTGTAATGCACCAAAAAAAAAAGACAAATTGTTATGGAATACAATGTCACTGCAACAAACAACTATAAAATACATAAATACAATTCACATTTGAAGTCAGCTCAGTATTTCAAAAGGACAGACAGTTAATTCAACTAAAGAAAAAACGCAACTAATTGTAATTGCATTGAAGACGAAATGAATGATGAAAAAAAAAAATCAGAATTTTCTACTGACATAATTATTGTCAATCAAACTTCACTGCATGTTTTCGCTGCTGGCTGTTTGGCAGCTTTTATACGCTGTATGCCAAAGAGCATTTCATTCCATTTAATAAGATCATTTCATTTCGTTTAATTAAAGATGACATTTAGCTATTTTTTCTCTCTCTTTCTCTTTTTACAACTTGACTTAATTTAACTCTTAAACAACAACTAAGCGGCAAAGCAACGACGTCAACTACCATCAGATGGGAATTCATATAGAAAAATATTTGTTACAGTTCAAGTCTCAGTAGTCACTGAGTTTTAATTAAATGAATCAACAAATTTATAAAAACGAAAAATGTAAAATTTTAAATTAAATATAATAAAATCAACAATCTGTTTTTGGACTCATTCCAGTTTCATGACAAATTTTTAATAATGACACACATTTTCAGGGTGTACAAGTTACAATTTATATGCAAATTTCTACAGTCGATCGTTGAATGAATAAAACCAGAATTTTTTGTAATTATTTTTTTTTGCAAATGTTATGAACTTTACTTGATGGTTAAAGTATTAAAGGGTGAATTATAAATTAGTCGGATGTTTGAATTAGTAGCTCCTCTTTTTATTAAAATTCTCTTTGTTAGGAAGGTAACATCCTTTCCCCTCCTATTTTTATTAAAACAGCTAATATAGTTCTTAGTATAAAATAAAAAATGGTTTCGTCGCTTAAACCAAAAAATTTTAATTCGGAAGTAAGAATGCTGGTAACAAACGTTTCCTGGTTACCTCAAATCCTTACTGTGGTCCGATTATGCTACCTGGAAGGAAAATATTAAAGATTCCAGTCTCCATTAAGTTTAAAACATTTTTGTGGACCTAGAACTAGATCTGTTTGTAACCATAAAAGGTTCAACACGTCTTTTTAGTATCGCAGCACCGAACTGTTATTAAAAATCGTTTTATAACCCGCCATAGTTAAGCAATATAAAAGAAGATGCTCCACAATATTCTTTTCATTATCTTTCTGTTTTCAACTCATAATGCGTGGTTACTTTTAAGTGGTTCTAATTAAAATATTTGAAGTTCGAAATTAAAGTGTTTAACCGCCACGATGGCACGCCTCTACGGTGCTCGAATTCAGTACTAGTAGCAATTCACTTTCAACCGTTAGCACCATCGTTGGCAGGGCTCCGCTTATAACTTTAGCTAACGGTCTGCAGACTGGCTAAGTTCACAACCCACCATTGACGGATTCTGTTGCAAAAGTTAGGAGAACATGAGCGCCCTTTTCACGATTGGATTTTATACCACAAACTTTACCTTTCTGCAGAAAGTTCGCACTAATAATGGGTACATGTAAACTAGTCCTAAAATTTTACTGGCTCCCATGTTACCACTGGTTGCTCATTGGACATACCTTGAGTTCCTATCTTCTAGTTTCAGGTGCTTGAAAGCCCAGGCGACTGGTATCGAACTATATCACAGAACCTACATTCGCAAAAAGTCTTGTCAAAGATTATTATGATTGCAGACCTTAAACGCTTTAAAATTATTTTGTTTATCTGCAAGTAAACGAGAACTTATCAATTTATCCTTAAGGTGTTTCGGAGTTGTAATATCTCATTTTCTTTTTTTTTAGAGATGTGTAAATTGTTCCGAAGGTTGTGCAAGTCAACAGTATAATATCGATTTTTCAGTATTTGTTCAACTATTGACTACCTTGAGTGGTCACAGAGCAGTAAATTGTGTTGCCTTAGGCAATATCTACAAAATTTTATTATGGCCCTCACCACAAAAATTGGAAAAAGGGTATAACTAGTTTTCTTATATATTCCGACTTCTTATGCATAGCGAAGTCGATTGAGCGATATCCCTATGTTAGTTTGTGTTAGTGTTGAAATTAAGTTTGTGGAGGCACTAGATCAGCTAGAATAAAATTTAAATACGTCACTCGATCAGACATGGTGTCGAAAGATATGCTATTGGAAATCAGCAAGATCGGTCCTTTTCCTTCGACGCAGCGGGCCAAACACAACGTTTACCTCTAATTTTCTATATCATTTGGAACAATAAAGTAACTCCATTAAAAAAACAAATATATGGGGCGATAGTGAATTAAAAAAAAAAGTGAAAAAATTGGTCATATTTCCGAGTTACGAGCCTCAAAAATTTCCAAAATTTTTTAAATATTAATATGGATATTCTTTAAGAGATCTTTATGAAAATACTAAAATTTAAAAAAAATGCTTAACCTATTAAGAGCCGATGGCATTTTTGTGTAATTTTTAATTCTCTTCACTAAACTAGATTCAGGTAAATGGTGAAGGGTATATATTAAGATTTGGCATAGCTGCATATAGCACTCTTACTTCTTTTATCTAAAAAGAGGCTTCATTTCAAACAAAACTTCTCTATGATGTTTTTTAAATATTCAACGAATAATTTATTTCAGCTTAGTTTTAGTCCGTAGTTTTTTACTTTTCTTCTGAAAATAGGCTACATTTGAGTTAAAACTATCTTATTTAATAATTTAACTTTAAATTTAATTTAATAACATTTTAAATCCCTGTGCATAAAACAGTAAACTTAGGTTAAAAAATTATTCCTTGTTTTTTTTTGTTTTTTTTTGTTACATTTTATTTCATTAATAAATAAAATTATTTTACTCTTGAGACGATATGCACTCATATCATAGCATCAGTACATATGCTGCTACATATGTATGTATGTGCGTTTGGATTTGCCTAAGTGAGAGTTATTGTGCAAATAGCGCTTATGTTATCAGTGCATGTATGCATTACTGTATGTAAAACATTAATTGCATCGGTCGTATATGGACGGTCAAAGTGTTTCAGATTCTGATTTTTTTTCTTGATCTCCTTTCATTTTTTTTTTGCACTTTCAATAAACACGTAATTTACTTGCAACTTAATTCAATATTAATTCAATGAATAATGAAATAAATTTCATTTTATTGCTTTTATATAAACACAAACACATTGAAAAGCGGGTTTACCCAGCGAACAATATGAGTAATAAATTCGATAAAAATTTAATTAAAAATTTTAAGTTTAATTCATCTTAAATTTTCTAAAATTTTATTACTCTTAAAACTGTGGCAGGAAGAATGAGCTGGGTATAAAGTAAAGTATCATCTATTTACTGATCTTCTAAACTTTTATATAATTTCTCACATCACGTATATATGTCGCCGGATACATGTTCTCTGGGTACGTATATTTACAAACCCTCATTAGTGTGTGTTTAAACTTGTAAGTAATAAATAAATTTATTTACTTAAACACATAGTCGTTCTTATTAAAATGCGTCAATATCCACAAACTCTGTCATTCATTTACAGTGTGACATTATTATCAATTACAGCTAAAGAAGTCTATAGATTAAATGCATTATAGACCATAAATATGGAGGGAATGATACTTTGTTGTAAGTAATTAATTTTTGATGAATGTCCATCTAATGGGTCAAAAAGTTACAGTACATCTTATAAAGGGTCATCCAAAAAACGCGCATACATGTTTCTTTGAAATAAAACACAAACTATTGCAGTTTTTTCAAACTGTTTTTTTTATTAAAAGTATGATCCAATACAATTATAAGTGGAATAGAAAATCATTCAAATGTCCACCATGACTGCGTCTGCAGACATCAATCCGAATATCGAAATTTTCAATGACTTTCCGACATGTTGCTGGTGTTATTTCACGAATTGCAACTTGAATGTTGTTCTTTAGATCATTAATTGTTTGTGGCTTGTTAGCATGCACTAGACTTTTCAAAAAACCCCACAAAAAAAATCTAATGGTGTTAGATCACGTGACCTTGGAGGCCAATTGAAATCTGCATTTCGTGAAATTACACGTTGAGGAAATTTTGATCGCAAAAGCAAAATGTTTTCCCGAGTTGTGTGACATGTAGCACCGTCTTTCTGGAAATAGACGTCAGACACATCAATATGATTCAACTGTGTCCATAAAAAGTCTCTCAACATTGATTGGTATCGCTCAGCATTCACAGTAACAGCATTTCCAGCATCATCTTCGAAGAAAAATGGCCCAATGATTCCATTTGCTCAAAATGCACACCAAACAGTAACTTTTTGTGGGTGTAGAGATTTTTCATGAATAACACGAGGATTTTCATCACCCCAGATACGACAATTTTGCTTATTGACGAATCCATCCATTCTGAAATGAGCTTCGTCACTAAACGAAATTTGCAACAGCATTTGAATTTGAATTTTGAATTTTGTAACAGCATTTGAATGATGTAAGCGCGTTATTGCAATGTGTACCTGTCCATGGTTAAAACTTTTAAAGTTGCGAATTCTAGCTTGGTTTCTTTCCTATTTTGTTTAAGCAGATGAAGTTGGGGAAAAAAATTATTTCAGCACTCTGACAATGTGTTCAGTGAATTCCATTGTTGTCTAAACTAAACAATTGAAAAGAAGAGAAGTCACAAAAAATTGAATTGTTGACTGTAAAATGAAATTACCCGTGGGGTCATAGGCTACAGTCCTCTGAACTGAATCACATTTTATAGTTGTTTACACACAGGCAAACGAGTTTTGGACTAAAAAAGTATTTTTAACGTTCAAAAATCTATGCCGAAATGCGAAATCAATCACAAACCAATAGACTTCCAAGAATTGAATGCCTAGTTTGAAGCAAAAGTGGCCGCGCTTTCACAAGAATTTCCACAGTAAAACGTGCCAACAGGGCAGGGCTACGAAATGCTATGTTGACACTTGCGCGTTTTAGTAACACGAAGCAAAATAATTCGTTTAGCAGTAAGAGTTTTGAGCCAAATGACAACACAAAAAAGAATTTTAGAAACTTATTTACACAAAATAAAATTACAAAAAAAGGAAAAAAAAAATTAAAATTTAATCAAACTGTTTTTTGCGGAAAAATGATTTTTTGTTTAAAGTCACGTAGTTGTAAAATTGTCCTCCGCCACAGACATATGTGACACTTTATCTTATTACACCACAGTGAAATTAAGTAACTTATGGCGGAATCAAATGCTATGGTTTGAATTGTAAAGAATATTGAATTTAAAACCTTAAAAGCGAGATACAAGCGTCGCATTTGAGAAACCATTGGACTAAATTTGATCACTAAATCCAATCGAGAATTCTAAAGACAAACGTACATTTGCTAGTAATGTGACGAGCGTGTTTCATTAACGCTCAACAAATGAATATGTAGACGTTATAGTTGTAGTAAATTAAAATAAAGTATTGATTTTAAAAATGCTAAATTTTTTTTAATCCACAGTGTCGCAACGGGGATACACAGGCCTGTTCTGAAAATTATTTTATTTGAAATCACATGGTATTTTTATATCACACGTTTCATGTGATGCTGTCACAAAGTCTCAAAAATAAAATTGCAAAATTAGAAAGCACATCAATAGAAGAATAGGCGGCTTGAAAATTTCACTTATTCTGTGTAAAATAAAAAATATATAATTTTACTACAAAAACCAATAAAAAAAAAAAAAAAAAACAAATCAATACTTATTTTAAGCACTTTACAAAAAATATTTCAACAGCCAGTTGAAAATCACATAAATTAACAATTTTTGGTGCCTGCTCTGATCTATTGTGTGATTGGAAATTACTTTCACAAAAAGTGATTTTCAGAACCAATTTTATAATCAGAATGCGGTGAGCTGCTAATTATGAGACAAGCGTTCCACTAGGGCAACTGAAAAAACGCCAAATTTAAAAATTCCAAAACTTATTTAAAAACCATCGAAACGCATTTATTGTTGTTACTTGTGTTGTATATTGTGTTAGTTGCAACTTTGGGATGTTGCAGTAGTTTAAATTTATATCACAATTTTTATCAATATAAATACAGATTGCATTAAACATACAAATGCATTCATAAATTATTCATAGTTTATAGTTTACGCGTAGAAGAGTGTCTGCCCATTTAAAAATTCATGTAGAACAAAATCATGTACAGAGAAATTACAACAACGACAAACATGTGTCCAGATATGTTCGTGTGCGTGTGTGTGTGAATGCACAAAGCATGTATTGTGAATATGAAATTATGAATTTAATCAAATTTATTTAATTTATTATCTTCATTATTATTATTTTTTTATAAACATATTGTTTTCTTATGTTGAATATAAAAAACAGGCATCCAGAAATTTGCACAAAATTTAATCTAGATGAAAAATAAAAAAAGTTTTCCGTTAGTTATAATTAAACTATGTCATCATATTTTGCAACGGGGTAATTGGGACACTTTTTTGTAGGAATTTTTAATGGCTTTTTTTTCAGTGTTTTACTTTACCGATAAAGACATTTGACTTCAAGTAACCCTCCAAAAGTCGTGTTGAAGCACCACCATGTAGAGTGGCCAATTATGATCACAGAAATAATAAAAAAAAGAATGGCAAGGAAATGTATTCAGGCTTCAATACTTTAACTCTTTAATGTATTGTATGGCTAGTAACATCATGTTAAAACCTTATGAAGCACGTGCACGTGTTTGACAATTTTGCTTTTTCACTTCGACCTGTGAATAATTTTCGAAAAGCTGGTGGAAAACTTTGCTATCTTTAATTTTGAAGTGTTCAAAATATCTATTTTTTTACATTTTGCGAAAAATTCAAATTTCGCGTAAATTTTGTGTTACTTGTTAAATACACGAACTAATTTAAAAATCTACTGTATTCTCTCTTATCACGTTTTTATGTTGTGAAACATAAATGAAAAATTATAATTAGTTTTTTTTTTTACATGATACAAAGCTTAAGAATACTTTGCAGTGACCATTTTAATAAATTTATTTATTGGATCGTCAAGTAAAAAAAGAGCCACGAACTAGAGAATCAAGTTTGTAGCAACCCTGATTTGTCTTTTACAGACAAACTTATAAGAGCTTCATAGAGATCACCCGTCGCTTAGTATGTGGCAGCAAATATCTCGATCACGAAGGATATTCACCCATTAAATCAGTAGCGGATCATTGCGCTGGTTAGATTTCAATACTCATTGTTATATTAAAACTTTTTAAGATTAAATAATTAAAAAAACTACTAATTAATTTCCTGATTCTTTTGCATTAAAAAAAAGAACGAAATTATATTTTTGTTTTAAGCAAACAGTTTTGTTCTCTAAAAGCAAGATTACTTTCAATGTTTCTTCGCGAATAGTAAACTATTGCGCTAACGTTCCCTGTTCTGATATTCAAAATTGCAAGGAATATTTTTGTTTCAAAAATTCTTTATTTTATTTGCGTAGAAACATATATAATTCGACATTTATCTTCACATACACATTTTCAGTACTGCTTCTACAATTCACTTCGGTAAGAAAAAAATTTTGTGTTCTCTTATTGCTTTTATTTGGCACTCTTTCAGTTCCCGGAAGTTCCTGGTTAGTAGTCGAACAATTTTTTTTTCATCAGACGTATTTTTTGTCCAAGCCTTGTTTGCGTAGTACGTTACGTTAATCATAAGACGATACGTCAAGCCTATATTTCACATGATCTTTTTAGCGATAAAAAAATATTGAACGTATATTTTGAAAATTTTAGTTTAAGAAAATTTTGCATTTATTTGATACGAGTTATGCTACAAGTTGCCACACAAGCCGCTTATATCTATACAATACACACGAATCAAGTGTTGTAGCATTTAATTTAATTTAGTGTTTTTTTTCAGTAAATATTAATTGAACTATATACTTTTCTATAAGTCAGTCATAAATTCTCGTTTTTTACTCTTCTTTTAATTATCATTTGATTTATAAATTTAATTAAAAATTATTCTCTTTGTTGTCTTCTTCTTGAACTGAAAAAAAACATATCCTCATATTCCTTTAATGAACAATGATACATTTTATTTAATAATTCTTTTTTTACATTTAAAATATCAACTATTTTTGTCGTTCTGTTCTTCTTCTTCTTTTGTTACCTTTAACACCTCCGATAACAATTTATTTTTTCCATGCTGCAGATAAATACTTGTTCATTTATAAAATAAGTTGAATTGAATGTAAAAACTATTTTACCAAACAAAAGAATGGAGAGGGTGAAAAATCAATAAATTTGTAGTAAAGTAAAACAATTGAAAAAAATATAATGAAATGACAGTGGTTCCATTAAAGTAATTAAAAGAATTCAATCTTTAAATATTATGTATTGACTGTTTTTTCCTCGATAAATTACCTGCTTCTTACCGTAACTGCATTACAGGACGAAATGCTTTTCAAATGCTACACATTCATTTCATTTAATTTACGTTTCAAATCGATGATGAATGACTGTTTCTACCATTTACCTAAAACCTTTTTTTTTCTTATTATTGCACTTTTGAAGCACAAAAGAAGAAAATATTAAAAATCTATTCGTGCTAAAAGAGTGGAAGGTTCTCTTTAAATGTAGTTGAACCTTTCCTCTGGCAGCATGTATGATAAAATTCTTAAAAAGACAACTAGTTGCAGTGCTTAAAGCACAAACCTGAAAGGACTGAAAATAAAAATAAAAAACTACAGCTGACATTTTAAGTGCTTTTTAAAAATTACTCATTTTTATAGTTTTTGTTGTTGTTTTTTATTAAGGTTTTTTGTTTAAGGGCAGAGCGCGAAGAGAATTAATTAACTAACTTTAAAATTTTTGTTTTTTATTTTAATATTTTCAACGCACTTTACAACTTTTACCGCATTTAGACTAGGCAATTTTTCATGAAACTTGCATGAAATTTTTGCTCGTTGGTGAAGCAAGAGGAGTAAGCAATATGGTATTACTAGGATTTTGAGGGTATATTATTTTTGCTTATGTTTATTTTTAAATAACGCATATCGCTGCAACTTAAATAAGGAATTGAGAAAAAAATGCCTCAAAAAATTGCATAGTGTAAATCTGGACATTGTATTTGATTTATGTTATTTATGTTATTATTCTCTCTGCAGTTTTTATGTAGAAACTAGTTGTACATTTTAGAAAAAGAACAACGGATCACATAAAAGGTTCTAATCTATTAAATTTTTCTTACTTAAAAGCATTACGTTTCTTTAGAAAATTCAGCATTCGGATGAGGTCTTTTTTTTGGTCAGGGGCGGAACTTATTTAAATTCCAAACGATCGAGCTACTGCCAATCTTCCAGAAGTACCACGCCATTGTCATGCTAGAAAATAACTTTCGACTGATACTTGCGGGACTAGAATTAAGTCTCCTGTAATAAACTAAGACACCACGACATAAACAAAGAATGACTCAGCAACAAAAAAAAGGAACCCCTTTATGCCATAATTAACGACATGAAAAACAGTGCAAGACTGTACGCGACACAACAGGACAGTAACCCATTCCAATAAAACAGATCGTGTAACAAAAAATTGGCCAAGTGAAAACGGGAGCACGATTCCCATATAAAGCTTACACAATAAGCAAAAAAAAAAAAGCATTGAAACAACCAACTCACCCAAGGGCTCATAAAAAAAGAGCAAACAGCATAACGAATGGTGAGACAGAAACCATATGTTTGCAAAATAACTCAGTACTTTCTACATGACTGCACCGGTGGAAATAATATGGCACATGGCAATGGTAGGGAGCTCCGTGGACCTCCAAACAGGTCACCTAGAAAATGCTTTTGGAATTTTTTTGTTTCCAACTCCTAAAAATCTCCATTCTGTTCGAAAGTTTTTCCTTATTCCCTTGAAAAAGACCACTGGGAACGAAATATGAAAAACATAGTGCGTCCAGCAACAAATACTATCCAAGTTCCAGTTTCTTTTCAAGAGAAATGTAGCCACTCTTGCATGGTGATGAAAATCCTCTTCTTAAAGATTTTCTTTTTTTAAATTGCATTGCATCCACTGCAGTGCTAATTTCTTGTTTCTGAAGAGAATCTGTCGGCGATGATGTTCACTTAACTCGAAGACATAAGAGGAATCGCCTTAAACACAGGCTAAAATTTATTTTTTTCTTTCCTTGCTCTGTTTTGATTTCTTTCTATTTTTTTTAATTATTTTTTTATTGCCTTAGCTTCAAGTTTTTATCAGATCAAAAAATAATGCTTTTTGATGAAACCTAAAATATTTAGAGCTGTCAAAAAGTATTTGGTTTTAATTATTGGTTTAATGTTTAATGAAGTTTAAAAAAGAGTTATAATAATCATCAAAAATTTGTTCCATGTTTTATTGACGATACTATCTTTGTACTACTGTTTTTCATTTTGTTTTAAATCCATAATTACAATTAGCCGATTAAAGCTTCCAAGAGCTCGATTATGTTTAACCTTAATAATCGATAATCGCTTAAACGTTTTGAGATGAATAATTGATAAGACTACCGTTTTTTGTTTCTCATGGAGCATGACATGATGATGAGGATGGGTACCGCGATGAAGTTGCAGTTGATGTGTGTTGTTTAAAACGGTTTAAAAAATTATGATAGACAATAGAAGAAAAACAACGGCATTTTCAGTAGCAGCAACTGAAAAAAATGTTGCTTTTAAGCGGTGCAAAATATAAAGAACTTTTTTATTTCTTTTCTTTAACTCTTTTTAGTTGTATTTTCACATGAACAATTTAATAATTAAATGTTGCAAGTTCGTTTAAATATTCACGTTTGTTTTCTGTAAGGGTTCTCTTCAACACTAGATAAAGACAGTTTGGTAAATAACATTAAGTACACATAATGTTAAGTACACTAAATGTTAATGTTGTGTTATTTAGTTACCGCGTTCCCAACTTTCTTTACAATTTTCTTTATAAATGTACTTTTAATTATTTCACTTACTCCATATGCGATTAATGTTGCAATTGTTGACGATGTTGAATCGTAACATAACAGTGTCTATAACGGAAATCACTTGCTACAGTTTTTTTTTTATTAAAAAAAAATAAATAATTTAAGTTTTTTTTATTTGGTTCGTTTTGTTTTTGCTGTTATTATTATCTTTTTTCTCTTATAACACCACGTTAAAGTACTTTAAAACATTTACTCACTCAAACATGAATTCGAACACTTCAGTTCTTTTGCTAACACATCCATCGCTCATTCACATCCCTACGATTTACAAACTACAATGAATACTTTGAAACAAGTTTATCTATTAGTCTGGATAAAATGAATTATAATAAAAAAACGATATAAAGAGTATAAAAAAGTATATTAATAAAAACACCAACAACAACAAAATTATACATGCAACGACGATAGTGTCATGTCATTTAAACAATATTGAGTAGCAGTCAATGCTTTTGTATTGTTTTTAGTTTAACTTTTAGTTTTTTAATTTTTTTTTATAAACTTGATGAAATGTAATTGATTTTGAAGACCCTCTGAAAACAAGAAATGCAATTCCGCAGTGGCCTTAAACATAAGTTAATCTAGTGGAAGTCTTTTGAACGTTTACAACTAAAATATTTTATTCTCTTGTTTTTGCCATTAAAATGTTTATTTCGATTAAAGATAAAATGCCCCAGTAAACAATACTGAGGAAAGTGTCCTTCGGGATTTTCAAAACTTTTTCTGTTTTTCTGTTTCCAAGCTTTTAGAATCTACTATCAAATATGTCTAACAGGTGTGTTAAAACCTAATTTTGGCAGTGCTGGCTGTTTGATAAATAATTTTTTTTAGTCTCAAAAAAAAAAAAAAAAGATTTTAGTCAAAACGATATCGATTTTACTCCGTCTTATATGCAATAGAAAAAAATAAGACAAATATTTACTGTACTGTGTGGGAGTTTTCCAAGCTGTTACGATAAACGTTTCTTACTTACTGAATTTTCTCCGCGTACATTTTGTCAGTATTTGATTATGCTTCTGAGATACGTGATATTTCAAACACAAAAATAGTTGCATTTCCGTAATAAGATTAAGTCGAATTTTCGAAGTTTTAAAGCATAAGCCTCTTTTCCATTAATTTCATTTTAGAAGTAGTCATCTCGAACAATTTTTTATAGAAATTCACACCCATTTTACCCCACTTCAGAGTTTGACCTTTTTGCTTTTAGACAAACAGATCTTGGCCACGCCTTAAGTATGCTTTTCGACAATGGATTAAAAATTTTTAAAAGAAAATTATCTCTGCATGTTCGTAACGTGTTACCAGACATTTCTTTTTCATAATTCACAATGGTCTTTGTTTCATTTTTGTTTTTGAAATGCACGCATGCTAAACTAAATTTGAAAAGCTTTCGCCATAATCTTGTTGGTCGACCGATAGCCTTTGGCCTATTATAATTGTTCCATATTTTTATGCATCTTTGAAAATTCACAGAAACTTCCATCAGATTGTGTTTGTGCATATTCAAGTGCGCTTTTGAAATTTTTAGACGATCGCGTTAATGGTTAATGTTCTGACAAACGAGCATTCTCGCAAAACGTTCAAATATTACAAGTTGCATCTTGCGATTTGAAGCCGCCAAATTTCCAGCAATTGCGATTTTGTCATTTTTAATCGTAAGCGGCAATTTTAAGCGATATGAGTTTGTCGAGAGTTTAAGGTACCGTAATGCGTATGTAGAACTTCTGCTACTTTCACTATTTGTTTCATGAGATTAAGCGAAGGTTCATAAAGATTTCATATTGAAATTTGTATCATTACTATTCTTCTCTTAACTTCGTTAAAGGTTTACAAAGAAAGTAAAGAAAACTGAAGTTCCTTTAATTCAGTTTTAGTCGCACCTCATGCAGTTGTCTGGTTTAAATATTGGACAAATGAAGTGCTGCGTAAATAAATAAAATACAACAATAATAAAAAAATGCTGTTTTAAAAAATCAAACTTGAATTATTGACCACCCTGCACACTTTTCAATAGTACAACTACTGATGATTTTTTAAATTTGTTATTTTTTAAAATTCGTAGTCAGTTGATACTTTGTGTATCATTCAATTTTACAAATTGATCATATTCATCAAATTCATCTGTGTTTCTACTGTTGAACGGTTTATTTTCATCATCAGAAATGACATTATTTTTTATATTCCTAACAACTTTCAACCATCAGGTGGTGTCCTCTTGAAATAATCACAATCATTTGCAGCATTTGTAGTTGCAGTCAGCCAGTCATATCTTTTTTTAAACAAAATCAGTTTAATTAAAAAATCAAATTCAAATACAACGCAAACAACTTGCAAAACAAAGAAAAACAAAAAAAAGAAATTCATTTAAGTTCATTTAATTGACACTTGTTACGTACGTTTGAAATCACATCATTTTACAAAACAATTATAACAACTAAAACTACAGTTTCGCATAATGAAAGTGGTACAAACATTAATATTTTATTGACATCGAAAAAAATTAACAAACAAAGAAATTAATATTTTTTAATAAACTTGGTTTAAAGCGTTATTTTAAGGGTTTTAAAACTTTAAGAAAACATAAAAAAATCCATTAAAATTTATTATAAAACAACAAAAACATAGACAAAGATATATTTCAATGTCAATATAAAAGTGGTACATATAAACTAATAGATGTTTTACTGCAGAAAAGTTGAACTTTTTGATTGTCTGTTTTAATACTTTACTTACTTTTGGTTTTCACCGCCAAAAGTCGATGCGGCATGGATTGTACTAATTAACTAAACTCCGTTTCTCGCAATACACCGGAGGTTAACGTTGTAGGGGCTCTCTTGATTTGGTTTTCTCTACACAAATGATGGGCCGTTAAAGAGAAAGATGAAATTATGACTCATCAACAAAAGAAAAAAAAAACGAAAAATGGCGAATTTATTTTTTTTTATTCCCTTTGGTTACTAATCAGTGGCCTTTCATCTTTTTCCTAATTTCGGTTTGTTTTCGACGTATTTTGTTAACTTGAATAAGACGACAGAACTTATTATATGCCAAAATCACCACCGATTCTTTAGAATTGTAAATTAATTTACCGATTGCCCCAGTTTCTTTTTGACATTGAACATAGTTATTATTGTTGTTGTTACATGTTTTTATAAATCACGATATATCGAATATTATATATTTAATTTAAACATATTCATAGTTAATTTTAATTTTTTTATGATAGAAAAAAATACGTTATTGTCCCAGTATCATTTTGAGTAACTGTACATCATTTTATTGAACTAAACATACAAATTTTGAGTCAGGTTGGCATTTCTATTGAAACTTGGGGGAGGTGTTTAATTAATAATTATTTACAAATTGACATTATTTCATGTAAAGGTTTTTTTCACATACAATCACAATCAATCTATTTTTGTCTATTTAAAAAAATATATTTATTTGTATAAATTAGAACGTGGTGCATGTTTGTGCCAACAAGGTAAGAAAAACTTTTTCAAGAATTTAATATAAGACTTTGCAGGAAAAAGAAATAGATTTTAGACAATTTATTTCTGATTACACTTTTTTCTTACCTCAGAGTGGTTTGTAATGGGCTGGGTAATTTTGTCGGTCAAACATGGGGTGTGTTGTCTTGGCTAACTCTGCTAGTGAATACAAAACTGTGTACGCACATTCCTCTTAAAAAAATTTGTTCAATAAGTTTAAAAATATTTAGTTGAACTTAAATACTCTTCTACAGTGTCACTAAAGATATTTCCGTAATTTTAAATTTCTTAAGGGAATTAAAATTCCGTATATTTTATTCTACTCAGTCTCTTGACTTTTTCGCCTTCCATGCTGAAAAGGTTTCCCAAATAGGCTTCTTTCGCATAAACAGCTTGACGATTCGAATTTTTCTTCCCCACGTATAATTTCCTCACACAATTTGGAGTTATTTCCCGTGAGTCAATTTATTTAAAGAAAGTAACAAATGTTTTATTTAAACCAACCGTTTTGAACTTTGTGTAAAAAGTAGGTTTGAGTTGCCTTTTTCTATAACTGTGAAAGAATTTTTAATAATTTTTTGTTTTGCTCTCAATATTTCTAAATATTACTGAAACAGGCACTTATACAACTATTTTTTATTTACCGCAACCATATATTTTTACAAACAAAATAATATAGTTCTTGTGTTTCCCATCATGATGGTTTATAAATAATTTTTTTTTAAGACAGATTGAAAAGCCTGAACTCTGTGAGATGTCTGAAGACTCGGCGGTCAATATTATCACACATAGTTTTTAACGTTAAGGTAGATCTGCAGTAGGTTCCCTTATTAAATGTATCATTATCTGCAGATATTTTAAGGTCTTTAATAAAAGTATGAAATTCTTTTTCTGAAGGTTCCAGAAGCTTTCTTATAGAAGCACATCTTACTTATAATTGTAAACAGACTTTTTGACCTTCTCTCGTATAAACGAATTTGTGGTACGACACCAAAGAAAGTCATTAAATTAAAAGCTGCATTTGCTATTTGTTTTGCAACAGTTTTGGCGTCATGAAGAAAAGAACTGCACTGAAAATCTTGACGTTTTCTGACGAGCATTTTATATCAAGTGCTAATATAACGATTTTATTGACGGCATAAACTTTCATACTCATGCTTAAAACATAGATTACATATTAAATACTCACACTACCGCATTTTGGCATATGCGTGCAGAAGAATTATTTTTTTATTTAAAAATTCATGCAGGTATTTAGATCGTGTTTATGGAGCATTTAATACGTGAACACCCAGTTGGTTCTGATTTCAGCGCATATTTTGTGTTTGTGTGTTTCGCATTAAATACAAAAAGAAAAACAACAACTGTGTATTTTTGTTTCATTTGCTTAAAAAAACATAAAATTTAATTTGTAGATCAGTTTACGCTGACTGACGTTTGATAAGCGCTTCGAAAGATCGTTTAAAGGTGCCACAATTGACGATTACTGCCACACATTTGATGATAATGATGACGATGATCATGTTGTTTGTTATAATGGTGTTGATTCTTGTGCTGTTGAAAACAATTAAACGAGCCGTTCGTTAAATTGGTCGTACTAAAGACAGGAGAGAGCAATACACAGCCAGAAATCATATCAAACTGGAGATTGACACTTGCGTAACACTTTAAGGGAAGAAAGTTTTTTCCTTTTAACGTAAAATTGATTATGATCGAATTTAAATTTTTATTACTTTGGCATTTGTAAACGAGTAAATTTTATACCAACTAGCGATCAAACTATTTAAATAAAAGTAAAAATTCAATTAAGATGTTATTTTATAATTTATTGGTTTAAGATGAAGAAATCTACTTTCCAAAAGCTATTTGTATTATTAAAATGTACTGATGACATTCGATGCTTCTGAAACTAGAAATTTGCTGGTTACAGCGTAAAGAGTGGGGTTGTAGAATAAAAAGCGAATGACATGAGAAAAACTTCATTAAAGAAAAAGCACTTGGCAAGATATTGAAACTGTTTTGACTTACGCTGGAAGAAAATTAGGAAATTAAATTAATGCAATGCAGTTAAGCGGTAAAGAAGCATATCACTAAAAAAAGGTTCTTATCAATTTATCAATTATTATTTACAAATTTTATATATTATTATTTTTCGTGTTTATACTGAAGCTCGCTCGTCCCGATATATTAAAATTGATCGCTTCGTTTCCGAAACTTCACTTCTGCCCATAACTCTTCTTCATCATAGGTAATCAAAACCTCCGCTGTCCGGAAAGGTAACTGATCCATTCTACTGTCATGAAGGGGTGGGTGATTGATCAATTTATAAACTCCCCTTCATGCATCTTCCCACGATAGATAGCATAAAACATAGCAGATAAAACATTCTGCTAGCATTGTAAGGTGAGTGATCGATTTACAAGACGTAGCCGATCAAAGCTCCTGCTGTCGCGGAGACTTGAAAAATCGATTCCCTTTCGTAACTCCGTTTTAATAGATTATGCTCTACTCTCTCCCACTGCTCTCGATCAGTCACACAAGATTTATCCGATCAAAGCTCCTGTATAATGAAACCGTAAGAGATGAAGTGTCTCCTTAAGAAATAATGTTCTCTT
The DNA here is from genome assembly GCA_937654795.1 of Cistogaster globosa. NCBI lineage: Eukaryota > Metazoa > Arthropoda > Insecta > Diptera > Tachinidae > Cistogaster > Cistogaster globosa. The sequence continues at coordinate 120,793,067 of OW569403.1, forward strand.
CATGCGAGAGTTGTATACTGCTGACAGATGTATAAGCAAACCATTGTCGGTTTTCCACATTTTTTCAGTCTTAAATTCGATAAAAAATGGCTGAAGGAAAGTTGTTTGTGTTCGTTATATTTGAAATCAACAATAAATTACAACAATTTTCGTTAAGAAATAAATGTGCAAAATTAACTATTAATGGGTTAAACAAACCACAGACAAAGATCAATTAGGAAAAGCACAAATTGATAACTAAAAGAAAGAAAAATATTTTCTATAGAATTATTTTCATTTCTTGCCTCTCGATTGACCGTAACGTTTGCTAGGTCATGTTTTTCCATTCGTTTTATTTTGTTTGTTCTCTTTTTTTATTTTGATGATTCTCGGCTTATTAGTGGTCATATGGTTTGGTTTGTGGTCTGTTAGCTGGTTTAAAGCCTTACTTGTTTGTTACAACGTCTTGCTTTCTTGACCGTGGTAATAATAATCATTAACTTCTTGAAAAAAAAGGAAAATTTATAAATGGTAATACGAACAAATAAACCATTATGTTGGATGTAAATCTTTGAAGAAATAAAAATAAAGTTCAGCATTAACATTAACTTTAACTTTAACCAGCTACAATGACCAAAAAATACAAAGACGAAAAAACAACAAGAGTAATTTTAAACAACAAAAAATGAATAAAAATAAAATAAATTTTTCAAAAGTAATAAAAGAACACTTACCAGCCGTACACACTTTTCTTTAACATAAATACAACATCTCTTCTGACTACATGCTGCATTTAGCAAACATTCAACAGTCATGCGAATGCGATACAGCAAAGCCAACAAAAATTATTCTAAATGTTAAGGAATTATTTTACTTACCTTCAAATTTCTCCCTAAAATTAGTTTTATGTTTGCAATGCAAAAAGGAGGATTTTTTTTTTTTTTGTAATTTAATCCACTTTAATTGTGTTTGATTCTTTAAAATATAAACAAATAAATAAATATAAAAGATTTTTGAGTTTTTCAAAAAATTTTGCTTTGTTTGCTTTCTCCGAAGTAAAACATTTCATTTTGTATTTTGAAATAATAAATATTTTATGATATTGTCATACATAATATATTAAACAGATTAACATAAAAAAGATTCCAAATAATGAATTTCCATACTGATATTTTTTGCTTGATGCCTTGCAAAATCTCACTAAATTTTATCGAAAATAGCCAAACCTTTCGGATGCGCTTAATAAAACTTAGGCAAAGACAACAAATGCCCGAATGATCATTACATCAATGTAACGTGTCCTTTCCATAATTTTAGTCCTTGTGCAGAAGGTTGATTGTTGATCTAAAAAAATCCTAGGCCACTGGCGTTTATTAGAAAGTAAATAGGATTTAGTCATATTTTTTTTTTGCTTGGCTATTCCATTTACAAGTAAAGCAAAAACCTCTAAAGACGATTAAATCTCTAAAAAAAGACAACTAAAGGTCATAGCCTTTTTTCAACGCATAATTACTCTTTAACAGGGTGAGAATAGCTTTATGGCAGCCGGCAAGGAGCAAAAAGTCATATTTATTTATTTATTTCTTCAATTATTTGAGTTGTCTGCAAATAATGCAACCGGATACATGGGGTATATTTCATTGGCAGTGTGATCAAAATTTACATTTTCAATCAGGCAATAACTACAACTTCTAATAATCAGATCTTTTAAGACACATCGGCGTTCTATGTCGCTGCTGAAGTAGTAATAAGAATTGTTAATTTATAACAACTTTCCTTACAAAATCTTAAGGTACAGTCAGATTAGTCAAATATTTGATCAAAAAGACGTAACCACTAAATTATGAAACAAATTTTTTGTTCTTTTCAAATACTTATTAAGAAATATATGATCCTACGCGATATAAAAAATAAGTTATTAAATTAATTTATTTTTAAATCGTCATTCGTCATAATACGCATCAGCAAAGGTTGAACAAACATTTGTAAAAATAGTGGTTACGCTTTTTTGGTCAAATATTTGACTAATCTGACCGCACCTTTACTTTACAACAACGTAACAAAACATTATTGAAAATATTTATTCATATTGAGAGTTTGCTGCAAAGTGTTTTTAGATATGACTCTCTTGCAGCAAAGAGTCAATATATTTTTATTCGAAATTTCCTTTTAAGTATTTTTAGTAATTTTAATAGAACATGTTTCCTTTATACCTGATCTGACGAATTTCCGACTTTAAAATTGAATCACAATGCAGATCCTCTTGTAATATGACTTCTGTAGAGCTGGATGTACATATGGTACAGGATTAAATTCAACATATATTTTTAGAATTTCTTAAATTAAATTAAATTTTCCAAAAACTCTTGCAAAAATACAAAATGACGTTAATATTTTGTGAAATGAGTGAACACAACGTATAAAGATCATCTTACTGATCACAATTTAAAAACACTTTTTTTAATGGATAAAAGTTATAGCTGGTGGAGCTGGTCTAGGTGAAAAGTTTGTTTTAAGTAAAAAAGCTAAAATTTAAAAAACAAAACATTTAAGAATTGAAACACCGCTTTTGATCGTTACTGACTGAAACGTTGCCGTTTGATCTTTACATTTTCAGTATCACTTTACGTTTATTTGTTATTGAAATAAGTATTAAAATGTTCATCGGATGCCCTACTTTTCGGCAGTTGCAGTTTTTCAGATACCCTATATTTTTTTTTTATATAGAAATAGAGAATATCTAATAATTGCCAAAAATGGTCGGGCATGTAACTTTTTATAAATGTCATAAATTTTTTTCATGTCTTAAGTATTTAAACGATTTAGATATATGAAGGTCTGAAATTACAAAAGCTGTGGTTGTGGAAATATTAACGATAGTAATATTTCCAAAGCAGTTTTTGCAAATAATGAGATAACAGCCCAAATTACTAGGTTCGACATTTTTTTTTATAAAAAGGTTGCCAGTTCTTATAAATTAATTAAATATAATTAACTCTAGAAAAGGGTAAATGGCAAAAAGTTTGATGATTACGCATCATAAACTGCTCAAATTTTTGGACTCGTACATACGATTTTTGTTCACGGTTAAATCTCAATCAAATATCAGTGCTTATCCGTTGTAGAGCTATAACAAGAAGCCTAGGAATACATGAATAATTATAAGATTTCAGAGATTATATAGAATGAAGAGCTTTTTAATATATTGGCGGCCTCTTGAAACCCACTAATTTCATCACGAAGACACATAAAAAACAGTAAAAAGCAGACACTGTGCACAGTGCTGCAGCTAATTTATGACCGTGCAAATCATGTACTATTGCTGAGAAGTCTTCTTTTAAATACTTTTAAAATTTTTAAATTACCATATTATTTTAAAACTTATGATTCTTGCAACGAGAAAAGTCAATAGGTTCCACAGTGCAGCGCACATAGAGGTAGTTTGGCAATCTAGCCGGATTTTACATTTGTGTTTCGTTTGTATTGGCTCAAAAGAAGTATTGGTAACATTTAATTCAATGAAACTTGGCAAAAAGTATATCTCATGGACATATGCTGTTAAGTGCTGAAATAAAAAAAATCGGACAAAGGTGAAAAGAGTTCCCCTTAGAAGAACTAATCCTAATTCTGAAGTTACCCTTTCTTTTGTTTCGTAAATGCGAATTTAAAGGTCTGTGAAAGCTCAAAATTATCAAAAAAAAAAACGCCCGTAATGGTCGAATTTATTGTATAATTTTGGAAATTTCGAAAACCAACTTTTGAAAAGTTGTGATTCGTAAAAAATTTATTAGGATTTTGGGCAATTTATAGAGGCGACACGGCAAATCACGTTTTTTTACACTTTTGTTCTATAAAATCCATTTTATATGTGCTAAATGGATTTGTGCTACAAGATGAAGATGTGAAGTGTAGTGAATGCCTCAACGCTTCATTATTTACATATCTCTCACAGTAGTTGTTTTTGTTTCTGTTGTTTTCTTATTGTGTTTTGTTAATGCTTTTGCCAATGATCGTGTAAGTAGCACGGTGAACGAACTTAAAGTAGTTTGACTGGAAAGTGGGAATGTTTTTCTGTTGACTTTAACGTTAATGTTGTTGTTGTTTTGTATTTACTGTTGTTGTATTTCTAAATTTCATTCTGGCTTTAACAGAACCTTGTTCTCTGTTGTAAACCAGACTTTAAGTGATGGGGTATTTGGGTATGTGTGTGTTTGTGCGAAGAGTTTTCTAAGAGTCTTTTTATTAATTTGTTTCATTTATTTTCTTGCCAGAAAAACATGAGAAAACATCTTTACATTTCTTTGTAATAATTTTTATATATATATTTTTTTTACTTTTTTGTTTTTGTTTAGGGTGATGACAAAATTTAAAATCAAATGCCATTCACCTAATTTTTGTGAAATTTCAAATTTTAATACAAATATTTTATTTTTTTTACTTGAATTTTAATAATTTCGTGTTTTTTGTTTACGTGTGTTTCCTTGCGCTTTGAACTCAATTTTGTCACCTTTAATTAAATAATTGTGTTAATTTGTTTTTTGACATCTAATTAAAGCATGACTTCTAGGCACAAAAAAAAATATTTTGTGAATTATAGCAATAGAATTCCAAATCAATAATAAAACGTGTTCTAAATCGTATTTAATTTATTTTTAAATGTCAATAGATTACGTAACACATGTTGATATTAGAATATTTATCGATCCTTTTTTTAATTTTTGCCGTGCTCACACTAATGTATTTCGAATTAGAAAAAATGAACAAATTTCAGTTAAGAAAATTTTTTTTTGAATCACTTTTTTTTGTGTTATTAAAATTAATTAATTTAATTTCTTCCGTTTCTTTGTATTTCCAGGTAATTTATCCATTAAATAAAGAAGAGGTTTTCAGGTAATTAACAAATATATGATTTTTTTCTTCGAGTAAAAAGAACCGTTTTACCTTTTCCAGCCAAAGCGTAACCTAGAATATGGTCGACTTCCTAAAGGCCAGTTGCAATGCATAATTTAAAAAAAAAAAATGCGTATGCAATGCTAAACATGTCTTAAGTGCAACCTTGCGTTACAGAGATATTTTTTGCATTTTCTCGGCATTTAGGAACGTCGGTATGCAACTCATACATAAAACAAATGTCAAAAACATGTATAAAATTGAATAAATTTTTTTTTTTAAATGGAGGTTACAAAAAATTATTTATCCATTTTGTTGGGAAGTGCTGAGGAATTCTCAGGCCAAATCTTAAAATATTGTCTCGAACAAAGACAACTTTTGTTAAGGACAATAAAAATCTCGAGAAGAAAAGTGACCAAAAATAAAAATTTTGAGGAATGCATTGAAATTATTGATGATGACGTATTTTATTAACATTTTCCTATGCAAAGAAGCACCTTTAATGTAAGTACAAATGTATAGTGAATACATAAAAATAAATAATTTTTTGCGCTGATCCACTTTTTGTCTCTGCAATATAAAGTGTCTAATTATTTCAATAAAATCTATCAGTTATAAATAATTTATTAAAAATAAACAAGAGAATACTTACTTAACCATTGCAGCTCAAATGTTTGCATACAAAATAAAAATGATGCGTGATTTTGATAGCTGATACTCATTAAAATGAGTTGCTTTACGATTAGGAACATTGGACTTTGCCAAAAAGTTTGCGTATGCGTTTACGAAGTGTATGCATTGTAAATATGCATTGCAACTTGCGTTTAGGAAGTCGGCCAATCTCTTGTGTGTTTTCCCATTTTTTTTTTAGAAAAAATAAATGTAATATGAACCCCCATTTCTCTGTAAAGAATATAGCAACCCAAATTACTTATGGCGAAATGTTAATTAAAGCTGAGTATTAATAATAACAGAGATACAAATTGATTGAGACAACCAACCTTTGCTCCTTCGCAAGGCTCTAATTATAGCAAAGTTAGAAGAAGTTTATAATATTTAAGATTGTTTTTATTAATGCAAGTAACCGGTTAAATAGAGAATATAATTGAATTCATGGGCATCAATTTTGAAAATGAAATATACGTGAAAGGCCAACTGAAATAGTACTTTGTTTTCTGATATGATGTCGATGAAATGTACTACACACCAAAAAGGAAACAACAGTAACATTAAAGGGATTCTGAGCGAACTCTATGTGGTGCCGGCACGTAAATTAAAGTTTTTTTTAGAGACCTTCTAAAATTTTGTGATCAAAATTGTATTTAATTTTTGATGGCTGTCGAATGCCGTAATTTGGCAACTCGATCACGTACCGCAGAAGGCGAAGTAGCACATTTCCTTTCACGTTTAATATAAGAATGCTTAAATCGCATGTTCATAAACAGAACTCATGTAAAAGTCTAATCGCCTCTGTAATAGCCGAAAGAATTGTTATTGAAAACTCATTTGAAATTTTTTGTTGATATTCGAAAATGTTTTTGTTGCCATTTTAATGCGTCTGGAAGTGGATTAGGCCATTTAAAAAAGGGAAAGCAGTACTTTTTTGAAAACAATTGATTTTAGCTGCAATAACTTAATTTTTCTTCAAAAGATGTCTTCCAAATGTTTCATAAATGCTTGGCTTATTTGTTGCAAAACATCTGTTAATCTTAGTAACCTACAAGACCTTTTTTTAATTAACGTTTAAATGCCATGGAACAGACTTGCTTTCAGAGACTTCACCACGAATGAAAAAGAATTTTTCGATTGTTTCGAAAAATATAAATGAAGTATTCTGAAAACAGTTCCTGTATATAACTTTTGTACCCTTCTACACGAAACTCTCTTATGTAGCTTAAGAAGCCTTAATGTCGGTAATAAATCTAAATTACGATAAAATGAATCAAATTCATTTAACGAAAATTAATTGACATTCTTTAAATTTAATTTAATTTAAATAAGGAATAGCAGGTTTTACGTCGATAACATCAATATCGCTGCTATCTTAAGCTTCCTTATGACAATTCTTTGCATCAGATCCGTCAATCCATTTTTCGATTGCATTTACATTGATAGAATCTTTTTGGCATAATTTCATTCAAAAGATCAAGATTTTTTCTAAGAATTTCATTGCAATCCTGATTTTGTTGAGCCAATTGTGTTATTGGCAAATCGTCATCACTGTTGTAATTTCTTGAGCCTCAATTTAACAATTTGGAACAAGAATTTTTTAACACTGTCTGTGGTATATCATCCCATACTTGTTTCAACAAGATTATTACATCTCAGATTGAATACCGTTTTAAAAGCTTATCAATATCACCACCATCATCAATTAATTTTGATAGCAACTTACTTCTGCAAATAAGTTTTGTCATTTTAATAAGATTTTGATGCCTGAACGGCCGCGGTTACATTTGGCGACAAAAATATGCAAATATGTTGCCATCCTCACTTTGAAGTTTATCAGTTGGCGTATAAGCTGAACAGTTATCTACAAGCAGAAGAGCTTTTAAAACAAACAAACAAAAAAAAAAAACAAAAAAATAATAATAAATAAACAAAAATGGAACAAAAAAAGATAATAAATAAATAAAAAGTATGGAATTTGCTAAACCTACTTCTTTGATAAATATTTTGTGAAACCAATCATGAAAAATTCGGGACGTCGTCCATGCATTTATTTAAAAGTCATAACAAAGTGTATTATCAAATCCTCTGGAAATTCTTGGCTTTTTAGCTTTTCCAATAACCAATGGTTTAATTTGTGTGAGCCATTAGAATTTTCCCCTAGTAAAATTGAAAGACCTTCTTTTTGAATTTAAAATTCTTGAGCACTTTGTTCACAAGCAGTGACAAATGTTTTATCTGGAAGGCAATGAAAAAATAATCCGCTTTCATCAGCATTATAGATTTGCGTTTGCAATAACGTTTTTTTCTCGACTTTGCATGAAATCTGTGTAGAAATAGAGTGACTTCATTTATATTACTCGAGAGTATTTCAGCACTGATTTTTAAAAACCTTTTTCCATGCCGGGTTTTAAATTTGGAAAACCATCCATCACTTGCGGTAAATGCGCTTTAATCTTTATCGGGGTACACTTCCTTAAAAATTGACTTAGCTTTTGATTTTAATATGGGTCCCGTCACTGTGTTCTTCTTTTCACGTTGATTCAAAAACCACTTATAAAGGCGTTCTTCCATTTCCACATATTCTGCCTCTTGTAAAGATATTTTTTATTTGTTTTCTGATGGGTAGTAGAAATTGCATCGATTATCTCTTGCTTTTTGAATTTATGTAGCTGATGGAAAATTTTGCCTCATTAAAATCTTGAGCTAAACGATTTCACCTCACCCCTTTATTAAGTCTTTTTAAAATTTTAATCTTAGTATCCAAAAATAAGGTATGTTTTACGTTTGTTTGACATTTGTTTATTTATCTTTCACACGTATGAACACTACTTTGAACTTCAGTCATAAACTAACCTAAATTCTACAGCATTTAAATTTATTTATTTATTTTAAAATCATAAAAAAACTAAATATTTTCTAGTGTCAATAAAAACGAAAAAGACAAAACTCTCTGAAATTAAACCATAGGTTCTAATTTTAAAGCGTACAATACATTGAAATAGGTGGTTCTAATTTCTGGACGGTTCGAATATGTGAGAGTTCTAATTTGGGAGATTCCACTGTATATCTCTGTAAAAGAAACAATAAATTTTTAACAAAAACTTGTTGTTTGTTACCACAAACAGCAAATACTAAACAAAAATAAACTTAAATGTAGTATTCAATAGATATGACGACAATATTTCAAAAGCAATACAAAAATTATACTCTTACACAGCCACTTGCTCAACTCTGGGAAGCTTAGAATTTTTTTTCCAACTGGTAAAAAGATAGATAGATGTTTCTTATTTTGTTTAATACTGTTAAATGGAACATGTGTTTTGAAAGTTGTTTAGTTTTTTTCTCTTTACCGTTTTGTCTACTTTTCTTAACAACAAACAATTTAGATGTGACCGTTGTATCAATAAAAAAACAAAAAAAAAAAAAACAGAAATTCACGTGTAAAATTTTATTACAACGCGAGTGCATGTATGTCTAGTGTTTTGTGGTTTAACTACAGTTTTGATGTTTTGACTAGAAAACTCAGTAGAAGCTTAAAGGGCAATAAAACCAATAACAGGAAAAAAAAGTGACTGTTTCATTAGCTTTACAGGAAATGAAACCGTAAATAATGTTATAATGAAGTGAAGAATTTTTTAATCTATGAAAAAAAAAACTACCTGAAAACAGATATAAAACGAACATTATTTACACTTAAAGAAATTTAACTTCTTTTAACAAATGTAAAAAAAAAAAACATAATTGAGGTTAGCACAACCTACAGGATCACATTATGGTTATAATTATTTATATGTTTTTATTTTAAATCACATTATGGTTAAACATAATAATGATAATTCTGTTATTGTAACCATCTTGTGGTCTAAACATTAAAGTAATAACCACAGTTATGTTTAAAGTATAAACATTATATGTTTATATTAAAATAAAACAATTAACTTTTTTGTGATGCTCTTAATTTTTCATTTGTTTTCATATTTACTGTTTTTACGCCAAGCGTTTTCAAATGCACCGTTAGCTTACACGCAAATTTAACAAATTATTATCTGATAGAAAAGCATTCAGCCAAGGGCGAATCCAAAATAGTTTTAAAATCAAACTTTTTTTTAACTAATACTTTTATTACAGAAAAACAAACTAAACATATTATAGTTATAATTACTATTTTACTTGTAAATATTATGTGGTTGTGGCTAGAAATTTATCAACAATTACTTTTCGTTCTTTTTGCATGATAATGACCCAAAAAAATCAAAAAGTGAGCAAAACTGGCTTATTATTACTAAAATGTTGTTTAAGACAACTCTAGTTTGTTTCCCGGCAATCATTTATTGTTTCATAAAACATGATATGGTTGTTAGGAACACAAGCTTTTCTTTTTCATACTACAAGTTTGGCTTCAGCTTGTAACATGTTTGTGAATTCAACGTCTTTATTAACTTTGTTCAATCGCCTGTGACCCAAAACTATGCCCTGGAAGTTATTTATAGTTTAAAATCCCACTGATCATTCTGGACTTGTTGGATAGTGACAACTTTTATATTAATAACCAATAAATGTTTTATCCTTTTAAAAATTAGGTTAATGTATGGCGCACGGTCTTTGACTGTTGTATGAGTTAAAATTATACCCGTGAACAACTTCGGCTTCACTCACCAAGTTTACAATTTAGAAGAAATATATTTTGTGTACTGAATTATAGCAATTAAAGTATAAATAAAGTACAAATAAAAGCAACTAAAATTTGATAGTTTGAAGTAAAATGAACTTATTATTTTTTTCAATGTTGAAGAATTTCTTCTTGTTACAATAAATTTTCTACAAGTATTTTGCAAAAGTCAATGTTCAGGATAAAAAAAAGAAAAAAAGAAATAAAGTAAAATTGCTTATAAATTTTCCACATTTACTGTGTAACATTTAAAAATTGCCAAGATACAAGAACTAACGGCAGTTTTTACTTGTCAGCCAAACAAACAGGTTTCGATTAAAAAGCTAAAGATCTTTAAACTTTTGTTGAAATTGCTCGTACACTTATCCACACAACTACAAACACAATAAGATAAAAACAAGAATCTAATATAAACACAGCATATTTTAAGCCAACTAACGATTTGAAAGTTGCGATTTAGACAGCCGTTGTTGTTTTAAAGAAAAGTAGAAAAACGGAGTATAGAAAAAAGAAGATTTGTTGCTGTTGCAGATTTGCTTTTACTCGTAAGCATTCTTTATTTGTATCTGCATGATACGGACTCCTAATATGAATTGTGAATGTGTTATTTAGTTTTCTTGTTTTAGTTTTTTTTGTGTTTATTCTTATTTGATCATTGGCTATACAGAAATGCTAACAACAACAATAATAACAGAATATCACAAAAGAAAGAAATTAATTCCTATCTTTATTTTAACCATATTTGTGTTGTATATTTGTTGTTGTTTTTAAAGCAGATCTGTTTTTTGTTTGCTTTTGGGCTTAAAGTATTAAGTCTTACTTTAGATTGCTATTACTGCTGTTGTTGTTTTTATTATTGTTGTAAAAATTCTATCCAAATACTTAGAAGAAGCAAATAAAGACACAAACACACAAAATAAAAGAAAATTTTCTCCATTGTATAAAATTATATTTATTATTATTTTTTTTTTGTTCTCCTGTGAGTTAGTTTATATAAAAAAAAAAACAAAAAGAAAATGGTAAAATTAATATAATATAAATCTTGAAAGCTTAAAAGAGTTTTTACATCAGAAGTCATTTACCTTTTGTTTACAAGAAAAAAAAAAAAAAAGAAACGAAACTAGAAAGGGCTTTTGCGTATTTTTTTTACATTAATTAATTTGTTGTTGTTTTTTTTTTAATTAGTTTATTTTAAATTTTTAAACCTTTGAACCATATTCAATTTTTTTGGCGTTGATCTTTCTAAATATGAATTGTTTTGGTAAATAGCGAATCGGCAAGCCAAAATTATGTGAACTACTTTCCATTTAAATCATGTTAAAATCAAATTTTATACTATGAACTACTAGTAAATTATAAATTGATGGCAACAATTAAAGAGCATTAAATATTTTCATCAACTGAAATTCGGTAAATGATTATGGCAGCTGTATGCATAGTTGTGTTGGCGGCTTTTCGGTTATTAGATTTTAGAGCCATTTTGAATTGGCGGTAATTATTGGAACGTTCTTTTTCTTCTTGTAATGAATACAGTGTTCATCATTGTTAAATATCAGCTTAAGGCGTAGTTTTATTCTTTATGAGTCAATAATTTGAGTGTGTATTTTCTATACGAATTTGTGGATAAATCAAATTCTCTTTCCAAAACTATAAAAGCATTAGTTATCAGCAGCAACGTACATGGGTTTCAGAAAGTATTTAAAAAATGTTAAATTCCGATAAACGAGCAATATACTTTAAAAAAATTAACCAAAGCGACTAAACAATGACTTAAATGCTCTCTCAAATTCTACTTGTGAGAAAATTCTTGTTTTAAAAAAAACCAAAAATAAGTTAAAGTCAATGACAGTGGAGTTGTAGGACTTTCACAAATGATTTAGTTAACTTTAATGTGATATTAGTTATACAATTAAGAAAACTCGCCCAGCATGTTAATTTGGTGAATCAAATTTCAAGCACAACAAAAAAAAAAAAAAAAAAAAAAAATTAAAAAAAAAATTAAAAAAAAAAAATCAGTAACAAATTGAATTATCAGACGAATTCTGTAGCTTTTTAGAAGTCTTTCTGTGACGATATTTACTGCATCAGAAATAACAATCAGCGGAATACGACCGAAACAACTCAAATACCTTAAAACCTACCGGTAGAGTTTATGAAGATATTTAAGTACGAGTCTGCATTGACTATTAAAAAAAATAATGAAAATCATAAACTGGAGAATATTGTTCATTATTAGTACAATGTATCTTCCTACCACTGCAACCTGGTCTATAACACTCGTCCTAAATGTGTATTTTTTTTTTGTATTCGAAAGTTGAAGATAAAGACATGCTGTTTTACAATCAAGTATTATCATCCAATGCTTCAACTCGACTGCGGCAATTTCAAGCCAAAGTCTTTGACGATAAAAAAAAAAATTAACCAAGAGTGCTATATTCGGCCACGCCAAATCTTAAGTAATCTTGTAAGCCGTTTACCATTTATCTGAATCTAGTTTAGTGAAGTAACTCCAATAAAAAAAATATAGGGGTGACAGAGAATTACAAAATTCAAAAAAAGTATATAAAAAAGCCATCGGCTTTTAATGGGTTAATCGTTTTTATAAATTTTTAGTGTTTGCTTAAATATTTTTTCAAAAGCTTTTAAATGATGCCCATGTTAATATTTTAAAAATTTTGAAAGTTTCAGAGCCCGTAGCTTGGGCGAGTAACAATTTTTTCACTTGATGTTTTTTTATTTTTTAATTCTATATCCCCCATATATTTGTTTTTTTTTTATGGATTGGAGTAACTTCATTGTTCTAAATGATATATGTTTTGTCCGCTGCGTTGAAGGACATGGACTGATCTTGCTGATTTCCAATAGCACCTCTTTCGACAATAAATCTAATCAATTGGCATAGTTAAATTTTTTCAAGCTGATCTAGTGGTTCGGCAAAATTGATTTCAACACTAACATGGACCGACAGACGGACATCGCTTAACCGACTTCGCTTTACATAAGAAGTCAGACTATATATTCTTTATCGGGTCGGAAATCGATATTGTAGAAATTACAAAGTGAACGGTTTTCACCAACACATCCTCGAAATTCACTGGTATTTTAATGATTAGCAAGTAAACTTTTTTGATCAGTGATTTTAATTTTGCCAGAAAAATTTAAGAGTTAAGACATAACTGTACTTGATTTAACAGTCAGTCTTCCCATTCGAAACATAATTGTTGCTGAAATTTAAATTCACCACAAATCACTAGAAATCTAAAAACCGTCAAAGCAATTAGTTTTGCCAGATGTAGCAACTTTTGCCGATAACAAAGACAGTAAAACCTTATAAAATTGACATTAAACTCTGGGGCTGAAAAAATACACCAACAGCGAAAAGGCAATCTCGTTTAAAATCAAAAGTAGACAATTTGAGTTTAAAATTTTGCTCCCAATTTGATTCCCAGTGGTTGCCTTTTCCTGTTCCCAAAAATGCTTGCAGAATTCAGTAAATGAAAATCTTAATCGAATATTTAAAATCAGAGTTTGTCCCAAATCTATATCTTTTTTTATGTTGTAAATTTGTGAACGTAATATGAAACTTATTTTTTTTTCTTTTAATTACCAAGAGTGTCATCTTTATTGTTATTATTTCCTTACTATTTTCATAATTTAAATTTTATTTTTTAAATTGCGGCAGATGCATCTGGATGATGTTTAAATTTTTAATTATTTTTCTCAAGTTTTTTAACTTTTCTGTTTTTGCTTTACTTTTCTTCAATTTTAAAGATAAGAAAAGGAAAAAAAGAAAACCGTAGAAAATTACTTCAAAGCTAAATTGGCTAGTACAGTGAAACTTTAAAGACTTTAATAGATAGATACACTCTAGAACACATCTGAGACGGTAGTAGTGTACTAATGACCAACCACGAAGGAAGTAATTTGCCATCAGCAACCTGTTAACTTAGAAATGCTGAGAAAAATATTGTTTTGATAGCAATTTTTAAAACAATTATTTGCAAGAGAAATTTTTACTGGCCACACAAACTTTTTTTAAAGAGTAAAACATGATGTGTTAAAGAGTATTTAAACTTGAAATGATGTCGGAGCATGCGTAATCAAAACAAGAAAAATCATAACAGAGAACATTTACTTTATGGGAGACTTTTAAATAAAATAAAGAAGAGAGTGGAGTAAACAAAACTGTACACTTGAAAGCAACAGTTGATTTGATTTTATGAAAACACGATTTATCAAACAAAATAAGAGAGTGAAATTGTATTGGGCAGTGTTGTCAGTTATAACGATTTGCTGTCAAACGTGAATGAGAAATAGTTTAAGCAATGCAAATTTTAGAATTGCTATTGGCAATATTTTAAATGCTTGTACTGAGTTCATTTACGTCAATTTTTCTGAAGCAATTCTGAATTTTGTGGATGCAGAATGATTTTATTTCTCGTTTTCTCATCCACAAAATTCAGAAATGCTGCAAGAAAAGTTTACATGTGTGAACTTGGTATTGGCAGATATATTTGGTTGGCTTTGTTATGATTTAAAAGAGAAAATGGCAGCTTTATTTCATGTGTTTAATAATAAATAAAAATGTATGAACACCGGGAAATTAATCAAATGCGCCTTGACTCTCTTGGCAAAAGTAGGAGAAACTTCCTTTTATAATTCGACTCAATATTTTGATTCTAATTAAAAAAAAGGTTTTTTAAATCCCACTAATTTTTTAATTGAAGACTTTATTTAAATATTTTAGAATACCATTATGATTTGCAGGTTTAAGGTGAAATTAAATTATTTAAGTACTTGCAGTGCTTAGAAAATGCGTTTTTAATCGTTTGCTGTAGAGTTCTGTAAAGTGTTAAAAATTGTTCATCTACAAAAACAAAATGTACCATTATACAGATAAAATTGAGTGCTTTCACATATGTGGGTCAGTTTCTCTACAAATTGACTTATTTCTAAAAAAAGTATTCTGTATTAGAACCAAGGTTCTATGGGAACTCCTCACAACATTTTATTCAAATCCATCAAGCAGTTTTTTTGTGACGCGAACACAGACAAACAAAAATTTCATAAACAGGTGGTTTGTATTCCATATCGATTACTATCTTCACCAACACCAAAATTTTCAAAAAATATTTCAAAAGTGACTGCGATACTGGTTTATTATATGAATATATTTTTCTATACATAAAGTGATACACGACAATCAATTTGGCAAGAAAGCTACAAAAAACTCTGGCATCATTGGTGTTGGGGTTTTCTCTAAAGAGTATTATTTGCAGCTTCTTAAGAGGGTGTGTCTCGTTTGTTGTTGTGGAAAAATTCTACACCAAAGAAAAGAAAACTTTCTATTATAAGTTTAGAATTTTCCAAAAATCACATGTGCTTAGATTTTCCGTTTTGCCTGTTTAAGAGAGCATTGTCGTTGTATTGGCTGTAAGAGTTTTACTCTTATGTATAAAATGTATTCGTTTCTTTTCGATGTGCTTTATTGTTCTTGTGTGTTTTGATTTTTGAAACGCATTTGTAAAAACTATCTTTCAGTTCAACTTCAGTTCGCGATGGAACTTTGAACATTACGGTTCATAATTAAGAGAAATTTTATGTGTAAACGGTTCGTTTTTCATATTTTTGTTTCCCAAAAATTAATATAAAAAATTTAAAAGAAAAAAATCATCTTAATGTTTAAATTAAATTATAAAGTTATCAAAATATTTCGGTTTTTATTTTTAATTTAAATTAAAAAAAGAGTTGAACTCATTATAAAAGTAATAAAAATTGTGCCTAAATTTTAAAAAAGCTTAAAAAATAAAGAAAACAAATAATTCAACAACATTAAGTAAAAAAAAAAGAACAACATATATAAACAAAATCTAAAACTAATTTTCGTAGAAATTAAACAAAAAACATTTTAAAAATAATATTTCTTTTAAATTAAAGAAAGCGCCTAAAAACACACTTGTTGAAGTCGTTCACAAATTTCTTAATATTCATTGTAATAAAAGTTTTGAAGTATTTGAAGTGTCCAAATATAATAAAATTTTAAAATAAAGTGTAAAGTTAAGAAACAAATTTTCAAAAATCAATAATTCAGCCTTAAGTCTACTTAGTAGAGGCTTCAAATTCTCTAAAATCAAACTGTCGAGCTTGTTGAAAAAGTGTATTGGAATTAAATTAAATAAAACTTTATCGAAGTGTCAGATAAGAAGTGCTACACGCCTTAAAGTATGCTACAATTTAAGTAAATCATATAAAATAGGTTTCTGGTTATTTTGAAAACTCAACTAAATTTTTTTGCTTTCGACAAAAAAATTTTCAAAGTGTAATTATATAAAATTAATTTACAATTTATTTTAAAGATTGCTTAATATTTACTGCTAAATTTAAGTTGATTGTTAAAAAAACTTAATTCTTTATTAAATAAAGTTGTGTTTGCGTTACGTGCTTGAATGTGATTTAAAAGGATTTTTAAATAAAAATTATATACAGCAGATTTTAAATATAAAAAAAACGACCAAAGCAAAAATAATATTGTGTGAAATTAAAACGTGTCACATTTCGTAACGAAAGCCAGAACCAAAAACAACAAAATCCAGTATTGTGGTGAATGACATGCTTGCTTCAAGACTCGCAGCATTGAAGGATTAAAACATTACAACTAGGATGCAATACCAACATTAAGTCTTCTTTTCCATGCATACAGACGCAGGCATACGGGATTAAATTTAATTTATAGCACAAATTATAAAAACAGAAACAGCAACAACAAATTTATAACAACAAGTAGATAAAACTTAAAAAAAAAAATAATAATAATAATAAAAAATATAAGAGAATTTAATGATAAATAACATAAACAAGTGAAATGGCAACAATTTTATCAGCATAATAAAAGTTATAAGAAAAAATATATAAGAAGAAAAATACAGAATTTATTCTTAAAACCAAATCAAAGTTCTACAGGAAGCTGTTAAACAACAACAACAACAACTAAGAAAAAGTTTAATATTTTTATCACAAAACAAAAAAAAAGTCAAAAGATTAAGATTTATATAAAAAAATTTGTGCTTATATCTCCAATCAAGCAAAAATGGTTGTTTTAGAAACAGCCACCGCCCTTTTGGGTGGCCCCTATGCACAGGGTGCCCCAGCTTTAAAAATGGTACAAAAACGTTACATTGGATTACATCAATGGTTGGGACCACTACGTTCTAAGGAACTTAAGGAACATATTGTAAGTTATATCGTTCAGTTTCTGCAATTAACAAGTGTTTATTTATTTAAGAATTTTTATTGATGTTTAAGTTTGGTCTTCCTTGTTCATCAACTTGTAGTTGATTGAATGATTGAATACAAATCCCTGTTTTAGTTTTGACCGCGTGTAGTGTACGGCCTTTTACTTTTCAATATTGTATTCATAGCAAAAGTCTAAAAAAGCAAGCAACATTTTAGAAAAGCTAACAATAATAAGGGTTTACTCATGTGTTTTCTAATAATATTTAGTTGAGCTTTAGTCACATTTTAAGAAAAGTAGATTTTTTGTCTTCTAATTTTAATCGGTTAAATTTAAAATTTCTTTTTTTTTTGTTGTAACGATAAATTCCTTATTGTGAATTTCATTAAATTTTGCAGCAACTTTAAAGTGAATGAAAAAACAATGATTTTAGTAAATATATTTATTTAAATATTGAAAATTCAGATTTGATTCGCATCGTTCAAGTTATTAAATCAAGATTATTATTTGATAAATAGGACAAAAGGATTATTTTAGTCACTAGCAGAATGTAAATCTCTACTTGAACGTTAATAAATATTAAGATTGTTGATGTAGAAAGTGGTGGTTTAAAAAAAGAATTAAATTCTGCTAGTGAGTAAAGCAAAAAATTTTTCTTTTATCTTCAGGAAAAACTAAACATGAATTAAGTTATGCACGTGTTCTAGGTGTCTATTACGATTCAAAGCAAAATACAGGGGGCAAAGTGCGGCAGTCTATATCGATCGAAATTTCTATAGAATTTAAGTATAAATTTCGATCGATATCGAAGGCCGTAAACTACCCCCAGTATATTTTTAAATAAAGTTTTCGATAAAACAAATTTTCTTTTTTAATTTTGTATTTTACACTTCCTATTGTGGATTTATATTTATATGGATAACTATATCGAAAATATACAAAACTGTTATGAATACGAGTTACAAAATCATGCTCTTTCTACAAAATTTTACATTAAAAGATAATTTTTACGGGGACACATTTTTCTCTAATTTTTACTTTTAAACTTTTTATTATAGCGAATGTGGAACCACATATTATTTGTGCAAAAGTTTTGTCTGTTTATATAAATCGAAACTTGAAACATGGAATTAAAAATGATGGTCATGTCCAGGCAAATGATGTTTAGATTATTCTGTAATAATTTAATGCCATGTCGCTGTTGGAAACATCCTTCAATGTTTATCTTATCGCAATATCTTTTGCCTATGTCCGCTACCATAATAATATAACTTCCTATTAAGTTTTAAAGCTGTTAAGCTTCCAAATAAAAGGTCTGTGATAGATAAGAGTACATTTGGTTACAGCATCCTAACAATGACGGGTTATTTTCGCTGAGATTCTTTTAGTTAGAATGGCGCAAGTTGAAAACATTAAAAGCTCTTTAACAGATTTGGCGATATTTAAACCGATCTTCCTGAATTGCGTTAAAATCATTACAGTACATGAGGTACTTAAAAAGTCTGGAAATTTGCTTAAAATTTACTAATTTTGCTTATTGAAAATAAAATGGTAGCTTTTGAAATTTTAATTGAAACAAGGGACAAAAAAGAAAATCCCCAAACAAATGTTATGTTTTTATGCAAATTTTTATTTAAATAGTTGATTGGCAAATTTAATTAAAACACAACTTTTTTTATCATAATAGAGCGCGTCATGGTCAATAAAAAGATCTAAAAACAATTTCTACGTTTGTGTTAGTGTAAAATCTAATAGATAATTTTCATAATTTAAGTCGAAGTGTGGCTTGGGGTCAAGGTGAGAGACTTTTGTTTTTTTGTTTTTTTTTTTTACATAGTTAAAAGCTAGGTAAATATTGCGTCG
This sequence comes from Cistogaster globosa, assembly GCA_937654795.1. Lineage (NCBI taxonomy): Eukaryota > Metazoa > Arthropoda > Insecta > Diptera > Tachinidae > Cistogaster > Cistogaster globosa. Next base: position 120,812,371 of record OW569403.1, read on the forward strand.
ATTAGGAAAACGTTTAAAAGTAAATTAAATCAAAATTTACAACGTACTGTAATCATTGAAGTGAAATAGTACACCCGTTTAAAATGTATTGCAGAATAAGCTTTTGTTGTGGTCTTATGTTAGACGCCTCTGTTCTGCATTCAAAGTGACAAACATTATTGTAGTCATTCTAATGTACAAAGGGTGGGCTAAAGTTAGTCATGAGTAAAGAAAATGTTCATGACCAACTGAAGTACACCCTGTGTAAAACAGGTGGTCTACAATATTTTTATCTGAGAAATTACTCATTTTAGTTGCAGAACACTGATACACTGAGAATTTATCCTTGCGAAAACAAGTTTAATTTGACTAAAAGGATTATGGAGACAGAAAAAAAGAAGGTAACAGGACAAGACATCACGACATCTTCTATCATCTGACAAAAAAAAAAAATAAAAAATCATGAAAGCTGATGCTTGTTGACTGTATCTATCGACTTTAGCTTTTCGTTAGACTGTGGTAGACAGTCCAACACATTCACAATGGGGCTTTCATGACCGATTTATATCCAAACGCAAATGTTATGTAGACTTTTATAAGAGAATAATGATAATAACGGCCAGAAATTAATTTACACAAATGAAAAGTTAATAATGGCATGGAAATTAAGGATACAAATTAATAATCCTCTGATAGCTAAAATCTCTGCGTTGTGTTTTTTTCAGCAGTTTAAAAAACGATTATTTGTTGATTACTTTTGAAAAGTAATATTCTTAAATAATTTGGGGAAAACTTCAATTGTAAATCCTTTGAGTGGAGGTCGTGATTTGCTGCTGTTTTGCTTTACCTAAAACAATTTTAATAAGGCAGTCATCGTTAGCTTACCTAATTGCTTTGGTCTGATGCAAAATTGCTTATGTAACTGGATGAACGAGTGCATCTTATAAGAAAATTTATCATAAAAAATTCTTTTTCTTCCCCATTACCTATTTTCCCCGACGACGTTGTTTTTTGCTGGTTGTTTATCAAAAAGGCAAAGAAATAAATAAAAAAGGTAAAAAATAACAACAAGAAACACTCTGAAATTATAATCACACTTGCACACACTTTGTATTTTTTGTTGTTGTACGTTATAAAAATGTGCATCCATGCGTAAGATGTCATAGAAACACGTAACAAGTGTCATGCACTTCATACGTCATTTAGACTCACTCGTGTTCTCTCTAAAAGACCTTAAACACTTTTTACTTTTTTTTTTATTATTTTAATTTTCTTTTTTGTTTTGTTTTATAAAATAACTGCAACTTTATACAAAAAACATTAAATAAAATAAATAAAAAAATACTTCATGAAGTACGATGTTGATGTTAAAATGTTTTTGTACATGATGAACAAGAAATTGACTGAACTTTGTATCGCTTTTATATTTTTTGAAGGGTTGTGCGCGATTAGAATGATATGAAAAAAAAAATTATTAAATAAAAGTAAAGTGGCGCAAAAATTTTTTAGTTCTGCTTCTGTGAATGACGACTAGAATAAATTTTTTTCTACTTGAAAGTGTTACGAAGAAAGTTGTTTCTTTATGAAATTAAACGTTAAGTATTTCTTTTTGCTTGGCTGTAGACAAACTGTTTGAACATTATTGAAAGAAATAAACGCTTTCTAATTAAATGCTGTGAACTTCATTATATCTTTGACAATTTGAAATTCTCCGAAGTATTTAAAAAGTGCTGCAACTTACCTAAGAAAATTGAATACAAATAAAGGACAAGCAAAATAATTTAGATGAAGTTAGAAAATGCCAATTTGAATAAAATTGGTATTTCTAAGTAAGTAGTTTTCATTTTCTTCTTGTTATCCAAAGCCTAATACCGCGTGGTCTAAATACCAGTATCTTTTGGTATGTAATAGCAAAGATTTATGTGACTGCTGCAGCTGTCCTTTAAGTAATTTCACCCTAATTTTTTAAAACTTTGTTGACTGCTTCTAGTTATTCGTTTACCATTAGTCTTGGGCGGCCAGTTGACATTGCCACGACGGCAAATACTACGATTACCATATCTACTGGCTTAAAGATTTTAATAACTCTGTAAAACTCTTCGATGATTTAAGTGGCTTTTCTACCATAATTTGTCTAATTTCAACAAATGTAAAAAAGTTTATCATCACATTTTGTTATATTTAAACTTTGAAAAATATTCTCCAATCACAATAACAAACAATCCATATATATTTTGAAGCCGTTGAATCAACGCCTTCTGACCTTCTGTCAGAATTCTTCCTTATTGTACTTTGTGTACCTACTGATGATTCTTGGGTAAAAGAGTTTTCTTCAACAATTCTATTCGTCGAGCAGGTTTCATCTACTTCCAAATATGGTCGCAATTTTTACCTTTAGAAATGTGTAACAAAGAATTAATTTAGACAACAAATCATCCTTTGTAATGCGACTTTTTGGATTTTGTTGATAAATTTTTAAAATATTCACAATTTTTACAATTCTGGTCTACTTTTAACTAATAAAATGTTAATTGCAGTGCAAGCATCGTATACTAATATTCATGCCAAATGGATTAAATTAAAATATATAATCATTTTTGAGTAGATTGTTTAAAGAAAATCCAGTTTCAAGAGATTTTTAGGTAAATAAATTTTTTATTTTGAATAAAATCGGAATAATCTGGGAACAAAAAATCTGTACTCGCAGCAGTTTTATTTTGCAGTAAGTGCTGTAAATCACTTCACAAAAAAATTAAATAAATTGTGGAAAAAATTCAAAGGAATTTTAAAAATATCTTCCTGTAGAAATTGTCCAGCTAAAGCGCGAGAATATTTAACAATTCTGACACCGCAGTTTTTCATTTTATGTTATTACTTTTGGATATTTTTTCAAATACAATTTTTTTTTTGGAGCAAATGTGTAGCAATAATTTGAGCTGCCGCAAATTTATTTCGTGCTAAACACGAATTCATGTTCAAGTGTTGGATTTAGTTCATCACGAATTTACTAAATACTGCTGTTCAGCATTATCATAAACTGACTGCCTCATATCATCCACAATCATCATCTCATCTATGCAAAAAAAAAGAGAGAAAAAAAAAGGAAAATAATTTAGTTTTGTTTGCCATGTATGTTTTCTTCCTTCTTTTTGTTTCATATTTTGTATCTAAAATTTAACGTCACAATCAGCTTTAGTTAGTTGCAATATTTTGTTTTTTTTTTCTAACATGAGTAGATTTTTTTTTATTTTTTATTTTTTTGAAAATTAGTGCAGCGCTTTTAAAATTCATTCGTTTGGAGAGATATAAAAACAATTTTTTTTGTTTCAAATGCATTAATAACACTCTGTATCCTGAATTAAATTTAATAACAATAACAATAAAAATATGTAAAATATTTATAATTTTTGATAACAACAACATAAAAAAAAACACTTTATTACGTTTTTAAAATCAAAATGCAAACATTAGCATAAAAATTTTAATTTTTCTTTTATTTTTTGGGTTCTCTTCAAAAAAGACTTTAAAATGTGACTCAAATAACAACTATTTTATTGCAAAATTATTTCTTTTAGAATGCAAACAAAAAAGCATATAAAATTTATAAAAAAATTGCTTAGTAATGAAATTACAGTGAGGTAAAAAAAAAACAGAACTCGCTTATTTTATTAAGTTAACTGTGTATCGGTTTATCTTTTTGACGATGGCTCTCTGTTATTTTTAGTCCTATTAAGCCTTTCAGGGACATTTTAGCGCCTTCAGTTACTTCGCTACCGATTTTATTCTTTACTAAGTGCCTACTTTCCTCTTATCTTTCCAAAAAGAGATCATGTTTTTTCTAATCATTCGAGAATTAAATAGATGGTGTCAATATACATCTGCATGTATGAACAACTTCCCTCTTCTATTAGTTACTCTTTAATTAGAACGTGGAAACTTTAGTATAACATTTATGAATACGCGACGATGCAAATGGGTTTTTTAAAGCCTTCACCGCAGATGGAATTTCTGCAATATCCAAATCCGACCCCATAAAGTATATATATTCTGATTTCCGTCTATCCGTCCGTGTTAGTTTTGAAATCAACTTTTCCAAAGCGCTAGATGAGCTAAGTACACCAGTCGATCAGATATATTTTCGAATTTAGCACTCTTACTTCTTTTTAATAAATTTAATTAATAACAATTTAATAATTTAAATTTGCATGTAGGATCTTGAATATTCTTAAGTATGAAAGCCAGCCTTACTTCGTCCTTCTGACAACATAGTAATAGCGCAACGGAAAAAGGCTTACATTTTTATGGTCAAATAACCGCTGTAATTTTTATTGTCCTCTTATAGTGTGCAGTGATGCTTAGCAAGGAAGGCATATTGCCTGTCGTATATAGCGGCTGGACTCGTTAGTTCCTTTTGCTAGAGGTTGCTTTACAGTTTGAGTATTCTGATCTCTTTTTGTCTGCCTTAATTCAGCTTTTTTGTCAATGTTCTAATGTTTGCCCTTCTTTAGTTTATCATTATTACTACCCAAAAATCCCCTTAATAAATAGCACTTTATATACACAAAATCAAAATTTTATGTTTTTATGTGTGAAATTTTTGGTTGACACGCTTCTCTATTATAAAGTTCTTGTTTCTTCCTAGAAATTTATACGTCTCAATCTTTTTATTTCAACCTTGTGATGCAACTCTAGAGTAGTTAATTTAATGCCACTTCTTTTTAACGTGAACGCCTTTAAAACTCTTTTATTTTTGTGAATGTTTTATATCTTTGAAAGTGTAAACTTAAATATTCTTCTAAGAAGTTTGTAATATTCTTTCGTTTTGGCGATACATTTAAACTTTATTTTTGCAAACGCAAAGTTTTTATTTAAGGTAATACGACCAAGGTATGCTAAGACAGTCTTAAGTCAACTTACCAATGTGTGGTGCTAGTGCTTTGTGTACAGTACAATAGAAGTATAAAATGCTAAAAAAAAATGAAAATAAAAGTAAAAAACTTAAGATGAACTGTCTAACTGTCTGTCTATTCAACCAAAGTATTTATAATATAATAAATATCGTATTCTTGTAGCTGCAACAAGAGAGGTTTCCTTTTTCAGGCACTCAACCATTTATCCATCCAGCCAGCCAGGCTTTTGTATAATAAATAAATTTTCCATAGCCAACTCATTTTTCGTTCGTCAGTCAGTCGAAACCATTTAAAATTATATAGCAGAGCATCTCTTTGTGTTTAGTTTTCTCTGTCGCGTTCCTTTTTATTTTATATCGTTTGACATTTTTATATAAAAATTGCAAAGTTTTTAAAAAGAAAACGAGAACTCTTTGGCTGCATACATTTTTGCTGTTCTTTTTGTTGTTGTAGCTTTGTTGTTTTTTGTAAATTATTAATATGCAACAGCAACATCAGTTGCATGAAACGAATTACTTGGCCGCATCAGCTGTAAACTATTAGACTGACTTGTAACAGCATCAGGTTATTTCTCGTCATTTTTTTTTTATTTGATTCGTATTTTATTTTTATTTTTTTTTTTAAATTGGAATTGTTTATTAAAAGTTGCTTATTACTTGCGGGGCGTGACGTATATTTCTTTTCCTTTATAGTATTTTTTTTAATATTAATAGCATAATAGAGATTTTTCCTTCATTCAAGTTAATTGATCTTCCTTGATAGTGAATGATATTTTAGACACTTTTCCAAGAATAGTTTTTAATTATTTGACGAATAACAAAGTAAAAAACTCATTTAAATTATTACAGCGCAAATTTGCGATTACGACTTCAAACGGAAATAGAGTTGTCTGTAAATCGCAATCTCTAGAAATTTTGCGGCTTTAAAGTATGCGTACGGACAACGGTCATATTGAGCAACAGATCGTACGGCCTCTAAAACTTGGCGTTCTAACTTTTCTCCTTAAATAATCGAATTTTGGCAACACCAATCTGCCTCTGTCGCTATTTCCAAAACTTAATCTTAAACTTAACTTATGTCGGCACATCTAACAATTGTGATTTATCTGTTGGTTCAAAGCGCTAATCTTTGCTTCTTTCTTTTTCTTTATAAAACATGTCAGTCTCGTCATCTCTCTCTCTCTCTCTAATGTAATAAAAGTAAATATTTGTTTTCTTATGGCAAATAAAATTAAGGTGATAAATACTTGTTTAATGTAATATTGAATTTACAGCAACTTTTTAAAACAAAGATGATTAACTTTAAGCATTTTTCTTAACGTGTAATGTTAACATTAACATATTTATCATGTTTTACTTTTTACTTTAAGAAAGCAATAAAATGAATTTTTATAAAAATAAACAAGCAATTTTTTAATTTTTTCCCTCTTAAAAAGCCGCATGTGTATATACGTATAAGATCTAAAATATGTATAATAATCTCTTTATACATTAAATCACTGTAAATGCTTATTAATAAATAAATATAAAATCTAAGTTTCAATTAAAAATGGATGTTTATATGCACACAGTGGATTATGTTCTATAATTAATCCAATTTTAATCAACAATAGAAGACAAAAATAGCAAAAATACAATTTGCTCTTGTGTGTTTTTTTTTCCACTCGCGTCTAATAAACATATGGTTGCAATGCTTTCTTCATAATTTACTCAACAAATGTTTTAAGACATCTTAAATTGACCAAGACGTCTTGAAACATTTCAAGACATCTTGATGTTTTTAAGACATACTAAGATACCAAGACATTTTTCAAATACACACAAGAAAGTGTTTGTGTTTTATTTCTACAGTATTTGACAGTATTTGTTTGTCGCGACCATACTTCAGTACACCCTTTGAAGTGAAATTAAAGTCTACTAATTTCAAGTAGCATTTTAGCAGTGAGTTACTTTTACGTTGCTCCTACCGCTGTTGACCATTTTTTTTTTTGTGCTTAATATTATTTATTTAAAAAATTTTATCTAAAAAAGTTTTCCTATTGCAAACTTTTGGTATTTTGTTTCTGGTTATTGCTCTTTTTCTTAAACAACTTAAATACAAATTGCTGCATGGCTTAAGGGAATTCTATTTCTCTCATCATGACGATCTGTTGCACAAACATTTCGTAACCCCTGTCAGTCTGCGAAACTGCGATTCTTTGATTCCTCTGTTGCTTGTTGTAATTTCGTTAACACAGACAAATACTAACACAGCTACAAAATCAAAGTTAAGTCGCAAATTTTGTTATTAAAACAGAAAAAAAAAAACAAAACTTTACAGACTTGTTGCAAGTTCAAGCAAAAGTACACGTTAAACTATTTATGATCTGTCTTGTAAGATTTTGATTTTCTTATTTTTTTTTTTTTTTGTGGAGGGAGTTATTAGACAGGTTTAAGTTTTCATAAAAACATATTTAAAGCAGGCTAAAAAAAAAAACAACAAGGATTTTAGAGGGCAGCCAACTCAGAATAGTTGTTACATTTAAATGCTTTAGATTATTTTGAATATTTAAATGTATACGTGACTAATGTCCTGTTTAACAAAAATATTAGAAAATAAGAGAATGAATTGCAGTAATTTGCTCAAGCATTTTCAATAATAAAAACGGAATTGCAAAAGCTTCGATTAAAGTCATGTTCAACACACGCATTATTATAATGAATCTTTAATCATTTATTTGTTATAAAACCACTTAATTTGTTTTTAAAACTTTTCACTTAATATATTGACGTGTTTTTTTTTTCGTATTTAATATTGAGGAAAAACTTTTCCTCTTCAAAGGAAACACACACAATAAAGTCCTTAAAGTTCTTTTTAGTTCTTTTTTCTCATTCGTTTGTATAACCAATTTTCCTCTTTTTAGTGCTAATAATTGTCAATATTTATTTTATATTGCCATCACTTCATCCATTCACTCCAATTTAATTCCCGTTCCGCCTTTCTTAAGATAATGGAAAAAAGTGTTCACATTTCTTTTTTTTTCCTTTTTAAATACATAAAAAAACAACAATAACAACAACAGCTGCTTCAAAAAACTCTAGTAAACATGATAAGTGTCATAAACATTAGCAATAATATTTGTTTCTTTTGTAAAATTATTTTTCAGAACAACTTGGGCGACTAAAATGGATGACAAGAACAACAGAAAAGTTTGTTGAAAAAAAAAAATAATAAAAAAGTACTACAAACTTTGGTTTTAACAAAATAGTTGAGGGAAATAAAATGTTTTACAGTTCTTCAGTTATAAAAAGCAAAGAAAAATGCCTTTTCTCTTGTTTCCTTTTAGTTTAAAAGAGTTTATTCGTTAAGGAAATTTATGAAATAGTCTTATATTGTAGATATAGCCTTTTTATTCGACTCGCGTTTTCTTCAAAGCCATCTCAGAAAAATTTGGTAAGACATCAATTTGAAGCTGAAGTGACAAATTCTTCCAATCGATATGCATATGGGAGGGTGTCCCGTTCAACGCCCTTTTTACCATTTTTTTTTGCGGCGTATTATTATCTTAAAATCTATTGCATCGAATGTTTTCTCGCTTCGCCTAGATAGCTAAAAGTAGTAGGAAGTTAAAAAGGTGCGTTTTTATCAAAACTAGTTCTTAAATAAAAAAGCGAGTTGGCAAAAAATTACTTAAAATTAAGTTAAAAAAAATTTATAATTATAAAAAAGAAAACAATAACAAATTTTAAATAAAAACTTTAGGATAAAACTGAGATCAACTAGCAATCACAATAGAAGCATTTCCAAATTTTGTAAACGATGCTCTTAAGCATTTTTTTAAAGACAGAAATCCTAACAATATTTCTAGTATTTTAGGGAAAGTTATTAAACTCTGTTAAACTTTATGTTACTTTTTGAAAAAAAAAATGTTACTTTAAAGGTACATTCTTAAAAAAAAAAAACGGATTCTCAGCCAAAAAAAAAAACTTAGTTTTGTTAAAAGGTGTCCTTTTTAAGACAGACAGAATGTTTTTTTAGGAAAATGGAAATTTATTACTAAAAGGATACTTCGCCGATTTATTGAAACCGAAATTTCTTTATAATTTTTCTACAGAAACTGTCTTTAAGCTAGGCTCCATTTAACTAAAAAACAATATTCTCCTGTTAACTTGACCCGCTTTCTGGTACTTTAAAAATTTTAATTAGATTTTTAATTTAATGCAGACCCACTTATATTTAGCTGCTTATTTTTTTATAAAAACTACCTACAAATCATTTACCCTTCCATTTAAACTAATTATTTTATGAAATTATAAACATTTTTAACACCAGTTAGACATTTCCTCTTTTATTGGCCCATAAAAAAACTCATACAATTAAGCAAAAACTCTTTCTTAGAGACGAAGCAAAAAAGTACTGAAAAAATACAACAAATTGGGTCAATTAAAAAATCATAAAAAAACATTATTTCCAACTTGTTGTTATTGCAGTAGTTTTAGCAATTGTTTTTGTTATTTTTTTACATATTTAACTACTTTTAAAAGTTTGTCTGCTCATAAACTTTTACACCCAATATATGCAGTTTTGAAAACATTATAGACAAACGGGTGGCTGCTTATTGTTAAACTACAGGCCGAAGTGTTACATACAATTTAATACGAATATATGTATATGTATATGTATGTAACACTCAATAATACCTACATACATACAGTGGGCTTTGAAGTCTTTTGCTTGTTGGTTGTATTTGTTTTATTTTTTTTTTGTGAACATGCTGAGTCTAATTTGTTTCAAACTAGTTTCAAAAGATTTGGACCATTCGAACGAAAGTTTTAGCTTTAAGTTTTTTATCACTCAATAAAACCCACTTGAAGAAAAGTTCTACTTAAGTAGCAAGCGCATGTGGCCGTGTGTGTTTAAGTAAATTAATCGTAATGTAAATTTGTATGTATGTTTATTGAAAAGAGCCAGTCACACACAAAACGCAAGAAAAAAGTTTTTCAATTAAACTTTATTTTATTGTAGTAGTTTCAGTTCTGCTAAATTTCTTTGGTTCCATGTAGAAAGGCCCTAAGTCACATAATTGTAAATAAACAGCAGAAGGTGAAAACATACTAGAAACAACTTTAATTATTAAAATATAATTTTTAAAATTTAAATGTTTAAACTTTTGTGACGAGGTGTATTTCTGGAAAGCACAATTTCGTAAAACTTCGAGTTAGGACCTTTTTATATGAGACCAACAATTTGCTTTTATCGTTCTTCTTTTGTCGTCTTTATGTTTTCTTGTGTCAAATCATTTTAAAACTCAATACATTCATTCATGCACACACACACATTCATATCTACGTTCGTTTGTAAAGGTGCATATTGTACACCAAGTCACAATAAAATAAATTTTTAAGGTTAGAAAATATTGCAACAAAAGGTTTAACAAAGGACATTGATTTTTTTGCTGCAAAAATAAAACAAAAGTATTTCCAGCAACATGGAAAATTTATAATAGAATTTTAAATACTTTCTTAAATGTCCTTTAGGAAAGGCAAAAAAAAAAAGAATTCAAAGCGACAAATTGTTATTTATGTCGCCAAAAATAAATAAAATATAAAAACGCTAAATAATAAAAAATTTATTTCTAACACCTTTTTTTCTGGTATGCGCTGATTTAAATTTATAATTTAGTGATTCAATTTATATTTAATGAGAATACAAGTGCTCACGAAGAAAAATTTAAGATCAAAACGATTATTTCATTAAAGAAATTAAATAAAAATTATAGTTTGTTGATTTTGTAACGCTACGCAATTGTTGGGAAACAAAAGCAATAGTTTAACAGGGACTTTTTTATTTAAATGAACGCTGCTGTTAAAAGGTACTTTTAAAATCAACATAAACTATGTATCTATTAACTAAGGTAAAAACGTCGTACTTATTACTGAATCCCTTTTATTTAACGTTACATTTTCTATACTAAGAACGTCCTTTTTTGTTAAACAATTCCTTATCATACAACGCAGCTAATTTTTTAATAAAAAGTACCCAAGAAGGTTATTATAAGGTTTATTATTTAAGAAGTGCTTATTATTTAGTCTTTTTTAATTTTTATTATAAATTAATTCTTATTTAGCGATTCTTTTTGTTAAATTGATTCAAATTGTTGGGTTTTTTTTTAATAATATGTTTTAAACACGAAGGCTACGATTTTTTCTTTTTCCCCATAACCAAATTTTTGGATTTTAAAGTATTTTTTATTTAAAAGTTTTGTATTTTAAATTTATTAGAGAAAACCAATAAGAATGTTATAATTCTGTAATTTATTTTCGTTTTTAAAGGGGTTTTCCATTAAACATTACTAAATAATTTCGATTCATTTCGTAATTTTGGTTCCAAATTTTTTGAGTTATAATTATCGTTATTATGTTGCAGTTTAATCGTTTTTAAGAAATCTACGGCTTATTATTATTATTTTTTAATATTTCCATTGTATTATACGAGTTCAATGACAAAAAATTTGGTATCTTAAATTATAAATAATTATTTTGCCAACTTGACATTTTATGTAAAAAAACCAAAAACGAAATTAAATTATTTTTTTTTTTTGTGCCAACATGAACTATAAGTTTTTGTTTGTTTTTTGTTAAGTTTTTTTTTCAAGCTGTAAGTAAAAAAAAAAAACAAATTAGCAAAAATGTAAAGGAAATCCTTACTCGCCACACAATCTTAACAAGCAATAAAAAAAAACTGAATTCTGTCGTTCCAGTGCTTTCTGCTCTTCTCAAGATTTTTATATTTTATTTTGAGCCAACATAATTACTGGCTTGTCTATGAAAGAGAAGGTCACGTGATGCAATTCTACTTGCAAACGAGATACATGATAACTGACTCTGTCTTATTTGCAATGTTGAACATTTTATTTTGTTTTTCGACTTTCATTACATGTGGCCAAAGTAGTTATTATCGTCATTATTTAAAAAAAAGAAACAAAAAAAAAATCGCGTAACTTTTTTTCATTCCTGCTTTTACTTAGTGCCTGCGTAAACCAAATTCTTTATCATCCTTTCTATCTGTGGCTTCCACTTGAATTCCTATACAAAATTTGTTGCACTTTTGTCAGATGGTCTGACCGTTGTGTTGGAAATAATGTCCTTTTTTGCTGCCTTCTAGCATTCTAACATATTTCCTGTATCAGAATCGCTGATAGCAGAAAAAACAAGAAATTAGTTTTACTTTGTAGTGCCTTCGTCGTCTTCATCTTGTGGCTAGATTTCTGTTGTCATCATTATTGTCACTACAGTTGTGTCGTTAAAACTTTGCCACTTGTTTTGGCTGACAAAGTAAATTTTTTGTGATTTCGTTTTTCTTTATTTTTTTTTCGGCTTTTTTTCTTTAGTTAATGGGCAACAAATGCTGCCAAAAATTCTAACCATTTTGCACGACATGTGTTAATGACTTTTTTTCTTGATCGCTTTATACATTTTGTTTTTAGTTGCAAGTTTTGGTTTGTGTTTTTGTTCGTTAAAGTTATAGTTAAAGTTAGATGCAGAAAAATATTGCTAGCAGCCATGCAAAATGAAAAAATGTCTGATATATAAAGGTACGTTTAAGGGCAAGGCCGCTTACCTTTCTATAGAAAAAATTAAGTCGTTTTCTAAAATTGAGAAAGTAATAAAATGATTTAATACAACCTGCAATTATTACACTTTAAAGAACCACTAGACATTTCCGGTTTCATCCTTGTTTTTAACCTTTTACTTGAAATTAAAACAAACAAAAAATGCAGATAAGTTTGACGAAGCTCGTGGCACCTACAGTGTTAAAAATATATCGCACAACCTTGAGGGCAAATTACAGGCTCATTTCATTAAACTAGATTATCCCCAAATTTTAATTTCAATGTGTCGGTAGTCGACGTTAAAGTTTAAACCGAATCACGCCTGGGTCAATTTGAACAATTGATCATGGTTCGATAATGATCTGTATTGACCGTAACATAAGCTCTTCAATAATTTTTAAGTAAATAACGTCCAATAACGCTGCCTCGACGGGGTATTTTTGCTAAACGTATTTGAGTCTGAAGCGTCTGTTGTGGTCTGTGATCACTGCATAAGCGATAATATTTTTTATTATTATTAAATCCGTTAATTTTGAGTCTAAAAGTTGCGCCAATCGATGACTTATTTTAAAAGTAAATCTGGATAATTTGGTAGCATTTTCGGAATATCAATTTATTCATGTTGATTTGCCAGAGTATAATGATCTAAAATGTCAAAAGTGAAGTGTTATCATGGCCCTTAAACTCGTTAATTCTATTTATAAAAACACTTATTATTTATGGAGTTGTTCTCTCACCATTTTAATCGGATGTTATATTTCAGTTGTAATTTTTAAAGTTCTTAAAAAAAAGATAAAATATTTTTTAAATAATCATAAACCGTATCTTTTCTTCCTTCTTTAATGAAAATTATTAAATTAAAAAGATATTTTATAATTTAATTTTTTTTTTTACAAAAGTTTCTCCTCATTGCGCTCGTAGTGCATTTCCTGGTGCATATTTTCTCTTCTTGCAATTGTACACAAACATGCAATTTTAAGTTTTGTTTAAAATTAATTTTTATATAAAATCAAATAAAGTGCAGTTTTAAAACCACAATCCATTACTAATTATGCAGCGCTAATCAGGTAAAATACGTGTGCACACAAACACCGGCCCCTTCTCTTAAGGTTAATCAATTTAACAATAGAAACAGTAATAAAATTCAATTAATATGAAAATTTCAAATTAAGTTTTAACGAATAATCATAATTATTTTTTAATGATCTAAATAGTTTTAGATATAAAAGTAACATCCTTAACAAAGAGAATGTATGAAAGACTTAACGATATGTAACAAATATGTTAAAATGTCTGCATGCAACATGTTTTATATGCTTTCAAAAATATGATTTACAGCCGTTGCAAAATAGAAAATGACCACTTGCATGTTTATTCAGTATTTCCTATACAAAGTATTACTTATGTCTTTTATTTTAAAGTAATTTTTTTAAACGTACTTTTTAATTAAAAAAATATATATTGCAGTTTTGCAATTAATTTAAGAAGGGACATCACAAAAGCCTTTACCACTTTCCTGCGCTCACTGCCTTGTAATACTAGAAAAGAGGTTCTGCTGCAATGATTTTAATCGCTAGTACTTCCATATTATCTCTTTTCCATAATTTCTTATAAAACAGAATTCGTTATAAAAAAATCATGCCATTTGAAAGTATATGTACAGGGTAAATCTTGCTCCTTTTTCTTACAACCCTGATTACTTGTAATCTTTTCACTGGAATGATTATATTTTATTAAAAGATGCTTTTGTAAAACATCTCTAAAATTTATTTATTAAATAAAATTGTACTTTTTATTTAAATTATTTAATTTTTGCTACTTTAAACAATAAGTGCTTTTTATAACCAAATGAACAATTTGTAGACATGTATTAATGCAGGTACTTTTCCTCTATAATTGTATTGAGAAAGAAAACCTGTACTTTTTTGTTCTTATTTTTTTATAAAGACGTTATTAATAGCTAAAAGAAAAAGAGTTAAGTGTGTTTCTATCATTATTTCATTAAAACCCACTTTTTATCAGACAGGTGCTTTGGTGAAATTTTCTGAAGGTACTTTTTTGCTTAAAGGTAATTTTATTACTTCAGAAGCAAATTTTTTAATGAACTTTTATTTATTAAATAAGTATCTTAATTTAAAGGATAATTTGTTCTTAAAACCTTCTTTGTTTTATATGTTCTTGTAAACCTTTCAGTTGTATAAAAACGTTTGTGTCATAAATAATATTTTTATTAAATAATTATTCTGTTTTTACTGAAAAATACTTTAAATAGAAAAGGAAGTTTTTTTTTACTGTTTATTTCTGATAATTGTTTAAAGGTACATTTTTTATTATTTTCTTTTTTTATAATATTTGTATAAAAACTTCCATCTTTACAAAAAAAATTATATTTTTATTGCAATATAAATAGTTCACTAAAAATGTCTTCAAATTCAAAACGCACTTAAATAAAATAATTTCATTTTTTATCATTATTTAATTGTACTTTAATACCAAAAAGTACTTTTTATTAAAAGGCGTAATATCATTTTCTTCTTTTGTAACGAATTTAACCATTAGTTTACCTTTAAATTAACACAGCATATTGTTAAATTCTTTACCTTCCTATTTCCGTTTCTTTGAAATGGATCCTTTAACTTCAATGTATTTTATAATTCTAAGCTACATTTGGTTCATTATGAAAAGTATTGTTTAAATAAAAATAGATTTGTATTCGAGATTGATTCTGATTTAAGTTTTTTTTCGATAAAGTCTACTTTCACTTTTAGATACATTTCAAAAAGATTTCTGTAGCGATTTAAGACAATAAAATAAAAAAATAAAAAAACTATTGAATTTATTCTTCTTTATAGTTATTTTCAATGGCATTGTTGCTTCTCAATATATTTTTCTTTTTACTAAAAAAGGAAATTTTTTTTATTTATTCATTAATTTTTTTTAAGGCAAAAAAATATTGATTTTAAAGATGAAAAATGTAAAAGTAAGCTTTCTTTATTACAATGGAGACAAATTTGACTAAAGGAATGCATGAATGTGCAGATTGGTTAAGTAGCAGCAATACACCTTTCAAATGTTTACTTTGATTTTTACTAGCGGAAGTCAAACGCTGCATTCTTAAAGAAATTTATTGTGGAAGAAATATAAAAAGAAAATCATTTATAATAAAATTCATGAGCTTTATAACACAATTAGTGATGGTCTAGGTTGTTCTGCGAAGAATTCTTCTGTCGTTACATTCTCCACCAGGAAACTTTTGCTCAAATGCATAAAACAATGAAAAGCTTTGCCTGTGTATGTGAATATTCCTTGTATTTTAGTTAAAAAAAAGAATAATGGTGACCAGTATAACGATTTAGAAAATTCTGCATTATATTCTGCTGGTATCAACAGTTTTCTGGGTTTTTTTTTTTATTTAACTCAAAATTTTTAAATAATTGTTCTCTCTTAATAAATTTAAAAATATACTAGAACTTAGTCTAATTAGTTTGTTATATGAAAATGAAATTACATGCATTTGTTCTCACAGCGCTTCTAGAAACGACAAACTCTCAAACTAAGTGTCCTTAGGCTCGGAACAGTTTGAGTGATTTAGGCCCTGAATAAAACGTAAAATTTTCTTTTTATTTTGTAACAATCAGTCCGCCTGTATTAAGGAATTAGTTATATTAGACTTAATGCATCCATATTATTTATCTAAAATTGTTTTGTTTTTATTTTTCTGCAATATTAATTATTTTCTATTTTTATTTTCAGGTAAGTTGCAAGAAAGATGAAGGCTTGAAAAAAGCATATAAGGTATTCTAAAAAATTAATTAATAGAAGAAAATAATATTAAAACAATGTGAGTAATCAATAGCTTATTTAAAAATTTTGCTATTCGTGTGGTTTTGAAAAGACTGATTGACTTGGTCTCGTGTCATATTGTTTCCGTTAAAATTATCAAATAGTGACGTTATAGTGCGAATCAAAGTTAATAATTGTTTATGTTAACACTACAACGTTACTTCTGGTGTCAATGAACTAAAAATTTTTATATTTAAGAGAAAATAGTTTAAAACTATTAACACTTTTCATATCTATTACGCTCATATAAATTGATAGGCGCGGTCATTGAACTGCAGTAAAACATCCAAATAAACTCGTGTACGACAAACAAAGAAAAAAATATAATTTATGTAAAACAATTCACATAAAAAACTTACAATTGCATACGTTAAAACAAACAATTATGGCTAAAAGACAACTTTACAAAAAAAAATCAAGTCAAAAGAAAAAGTTGTAATAAACAAACCGTTGGTGTTCTAAACTCGGCTACTGCTGGTTTTGTTAAATGAATTTTATTATCAAAACTATAAAAATTAACAAGAAGATCTATTGTTTGAGGCCATTAAATAAATGTAAAAAAAACACTTGCGAAAAAAAAATAAGAAAAATATAAAACTCAAGATGTTAAAACTAAACAAAAAGATTGATTCAAATGAATTGTAAGAAAATATAAAAAAAAAACATTAGCAAAACTCTAGATAAAAAAATTTAAAATGGTTTCAATTGCTTAGAGTCTCAATTGTCATTTAAATACTTCCTGTCATCAAATATTATCCATCATTTCAGAAGCGTCTTTTGGTTTTCGTTTTGCAAGGGAAAATATTTAACAAGTATTTTGGATCTGTATGTTTTTAAAGTTTCTTTTTGAAAACCAAGACCGCTGAACTAAAAAATGCCTGCAATTAGTCATAACTTGGCATTAACTATTAGTTGTTGACAACTTATAATTCTGAAATTTTGTTTTATTGTTAATGTAAGTTGCTTAATTTAACCGGATTTACTACGATCTTCAATTAATGTCTGCATAGTTTAGAATACGACGTTACTTTTTTGTATTTTACTGTAGTTTTATTAAGAAAAATAACGATATATTTCAATTCTAGAGGAAAAAACTTTTTTAACTAAAATTTTTCAAATATTAAATATTTTTAACAGCAAATTATTCACTACCAGAAAATAATAACCCAAACTGAGTTTTGATATACGATTTTTTGTTTTTACTGACCTTATTGATTGATAATAATTCTCATGCAATCAATGTAGACTTAAGTATATATAGTTTGTACCCAAAATTTGGGTTAAAACTACTAATGACCTTAATGATCAGAAGACTTTTCATAACTTCGCTACTTATTTTCTGATGATGGATATTTTATGAGAAAACAACAAATTGTTATTAGAAAAATTAATTTTGTAAGGAATTAAGCACAATACACGTTTTAAATGATTAAAAAAATTGTTTCAAATAGTAAAAATTTATTTTTACATAAAAAGAATTTCAATATAAAAAATATCAATAGATAGCCCCAGCATAGTACGTTACTGGTCTCACTGAAACTCATACTACTTATTCATTATTCACTTAACAAAAGTAGGTTAAAAATATGAAAAACTCGTTTTTATTTTATAAAACATTTTCATAAAACATTTAAACATAATAAGCTTTAATGAGCTTTTAGATAAAATCTTTCAAAAAAAAGTATATATTTCTTTTATAGTGTTTTTTTATTCTTATAATCTGTAAGAACAGTGCGAGCTCACACAGACGCCTTAAGAAGCAACAAAACATTTTAACAATTTAATTGTTTAATACACCAAAGTCGTTCTCTCCTAGTGCCGACCAATGCTTCGTTATTGCAACCGTATGAAAAACGATGGAAATATGTTATTAAATAAAATAAAATATGTTTATGTAGTTTACACAAAATGTTCTTTTACGAGGGCTGCTATATATATTTCTGGCCTGGCAACACTGAGTGCTGCCAAGTGCAATCTGACATTTCCATTGGAAAGTTTGTCACTTTTAAGCATAATCGTACTTAAAACGTTTTGACGTACGACCATTATTTGTGTTGTTTACAGTGACTTGAAAAAACTTATATTGAAAAAAATGGAATTAACTCGTGAACATTTTCGTGCCATCATTTTTCACAACTTTCGACGTGGATTATCACGACAAGAGTGCATTGATGAACTTAAATCTTTGTACGGCGCACCGCGGCGATGAAGCACCATCCTATAGCACTGTGAAAAATTGGTATAATGAGTTTAATCGTGGCCGAAGCTCGCTCAAAGACGAATTCCGTGAAGGTCGTCCAAAAACGGCTGTTGTGCCAGAGAACATTGATGCCGTGCGTGAACTCATAATGCAAGATCGACATGTGACATACCAAGAGATAGAGACATCCTTGGACATTTCTTCCACCAGCATACATTTGATACTGCATGAACACCTGGCCGTAAAAAATGTTTGTTCTCGTTGGATACCGCACAATTAGAAAGTCGTTTAAAAAAAGGATCGTGTCGATTGGTGCAAAGAAATGTTGCAAAAATACGATTGCGGTGCTTCAAAAGACGTTTATAAGATCATCACAGGTGACGAATCATGGATCTATGCGTATGAGCCCGAAACGAAACAACAATCGACCGTGTGGGTCTTCAAAGACGAGCAAAATACAACGAAAGTTGTTCGTGGAAGAAGCACCTCGAAGCAAATGGTCGCCTGTTTCTTCGGCAAAACCGGTCATGTGGCGACTGTTCCGCTTGAGCAACGTAGGACGGTCACTTCTGAGTGGTACACTACAATTTGTTTGCCTGAAGTCATCGGAGAAATTCGAAAAGCCAACAAGAGAAGACGAATCATTGTTCACCATGACAATGCGAGCTCTCACACATCGGCTCAAACCAGAGCGTTTTTGACCGGCCGAAACGTCGAATTAATGGGTCATCCGCCGTACAGCCCTGACTTGGCACCTAATGACTTCTTCTTATTTCCGCACATCAAGAAAAAAATGCGTGGTCAACGATTTTCGTCGCCAGAAGAAGCTGTTGAAGTGTTCAAAAACCATGTTTTAGAGGTGTCTCAATCGGAGTGGAAAAAGTGCTTCGACAACTGCTTTGAGCGCATGCAAAAGTGTATAAATCATGCTGGAGAATACTTTGAAAAACAATAAAACCATTTTTGATTATAAATATTCGCATTTTCACTATAAGGCCAGAAATATATAGAGCAGCCCTCGTAAAACGCGTTGTTAAATTAAAATATTAAAAATACAATTACATAACAAATGCATTAAATCGCACGATAGCTTTTAAAAACAAAATCAAATTATTTGTGTACAAAAGAAAAAATAGATATTTTGAAACAACATTCATCTTTAAATAATTTTCTCTTTGTGCCGGTCATTGTTATCATTTTTTCTTAATATTCTATGAACAAACAGTATTTTAGTCGGTTCTACCACTTGAAGATTTATAAATCTAAACGCGTTAGAAAAACACTAATTACCGCTAAATATGATTAAATAAAATTTCACTCTTTTAAAATAAAAATTGTTTAAAAAATTACGCTCTGTTATAACTTAGTTTCTAGTTACAAATTTGTGGGAATCTTGGCCAACGCTTGCGCAACTGTAAAGTGCACAGAACTCACAACAATTATTGAATAATTAAAAAAAAAATACACCGTTGCAATATAAAACAACTACTTCAAAACTTTTATCCTTAAATCATATTCACTTTCTGCCGCCCAGTGCTTAACAGTTTGATCAATTTTAATTTATATACTGCAGTTTATTAAGCAAAGTTTATTAACATTTTATTTAGGTTATTGGATTATAGCTCAAAGTCCTCGTAACCTCAACTCCACGTTATTTATGTTTTATTTTAATTTTTTTTGCTTTCGAATTCTATTTTTTTAATTTATTGTTTTCATATCTCTTGCAAAGCAGTTAATTTAGTTTAGTTCAACATTTTTTTAAGTGAAAGTTTTTTATACAATACTTTTTTCATTTAAATCATTTTCTCTAATAATTAATATTTATTTCTATTTTCTTTCGTTTTTTTTTTTGTGTTGTTTTGCAATTAATTGACCAACAATGAATGCATTTGTATCAAAAGTTAAATAAAAGTATTAAATGTAATTAAGTAAATAAAAAAATAAATATATTGTTTTAAACGAATAATAAATACAACTGGGGAGAATAATCAAACATAATTTTACTTTATAAAATTAATTTATTAATTGTTGACTTCCTTTTAATCAAGCTTTCATTTCTGTACAAAAGTATTTGCCATTTTATTGCTACAGAAAAATAGTGGGTTGTTTATTAACTCTAAAGTATGAAATAAAATAAAAAAATGCGATAAATAATTAAACGGATTTAAATAAAGTTTTAAATAAATGAAGACAAAATAATTATTTATTAAAATTTTTATTGCATTATGATGCATAAAAATATCCAAAATATCACAAACAACATTTTTAGTTTTTTTTTTTAAATAACGAAAACTACAAAATAGATCACTCCGGTTCAACAAATGATTGACTCGTAAGTATCGAAGGGTATTTCAAGAGTTTACTGTCATATATTTACTATTTATTCTATTTGTTGTTAAAAATCAAGTTTCACTTTTTTATCAGTTGTGTTCTCATTTTACCGAAAATAAGATTTTTGTAAAGTCATCACTATGAAATAAACCAGGGGATCTCATCAAGTTCCTGCTCGCGGACCCTTAGCAAACTAATTTTTTTTTACGGACCCCTCTGAAGCCCAAGTTAAAAAAAAATTGTGTTATTTTTGAAAACACTGTTTTTTCTGGTTTTCATGCGGACGGACCCCTTGGATGGTTGCTACGGACCCCCATTTGAGAACCATTGAAATAAATTATCGTTCTTTTGTATATTTTTCATCAGTTGTTTGAGCTGATAAAGTCTGTTCTGTGTATAGTTGGAAATAATTAGTCGCTTTATAGAAGCAATAAATTTTAGAGGACAAAATAAAGTTCATTTCTGCTTTTAATAAAAAGCTTTAAGATATTAAGGAGCAAATAAAAAATGAAGTTAAAGCTTGAGGTTTGTCATTGACGATATTGCTTTAATATTACGCCTTTAACCAGAAAGATTTGAAATATATTTATAGAACGTCTTGAGAGTGCTTTTTTATAATTTACCTTTTGAAGGTGCTATTTTAAGCGTAATTTTATATTTTTGCAATATAGAGAAAACATATAATGCTTTAAATGCTCTTTTAAGTCGCCTTATTTAAAATCCCTTTCTTTTCGAAAAGTACTATTTGAAAGACAATTTAAAAAAAATGTTCAAAGATATTTTTTAAAAGGTTGTGTTAATTTGAAAGGTAACAATTAAGTTTAAGCCACATTAGCGAATACATAAAACACAACGCTTAAGTTCTTTTTTTTAGCTAATAACTCTTTTAACTTAGATCTTTTAATTAAATCGTTTAATTTTAAATTTGTTTTAGGTTCTATGACTTGACGGATTTACTGCTGTTCACAGAAGGACTTAAAAACGTAAAGTATCAAGTCATTCCGACGAGGCAAAGGCAGAGACGACAAAAACCGTGTTTACTTTCTTAAATCAACATTCAAGGAAGTCACGATGTAAATAAAATGATGCGTTTACGTTAGTGGGCTCTCCTGTTATGTACCCAATTCTTTGATTAAGAAAGCAAATAAATATTGTTTGTATTGAACACCCCACGCGTTACCAACTTCTCTACTGACCATGATCGACTGACTGCGTTAGATTTTAGATCAAGGAGTTAAAAGGTTCAAATATTTCGCAACAACCTTGCATCGCATTGTTTTTGTTATATGCCTGAAGATAAAGAGCATTTAAAGCAGATAATGACTTAGTGCAGATTGCAGATTGCTGCATTACTTTCCTCGCTCAGATTTATTCCTTATGTAGACATGGTTTCATGGTCTATAATCTAGAGGTGCAATTTTTCGTTCGCAACTGTACATGACGCTTTCAAAAGCTCATTTTTACCTTTCTAAGAAAATCTTATGAATTGAAATAATAGCCAACTCTGCTACGCAATAGTTTTCTTTTCTCGTCTTTTATTTTTTGTTAGGTAAGCGGGATGTTTGGAGATTTCATAAACCTTTCGCACAATCTGCCTGGAAAGGAAGCTAGATGCCCAATTTAATTTAATAAAATAGTTAATGAAAAATCAAAGTTTTTTCTATAATTCCCCTAAAACATTTTTTTCAAATCCTATAGAATTGATATTGATAAAATTTAATACTTTATTCTTCAAGTCTAATAAAAACAGCAGTTTCGAAAACCTCTTTTATTTAAAGGGGTGAGTGAGTTGAATATAAAGAGTATCAATAACATCCAATCTAATCATGTCAAAAAGAAAAAGAAAATAAGTTTTGGTTTTTATTCGTGGGGGTTCTCTTCACTCAAATCACCCACTGACATGCTTTTTATGAAACTTTAATCCTGTTGACTGTATGTTCTTCCTACATTTTATGTGGATATTATTTGCTTAAATTGCTTGCCATGTAAACTCATCAAACATCCATTTCAACATGCACGTGCCGTATTTATAGTTTTATAATGGAGGGAATGTTTGACCGTAAAGAAACTCAAACAACCCTTTTCTGTTCTCCCTTTTTTTAGGGCTTTTCACTGCGTTGGCATAAGCCTTCGAATGAACTTAAAAAGGAAAAGTAGAAAAAATTATGTTACGGGAGCGCGCGTATGCCTGGGTAAACAATTACAATTTACGCGTTTACGCACGTTTGCATGTTTGCTTTAGCTACACACGAGTACTTTTGTGTGTTTCATTCAGGCAACATTTTTAACCGACAATTTAAACAACAAAATTGGCTTTAATTCATTTTGTTTGTTTTTTGTTTTCAAAAATTCTAAATCTAAGCAACAAACTTTATCAGTGAAACAAGGGGTTTTAATGCTTGCAGTTATTGTTTGTGGTCTTGTTATTTCTGCAGAGCTGAAACTTAGCATGTGTGGGCTTTGTTGGAGAAATGTATGTGGCTTGGATTTGGCGATAATTTTTTACATTTTATTTTTTTTTTCTCAACATAACTTTATTGCTTGATATATAGTACGGTGCATTTATAAAATCAACAGGGTGGGAAGAAGTTGATCAATGGGAAACTTGTGCTATTGTTGTCAACAGTTGTGTACTGTGTTCACGCATACTTGTATCAACACTAAGAGGTGGACACGTGTGTGCTTATGGAACATACTTGTGGTTGTCTGCATTGTTGTCCTTTTAAACAGTTTAAAGCTATTGGACAGTAATAAAATGTTAAAATTAATATAATGATGCACTTGCGGTAAGACATCTACAAAAACAGAGTAGTGCAAATTAATAATCAGCTGTTGAAACAACTTCACCCTGTAGTGGGTGCGGCTTAGTAATATTGATGTGAATAATGGTGATGTTTGACAAAAAATGAGTTGCTGTTGATATTCATTTTTCCTCATAAACTTGTAAGAATTTACCTTTTACAAATATTACAATCGCACAATATCGAAACTTGGACGCCAAAATTTTTTTTCAAAGTGATTTATATCATTGCACACAAATTACAGCTTCGTTAAAACGCGAAGATGCCATAAGGTTTTATGCAGTAAAAATTGTATATCAGATGACCTCCAGCTGCCCAATAGATAAACTTGTTTCTGTCAGTCATAAAAATATACGCGTATTAGTTTGTGGTCTCGATGTTTTTAAGCAGTTACAAGACAACAATAAGATCAGGGTTTGGTCATGAGTCTACGTACTTGAAGAAAACGAAGTGAGATCAGATTCTTCTTACTGTTACATGCCGACTTAAAGTTTTCCGATGTACTGCTGCTATTGTATAACAACAGATGTTGCGAAAAGCACCGTCAAGCTAAGATGCTGTCGATGATATCGCAATTCGTAAGGTCACGGACATATAGAAATATCGGCTAGTGTGGTTTAGATCACGCAATGCATTGTGCCCAAGCCCGAGAAAAATTGGTTACTGGTGAAGTGAAAGAGGAAGTATGTAGTATTGTGGAAATCTAGTGAGCAGAAGAATAAAAGACAAAAAATATTTTTATATTTTAATCAGTCAGTCATGCTTCTTATTTGAAATTCACCGAGGTGAATTGATGCACCAGGATCATAACAATTTATTATTAAGTTTATTAAATATAATCCAAAATTAATTTTTTTTTTAATTCTACATGACAGCCACTTTTTTGGTGTTGCTAATTTTTGTGTGGTGAATATTTCAGCATAAATGTTCTTTAAAAATATAAAGTTTTTTTTAATGCAGCTCCTTTGTTAGAAGTGGATGTTAAAAATACATTTTTTATTGCTGTCTAGGGAATTCCTAGCATACAGTGGGAGTGGCTGTGTCAGTACGCGGTTCATGTATTTTGTGTGTGTGTTTTTGTAACATGTAAAAAATGAACATTGAACATTTTTATGGATCACGTTTATTTTTTGACCATATGTTTTTTTTCTATTCATGATGTTTACTTTTTTTTCGTTTTTTTTTCTACTTTGGAGTTAAAAGAGGAAACCTTTTTTCCAAATGGCTTAAACGAGTAGTTGTTGTTTTGGTTTAACAATGAAGTGTCAAATCATTTCATTTTCTTGGTTCAATAAATTTTAAATGTTTACATGTTGCGTTTTCTACCAAACATTCTGCTCGTTTTTGGTTCTTCTCCAGTTTTTTTTTAGAGATGGCTGAGCTGCATGTTAGATTTAGTATTTTTAAACATGTGAGTAAAACTGAAGTTTTGTGCTGCGTTTGGTTCTTAGCTTTTAATATTTCTTGTTTTTATTTTTATTATTAAGATTCGTTTTGGACAAATACATTTTCACAGAAATGAACGATTTTCACACTTAAAATTTGTAGTGTTGTCGACAATTTTTTACTTATAAGTTTTTAGGTAAGAAGTTTTTTCGGGGAATCAGATATGATAAATGAAAATACATTTTATTTGCTTTGAAAAGCTTGGAAGGAATTACAACAGCTTTACATTGGCACGACGTTTGATTTTTTACTAAATGATAAGAGAAATTTTAAGACTTGAATTTTAATCACTTAAAAATGATTTTTAAGGCAGTAAAATTAATTTCTACTGGCAAAAAAATATAAACAAGAAAGTGTTTGAATTCTTCCATTCCTACAAATTCATTTACCATGTTTTTCTAAAGTCCTTTCTGTGCCTTAATTCAAGTTTAATAAAATACTTTAATGTTTTCTATTTAAGTAATTGAAATCTATTACTTATTTATCCAGTTATTATACTAAAGATTTAATATAATGACACACTGTTAAGAAAGAAAGCAAAAAAAAAAGAAAGAACAATTTTTTAAATGGCGTAAAAACGAAACGGAATCCAGCATCATCATCTTAAATATCACAAAGAAAACAAAACTTAAAACAGCAAAAATCCCACCCTGATGAAGAAACTTTTAAGTATAATTTTCCAAATAATGAAAGAGCATTTTTGGTATAGTAATTCCGACCGAACAAACATTACTTCTAACGCAACAAACATCCTTCAAATGGCTCTGACTATTTTCCCTTTTTCAAATATTTTTGTTTTTTTTAAAGAATTTGTTTGAAGTAAAAATGTAGGAAAATGCCTTAAATATTCTACTCTCGCCTTTTTTTATTATTAATCAAAAGTATTGTTATGTGGGACTTTAGCTTGTCGCTTTTTTAATATTTGACAAAATTGTTAATATTTTATGAGTCTTTTACTTTCAAGTATCTTTTTTTCTTTTAGAAAGATTGTTGGCAAATAGCATTTAGTGGATAGATGGATGGTTGGTTGGTTGGTATGTAAAATATATTGTAACCGTGTGCTACTTTATTATGCAAAATATGCCGTTGAATATTATTCAATGTTCTCTAGTCTCTGTTACATTCTCTAAATATTTTTTTCCTTTTGTAGTCTGCATTTTTTTTTCTGTTATGAGCCCAAAAAATGTTTAAGTAATATTTTTTTCCTTAACTCCTCAGATGTTAGATAATTCGTGCAGAAAGATGTTGTTTAAAAAAAAGATAGAAACGCCCGTAAAGTATGCTATAGAAATTGTGTAGAAAAATTTTATATAGACTTAACAAAGCCGCCCATGTATCATCTACTAATTTACACATTTTACCGTCATGTATTTTCTTTTTTGGTGTCCTTCTCCTTCTTCTTAAGAGTCCTAAATACTTTGAAAAGCTAAGAGGCAGTCTAGTAGTAATGCTGCTTAGTAACTTTATTAGCAAAATAAAATGAAATTATTTAATTGCCTTAAGATTTTCTTATTTTCCATTATAGTCCTACTTCTTTCTTAAGATGATGATGAAGTTTCAGCTGCCTATAGGAAAGACAAAATATTTTACAATTGTTTTTGTCTTTGAAATTGTGTTTAAATATTTTGAAGGTTAAAAAAATGTTTTTGAGCGCAAATATAGATGACAGAAAGTAAAATATACATATTATTTTTAGTGCGCCTTTAGGTTTATTAAACTAAAAAAATGCAATATATGCACGTAACACTTAATACTTAAAAATAAAAAACGTAAAATTCCAAAATTTTGTAGTAAAAAATGTAACTAGAGTTCTCGTTTTTAAAGGTGACCTGAAAATTATTGTAATTTGATCCAATTGTGTTAGAATAAACCTTTTGCAACGCTGAAAAATTGGAGAGTATTACATTGGACTTAAGCGTTTTTATTAAGTTATTGAACATCTGTTTTTTTTTTCGAAAACGAGACTGGCCACACAGTAGCAGTTATTACTTTTCTAACTGGATAATATCAATGTAGATGACATGTGGTTCAACTGCACTGTTCGTATAAGACATTTTTAGTGATTTATAAATTTTCGCTTATTATTGTTCACGTTTTTATTTTGTTAATTCCATCATTTACTCCATAGTATTTCTATAGCAAAAAAAAAAAAAAAAAACAAAGAAAAATCCCAAATTGTAGTCAGTAGCAGTAACCACAAATTCTGGCTCTGTTTTCAACAAATCAGCCCTTTATTTCCGAACTTTATGACATGATTTTACCTCGTCCTTCCTGAGATTAAAAAATAAACACACATAAACAAACACAAGTATTAATGTAAGCAAAAAATAGTCACACAGAAATCAAAATGATGGCGAAAAACTAACAAAAAAATTACTGTAAAGAGAAAGTGTCAACACAGCCTTAACAACAACAATAACAAAAGCAACACAATATCACATACATGTCAAAGCGCTTTTGTTTGTTGATATGATTTATTAATTTACATGCAGATTTTTCATTTACTTTTTTCCTACTCTCCTTCAGTCCTGCTGATTTTACACCAGCAGCAGCCAAAGAAGCAAAATATATTGTGTACAGTTATTTAGCCCATAAAGTGGCTAATCTGCTACTCCTGTTTCCTCTTTAAGCCAACAGAGAATAAAACAGAAAACTCGCTGGCTTCGTGTATTTCTCTCGTTGTTTTTTTTTATAAAGTACTGCAGTAAAAACGACAAAAAAAAATTAGGTCCCTGTTAGGACCCCACAAAATAAAAAAACAAACACAAAAGAAATAACATTTTGGGCTTCAATAGCAAAAGAAACAAGAATAAAAAAAATTTAAGTATTTTATTTCACACCATAAACAAAGGACCAAACCAAACATCTATAAAAAAAACTCATCCATTATAATACACTTTGTTTTATTAGATGGAGTAAAATGGAGTCCCAAAATCTCCAAACAGAGTGACAAATAAAAAAAAAGATGCTAAAACAGACAAATGTAAATGAAAGTATGATAACAGCAACAACAATTTAGGCTAATTTTTGTTTACAACTCAATGAATCTGAAACAATGGCACTAAATTTCAAATGATTTATAGGACATCGCTTAATGGCGTTTCAGCTGTTTCGGAAAAAAGTATAAATAAAATCTAAAGGAAATTTGTAAACACAACGTAACCGTGTCTTTAAATTTTAATGGCTTTGTTTGTTTCATTCTCAGAACTAAAAATTTTCTAAATGTTATGTCCATCCAAGCGTTTTTGTTAAATCCTCATAACTGTCTAGATGAAACATTTAAAGTTTACAAATAAATTTTGGTTTAGTAGATATTTCAAAATTGTGCTTAAGTTGTCACCGTAATAAGCTGCACCTTAGAAAAACAATAAAGTTTAAAAAAATATTTATATATTTCCCACTGTGGGGGTTCGCAAACACCAGTAGCAGTAGCCTAATTTTTTATTTATCCTATAAAAAATGTTATGACCCCATTGTGCAGTTAATTACTTTCTCAACAATTCAAAATGTTATCCTTTTTTCATTTACGCAGAGTTAAATTAATTTTATAATATAATAAACCTTCGACTTTAGTAAGGTGGTTTTGCCCTGCTCAACATTTTGGCCTTGAAACATGCTATAACAATTTATTTATAAAATATTAGTCTCACTGTCCATTTTCAGTTTTTTTTTATACATAAAAAAATAAAACTCTTAATTTCTTATACAAATGATTACATTTAATTTTTTTTTGCAAAATTTTTAATACTTATTTACCCCATTGTGCAAAAAAAAATTATGTTGATCCATAAAAAGTTATTTAATAAATTTCACATTACTTTTATTATAAAGAACCTAGTACCACAATCCTCATCCAGCCAGTCAATGAAAAGCCAATAAACAACATTCCCATAACCAAAAAAAAAAAAAAAAAAATTAAACAACAAAAACAAACAAAATGAAATACGTTAAATATTCATGAGAAAAACAAATTTTCCAATGAAAATATATGAATGCTTTTGAGTTTGGTCATTACGAAATGTTTATGTGCCTGTGTGTGTGTGCGTGTGCGTGTGTTTGTCGTTGAGTGCAAATTTTTTAACTCATCAAACAGCCGAAAGAGCCAACAAACAATTGCTTTCACACCCATGTTATTTACAGTAAAAAGCGTGTAAAATGGAAAGAAGCTGATGTGTCATGTAGTGTGTGTATTTGCTGAAGTCATCACCATTGTAGTTTTACAGTCAAACAGATGCTTTTGCGTCATACTTGAAAATATCATTTGCAGTGCGTGCTTGAAAATGTTTTAAAGGATTTTGAAAAACCATTCGTTATAAAATTTTCTTTTTGGGTTGCATTCTTTTTTCTGTAGATGGGTTAAATAATACAGATTTGGAGATGCTTGACTGAGCGAGTGTGTGTGTGTGTATATATTTAAATGTGTATTTGTATAATTTTTTTTGTCAACCCCTTGTACTCTTTAACACTTAATCGTTGGTTTTTGGGTAGAAAAAAGAAAAATACATATGAATTGGTAAACGAAAAAAAAAAATAAGTAAATTATACACGAATATGAATATGAAATCAAATAGATGTTTCCGTTTCCGATGCAGCGCTGGCAATCTTTCATACCTCTCACGTATTAATATACCACACATGAAGTGTGTTGGGCTGGGTGCCATATGCCTCCGAGAAGAGTGTTGTAAACTTCATCAAAGAAAAATATGTTAAAAATTGTTTAAATTGTAAATGGATTACAAAATAATAATTCTCTCTCCTCTTTGTCTTTATTGATGTTAATTCTTTTAGAAAAGTCCATTCTATAGCAAAGTTGATGAAATGAAAGCAAACTATTTTAAATACTAACTGTTTGACTGCAATATTTGCTGGATAATTACAAGAGTTTAAAAGTTTAAACGTAGAATTTAAAAAATATTCAATCATTGGAATCGAAATAAATTACATTCAGGGTACGAAAACAAAGCAAATGAAACGTTTGATTTAGTCTTGTTTTGTTCTTTGTAGAAAAAAAAAAATATTGTACGGTTTAAATGGTTTTTGTTGTACATTAAGTTAAACGTAAATTGCAGAAGAGAAAACTCTGGTATGTCATTTAAAAAGTTTTGGTTGCCTTTGCATTAAGCGTTTGCGGACCGTTTTGTTTGTTTTCATACACTGATTATAACTTTAAACAATTGTGTAACTACTAAATCATAAAACTTTAACATTTTAAATTCGATAGTCCTCAGATTGTTTTTTCTAATCCATCTTTAAAAATATTACCCAATGCGCATTTAGCAACTTAAAAAAAAAAAAAAAAAACAAAAATAAAGCTAATTTTTCTATTTTATTGAATGTTTAAATTAGTTCATGAGAAATGCAAATTATTTTTTTTTATTGTTAATAAGAGCTTCAAACAGAATAAAAAAATTTTCCTGTAAAGGAAAAAATTAATTCTAATGCTTTTTTCACCGACATTTTCAATTAAAAAAACACAAGACTATGGTTTCAAAAAATCCAACATTATTAAATTTAAGAATGATGTCAGTTTTTGTGTTTTGTATTTCCGGTTCCTATACTGTATGTAAATGATTGCCTTTGGGATGTTTTTGTAACAGTTATAAAAATTTTATATATTTTTTTTAATTTATTTATACCGAAACAAATGCACGGAATTTGTACACAAGTAGCCATGCATATTTAAACATGTAGGAATTTCAATTGACTGACTGGCTTCAAATTTTTACTTTTTTCTTTGCTTTATTCAAGAATTCGTAAAAACACTGCAAAAATCATACGTTTGGTTTGGTTATTCGTATTTTAAACGACTCAACTTTTGGTTATGAATTTTCCTGAAAAAAAGAAAAAAATTGTGATATTTGCATCAAATATATAAAAAAAAATTTACTAGAGGGTGGGCAGGGAGAAAGCAATGAATGTGTGATGAGTTTAATAGAGAAAAAAAAACTGAAATAAAATCAACATCAGTAGCTGTGACTACCAACAGCATCGCCACTATTATCCTTCCTATTCGTAGTTGTGATTCATTATGATCTTCATGACATTCATATATTCATCCATCCATCATGCATATATTATTTTAGCTGCTGTTGCTGCTGTATGTTTTTCGTTGGTACGAGGCTTATGATATTTTAATTGTATTTATTTAACATTTTGTTCCCACACGCTTCTGTTATTCTTTCCTAGGAAAGAGAAGAAGAAACAGCGAATTCCGAATTTAAGGCTTTTGTTTGCAATATTATATTGCTAAACAACAACTTTTGGTCTTTTTTCTACAACAGTTGTAAATTAATTTGAGTTTTTATTTGCTGAAATTGTTGAAACACAAATTTCATTATGTTTTTATTAAATAAAATCATTAAAAACATTTGAATGACCAACGTAACCACACCAACTAACACCAGTTATTTTCTATTTTCAATTTAAGTTTATTTGTAATTATTTTTGGCTTTTTAGACAGCAAGAAATTTAGCTTCAAAATCCGATAAATTAATTATTTTGTTTCGATGTTGGTTAAAACAATTAACAATTTTTTAACTCATAAAAAAAATAATAATAAATAACCTGATATAAAGATTGAGTACTAGAAAAATTAAAAAGTCTTATTAAAAAATTCGGGTCATTTCAAAACCTTGCTTGCAACGTCATATATTAAACTGTAATCTAAAGTAAGACTCGCCCTTGTAACATTCGTGTGTAAGGTTTTCGTCTATGAGACTCCCACACAAGAAACCTTTGTCTATAGAACTCCTATCCCTAGTAGAGATGACTCTGTGCGAGTTTACTATATACTACCCGGTGATTTCATTATCTGCTAGTATAATCATATTCGGAATAGTCATTCCTACCAATAAAAGTTGAAATCCAGTCTACTTTGCAAACTTTCCACAGATAGCTGCAAATCATTTGTCTACAAAACGTCAGCGGAATAATAACAGTTAAATCATAGAACACGTGGGTTTAACACACAAGCTGTTATCCGAATGGAAAGTTTTGTGTGACGTCATCAGTAGCGCACACGCTAATTTGCCCGTAATTTTGCCCGTACTTAGAAGACTCTATTCTTTCGTCTATAAGATTGTCGTTTAAATGACTCAATAATAGCGATCCTGTTTATAATAATTTCACAAGATTTTAGTCGAAATGACTTTCGCCCATAAACGTGTCACGTAAAATACTTTCATTTGCTCTCTCTCTCTCTCTTAATACAGTCTCTCTACACAGTCTAAACACAGTCATCTGTAAGATTCCCGTTTCTCGTTTATGTGAATATCGTGAATAAGACTCTGAACCTCTTATCTGTTAAAACTAGATTGGATTTAGACTACTCTGCAATATCTTTTTTTATAATTTTCCTATGAATTATCCTGGTCATTAAAGGGTCAGAAAATACCGCATATAAGATAATTTAAAAATACTTGATTTATTAACCCCACTCCTAAGTACAACAGTCTCTATTCAAAATTCAAAAATTTCTTTTCTTTCTTTCTGTCTTTTCTCTTAATCTTACAGGTGGGTGAAAATGTATGTAAATGATGTATCAGCGTTTTTGGTTTTCATTTAAGTTATTACCAGTTTTTTCTTTTGCTGACGATGTATTTTAAGCGCTTTGAGTGTAGCACCTTCACATACTTTTTAGCACTTTATTAAGTAAAAAAAAATATTACGTTCTTAAATTCTACCAGATAATTTGCTAATGTCTTATTTGTTTGTTTCGTTTAGACATAAATTAATTTGGCCATAAAGTGGCTAAACCAGTTTCGGCTGAACCATTAAGGAAAGGAATGCAAATTTATAATTTTTTGTTTAAATAAATTTAAAAATACCAGTTTCTTTTAAAAGCTAAAAAACGTAACGTTTTTATTCTAAATAAAATAAATAGATTTTGAAAACGGGTTTAGTTCTGTTATCTTTATTTTTAAAGAAATAAAATAAAATTTAATAAATGGTTTAACATAAAGTTACCAAGAAAATCACAAAAAGAAAATTAAAAATAACTTTTATTATTATTTTTTTTTTTTGTATACGCTGCAGCCAGTCTTTTAAAAAAAAACAAGTTATTATTTGGGTCGTTGAAAACGTTGCATTCTTGTGACGTGTCAAAAACAAAAAAAAAAAAACGAAAAAAAATAAATATTTAAAATATTTTTGTCTTAATGAATTATTTCGGATCAACACATCACATGTCTGAAAGTATTACGAAATCCCAAAAAAAGCCATCAGCACCATGATCGGTTTAAAATATTTCCTAAAATCCAATTAATTATTATTCTATTATTTTGGATATCAGCCAACCCAACATTATAAAGATTTGAGTGCGAAAATGTTGACTAATCAACGGAATTTTTTCTTCGAAACATAAAAATAAAACAAACAAAATAAATTTAACGGAATTTTAATGTAGAAATGCTATTATTTAACGTCAAAAAACTCAGGTAATAATCCACTGATGGAAACACTTATGAATTTCAGCCAGGGATGGTGGTGTTTGTCTGTCTAAAACTAATTTAATTGAAATTTTAAACAAAAACAAATTTTCTTTCACTTTCAATTTTTATGTTTATTGTGAAGAGTAAAAACACACATTTTTGTGCATAAAAAAAAATTAAAACCACTTTCTGTGTCGCGCCGTGGCTTTATCTATTTAAGCTAGATGAGTAAATCATAAAAGAAATTGTCATTCTGAAGTTATAACGGTAACTTTACCTGGGAGCCAAAGTTCCTTAGAAAAAAAATATTAAACGCTGTTGGCTAGTTTCGTTTTCCAGTAAAACCTTCCATTAATCTAGGACCCCGATAACATTTCGAGGAAGGAACTTTCTTGCTAATTTTTATATTACAGACGTTATGTTACACAGACACACTGCCACATTAGAAATTGCAGAAGTTTTAATTTCTTTGAAATAAACACTGCTTCAAATGCACTGGCTTTTATTATTTAAAATGTAGAAATACCATCTTAGGATGTCAAATTTAAATTTATTTGCATTAAAGCGGGTTTCTTTGAAAATGTTTAAAAATAAAAATTCTAAATAAATTGATAAATTTAAAAATTAGTTCTTAGAAAAATCTCTTTTGATTTTTTTCATTGCGTTTCTGCCGGTATCTTCTGTCTCTTTTCTTTTTATGAATACGAATGAGTTCTTTAAATGTATTTAAAAATTAAATTAACAATTTTTGATTTCAGCTATTAAGACCAAATATCAAATCAGTTTTTGTTTCTAAATGTGATATTTATTTCTTTATTTAGATTTTAAATGAAAATAAATTGACAAGATCTTTATTAAAAAATTTTTTTTTTCAAACACCGACTGTTTAATAGATTCTACCTTGAAAATTTTAAATTTGGTAATAAACAACACGTTTTAGAGCCTAATTTTAATTACAAATTGCCATTTGATTAAAAAAAAAACATTTAAGAATCTCGGGAATAAGAAAAAAATCTAATAATAATAATAATGATGACAATCAAAACGTTCACACATGTATTTGATTAAAAAACTTTGACTTAAACAGCACGTTTTACCACAAATACTTTTATTGTATCTAAGTCATTTATCTAAGTCAAGTTTAATAACAATTTTTGTTGAAACAATAGTTGCTTTTGTTTTTGGTTGTTTTAAACAAAAAGAAACCTGTCTGATAAAAAACCAAATACAAAATGAATTCTAAAAAAATCGGCATTTTTTATAAACAAAAAAAATCTTTAGTTTAAAATAAATTCGTTCGATACTTTTTATTATAAATATTTAGTTTATAAATGTTGTTTTTTCAACTCACCAGACACCATTTATTTTTGTTTTTTTATGAATTTTTTGAGACACACATGTATGCACGTTTGTATGTGTATCAAGAACATCTGTTTCGGTTCAGTTGAAAAAAAAAAAATAATGATAATAAAAAAACTTAAAGAATGTTGAAATTATAAAAAAAATATAAATAACAACAGATCTAGTAGTTGTCAGTCAGCAAAATAACAATTTTTCACAAATAAATTTCAATTTCGAAAAAATTTGTGTTCATAAACAACATCCTACAATAAGCAGTTAAATGGATTGAAGTTGATTCAACTTTATTTTTTTAACAAACGTTGCTGATCCAAATCTAAATTAAAGAACTTGCAAAATGGTTAATTTCCCACAAATATTTTTATGTCAGAGTTTGTGCGTTTAGATGTTTGTTCATATTAATTTTAGTAAAATTTGGATCACAAATAAGTCTATGAGGATAATAGACGGATATAGTTTGCATTGTTTTCAACATGAGAAATAAAATTATTTCAATTATTGTAATAGTTTATGCTAGAACAGAGGAAAAATGGCCAATTTTTGTATAAAAGTCCAATAATCCTGCTTGTTTATCTGCTCATCTTTTTTAGTCTTCTTGAGAAATTGACCGAAAAAGCGTAATTACTATATTTGTAAATGTTTGTTTAATCTCTCCCGACAATTATCATTAAGAATTACGATTTAAAATATAATAATTGTGATATCTTACCTTTTATATTTAGTTGGATCCCATATGTCCTATTTAGTATTTGAAAACAAGAGAAAATGTTTTCCATAATTAAGTGGTTACGTCTTTTTGGTCAAATATTTAACAAATCTGAACGTAAAATCATGTCACCAATAATAAATTCTGTTTGTTGTTTGTTAAGCGAGTCTATTCGACACTACCGGCAAGACAACAAACTAAAACGTAAATATAATTTGACAAGTCTCTTCTTTTCCATATCATGTCGTCAAAAACAGAAAAATGCAGCATAGAATTTTACAATTTATGGCTGCAAAATAAAAACCTCTGAAAAACATCTGGTTTAATGTAGATTTTCCTAAGACCCTGAAACGTATTTAACAACCGAAAAAAAGAAATAAAATTAAGGTCAAACCCTACAACAAAAATGACACAAAAGGAACTGAACTTAATATTACACAATGTTCCTCTGTCACTTCTAACCAACTTAATTTTTGACAACCACAACAAGAAATTTGTTCTGCTTTTTATTTCAAAGAAAGAAAGTAATGCGATGTTTAGAAAATTATACAACAAGAAAACTAAAATGAATTAATAAACTAAGGCTGGATTTAAGAAATGTACAAAAAAGTATATAAAATTTTTAGAAATATAAAGTGCAAATAACGGTACTCAAAGAAGTTTAGTGGGAAAATTTTTGACCTACAATTGAATAAAAATTTTAGGCAAAAAAATGGATATAAAAACTAAATGCAGAACTGCAAATGAATGAAAACTTTGTAAAGTTCTTAGACGGAGCTAAAATACTTTCATTCAAGCATTTATATTCTAAGAGCAATAACACAATCTCACGGATTTCTATATGTGTTAATACAAATAATATGTTTTAATACAGTCACACGTTTCAAAATCTATAATGATTTCAGGCTATTTGTAAACAGAAATTGTCGTGGGTTATAAACCCGTTTACCTCAGAGAAATAAACATTTTGCGAAATGAAAGCAACATATAGTGCTTTCAAACTGTAAATACAAATTATCTTCGCATGTTAAATTTGAGAAATTGTTAATTTAAACGGGACTCGACTCTAAAACTATTAACTGCGCTTTCTTGTTGTTTGTAAGTTTTAATTTGAAAAATTTTTTCTAAACTATTAAGTGTATTTGTTCAAAATATTATTTTTATTATTGCACGCTATATTTAAAAAAAAAAAGTCGATGTTCCCCTCTTTTTTAAAATTAAATTATCATTTTCCGCATAATCACCCATCTCTCAAAGAAAGTATTTCATCAATAATCCCATTCCGATACTCGTAACAATGAGGCATTAAATGCTTTCCTTCCTTTTTCCTCGACAATGAACTCATTCTTTTTGAGAAGAGCTTTAAGTTTTTTTTTTCTTTTTTTTTTTTTTTTTTGCCATGTTTTATCCACTTTAAACCAAGAAGATTATTACCTTAGTAGCACTAAACCGTTATGCAGAATACAACTACATGTATCTACAAAAACAAAAATAAACAAGAAACTTGCACATTAACTGGTTGTTTGTTGTTTTTTATTTCTGCACTCACATCAAAACGAATAAAATTGCAATTTCAAAAACTGGATAGTGGCGACAGCATTAGTGTAAGAAGTAACAGTTGCACAAAGAAAGTCCAGTCTTTTCAAAGAATTTAAAATAAAAAAATAAAGAAGGTAAAAATAAAGTATTAAGAGTTGTCTGTTTGGTTATTTTCCTTTTTATAACTTAAAACACCAACAAAAGATTGGGACAAAGAAAAGCTAAAGAAATTTCAGTACAGTGGCAGAATAAAAACTTCTTCTACTAATAAATAATTTCAAAAATTAAAAATAATGAAATGCTTCTGTAACAGTAATAAGTATTGTAATGAAACATCATTGAATGTAATTTGTGTGGACTTGGTCCGCCTAAATTGTTACTGACAGATTGTGAATATTACCCTTATATATTTTTTAATTTATTGTTTAAAAAGATGCTGTTTACAATATGTACAACCTTAAGTAGATAGCTACAGCAGTCAAAACTTTTTAATCAAACTAAAATAAAAATGTTCAAAATATGTTAAGAAAGATGGATAAAAGTTTTTAACCAAATAACTTCACTTTATACCTCATATAAGGGAGGTATAAAAAATATGTATTGAAAATCATTTTCATTTATGCACTCTACAAGGAACCCTCAAATTCTTATACCTCTTATCTCATGCTCCTTTTTTGAAAAATCTTTTTTAGTTAGAGTAGCACGTTGGTGGAACCGACTACCTCATGATCTTCGCATTTTTTCTCAATCCAATAATGTTTTCAAATTAAAAATCATCCATTTGGGTTTCAATATTTTGTAACTCAGTTTATTTATAATTCTTTTGTACTGCTACTGATTGGACTAATTTTGGGTTTTCATTTTAATCAACATTTTACGGCTGGGGAGCCAATAATAATAACTAATATTAATTAATATAATTATATTTATTAAGTTCTTATTTTGAATTAAATGATCTCGGACACTGTTTTTGCTATGTAATATTTTTATTTTGGCCACTGGAGGCTTTATATATTACATTTTTTGAAGAAATAAAATAAATAAAAAAATGTTGTAGGAAATATTTACATATGTAGAGACTAATAACAATATTCTTACAACTGTTGTGTAAACCGGCAAATATTTGTGAACAGTTAACAAAGCATGTGACCATTTTCATTTCACCTGTTCGTGAAGTTTATAGTTGACAAAATACAAATTTTTCAATTTTTGGGTAAACTTAAGTTTGTGGTAACACATTGAATTTTAACTACTTAAACAGCTGTTAGAACCACTACTTATTTCCGTTTCCGTTTATATTTTAGCATGACTAAGATCTAAAACAACTTTATTATACAATTTATATAAATCTTGAATATTAAATCAGCGAAACTTTTTTGCTTGATTTTAGTACTAACTTCAATTTTAAAGCAAATTATTTTTAATTTCAAAATAAAACAAGTAAGGGAGCCACATTTGACTATGCCAAATCTTATATACCCTTCACCATATATCAAAATCTAGTTTAGAGAAGTAACTTTAATCAATGTATATAGAGGTGACAAAAATTTAAAAATTAAATAACATAAAAATGCCATCGGCTCTTAATCAGTTGAGCATTTTTTTTTAATTTTTTAGTATTTGCTTAAAGATCTCTTCAAAAGCTTTATATATATAAGCTTTTTTACCCATATTGATATTTAAAATACTTAAGAGGCCCGTAACTCAGAAAATATGGGCGAGCGTGAATTTTTTTTATTATTTATTCTCTATCGCCCAATACATATTTTTTTTTTTTTTTGATTGGAGTTACTTCAGTGTTTCAAATGATGTATAAAAATTTGCCCGCTGCGTCGAAGGATATGAACCGATCTTGTTGATTTCCGAAAGCACCTCTTTCGACACTACGTCGGATCGATTGGGGTATTTAAATTTTTTTCTAGCTAACTAGTGCCTCGGTAAACCTGATTTCAACACTCACACGGCTGGACAGACGGATTTTCCTAGTCGACTTCGCTATGCATGAGGACTCAGAATATATATTCTTTATGGGGTCGGAAACGGATATTGTAGAAATAACAAACGGAATAACAAAATTAGTTATACCCTTTTTCCACTTTTTGCGATGAAGAGTAAAAAAACTACCTTGCGATCTTAAACTTATTACAGTCCACTGTGCGTGTCAGCCATGTTGATTTGATATCAAATGTTCTGCTGAATCAAAATAATTGAACGGGTAATATTAATAAATATCTTTTTTTAAGGTTGTCATTTCTTGTTCTTGTTCCCGTCTTTTTTTAGTTTTTTTTCTTTTTTTTTCTTTTTTTTTAAATAAACCGTTACCGTTATGTTGACCGATTATTTAACAGTTATTTCTTGTAGTTGAATATTCTTGTAGTCTCTTTGATACTGCATTGTTTCTGCTTTTTGCTTTCTTCTTTCTTCTTTTGTTTTTGATGACCATAAGAATAAAGGCAAAAACAATTGAAGTTTACAGTAACTGGTTTATTAAATAAAAATAAAAAAGAGTTGTTGCTAAATCGCATTGCAGGGTTGGTAAGCCAAATATTTCTAATTATTTTTATATATTTTTGTTAACTTCTTAATTGTCTATATCTATACATTAAATAAAACAGTCCCGGGGTCGTTTCTATACATGAGAATTTTGAAAATTTTGATGTTTGTGTAGATAGTAATCGATATGGAATACAAAACACCTATTTTTGAAAATTTTCTCTGTCTGTTTCTTTGTCTGTATTCGCATCACGTAATAACTGCTGTATGAATTTGAATAAAATTTTTTGAGGAGGTCCCTTAGAACCTTGGTTCAAATATAGAATAATTTGTTTTTTCAATTTTGTTGGCATAATGCTACTAGTACAGTTTTTAGTACTTTTTATTTTTGTAGATGGAAAATATTTTATATTTTATTCCATTATTTTTACTACTTAAAACATTTTCAAATGAGTTTAAAATTATTATGTGTAGAACATTGTATCTCAGTAAGGTGTTATGCATTTTTAGTATGAAGAATAAACGTTGCTTTTAAGATCAACTATCAATCTTGCAAAGACTTTAAAACACTTAAAACTTAACTTTATTATTGTTAAATTGGATGAAGATCTAAAGAACTCACAGTTTTTGAGATTTTTAACATCGATTACTGGAAACAAATTAATATGAGTTTTTTGTTATGTCTTTTTTTCTTAAAGCTTCTTTTGCAATAGCGTCGACGTTTCAGACTTCCGACAACTAAGTAGTTAAAAAGAGAATCCTTAAAAGAGGATTAATGATAGCAAAATGTCCCTTGTAATTTTTCTTCTTATTTTTACTTCGTCTCAAACCTACTCGAATTTTTCGGGTTTTCGAGCCTTCTTGTTAATTGGTTAAACAACTCACCTTCATTATTCTGAAATACTTCAGAACATATTTTAAACTCATTGGCATTAAATTATATTTGGGAGGCATAAAAACAATAAAAGTGGTCACTTGCCTACAATAATACTTTACACTAACTTTGCCATCCCTGTCCCAATGCATTTACATACATACATACATTTGTGTGAATAAAAAATTTTGTTTTTAGTATTTAAACAGCACGAAAATTAATTCAATTGAAAGAACTTCAAAGAGAAGAAAACAACTCTGTTAAGTTTTATTTGTGGGTTTAGGTGTTTGGCCATTGATGTTTTTTTCTGTTTTTTGAAGTGAGGGGTTGTTGGTTTTTTTACATGTTTCGAATTTATTCTGTTGAGAAGTTTCTTCAACCTATTTATTGTGCATACAACACAGTTAACACGTTTAGTTAAAGAACGTCTTAAGTAAAAATTTAAAACAACACAAAATGGCAAAATCCGTAAAATATATTTACCTGTGTGCATTCATTAATATTTGTACTGCGAAGGCTAAATTTAAATTTGCATTTTTTGACTTAAGACAGTCTTCAGAAAAATGAGCAACAATATTCATTTTATGTTAAACTTTATTTTTAAATATGGCTAAGAACCCAAATTTGTTTAATTGCAAAAAGACATTGTTTTTATTTTAACCTGTCCAATTATTTTCTTTTATTCTTTATTAAAATTTATATATTTTTTTGTTTTGCCGGTAAAGCATTTTTGAAATTTATTGTGCAAATTTTATAAAAATTAATTTATATTTATTTTTTCCATTATTGGTTCGTTTTAACTGTGGTGCCTAAAAACATTTAGTAAGGTTTAATTGCAGAGACTGGTGTGCTGTACTGAAAATGTTAAAAATTATAATAAAAAAT
Organism: Cistogaster globosa; assembly: GCA_937654795.1. Taxonomy (NCBI): domain Eukaryota; kingdom Metazoa; phylum Arthropoda; class Insecta; order Diptera; family Tachinidae; genus Cistogaster; species Cistogaster globosa. The sequence goes on from OW569403.1 coordinate 120,853,757, forward strand.
ATGCTGCAAAATAAAAATTACATATCGTCAGCTAAAATAAACAACCATGTAACTAGCAAAAAAATAAAAAATTGTTGACTTATTTTGCTGAAAGACAGTTTTTTTCAAAATTTAACATAAAAACAGATTTCGATTTTTGTTCTATTTACATTGTTTTTCATTTTAGCTGACGATATATTCAATTAGTAAATTAATATATTTATACAAGAAATATGACCTATTAAGGAATAAGCAAATGAAATATCTGTAGTGTAAAAATAAAATGAAATGGAATCTTGTACAAAAACGTTTATTAAAGCAATAAAACAAAAAAATGTTGAAATAATTAATTATTTATATTTATTTTTGTTTTTTGCGTTAAAAAAAATTTTTTTTTTGTTTTAAAATTTACAGAAACTTAAAGCAAATTACAAAAAAAAAAAAATAATAATAAATTGCCAACTTTCCAAAAATAAAACTTTTGAAAGATTAAATTTTTCATGAAATCTAGTTTTTTTAAGTTGTATTTTATTCAACCAATTTTTACATTAAACAACCAACTTGAAGCTGACTAAAGAAAAGTAAAAAATTACGTAGAGATACAAACTAGATGTGGAGTAGTGCTATGCCTCTTAGCTTTCTCGATCTGAACAAGATCTTTTTCATTACCTTTTTTTTTTTGCCATACTTTTTTTCAGAGGATTTAAAGTGTCAGTTGTCCAGGGTTGTGTGGACGAAGATGATTAATCGGTTTAATGCGGTGAATTAAAGACTGGTAAAATGCAAATCTTTTCAAAAGCGTTTTATAGTCACTTAAATTATGACTCAATTACGGAGTATTAGCATAGCGCAGAGTATGAGCGTTATGTGCTGAAATGCGTATTTCACCTTCCAAGCAGTTGTGCTACAAAACGATTCACAGAAAGAAATATTATATTTTAAAATAAAGCTTATGCTAAAGTAGCAAGGTGATGTACTCTTTAAGCAATCAGAACAATTTTAAAAATTTGAGTGTATCACGCTTGTAATATCTGTCGATTGGTTCAACGCTTATCGGGTTTAGTAAGATGTTTCTCGTGTGTACATATACAAATTCGTAGCTCATTCTGATCATTTTTTTGCCAAATAAATTGTTTGCAACAATTAAAATGTCGTCTTTGAAAAGCTGTGCCCCATAGTAAAATGTATAAATATTTTTACAAACTTTTTTTTTGTTAATTTTTACTGCCAAGCAGTTTGTCTTAAATATTAAAGGTGTTTCCGAATTTAAGTTGCTTTGGGAGAATTTATTATTTTTTCTTCTTTCTGTTTTTCTTTGTGCCTCCAGTACGTTTGTGGCTGTCAGCTGGCGTTTCTTTTTATGGTCAATCTAAAATAACGACACAAAAGACATAAAATCTTTTTTTAAACGTTTACTTCGCCGTCATTGTTTTTGTCGTAAAAGTATATTTTAAAGTTGTGTCAGCTACCTACAAAGAACATGAAAAATATCTGGGTTAAACTAGAGAAATTTATATACATAAATGAATATTTACTTCCGTTTAGTAGTCAGTTGTTTGTTTTTCTTCAAGTCTTTCTTCTTATGATTTATTTTTTTTTTTTTATATTTACTTTTAATACTTTTTTATTACTTTGGTGGTGTATGTATCTCTATGTACACATACGTATGTATACATATATGTTATCACGTTGTGTGTCAACGGTTCTAAATGACATTGTAATTGAGAATAAAACTTAAAAAATCATTAAATATTCTTGACCGACTCTAACGATTTTGCTTCGCAAACAAATTTGACTATTCTTCTTTTATTCTTTCTTGTCTTTAATTTCTCTTTTAAACTTTTCTACTTCGTAGTTTAATTTAAAAAGCAGAATTGTATTTAATTATAAATGCAAACCTTTTGTACACCATGTGGCTTAAAAGACTGCGTAGACAATTTGTTTGGTTTTTTGTTGAGATGTTATGACGGAAATGGTTTCATTTTATTATTTGTTTTTTATTGCGAATAACAAGATTTTTAATTATTTTAAATTTTTTTATCAACCTTGACATCACTTTAGCATTTAATGCATTAAAGAAATTTTATTATTTAGCACTATTTTGATATTTGTATTATTGTTTTAACCTGCGTATTAAATTTGTATTGGTTTCATTAAATTGCAATTTAATTTTACTGTTTGAGCTTGTGTTTGTTTAAGTAAGGCTCCGTAGTTCTTGTTGTTGTTTTTTTTTTAATCACAGGTTGGGACTTACAATCGAAATCGGTTTAAAGTTTTCGGCACTCTACTCTGACTATTGATATAACGTTCGTTATTCAACAGTGCCCTTAATTTGGACTCTAATCATCTGTTATGTCTACGAACTTTTGCGCTAATTTAAAGTCATGTGCTATTTTTTTAATGAAATTGATGAGTAAAAAATAGGGTTATTTCTTGCGTTATGATTAATTTGGATTACATAATATTTTTTAGGCAAGAAATTGTAATATATATTTAGGCGATTTTTAAATTTAAATGAAGAAGCATAGACTACATTTTATCTATTTTCTTTTTAACGTCACTTTACAAAAAATTTTTGTTCCTTTTTTTTAACAGCAAGTTTCTTAGTTCTATTTTCATATAAAAGACCCATCAACTTGTTGTTTTTAAACATCGTTTGCTTTTTTACAGCTAAAATGCTTTTTAATATTTTCATAATTCTTGAGCTCTTTGTGATTTATTTCTGAATGGTGTTTCAACTGTTTTATTACCCGACAGCTGTCAACAGTTTGCTAAAATAATTTTAAATATATTTTTTTTTCCTTTTTGCTCAAAATATAAAAAACTTCTTAATAGGTATAAATAGTAAGAAAATACACACTTTAAACGATTTTTATTGCTTGATAATATTCAAACCATATTGTGTCATGTTGATGGAATATTTCAAGAAGAAAAAAATCACAAATCTTGAATTTAAGAAAAAATAACGAGAAACTGGAGAGATTTTAATGATGACTGAAAGGAAGGTGGGGCAACAACAACTGCAGCAAGAAATTTAAATGGTATATGGAACAGCTTAAGCATCATCATCATCATCATTTTCATCTTCCAAGTATCACAAGATAAAGAAGAGTTTATATAACAATCCATGTTTAACAAGAGACTACAGAATAGTATAAGCAGTACATTGTACTAGAAATATTCTATTCATGTTAGTTGCTGCAGTATTACAAGACAAACGATGACATTGATTGATGCTGATTAACAATGTTGCAATTTTTATTGCTTTAATTTCATTTCCAAAGAATTTTATTACAGAAAATATAAAATAAATATTTTATTAAAAAAAAACAAGAATGACATACAGTAATAGCAGCAAAGTGAAATTTTAATTTAATATAAACAAACATTAATTTTTCTACATAAAATTATGCTTTCAGAAGACACAATTGTAATGGATAAAGATTAATTTTTATATCATAGAGTATCCTCAATTATGCTTTATACGCTTAACTATAAAATAACGTGTTATAAACCTTGATTATATTCTTTGATGTAAGACTACTTGTTTTAAAAATGTCAGAGTTTCTATGTTGGGATATTTTTTACTCATTCATGCCAAATTGCTTTTGTATCCAATTTGAAAAAAAATTCAGACAATATTTCATAATAAAAATATTGAACAAACAGAAACAAACATATTTCTAAACACAGCTCATATCTAATGAAGAGAGCTGAATAAGCTACTAATACAACTAACAAGTAAATTATGGTTAACTTCTATTGAGCAGCTGCTCTACCTGTATTGGTAAAACTGTCTATTTTTTAATTTGTAAAACAGAAGATCATAAGTTCAAATCCCACAGAGTTTTGACTGTAAAGATAAGTAACCGCAATAGATATGTATGTGCTCTAAGGCTAAAAAATTTTAAGCAGCCATTCAAGCGGCCAGCAAATAATCTCTCGTCAATGCTTTTAATTTAAATTGAAAAGTAGTTAAATCTAAGGACAACGATTTATTTTTTTACTTTAATTTAAAAAAAAGGGTTTTTGCTGCTCATAATACACTTCAATGAATTTTTTAACTTTAAACTTATAAAATAACAAACCAAATCAGAAATGGTTTTGTCTTGTTGGCATTAAAAATTCATCTAAAACTATATTCACCACAAGAAAATTGCTTAATGAAATGTATTATTTTCTTTTCACTTTATTTCAAAGCTTAGAACATTATCTCTGTGCATACATGTCATAGACACAAATATCCTGAAAATATGCTGTAAATAATGCAAGCTGCAGCAGCAGAGCAAAAGAACACACATTTGCAATTATATTAAATTTTAGCTTAATTATGTTCTTTCTTTTTCGTTTATGGCTCATTCGTTTAACACAAATAATTTATAGACACTTAAATGCACACAGATAATGGTAGCAAGACATGAAAATAAAATATATATTTTATTTTATTAAATTTATGATAAATACACGATTTGACCAGGGTTAATGCAGAAAGTAAAGTTAATGAAATGAGAAAGAACGGTTCTTTAAACGTATTTAAGGCTGAGTGTAAGTAATTCAAATTAATGATAAGTCACGAGTTAAAAAGGAGCCTTAGCAGGGTAAATAAAATGAATATGTTTACAGGGTTTGGAATTCTGGCATATTTTTAGGAACATCGGATAATTTTACTTATTAAAGTATTATTTTCATTTAAATTTAACAATTCAAATTGTTTTGTTTTTACATTTGTGCTTAGTTTTTATGTGTACAGCTTTAACCTTTTTCTGTAGTCTTTTTTTATACTGCAAGTTTAGAAGAATGCTTAAATATTAGTAGTATTTATTTTAATCATAGGAATGTTCGGTAGATTGTTATAGTACTTATCATCTGTAGAATGCTTTAGGGCGTCACTTTAAAATCACACAAAAATTTATGGATATTTTTAAAGTTTGACTAAATTAATATGCTATTGATTTTATTTTAATGATTCCAATATTTTAAACTACTCTGTTTTTCCTCATTTTATATGTCAAGCATCTTGGAATTTGTTTTTAGTTTAAAATACAAATAAATATAATTGAAAGTGTTAGGCTTTTAAAATAAAAACTCATCTGATGCACAACTTTAAACGCCAATTATCGTAAGATTTTCAGTAGAGATTCGCAGATGCTCAGCTTTGTATCAAGATTAATTGATGCCTAATATTGGCATATTAATTTGGGCAGTGCATCTACAAGCATTTCTGCTTCCTGTTGAAGAGCTCTTAGCCGAAGGTTTTAGGTGAATGAAACTTTCTTTTGATAGCTGAAAATATAAAAAACATACGCGGTTACTCGACTGATTCTTTTGATTTTGTGTTTTGACTTTTAGTTTAATACGTGGTGTAATTTCAGAAGGCGTAAATAATGATAAAAAATAAATTTAACTAAAATTGTTGCATAATTTCACAGAGCTGTCTGAGATTATATATTCTTCCTATATTAATTTCAAAACGTTAAATTCCATTTAAATTTCGTGATATCAATTCACACAATAATAAAAAAAAACTAAAGCATAACTTTAAAGTCTTTAGAAGTTTTAGCATACTTCCGTGAACAAAATTAAAAATTTAAATTTATAGCAAATTCATTGTGCTATCGTGGAGCTGAATTTACAGTAAATCCAAACAATAAAAATTTCAATAAATGACATTTAAATAGATTTTTCATTTATATTTCATATCAATTTTCGTACCAGCATCTTTTTACAAGGCAAAACATGTAAAAGAGAATTCTGGAAATTAAACAATATTAAATTATATATTGATTGATTACAAAGTAGCTTTTGCACTAAAACTATAAATGTATAAAATGCTCTAGAGCCAGAGCTTACAGTACAAAACAAACAAAAAATGAAATTTTTCCAATATCTGTTGACATGTTGGCACAAAGCAACCAACATCATTTGTAGTCAGGGTTTTGTTGTGTTTTTGGTGATGAATTCAAAAGAAAGAAAGAAAGCACATGAATGATAAATGACAGTAAAATAAATAAATCTGTATGAACTTTAATAAAAAATCCCATAACTGCTGCTTACACAGCTTAAAATAGAAGCAGGAGCTTAAACTTGTAAAAATATTTGCGATGAAAAAGGAAGAACGAAAAATTCATATTCTATTGCAAAAAACGTACAGCAGGGAATAAAAACAACACAGACAATTGAATTTTTAATTGAGTTAACAATAAAAAAAAAAACACAATAAAAGAATTACAAGGTGTATGAAGTTGAATAAACTTTTTCTTCTTTTATTTGTTTCTTTTTTTAACTGCAAGACAACATGTACAAATTGAATTTACCTTTTTTAAAGCATAGAAAAAAGGGTAAAAAATAAGTCAAATAAACAGTCTTGTATTGATAGACATGTAGACAACATGATAGTGGAAGTATTAGCATGTCTGAAATTTAATCAATACTCCATGAAGAGAGCTGTTGCAAATGCACAAGAACCTGTCAGGAGAAAAAAAAATAATCATTTTCATTGTTAAATAAAATTTGTAAAAAAAATTTAGAACTAAAACAGTAACTTTAACCAAAATTTATACTTTTTATAGCATGTTTTAAGGAGAGAAAAAAATAAAGATTAAAACAACCTCTATCGAAACTATTTTCATGTCAATTATTTTCTATAGATTGTTTTTTATTTATTTATTTTTTTATTTATTTATTTTTTTTGGAGTAGAAAACATTACATGTTTCGTTTAGTAGCAAAAAAGTATTTCTTTCTCAAAGTAATAACTTATGCACGGAATATTAAGGCATTTAAGATGAATCTGGCTTCAATTATGTTCGCAAGATCAATCATCATCAATCATTTTAATCCAAGGCCAAAAATTCAGATAAAAAAATATGTAATTGGATTTATCACGAAATTGCAATGATATTTAGAATAATGTAAAATTTAAATCTTTTATATCCATTTTGGAGATAAATCCCATAATCGGATAACACTGATGCCAAAAATTATAATTTGCCTACTGATTTTGTATTGTAAGAAAATTGATGGCGCATGATCTACCAGATATTAAATTTGAATTTTTTCTAAATCTTAAAATAAAAATTTATATAAAAATATTGAGCCATTAAGAAGTAACGGTTTTGTATAGACGTTTAACAAATAAAATATTTTAAAAATTAAAAACAACGACGGCTAAGACGACAGAAGAAAAAGATAAATAAAATTAAAAATAATCAAAATTGAATTTATGCAAATGACTAATTAGCTATTCTTTTTTATTTTTCACTTTCTTTAAAAAGAGTCGAAGATATACAAATATATATATTTAATTAGTAAAAGCTTTTAAGAATGATTCAATATTTTATGTTTTTCAGCTTTTAAGCCAAAATTTTTTTAAAATAAAATTTAACTTTTATCACACAATTTTAATTCCTTTTTTTTTTTTTTTTTTTTTTTTTTGAATATTGTCTTTCTTTATTATTTTAGTTTAAATAACGCTTTTACGCTTGTTTTAGTTAAGAAGTTCACTGAACTTGCGCCATAGCTTTAAAAACAGGCAGCATGTCTCATAGCATTAAACGATTTTTATAATTTTTTTTATTGTATAACGGCAGTGTCAAGTTGATTATTTATTATTAGATATTATGGCTTCTCTCTCTTTTAATAATAAAATATAAAAGAAAAAAGTTTAGTGTTATAAACTTCGTTAATTGTTTAACATTTGTTTTGCAATGAAAGCAAAACTAATTGTTGTAATTTTGTCGTAAAATGCCTACAGAGCAAATTTATGTTTTGTGGTACTAATTTTACCTACGAGTTTATAAATACCATCTTAAGAATCATGGTTTTTTGATAAATCTCATGTGAAATTTTCTTTGCAAAATCAACCCAAAAATTTCAAACTAAACGAAGAAAATTTTTAAAAGTTGTAAGTTATATCACAAATGTGAAAATAGTATTTGATAAACAAAAAATACAAATACATACATGCAAATAAAAAATAAACGATTTTTAAAAACTTTATTAAAACTTAGAAATAATAATAGATTTTTTTTTGTAAGAACAAAAAAAGCTTTTTGTTTCACGGTGGCCGCTACCTATCGTATTACGTCGACTCAAACCTCATGGGTCCTTTATGAGGGGTTTCTTCTTTTTCACTTCGAAATTACTTACGCATTACTTCACGGTTGTCGGCAATTTGGCACTTGAGCCAGAACCATCTTTTAGCAACCTTCCAATTGGATTCCATCTGTGACCGAACTTTATAATCAACCCTAGATGGTTCCGCGAATCAGGTTTAGTAGAAGTTACACTCCGCTCGTCTTTGTTCCAGCTATTTCGCAATGTTTGCTTTGTTGTTGTGCCTCTTTTTTGTTTTTAGCAGCTCTACCATATTTAGGTTTCTTTTCATATTTTTTTTTGTGGTCTGGTTTTGTTCGCCATAAAAGAGTGAATAAATATTTGCCCCTATAGTTATGCTACAGTTTAATTTTTGTTGTATTATTAGCCTTTAATGTGTAGGTGTATTAAGATGAGTGTACGTGTGTGGTAAAGTAAATTTCTTTTTATAACAATAATTTTTCATTTTTATTTATTAGCAAGAATTTTGATTAAAAATATTTTTGTTGCGTTGTTGGCAAACTTTTTTATGTTTGTCAAAGAGATTATCTGCCACAGGTGTAAATATAAACATTTACATGAAAGCAACAAAAACAACAAAAAACAGAATAAACAAGTCAGACTGCTATATTCAATTGTGCCGAAACTTATATACCCTTCACCATGTGACAGAGTACTGAAAATAAGAAAAGATTAATTTAGCTACATATATACAGTGAAACCTTTAATAACCGGACTCTCACCATCGCGGTATTTTTGTCTGGTTGTAAGAAGTATCTGCTTATAATCATCGTTTATAAGTTTATTGTAGTTGAACAAATATATATAGACTTCTTCAACTTAGATTGCTTTAGATTCAGCTGTTTTGTTTCTAACTGACTTGCGTTGTTTTTTATTTATTAAAATGCATCAAAGTTTTCTCTAGCAAAATGCTTCAAACGAGCAATTTGCTTTAATGTTTCGTTATGGCGTCTGCCGTTTTTCATGTTCTCCAAAACAGAGCTTGGATTTATTTTTTTAATACTGTCATCATAAGTGTATATTTTTAAAAATTCATCATCTCCATCAAAATTAGAAAGATTATAACTATCTACTGATCCAGTTTTCCCAAGGCAATTTTGGATTGTTGCTGCTTCAACTTTATCCCAAGAGGCTTTGCTGAAAGCAAAGATTTTGTGAGATGTGATGCCAAAGTTGCAGTATCGGTTTTTGATAGTATGTGCTTTAACACTAAGCCTCAATCGTGAACCTAAAATTAGGGATTAGCACACTGAAATTGTATTTTAGGAAAAAAAATATTATATTTGTTAAATTTACTTCTTGTAGATGAGATGCTGTATTGTCTAAAAACAAGAGTTTTTACGCTTCTCAAATCTCATTTTGCTGTTGAACTGCTGCAGCCATTCACTCATGATGCTTTAAGTCTTACATATCATTTTGTTCGTTGTTAGTTTATTGGAAGATATTTAACAAAAGATTTTTTAATCCTTGATGGCGGGCTGTTTTACCTATGACTAACAGCAGCTCTTCCTCTATAGAAGAACGTCTATTTAAATGCAACTTTGTTGCCATGTTTTTACACATCTGTCCGCTTAAAGGAGGTAATTTAAGCAATATATCTTGAATTTAAGTGTCCGCGTCCGGCTTTTAATTAATACCCATATTGATTTTAAGAAAAAAATATGGTGAACAATCATACTTTTCTATGAAAATGTCAGAAGCCCATAACTTCAAGTTATGGAAAATATGGGCGAGCGCCAGTTTTTTCACTTCATTGTTTAAAATGATATACAAAAATTTGAGGAAGGCGTGGTGTTTTGCTCGCTGCGTCAAAGGACATAGACCGATCTTGCTGATTTCCTATAGCACCTCTTTCGACACTATGTCTGATAGATTGCCATATTTAAATTTTCTCTAGTTCATCTGGTGCCTTGGCAAAGTTAATTTCAACACTAACACGAACGGACAGACGGACATCACTCAATCGACTTCGCTATGCATAACGAATCAAGATATATATACTTTGGAAATAGATATGGTAGAAGTTACAAATGGAATGACAAATTCGGTATATCTGAGTTTCACACTTTTTGTGAGTAAAATAAAGAGTTTTTGTCACAACAAAAAGTAAATTGTTCACACATTTACTTGTTTAATATCAAACAATTTATTGGTTTGTTGCTTACACTGGACTGTCATCAGTCAAGGCTGATGTCTGTTTTACTTTCAAATGTAGATGTAATTTATCACTTTATTTAATACGAGTATTTATGAAAATTATTTTCCATTTAAAAGCAACATAAAGTAACAAAACTAGAGTAAAAAACATTTAATTGCGTTAAGTAATTAAAAATAAATCCGCCTATAGCCATGTTATAATATATACATTCATAAACTTTTACTCCCGAAAATAAAAAAGCTTTGTCTCTAACGCCTTAAGAGAAAAGGCCACAGGGGGAACCTCATAATACACACTTTCAGCAAAAAAAAAAAAAAACTAAGGACTCCAGATATCCAGAGATAGATGCCCGCGAAAGTCGAACAAACATACAAACATTGCAGCGATAACAAAAAAGTAGCGTTTTTCTTGGACGGAACCAAAAAAAAAAAAAAAAACTGAAAATAACACCTTTAGGTGTTCTTAAATATTTGAAAAAAAAAAAATCAATATATTCAATGGAAGAAGTGGAAATTAAGAAGATAAATGCCACATTTTTATATATTTGCTAGGCAGCCACAAATTCCTTTAAAATGAAATGTGGCACATAATTTGGCGACAAATACGGCAAATAAACAGGCATGTTCTGACACTCGCACGTTTTTGAAATCGCATGTGATTTCAAAAACGCCAACTTTTGTTTTACATGTTCTGAAACTCACGCGTTTTGCTTGCGATTTGCTTTTTTTCAAACTTATGTTCGAAAAACAAAAACATATGATTTGGCGGTGCAATTTCAATCTATTGGATTTCCAATCCAATAAATATTTATTAATTTAAAAATTTTATACAAAGCAAGAAATAATTTGGCGACAAATGAAATTTCTATTAGTGATGTTGCATTTAGCAACTTTAAAGAAAAAGATTACTTAGATCGTGAGTAATCAGTACTTAAAAATTATTTTTGCTTATTTTGTTAGTTATAACATACACGTTCAAAACGCAGATTGTCCTAAAAATAATTGAGATATATTTATTAACGTACATTAACACTTAAATCGCCCATTTAACAAGCATCGAATATTTGTTTAAGACTTTAAAATGTGAATAACCGCGTTTTTATTTGACTACCGACTAAACATTTAACCGCACTAATACTAATATATTTTCGAACATCAATAAGAACAGCTGTTTTTATGAAATCGCAAGTACTCAAGAAAAAACCAACACAAACAATTGATAAAACAAAGGAGACATTTTTAATTTATTATTTAACACTTTATTTGTGTAAAAATAAAAATAAATTTTGATAAAAATAAAAGAAAACATATAAAGTTTTATTTGTGTATAGTTTTATTATTGTTTTAAAGTTTATTTTAAGTGAAATTTATAACTTCACTTCAGTCTGTGCTTGCGATTTCAAGTCGCCAAATTTCTTGCGATTGTGAACTACAGAACACCTTTCATGCGATTTCAACTCACATCGCAAGTTTTAGGCGATTTGCGATTGTCAGAACATGCCTGAAAATAAAATTGCGCAAGCAATTATTAATTTCAGATCTAGTCTTGGAGTATGTTTCTTTCCGAAATAAAAAGAATGCTTAACATTTAAAAGATTTCCATGTTTAATTAATAATGGGTTGATATTAGAAATAGTAAATATTGCTTAAAGAATTAAGATCTCAAAATGTTTTTTTTTTGTGCTCATACAATTAATACCCAATTATCATTCATGTTACATTTTAATAAAAATGGACTTAGTAGGTAGCAAAGAAGAGAATAAAAAAACTCGTTCTTTTTTTCGAAACAGCATTAAAACGCCACTCTGTCCGCACATTAAATACACGCGATTTAAGCTATGACGTATGTTTAGTAATCAGCGTACTAACTGCTTAAACAAGATTATAAAAGATTATAAAATTAAACGCCTAAATATAGGCCATACATTTTACATAATATTCATGCAGTATATTACACTTCTAAAAATTTGCATAAAAGCTATGTAAATCGTAGAATAGAGGTATGTTTTAAATAAAAGAGAATAAATCAAGGCCGTATAATTTTATAAAAATTAAAATTAAAAAAAAAATATTAATAATTTAGGATTTTTTTAAGATTTGCCATTATAATGATGAAAATTTTCTTATGTCATTTATCACTCGGCTAACATGACATGTTTCCGTTCATTTAAAATTTTTCGCTAAATTCTTAAACTTTTTGTGTCCAAAATGGGGTTGTGTACAAAAATAGAAGAACTTAAAGTTATTATAGAACCAAGGAAAGGTGATAATTCTGAAAACTGCTTTGCACAAACTTATAATTTATTATAGGTTTTATTCTTTATAAAACAAACGCATGAATATATGTCATTTATACATACATATTTACTTCATAATGATAAATTTAAAAATATACATACGTACATATTTTACTACATATTTTTTTCTTCTTTTCTTTCTTTACAGGTAAGTTTTTTGTTTGGACGAGCGTGTTGGCGTTTTCATGTTTTTAATTTTGTGTCCGATTGTCAACAGCAACGAAAATAAAAATTTTAAATATATTTTTTGGATTTTTATACACCAGCGGCAGCAGAGATCAGTAAATATAAAAATTTTGCTATTTAAAATATATTCACAATACAAAGTCAAATATGATAAGTCCAATTGTAGATTAGTGAGAAATATTAGAGAAAACCGTTAAAAAATAATTTATTTTAAAAATCCATTAGGAAATAATTTTTCGGATTTTTTTTTAGTTTTTATCTGGGTTACAAATGATTGACAATATCTTGAGAAGTTAAGAATTTTTGTATTTACGAAAATTAATCCCGATCAGTCCCTTAAAAAAACCCGTTTAAACCATGAAAATGTCATAAATATCAGTTCCCTTCCTAATTCGTATTTTTTTTCCTAGATACCTTTTATAAATCCTGCTGTTTTGGTTTGGTCGAATTAGCAGCAGACGGTTTTAAGTAACTCCCAAAAAATACACATTTTTGTTCGGCAATTATTAAGTTATTTAATCAGTGCATAATAAATCAGTCTTGACTTCTTCAAATCTTCATTAACCCAAAAAATATTTAATACTAATTTTAAGCTTTATTAGCAGAGGAAAAAAATTATTTTCTTAAAACTTTACATCCTTATCTAACAAAAGTTAGATCAGCCGTAGGATTTTAATGCGTAGCTCGCTAGTTTTTAAAAATTAAACTCGAAAACTGGAATTCCCGTAGATAATTCTTTATCCATTATTTTTTATTTTCGCTCTTGTTTTAATCATTCGTCATTAAAAGTCTAAGAAGGCGTATATAAGTTAGCTGATATCTAGAATTACAATCTGACTTTTAGATGTCAAAATTAGAATGAAAAAAGTTAAAAAATTAAATAATAACAAAAATATAATAATATAATAATAATAGTATCGTCGCTTACTTATTTTTGCTTATAGCATTTTGGTTGCATTCTCATGCGTCTAGAGTTAGTCGGCTAAAAAAAAAATGCTTGTGAAACTTTAAGCTGAAGATTAGCAACTTTTTATTGTAAAAACTGATGCGTTCTTCTGCAGATTTCTTTTTTTTAGTAATCAGTATTTTACTTTTTTAAGCTAATTTGGTTGTAAGACCATTTCTCTATTTAATTCAGTAAATTAAAAATGAATGAATGAATTTTTTTCTTTTTAATAATTAATTATAATTGCCTTATGGAATAAATCATAAATAGAACGAAAATACTCGTAATATTTATAGACCGCAAGGTCTGGATTAACAATATCAAACGCTGCTCCAATATAAAGATTAATAAGATGTCATGTTGATATCTGGCATATCAATGAATAATAGAAAATAAGTGAAACACTCGTAAAGGCTTTTTAAAACTTGAGATTAAAAAAAAAAGATTTAAATGTTAGTAAAGTAATAACTTCATTGTTTTCAATGAAAACTGCACGTTCATGAGTGTATTGACAATATTTTTATTGCATTTAAATCCTGCCGCACTAAATAAATGAATTGGAATACTGGTATTTTCTTTTTTAATATTTACTCTTCAGTTTCTTAAAAATTTATTTTTCTTTTCTTTTTCTTTATTATAAATTATTAAACATACATATAATTATTCCAAACTTATAAAACGTCTTTAAACGATTGCACTAACACGCTTTGAATTCAAATAAAAAAGATCCTGGAAAAAGCCATTTTCCTATTCATTGAATCAAAACAAAAAAAATCTTTTTTTTTAATTCTTTTATTTTTTTATTTTTGCATTTTTTAATACTTGTTTTTTATTTTTGTATTGCTGTATGTAGAATAATTTATTATATTTTTCTACATAAGGAACATCAACATTAATTTGTTAATAAGTAAACACTGTGTAATGCTCAACAATCTTTTAGAGCTGCAACAGTTCACAGTGGAACAGAAAAAATATATATTGTAAAAATGAATCCCTCATTTTAGACGCATACATGCACAGAGAGAAAGTATGTGGGATAGTCACAGTTTGGAAAAAAATAATTAGCAAATATTGTCAAACACTGTGACAATATAAATGAATAAATTCGGCAGGTAAAAAGTTTTACGCACACACGGTGAGTTCCGTGCCATTTCTAGTTCACATTTTTAATAATTTTTAATTTTATATTTTTAACTTGTTACAGCGGCATAGTAAAACACACTTTGGGTAAATTTACCCTAAACCTACGCAGGTTTATCGTGATTATGATTAAAAAATAAATAAGATCATACATATGAAAATTACATTACTATCTGGATACCGTTTATTTTATTTTGACAGACACAGCAGTTGGTCCTTTGTACAATTTCCAAGTGCCTACAACAGTTTAAAGGATAATGCCATATTCGTCAAAATTAAGGTCCCTTTAAATTTTAAATTTATTGTTTACAATCTATTGTTGCAGTAGACAGATTTGTACATATTCTTTATGAAACCCAATTCTATGCCTCTGCAGGTGAAAAGCTAAAGACTAACTAAAAGGTGTAGAAAAATTGACGTGATTTTCAATTATATGTGTAATCACGTCAATTTTTCTATACCTTTTAATGAAAACTTTAAAATTTTCTAGATGGTTCTATAGCGCACTCAATTTTACTGACACTGTGTCAGTTACGTGTCTGTCTCTCACATTCCTAAAAATAAAAATATTTTAACGAATATTTTATCACTTTCGGCACACCTTTATATTTTTAGTATTTTTAGCGGCTGTTAAGAGCTGTGACCGGCCTACAGACATTGTGACTAAAACAACAGTTTAAGTTTTGCACTTTGTGTTCGGAACCCTAAAATTAACCTTTAGCAGTGAAATTTGTTTATCTAAAGTATCCTTCTTTTTAACTACAAATAAATAATTAAAAATCTGTTCATAAAACACCAGAAATACAATTTAAATTTACTAAAACTACGATCTGTTGCACGTATTTAATAAAAATCTTTCATTCAAACTGTGAAATACTGTTCGCTGTTTTTTTGTTTTGTATTGAGAAATTTTATTTTTATTTTTTTTTTCTTTTGAAAATAAGAAAACGGAAATTTTCCATCACCAAAAAAAAAAAAAAAAAAACTATATATTAATTTTACTCTGTTGAATTTCTTTTTCAACATCACGCAGGTGAATTTGCTTTCAAATCTATTTAAAACTTTTGTATATTATTATTTCATAAGTTTTATTTTTAGACAAATTTAGCATGAGTAACAACTTGTAGATATGATAAAAAATATACAATATATTTTCCTCTGATGCATCAAGTAAAATTCGTTTGGTGCAAAAGGCGAGAAATTTTTAATAATTTTAAATAAATTTATATTTACTGGTGAAAAACAAAAATTAAGAAAAAAAAACATTAGACAGGGTTAAGACATAAAAATATAAATCAGATGGCTGATATGATTAAATGATGACTGATATTATTCATTTAGACAAAATTTGATGTTTTTTTTTTGTAGTATGAAATTGAAATGTTTATATTTTTCATAATAAATAAGATTTATGATAACAATTTGGTCTTTCAGTAGTTTTGCGGCTGGTACTAAAGTGGTGTACTTTTTTTAAATCACTTGCATTTGCCGAAACTCACAATTATGTTGCCTTTTGGGAAGCTCCCTTACTGATCTTGAAAAATTAAGTCATTAGCTTTTGCCAGATAAATAAATTTTTTAGACAGGTGAGGAGTAGAGTATAAAAAACTCCAATTACGAAAATATCCAACGCCGATACTTTATAAATTTTTTATTTAATTTGTGATATTTAATTAATTTTATTGTAATTCCTTAAAACCCGTGGAGAGTCAGAACGCAAAAAAATTTTTTTTTGCGTCAAGCCATTTCGTTAATACATAATTATGTTTTTATACTCTTCACCACAAAAAGTTGAAAAAGTTTATATCTTCCCTTTGTAATTTTTCCAATATCTATTTCCGATCACATAAAGTATATATGTATATCCTGAGTCCTTATGCATACCGAAGTTGTACCATATTAGGGTTGAATACCTCTTTGCCAAGGCTTCGAAAATTTTGCTATAGAATATAGGATCGGACCAAGTCTTTCGAGGCAGCGGGCGAAACACCATGCCTGCCTCTATTTTTCCCATTTCATTTGGAAAAAATCTAGTTTAGTAAAGTTATTGCAATCAAAAAAAAAAAAAAAAAAAATTGGGACGATAGAAAATTAAAAAATAAGAAAAACATGTAGCCCATATTTTCTTTTCATTGAAAGGCACGATTGTGCAAAATATTTTATTCAATATCAAAACGGCTATCATTTAAAAGCATTTAAAGAGATCTCTCAGGAAATACTAAAATTTTTTAAAAATGCGTAACCCATTAAAAGCCAATGACATTTTTATGAAAAATTATATATAATTCAATTTTCTTCTAATTTTGTAATCCTTTATCCGGGCGAAATAGTTGCTTTTTTTGTATAAGAGTTACTTCAATAAACTAGATTAACATATATAGCGAAGGGTATGTTAATTCAGCATAGCCGAATATATAACTCTTGTTCTTTCTCTGCTACATTGTCCTAAAAACAATCCTTAATCAACATATTTAAAATAAAAATAAAATAATAAATAAATATTTTCCTAGCAAATTAACAATTCCTTCTTGAATGACTTAATAGTTTTTAAGTAATTAATTTTTAAATTATTAATTTTGAATTATTGCTGTTTTTTAATACTTGAATGGGCAGTTTAAAGTGGTGTAACAGTGCTTTTGCAACCTTTTAAAGCCAACTTGAAATATATATTTATCTACAAAAGTTTAAATTATTAAAAAAAAAATCTCTGAAAAAATTTAAAAAGTTTTATTTTTCTCTAAAAACTTTAACGTCAATTGTATGGTCTGCGCGCAAAATATAATACGATTTTTTGTCTTTTGTGTCTTATATTAGCACGTTCGTAATCAAATCATAAATATATTCCATACTTTGGAATCCTTGTTTTCTTATCATCATCAGAATTAAATGATTCTTCAAAAACATTATGAATATGACTGTGCGATAAAACAAATATTTTTTTAAGTAGAAGCCAAATAAATTAATAAAAATAAAAATAATTTTTTATCCTACAATTTTTACCTTAAAAGTTAAAAAATACACAATTGTTACACATTCATAATCTTATAAGATTAAACGAACTATATTATTGTTTCTTTTCTGCTTCATATTTTAATGCGATCATTTCATGATGTTTTATCATTCCCCTCTCACAATCTTCGTTTTCAACGCGTTTATGAATGTACTTTTTCAATTTAGATTGTCAGTGGGTGACAAAATTTAATAAATGTTAATTAAACTCAATCAAAATGAATAAATGAATGGGGCTGGCAAAAAAATCCCAAGATTATTTCATATATTGTGAGAGAAAGAGACAAAACATGGGTCAGTTGCATCAAACTGAAAACAAGTCGTCACAGACAATCAAAAGTTATAATACACGACAAATGTGATTTTAAGTCTCAATTAATTTTCATTTCTTTAGACTCTTCACTTGTAGATACCGACCTTCTATACAATTTATTTATTTATTTATCTTGATGAGGTTAAGGGGGCTTTTATTAATTTTTTCATTGAGTAGATAGACAGATTTTATAATTCAATTTTAAATGCTATTATTTTTTACGAGGTATGTTTTAAAAGTTATTTTGCTAATTCCTATTAGTTTTATCTTATTTAAATAAATATATCTCTCTTTTGACTGGGCTTTATTTAATCTTTGACGTAACTCAAGGAATGATGCTTTAAAAGCCTTAGAACTCTTCCTTCTTCCACATTCCAGAGATTACAACTAAACAGAGTCTTCCTGTCTTTAGAGCTCCCTCCAAATTCCAGAGCATTAAAAACGACCAGAATACGATATCTTGGTTTTAGTAACAGAACCATTATGAGGTTCGAACGAAAAAAATGCCCAAAAAATTCTTTGAAATTCATTCTATTTTTAACCCTTTAAAGTTGATGATATTATCGGAACATTCAAAAACTTTTATTAACACACCTCGTGCATAAGATCATCGTACCATCATGTTCATTTGCAGAAGAGCAATTACTTTTTTTTTACAATTTCTGAAATGTGTTGCTTTTTTATTTTTATTTAGAGTAAAGGAAATAAAAAGCAATTGAAATGATAAGCTAATTTAAAACAAAATAATAAACTTTTCTGTAGAATGAAAAATTAGGTGATATTTATTTAAAAAAATCAGTGTATTAAACGATTTTTGCGTTACAACAATAATTGTAAAACCTTCACTACCTTAACTACCATTTCTATCAGCTCCTGGCCAATGAGCCAGGATTTATTTTGATTTGATTTTAGCATTTTTATAACAAAGCTCTTGTTGTTCACAGGAATAATGTCGAATTGATTTTTTAAGCTTTTTGAAATAACAAACTAGGCAAAGGCTGTAAAACCTTGTATGTACTTTAATTAACAACAGTTTGTCGTCGGTCACAGGTTGACAACTCTTAACCCGTAAAAAAATCGAATGGGGTTATTATTTATTAAAACTATTTTACTTGTGACCGACGTTATATTTTACCTCTTTTAATTTTTACGAAAGCTGGTATAAATTCAAATCTATGTTTGCAAATAAGCTTTCTTAAATTAAGAATATTTCTAAATAAAAATCTTTTTTTCTTTTAATTTAAAAAATAAGCTTTAGGGTGATATACTTGCTAATAAAATTTAACTTAAAAAATTCTTTCTTGAAGAAGGCAAAAATGACTTAGCATATATTTTTAAAAAAGGTTTCAACACAATTCAAGCCCATAAGTTAAAAAAATTTTAACGTATGCTTTAAATACCTTCAAAAAATTAATTTTTATAATTTAGTTTAAATCAAATTAAATATTTATATGTTCAAACTTTATTTTTTTAAAATTATCATAAAACAAAAAATCAATTTAATAAGGAAAACATCCACAACCTTTTACTCACAAAAAAAAAAAAAAAAAAATCAAAATTTTGATTGATGGCTAATATTAGGCGAAATTTGTTCTTTTCAAAAAGTTACATAAAAATTTTCTCCCTTTAGTTTTTTACATATAAGCAGCCACTTAGTCAGTCAATCATTCATGCCTCCCCATGGACGAAAATGTATTTGTCATTAAAATTAAATCACATCCGTTTTTCATTTGGAAATTCAGATACAGACCCTGCACAACACATACACACTCCTATACAGCTCAGCACCATGGGGATTTTTTTGTTTTGTTTTTTTTGAATAAACTACCCTCCTCATCCATATTGTCATCATTACAGCCAAACATAACGAACATAAAAAAATTACACTTATGAATACTTAATTGAATTTATCCCTCATTCAGTATGAATTGTACAAATAAAAGTATGAGATTTTCGTATGTGAAGTGGAGAAAATTATTTAAGCTCTCAATAAAACATTTACTTCAAGCAATTTATTCGTTGATTCTTATGTATGAGTTTTTATAAGCTTAATTAATATGTGTATGTAGACGTGAATGCAGCTTAAATGATGACCAGACCGTTGAAGCACCGCAACTGTTTATTTAATAGAATCATAGAGAGAATTTAAAGAAAAATACCATGGTTTAATACTGTACCCACCCTTATTAAAGATTTTTCACAGATTTGATACTTTAAAAATATTTTATGGATTAATTATCTGATTTTTCCTTTAAGCTATGTTTTCAAGGCTTTCTTTTTTATTTCATAACATTTATCTTCCCTTCATTTATTTAAGTAGAAATGTAACATCAGACGTTTTAAGTAGTGTCTCTGAAAATAAACATCGGCAACAACTTTCCACTTTTCAAATGAGAAGTAATTAGGTGCCCTCTTTTCGACAAATATCGCGAATGATACAGAGAAAAAGGTAGAGACAGTAAACATTAAATTCATGGCAAAATATTTCTTAAAACTTTCTATTTATCACAAAAAAAAAAAACATGATAATAATGATAAAGGTAATACCCTGATATAATAATATATAAATTTATTTTAAAACGAAAAAAAAACACAGTAAAATTTTCGGTAGGTTCAAGGCTAGTTTTCTTAGGGCATCTTTTTAGCGCGACTCTTTTTCTCTGACGATTGTGCTTAAATTTGAAGGCAGAAATCTAGTGTGTATATTAAATTGGAAAAATTAATAATACAAAACACAAATCGTATATAAGTATTAATCGTGATGAGTTATTTTAAGTAGTCGATGTTGATTACACCATTTATTACTTACCAAATGGCTCAGCAAGTAAAGTTAGGAATCGGCAAAATAAATTATTAAAATGCAAATGGAAAAGTTTTAAAAAAAGTCTTAACTTATGATAAATTTCGCTCAGTGCATCAATTAACTTAAAATTTTTTTAATTAGTATATTTTCGCATAATTCTTGAATCATTTTAAGTTCAACTAAATTCAAATTAACTATTTAAATTTAAATTTTGTTGCAGAACATTTTTTAATGAAAGATGTTTTTCAAATTAATTTAATGCAATATTTTTGTTTTGTTTTCTTTTTGCTTTATGCGTTTGGCAAATTATTTTAGTTAAACATTTTAAAATTTGACATAAATACGTCATTTATCATGAGCATGTTTAAAGCAATTTTTATTGTGTTTTTTCGTTAATTTTGTTATAAATTTTAAATAATGTTAAACAAATGAGTGTGTAATTAAAACATTAAAATAAATTTAAAAAATGTTAACAACTACTAAAAACTTTGCTAAATACATGAGGTTTTTCCCTTTTTTTTCAAATAAAATTTTACATATTTACACATCATCATGCTACAAGTGGTAAAGGCGGTTGGTTAAATTTTAAAAAAAAATATATGAAAACCTTAATACTTTAATTTTTTTGTGTAGTACTTTAAAATTTCATTGTACTTTGCAATTTTACTTTACTTAGCAATTTTTTTTTAAATTCAATAAAATTTTCCCCCAAATTAAAAATTTGTTTTTGATGTTAGTTCTGTCAAATATTTGACTAAAAAGACGGAACCACTAAATTATGTACAGAAAATGTTTGTTCTTTACAAATACTTACTAAAATGTGTAAGATCCTACACAATGAATTATAAATCGTTATTCGTAATAAAACGTGTCTGGAAATATACAATAAAGATTTGCAAATTTGCAAGATTTGCTATTTTAGTAAAAAAATGACTGATCTGACCGTGCCTCACAGCCAGGTGAGCTTTTAGTTCAGAGGCCATGTATCAAATTTTATTGGTTTTGACTTAAACCAAGTAAAACCCATATTTTCTTTTGGTCGAAAGGTATGCATGTCTCCGTACTTAAATCTGAGTGATGTATTAAGTCACTTACGTAATGAGCTTTAAAAAAAAATAATGCACGCATTTCAGCCCTAAATAGAATTAAGAAAATTTTATCACATAAAGTGTGTATCTGTCTTTGACGTTAACCAAAGGAAAATAGTAGTTTTTTTTAATTGACAGATACGGATATTTAGGAATAAGACGAAAACGGCAGTGTAGAAAAATTCTTGAAATAAAGCAATTCGCACGCGGAGGGGACGATGAACTATTTATACACTTCTGGACAACATATTTTAAAATCCTTGCTCTAAGAACAAATAAATATTAAAAATGGAAGCTTGTGTTTCTACTTTCTTTAGAAATGTTTAAGTGAAACTAAAACGAAGATTATTATTTATATTTCAATATGAATGACTCTTTTAATGTGCCTGAAATTCGTTGCTACCTGCGTTCTTTCATTTAAAGTTTTGCTAAACTTTTTGCAATATTTTTTGTTTGATTTATTTTTGACAAATTCAACCAAATGATGACAATTTTATGTCTTTCAATGCGTCTTTTCTCTTAAATACGCAACTGCAAACAAGAAAAGATTTTTGTTTCTGTAGAAATATTTACAAAACACATGAATGAATGTGTTGTTTTTTGTTGTTTTAAATGTCTATTCATATTAAAAAAAAAACTTAATAGATGAATTGAGTTAATGATTTAAATGATTGTAATTTGCATAAAATCAAATTAACATAAAAATATTTAAAATAAAACAACTTAAGACACATCTTGCCAATTTAATAAATGCAATAATTTTTTGGTATTTTTTAATGCATGAAATGGGCAAATAAAAAACCAGAACATTGTCTTGTTGTCTTGGGCCACCTAACGTTTTCAACAAACATGTCCCCAAGTGACTTCTTGTTGTTTTACGTTTCGTTATTATAAATAGTGAATTCCTAGAGAAACCTTACTAAATTAGTCACGTGGAAGAATGATTTATCACTTTATTCATTAAGCTTAGGCAGCGTATTGGACAGAAAACTCAATTCCCTAGACGTTGTTAATGAAATCACCGGTTCCCATCATTGTCGCTTTAATGACAGCGGTTAACGAGCTATTGATGTTTTTAGGTAGAAAAATAAATTGGCGTCGTAGCACTTTCTTAGTTGGTTGTAACAACGCCGTACAAAATAAGTTGATTTTTAACAAAGCGAAAGCAGCCTATAGTCAGCTCTACTTAACATCCCAATTGGTAAAGAAGATAGGACAATTGCAATAAATATCACAGCCATGATCTACAGTGGGTATTCTAAAAAATCTGTAAAGAATCAATATAGTTTCAATTAAACCTTTGAATAAAGATAAGGTCACGACGAGGCCTTGAGCTAACAATTTTAGGTAAACAAATTATTCGCCAGGCATAAAAACCTTAGGAAATCTAATTGTTTGAAACTTATAATTTTTACATAACAAGACCCCGTCATACCTTTTTTTAATAAAGATTTTTTATGAAACAAATGTTTAAGTAAAATTAAAGCAAAATAAAAAATTATTACTTTTCAATGTTTCTATTACAAATTTGTTTTTTATGGTCGTTTCATTGACATTTCTTTATAATTAAATTAATTAAAATATATTGTTATTGTTGTTTTTATTTTAAACTTTGCTCTATGATTGATTTGACAGCTTTTGTGTAATTTTCTTAACATGACATTTTACATGGTCAAAATAATATTTTCCATCTTCTTTCGTTTTAAGATTTTCACAAGAGAATTTTAAAAATCTCTTCTTCGCTGGTTGATTTCAAAATCTTTTAATTAATTAATCTTGATTATGGTGGCAATCGAAATAATTGAAAAGACTACATGAAAAAACTGCATCATTAATTTTAAAATTATTTGATTTTAAAATCATAAATTTATGAATTATTTTCTCGTTATTTTGTTTGTGTTCTTTATCAGATTTTCTTCTGTTGGTGTCTCATTAGGTATATTTGAAATGTGGGACACCATGTTTGGCCCCAACTACCTCGTTTACGCAAATTGACATTAAAAATTTATAATTGAATTGGTGTCTCTTAATAATTTTCTTCTTCTTCTTCTTTTTGCTTGCTTTGAATAACAGAAATTATTGAAAATATTCTAAAAATAAAATTAAGGCATTTAATTAACAGAGCAGACCATGTGACAAAAAATATTAATTTAAACTTTATGACATCTAATTAGAGACTTTTTAAAAATAAAAACAGGCTTTGTGTAGACAGCTTTTTTTTGTAGTTAAATATATTTACAAGATAAATTTTGAGAAAACCATCTGGTTCTATATTGACATTCAATTTTACGATGTCATTATTTTCAATATTTACTTCAGCTGCTGGTAGAACAGAAGATATCAGAAAACTTTAAATGTTCTTGCCATTCAATAGTCCTTAAAATGCTGGCAGTTGATTTTAGAAGAGAATACTACATCCGTCACCATTTTAATAAAACCAAAATTGTCTATGAGTTAAAAAAAATACCTCAGCTACATAAGGTTCAACAAATTTATGCAATGATTATTTCAAAGGCAAATTTAACAGCAAGGAACTTTTTTGAAATAAATGGCTGCTATATTTTTTATGATAATAAGAACTTCCCAATAAAGAACATGTGGGCCTTAGCAGTATTGATAAAATTTCCAATCAAAGAAGTAAGTTTTTACGACTGCAATCCACAAAGTTCCATTATCAGGGAGTCAGTACTGCAGTGCAACACATGCCCCACCACTTATCACTCCGAAATTTCGAAATTTACTTGGAGTAACTCCTAAAATAACGTTGAATATGGTGGAATCTTTAATATTTTTCTAATTTTAGAGGGTTAACGGACATTCATCAAGAAACGATAAAAGTTGAGACCCCAATAGAATAAGCTTCCGAAACATTCGTTTATTGCTGTTTATTTTTTAATGTTATTTTCTCTTTTTTTAAAGAAGATATTTTCCCAATACTTCGTGCATGTTTTTTATGTGACATAATTTTATTCCTATCAAACATAAAAAGAAATCCTAGTGACTTTCGATATGTCTTGCGATGTAGCACATAAGCACAATGAAATATATCATATCGGTATTTGAAATTCAAAAGGTCGTAACCAGAGAAAAATTCAAAATCCATTCCTTTGAACGTATTATTCGTTTCGCGACTTAAAAATGTATTAGGTTCTTGTCTTGAAAAAGCAGGAAGAGTGGTTTAACTCACTTTTAAATTGTAGATGAAGATATGTTTTGTTAAAAGTCATAGAATGTTTTAGCACATTATCAAAACATTAAAAAAGAACCACGAAAGTATGGTTAAAATAAGGTAAAAAGGTTCAACAAAACCAACCACAAAACACGCCTACCTTTCCAAAACCAAAAAACGCTAAAAGAGTTTTACATTTTTTTTTTGGTATTTAACAAAAACCATTCCTATCTTCCTTTACAGTTTTATTGCTTTTTCTTGCCATTTTCGTTTAAAATATTTCTCATCAGATTCCTGAACTAAACTCTGGGGAAATCAACGTTGCTCTAAACGGCAGAGATTCTAATGCCATTTTTAAAAAGCTTAAATTCGTATTAAATTGCAGGTCATAAAACTTTTTTGTTGTTAAAACCTACACGAACACCAACCATCAACATGTATGTTATGTAATAGTATCTCCTTAAAATCAACACATCCTGAGTTTTATGTCAAAAGTTTCCTCCTTTTTTTCACATGCTGCTTTTTGTAAAAATACAGATTTTTTCCTGTAAAGTTGGTATCATCATGGCTGCTATATTGTTTTGTTTTTCTTGTGTTCTCATTTTACACTTATTTGACAGTTGATGAAAAATGGCAGTAAATCGCTAGAAACAGAAACACAGACAAACAACCAAACAAAATTTGTAGCGCATCTTTAATAATAAATGGCAGCGTATTTAGGATGAATTTTTAGAAAACATCACCCGTGTTTAAAACATAAACAGATTTAAAAAGCAATTTTCGCGCCATCGTAAAAACAAAATATAACAGAGGAAAAACATTAAATTTTCCGTTGCCTGTCATTTAAAAGGCGTTTTTGTTGATGTGTTAAGATGTTTGGCCAACAAAACAAAGATATTTATACACATTTAGATTTACTTACATTTAACTACACTTTGGCCAATAAATATACGTACAATTTACTACCTTATTCTTAGTTATTTGCAAATTTGTTCTTAAATTGTAAATTCAAATCAGAATTTTTTTACTCTTAAAGCCATAAAGTCTTTGAAGATTTATAACTGAAAACTGAATATAAAACTAACAACAATGATCTAAGTTATGACAAACTATTGACACAAACTGTTTGTGAAAATTCATTTGTATTGACAGCTTGGCTTAATATTCACCATTTAAATTCAGTGTATGAAGTAGACAGCATTTCTGCGGTACAGCTGATATCTAACCGAAAAATCGTTTGTAAGTTTTTGGTAAAATGATAAAAATATCCGGAATTTTAATATATTCAATTCAATTAAATTAAATTTCTTTTGTATTCAATTTAAATCAAAGAATTTACTAAAAAAAAATATTAAAATAATGAATACATTACAACTGAAGAAAATTGTTTTAGCATACATTTTAATGTTACTAAACACTGATCTGCAAAGCCTTTTAGGTAAGCCAAATAAAAGTCGATTTTAACCCGATGCTAAAATTTTGCAGCCTTGCCCTCGTCAAACCTTTTCCACGCTGACCCAAGCAGTCGGCTACTTAAGTCGAAGTCAAGTTGCTAATACCTCTCTAAGTATGGTGATTTTAGCTTAAAAAAAGTGAGTACAATTTGGTTCCAATATGAAACTTTAATATTCGGAATTTTTTTTTAACAATTTACTTTAATCGTGATTGTTTCCTTCAAATATAAATATTTCATGATATTCTCATGAATTATTTATTATTTAAAACTACAAAATGAAATGTGTTACTGCGGGAAGAGCATCATCAGTGGATTTTACCCAAATTTTGTATTCAAAACTAGAAACATTCAGTAACAATTTTTATTTTTTCATGGCTTTTCTTTGAAAACCATTCGAATGTATTTGAAAGATTTAATGAAAAAACAAAAAAATTGTATTAAATTTTTATGAATATTAATTTTCATACTGATGTATTGGCAAGTGCAATATGCTTATTTGATCGCCAAGCAGAGCAATTCGAAACTGAAATTTTGCTGTGGTTTGATATTTTTTTATCTTTAATCAAATTTAATTATTCTTTCTACGGTCCTTGATAAGACTTTCACACAAAATCTGTACTTTTAAAATTCAAAACTATCCAAGTCCATAGCACAGTTTTTTTTCTAAATACTACTACTAAGTATTTTCAAAAATATTTGTTTCATAGCAAAGTTATTAAACTTCTGATTGTTTTGAATCTTTCAACATGATTTAATTCCAAAATATTTGATTTTTCCATGGTTTCATTTACTTGGGCTGACCTGGTCTTACAGCTCTTTATTTATGCAGCATTATTTACAGGAGTGCACATACATAATTCTTGCGAAAATATTATCCGTAGTATTAAATAAGAATAATAAGAAGTAGTCTTGTTTTTTTTTTAATAAAATTAAATGAATTATCATTTGTATAACATGTATTTAAATTTCGTAGATTGTTTCTGTAAATTTTATTCCCTTAACCTTGCTGCTCGATTTGATTAAATAAAAAATGTGCCCTGAAAATATAATTCTTCTTTGTAGTTGTCATTTATCCTTCTTTTATTCTGTTTAAAATAAGCATAGATTTTTCGTATGAGCTTTTTTATGTTAATTTGTCATAATTAATGACTGGGAGAGTGTAATAAATGTCAGAATTATTAAACGTACATTTTTAAGAACTTTTTTGTGTCGAAGAGAGTGAAAAAAAAAATTAAATTATATTGAAATGAAGGCTTTTATTATATTGAAATGAAGGCTTTTATTATTATTATTGTTTTTTTTTTTTTTTTTTTTTTTTTTTTTTTTTTTTTTTTTTTTTTGTTCAGCTTAGTAAATATTAACAAATATTTCATTTCGAATGTCAAGAAAAATGTAATTTGTATTTATTATACCTAAATTGATTGGCTTGTGTGAAAAGAGGTGTAAACTGGCGACATCTGACTGGTTAAAGTAATTGAGTAATTTTTTAGGAATATTCAACCATCTTTGTATTAAATCTCTAATTGTATTAAACACTCACCGCCTTATTTATAAAAAAGGGGACGAGATTATACAATATTCAGTGTGCTTATCTACTAATGCTAAATAGTGGCATTCAAAAATTATCCAAAATTGCTTAAAAACATTGTAATATCCTTCTATAGCATACTTTAACGCTTCAAATATCTTCTGTATCGCCAATTATACATTTTACAACTATTGAATCTCTTTTTTCCAAACTACTTACAAAATCTTATCAGTTCCCCTGGTTTCCCAATAATAATTTACTTAAACAAAAAGCTCTTAACACTATTGCTTCTCATTGCCTCTATTAAATTAAATGAAATGTATTTGTAATAAAACAACAAACATAATAATTAGCACTATTAACATAAATAAATAAAAAGAGAACAATTTACTTTTATAAAAGAATAATTAGATTCTTTGTGAAGAAGGGTTCGATAAGAGTTGATGAAAGACGGGTTCAAAACATTGATTCGCTTTTGTTAAACTTAAATACAAGTATAACAATGATGATTAATTAATATCCCACTGACACCTACCACTGACAGTTAAGTAAATAATGTACTAAACAGAAGTAAAGGGAAGGTATACGAACAAACAAAAATACATTTTTACCTTAAATGAAGGCTAGTGGCATTTTTAATTTATTTACATCTGATGGTTACTTCTCTTCGCATCACTTCTCAGACATAAAATTGCATTTCAAAACAAGTTTGTAGTAATGAACCACGATTCTTGATAACGGACGTTTAAACTGTTTGATAACCTTTTCTATTTAACATGTGTGATTGTATGTGCATGTGTTTCCATTAAAGGTTAAAGTTCATTGGAGTATAAGTTACAACAAGAGAGCAAACACTACAACATTAATAAAATGGCCAATAATAAAATATTAAGATGAAATGATGGCTAAATAAAAAAATAATAACACAACAAAAGAAAAGACAACTTTTACAAACTAAAATGTCTGCTCTGCCAAAACAAGACACCGCAACGAGAACTTGTTAAAACAAAAACTCACAGTAAAAATAAGCAAAGCAAGGGCAAATGTTATAATAGAACAACAACAGCATAAGGACCTTTATATGTTTAGAAACTTATGAAGAGTGGAAATTAAACAACAATATCAAGGATTAACGTTATTGAATGAGAATTTTGATGGCGTTAAACCAACGTACACACTCATACACCTTGCCTTGCTTTCATTTTGTTGTATGTTTTTATAATAAAATATGAATGTGTGTATAAATATTTCAACATGTTGTTGGCATAAAAATTAATTACATTCACGCACTAACAGCAAAGTAAAAATGTAGAAATAAACTTAAACAAACAGTAAAAAAAATTACACACTTCTCATAAAATAAATAACAAGAAAATTTTATTAATAGAATCTTTTAATGTAGAAGCAAAAGTTGTTAAAAGAATCTTAAAAAGTTGTTTCTTTTGGACACCCTGCACTAAACTTAAAACGAACGGAATTATGCCGATATTTTAGTTTAAACAACAATTGAGTTACGTTTTTACACTTTGGGTACGAATTCTCACAAAGTTATTTTCTTCAATAATCACTTCTTCTGAACACCTTTTCAGGGTGTCCTCTCCTGCTTCTTTAAATGTCAATTTTTATAGTTTTCTTTTTAAGGTTACAATTTAATTTTTTTACTAAAACTTCTTGAACATTCTTGCAGCAATAAAAATGGTCCAATTATTGACTTTAGTGTGCAGTGTTCAAAGAGAGATAACAAAATTGTCATTCTGGTAAATTGAATTAAAATCAAATTATTTCTGAACTGAAATGTTCTGTTTGATATTTTTAATTATTAATTTGCCAAACCGAACTTTAAAAAGTTGTATGAATTTTCGTTAGAACAATAATTATTATGGACATGTTAAAGTCCTTTCTTGTTAAGAACTATCAAGAACTGTTCGTTAGTAATAAAGTAAATTAACGTACCGCTTGAATGTAATTGGTTCGAAGGACCATAAGCGTATTTTGTTCTATAGAATATTAAAAAAAATCATAAAGGTCTGAGTAAATAAAACACCAACTCTTAACCAAAGTAAAGTTTAGAATATATATTTTTATATTTTTCACTTACTAGTGCAATTTCATCATAATTTCCTGTTTTATTTTTTCTTGTTTTCATTTCCGGCCGCTAAAGTAAGAAATATTTACTTAATAAATTGCTGCATTATTGTTTGTGTTAAAAGTTAGTTTCATTCATCATTTTCTATTTGATGTAAAAAGCATTTAAAAAGGGCATTAATTATAACTTAATGAACTTTATGTTTTAGAAAGCAACAAAAGAAAATTCATAAAAAATAACTAAAGAGAAAAAATAAAAATTAATTGAAAAGTATAAAGATTAAATGATAAGAAATTTATTTGAGAAGTTTTAAAGTCTCAAAAGTGCTGCAAAATTATGAACGGAGATTATAGTTATGATGTTAATAAAGCGCTTTAAATTTAAGAAAAGCTATTTGTTTGGAATAAAAAATAGTGGTGGATTAAAATTGTTTACAATGGGCCGTATTATAACGCCAAAGGTTACAAACAGGTTAGCAAGTGCTCTATTTATTTATTTTGAAGCTAAAAAGGGTAATTTTATTAAAAAAAAGAACACAACACTTTTTAAAAGGGCAAAACATATTTTTTTTAGAAACCAAGAGAGCAAACACATGCCTTTTTTTAAATAGTTCCTTCTTTCAAGAAAATAAAAACACTTAGTCATTTTATAGGGCCTTTTAGAAGCCAGTTTAATGCCTTTAACCCCTCTTTTGTGAAATCAAAGCAAATAATCGACATATATAAAAGCTGCGCTCCGGCATATTTGTGTAGTTGAGTTTTGCAAGACTAAAAAAAAACGTTTAAAGAATCGCTAACGTTTTTTTTTTTAAAGTGGATCGAAAAAGCCATTTGTTATATGACAAGGATAAAAATAAATTCACTTTTCTGGCTGGAGGTGGTTGATCATTTCAGGGCATACTTTTCATTAATTATGACTGTTGCTACGTAATAACTCTTATTCCTTCTTAATTAGATAAGATTAGACTCAACCATAATGTTACTCCGCTGGAAGTCTCACTAGTAAACTGTTCAAAAGTACTTCCTTCTCTTTAAGTTTTTCTCCTTTTATTTAAAGCATTTTTAAATAAACTACAGGAGTATTGAAAAAATTAAAGCTTTTTTTGTTAAAACAGTTTCAAATCTTTAATAAATCTGCCTAAACAAATTTTGGTGACTTTCGACTTGTTTAGCGATCTTAAACACAAGCACATAAAATATAAATCAGTATTTTAAATACAAAAGGCCGTAATTAGAGAAGCGCATTTAGTCCATTCGTTAAACGGATGGGTCGTTTCACCATATAAAAATGCTTTTGCTGCTTTTGTTAAACAAGCAAGAAGTGATGTTTAACTTCCTTTTGAATTTTATATGACGATATGTTTGGTTGACGATATTTCCGTTGAAATTATCTCTCATCAGTTTCCTGAAGTAAACTCTGGATGAATCAACGTTATACTAATGCTGTCTTCAAAAAACTTTAATTCTTAATTCGTTTAAATTGCAGGTCATAAAACATTTTTATTCTTCAAACACGAACACCAACCATCAACATGTATGTTGTGTAATTGAAATGTTGGAAGTGTCACTTGTACATCAGAGAGGGTTTTCCCTAAGACAGTGTTACTAATGGGAAAAATTGAAAAACGATATATGTTAACTTGGTTATTAAGTTGTTAACCTAGTTGCGGAAAGTATTTCCCCAAAATTTTGTGGATTCACATAAATAATGTAGAAACGCTTGCAAATTGATCCCGAAAAAAATCATCTCCCTATATGCCTATTTTACGTCCATTCTCATTATAGACAATTTATTATAGATATTTTTTCTATTTTAAGAATTTTTGTTGTTTACATCTTATGCCGCTACAAAAATACCTAATTAAAATGTTTTATATTACTTTTTTATCAGAACTACTTTAAGAAAATTGTGTTGAGTGTTTACTTTTCTCAAGTTTAAAAAATAAATAAATAAATAAATACAAAACCAACTATAAAAAATTTAACATTTAATTGCTTCCCTGTCTCATTGAAATATTATTTATAATTTCCTATCAAATACATCGTTTGCTTTACATATTCTTTTCTATACTTTAAGCAAAGAATTAATTACTGTAACGAATATTTTTATTTGCAAAAACAGTTAATTTAATTGCCAATATTTGTCACATCAAAGTAAAATATGATGTATTTTTTAGCAAACTACAAAAAAAAACATCTATAATTTTAAACGAAAATCGTCGGTACATTTAGCTTTTAAAGAAATTTGTTATCTACCTTGTTTTTTAATTAAAAGTTAAGAGTCATTTTTAACACGAATTTCATTTCGGTGACATGTATGTGTTACTTTTATCTTTGTTTTTTTTTCTCAACTTGTTTGTTCTACAATTAGCTTTTAGTATTTGTTTCAGCAGATAACAATGACTTTGATTTGTTGTTTTGTAGGAACACTCCTTTATTGAGTGTCATATCTTCTGAAACAGTTCTTTATATATAAGAGACTTTTTGTGATGTATTGTAATTGTAAAGGCAGAGCTGTTAGCTTTTTTATTGATTTACTATTATTTATACTATATTCCATAATAGTAGTTGACTACTGTTTTTAATTTACTCAAAAGTTAAAAATTGGGGTCAGATTGAGACGCCTTTAATTTCATGCGAGATAAATTTTGTTTATAAAAATCATAAAATTGTTATCCAACTTTATATTTCTTGAAAATACTTCTTAATCCTATTTAAACAAAGATTTGAGTGCAGAGAACAAACCATTGTAGAAAGCACAGGGATGGAAAATCAGAAGCTATATTATTTTCTTACACTTTTTTTAAATAATTGCAGCAAAGTTAAGTTTTTTCTTTTCAAATTCCTTTTAAAATGTTTGTCTCGGTAAAAACAATGATCCCTAATGAGACTTTTGTAGTCCATATTTAATTGACATTAATTAAAATTATTAATATTCTTCATCAAACTGCTTCGAAAACTGTTCTTTATTGAATCTATTTTTTGCTATTTTTCACAATTTAAAATTTGCAATAAATTTAAATTTAATTGAGTGCT
This sequence comes from Cistogaster globosa, assembly GCA_937654795.1. Taxonomy (NCBI): domain Eukaryota; kingdom Metazoa; phylum Arthropoda; class Insecta; order Diptera; family Tachinidae; genus Cistogaster; species Cistogaster globosa. The sequence goes on from OW569403.1 coordinate 120,887,062, forward strand.
GCGGCAAAGGAAAAACACACACACATATACATTTTCTAATACATACTTCTATTTAATTTAAAGAAAACTGACTAGCTGGACTCTGGTATATTTTTTATAAAGTCGCAGTTAAAAACTTTGATAATGTGACATCAATTGTTATTACAAAAAATACAGAAAAATATTTTTCAATCTAATATTTTTTTTTTCAAAAAGAAGAATGTCCTTTAAGTTGTCCTTAATTTTTTAAAAAGCTTTCATTTCGGAAGTTGTTTTAAAAATAAATCAATGAAAAGAATAACAGCACTTTTATCTAGCAAATTCAGAAGTTAGAATTTAAAAGTGCTTAGCTTACATTATATTTGTAGCTTCACATTTGCACTTGACTGTTATTTATAATGAACAAGAAAAAAAAAAAAAAAAAAAAAATTAGCACGAATTTCTATAAATATTTTTAATAAAATTTTTACTTTATTAATACAATACACTTCTTCTTAAATTAATTAAAAAGAAATAAGATTATTTTTTTTTATAGAAAAAAAGTACTTAAACGTAACGATTTCTTATAATTTTATTTGAATTTCTAATATTTTGCTTTAGAAAATATTTAATAGAGTTTTTTTCTTCCACTTTGTAATAATATTTTGTTGCAGTTTTTGTAAAATATTGTGGAATTAATTTTATAATTTGGCTAATGGCCAAAATAGTTTCCACTCTCTTAACAATTTATAAAATAAATTTTCGTTTTAATACTCAAAACAATTAGCAGGTTTTGTTTTTCTATCTGATCAACTAATTCAGACATCCAAACAATCTTCATTGGTAGTACAATCGTACAAGAATATATGTACTCGCCATAAATGCGAAAATTATTATTTTCTTAAACTGAATTATTGAATTAAACGAGTATGAAAAATCAGTTTTATTATCTAATAATTCTTTATGTATGTGAGTGTATTGTACGTTTTATTTTGTGTTTTTTATTAAAATTAAGTGCTGAACATTTCAAGGCGTTTGCTTTGTAATGAGCTAAACACACAGCCCCGTTAGAACACCTGAGAATTTTCTTTTTACAAAAATAAAATATTTTTGAAAACAGAATATTCCAATTTATCTTAAATAGATTTTGAAATAAAACATGCCAAAACACAAGAACAAAATATATGCGACTCAAGAGATTTTAATAAAAATTATTTTTTATTTAAAAATAATTACAACGTAAACTTGAGCAATTTATTTTGTAAAATATAAGTGTGAAAATAAAAATTTAATAAAAAAACACCTCTCAACTCAGGTGACTCAGATTGTGAGCTCCTCAAAATATTGTTCAACCTTAAAATAACACATGTACTTGAACTGTTTTACTATAATTTTATTTTAAATGCAGCATTTAAATTTTCGTTTTATTACTTAAATGTTGTTACGAGAAAAACTTCATGGAAATTAAGATTCAATTAGACTTACCATAATGCAATAGCCGTAACCATGGCACTAACCATATTTAGTGTAATCGAGTATAGTGGTTCTATAGTTACAAGCCACTCTTACTTATGTTAGTCATTTGTTGTAAAACAAGCGCAATGGAAAGTATAAATTAAAAGTCGCCAATTGTCAATTTAGTCAGTTGGTCTCCTTTTAGTTTGGCACAATTTATTTTGAAAATTTTCAGTTGATGAAACCCCCAGGAAAAACCTTTAGACATTTTTATGGTTTCAGACGGGTTAAAGTCATTATCAGCAAAATGTTATGTAATCGTCAAATATACATAATAAGAAGTAACAATAAAATAATTGGAAGTAGTGGAAACATTAAAAATGAAGATTCTTTTTTGACAAAATGCCCTATTATCTTGATTTCTGCTCTAAGTTTTGATGATCTCTACTCATTGTTATTCCTTCTTTTAAGCATTCGAAGTAATTCAATGCCAGATAAATAAAAACCCTGCTTAAAACCAACCTATACAGAGATCTTTATTCTAGTACAACATTTAATACAGCTCCCTTTCCGTTGACTTCCGCACTCTGCTATATTTTTCTTTCGGTTGAATTATATTATTAGCAGTAAATTTAATTAAAATATGTAATAATTTAATTTAATTTAATTTAATTTATTTTTTATTTTTTGTACGTGTTGCTCAATTATATGCTATCAATTTACTATGAAATATGTTACAGACAGCATTCCTCATAAGCTTTTCCACTTCTTAACTTTTTTGGTACTTAACAATACTGTACTACTATAAGATGCAATACGTATTGAAAATCTAAAATAAAAAAGCGTTTCAATACAATTTGGATTGTGAAATGAAGGCGATTTCATCAACAGCCATAATGGAGACACTAGGGTGGCGATAGAAAAGCTCTAAAATTACTTCTGTATCAACTACGATTAAATACGAATTCAAGCTCGTCAATGAGACGGTTTTACGCTTTAAGAATGGCTGAATACATGCTGATTTACAATCTCGCTTGAATTCAGTTATTCTTTTTGTTTTCTAATGCAGGTGCGGATGTGTCATCAACCTCATCCAAGTTTACACTTTTCGAGTAAAAGTGTTTGTTGACAGCAAAAAATTCATTACTTCCGTTTGTGTTCTTAAACTCGTTGTAGCTTCGAATTACTTTTTTATGCTGTTGTAAAAGCATGTAAACTTAATTCTTCTACTGAATTCAAATTTAATATAAATTTATTTTAAGCAACATGATTAATAATTTTTTTTTCTCATCACGACAATAATCATTACAATAATAATTAATGTATTATTATCGATTATTCACAAATATTAATTAAAAGTTTAAAAATTAAAAAGATTTAGAAAGAAATTCTTTCACAAAGAAAAAAACTTAATTAAAAGTTTTTTGTTTTTGTAGGCAACGGCAAATCTCCGTTTTCATCTTGCAACCATATTGTTTTGTGCAACACTTGCTACAATTATAATTGTCATAAATTATGACAACTGTTGGCGTAATGTCCCATAAAGTCAACATTCCTATATTAAATACGAAGAGAAACACAAACAAGAATTTATAGGACTAAATATTGCAAAATAAACGAAAAACATTATGGCTAAATTAATAAATATTTAAAAACAAATATATTTTTATTTAAAATTGATATACAATTGCGAAAAATGAAAAAAACATTAAACATTCATTGACGCCAGTCTGTGCTAAATATAAATTTTTTAAATGAAAGTTTAAAAAATATTGCAAATTGCACTATTTCGTGTCAGTGTGAAAATATTAATTTTACCAGATTTAGTAACTTGACTAAATTTGCTATCAGTTTTTTGTGGAAGAAGGAAAAATTGTAACTAGAAAAAAAAGAATTCTTAACCAATTTTTAAAGAAATTAAAAAAAGCAAAAAGCGTTATTTAAAAGTTTTGTTTTTGTTTTTTTGATTTTTTGGGGAAAAATATATTTTTTTTCCGAATAAACCAGTAAACCTTTTATTAAACTAACTTTAGTTTCAGTATTTAAATTATAATTGCGTAAATAAGTATTGTAACCAAACCTTGAGCCTTGAACCTATGTTTGAACAATTTATCAAACGTAAAAAAATTTGTGAAAGATTGCCTCTGCAAAAAAAAAGAAAACAGTTAAAAGGGCTCCGATTTTTAAATAATTAGAAAAAGCAAAAACAGTCACCTCTTTGGTGTAATTCAATCTCGTCATTAGCTCGATGGTTAAACGTCATTTGCTAAAAATATATGTCTTATATTAAACTTTTACCATTGTAAAAGAATAAAAGTATCACATCCAAATATTATGTGTCAATTTATGTAGTTCCATTGTCAATAATGATTATAAAAAGTACAGAAATTTTGAACTGAAAATATTTTAGATAAAAAATTAAATTAAATTTTAAAATCGCGTTCGGTGTGCAAAACTCTTTGCTTTACTGTTTTCTACCGGCAGCTTTTTAAAAATTTTGTTTCAGTAGCCCTTCAGAAACAACGTGAATCGACAGGTTACTCTAAGAAGCAGTAAATTGTTATCGATAACGATTGCTCAATAAGAAATAGAAAAGATATGCAAGTAATCTTTTATTTACGACAGAGGTGGACTAAAATATTTTCCACTTAAAAAAAGTGTTCGGCATTAAGAAATTTAAATCGTATAGAAAGTCATTTCATTTTAAGGAGCTTACGAAAACCTATTTGGCCGTAACAATAATTGCACACTGTAAAAATAATTTCGATATAAATTATTGCCCAATTTTAGATCTCATAACTTAATGCAAAATGATGTACATTTTTAATTTACGTTTTATCTTTGTAATGATGATTGTAAAACATTCAAAATGTATGTGCATATATTTCTTAATAAACTTAAGATTTGTTGCCTTTTGCATTTCAATTTGTCTTGTTGTCATAAAACAAAAAATTCTATTCATTAAAAATACCGCCTAGAAATAAAAAACAAAATAAATACAATATATTAACAATAATGCCTGTCACGTTTTGTTTGCCTTGAAACCAACCTACTACTACATCATTTAACAACTTAATATACTTAAAAGGCATTAAGCAAAATAAATGGAAATAACAATACCAAAGAACTAAAAAATCCAAAAAAAATGATTGAAGAAAATTTCATTAAGGAATTGTCTTAAAGAAATTCACACGGTGAAATAAAAAGAAGGCATTTGGCATGTAAAATAGAGTTTTTGTGGAGTCAGTCTTAGAACATGTGTTGCGAAATGGGGAACATAATCAGTACGTGTTGCTTCATAAAATTCTATTTCTAAGCATTTGGCTTTGCAACGACGCATTATTTACCATGATATTTGTCACGTTATAGAATTTTTAATTTTATTATATTTTTTTTTCGTAGTTACACCGAAGAAAGAAATTTGTTTATTTATTTATTATTCAAAAACATATCCTGCGTATTATCCTTGTATGTAATATGTCCTTTCTTATTATTATATTTTTTTTTTACAAATAATGGAAATGTTTTAATGTCTGCTCCTTGTTTTTCTATTTGACGTATGTTTGTTTGTGTGTGGACTGAAAATGTCAATTTATTCATTTTCTTGATGGGTAAATTGAAATGTTTGAGACGTGAGACAATGTACAGCAAATTCTCTAGTGTCTTCTTCTTTTATTTAATATTTTCATTTCATTATGTTTGCTCTTTTTATATTATTGTCTTAGTTGTTCTTTATGGCCACCTTGTAAATTCAGACTGCAGACGTGGGAATGATGTGAAAATCATGATAGGAGCCATATGTTTTATTTTTGCTGCCTGTGGTATAAAAAAGACTCGCATAATAACAGCAACATTAAAAGCAGCAACAGCAACCAAGAAAATAATGTCAGTTGTTGACATAAAAATATTTGTCAAAAAATTAATACAACTACGAAAGAAATACAAAAAATGTTAATGATTAAATACACGTCTTTTTACTTGTTTGTTAAAGATCTTGCTCTGGTGTTTATTTTATACATACAAACGTTAATATTTTTTTAAATAAATACTTTTTTGAAAGCACTTTTCTACAGATGTTAATTAATGTTTTACTTCTCTTTTTCTCTCTCTTTTTAGGTAAGTTGATGAAACATCCAAAATTGATTGTTAAATTAATGGTAAAATTGAAATTGTTGTTGTTAGTAAATGTTTGTTATTTTATGCGGTGAGCACATTCATCGCTATAGTTTCGTCCTTAAGTATTTGCTCTGATATGGATATTGGGTGAATTACTGACTAAAATAAAATCCTTCCATTTTCTAGATAAAATTTCCAATGTTATTGCAGTTATCGATGGCGATGCGTCATTTCGATTAAGCCGATATAGTACAAGGGGGACTGGCTAGGATATAAACAAGAAAAAGGTGGTTATGAGTTAACGTCTCTGCCGAAGCAGCAGCGTAGTCTTCGATGGTTTAGTATACTTGAACAAGGAATCGGAGTCTCGGTGGTGAAATAATACAGTTGTGTAGCGTTAATGTTGTAATTGAAAGAGTGTATGCTCAGTAAGCAACAGACCAGACTGTAGGATTAAGTATAGCGAGAGTCACAGGGAAGAAGTAGAGAATATATATGTATATAAAATAAAATTCTGTGTCTGGTAATTTATATCTATCGAACCTCGTACGTTTATTAAAAATGAAAAAAACGTTACAATAAATATAAATATCCTTTCTTATATGGAGGTCCCACGAAGTTGTACCACGTCTCGCGTCTTGATACCACCTCCACTTCATAGAAAAATTTAGAGCACTTATAAGGCCTTACGGCTAGATAGTCGAAAAAAAAGCAAATTTTTTTTAGAAAGGCAGTTTCACACCTTTTTCTCTATTAAACCTTAACACTAACACAAGATTAAGCAATTTAATAAGCAGCCATAATTTATAACCTGAGTTGTCATACTCTCTGGGTCTCTATCCTTATTTTTATTAGTCTTAAAGAGCCCAGCGCAGATAAGGTTGATATATATTTAGTTTGCAGTAAAATCGATAAGTATGCCATCTGGTGTTTGTAGCTACAAAGAGAAAGAAAATATTTACTGATCACTCTGGGTCACAATCTTATTATCTTTTATGTTTCAAGCTTATTTCAAGTAAAAATTTTCGAAATTAAAACGGCGTATAACTGACAGTCTCCTAAAATTCTTTCTGCCACAAAGAAAAAAAAAACAATTAAAATTATTTAACAAATACAACAGCATATTTTAGGGTTTTAGTACTTATTTTTTTTAAATTTAATAAATTTTAAGCCGATTTCTATTTATATAGGAGCAATGTAATTATTTGAAGGTTATAAAATGCGAAAGCGTATATCATTTTATTTTACAATTGAAATATTTGTATTTTAAATATTTCGTAAACTATCGCGTTAACGTCTGCAATGAAAAAATATATAAATAAAAACTTAAATTGATTTTATAGCAGCATCAGCAACTTTGCAGACGATTAAAAAAAATTTATAATTGTATTTACAAAACTGAATTTGCTGCAGTATTTTTTCTCCATGCTTTTTACGAAAATATTGTAAATATGGAGAGAAAAAGTGCTACAAAAAATACCATCATGTTAAACAAACATGTTTCAGTATTTCTTTTTTAAATTTTAGTTCCATTTTAGTTCAAAGCTACTAAGAACTTGAATCGGCACGTTTTACTTTAAGGTTTTGAATAAAAAAAATTTTGCATTGAAATAAATAAAATAAATCAAACCTCAACTCAAATTTGTTTTTAATTTCGTTCTTTTTAGGTGACAAGTAAACAAAAAAAGATACAAAAAAAATCACACTTTTTCACTGAGGGATTTTATGAATCAATATAAAGTTTGACGTTCTTTATTTTAAAACAATCTTGTCCCTATCCCTTTCCTCGTTTTCGTTACGCTTGATAAAAATTTTATGTAATGTAAATATGGATCGTAGTGAATTATAAAGGTTGCCAACATGTTCTTGTTAATACATCATTTTATTGACAATGACTGATGCGATTTTGAGTTTTTTTTCATTTGGTTTTTAGTTTGAAAAATAATCTTTTAAAAGCTTTTCTTTCTTATAATAATGTTTGCTTTTTTTTTAAGAAAAGAGAAAGTAGGAAATATAAATTTTGCTTATAATTTGAAAGAATGAAATTAATGTTAAGTTTAACGGTATTCAAGCATCACTATTCGTTTAAAATAAGTTGCCTTTTTTATGTATCTTATTTTACAAAATAAGAGTCATGTCAGAGCATCAGAGTTTCTTCATGGCTTCGCGGGACTGGAATTTGATCTTCTGGCATATAGCGTGTCATACGTAACAACAGCATAATTTTTGTCTGGGCATTTTCCCGGTGTTAAACAAATGAAGACCATATTTTTATGCCACTGAACTGTCCATTCTTTTCCAATGATCTGCACACACCACAAGATTTATCGTTTTATTAAAAAAAAATTGACTGATCTACTTATCAATGGGTTTGTTTTGTTGATTAAAAAAAAAAATTTTGACATTCCTAGACATTTGACAGAATTTTACGTAGGATTATACATGTTCTTTAAAATTGTTTAAGTTTAATCAACGATTCTATAGAAGCAAATTAAAAAATATCAGATTTCCATTGCATGCAAAGTTTGCGTAGGCTACTCTCACAGCTCTTAGTCCCCTTCTTTCCACTATTAGTTAGTTTGTTTGCAATACTTTTCCTATAATCTCACTCAATTGAAGAATTATCACTTGAAATTGTTTCGTCTATCTACTCCACATTCTTCTTCTCCTGCATATTTTTTTTTTCTTAAAAAAAATACCAAACACTGACTGTCAGTCACTTGTAAATTTTAATTTATATTGTTGATGTATGCTCTCGTTTTTAAAATTTCCCATGCTTTACATATTGCATGTTAATGTGCCCATTCTCCTCCCAGCGTTCAAAGTGTCCGGAAACCGAGTAGTATAATTTTATATACAATTTTTAATTTTCGTTACTTACATTTGTCATGAATTCAATTCCTTCATCCTTCCTACTCAATTTTTTTTTATGAAGGGTACAGTAACAAAACTTTGTGTATGTTAATATGAAAAAATGCATGTATTCCGATTTTGAGTTTTTTTGTGTTTATACTGTTTGACATATTATTTGCAACTTTTTACACAACATCGAAAACTAAAATACAAACGACAAAGTTTGAAAACCGTTCAAGTCAATAAACGAAAATTGAATTTTCTTCTTGAATCCTTTTTTATTTTATTTTATTTTTAGTTCCTTTATTGATTGTTGTTTATTTTTAACTTTTTTCTAATGCAATAAAATGGAGTAGAGAATGGAAAAAGAAACTTTAAAAACGAAATTCTTACATGTATTAGTTCTTACATATTTTATTAGGCAACAATATTTCAATATTTTCTTAGAGTATGTGAACCTTTTTTATTATAGAATTTTTTTTTACTTCCCTTGGCGTTCGCTTTTACTTAAAATGTTTGAGTGCAGTAGTACGTATAATAAATTACATTTACATATTTAATATGAAATATTTATCGTATTCTTTTTTATGCTTTGCAAAAGTGTTAATTTCACACATGTACATTTAATTTCTATAAATAATTTTATACAAATATTAACTTAACGCTTTTGCCTGAAAATATGCTATAAATTTATTATGATATTGCATGTGCAAATAGAAAACTGTATATTTTATACTTTCGGCTTTTCAATACAAAATGTGAAAGTTAAATGTCATCACGAATTGTAACAAATCCGCTTTTTACTATTGGGGAAGCACACAAAATTGGCAGAAAATAATTTAGTTTAAGCAATTTCATTTCATTAAAAATCAGACATACGAAATTTCTTAAGAGAAATTCCCAGTCAAAGAACTGTTGTTTTCTTATGTTTTAATTTTTGTTTTTTGATTGGAGTTACTTCATTGTTCTAAATGATATAGAAATATTAGAGGTAGGCGTGGGCGAAACCGCTGCGTCAAGACACATGGACCGATCTTGCTGATTTTAAACAGCACCTCTTTCGACACTGTCTGATCGACTTGCGCATTTAAAGTTTTTCTAGCTGATCTAGTGCCTCGGCAAACGTGATTTCAACACTAACACAAACAGACGGATATCCCTCAATCGACTTCGCTATGCATAAGGGCTCATTGCATATACTTTATGGGGCACTAGATGAGCTAGAGAAAATTTAGATACGCTAATCGATCAGACATAGTTTTGAAAATCAACAAAATCGGTGCTGGGCTAAACACCAGCCTGCCTCTAATTCTTTCATATTATTTGGAATAATGAATTAACTTCAATCAAAAAAAGAAATATATGGACCAGTAGAGAAATAAAAAATAGGAAAACAAGTAAGAGTGCTATTTCGGCTATGCCGAATCTTATATACCCTTCACCGTATATGCAAAATTTAGCTTAGTGAAGTATCTCCTAAAAAAAAACCAAATATTGTGGTGACAGAGAATTATAAAAGAAGAAAAAAAATTTGTTGTAATATATAAAAATTTTACATAAAAATGTAATCGGCTCTTAAGGGGTTAAGCATGAAAAGAAAACTAGTATTTTCTGTAAGATCTTTTTAAAAGCTTTTAAATGATACCCATATTGACCATATAGACAATCGAACATTTTTATCAAAATTTCAGAGGCCCATAAATTGGTAAATATAGGCGAGGGCTAATTTTCTCACTTATAACATTAGGCATAGCCAAATGTATCACTCTTACTTGTTGAAATTAAGGTCACGTTCATCAAAAGCAATGAGAATCTAAAGATGTGCAGCATTTTTCTAAATTAAATGCAAATAGAATAACAGAATCGTTGCATACTTTTTTAGTTAAAAGTGCATAGTAATTATTATAATTTAATGTAAAGTATATTATTAGGCGTATTATGTCTTAGGTATTTTACATTCATAAACAATTAAATAAATATTTTTTAAATAATATTTTTTACAATATTTTTTTGAAAAAAAAATGAAAACTGTTATCACATGTTACGTGTAATGTTGGGGTTTTATTGCATTCATCAATACCATCAGATTCAGTTACTTCCACTTACTGTCATCCTTTTCAAAGTTTTGATTAATCAACTCACTTTCATATGGATGTATGCTTGCTTACATTTTTGTGGTGAAAATACAGAAAAACTAATTTTCATTTTATTCACTCACTCTTGTTTTCAACAATATTTCCGCAATGATTAATGTTTAAATTAAGTTTTGTGGTTAAAGAAAATGAATATTCTTTATGCTATAAAGTTTTTATAATAACAAAAAAGAAAAAAAAAAACATTTATTTTATTATTTATAGAAATTTATTTATTTTCAGTACGAAAAAAAAACGAAAAGAAAAAAACAAACAGGCCCTGAAACAATTTAAAGATTGCATCACCTGCTAATCGCTCTGGTTTTGCAACAAGTGTATTTCAATTATAATTTATACAAAATTTATATGATTAATATTCTTTTTAATGCCGCTTTGTACGAGAAAAACGTCGTATTTTTTGTTCACACAATAATAGACACCAATGTTAAATGTCAAAGAAATATTTATGATTTTTTCTTCTTTTGAAAAACTAGAAAAGAAATTCAGGTGCCTGCTTGCCTGCATAAATAAACACTCAATGAAACTCTTCACGTTCATAAAATGTAAAATTACAAAATATAATTTATATAAAATTATGATTTTGAAATACGCTTTGAAAATCACGTAAATTTAAAATTTTACACAGCAAAAATTGTTGAAAAATTTTCTATATATTCATTTGTATTTAACATCATGTCTCTATTTTTATGATTTGTTACAAATATGTATGTATGTGTTTGTTTTTGCAAAAGTATTGGCAGTCTTTTTTAATAATCCATAACAGATTTGTTAAACTAAAATAGAAACTATTCGGAAAGAGCAAAAGTAATGTCATATTTCCCAACAATAGAAAATTTGTCAAATGTTTAACAAAATATGTATTTAAATTTTTGATCGACCACCTCAGTCAGTTTTTGCTTGCAAATATCGCTGAATGAATTCAGATTGCAATCATATTTTTACAAATGAAGTTATATGTTGTTAATAGTAATTTTTTTAAATAATCGCACACATTTTTGGCGGCTACCTTAAGTTATTTTATCTTTTTAAAAAGTTGAATCTTGGTTGGTTGGTCATATCTAGCGGCAGTAAGGGTTTTAAGGTTCATTAATAATAAAAGAAAATCTATTCAACAGTTTATTTTGGAACTAATCGATTACTTCACGTATCGAGTGATCTAAAAATAATAAGCACACGTTACACAACTAAAAAAGAGTTCGTTCATGTTTACTATATGACAACAATTTTAATATCTTATAAAAGTTGTCGCTATTATAGCTAAATAATTCAAGTCATTTATAATAGTATATGACTGTTTTTTACAAAATATTATGTTCCTGTTTGAGGGCGAACATAGGATAAACTATAGAGTTCTTTTTTGGAAAATGATTTTTTCAGCAAGTTGTTAAAATTTTTTATTATTTTTTTCAGTAACTTTTTTAACTTTAGTTTCTCCTTTTTCATGTGTGTTCTGAATAGTTGAAATAATTAAATCTTATTTTATTAGCTGCCTTAATGAATGTACTTTTTCCCCTACCTAACATTACTTACAAATGTTTTTAATTGCTAAATTATGATTGGATTAATGTAAGCGATAATAAAATAAAATTAAAATCTAAGGCAAAAAATGTGTTGTAAATAAACTTATTCATTGCAATTTTAAATATTATTTCATACAAATTAATTCACCTACCGCCATGCAAATTCATTTTCAAACTTCTCATTAAATTTGCAACATTGTAAAAGTTTTATTTTAAAAGTGAACGTAAATTATGGAAATCATTATCCACTCTTTCTCTTAAAGTACTTAATGTGATCATCATGAAATAAAATTTAGCATTTATTATGACGAAAGAGCTTTAGTGGCAATAAATATGAATCCCCTAAACAGCTTGGACGACTAGAGACAACCTGTTAATGTACTGGATGTCAATATTTTTGGAGTACAATAAAAACTTTAAAATAATGCTTGTAGTGATATGTAGAGAAGGGAATTATATAATCTTTGTATGTCTTAATTTTTTCCTACTTTTAATTTCGTAGTGATTTAAAATTGTTCACGTATTCTCAAGAATTAAAAACTTAAATGCAAACAATTAAATTTATTTCAAATGTTTTCTAAGGCATTTATTTTTTTTAAGCCATTTATTTTGAAAGTAGAATGTCTCATTAAAAAAAATAATTGTTAGGAGCTGCTAAGAGTTTTTGTTCACCGAAGTACTTATGAAGAGGAAAAATCATTCTGAGATAAGAAGTGCAAGTAAGTCTTCTCGATATATAGATTTAATAATGAATTCCACACGAAATATTCACTTTTGTATTTTCAAAGGCATTGTTTTTGTAAAAAATACTTTTGCAGCAATAATGCTTTAATAAATATAAAATGAATTTTCGTGTGGATTTCAGAACATGCCTGTATATCTAATTTCCTAAAATAAATTTTTTTAACAAAGATGTCGTGATGGTGATGTGGTGAAATAGTAATGATCGTGTAGGGGATACATTGAAACAAACCAGTACAACTTGAGTATTACAAATCAACCCATTTACTCCTTGATATATGGGCAACTGAATTGCAGCAGCCGAGCTGCTGATTCCAACTTTTTTATTACAGAAAAATGTAAATTATAAATTTGAATACTTTTCTTTCACTACCATGCCACTACGTGTTACATTCTTTTGGGGTGTTCTTTTTTATTTTTTGTCGATTTTAATAGGGATGTTTAAAAATTCTTTGCAACAATCTACTTTACCTGTTTCATGTATTTTATGATCATTACAATTAAATAGTCGCTTTACTTGACACCTAAACACTTGGATGTTGTGCATAAATTCAAATATTATTTTTTTTAATATGAAAACATTTAAAACAAATTTTCTATTGGCCAGATCAAATATGAGTAATAAATTGAACGAAATGTTCTTTATAGAATCTAATTAATTTTTTTAAATCATTTTATTTCATTTTATTAAATCAGAAACCCGTTTAAGGGAAGAATATCTAAATGTCTGTTTAAACTCGAGTAGAGAATAAATAAAAACTTAGGTGTTTGTCCTCTTATAAATTTACTCGTAACAATCTAAACTTCTTTTTTTATACTGGTGTGTTACAAAATGATATGTTTTGGTTCAAGGGACTTACGAATAATAAAGAAAAATAAAGATTTTAAATAAATAAAAATATTTATGAAATTATAAGAAGGTAAACAAAATCTTATTGGAATTTCAAAACAATTTATAAACATTAAAAAGTACTGCATTTATCAAGCGATAGAACAAGTGCTTGATTTTTCGCTAATTTACAGTTTGCTTATGATTTTAACATATTTGAAAAACTCGTGATTATAAAACATACTTTATGGGGCTTTTTTTTATTCAAAATAGATTGCCTACATTATGGGTGTTTTTTTTATTATTATAAAATCTTAAAAAAAAAAAACATCGATTTATATTTCTCCATTTATTTTTTCTATATTAAAAGTATATTGAAAAGGTTCTATCTTTAAGCTTGAGGTTTTTCTATTTCGATATACTTATTGTGTTGCATAAAATGTGTGGATTTTATATTGTTAGTTGCTGACTTGAAATTAAAAATAGGAATGAGGAAAGTGGCAAAAGTATGACTGATGGTGTTTACACATTATGCTTTAGTAGAGAATTTTGTTATGCCAGCAAGCGTGTGAGCCACGATAAAAATAAAATAAAGGAAACAAATATTTGCATTTTTATTAAAATTAATTGATTTGATGCAAATTTATTGTGACGTTGGTATAGCAATAAAAGAAAATCCCAACGTAAAAAATGGAATACGTAAACAACAAGGGCAAAGAGGGATAAAGAGCAATAAAGTAGAGCGTACATTTAAAACGGAATTTAACTCGTGCGATGGTTAAAAAAGTATTTATTTGAAAATAATGAAGTGGCTTATGTTCTACAAAATATGCTTGCAGAAAATATGTTAAATATTTTTAGCTTTGTTTTCGCCTGAGGTGGAGTGAAAGGATATTCAAAGCTTAGCAGCACATTTTATACATATTCTCCGGTAGCTAAAATTGATATTCTTAATTATGCTATGGAATAAGCAAAAAAGTTTCATTTGTGCTTAGATATCAGAAAATACCTAGAAGTTGGCATATATCTTACAAGAGTGAATTATAAGTGTTTTAGTTCTAGCAACGTATTGGGTGTGGGTATTAAGTAACGGGTACTTTATATAAATTGTATGAAAAACTTAATGGCTAAAATACAATTCTTGTAGCAACACGACTTCACCTGTGTGCTTTACACACACATACACACACGTTGTTCTTATTATGGAATGCGCTTAGACGAAGTGTGGTATAACCAAAATATAATTTAATTATAATATAATTAACATTTTTTTCTTACAATAATTAAGACAATATAAACTAAGATTGCACGAGTGGATCATCGATGAATACAAATACATTTAAATCCGTTGAAGCAAGCGCTAAGTTTTTCTCGAAAAGTTAGTTTGAACAACCCTTTTAAACGTAATACGGTTATATTATAATAAGTGTGTCTTTCCTTACGCTGTATGCGCAGCTGAGAACCACAAATGTCATTCGATAGTAACCAGATTAAACAGATTATACTTGCTTAATCGCGTCAAATACGGTCATAAATATTCGCTGTATGATGTCGTCGTAGTAGAAATTTTGGCAATTCTTATACTTCAGTAATTTAGGGGAAAATATATCTAAAGGCTTGAGCCTGATGAAAACATTATCCTGTAGAATCAACTGTTTTTTTCTTTTCCTACAACTTTTTTTAGTTCTATATTTTATTTCTCATTTTAGCTTTTACATATTTTCCACAAGTGGTTCTATTTTTTATTTTTTAGTTGTTTTATAACTTGACCATTTTACAGTTGAATTTAATGAAAATTTGTACGTTTCCTTTTTTTCTATTTCAGTTTTTGAAACACTGGCTTTTTGCCTTTTTAGCAAAGTTTATGTGATTGTCTTTAGCATCCGTTTCCTTTTTTAATTTAGTTCTGACCATGTTGTTAATTTTGTTATCAGTGGTCGCTTCTAGTAATCAGGATAAAATGTTTTTGTGTCAACAGATCTTGTTGTTTTTTTTTTGTGTCTTCCTTTTTAATTCTTTTCCATTCCTTTAATGTTAAATAATTTAATTAAAGTAGTATTTAAAAAAGGAGTCTTTAAAATAACTTACAATTTAAAGGATTTCAACTGGCAAAGAAATAATTATTACCAAGCTTTTAATAATGGAAAAAAACATTCGTAAAAGCAATTAAATAATATTTATAATATTCCCAAAAGTATGCAATATTTTTTAATATTTCAACCCAAAAACGAATTTATTTTCTTACTAAAGAAATTTTTATGTACTTAATTTGTAACTTTTAAATGTCATAATTTAAATAAATTTGAGGTACGAACTTCGCAGTACGAAAGCAATTATTCTCTCTACAGAAGGATTGATGAAGGTTAGAAAAGAATACAGGAGCTAAAGTTTAACACTAATTAGCTACAATTCTTTTGCTAGAAAATTTAAAAAGCTTAGCATACTCTTAGTTTGCCTTTTTCAGATATTTTTGTTGCATATTTTTAGTCCAATAATAATTTTAATTTAGGAATAACTAAATTAAAAGTTAAATATTTCAAATGTTTTGATCTGCTTAAAACTAAGATTCCAAGATAATGCAGAGAGCACTTGTGTAAATATAATACATCTTCGGCAAAATATTTTTAAAAACCTACACAGAAGCATATTTACCATAAAGTCTTCTTTTTGCCAAAAACTTTTTTAAAAAGTATAATTGTGATATAATAAGAAAAATAAAATTTAACGTAACATTTCCTTGTTACACAATTTTAGAAACTTTTTTAAATGTACTTTTTTAATTGGTTGTTTTGTAATAAAAAAATGTTTTGTTTTAATTATTTTCAAAATGCAAATATTCTGTTCAGATTATAAGTTGAATCTCATTTTCTATGAAGAATAATGGTCACACATTTCCGTTCAAAATGATCTTAAAAAACTTTTTGTTCCTGAATACAATTTTGTTATTCATATCACTCCCAAATATTTCTTGTTCATATAATAAAATATGTAGAATAAAACATTTTTGTTTCTTAAGTGTTTCAATTTCAAACTCGTTCAGTTAAGTATTCAAATATAAATTTATCATGTCACTTGATATTTTTTTCTTTGAAAATTCAAGTAACTTGCGCTCTTAGTCCTAAGAAGGAAATTTATGAACAAGAGTGAATTGAAAATATGAGAACAAAATAACACTTTTGTCATAATTTTCTTTATTTAAAATGACTTTAAAGAATTTTTATACTTATTTATTTTTTCATTTAAAAGTTATCTAACTTACTGCCAGTTACAATCACTGCTGTTTAATAAATCTTAAGACTTTTCAAGCATCTAATCTTCAAATAAAAAAACACTTCCTGCTTCTTTATAAAACATTTTATATTGTTAAATACATATTTTTAAATAACCCATTTTGAATATCCCATTCATCAGGATGCTTCTAATGCACATCAAAACTATCACTTCCAAATTGTCTAAGCCACTTACGAAACATGCCTCGACTAAAGTATGGTTTCAGCAAGATACGATGTCTTTTCCGAGTCTTTTCTTTTATCATTTTGAAACAGGATTACAAAAATTTCGCATAATATTCTAAACAACATTAATTAATAAATTGCTATTAAAAACACTTCTTTTGTAACGAAAAAAGTTTTATCACTTACATTTTATTTTCTTTTAAAATTCATTGAAATGTAAAAGAAAAAAGTTTAAACGCATAACAATTTGTTAAGGACATCTGTTTACAACAGCACACAGTTTCAAAGTCATGTACATTTTGTCACTTTAAGACATTTATACTTATTGCTTTAACATACTTTTTTTCGTTTTGTAAGATGGCTGCTTAACTGGCAATCAACTTGACTGAATAAATGATAATCCGACATTTAAATATTTACTTGCGTAGATGTTGCATTACATTCTGGGTTGTTGTTTACACGTGTTCCCCGTTTAAACTTCTTCTAGATCCTAAATCTTTTACACAGTTTCATCTTATAAGAAACAGACAAACAACCACCTTCATAATCATAATCATTAAGAAAATAAGCATTTATAATATTTAAATATCTCTTCAAATACAAAACAGAAGTTTTTCTTGTTTATCTTGTAACTACGTTCTTTTTTGTGTGTTGTTGTTGTCTTTTACTTCAGCCGCTTCTTTCTGTAAATGCAAAAAATAAACAGCTAATAAAAGGGTATGACAGGATAATTTCTCATAAAATTATTAATAAACTTTTTAGACACAAGCATGTAATTGTATATTCTCCGTGTTTCATAATGTTTTGAAGAATTTTATTGCCTTTTTTTTTTTTGTCGTTCTTAAAAAGTATTTTGAAGTTTTATTAAATATTTAATTTTGAAAAAAAAAAACAATACCTCAAGTATGCAAATAATTCTAGAATTATGTTTGCTTTGCACAAAATGAATAATTAAATACACAGAAAAAAAAATAATTTTATTTTTAGAATTAATAAATCGAACATTATCTCTCCTTCGTGTTTAGGACAAAATGTAAATGTTGTAAAAATAAATAACAGCTTTTTCACGTCTCTGCGTTTCATTGATCGATTATAAGTGCATTCAACGAGGATAGGCTGCCCCAGATTGTAAAGGCCACTTTAAAAGATTTTTTATAGTAATTACGCTAGTCTCGTATTTCCTAACGTCATTTTCGATCTTGCATTTCAACTCAAATTTTATCTCAGGCAATTTCCTTCCTTTTGTTTATTTTTAATAGTTTTATTGCTCAAATCAATCCCATTTTGTAATGGCAGCTTAATTTGATAGCACCAATGATAATGCTTATCTACTAACTTAAAGTTTCTCATAAAACAAGTTTTTTTTCTCAAGCGAAGGACCATAATTCTTCAGTTGAAGGCAAGAAAAAACTAACACAAAAATAGATTTTATATAAAATTAAATCAACTGTTGGGACACTCTTTAATTTGCAAATTAAAATTTTATATTTGTTATGGCGGACTTAGCAATACAAGTTCTTTGAGAATTTCAGCTATCTGACTATAACAGTTCAAAAGTTTGGCCGCATACAATTACTACATCAACTGAAAGGACACCCTTTAATTTCCAAATCTAAATTTTTTATGTACTTGCATTTGTAGCAGACCTAGCAATAAAGGCTCTTTGTAAATTTCAACCGTCACCCGGACACCCTTTTATTTTCAAATACAAATTTTCTATTTGTTGTTATGGTGCACCTAGCAATACAGGTCTTTTGTAAAACTCAACATTCTGTCTAGAACTGTCCAAAAGTATGGCCACATACATCAAGTTAAATGACCTACTGGGGCACAATTCAATTTATGGTTTTGTATATTTACACTTGTTATTATAACGATCATAGAAATCGACATTCTGTCCTATTTTCAAGTGTTTCTGTATAACGGTTTAAAACATAGGCCCATACATCAACAATGGGAATACCCTTTAATTTTTAGATTTATTTTTATATATCTTTATGCTATTAAGAGCAATAGTGATACGCATTTTTTTTTACTTTTAAAGTGGCACCCTTTACGATTTATAAGTACGTAAAAAGCATTTATGTTGTATGGAAACGCGCTTTAATTTTTTAAGTTATAAACTGTTTTAAAACGGGACGAATCTGTAAGCATAACCTATCAAATAAAGAAAAGCAATTACAAAATCGGTTCTGGCACAAACATAAAAAATTTACATATAGACGAATTGATATTCTCCTTATTTTTTCAAGTCGCTTAATAAAAGTAGTCGCAAAGAGTAGAAGTTAAGCCGATCTCTTTTATTATTTAATGTTCCTACCAGCTGATACCAATACTAACAGAACATATATCAAGTATTATATATTCCTGTAATAAAGCATTAAAATCTCATAATCTTTTCTAAATCAACTGAGCTTTTGTCTAGCATAACAATTAGGGAGTAAAGAGTACATTAGTAAAGAGTACATTGCAATGAAAGAAAAAACAATCATTATACTTCCTGTCACGATTAATATAGAATAACAGTATGTTTATGTGTGTGTATTTGTTCGTCTGTATGTGTATCTGTGGGCTATTTGTGCTGTAATAGTTAACCACAATAGATTATGCATTATCACATTTCCGCTACAAACCGGAAACTATTAAAAATAAACCAACATAAACACAATCATTCTAACGCAACATCCATACATGATACACACATACACATGTACCGTTACAAACATTACTCTAATTGTTGAAATAAAACTTAATATTTTTAATGTTACTTTCATAAAAAACAACAACAACAACTGCAACTAAAGAGAAGTAGCTACAGCATGGGAGTAGTTTCTCTCATTTGATGTTTTGTATTTTTCGTTTTAGGCTTTAGAATATTTCATTCTGTTGCGAGCGTGAGTGTGTGTGTGTGTGTGTATTATTTTTAAATAAAGTGAGATGGGACTTTATAGTATTTAAGTTTTGCTTCCTGTGTTCCTTGCTAAATTTTTAACAAAAGCCTGCAGATATTGCTATTTTATGTTTTTTGTTGCTTTTCTACCAGACTGACTCTGACTGCACATATAAACGAAATATGAAGTATCATCAACAGAAACATATTGTGGTTACTTTAATGTTACTTTACAGTTACAGTTTTAGTTGTTGTATGTGTCTAATTCTACTTGTGTAGTACCAATCATCATCATCATCATCATTATGATCATCGTCATAAACCAACATTGTAGTCTATTTAACTAAAGTGTATGGGTGCATGCTGGTTTTGTTAGCTCGTGTTTTTTTTTTTTTTGTTAGATGTGTAGCTTTTCAGTAAAAGTGGTTACTTGAAATCATTAACTGCAATAAAATAAACTTTATATTTTGATTTTTGGTCCATTACGTTGTTTTCCTTTCTTTTTCTAACACAACCGACACACAAAGTGTTGCACAAATACAGTTTTTCGTTCATACATGAATTTACATTGATTTGTACATACAATGTACAGTGAAGTAAAACAAAGGTAAATTTGTTTTCTACTTAAACTTTTTGTATAAAAACAATTATGTAGAGCAACGGTTCTCAAATGGGGGTCCGTGGACCTCTGGGGGTCCGTAGCAACCATCCAAGGGGTCCGCATGAAGAACCGAAAAAACAGTGTTTTCAAAAATAATAAAAGTTTTATTATGAATTTGGGCTTCAGACGGGTCCGCGAAAAACAATTAGTATACTAGGGGTCCGTGAGCAGGAATTTGATGAGAACCCCTGATGTAGAGAGTGACTCCCTTAAAGATCCATGCAGATCTTTTAATCTGAGAAAAATTTGCTGGTATCGTTTTAGAGTTGCAGCCATTTGATAGCGAATCTCAGGAATAGAAAACAAAATAGATTCTGGCGTTTGTAAACGAATCTGATCTGTTCCTTTTTTCCTATTGCAAAAAAAAATTATCGTTTTTCTAGCGCATAAAATCAGTTGTTTGCTGAGGCTCTTCTATTTACTTTTTTCGATCTTTATACCTTTGAAGTATTCACCAATACCGGGTTTACTTTAAACTTAAACGCTTCGCCCTTTTATAATTGCATTGGTCATCTTAGTTATTTTCGTTAAGGGTTGAGAGTTTATCTTCTCTTATAGCTGGACTAGATCCGATCTTTGCTCAAATTATTTTACATTTTTCAAGTTTAGAAGCATCTTTTCGCAATTATGTTGTTACTTTACCTACAAACTTTTGCGATAAATTCGAAATAGTTGATTTGAATTTTGGTGACGATGTTATACAAAATAAATTACAATTCACTGCACACTTATATCAGAAGTTAATTTTTATTACATTTCAATCAATTTATTAAATTAGAAAATAAATCAATTTAACAATAAAATATGTAAACGGCTAATATAGTTTAGCTGAAAGTCCACTGACCGGTCCGCGGTATGTCGTATGTAACTTAATTTAAATAAAACAACAAATGACTACAGCAGTGCTTTTATTTAACTTTTCACTGGAAATTTAGTTACTTGAATAAGTGTAAACGTTTTTTCAGTTTGACTGCAAACAAACAGTAACTTAGTCCATCTGTGTTCCAGTCAAACTTTCCTATTTGATTAGTTAAACTTTCAGCAAAGAACATGTTCACTCACACAATCATTTATAGTCAGCCAACATTAGGATGGCTTAACTGAAAGAAAATGAACTCAAATCTATATTTTGCTTTTTGGTGATTGTAAATTTTATAATATACTGTTGTGTCTGATATAGAGTACGATGTAATGTCCTACTTGGTTTTACCTTACATTCAATCGTTTTGCAAATTTGGTTACTTTATATTTCGATTCCATATAAATTTAAATGATTTTCTTTTTGAAACGAAATACAAAGTAACTTCCATCTAAAATTAAACTTGAAAGTTTTTTGTATTTTTCATTTTGGGCTCTCCTAATGAACGTAGTTATTAGAGACATAGTATGTGTGAGAAACTTAACCCCGTTAGTTAACTGTTTGCTGTCGACAACAGTTACGTTATTCAGTTATATAGCGAAATAAGAGCCCTAGATGTATCTGTAGATACAAAATTAGAAAATTTGGTTTTGTTAGTTGGCTTAACTCATCGGCCAGTTGTTCAGTTGTGGCCAGTTTCGTGCTTGTTAAGTATATGAGTATCTGCATTAAAGATTTCAAGAGTTGTGGTTGCAGTTTTATTCACATTTCACATTCACAATTTTAAGATGTGTTCGTGTTGTTGGACTGATTGTTTGTTATTAACTGTTAAACTTCATTTTGTAAAGTTTATTATAATTTCTAAGAAAGATTTTGGTTTGTATATTTGAATCAAATTAAATATGTTAAGAAAAACCGAGTGTGTTAAAAAAAAGTATTAAAGTTTAACAGAAATGTGTTATTTTTCAAAATGCTGGCTCCCTAACAATATGCAAAGTTTAACTTTTACGGTAGATTTTTTTTAACTAATAAAACTTCAGGAAATTGTGTAGAATACAAAGATTTCAAAACTGTGTTGGACTTAGCTTCTTAACTTAAAATAGCAAATTTTGCTCATTTGATGAATAGGAAAAAATATTTAATGGTTTCTGCACAATTTGAGATGATTCATTACATCATATTAAAAAGTTTAACCATATTTTATTAGGGCACCATAGTTGCAATTTAATTTGCCTCTAAAATTGTCTTGAAATTCATTATCAGCACTGATAGCCTTTTATCTATTATGGCCACATAAAATTCCTTTCCCGACTCAGTTACAATAAGGTCAATTTGTATCCAACATTTAAAAGTAAAAATTCAATAATGTGAGTTTTATTCCATGTCGGTATATTTGGCAACGAATGTGTAGTAAGAACAGAAGGAGAATCAAAACAAAAATCATTCATTAAATTTTGTACCTGAGACGACTTTCGGCATTATTCTTGACGCAGTACTACACTGTAGAGCAGAAACATACAGTTTATAACTTTGAGTTTATGTGTGGATGACGGCACTCTAGTTTCTTTGCCTAACAAAAACTATAAATAAGGATATAATGAATAGTAAGACCATTGATATCAAGGATATCCTGCTCCATATGCATATGAATAAAGCTAAACGCGAGGGTTTTTATGGTGGCCATCTAATTCCTTGTATTTTGCAAATATTCTAGAAATTTCAACGTTTTCTCACGTATTGTCGGCACGCAAAAAATTTGTTGCCACCGCTGAGTTCGGGTTCGCCCCTGTGAGTTGTTCGGAGCATAGTATCTCATATTAGTTTTATTTCGGATAATAGTTTTATGTGTGTAAATTGCACGAATAAAACTTATTCGTAAATTAGTTGTAATAAAATTCGTATTTTTTTTCTTCGGTTAGTTATGAAGAAATTAATAAATTTAATTGCAACGAATACCGGATCTTTGAATTTAAAGGCATCGTCAATTAATAAAATATAAAAATGTCAAAAATAAACAATAATTTTTTTCAAATACATAACATCATTAATAATCATTAATAGTGCAATTTCTTTAAATTACACTACGTATATTTTATGTTTATCCGAGAGTTTCTTAGATTTTGATTTTTTAAACCAAATTTTCATCAAAACTGCTGTTTAGTTTTGGTATTGAAAAAGATGACAGAAAAGTTATATTTTTTGAAGTGAATTTTAAACAATAACAAAATGGATTTTTTTTTAACTTAAAAGAAAAAAGTCTCTTATCCACGTACTGCAATTGTTATTTTAACAGTCATTTGTTACAGTTATTTGAATCGATTTGTTGCGTTGCCGCCGCGTTATTTCAGTATGCTGAGCATGAGAACTTTTGACCGCAAAAAAAATAACGCTTTCCGCTCCTGTTTTAGGTATTGCGGTAAGAAAAGCACAATAAATGTAAAATTTTTTCTTCAATATCTCCAAATTTATTAAAATAAATTTATAGCAACAAAAACTTTATAAAAAAAAACCAAAATTTATTAAATAACATGTCGATGAAATACGTTTTAGTAAATAGTTTAACGTAAGAAATTTAAATTCTTAGCATTTAGTAAGTTTATGAAAAATGTCGCATATTATTCTTAACTATTGTTTTTCTTTTAATATTTGCAAAATATTTTGATCCGTTGCTTTAAAATCCTTCATTAAGTTTTAATTAGGAAGCTTTCTTTTATACCTTTTCCTGTTTCAATTGAGTGAACATGTCCAGAAGTGATTCCTAAAGGTGCACTACTAAAATATAATTTTAATGCATCGAAAATACACAAAATTCTATTGATTTTTTTATTATTAGAAATGCTTTTATTTGGTTTAAACTGCAATTATATTTTGTTTACATTTTGAGTTGTTGCTCTGCCCATAAGAAAGGTTTTTTAATTTGTATGAATATTTTTTTATTTAATTTTTTGTTTTATTTAATTTTAAAACCCATTTGCTTCTTATACATTTAATATTATGCATTTTTAATAATTGTTGAATAATTTTGCATATTTTTTACATCGTCCTCGTACAAAATGTATTACTTCAATAACATCTTCTAATACTTGAAAAGAAACAACAACAATTCAAAAATATATATATTCAACTAAATATGTAAATATAAAGTAAAAAAAGACAGAATTAAAACAAAACAACAACGCAGCGCTTAAGGGTTTCACAAACAAAGCGTTTAACACAACAACAGCAGATACTAGACACAATTATGTGTATGAAAAATTATAATAGAAAGGGGAAGAATACAAAATTTAAAGAAGAAAATAAGTTGATGTACTGATACAGACTCTCACTTGTACTTTAAATTGAATAAAAATAATGAAAAGAGTAACCTTAAACCAAAATGGCAGAAGCAATATCAGGCAGCAGCAGCAGACAACAACCTTTAACCAGATCATTTTTATCTTAAATAGTTTTACTCACAATTTCAGTAAATAATTTTCCCAACAAAAAAGTGCTAAACTCATCAATAATTAAAAAAAAGAAACATTAGCCACATCACTTATTAAAACATAACAAACGGGAGAAAAGTCAAAACCAAACATGGATATTTTACTCAGACTTATGTTCTCGTCCGAGTTTGGCTAATAAATGAAGTATTCCTTACGGTGCATGGGGCACACAATAGTCCTGAATTTTATGATTTCATAATTTGTTGTTGAAATTTAGAGTACCTGACTACAATCATTTTTAATAATCACGTCTTTATTGGTAACACCCTTTAATTTTTTATTTTAGTTTTTAACTTGTGTAAAGTGTATACCGTTAAAGTTTTGAAATAATAAACGAAACATCTGTATTGGGACTCCCTTTTTATTTCAGTTCTTGGTTTTTACAGCCTTCATAAAACATCTGTGAAAACTTCAAGTGTCTATCTATTACGGTTCCAGAGATAAGGCCTATGACTGACGAACGGATACTGTAGCGATAGTGACAGAGTTATGTTTTTAGCTATTAAATACGGTGCCCTTAAGATCCGTTTTTCTAGATTATCTGTTACAACCTGGACTTCATAAATGCAAAATCTTTATTCTTTCATATTTTTTATTTACATGATGCACACTGTATGTAAAGGGAATCATAATGAAAAGCAAAAGGTTCAAGTATTGTCAACAATGCAACAAGAACGGTGCGACGACCAGGAGGTGCAGTTTTATTTGTTTTTGTTAGGCAGGGAAAAGTATGTAAATATGTTGTGTGGGTGGAAAATGAAAGGTTATAAAAATACACTTTATAATATTTATTCAGTATAACAAAACATTTTTGCATGCTTTTGAAGAATCAACAAGAATGAATATGTTAAACTTTCAGTTATTAAAAAGTTTTTTTACATGGTGCATAACAACGTACAAAGATCATGTTGCATGCAACTTATTTTTCTTCGACATACATGATAAAAGAGCAAAGAAACTTTTGTATTTGTATTACAAACATATTTTACTATAGAAAAATGAAAAAATAACAACATTAAAAATATTAAAAAGTTCTTTTAAAGCCCTTAAACAAAATATTTGAAATATAAATATGGAGAAGGAGAAATATGAAGTTTTATATTAAGTAAAGTGAGTTTCCTTTATTAAGCCTAAAAATAGGCAAGCTTTAATATTAGCTAAGTCCTTTTTAACAAATTAAAAAATGTATAAATTATTTTTTACATTAAAATTTTAGTCCCAATAAATACTTAACACCTATTAATTTTAATTAATTTTTTTTACTCAAAGAGAGAAAAAATTAGACAGAGAAAAGAGACAATTTGTTAAATAATTCTGTTTTTATTTCCTTTTACTGTGTAGTTGTTGCTTTTCTATTTATGATTTTTTTAGCCTTTGTTTCAGTTTAAGTTTAAGAAAATATTTCATGTTCTTGGATTTTTTAATTAATTTTACTTTTGTGTTCGTTTTACATTTCTTCTTTTCACATTGGAGTACATCCATGAACGGCCTTTTCTGTGATTGTAAATAATGATATTTTTTTGTAGATGGCGTATCATTTATGTAGGGGTTATAATTAAGTGTAAGTTGTATTTAAATATTTGTTGGAATAACATTAAGAACATCTGTTATAATTATTTCTAAATTTGGAGTTGTGATATTGGTATTACGCTATAGCACAAATAGAATGCAAATTAGCTTCAGCGCTTAGCCTAAGAATTAATGCAAGTATAATTGTTTTGACATAGTGGCAGTATATTATCATAAGCATTAAAACGCACGCGTAGAACCGAAAGGTTGTGGTCACATTCATATTTGACTATTTCTTTACATATAAGAAGCATACTTTAAGGCGCTAATAATGTTATTTAATATTTAGATAGTTTTACTTGACTTAGGTCAACTAGATAAATTAACTTTTCTGTACTCATCGTTTAATAAATAAAAGATACTTTCGCAACACTTGCTGTTCTTGATGAAGCACATTCTAGAAGTCTAATTATGTGATGCATTACTGGGCATTCATGGCCGTATGTCGCAAAAAACACTAGTATGGGATCAATTAATGCTTGGTTATCAGCATAAAACAGTGACTTCATGTGCCCCATAACAAATAATCAAGAGGTGTCAAATGTCGCTAAATTTTTACGTTCATTTTTCAATGAATGCAGCGGCCGTATGGCACGTAGGCCGATCCAGTTGAATCCAAATCGCGACCTTATTCATGTCATCTATATTTTCAAACAAAAAATCATTGATCTTGGCGCGGTAATGCGCAAGCTCTAGCCATATTTCTAAAGGCATAAGGTCCAATGATGGTAGCAGAATGTAAACCGCACCACACGGTACAATTTTCTGAATGTAATGGAGTCTGCAGGGTCTAAGTTCATATGCGCCCATTTTGTTTATTAACAAACCCTATATGTCAAAACACAGTTTTTTGACTATAAGTTGCTCGAATTGTTGACTGATTTTCATAGTAAATGCGGATGAGTTGAAAGCGTTATTCAATCTTTAATCTGCTGTTTTAAAAAATCAAAAGGTCTTGAGACCAAGTCTAGAGCATAGTGATGCAATTTCCTTATAAAGTACACAAGAGGCTGACTTCTACCACTAAAACGTGAGTAAATACAATAAAAGGGAAAGTTAACTAACACATGTTGAGTAGTTGCGATTGCGATGTTCGTAGAGGTATCTGCTTGTTAGTTGAACAGAAAAAAAGATCATGAGTTCAAATTCAAATAAATCCCTCACTATAAGAAAATGATTGTTAAACACCCGCACTGAATGGATTTTTTAAGGCGGATAAGGAAAAGGAATATAAACAATTTCATTGGGTTAGTTGGTGAAGGTGGCTGTAATTTAGAACAATTTGAGGAAATTTTCTTTCTAAACCTTAATGTATCCTTACTTCAGTAGAAGGTAACAGTAACAACAGTGCGGTTGTTAAACAGCACATTGCGAATTCCATTCTTGCTAAAGCCTCAGCTTAGTTTTGTACCGAATGAATACAAAAATTTGTTAAAAGCGCATGACAACTAAGCAAGAGATTGAAAGAAATAATTGAATCAGCTGTGTAGAAGCAAAAATATGACAGTACTCTGGTCTGGTACTGGTCGCTTAAAAATTAAGCTAAGGCTAGAAATTCTGAATAATTATCTTCATTTATGGATGTAGGGACAGGCTTAAGTTTATTTAACCAACATTTGTCGATATTTAACTTATTTAAATTTAATTTGTCTAGATGAATCCGAAGTAGAGGTGTTTGAATTCCTCAAAAATTGCAATTCATATCTGTCTTAAATTCTAAGTGCATTTTAGTATATGATTCGTAACAATTTGTTGGCTTTCGCTCGTATCCTTGTTAAATATGTGACGAATTGTACTCTAACTTCGCTATTATTAAATCTGCACAATTGAATATTTTCACAAAAAAGATTAATACGAACAATAAATTAAAATATCTGCCAATCAAAAGGAACAATCGATTAGTTAAATTAATTTTAAAATTAAAGGAGCTTCAAGTGGTAAATGACACCTTTTGGCTCCTTTAGTTCCATCATAACATTTCAGCTTTAGTATAAAATCAGAAACATTCGTTTTTGTAAACATTTTTTATGGATGTGTGTTAGTTAAAATGTGTCCATATTTAAACGTAAAGCAATGAGACATACGGACATTGAATTGTTTTAACTCTGTTTTTATGTTTGTGGTACTGTCCACTATCTCTCACTATGTAACCGCTTACTTTGTTTAACAGTGACCACATTGAATGTTACAGGAAGTTGTGTTTAATGGAATGTATTCGGAAATCATCACAAACTCAATGTGACACAAAAAAATAAAACAATAAATATAAAAGAGAAAATATTGATGTCTATAAAAAAAACTATAATCTGCGATTTGAGCCTGAAAAAAATCTTGAGTTTTTACGCCAACAAAAAGGACCAACCAAAGTACCGTGCAACGCTAGTAGTCAGTCAACCGATGGTAATGTTTTTCCAATGTTGGTTGTCAGTTAAAGCATCATGATAAAGTTAATTCTGGGATATTACACACCACATGCAAAAACAAATGAAAATCCTTTCTGTGATTATACAGCGCATACACGAACAAAGTTAAACAATAAATATTGTTGCCAACTTCCTTTTCATGACCTTCGATACACTATGTGTTTGTGTGTGTTTTTGTAAGCTGAACATGGCAGCTAAAATATAAAGAAATACAAACGCAGCATCATAGATATTACGAGTTATAGACCTGACCAAGTTGCTTACACGCAAATGCTTTCGTTTTTAGTTTTGACGATAAAGAAAAATAAAAAATAATGG
Organism: Cistogaster globosa; assembly: GCA_937654795.1. Lineage (NCBI taxonomy): Eukaryota > Metazoa > Arthropoda > Insecta > Diptera > Tachinidae > Cistogaster > Cistogaster globosa. Next base: position 120,916,347 of record OW569403.1, read on the forward strand.
AAATAGAATCCTTCTCAATACTTATAACCTAACAACCTTCTATTCACTTACACTTTTGCAAACTACATTAAAAACGAAAACAAACACACGATTATTGCCTGTATGAGCGAAACAATGAAAACGGATGTTTATTGTTGCAGGATAAAAAAGTGGCAGTTGAGTGCACTTTGTTAAACAAGTCAAATTTTCATTTAAATGATGGGGTGGGATCTTAAAATGTTACACGTTAGTTGGGACTTTATTAATGAAGAATTTCAGATATAAATTCTTATCGGTCATACATGGTCGAAAGGCCATTGGCGGCTTATTCATTTCAAAAAGTATCGACAGTTATTTTCGAGAAAAAATCTCAAAAAGTATCGACAGTTATTTTCGAGAAGAATTCTTCTTATTTTTTTCGAAGTCAAAAAAGAATAATGTTCTGCATCGTGACGTAACAGGATGAATAGCAGTTTCGTTGCGGTAACATGAAACAAAAAAATACTAGTTAACTCTGTTACATATCCCTAAGCCAAATATTTATTGCTTTAAGGATCACTTGGATGAGTTTCAAAATCTCGCCAAATATACCTAAGATCACTGAAGATGGAAGTGTTGTCATGGATGACGCAATAGATAGGTATGTAGTGCTTACGTTCTTGTATGTTACCAGGAAAAATTTAGCGTTTAACAACAAGCATAACCTTGAGTGTCATGTTAACTAATAATTTAGTATTGGATACAACACTATTTTTAAGTAAGAAGAAATTGATCATATTCCTTTAGTATTTAGAATAGCAGGTCTAGCTGACCATAGGTGTATCAAAAGCATAAGTCCGTAAAAACCGGTTACTTACAACTCTTTTTATTTATTTATTTAATAACTTTGTTTTTTTTTTTATTTTTAAACTTTTGCTGAGGCGTTGCTCTGAAATTACGTTACGAAAAAAATATTTCACAACATTTCAAGTGTCCGTAACAAAAAGTCTTTAATTATACGTTAAAAATGTTGGATTGTGTCTATGATGAGAAAAACAGAGTTGAATAAGTTTTTAATTACACCATCACCAACACATGTTTTTAAAAGGCGATGGTAAACAGTATTTTAAATCTCATCAATCAGAAGAATCATGAGTTGGTTAAGAAAATGGTTGAAGAGCAGAGAAAATCATGAGTTCGAATTTTGGAGAAGCAACAGAATATTGCGCTGGTTGAGTTCGAGTTTCGGCGTAGTATCGAAGTTGTTTCGCGTGTCAAAGCGCATGCTAAGTAAACAAGAGACCGCGGCTATGCCGTTTTAAGAGGAACAAACGTGACAATAAGTTTCATTTTTTCACGCAGAGCTTTCTACCTTCCATACTCTACTGGTGTCAAGCTTGTTATTTTTAAACAATCAGAGTTTTTCAATAGCCCTTTTTTCCAGCCATGGTATACACATCTTAACTAATGCTTCGCAACCTGTTATTCATTGGCTTTAATATCCAGCTAAACATTGAAACAAATTTTTATACAGATGTTTGAAAAATAAATAAAATAAATTTGCGGCTAACCATGTGGTCGTTAGCATCGTTGGGTTAAGGTTATGATAATAACAATGTAGATGTGATTATTTTTTTTTTTTTTTCAAAACATCTGCTAGCTGTAGAAAAATCTGTTCTATTACAGTTTTAACTTAACAAAAAAATTAACACAAAAAATGAAATCTCATCATCATATAATGCAAAACGTACGTACCCAGAATAAACTATTTATATTTCCGGATATGTATTAAGGATACTTTTTAGTTTATTTTTTGTTGTCTAAAATAAAATTTTTGTAAAACAATAAAACGGAAACATCATATTGTTAGGAAACTACTTAAAATAAAACGTAACATTTTTGCATTCAGGCAGAGCATTTATGTTGTAAAATTACAAACAAAAAAATAAATAATTTTTATAAACTACACTTCACGGAACATATAAATATAAGAATTAATGTTACGAAATTATATACGAGGGCATGATAATATGGCCCTGTGAAGGCACAGAACTACTGCGGATTTTGGATTTTTTTCCAGCATATTTTTGAAACATAATTAAAATGGCAAATGGGGATTACAATAGTCAGCTTTAAGATGGGCAAACAAGTGTGAACAGATCATTAGTCTAATGGAAGATCGTATTTTTAAGCAAAATCTGAATCGAGCGTGGCTTGAGAAATGCTTAATTCAGTCTTAAATAGTAGAAATAATCCAATATTTTCATTTATTTTGGTTATTAGAGTCACTTACAGCAGTTTTGTAAAACATCTCATAAGGCTTATTTTCTAACTCTTCTTGTTATTGAATCTGTTGTTATAATACAATTCTGCTACGACATTAGGTATACAAAAAATATTTCCTCCACTGCGCTGTTCAATCAATTAATAATAATGGCCACAATTACATAAGTAATTCAACTTTTCAATTTTGTTGCTATCAACTCGAATTCGAAAATTTGTTATCTATCACTTCAATAATATTTGACGATTATAAACTCAATTTTTAAACTTTCTAAGCTTAAGGCATTCATATACATGGCAAAAGGAGCACTCTCGCTGCTGCCAATGTTGAACGTGCATTGCAGAAGTCCAATGTTGTTGAAAACAAGTTGTTTGCTGATTGTTTCAATAATTCTGCAAAACTTAAAAGGATAGAAAAACCTGTATTAGTTCAGGAATTTATGAAAGTGGCGAAGATACTATGTGCTTCTGATTCACCTTCGTTAGAAGGTAGAATTCGAAACTTTTTGGAAAACTACCAGTCTTTAGCAAAAGATCAGGCAAGAAAGGAGTGCCTGAATTTAATGAAAGATGTTCAAGATGCATATGGGCCGTAGTTCTTTAAATTTTGTAACTTAATGTTGGTTCTCTTGTCCGATTAGAAAGGAAAACCGAACTTAATATTATTGCATTTGCCCTCAGGTACGAATGTATATCTTAATAAATTTGTTGTTGTTAGGGATAAGAGTGCTGTAGGCGTCGGCAATGCCGTAAGGAAATCGGTAGATTATTCACTTTTTACAATTCCTTAGTCTTAGTTTCCCGAATTTATTTGTTGAAATTAAAATTTTATTAATTATCACTATACGGAAAATTCTTTGTGGTTCTATTTATTTTCGTAGTTACTTTAATCGCCAAGGCTTGTCATCAATTTTAAATGTTTCAAGTAACTACAATGGCTACCTAATGGTGGTGCTTAATGCAAAAAATTATTCCTGGGGTGATTCAGTTAATAATTTTAATGGTGAGGTACTTTCGTCATGGCTGCAAAATGAAACTTTTTCTGTCACTAGAATTTGTGAAATATTTCCTTCTTATCCTGACGGCTCATCATACCTGGATCATTTTATTGTAAGTGATGATATGTTGGATAATTCTTTGTTCAACTATAGGACGAAAACACTGCCAACATTTTCAGATCACAATCCTTTAGCATTGACCCTACCATTATCGGACTTCAACTTTGTTTTAAGAATTCCCGACCATTACATTTCTTATAAAGATACCGCTTGGAATTCATTTAAAAGTGATCTAGTAAATGCAATTCTGAATCATTATTCTCCGAATAACAGGAACTTATCCAATGATGAGATAGACATGTTTTTAGACAGTTTTAGTTCTTCCGTTAATTTTGTAACTAGATTACATTATTCTAGGGTTGAATGTAAGAACAGAAAGTTTATTGCATCAGAGAAGTTGCAAAAGATGTGGAAAATAAAATATAACTGGCAGAAATATTTAAAATGAATATTCTCTAGAACATTCAACAGCAACATCCTCAATATTTGTTAATTTCTAAACAAATTGCTTTGTTAAAGATTTTCATAAAGGAGCAAATCGAGCTGGAACAGGCAAAATTTTTTAATACTAGATTGGAAAATATACGTCCAAGATCTAGGGCTTTTAAGAAAGTTTTCAAAATTATTGGTAGCAAAACTCGTTCTGGTAGCAAAGATATTTTTGTCAATGGCATTGCAATTTCTGATAATGAGGCTAAATTACGGGTTCTGAAAGATTATTTTGCGAATATGTTTCAAAATGCACCACCGAGTAGGGATACTTCCGGCATTAATGAAAGTATCTAGAATGTAGTCCTTCAGGCTTCTTGTGTTTCGTTTAATGAAAACAATACATCATTGAATGAGTTAAACAACTTGAAGTTTACAGATTTGAACTATATTCTGAATAAATCTAGATCTTTAAACAGCAAAAAATCTTGTGGTTTGGATGACATATCTAATTTCCTTATAAAAAGGTTTCCTGTTAAGGCATTCGAATACTTGACAATATTAATGAATAGCTGCATTAATAATTGCTATTTTCCATCTGATTGGAAAATTGCAAAAATTGTTCCGATTAACAAAGTGAAAGGTTACAATGATATTAATAATTTGCGACCAATATCGCTGCTTTTTAATTTAGGAAAAATGCTTAAGAAGGTTGTTTGGAACAAAATGAATATTGATATCAGTTGTTAAAGTATCACACGGATGTAATTAAAAATTTTTGGGAACGTCGTAGCAGTGTCCCTTGACATTTAGAAAGCTTTTGACAAAGCATATCACGATGGGGTTTTATTTAAAATGATAAATGTTGGCTTTAGTCCTTCAATTGTGAGACTTTTCCAAAGTTATTACAATGGTAGAAAGTTTTGTGTTCAGAGTTCTGGTAGATTATCAAGTTGCGGAGAAGTTTCTGTGGAGTACCGCAAGGTTCTGTGTTGGCACCCCACCAGTATAATATTTTTATAAGCAATTCCCCTCATGTTTTTGGTCTTTCCCAAAGTCTCCTAAAGTAGCACTTCAACGAGTATCTTTGCACCTTAAAAAAGTTGATAATAAACGTTGCAAAGAGCTTTGCTATATTTTTGCGTAATATAAATATATGGTTGTACCGGAAAGTAAGAATCTAAAGTTAAGGCTGAATAGAAATGAGATTCATATAAAGAATAGCATTTAGTACCCTGGAGTCCATTTAAGTAAGCTCATGAAAATTAATAAACACGTTGATAACAGTTTGCAGAAGGCGAATCGGGTTGAAGGAGCCTTTGGTCGTTTATTTAATAGTAAGGCCTTGTTAGTTAAAACGAAGCTGCTGTTGTACAAAGTGTTCATTAGGCCTATTCTTCTTTATGCATTTCCAATATGATTTAGCATTTTGAAAACTGTTATGAATAGAATGCAGATTTTTGAACGACATGTAGTACGGAAATGCATAGGGAAAAATTATAAATCTTTAAGTAAGAGATTTTCTAATAAATACGTTTATGAAAGTTCCAAACTATCTGCCATATCTCAGTATGCTTTCGAGTTTATGAATGGGTTTGTGAGAAAATTGTCTTCTTTTGAAGGTAATGTCATTCAGAATATATTTTATCCAGCGAACAGAATTGCAGTTGGTCAAATACGCATTATATATTTCTTGTATTGGGATATTACAAGAAGAGGCCAATAATTTTGCTAGTCAAGACTTTTACACACATTATACTCCCGGCATTCATAAAGGGTAATACTTGTATTTATCTTACCTATTTTTATTTTTTTTTTTTAATGTTTTTGTTTTGTTTAGTTTAAGTAGGTTTTGTAAGGCTTAGATTTAGGTTTTTTATATAATAATATATAATATTAAGTTCATTATGGTCTAATGCCGGCAGCAAGCAATGTAATTAAAAAAAAAGCTTGTGTTAAAATTACTATAATTTGTTAATTTTATAACTTATAAGCGTTTTGCAGTTAAAAAAAAAAAAAAAAGAACTTATGTCATTAAAATAATTCTTAATAGTTTTAAGTTTGCATTCAAGTTGTGTTAGGTAATCCTGTATTATAAAAGAAATAGAGTCTCAATAATATCAATCAATCAATCATATACATGGCTCACTTTTGACATTATATTGAAAATCATATTAAACTAATTCAGTCTAAAGCAATGTGTTGTGAAGGAATTCACCAGCTTTCATTATTAAGGGTACAACTCTCCAAGGAACAACAGCATTTTTGGAGCAAAGATCGGCAAATCGGCACTATGATAATTTTGAGGCAAGAAATCTGCAAAATGCCGATAAATCGGCTAATATGGCAAACCTGCCTTCAAGACGCATTTATTGAAGCGCCTTTAGGTTTGTATGCTCTGTTGTAAATTCGAACTGCATCAACAGTGTCTTAAGCAACCCCAAATTTCAAATCGGTCTTCATTGTCTCGAAAGTTTCTTTCCTTTTTATAGATATTTTTTAACACAATTTTCACATTATTTAACAACAAATTCTTTTTAAAGAAAAATTGCGATTTACCTTAAAAAATATATTCTATTAAAATTTAATGTTGAAATTGTTTATAATTATGATTCATTTATTTATTTTTTTAAGAACCTTTTCAACCGTAAACGATAATTTTCAAAATGGACCTTAAGGCTTTCGCTATTTCTCTATTAATGAAAGAAATTTACTGCTTAATGTAGACATACGCTCGTAAATATAAGCTTTGATTTATACCAAATCATAAAACTCATAAAGCTTAAACTAATCTGTTGGTATCTTTGTTTTCAATAAATTATAAAAAAATACTTTGTTTAATAAAAAAATACTTCCTCCTAAAAGTATACTTTACAATCTTTGTTTTTAAAAAATTTCATTACCTACCGGAAATTTAGTATTTTTGTTTTTTTAATTGTTTTATTTAGCTTAGTTTATTTTTCAAATAATTCTCAACTGCAATTTTATTTAAACATTTAATAGCTGTTTTATATTGTTGTTTGTTTGCTCTTTATTTCCGTTTCTCTCCCTCAACAATTTAGCAAAACCAGTGCTTGTGTATTTTACCATTCGTACCTGTGATGCCTTTCATATCACAAAACAATTGCTTTATCTATATTTGTATTGGTGTGTCGTCACAATGTTTTGTTTTGTTTTTTTTTTTATAGAGATAAATCTTTCTTGTTAAGCGGATATCCGCTAGGTAGTGGTCTATGGGGTAAATGATTTGTTTGTGGATTGTTTTTTAATATTTTTTGTTTGGGTTTTCCTTTATAGTTTGATGGTGAAGAATGGTAGGAGGATGCAAAGGACATTATAGAGGATTAAAGCATTTAAGAAAAAAATTTAAATTTATGAATTATCGAGTGTAATTAATAGAGAAAGAAATTACATTTTCATGATTCTAGCTGTAACTTGTTGCGTAACAATTGACTTCAATGATACACTTAATGTAGTTGAAGTTGTCTTTGAAAAGGGGAAGCACCCTTAAGGGTGATTTACATGGTCACAAAAGTCATACGACAGTTAAATTTTTGTGCAGAATATTACCAGTGGGATCGTCTAAACCAAATATGTAATGAATCTGCACAAATTGAGAGCAATTACGGATGAAAATTTGACAGTCGTATGGCTCTCTATGTTTTTTGAAAAATTTCAAAAGACAATTACGAATCATTAGATCAGGGATGCATTTTTCTGCAAACCGCCCAAAAACCTGTGTATACCAATTGTCAGGTCAACATCATATTTTAAACAATTAGATAATTGCAAGTTTTATTATGGACATCTTTTCTGACGCAAAGGATAAAGAAATGACACTATTCATATCGAAATTCATTTGTCTGGTCGTCTGCCTAAAACCGTATGAGGTAGAGACTTAAAATTTATACAGACGTTGTATTAATAATGACCGACATAACGACAAGTATCAAAACACAACATTAAAAATTAAACACGTCAATACGCTTATCTTCTACATGGAAATTAAAAGACCTATAACATTTACACCGCCCGCTATAATAAAAGATGTTTCAGTAGAAAATCTGGTTTTCGCTAATATTGTCTTATAGTTTCAAAAAATTTCAAGAACAAATAATAAAAAAGTAAAAGATGGCCCGTGCGTTGTGAAAAACTTATTCATATTAATAAAGGTAAAATAATCTCCAGTACAATACAAACAGGTAAACTTGCACGTGGGTAAGGAAAATATATTGCACTACTGAAATATGCTCTTTATTTCTCAGATAAAAATAGTTATTTGCAGAAGATTGTAATTTAATTTAAAAGTAATTAGCAGGCTTATTTACAATTTTCAATTCTATATTCAGTTGGCAGTAAGAATTAAGAGGTGGAATAAAAATGTGATCAAACTTTTTCATTTCTTTAAATTACTTTATTTTTTTTTTCGAATACTTCAAATTTTTCCCAAAGCTTTTTTTATTGTTTCATAATGATAATAATTCCATCTATCGAAGAATAAGATACCAAATTATTTTTTAATGTGTTATTAAGTTGTCTTAAGTATTTATAGCCTACATTTAGGCTAATCGCAATTTTAACTATCAGGAGTCTATCTTAAGTAGGTTTTATAAAAAGTTTTTTCATTTTTAGCGTGTAAGCAAAAATTTTAAGCCGTTTCTTATTGCTAATAATTCACTATTTTAATAATTATTTTATCTTCTTAGGAAAAATTACAAATCTTAAGAATTCTTTCTTTGTTTTGTAAAACTATTGTTTTTAACCTAAATTTTTTTTACTTGTCAAATTTGAGACAGCATATTTATTATAAGCTACAAACAAGAACAATAACAAAAAATAAAGATTTGAAAAAAGAAAATAAGAACTTGTAAAAAATTTATAGAATTCATGAATAGAGTTTTAAATTGCATGCATTTTAATATTTTATTCAATAGATTACTTGCATTTTAAATATGTTTTCATTTTTTTTCTTAATATTTTGCATGCTGCTTCATAAATATGCAGCAACAGCAAGAAGCATAAAAAATTCATAAAAAAAAAAAACAAAATGAAAAGAAGAAACGTTTTTCTTCTTTTCTTTAAGACAAGAAAAATAACAATTGCAATAAGAAAAGACATGCAGTAAAAAAAGATTAAAATATAAAAACGAAAGCAACTTTAAAAAGCTGCCAACAGCATAAATCACCCCACACATACACATGTTTACTTTACTTTCATTTCATTTTATTTGTATTTCATTTCTTTTTTATATCCTTTGTGATTTTTTTATTTATTCAAATATAACAATACAATGACGACAACATGCAAAGAATGAAAATGAAATAAAAATGTCTACTGATGAAAACTAATGATATGAAAAGAAGGATAACAGCACTGCAAAGTAACAAGAAAAAAGTTATCATTTTTTATACACATTCACATTATGAAAACAAACGAACCTACCATTACAGCTGTGATATTATCCTTTTTATCATTTTTATTGTCATTACACATAGAAAAACGTAATTGAGTAAAATAAAAGCAGAGGAATTGTAACAAAAATAGCCAACAATGGTAAATGATATTAAGGAATTTAATACCTGTGTCTGACATGCGAATTTCTTGCTAAAATAAAATAGATACAATGCGATAAATTATAGGGGCGGCTGTCTTTTAATACGTTTATTTACATGTTTTTCTGCTGCAGGAAATTAAAGGTGTTTCAAATTATTTTGTGACTAAAAACCTTAAGTTTAATTACTGGCTCAAATAGTGTAAGACTGTTTTATTTACAAATTTTCATTTATAGTTAAGATAACTGAAATATTTATTTAATTTTAAAAATTTTTGCCAACAATTGCTTACAGCCTTTTAAAATAATAAAGAAATAATGAAAAACTAAATTTTTGAGGGAAAGAAAAAACATCTACAGTTTTTAATTATGTAAAAGTAATTTCACCTTCAACTGCACATGTATTTCTGTATCTGAACGAGATTATATGCCAAAGGAAATTATCTATCACTTGTAAAAAAATGTTGATATAATTAGATGTTTTGAAAAATGTTTATTGAGAATAACTAAAAAGCAAAAGAAAGAAAGAAAAAAAAATGAAATTTGCATTTTAAAAGTCTCATATATTTAAAAAACTATAAAAAACTTTTTTTTGAAAATAGAAAAAACATTTTTATTTTTCATTTAAACATCTGAGGTAAAATTCTTTAAGCAAAATGGCGCGTATACTCTGAGGGCTTTTATATTCTTATTGTAAATTAAAGCTTCATCGCTATACGTGCCAAATCTATTTTCCACATTGTATGGATTCATGGTTGTAGATGACACAGGCAAAAGGTCACTTATATGTCCATATGATCCTGGTTATTGCGTTGTCATTTAGAAGAGCCACAATTGAAAAACTGGTACTATTCTGCACAACTTGAAAAATAACCCAAAATTTTTTCCTAACTTCAGCTGCCAGAGTCCACGATTTACTGCCGTTTTAATGGTTCTTGATGTTAAATATGATCTTTTGATGATTTTGCCTCTAAACTTACGATTTTAAAAATTTATTAGCTTTTGACTTTTGTTACTTTTTATTTATTTAGAGTTAAAAAAAACGTTATCTTGTTAATGAAAAGCAAACATTTTTCAATATGTACGACTGCCATTTAAAAATGCACTTGAATTTCTTAAAAATGTTTAACCCATTAAGAACCAATGTCATTTTTTTTCTTATTTTTTAGTTCTCTGTCACCCTAGTATTTATTTTTTTAATTGAAGTTATTTCATTAAAATAGATTTACTATTGTGTATGGTGAAGGATATATTCGACATTTTAATTTTTAATTTACAATTAGGAATAATTAAAAATTATTTGGTCCCTATAAAATATACAAAGAGACAACCGCTTTATTTAGGGTGCTATCCAGGAACTGTGTGTGCGTATTTAAGTGAAATCTTCTTTGAAAACCTAAGCATCAAGTTTAAAGGCATATTTTAAGGGTTTTTGCTACTGTAGTTGCCATTTCTTTTAGGTTATTTGCTAAGTATTTATTATTATTGTTTATTCATTTTTTTTCTCTTTTATTGTTTTATTACTTTTATTTTTTGTTGTTATTGTTGCCTTAGTGATTAAGGTTTTATTTGACATAATATTTTATACATGGAGTTGATATCTGTTTGTGTGTTTAATAATATATTGTACTGTCCCTTTTGTCTATTGTTTGCTTTAATTTTAGATTATACATATGCACATGAAAGAACAAGTGAATATTTGTTCGTAGTCTTTGTCCTGTGATGTATGACATGTGATGATGATGAAAGATGACAAAATTAATAAAGTCTTGAAATATAAGGCTGTAAAGATTTTGTTTTGTCCTACTTTATTCATCTAGGTTTTGAGTTACATTGTTATGGGCTTGATGAGAATTTTTTTTATATATTTTTTTTTTATTTTTGTGCTTAGTAACAAATTATCAAAATCTTTAGTTGTTCAAGAAAGATACATTTAATGTAAAAATCCGTGCATAATTTTACTACAAATAGTAGACTTTTTTGTAATGTAACAAGAATATTACTTTAGAAATAGTTGGGAACAGTTTTGTTTAACATCAAGAATATTTTTTGAAACAAATATACACATACATACATTCTAACACTTGGGTATTACTTATAAAAAGAGCTTTTAATACTTTAATACTGTTATGATGTTTTCTTTTCCAACTGTGAAACAAGTGGTCGTTCCATTTACTTATTTGACGCACATGAATTCAAATACACGTTGTAATCGGCCAATCGGCCCATGGAAAAGAAAATGCTTTTAATTGCGTTCAAGCAAATATGAAAAAAATATTAAAATTGCGGAAGAAATTAATAAGTCAAAATGAAACCTTTACCTGTCTGTCGGCCTGCTAGAGCATAATAACTAAAACTAAGGTTAAGATCATAATCAGACGAAATGCAAGCCTCGGTTCTTAGTTGGCTAACAGGAGACTATAACTGGTTGTGCTTCGTTAACGCATAGAAATAAATTCTTGAATTACTACGAACATTTTAAAGCACCAGTTGCTTTAAAGAGGGATAGAGTTGTACATTTTTAAAGGAAAATGTGTCCAGTAGTTCGAATTAATAAGTATTTGCTTTGTGCCGAATATAATCCCCCCATCTCCTTGGAATTACATGGATCTAAAACTGGGGGATAAGGACTTTCGAAGTTGAAGCCTAACTAAGGGACCAGGTAGCCCTAGACGCTTGCCTCTTATCTGATGTTTAATTGTAACAGAATGCCTTCAATGATGCTGTGTAAGTTTAGATAGTCTCCAGCTTTTAAGCAAGGTTTAACATCACGGTCTTGCTAACAGATTAACACTATCAAGGCCAGACACTGACGTAAATATTTACCTCAGTTGTATCATAGTATTCATAAAACACTTTGACTTATTTATATTTTCCATATAAGCAAACTTTCTCTTTTCTGTTTGAAAACTAAGAACACTTCACTTAATTCTAGAATAAACTAAGCTTTAGGAAAAATGCCAACAGATAAGAAGAATTTAATTTTTTTAGTTTTCTGAAAAATTTTTTTTTTGTTTTTGCAAGTAAATCGAAGAGAGTTGCCGAATTAGTTTATTTGTTTTTCATCGAACAAAACATTTATATTTTTCTTTAAACAACAATCATAATCATTTTAAATCCAATTTGATTCTAAGGATCTAATTATTTAATATGTTCTTACATTTTTGTTGCTGAACATTTCATTCGAACATTTTTCTAAAACAATATAAAAGAAATTTACATTTTCTTATGTTTGTGTCATTTTCCATTTATTGTTTCGGTGAGATAAAGATAAAACAAAAAATGAGAATAAAGTGGAAACTTTTAAAGTACTCGCTCGAATATTGTGAAATCAAAACACACCATACAAAAGCCATTACTGGAAGCCACAGGACATTTCCTTTGAACTAAAAAAAAGAAAAAACAGAAAAAAAAAAAAACAAATATAAAATTATGTTTAATGCCTTAAAGCAATAAAATGTCCAAAGCAGTTTTTATACACATTTTTTTAATTTTTTGTTTATATTTTATCTGACCAGAAAGAAAAAAAAAATATGTTCAAGCTTTTTGGAAGGAATTTTTCTGAAAACAAGAACAAAAACAAAAATTTATAATGCCCTTTCAGAATTTGAACTGAGGCATTCAACATAATTTCCTTAATATTTTAAATTTCCTTGAAATCTTTATTGCATTTCAAGCAATTTTTTTTTTAGTTTTTTATAGTTTAGAATTTTTAAATGTTAGTTTCTACATTATTTTGGTATAAGTTTATTTCTATGCTAAACTTTTTTTTTTAGTTTTTTGTAAAACATGAATAAAACATAAATAGGTGTGTCATTTTCCCTTTTGCCGTGTCTTTTTCGCCTTTATATTGTTTTATTCATGGAGTTCGTTTTTATTTTTCTATGTTTCTTACATATTTGCCGTTTGTAAGTTTTATTTACTGCTTTTTTTACACAAACAGTTAAAGACAAGTAGCTTTAGTTTAGCTACTTGTAAGTACTTCTGTCACAACGCCTTAAAGTATGCAATATTTTTTGCTAATTTGAAATATATATACATACATTATTCTTACATTTTTTACTTCTTTTACTCTAAACAATTCCTTCTGTTTAAGCTTGTGCAAATGTATAAATGTAGCATATATTTAGGAGTTTGTGAAATTGTAGTTCAGAACATAAACTAATTTGCAATGCGGTTTTGATGGTTTTCGCAAGACTTTTTTAAGAAACATATTTGTTTTTCTTTCTTTTAAGATATTTTTTTTTAGCATTTGGGGAATCGTAAACTTCTTGTGTTCTGTTTCTAGAACAGTTTAAATGAATAAATGTAAGTTGAAATTAATTTTCTTGAACAAGCGCTTAGCGTCAGTCGAAAGAAAATATTTGTTTAGCAATAATTTATTTATAAATTAAGTTTAAATTTATATGATAAAAATGCTTTGAATTAGATTTTGATGGTTTTTCTTTTTTCATTAAAACTTTCAAGTAGCTCCATACATTTAGACCAGAGATTTTTCCACTATTTTAATTTTCCTGCAAATTTAGTTTCGACAAAGTAAATCGACTAGAATAAAGACAGAAAAAGGAGTAATCTGATGCTATATTGAATAGCTTTTTGATTAAAATTCCACATTGGCACCAATTTAAAACTGAATGTTGATGATGTATCATTGATCGCCATAAGTTTGCACATCTCACCTCTTCGATAACATAAAAGTATATCGCTGCTAACAATTTATGTTTATCTTAGCAAATTTTATTTTCTACTGCATAAAGTATTTGAAACAAATTTTATTTCAATTTTAACCTTTTTTAGCAGAATTATTCTAAATGTATGCATTAGTCTTATTTTATTTAGTGAATTTATTTTTCCTCGTATTCAGGCAAAGAAAAAAGGTGGGTTTTGTAGTTTTGTTTTTGTTTTTTATTTGTGCAAAAAGGATAATCCTTTTATAATAAAAAAATTTATATCCTTTTATTTTTGAATTGTTGTGAGACATCTCATAATGATAATACAAATCCCTAAACAACTTAATAAAATATGAGCTCAGCTGAGTTGAGTTGACTGAAAACAATTTGTATTTTTAAATAAAACCTAAAATGTTTTTTTTACGTCATCTTTTTTGTTAATATTTATTTTATTAATGGATGAATAACTTTATGGCTGTTATGCTGGCTTTTTATAAAAGGGTTTCTTTTCTTTTTAATAAAAAAAAATTATTTTCCTTTAGTCTGTTTTCTTAAAACGTTACAATCTTGTAAAGTGTGACATAAGAAAGGGCAAATCGAATGAGTAAATAAATGTCAAAGAACATTATTTGATGTAAATATTGCTACAGTTCTTCATACTTTTACTCTGTCATATTTTAAAGAACAACGAAGCCAGTCTCTGGATTGTTTTATTTTCTCGAAAACTTAGACAGACCAATGTGTTTTTAATATTGAAAGTTGTATTTGATAAAATGACAAATGGGCTTACAAATCTTTTACCTGTAAATCAAGATGTGTCCCATTCCTTTTTTTTTTTTAGATTTGTCACAAGCAAAAAAATATATATATATATATATGGCAAATACGTCACAAATACTAAAAACGAGTTTATAAATATGTAGTGCCGTAATTTGTTACGTTCTAACATATTTAGGTCGGTTAAATGACAGGGTTTATGTCTGCTAATCGATAGTCATCCAGTACTCTATTGCAAAGATGTTCATCGTAATATTTTGTACCGCCTCCTGCAAATTATGTCGGTCAATATTTTATTGTTGTAAATAAATTTGCAGCGGTACCCGTGCTACCGAGTTTTGACTATCTTAGACATCGGATGTTTATGAGATTAAAAAATTAAATAAATAATCAAACTTATCTTGAAGTCAGAAAACTCGAAGAATTTTTATATTTCAGGCCAAAATAGTTAGAAAGTCTCATTTAACTTAACTTATTTAGCTTACCCTTAAATATTTTCAATTGTTTTTGTTGTATAGCCCGCGTTAAGGGACATTTCTGAGACTGCCGTCGTTCACGCAAATATTATTAATTTTTTAGCATTTTGATGAATAGATGATGCCATTCTTCTTTTTAGCTCTAAGTCTTGTTTTAATAATACACGTGTCAATTTTATTAAAACCCTAACTTTTGCAAAAAGAATAGAAGCGATTTTTTAAGTTTTTGTTATAGATAAAAAATCCTTGTAAAATGAAAACCTGTTTTTTATTACTTTTGCCTCTTAACGGTGTAATTTAAGTAAAAGAAGTTTATATTTTTAGTTAAGGTAAAAAATTACAGTTAACAAAAATACAAATTATTAATTCATTTAAAAAAAATTGTCAAACGAACTCAAAAAATTTTTTCAAAAAACAAAGCCAAAAAATTCAAACATGTTATACATAAACATACATATAACAAATTTCAATACTCAAAATACATTGAAACTTTTAAAATTAATTAATAATTTGTATTTAAAATAACCTAATTTTAATATATTTGTTTCCACCCAACGGTGTGGTGAAATATTGAAAAAATAAATAAAAAACAATATTTTTATTTTTTTTTTATATTTTAAACTTGACATAGTGCTTAATTAAAAAGAAAAGTTTATAATTCATTTCAAATTTACATTTTAAACCAGAAAATGTATTTTTTTTATTTATTTAGATATTCTAATGAAATAATTATTTAAAAAAAAACTATAAAATTAATACAATTACTGCGGTGAAAACATACCCCCATAGAAAACTCAATATATCAACTCTTGAAATATTTTAAACAAAAACACCGTAACCATTAAATAACTATATATTTTTTTTATTTTTCATAAAATATTTATGTATGAAGGAATCATACATAGATAGGTTAACATAAAAGAGATTCCAAATAATAAATTTACACGGAGAAAACGTATTGTAAAGAGCAGATAATACGACTGATATAAAAATTTAAAGACTTTTGAAGATGGAATTGAACTGACAGGCTGTCGACAGACTGTATGTACACTCTTGTCAAGAAAATTCAAGAATTATTGCTTTATTTAAACGTTTATCAATTGAAATCTTTACAGTTTTAACAAAACATTTGTAAATGTAAATTCAAAAGAAAAAATCATACTTTTTTCGCTGTGCGTAGGCTTTATTTGGGAAATTCAGACGAGTGAGAAGATGAAATCAAGGTAAAAGAAATATCTTGTTTTATTGATAAGTACTTCACCAAAAACTTTAATTATTTTTAACTTTTATTCCGATAAAATGCATTAAAAATCAAAATAATATTAAGCTTGCTACCACAAATATAAGAGATATACAGGCATGTTCTGAATTCTACACGAAATTTTAACTTTATATTTTTCAGAGCATTGTTGTTACAAAATTATTTTATACAAAAACAATGCCTTGAAAAATACAAAATGAGAACTTCGTTTGGAATTCAGAACTGTCTGATAGTTTTTACACCCAAAAAAAATTGTCTTAAGTGATGTGGCGTTCTTCCACCAAATACGAACAATAACATTAAGCTAATTATTTTCTTTAGCTAATGTTTGTTAAGCATGACTCATAATTATCTCATCATCTTTCCCCTTTCTCCCACATACACAAAAAAGTTTTTGTGTGTCTGTCTGCTCCATTAAAACGAAAAACCTATTATTATCATTAAGTCTATTCAAGGTAATTGTTGCTCTTTTAATTAAGGGTTTGGCCACACAAGTAATTCTAATAATTTTAGCAGAAAAAAAAAGATCTAAAACACGCAGAATAAAATTTCTAAGTAATTTTCTTTTATTCTAATTAATATACTTTTTTTTATTTTTTGTTTTTAATACAGTAGTTAATTAATGCAGTATTTAAATCAGTAATAAAAGCAAAAGTTAATTATAAACACAAGTATTCACAAGCATTTTAGTGATTGGACTCCTAAGGAAATTAATTTTATTTTTTTTTTAGTCTATGGAAAAGCAAGAAATGGTTCTTACAGTAAAGATATCTCGGGAATTGAATATTAAAAAAATACTTTTTCAAAAAAGTTTTTTAAATTGTCAAATTTTGCTATTTGTTATCTATCTGGAGAACTTTAAAAAGTAGGATTATTAAACTTTGTATGAGTTATTTTTTATCTTAACTCAAACTATAGACCTGAAACAGAGAGAGAGAGAGAACGCGCTCTATAATATAATCGTTTTATGTATTTAGTAAGAACTTCAAGTCCGCAAGCATTAAATGACATGATTTTTTTATAAAAGTATACCAAAGGCTAAAAATAGGCGGAATAATATGAAAGGTTGTAGCACCTCCCTTTATTTAGAAATTATCTATACAATGAATTAATCTTATATTTATATTTAATAAAATGGTATATAAATTCGAAAAATACTGATGATGGATGTAGTGATCCAGAATATGCTGCATTACATTTTGCTGGTATCCAATTTTTCATGTTTTCTTTAGAAAAGGTTAGCTAAAATGTTTAAATGAGTTTTTTTTCTTAATAAAAACTAAGAAAATAAAATGAACTTCAGCTGAGTTCACTAATTTATTTGCTTTAAAAAATCAACAAAAATTCGATATTTTACATTTCTTAAAGAATCCTTTGTTACTTTGGTTTTGCTGTTTCCATAAATTTGTGATTAATCCTGCAAAACATATATTTTCGATGTTCTTTCATAAATTATAAATCAAGAATATAAATAACAATATATAATATAAAAATTTTCATATATATTGTTAAGAATAATATTAAACAATATATTTTATTTTTTTGTTTTCTTTTAGGTAAGTGATGATCTGCTTGCAAATGCCTTAAATCACAGCCAAGTAAGGATTTTATTTTTTTAAACTTATTTATTTCACAAGTCTTTTTAAGTTTATTTTTAAAAAGCTTTACTATTATTATATCAATCATTCTAAAATATTTTACTATGCTTTTGTCTGCTTATTTGGTGTACAAAGACAACGAATTATCATTTAATCATTAGACAATTAGTACAACTTTCTTTTTTAACTAATTTTCAATGAAAACTATTCATTAATAAGCATTACCGTTATTTTAAACAAAGAAAAACAATAGCATTATTTATCATTTAATGCTAATAAAAGTGAGAATTCGTCAGTCTACCTTATTAATCCAATGTATGAATTTCATAACAGTTCTAATGGTATGAACTTTTATTTGATATACTTGAAAATTTTGTCAGCCTTGCCGTTATATCATTTATATATATACATATATATTTTTTTAAACTTTCGTAAATGTACTCGTTGTAAATTTTTTAGTTACATACGAGGGCTGCTCTATATATTTCTGGCCTAATAGTTAAAATGCGAATATTTATAATCAAAAATGGTTTTATTGTTTTTCAAAGTATTCTCGAGCATGATTTATACACTTTTGCATGCGCTTAAACCAGTTGTCGAAGCACTTTTTCCACTCCGATTGAGACACCTCTAAAACATGGTTTTTGAACACTTCAACAGCTTCTTCTGGCGACGAAAATCGTTGACCACGCATTTTTTTTCTTGATGTGCGGAGACAAGAAGAAGTCACTAGGTACCAAGTCAGGGTTGTATTGCGGATGACCCATTAATTCGACGTTTTGGCCGGTCAAAAACGCTCTGGTTTAAGCCGATGTGTGAGAGCTCGCATTGTCATGGTGAACAATGATTCGTCTTCTCTTGTTGGTTTTTCAAATTTCTCCGATGACTTCAGGCAAACAAATTGTAGTGTACCACTCAGAAGTGACCGTCCTACGGTGCTCAAGCGGAACAGTCGCCACATGACCAGTTTTGCCGAAGAAACAGGCGACCATTTGCTTCGAAGTGCTTCTTCCACGAACAACTTTCGTTGGATTTTGCTCGTCTTTTAAGACCCACACGGTCGATTGTTGTTTCGTTTCAGGCTCATACGCATAGATCCATTATTCGTCACCTGTGACGATCTTATAAACGTCTTTTAAAGCACCGCAATCGTATTTTTGCAACATTTCTTTGCACCAATCGAGACGAGCCTTTTTTGAGCGACTTTCAAATTGTGCGGGATCCAACGAGAACAAACCTTTTTTACGGCCAGGTGTTCATGCAGTATCGAATGTATGCTGGTGGAAGAAATGTCCAAGGATGTCTCTATCTCTCGGTATGTCGCATGTCGATCTTGCATTATGAGTTCACGCACGGCATCAATGTTTTTTGCACAACAGCCGTTTTTGGACGACCTTTACGGAATTCGTCTTTGAGCGAGCCTCGGCCACGATTAAATTCATTATACCAATTTTTCACAGTGATATAGGATGGTGCTTCATCGCCATACAAAGATTTAATTTTATCAATGCACTCTTGTCGTGATAATCCATTTTTTTTATATTAATTTTTTTAAGTCACTGTAAACAACACAAATAATGGTCGCACGTCAAAACGTTTTGAGTACGATTATGCTTAAAAATGACAAACTTTCCAATGGAAATGTCAGATCGCACTTGGCAGCACTCAATGTTGCCAGGCCAGTAATATATATAGCAGCCCTCGTACCATCAACCTGAGACACAAAATTATGTATTTTTAAAAAGTTCTTAAAATCATAGAAAATACATTTTGTGTGTTGACAGAAAAATCTTTCTTTGAATTTTTTACATAATTCTAACAATTTCCCTAACATTTTTTTCAAAAAAAAAACATTTTCTTTATTCTTCTAGTCTTTTGACTAATTTTAATATTCTTTAAAAATTTAAGTTATTTCTTCATTAAACGTCTAGTTCTTATGTACCAAGAGACAAAGATTACCTTAAAGCAAAGAGTCAACAGAGTACAACATCAAAAAATTTGTCCTTTTTTACTTTACAGAAGAAAAAAAATATTGCTCTTGTAGCATTAAAAAGGGGTGTGAGAATTTAAGTTTGGA
Source organism: Cistogaster globosa (assembly GCA_937654795.1). Lineage (NCBI taxonomy): Eukaryota > Metazoa > Arthropoda > Insecta > Diptera > Tachinidae > Cistogaster > Cistogaster globosa. Next base: position 120,936,485 of record OW569403.1, read on the forward strand.
TTCTACATCTCCTTTTACAATTGTTTATTTGACATACAAATCTGTTTGTATGCAAATTATTTGCAACATATGAAAAAGCAGAAGGTAAAAAACATTTTTGCTAAAGAATGATACCTTAAATATTTCCCTTGTAAAAACTTTTGGCATGCCATCCCAAAAATAAAAACTGAAGGACTGACTACCAAAGTCAATATTGTTATGACTAACATTTTCAGTTTCAGTTTTTGTATCTGTTCATACAGTACCTTAGAACAGCAAACAAAAAAATTATGTTTATTGCTAAAAATTTGTTTTTTCTTTTTTTGTCTTGTCATGCCTTCTCGTTAGCACACAAAGGATGCCATATCCTTAATATCTTGTAAAAGTAGAAAATATGGTTTTATAAATCACCGGTTTAATCATCATCGTGCTAATGTCGTAGTATGTACACACATGAACACATTTATAGTTATCGTATGTCACCAATCGTGTAAAAATGATGCTTATGTTTGTAATACTTTGCCAGCCATAGGTAAAGGCAGAAGGTAAAGGCTTTATTATGCGTTACAACAATGCAGTATAACAATAAAATGTTTGAATATGTGGCTTTTCTTCATCGTTATTATTTTTGTTAGTGTAATAATACCCTTCTCAATTACAATCTAGTAACTTAATATTGCTCACATTTATTTTACAAACATTCAGGCAAAGTAATATATTTTTCTGTCTTTTTTTTTTGACCCCAAAACAAGTGAGTAAATGAAAATCTCAACTGTCTAGTTGCATTTTATTATTTTAGCTAGTTAGCAAATTATAGCGCTTTATAACTTTAGTTAAAAATTACAGTCATTGCGTTTCAGCCTTAAAGTAGGCTATAAATACATTTTCTTTTAAACCGTAAAATTACGCTTTGTTTGTTGAATTCTTTAATTCTTTATCATACACCACAATATTTTTGGTTGTTCAAAATTTTTAAACTTTTATTATTTATCACTTTAAATTCAGACATTTTTTAATAAAAATTTTCATTTGTTCTGATTTGGATGTAAGGAGTTTTTTATTTACAGTCTAAGGACAATAAGAAATTCGATAACACTTAAACTTAGAAAATATTTTAAACTCTAGGTATAAAACTCATTATGAATTTAATACAAAAATAAGATGTAAATATGAGTGTTTTTGCCAAAGGAATATTAATACAAATACAAAATAGTTTAATAGATAAGCTATTTATAATTATCTTTAAATTCTATTGGATTTCTTCTATCTGTATATATTTGCACAGGCTTACAGAAATCCGTAAAATCAATAAATTACCCAATACATTTGTATTATGTAAAGCAATACAAAATACTGTATAAAAGACAAATGACAGTAAACAAACCAAATTTACGAGGCGACAAATGTATTGGTAAATAATATTGATTGAGTAGTTTTTGACCTCTTGTGATAAACAAAACTCATTTGATACAAAAGTTATGATATCAAAGTAAACCTTTCTCAATTGGCTTCGAAATCGCAATTTCTATATTTTATCAGTTTGTTTCCCCTTTTTAAAATTATGGGTTTCTTGCACACAGGTTATTATTATTATTTTTTTTTTATATTGATTTCTCTTTTAAAAGAGCCCTTGGATGTGTCTAATTTGATAGTGAATTTTTTCCTTTTAGCTCTGGGTACGTGTAAATACACAACAAATATGCAAATGAATTTCTGTTAGTAAAATTATAAGCAAAAGTTCTAACGCACTTTGCATTCCTGTCGGAAATAAAGTAATGACTATGCACATTCAGATCAGGTCATTAAAAATCATAAACATAATCTGGCAACAACATATTTAAATTGATTGTCTTTTTGTAGTTATTGTATTATGATCAATAAAAATGGTCTTATTATTTGAGTTCATTTTAAATGATCACTGTCTTCATTATTTCTTACACTGACTTCTCCATCATGTCACATGTGTCGGTTCAAGTATAAAAGGAACATAAATATATCGACAGTGTAGCCTGGCGTTTTTTTTTTTTTGCAATGTCTTTAATGCATTTTCGCTTTAGATCATAACTATCAATGCCAACGACTTAGTCCTCGTATCATTTCTATTTTTTTTAATATTAAAATTTAGAAAACTATGTTTTTAAACATTTGTTGTTGAGTTCTGTAAATATTGATAAAAATTTTCCATATACAAAGAAAAAATGAACTGACAACAGTTCTAGTACCATTATACCAGTAAAATTGGGTGCTTTCACATTTGTATCTGTAGTTTTTTTTTTTTTTTAATGGTATATATAAAAAAAAGTATTCTAAGGGACCTCCTCACAAAATTTGATTCAAATTCATCCAACAGTTTTTACGTGATGTGAACACAGACACACCTATTTTTTCAAATAGGTTACTATCTACACCAACATCAAAATTTTCTAAAAAATATTGGGTGTACAGAAATAACATCGTTACCGTTTTATTATAAATTTGTATAGATAAGAAGATTGCAAACTTCTCTTGCATTTAACTCACATCCACTGCGAGTAATTGCTCTTTAATTGTCGAGACCATCACCGAATGACATATGATGAACTTTAAAAGCTAATATTTTTTTTTTTTATTAAAAAACGAAATATTTTTGAACATTTAACTTTTAACATTTCTTTCTGTTTTCGGAGGGGTTGCAAAAAATTATTAAATTAAAAAGACCCTGCTTGATTTTTGTTCCCTAAACATTTCATGTTCATATGAAGGCACCAACTTGTTTTGAATATCATTTCACAAGTTTTCCTAATGACAGTTACTCTCCTACATTTAATTTTGTCAACCGGTCATGTAATTTTATTGTTGATAATAAATTTTCCATTTGTTAGTAGCTGCTATAATATTTAACATAAAAACCAAACACTACAGTTACATGAATTTTCATACGAAAATTACTAGATTATTCACACATCTAAAACCAAAGAAGCTTTTTGATGTTATTTGTTGGTACAAAACATGCTATTATTTATGCTTTTAAATCTCTTCTTTTACTCTCTGTCACGTAAGTTGTGCTACAACATTGATATGCAAATGCGATCAAGTGTGAGTTTTGATTTGATTGGATATAAAATGCACACATACATACACATTAAGTTTTTTTTTTTTTTTGGTATTCAGATTTAAGAAAAAAATTTACATTTAATAAATAATTCAATTCTAAATAGATTTTAGAATAATAAAAGTTAGACATTTCTTTTGTCTAACAAATTATTATGAATATAAAATAAATAACCAGATAATATTAAACACTGTCAAAATCCAGTTGTAGATGTACAAAAAATAAATTAATTGAAAATCGAATAATTGATCCTTATTCGAAAAAAAAATTGACTTCAGTTGACAATCAGAGCTGGATATAAATTTATTCTTTATTTTATTTTTTTGTTTGTTGATCTTTTTAAAGAGCAAAACCATTTAGTGATTTTTTTTATTTTTTTTTTTTTTCATTTAACATAAAAAGAAATTAAATCAAATAAATTAAAATAAAATAAAATTTGAAAGGAAACCAGTCACATCGCTTAAACAAACTCAAATTCTTCAAGTTGGAATGTCCTATTAAAAAATGCTAATTTTTAAATGGGAGCAAATCTAATACCTGTTAAAAACTTTTTTCTCCTTGACTCAGTTTTTCATGGGTGTAAAATCACAGCCAATAACAATTATACTGTTATTCTCTGATTTAATAATTTTGTTATTGTCCTTCTCTCGTTTAACGTCATCAAAAGTTTGTTTCGCCAAATGTATAGAAACCAGTCACCCATTTTCTCAGAAAATTATACTTTTTGTTTTAAAGCTCTTGAAATATTTAACACGACTTTCTCTTTTTTATCGAAACAATTTAAAATCTTTAAATTAGATTTAATGAAATATGTTGCTTCAACTAAATGTTAATGTCAACAAAGTCTCGATTTCTCTTTATTTCCTTTCTAAGTCACTAACGAAAACATTCGTATTTGTTTTAGAAAAAAATGTAGGAAAACAAACCATGAAGAAGTATATTTAAACATATAAATGCCAGCAACAAAATATAATAAATATAAACACACGTACATAAAATACTACAATTGTACATACCTTCATACATATGTACGTCAAAATGAATAACATTCATAGTCGTATATTGCTGATGTGTGGGTTGAGAAATACCTTGTTGACCCAGTTTTTACCAGTCGAAACTCGTATATCTGTAATTTGCAATGGCTTTTGCTTTTTCCGTTTATTTATTACTTTTTTTCTTTTAATTTGTTGGTTTCAAATCCTATAAGGAGAGGTACATGACAGTACAAATAAATGTATATACCCTGCAATTCTGAAAACTCTCCCAATTAACCTGTCTTAAAGAAGTTGGCTTCCTTTAAGAAAAAACATTCAATTTTATTATTTGTTAAGAGACCGGTAGCGAGTGCTACCAAATGCTAGCAGGGATAGTCGTTGGTCTACAAAGTTCTTTAAAATTACAAGTCCACCAATTTACTGGACATATGCGAAGAAATATATCTGATTCATGTTTTAATTGTTTTTCAATCATCAGCTCTACTAGAGTACTCGAAATAAACGTGTTCTGTACTCATTTATATGTTCCATGTGTCAATCAATGGTATGTATTGTATAAGCATATGTTTTTTTTAACTATTTGTGTTGTTGTTCTTATTTTCTTCCTCGAATTTCTTTTTATTGTATGTTTTTTGTGTTGAGCTTTTGCCTGTTTACATCATACAATAATATCACAGATACTCATAATATTTCCTGACGTCGTATGCTTTTTCTGTTGTTGTCGTTGGAGCTCTGTTATATTCTTTATCATGAGAGTATTATGTTTTTTATTTTGTTTTTATGTGTTTAAGTGGAACAAGCCTTACATTGCATGTTTCTATGATGAAATTGAAAAAACTCATTTGATTTGCGTGTGTGAGTGTGTGTGTGGTTTATGCGCCCATAAGATGAAAACGTTTTCACGCTAAATAAGTTAAATATTTCTTTATACAATTTGTTTTTAAAACACCCCACATTTTACAAAAGTAAATTATGCCAAAAATAAATTGAGTTCACTTAAATTTTATTTCACATTTTCTATTGAAATAAGCAACTTAATATTAAAATGAAAATTAAATAAATAAATTTAAAATTTGTTAATATAAATAAATTAATAATAAAAAATAAATTTTAATATTAAACGTTTTTCTAGGCTTGACAACCTGTTACTGATGTGAACCAACACTAAAAAACTAATGTTGTCCTTTAAAAATTTTGAATTGTATCTTAGCTAAGAAAAAAGTTTCCAGTGTGAAACTTATTTAGACATTTTTTTAATCAGTTACTTTTTAATTTTGTTAACAACATTGAATATGTTTTTTGTGCCGCCACATATTTTAATTTAACGGAGCGGTTTCACTACGAAGCAGGCGATTACTTTAATTACTCAGGTTCGATTCCTAACATTGCCAATCAAAAACACAATTTTGTCAGGTATTAAATTAAATATGTAGCTCAAGAAACTCTGAAATATTTTCATACAAATTTATCACACTTGTTGTTCGCTTTCTATACAGAAAGAATTTTTAATTATGCTCAAGTTTTTTATATATTTTCGGTGCCGCTACACACTTCATCTCACGTTATATATTAAACTGTGTGCTTGCAGTTTCGTATAACAGTGAAAGGAAATAATTTAAACGCAATACAAGACAGATTCATTTGTTTAGAATGATCAGATAAATATTATTTGGATCCTAATGTAAAACTTACGTGCCAAAGTTAATGGACTCTTGACAGCGAGACGCTCTACTCATTCTAGGGATGTACGTTATTAAATATTAAATTTAAATTTATATGTTGTTGTAATATATAGTTGTAACTTTGTGCTAGGAAGCTGCTTACGCAAAATAGCATTTTCGTTACCAAAAAAAATTATAAATTTATTATTTAGAATTTGCTGTTTCAGAAGTATTATTTTTAATTTTCACTAAATAGTTTTTTAGTTTAAAATTTAATATCTTTAGTTGTTAAAATACAAAAACTTAAATAAACAAAGTAAAATTTTCCACACAATCAATAAAAATCCATTGCACACGAATAACATGACCAATAAATCTCTTTTATGCTTTACAAATCACGTTTAGTCGCCTGTAAGCATTTTAAGGAAATATCAATAATAATATTTAAAAAAAAAATTGATCAGCATAACTACAAAATGATTTTAGGCATCTGCAAGGAAAATAAATGCAATAAATTTATATGCAAATTACTCATACAGTTGTACAGCATCAAACAAACACAAACACATACACAGGCAGGCAGGCTGAGTGTTATATTATAATAGTGTATAAAATAGTGAAAGCGTATGTGTGGAGTTTATAATAAAACTAAAACTAATGAAGGATATTGTTTATTTATGGCTCCATGATTAGATGTGATAATACTATAAAATGAGTTCAAATTGCAAAAACAACAGCAACGACCGAATGCAAGAATAACAAAATTAACAACAAAAGCCGAAAGGATTATTAGAATGTTTAATGCATATAAATTTATATGCCATATGTATGTTTGTATGTGTTATCTGTATATCATCTAAGCTGGTGTACCGATAATGATGCATGTATATATGTTTGTATGGAATGTTTAATGGAAACATCCGAAGTTATAGCAACATCAAATATGTGCGGGTATATGGGTGTGTACGGATGTGTTGCCTGTGTCTGTAATTTTCTGCATTTGTTATCTTAAAATCTCTGATGATGGATGCCAGATATAGAACAGCAATTTTAAAACCCTAAAATTCTCCAATGATTTTAAATTTCTCTTATCTAAAAAAAATTTACATATGAATTTGGAAATTGTTCACATATTTACGTAGCCACATGCATTTATATGAAACTGCAAAATTCTGAACATCACAAAGTTTATTCCAAATATAATTCAATGCAGTAAAAGTGTTGGGCAGTTTATTATTATTATTTTTTTTTTTACTTTTTTAGGTTAAAACAAATTTCAGCCGAATATACAAATGAAGGCTACTATTCTAGCATTTGTTTTATTTATTTTTTTTATTAATAATATGGTTATTATCATTAGCCTACAAATAATGATACTCGTACTGATGATGTCAGAAGTTTTATTTTTAGGAATACATGCTAATTCAATATTGTGCATTTTAAACGCTAAATAAAGTATAGATTCGCAATTATATGCGTCATTATCAAATAAATCGAACTGAATTAAAGCAAAAGTGTTAGTGAGGAAGAGTATGACATACAATTAGGGGTGGTCGAGACTAAAAGTTTCAATAATAATAGTTATGTTTCTAAGTTATTGTTATTATAAAATTTAATCCGATTAAAATGTAAATTGTCATATGGTTTTTAATTTTGAATAATTGTTGTCTATTTCGTTTATGTAAAAAAATAAAGGAATTTTAAAAATATTTAAAAGTCAATCTAAATATGACCGAAAAACATTTAGTTATATTTTTTATAACTAAGATTTTGTGAAATATATTTTTAATTTTTATTAAATACCAATTTAAATTTTATTACTGCATATTTAAAATTATAATGAAATTTTTTTTTTTTTTTTTTTTTTTTTTTTTTTTGCCAAAGTCAATAAGTATTACAAAATCATGAAAATGCATTTTGTTTAGGCTGAATCTATTTTTAAAGTAGCGTTCTATTAAGCCAAAGACGTTCACTTTTAACAACTTAAGAACTAATAACTTACATGGATTCGGCATTTACTTAAAACTCCAATTGCGTAAATTTGCATTCAAAGGTGAAAATTATCTAGATGGAGTGAAAATTTTAGTTTGAATTTTCTTTTTTTTAAGACTAATTTGGAAGTTAACCTGCCAGCTTATTTTAGAGTCTTTATTTAATGTTATCGTTAAGGCTGATAAATTTTTTTAATATATTATATAATGACCATTTTTATAATTCTTATTTTGGAAGAAAAATACTAAATCCAATAAATAATAATAAAAGTTAAGTGTTGACAAAAAAATTCATCAGAAAAGCTCTAGGCAAGCTACTGTATTAGTCACTTAATAAATGTCTTTAAACAAAAGGAAGAAAATAAATTAAATATAAAAACACATTCCTGTTATTTTTTATTGCAGTAATAGTTTTCCCAAAACAATTGTTTAAAAAATCTTGAGAGCATTTTAACATAAGTATTTTGTTCTTTGTCTGTCCACATCTTAAATTTCTATAATTAGATACTTGGATTGAAAGACTGCAAATTAATATTTTTATTAGTATATCGATATTAATTAGATTTATTAAAAATTGCCAACAGAAAAGTAATGTCTGTCAACAGCAAGCTGCTCGTAAAGACCAATTGTATGCAACATTATTTAACTTTTTGCTGAATTTTATAACCGCGCCATTACCGTTATCCATATGACAATGTTAATTTGGAAAATAAGTCATAATTTGAATGTGTGTGAAGATAAATATGTCGAGTCATATATGTTTTTGACGTAACGACTTACGTAAAACATATATAAGTGTGAAGTTAAATATGTTTGACGTAACGACATACAAAGAAAAACACGAATTGTTTTACATTTAAAAATAAATTTAAGAATAATTGTTTAACAAATAATAATATTTAAGAGATTTCAAGACCTTCTGAAGTATATCCATACAAATAAAAATTATTTTTATTAAAAATAAGTTCATCAAATTTTTGTCTCCAATATATTTTGACCAAATGGAGAGGTGGCATGCAATACCACCATATGGATAGTGTTTACTAGGGTCAATACTATTGCCCCATATAAACACTTTTTCCAAATTGAGTTTGTGAATAGTGAAAAAATCACGAAAACTAAATTTGGCCCATATGTGTAATTTCTGTGAAGGATTTTGGCCAGTGTGGCCAAATGGAGAGGTGGCATGCAATACCACCTTATGGATAGTGTTAACTAAGGTCAATACTATTGCCCCATATAAACACTTTTTTCAAATTGAGTTTGTGAATAGTGAAAAAATCACGAAAACTAAATTTGGCCCATATGTGTAATTTCTGTGAAGGATTTTGGCCAGTGTGGCCAAATGGAGAGGTGGCATGCAATACTACCTTATGGATAGTGTTAACTAAGGTCAATACTATTGCCCCATATAAAAACTTTTTTCAAATTGAGTTTGTGAATAGTGAAAAAATCACGAAAACTAAATTTGGCCCATATGTGTAATTTCTGTGAAGGATTTTGGCCAGTGTGGCCAAATGGAGAGGTGGCATGCAATACCACCTTATGGATAGTGTTAACTAAGGTCAATACTATTGCCCCATATAAACACTTTTTCTAAATTGAGTTTGTGAATAGTGAAAAAATCACGAAAACTAAATTTGGCTCATATGTGTAATTTCTGTGAAGGATTTTGGCCAGTGTAGCCAAATGGAGAGGTGGCATGCAATACCACCTTATAGACAGTCTTAACTAAGGTCAATACTATTGCCCCATATAAACACTTTTTTCAAATTGAATTTGTGAATAGTGAAAAAATCACGAAAACTAAATTTGGCCCATATGTGTAATTTCTGTGAAGGATTTTGGCCAGTGTGGCCAAATGGAGAGGTGGCATGCAATACCACCTTATAGACAGTCTTAACTAAGGTCAATACTATTGCCCCATATAAACACTTTTTTCAAATTGAGTTTGTGAATAGTGAAAAAATCACGAAAACTAAATTTGGCCCATATGTGTAATTTCTGTGAAGGATTTTGGCCAGTGTGGCCAAATGGAGAGGTGGCATGCAATACCACCTTATAGACAGTCTTAACTAAGGTCAATACTATTGCCCCATATAAACACTTTTTTCAAATTGAGTTTGTGAATAGTGAAAAAATCACGAAAACTAAATTTGGCCCATATGTGTAATTTCTGTGAAGGATTTTGGCCAGTGTGGCCAAATGGAGAGGTGGCATGCAATACCACCTTATAGACAGTCTTAACTAAGGTCAATACTATTGCCCCATATAAACACTTTTTTCAAATTGAGTTTGTGAATAGTGAAAAAATCACGAAAACTAAATTTGGCCCATATGTGTAATTTCTGTGAAGGATTTTGGCCAGTGTGGCCAAATGGAGAGGTGGCATGCAATACCACCTTATAGACAGTGTTAACTAAGGTCAATACTATTGCCCCATATAAACACTTTTTCCAAATTGAGTTTGTGAATAGTGAAAAAATCACGAAAACTAAATTTGGCCCATATGTGTAATTTCTGTGAAGGATTTTGGCCAGTGTGGCCAAATGGAGAGGTGGCATGCAATACCACCTTATAGACAGTGTTAACTAAGGTCAATACTATTGCCCCATATAAACACTTTTTCCAAATTGAGTTTGTGAATAGTGAAAAAATCACGAAAACTAAATTTGGCCCATATGTGTAATTTCTGTGAAGGATTTTGGCCAGTGTGGCCAAATGGAGAGGTGGCATGCAATACCACCTTATAGACAGTCTTAACTAAGGTCAATACTATTGCCCCATATAAACATTTTTTTCAAATTGAGTTTGTGAATAGTGAAAAAATCACGAAAACTAAATTTGGCCCATATGTGTAATTTCTGTGAAGGATTTTGGCCAGTGTGGCCAAATGGAGAAGTGGCATGCAATACCACCTTATGGATTGTGTTAACTAAGGTCAATACTATTGCCCCATATAAACATTTTTTTCAAATTGAGTTTGTGAATAGTGAAAAAATCACGAAAACTAAATTTGGTCCATATGAGAAAAAAAATTTCAAGTACGCTAAAATTTTTTTCGATCAACTTGAAACGGTGTTGTAGTTAACAGTCTGATGTCTTAACAGAGCAGAGCTTTTAGTTATTTTATGACAAAAAAGTGAGAGTACAAAAATAAATACAAATTTGAAACTTGGAGAAGCAAGAGTGTTAAGGATTTTTTTGCAAAAAATGCAAAAGCAAAAAATCGTTACATTTAGTGCTTTTTATTGTTTGTTGAATATCATTTCGCTTACATTAGTTATATGGCAAAAAATTCAATAAGGTGTGCATAGGCTATAGGTCGTGTGTTTTGACTTTGATGCAGTCATTCTGGGTTCAAAACACCACGGGGTCAAATGTCGAATTGTTTTCTTTTTAATAAATAGGGTTTTTATTTTTTTAATTAAATCACACATTTATTTACTTAATAATGTTTTTCATTTTATATAATAAAAAAGGGAAACAGAAACGAACGAACGTACGTTCGATACTCCAGGATATGCCCATATTTGTAGCTAATTTGAATCGGTTTTCTATATTTGGCATAAATGTTGTTTTTTAATGATTTCACAGAAATATAAACTTACATTTTAATATTTGTACTTTTGTTTGCGAATAGCGAAAAAATCATGAAAACTTACTGGCTGTTCTCAAAATATTTTATTTTTATAAATTGGTATCTAAAAAAATATTAAATATGTCTTTGGCTAAGTTTTCTATGAAAGTTTGATTTATTTTCAGACATATATGTATGTAGTTGAAATTACCCATAGTTAATCTTCTGAGTGAGATGAATCGGTATTCATATGTAAGGCTTTAAAAATCTAGATGTCCAGCAGAATAAAAATAAAATACACTTTCGTTAATATCATCAAAATGTTTTTAAAAGTCTTTTAACATTTTTATTTTAATTTTTCAAAATATATATATAAACTAAGATTATAAAGTAAAGTATGGTATTATTAAAAAATTACATATTTATAGTTAAATTGAATCCGTTTTCTATATTTGGCATAAATGTTGTTTTTTAATGATTTCACAGAAATATAAACTTACATTTTAATATTTGTACTTTTGTTTAGTCTTTGTTTTCTTACAGTTTTAACTCTAATATTTGTACAAGTCTTCAGCCTTATAATTTGGGAGCTATTATATATATATATACATACATATATATTTTAGTATTATAATTATCAATTTAAGCTATCTATTCACACAAAAAGCATTTGTATTGATCGGAGGTTTTTAGTAAACTTGTAATGTATTTCATACAACCGTCATCAACACCCCTGAAGCATTTTTGACACTGAAAAACAGGCGTCAAGTAAGTATCTTCACAGTGAACACAATTAATATTAGATTTTCCGTATTTGATAAGGTCGTTTTTTATGATCATCCTATATTTATCCGGGTTTATTATATTTGTCAGCGATTTATTCATTAAAATTGCTTCAATAAACTGAATACATAAAACGCCACAGTTATATGAATCATTTTGTTTAAAGTGATTTATTTCTTTTAACTTCCAATTAAAGGCCTCGCTGGAGTCTTGGCATTTTAGAAAAGTTTGAAATTTATTTTGTAATTGTTCCGGTGTTGCTGTAAATGGATTTATATAATAAAATTCCTTGTCTTGGCAGTTTAAAAACACAAAGGTAAAATGGTTTACTGTGTGTATTGGGACAAAGATTTTGTTTTTCGTTTCAATCTTTAACATGTTTTTTAAATTTGTTATTGATTTATTATTAAATATAGCCATCCCAAATTCGCATGGCAGGCAATCACTATCAGTTATACCGTATTTATTAAACAAAATATGACAGTAAATATCAATTATATTATTAAAAATTTCCCTACGAGGATTTAAGGATTGAAATTCGTGCAGGTATACATATCGGCTAAACTGGGGAGGTTCTTTTTGAAGATTTTTATAAATATGCTCAAAGTCCAACAGCAAAAACTTTATATTTTCCAAACTTTCTGGCAATTTCTTTTCACTGAATATCTTTACTATGTTCTTTTCTTTATTTTTATTTAATTCTATTTTTACTTCCATTTTTTTCTTATCTACGTCTTTTTTAAATTGCTTCTCACATTCCATTTTACCAACATCTGTCATTAGTTTCACTTTTTTAGGAGTTCTTTTCCATTGGTCCTCAACTAAAACTTCCGAGTTTCTTTTATAGGAATCCCTCGCTCTGTCTTTCATGAAATTTGAATAAGGCAAAAGGTCTATATCCCTTATCTTTGCCTGAATGTATTTCTTAGAGGATCTTATATAAGCACTCGGCCTTATATATCTCCTTCCATCAAGGGTAATGTTTTTATTAATATTAAAATAGCTTTCGATAGGGCTATTTGCGATACGTGTTGCTGTTGTGTCAACCATAACGCCCATAATGTTTGTCCAAAGGACAGCATATGGCACATACTTTTTTAAAATCAGGAAAAAGTATTTTTCATTATGTAATTGATTGGGTGCATCCTCTTCATTTCCGGTATCTATAACAATAGAGTTTATAATGCCTGCAGCTTTTTTGTAAAACGGGCTATTGAGGTATTGTAGGCCACTCTCCTTATGACTTTGTTCAGACGTTGTCGCAGTATAGGAATCTATATTGTTATCCATGGAGTATGATAAAAAATTACACATATGGACCAAATTTAGTTTTCGTGATTTTTTCACTATTCACAAACTCAATTTGGAAAAAGTGTTTATATGGGGCAATAGTATTGACCTTAGTTAACACTATCCATAAGGTGGTATTGCATGCCACCACTCCATTTGGCCACACTGGCCAAAATCCTTCACAGAAATTACACATATGAGCCAAATTTAGTTTTCGTGATTTTTTCACTATTCACAAACTCAATTTGAAAAAAGTGTTTATATGGGGCAATAGTATTGACCTTAGTTAACACTATCCATAAGGTGGTATTGCATGCCACCTCTCCATTTGGCCACACTGGCCAAAATCCTTCACAGAAATTACACATATGGGCCAAATTTAGTTTTCGTGATTTTTTCACTATTCACAAACTCAATTTGGAAAAAGTGTTTATATGGGGCAATAGTATTGACCCTAGTAAACACTATCCATATGGTGGTATTGCATGCCACCTCTCCATTTGGCCAAGTTGGTCAAAATATATTGGAGACAAAAATTTGATGAACTTATTTTTAATAAAAATAATTTTTATTTGTATGGATATACTTCAGAAGGTCTTGAAATCTCTTAAATATTATTATTTGTTAAACAATTATTCTTAAATTTATTTTTAAATGTAAAACAATTCGTGTTTTTCTTTGTATGTCGTTACGTCAAACATATTTAACTTCACACTTATATATGTTTTACGTAAGTCGTTACGTCAAAAACATATATGACTCGACATATTTATCTTCACACACATATAATTTGAAAATAATAAATAAATAGTAAACAATGAAAATGCATTAAAACTTATAACATGTAATTAAATGAATTTAAAAATTTGACTAAAAACCTCTTACTTTTTTATGTGCAACGTTTTTATTTATTTTTTTTGTTTAATAGTATGAAAATAAATAAAATCAAAACCTTATTTTTACATACTTTTTATTGCAATTGAAATTTTGTTTAATTTAGTTTAAAACTCTTAAATCTAATTTTTTCAAAGTTTCTTTATAGAATTTAGGGAATATGTTTGTTTTTTTTTTTATTAATATCCTATAAGTTTACTTTAGACATGTGTTACATTTATTTTTATTGTGAATATTTTAATAATGAGTGCTTTCAACAAGTAAATTTTATTTTTTTTAACATTTTATTTAAGCATGACAATTTATTTAAATCCCTTAAGTATGCTTTAACTTTATATAAATTCAATTATTAAAAAGTAAAAAAAGAATACAAAAATAAATAATTTGCTTAAGTAAATTTTCACAATTTATAAGACATTATGCTGCTGTTATAAGAGTAGCCATCTAAGTACGCGTTGTATTGAAGTACTTACTCGAAATCCATTTACAAATTAAGTTGATAGAAAACAAATATTTTAATTTTTCCACATTTTTGTGCGTCTCTATTCCTGCTTCCAACTGTAATAACATATTTAGAAATATTTTTAACTTAATTGACCTTCAACCGGCAGTAAACTTACTAAATTTTAGAAGATAATAGCATACGTTAAGGGTTCTTTATTCCTGCTTGCCTAACTATTAGGCGCACAATTTATATTTTGTAGTGTCACCACAACTGGCCTGGTTTTGTTGTCTATTAAGTTCACAATTTTCTGTTGTTGCAGTTTAATTCAAGGTTACTAAACACTTCAACCATTTAAAGGATAGTTTAAAATTGCTGTTGCGAGAACTGCCCCTCCAAGTATGCTTCAACAGAAATAAAAAAAACTTTTTCTTAAGAGTATCTCAAGTTGATTTTATAGAAAATGTACATAAAAATATGTTTGTTTGTAGGTAGATAGGTATGGTGTGATGATTTTTATGTTCTTGGTTTAAGGCAAACACAAAAAAAAATAAGAGTAATAAAAAATGCTTGTTTTTCTTTCGAATCGATTGAAAATGAAACTATAAAATCACTTCAGGTTTTTTTATGCTAAAGGGTCGACAATCATTTCTATAAAAACCTTATGTTCAGCAGTTTAAAAGTTGAAAGAGTAAAACTTTGAACTGACAGTAGACAAAATTAATCAATGTTACAATCTTGATTCCACTCTTAACGAAATTGTGTTGAAACGGTAAATTATTTTTTATAAATGAAAATTTTATAATAAATAAGTTGTTGCATTATTTAAAACTGCACATTTAAAGTATTTTGCTATGCTCAAAGTTTGAACAAAAAGCGTCGTTTGCTTTGTCAGACAAGCGCTAGTTCTTCATTTTTTATATTATTAAAATCAATTTATTAATTATTATTAAAATTAATTAATACTTATTTTCATAAGGTGAGCAAGTATTTCTGGTTAATCCGGCATTAATCACTTCTTTTGTGATAAATATGCTTTAATTAAATATTTATTCAAATACACTTTATTAAGTTTTTTTTTCAGCAAAATATAGCATATTTTTACGAAAAATTTAATATGTAGAATAATAGCGTAACAAAATCTTTTCTACAAAATCATGTTTCATTTTAATTTTGCAATACTTTGTGACCTTGAAGGGCAAACTATAGCAAAATTTCAAAAAATAACAGCAATATTCTCTTTTTATAAAACTTTTCAATTATTTTAATTACAAAGAAAAAGTGAAACAAAAAAGCTGTACAAATTATAACTTTTATAGTGACCTTTAGTATTCAAGAAAGTGTTAAAATTAAAATTTGTTTTTCAATTTCTCCAAGAAAAAGAATAGAAAAACTATGGCATACTTTTAGTTGGAGCAGTGTTACCATTATTGTTGTTGCATTGTTTAGGTCATAATTATTTTGAATTATTTCATTTCTTTTAAACATTAACATCTCTTTAAAATCCCGCCTTTCTATTTTTTTTTCTGCCTTTTCACTTGTTATTAAATACTCATTTACTCGTGGTAGGCCTTTTTTACTTCTTGTTATTTTAAGTATGAAAATTTATTTTTTTTCTTTTGCTGAAAGGCAAACACGCCACAGAAGAATATTAAAATTCATGTTTATTTTCCTGTTGTGGTGTAAATTACAAGCGACCCTTTTATGCTGCTTTTCTACTTGTAACCTTTTTTAAGTTGTGAGGTGCGTGTAAGTTTGAAATAACAAAAATGGGAAGAAAATCTACAGAATTCGCTGGCATTAATATTTTGTTAAAACTACATTTGTTAAAAAATCACGTAATTCTTACCAAAAAAAAAAAACTTACACGCACATCAAAAACCTTTTTAGTGAAATTTTAATGGTGCCAGCAATTGTTCATTTGCTTTTATTACTTTGCATACTTTTAGGATTTTACTCAAGTGTAGGAGCTCTATACATACAATACGTTTTTTGCGCTTTTGAAAAAAGTTTATAAATTTGTTTGCGGTTAACAAAATATATGACGTTGTCATTTATTTAAATTACTTATTTCTACCGTTATTTTTGTACTTTTTGGTAAATAAAACAAAGTTGTATTGCAAGCAAATATTTTGGCGTTGTTAATATATTTTGTGTTTCCTTTGAGGTTTTATATTCAAAGCCTTAATTTTTTTTCGACACACCATTCAAAAGATTTGCGTGTTTTTTAACCTTCTGAGCCAAGTCGGACTTTTTTCATAAATAGTTTGTAAAGTGTTGAAAATATGCTGTAACACCTAAATAAAGTAAAAAATATTTCTACGTTTTATTGCATTTTATTTTAGGTTGTTAGCGACTTGATGTCACCAGTTTTGTTTATCAGAATTGTAAGTGAATCAAAGTATGTTAAACCAGCAAACAAAAAAACTTTTTTTAAGCACACGATGATTTAACCGTTTAGTATTAAACGTCGTCAGCTTCAAACTATATTTACAGATTTGTGTTTTAAAACCAATTATCGTTTAGACATAAAATGAGTGGCTAAGGGCTAAAAGTACACCTTTTTTAGAGTAACATAACAAAAAAAATAAATTTGACTATAAAACCTTTAAGATTCAAACCACAAAAAAAAAGAAACAAGCCGCAACAAAAAAATTTCTAACTCTAATCACAAAAATGTTTATTCACAAATAAATTAATTTTATTAATTTTCCTTTTACCTCACAGTACTAAAAAACTAAAATCTATGAATCTATCTTCGTTTTGATACTGAAACTTATTCTTAAGGTTATACTTTCCCTGGTTTCACACTTATTTACTGTCCCTCGCAATAAAATTTTGTATCCAAATGTAGGCAAGTTTCGCAATGAATGAATTTGCAAATTCATTTTAAACGCTTAAATACTTACAAAGGAACATCTTTAGGCAGTTTTTTATTTTTTGCTGCAAAGTATTTATTGTTCCTTTACTATAAAACTTTTCTGCAAAAAAGGTTATACAAAACGCCTAAAGATATGTTTTTAATAAATAAATAGTTGGCTTAGATTTTCCGCTTACACTCATAAACTTATATACATGTAAGTGTAAATATCTAATATATTTATACAGACGAGTATTTGTAACAAAAAAACTCTAAAAGCGCGGTCAGATAAGTAAAATATTTGATCAAAACAATGTTTATTGAATCTTTCGTTAAACCTATTACTTTGAATGTCGATTGGTCATATAAAAAATGTTATATCTTACCTTTTTTATTTATTAAGATCTTATATTTTTTAATAACTATTTGAGAAGAACATTTTTTTTCCCACAAGGTAGTGGTTACGTCTTTTTGATCAAATATTTGCCTAATCTGACGTACCTTAAATCAAAACTTAATAAATTTTATTGTTTAGTTAATTATTATTGTTTATAGAATCTGAAGGCATGTATTGTATGAGCTAAGTTCTAAGTCTTCTTAAAAGCCCCTAAAAGTATGTCATTTATTTATTTAAAATATATTCGTTCATATTTTTAATATACAAAAAATCCTAATTAATGTAGACCTTGACATTTTTATTGCCTCGAATTATTTAATTTTTTTCAGTCCTACTATTTTTGCGTATAAAAAAATCATTTAATAATTTATATAAAAAATGTTTTTGAAAGTTTATAAAAAATAAGGTTAAGTTTAGAAATTGGTTAAATTAAAATTAATCAGCAACTGTTTAGCAATATAAGCAATTCATTTATTGTTTCTGATTTTTTGTCTTTTTATTTTGACAACTGACAACCTGATTCTATTTACGTCCAAAAAAATTGATCTCTTTATTAAAATTTGTAAAATGTCAGTAACGTCAATTCGTAAGGCAAGCGGCGAGACGAGTATTCTTCCTTAAATTAGCTGGAATGCGTTGCATTTACTGTGAAGGAGTAATAAAAATCTACTTTTTTATGTTTGGCTGTGTTTGCATATGTGTGTGGGTGTGTCTGTAACACAATAAAAGCACAACTTTTTTGCTGTGCGTGTGGGGATGTGTTTTTATGCATAGTGGTATTACTTTGAAAGCATTTTTAATTTGATTTCATGTTTGCGTGGCTTAATGTATTTTCTAACTAAATTACAGCTTACAGCATATAGCAAATATGTTTACCGTTTAGCAAGCTACACACACACATAGATATATGGATATCTCTTTTATTCACTTATAATATACACTGTAATAAAGTTTCAGTTGTTCACAGAAAATACAAAAAATGTTGAATGATAGTAACGATAAAGCAAAAAGCCTTTTTTTAAGCTACGAGGATAGCAAGCAGTTTGTAGAGAAATAAAACTGCATGGAAATATTTACCCAGTTTAATATTCAAAATATTTATTTTGAAGGTCTTAAACAAAAACTCCTCACCGTATCAGATGACCCTCGTTAGATTGAATTTAACGTTATGCACAAAGCAAACGAAAGTAGCCAATATTCTTGTGTTTTTATACCCTGAAAAAATTTTCTTTTTTGAAGCACACACACACACACATATATATATATATACAATTAGTATCTGTGTAGTTGTTTGGCACTTAATAGGTTATCCCGAAAATCACGCATTCCTGTAATTCGTCATCATATCGGCAGAAAAGATTTGACAGTAAAAAAAAAACTATTTTCATTATTGAGCAACATGTCAAAAAGATTAAAGCTAGAATTAAAGCAAAATTATCCCAATCGATGAATTACATATTTCGCCTTGGTGTTCTGTAGTCTTACTGACTCGTACATTGAGAAAAAATTTTTTTTTTGTGAAAATCTGTGAAATTTTTACAAAGGAGTCAATACAACTTTCGAAAAAAGAAAACATATGTGGCATGTGCCAGGAAAGTTAAGAGGACGTGCTGTGCTGTGTCCATTATATTATTTCTTGTGTTACTTTTATGCTCTATATTACATGATTGATTCAAATATATAAATCAAAAAGAAAATACGACTCTGTCCTATTACTGATGCAAATCTTCTGTAACTTTTGTGACACCTTTTACACATGTATTCTACAAAATATAAATTGAACGAACATATATGAAAATCTAATTTTGCATGCACTTAATAAGTTGTCAGACCAAAATTAAAAAAAAGAAAGAAAAAAGAGAAAGAGAAGAAAAGATAGAATGTACAGCAGAAACATCTAGTAAATTAAATTTCATTCCACAATATTGTACAAGTAAGTAGTTTATACTAAAAGCAAAATAAAATCAAACAATCGGCCAGCCAACCAGCCACACCAACTGAACAAACAAATATGTAAAAGTTTTATAAAAAAATAAAATGTTATCGATTTTTTTTCTTTTGCTTGTGTTAAATATCTTTTTATCTTTTTGTACCAAAAGTGACAAAGGACTCGGTTTTTGTTATATGAATGAACAGTGTTTTAAATAGTTTGTTTTTTGTTGTAATTCAAGTACATTTTGTTCGTAATTATATTTACCAAGAATATTTTCTCTACAATATTCCCATAACATTAATTCAGTATACATTTTAAGTGAAGGTTTGTATTGTTTTTGTTTTTATTCAAATATCCTTACAAGGTGTGTCCAACTAATAACAAGCAAAAATAGATTTCAACACACGTACAAAAACTTATTGTTTTACAGTATATTTCGGTAGGTATATTTGTAGGCCAAAAAGAGGGGTCCCTAAACAATATAATTTATAACCTGAAAATTTCTTTTTCTTAGTTCGATTCTTTACTGGGTCTTGTTTTTAGCAACAAGTTTAATTAAGTTTCGAAAATAGTTTTTTAAATAAGAGGGTTTAAGAAATTAGACAAATATTTTAAATTCCTTAGAAATATCTTACACAAGAAAGACGTTCTTCTATTCTGTAAAATTTTACTGCCTTTGAAAATAAAATAACTATTTAAAAAAAGGAGAACACCACCAATTTACATAATAATTAAATTTAACACCATGGCGAAATAGTACTAGGTGGTCTCGATGGCAAATCCATTAATTGATTCGCCAAAAATTAATGAATTCGTCATTGCGACCAGCTAGTATTATTTCGTCATGTTAAACACAATACAATATGCTAACATATTGTCAGTTTGGTATCAGAATAAAATTTATATTGTCTCAAATTTGTAATGATGAACTTTTTTTTTACAAAAATTCTTTAAGAAATGTTGTAAATGAATTAATTCTTACGTATCTAAATGGATTAAGTTTTTATCAATATGACCCCGATTTATCGTTGGTTATCTGCCTAACTTTAGAGTAGCTATAAAACCCCATAGAGGAACTTTAAAGAGTGTTTTTAAACAGCTTACATGTCACACATTTCCAAGGTGTTGCATCGTGGGTGTAACGAAAAGAAAGTTTGGATTTTTAAAAAGTAAAAAAAAAAAAACATTTTAGTAAGCAAAAGTGCATTAATGACATTTGATGATCTTGATACACATTACTCGTACTTGTTTATTAAGTTCTTATATGATTTTGTTTTATATTAAATACTATTTTTTAGTTAGGCTAATCTTAGATACTCAACTAAAAAAAATACTCCAACCAATGCCTTCTCTTAACAAAAAATCGTTTTTCATAGAAGCACGTACACTTTGTGAATATTTTTGAAATATTCTTTAAATACACATTTTACACTATTAAGTACTATTTTTAACTTTAATAATTATAAAATTACATATTTAACTATTAAATAACTCAATCACTAAATATTAACGGCCATATGCATAACAAAAAGTTAGCATGAGGTTAGCATAATTGCTAAAACTAAGCAGGATCCCTGCAAGGCCCTCCACACAATTTGAAATTAAAACCAGTCCTTAAATGTAGTTATGGATTACAATAACTATGTACAATGATTTTAAGTGGCTTTCCCTACGGCAAAACACACTGAGATCCTGCTCGATTCCTTCACTCACACCAAACTTATTCTAAGTTTTTGTTATGCATTCGGCTGTAAATGTCTTTGTGTTTGCTAATGTAAAAAATACGACAATTTCATTTTATAAATTAATTTAATTTGTTTTGGTGCTAAATCACTTACACATTTTCACTTAAAGCACATTCTCTAGATGTGAGGTTCTACTAAAATTATCCATGTTCCTTAGACATATTAAAACACATTTAACAAAGAACGAAATAAAAGTCACTTATCTTACTAAAAAGTCACAATCTTACTAAAGAATAACAAAAAAAAAAAAACAGCTGTAAAAATATGTCACACTTTTTTATATTATAACAATCTAGACGTTTTTATTCACCAAGCCAAGTAGGCCAAGCCTTCCGGAAATTGCAGCTATGCGAAAACATATGGACGATACCCTTAATCGCGACCTTTTGGTAATCTCCAAATGGGGCCTTGTGAACGGGGTTCAATTAAACGTTCGTAAAACCCAGTACGGCGTAAGGCTGAATGTGCTATCTGATCTGTAATTATGGATGATATTTTTGTTAGGGAAGAAGAAGCTCTTGATGTTCTTGGCATAAAGATTCAATGCGATGTTCGGTAGAAGAAGCATATTTTTTATCTTTATCAGACTGAAAATGGAATGCACACTCATGTATGGGCCGGCGCTTCAAAGTCTATTTTAGAATTACTCGACTGCATGCAGGAGAAAGCGAAGAAGCTCATCGGTGACATTAGGGTATCCAGCTCTATTGATTCACTAGATCATCAACGCAATGTGGGGTGTCTTTCACTGTTTTATCGTTACTTTGCTCTTACGAAATTAGGAAACTGAGTTAGGAACTTCCTGAAAACTGTAATTTCTTACGCGCAACGCCCTCTTCATCAAGAGCGCAATTCTTTGTGTCCGATTGCTCAGTGGAACACACTACTCAGTACAGATAAAATTTGTTTTTTAGCTAAACAGTTCGTATGTAGAATAAACTCCCTGTAGATGTCCTCCGTCATTTTCAATGTGCAAAAATTTAAAGCAAATGTCCACAAGCACTATTTCCTCTATCCCCCTTTCCACAACCTAATTTCCTAGTTCTGGCTCAATGCATTGCATAAGTAGGGGTCATCCCCTGACTGCTGGTCCTAACAAAAAAAGTAAGTGGAAAACGCAGCTGCCGACAGCAAAATTTTCATGCAAAATTTAATCCCTTAATCATGTTATATATCTATAATTTCTGAAGTAAACGATTTTCTTTCCCAGTGTTTTTAACTTCTAATTTAAAACGAACATTGCCTACTTTTGACTTTCTTTTTTTTTTTTTGCAATGTGTATTTTATATTAACTAAACATGAGTGTCACTTCTTCGTGAAAAAAATTTCGTATTTTTAGCATAAATAAAAACCCCAACAAAAGCAATCAATTGATACAAACTCATAAATTTTGTTACCTTTTTTAAAGAAAATAATAACGAACAAATGTAAGCTAATAAACTTTTAAAAAATGTAAATCCCAAATATAAATATTATAAATTATGCTGGCACTAAACAAGCATAATTATTCCCCTCTAGTGTTTATAAATTACAGAAAATCATGAATAAAATATGGCCAATAATATTTTCTAAAAGGCGTCAAATTTTTGATTCCTTCCCTAATTAAAGAAATATTGTTTATAATCACGATTTCAATTTTTTATGAACAATATAAATAACAGATGTGGGACAATTGTAAGACAATATGAAAAATCATATTGACTCAAATCAATGATTTCCCTTTGTTTTTTTTAGGCCCAAACATTTACTGTTGTCTTTGTTAATAAAATTTTAACACACGCATCAATATTAGCCAAAGTTAAATACACCCTTATTTTGAAAAACTAGTAATTTGTACACCAAACTGTCCGTAATCACATCAGCAACGTCTAAAAAATTAAAAAAAAAAATAGTTACACTAAAACTAGTTGGCACAAGTGTGTCTGCCAAAAGTAGAAAAATAAAAACTAAATCCAAAATTAAATATTCCTCGTTGATTAAAGTTTTTACTTGATAAATTTAAGCATTTTAATCATTTAGCAAGTCAGTGTTTGAAGGCAAACAAAAGAAAAAAAAAAGGTTTTAATTGCATATTTCCCAAAAGAATAAAAATAATTTTAATTTCAATTTCAAAATGAACTATATAATTGAAATTAATTAAAATAATAATAAAAATTATATGGAAATAATAAAAAATTCATTCATTAATTTGTTAAAAACAATTTTAATTTTTCAATAAAACGTTTGAAATACAATTTTTCAAATTAATTTTTATGAATTAAAAATTAAAAAAAAAATTATACATTTAAAAATTATAAACATTGTATTAAGGAGGTTGCTTTAAGATTTTATAGAAAATAAAACTCCTATTTAAAGTTTTAAAAGTAATTTCTTATGTTTTTAAAAGTTACAATTAAATCTTAAAACATACGTTCCATCTGGTTATTTGAATGCAAAAGTTACCTTTGTGTAAAACGATAGTTTATAGCTATTGTCTAATTTTATGTAAATTGTAAATGTTTGCATTATCAGATAAATGTTGCATATGTTGTTATATGTTTGTGGGTTAAGGGTGCGCCAAATTTTTCACTTAATAGTTTTTTCATAAAGTTGCATTTGACACCCCGTAGTCCACTTTTTTGTGGAACGATGCCCGTAAGCTCGATTTAAGTACTGTTTTTTTTTTTCAAATATTAGGCGTGGGAAAATACTGCTAATTTTATTCGAACTTGTGTATTTGATGTGGAAGAACGCTTGCTAAATCTAACATTTTTTTCTCTTAAACTATCCAATAATGATACATAGATTTTTTTCCAAACAACCACAGAAGATTATTCATTCCATGCGTATCTTTAGAAATTGTGGTTATAACCATACTTTATAAGCAAGGGTACGGACAATTGTTTTTTAAATAGTTATGTAACGTCAACGAAATTTATAAGCACCGTAGCCCATGTTTGAGGTAGTTTTTCATATTTCTTTAAGAAAAATTTGAATCACTATAATGTGTGGTATGTTTATGGCCTCAAGTACTTCACCTTAATTTTTCCTTACTTACTCAAAATTGTTGCTTCCATTAATGAATTTCAAAGTTTTCTGACTCGACTTAAAGTTCTTACTAAGAATTATCTTATACTGATGCAAGAATAATTGAGCTGGGAGGACAATACTACCTAGTAAATTAAATGTACCTATTGCTGATACGAATGTTTAATTTAATTTGTTACTATTCTAAAAATTTCTTTTATTCTTTTCATTCTTATGTCATCGAAAAGTGTAATAAAAGCTTTACATGTCAGGAACATAATTTATTTACTTTCATTTTGATTGCGAAACTTTAAACTTAGCAATTTTTTTTTTTTTGTATAATAAAATGGATTCCTTTTTAGTGTATTCTTTTTTTTTCTTTAAAATTCTTATCATAATTATGTCGTTATATTTTAATATTTAAATAATTTTAAATAATATTTTTTCTTTTTATTTCTTTATAGGTAAGTTTAAGCTGGAATGACCTGCTGGCAAACCACTACAAGGTATTTAGGTTAAAACTAACTAAAAATCTTGATAATATTAGGTTTTGTAACAAATTAATGTTACAAAAGTGCTTGTATGGAATATATCCACTTCCATACAAGCACTTCAAAGACAGTTTTTCCAAAGTGAAAGTTTTCTTTAATATTAATAATTGTTTAGGCGAAGATATTGAGGCAGACTATTCCCAGTCTCTCATCGTTCCTCATCACTAAGCGCCGCAGACCTATCAGCATTTGGTGACGGCTTTGGTAAAAGATCACTGTCGATTAAAAGTTTTAGACTTTCTCATCTTTCATATGTAAATTGGGTCATACAAAGGTTATTGTCAGTCAGATAACATTTGAATACTTTCTGACCAATTTTCTTTGCAGGTGTCAAGCTTAGGCTACTGTAAACGAATATAACTAATTTTTCTCTTCTTCGATTCAACGCTTCTTTAATTTCATTCGAGTCTGCAAGTCTTTCTGTTTGTATCTGGCATGAAACCTCTTCTGGCATATAGAATACAACCTGATGAGATCTTAGTGACAACCGTGTCTAGTTTAATTTTGACTTTATTCTTTAGAAAACAACATTAGTCGTGAACTCGTTTTCAATTAATCACAAACTTTCAGCATGTTTTATCCGTGCAATTCATATGCCCGTTTGCTTAAGAAAATTATAAGATGTTAAATACTAGGTGCTGTAAAGGTCCTCCATGAAGACTACTTTTAAACATCCTTTCACGAGCTCTGTTACGGTCATTTCTGCGATTTATAGAACCGATTCAATGGCTCCCTCCTCAATGAATGCTGGATCTATTTTAAGGATTTAGACAGATCTTAGCAACTGAGTTTACAGCTACTTTTGTAAATCTGCTCGGCTCTGTAACCATTTTTAAGTTAACTCCTAGAGTTTATCGACCTTATGAAATTCATTTTTGTATTATTTTTTTTTGCTATCGCCCATCACGACGTAATCTGTTTTAAAAAATACCATAAATTTTTCCAATCTCATTCTAAAATTTCAAGCGTGTTTTTCCCGATTTCGGAGGAAAAAAATAGGTATTAAAAATTACGCAAAAAAAATTAAATAAAAAAGAAAATATAATGTAAATAAAAAACACAGCTGTCCAGAAATTGCGATGATACCACTTTTTTATTTTTTTTTTTGCTCCCACGGAATTCATAATTACAAAAATTTTTCTAGAGAAAAATTTATTCCGTGAGTAAGAAATTCCATATTGGTCAAGTGAAGGCTTGTAAAATTACAGAATTTTAACTTTGTGCGATTGTGCGCACAGGCCAAGGGCTTCTCGTACAATTCATTGGGCATCCTTCTATAGCAACTTCCTTCTGTTTCTAATTTTGTTTGTCATAAATTTCATTACAAAGGACGCACATACTGCACAAATTTCAAAAGTGTGCTTGTAGCGGTTAAAAAAAGCCATATACGTAAAAGTCGTGTTTCTATTGAAACACACTTTATTTAATTTTATTTTCCTTTAAACTTCGGCCCGTAACAGATAAAAAAAATAGGCTGTATTCGTCAGAATCGAGGACTCTACAAAACACACATTTAATTGTAATTTATTATTCACAATAACTTTTATAACGGGCGTATTTGCCCAACTCTGTATAAATTTAAAATATCTGCCTACTGCGGTTGAAAAACTGAAACCATAAACGTTCAAATCGCATAACTATTCAGACACTTTTTAATAAAACTTGATTAAAAAAATAATATTTCATAGATGTCGCTTCACTTTTTAAACACCCTTTAATTTTTGTTGTTATAGTGGCTGTAGTACAGTTTTAGAGACAAAGGGCTGTCGCAGACGAACAAACATTGTAGCGAAAAAGTTTTTACGGGTACGGAATTCTAAAAGAAGCATAATTCGGTAGAAAAAATATATAATTTGAATAGTATATAATTTTATAATATATTGAGAAAGTGTTGTATATTTTAAAGCTTAAAAATTTAAATAATTTCAACTTTAGTAACTTAAATATTTAATAAAAAGAA
Source organism: Cistogaster globosa (assembly GCA_937654795.1). NCBI lineage: Eukaryota > Metazoa > Arthropoda > Insecta > Diptera > Tachinidae > Cistogaster > Cistogaster globosa. The sequence continues at coordinate 120,963,643 of OW569403.1, forward strand.
TTTGTTCAAATGTTTTTTTGTACGCTGATTATTCGTAGCGTTTTCTTGAACATTTAAATTAATTACATTAAACTTTTTTACATTTTTAGAGTCGTTTTTTTAAGTGTTTTTGTCCTCTTCAGCACATTTTTTCGCATTCCTTTATTGTGTAAAAGCAAAGTTACCAGATAAAATTAGAAGAAAAGTCGCCAAATATTATGTTAAAATAAAAATTTTTCGTCCTATTTACGTTTAAACAAAACCAAGAAAGTGTAATATAAACATTTTAGAAGATTATCCGCACTTAATTTTATTATACTGAATCCATAAAACTACATCAACAACTAATCGTAACAGGCTGATAATTGATATTTTAAAATTAAAAAAATACACAAATAAAATTAAAGGGTCGTCCTGTCCATACATTGTGCGGAACCCTTTGTGTATGAGTCGTAATTACATGCTCTCATTATTAAAAATGTGTCTCCCTTTTCAAATCACGAGTATTTAATCATCTAGCGTTTAGAAAGACCTAAAATCGCTGAGTGATGAAAAATCTGGCAGCGGTGCCGGAAGCTTATCGCAGACCTTCGATTACTTTAGCCAAATTTTATTGTGATATATGCCTTTAAGTGAAACGACGGTTGTGTTAAAAGTTATGGATTAAATTTAAATAATTATTAACTTATCTATATATTTAATAAAATAGTAGAAAAGTGATAATTTCAGTACATAAAATCTTTTATTTTAAGATTATGTTGTTGGTGTATATAACGATCTATATGGAGACAAAACATATATTTTAAAAATTTTTGTCTGTCCATCTATTTGCGCAATGGAGAGCATGGAGTTTCATAAGGAAGTCCTTTAGAAACTTAATTCAAATATTATATACAAATAAAATACAAAAACAAATTTCAATAACACAATTTTACCAGAATAATGAAAAACTACTAACACTATTAACAGGACTTCAAAATAAATTTGTAAAAACGTTTTTTTCTTTTCTTTTAGTTAAATTTTAAGAAAATTAGAAATGATACACTGACGAAGTCGTAGGCACTGCTAGTTTAGAATAAAAAGCTTAAATATTTTTATCTGACTGAAAGACATATTTTATTAGCGAAACAATTAATGCAAAAATACCGGGATATAATTTTTTTCCAAATAAAAATGTCAAAGGTATTACGTTTGAATTTATTATTAATGTAGATGAGCAAAATTTCTCAGATAGGCCGTCGGTGACTGCTTTTCTACATTTTCGACAACTACACTTACATCAACACATCCTTTTCATGTTCTTGACATTCTGATAAATGTCTTTTTGTACAGAATTAACGTTTTTTTCCATTTTTCGTTCCATTTTGTTTCCCTATATTTTTCCTTCTGTTACAAGAGTACGAAAGTTTTAGGTGGTGAAAGTGTTTGTGTGATTAAATTGTGACTGTTAGTTTCCTTAAAAGAGTATTTTTCGTTGTGTGTGTGTGTGTTTGTGTTTAGCACGAGTACGAATGTGTACAAGAGCTACAGCACTTCAGTACAAACACTTTTAAAGTTATAGTCAAAGTTTGAGGTAATTATTTTTCTGGGCAATTAATTTCGTATTGATATTAAGTGTTATACTGTGTTTGGTTACAAAATATGATGCTGTGGCTTCTATCGTTGAAGCAGTATGTGGCAAAAAGAAATTATGAGAAATAGAAAAATGAATATAAAAATGCAAAAAAGTTTGGGGCTTATGTTCAAAAAATATATATTGTCGTTGAAAAGTGCAAGCACAACTAAATCGTTAAATTTTTAAAATCTAGTATCCTTTTTTTCTTCTTATTTTAAATATGCTTAAATGGCATAATAAAAAGGAATTCTGCTTCTTGATGCACCAAGGAAAAATAGTTGTAGGTAGCCAGTTAAAAAAAATGAATGCCCGTACTCAAAAAAAAAATATTTTTGAGTTACAAAGCAAGTTTTATAAAGTCTTTTATTTGCATTGCCTGCCTACTGGCAAATATATAAAAAATTTCCAACGTCTAAATTCAGTAAAGAATTATTAAGGAGCAAACATATCAACTGTATAGACATATTTTTAAGAAGTTCGCCAAAATGTTAAGTCCATTATTGAATAATCAAAATAATTTTAATTTTTCTTTTTTTTTTTTGCAAATTAAAGCCTAAATTCTACATCCTGTGCAATAAGCTATGAATGTTTTTTTTTTTTTTTGTTTTTTTTTTTTTAATTAGCTATATTTATTACCCTGTTCGGAAACCTTAAACCACTTAATACTTAAATAAAACATGAAAAAATCTTTGCCTCCTTTTAGATTCCCTTGAAAATTATGTCGTTTGAATGTCATTTGAATAAATTAAAACCGTGGTATTAATTCTCATTTGTGTTGTTTAATTTCGTTAAGATATTTTATTGTTCTTAAAAATTTCTTCAAGCCATTTCTCCTCTTCTTAACACATTTATACACTACTATTCTACATACACCAAACACAAATTTGCGTTACAATCAGCGCACAATTTAATGGAGTTTACTCAACATTAATGGATTGCCCTAAAAGAAACGATTATTGTTGCTGTTGTTCAAGCAAAACTTGTTTAAATAATTGTTACTTCTGCTCTGTATTTAAATGTGTATGTGCTTCTGAACAATTTGTTATATATAATTGCTTAAGATTTCTTAGGCTGTCGTAGGTAACTTTTGGTATTAAATAATAAATATTTAACGCCTAATTTTATGCTTCACTACTCTATTTATTTTGCAACTTGCTGCTGCTCTTTAACAAATTACCCATTTAATAAATGTGAATGTGCAAATTTTTTATTATTTAAACTATTAATACAGTTTTGTTTCCTTTAGGGAAATTAATTTTTATTATTGTATTTTATTTGTTTTCATATATTTTTATATCTGTTATTAGTTTCTTTAATTACTGACTTTTGTTTAAAATGGTGCCATAAAATAACTTAATGAAAACTGCATTTTAATTTTACATTTAAAAATATTTCTTATTTTGATATTTCCAATCTCCCTCCTACATTATTGTTGTCAAGGGACATTCTATATTTTAATCTGATTATAGTTGTAATTATTAAAATACACTTTACATAAGCATTGAAACAAGTGGTTTCAGGTTGGAATTTTTTGTTAAGCAAAAGTGTCTTCAATTACTTTAATTAATTGCTTTCGTAATAAATAAATGCTCGCATTGAAATACCTGCATTTCTCTTTGTTAATAAAATTTAAAATTAGAAATTTTAAAGTTTATAAGTTTTGAAGGTTTTTAAAAGGAAAAATCTAATGGCCAACTAATTTACTACTAGTGCTACAAATTTTTTAAGGAAGTTTCTTTATAATAGCAATTCTTAACTGGTTAACGGCCACATTTTGTTTACTAATGCTTTTTGTTTTTGGTACTGAATTTGGTTTAGACAATTTAAGTCAGTGTAATGTTTTACAGCAAATAAATTAAAGTGAAATAAAGATGATGTATAGGTCCTTATTTTTTAAAATTTAGAGTGTGTAAAGCGAATAAAAGTAAGCAGACCGCAACCGCGGTATCTGATTTTTTGTATTATTGACGATCAGGAGTTCAAACCCAAACAGAGTCTTGTGTATAAAGCAAAATACTTGCTGTTAAATAGCCGCAATATATAAGTTGTTTAAATAGCGAATATAATAAAAATAAACATTATTAAATCTGTCGCAGTACCGAATAAACACTGAAAATAATTGTTGTGTACCTTCAATTTAGTGAACTTAACAGCAGAGGTATCGTTAAGGAAATTATGGTCGCACTCTACCGAGACTTAGAAATAGCTAGTTGGTAAATTAAGAGATTGTGAGTTTAAACCTCGTTGGTGTTACAGCGTATGCAATCTAGCAAGAGCGTCAGATTAAAAAGGGAAGACTAGAAATGGAGGAGAAAAATAAAAAACGTGGTTGTACGAGTATTGGCAGCCAAATTAAACGATGTGTTTGAGAAGTGAAAAAGATCACAATATGTAAATTCCCTCTCGTTTAATTAGTAATATGAACCATATACCAAAGGCATAAATAAATTGAGACGATTTGTTGCTGCTAATACGTACAAAGTTCCTTTGCAGGATGAGAAGTGCCTATATGATTTAGATACCTCCACTCGGAAATTCAATAATTATTTACGATTTCCTTAATATTTCTTAAGGAAATCTTTCATGTCTATCTATATTAGGGCAGTTGATTCCTATAATAATAATTGGCCGTATCTTCAAAATTGCATACAGGATATCAACTAGCGCATCAAGCAATCGTTCGCCTAACCAATAGAGCCTTTTGCGTTGAATGTTAGACCTAATCCATTTCACCTTAAGAAATTGTCACTATTCCATGAGTCGGTCTAATAATTCAAGTATTACTGCAATGATATTAGATAAAATAGACTTAATGCTTCTTTATAATTTGCAATCATATTTTTTATTTTTTTTATTTTTAAAAAAGAATTCTGTTCTATTTTTTTTATTAAATTTAAGGATTACTTTTAGAAATCAGCTCACATTTCAAAAATTTGTTACCTTCAATTTTCATATATTTCACTAAAATTTTTGTATTCGTTTAAAAAACCTATAGCTTCAAATTATGTCACTTAAGGACACGTGTCGTTTTATTATTACACGTTAATATATATGTATGTACCTGCGTACATTTGTATGTATATTTACTCTTAAGTATTTGTCTACATCTAATTGTGTATGTATAATAAAGTAGAATAATTTGTCTATGTGTAATAAAAACGTACAATTATGTTTATTTGCTTTGGGACTTGAAAATATTTCTATAGCGGTGTTCGTGTGCATTTATGTATTTTAAGTAAATATGGTCAACTTGTGAAATATAAATGAGGTCATACCTGCTATACAAACACCCAAACGTAGACAACTATTTGCACTCATATACAACAACAACAGATTTAAACATCACATGTGTAATCATATTATCAATTCTGAATTTCTGTTTTACTGAAATGGCACAATTTTACATTATTTCTTTAAGAGGTAGTACCGTATGTTGCTTATTTGTATTTCAGAAAGTTTGATGCGGTAAAGAGTTTTGATGTTCCTGCGTGAGTATCGTGTTATTTAGCTTAGGACTTTATTATGTTTGTTGAATCGGATAAAATAGTATTTTTGCGTACCTTAAAAAGTACAAAACAAATGAATTAGTGTTTATTGTTTATACACATAAATTTTTTTTATTTTTTATTTTTTTTGTGTATGTGTTGTTAGGGCATCAAACACGACTAATACGGCATTTACACTATGTAATTTTTTATAAAACAACCATGTATTTTTTTTTTTTTTTTTTTTTTGGTAAAGCAAGAGGGGTAAGCAATATGTTACTGTTGCTTATGTTGCTGCAACTTAAATAAAAATTGAAAAAATGCCTCAAAAAATTGCATAGTTTAAATCTGAACTAAGCGGCTAAACTATTATTAATGAAACTTAAAACTCGGGGTATGCAAAAGGGTATTTATATTTTTAAATAGCGGTCTAGGAGTGGAAAAAAAGAGAGAAGCGGACTATAAGGCCTAATACTTATCTGCTTTTAAAACTAGGACCTATATGAGAGAAATAGGGGATAACGGGTATAATGACTGCATAGATTTTAACCTTTTGCACTCTACTGACTCCTATACGGTGACACTAAATCTAACTAGAAATCCACTGACACCTATACAGTGACATGAATAACAAATAAAATTTTTTCGGGGATTCAACGCATATTATTTAATCAGGGGCAATTTTTTGAAATTAAATGAATGTGATGGTGTATATGGAAGGCATTACAACTTTAAACTCAACTTAATAAAGTTTTGTTTCCAAATGCATTAATATTGTTCTGGATGGGCAAAGAGAAGCTGACTACGTATAAATAAGAATTTTGTTGAAAAATATTGAAAAATAAGTGAAAAATGAATACAGTTTAAGTGCCTCGTAAAAATTCGTTTAGAAAGTTTGCCGAACCTTAAGGTGCTGCTTAGATTTAATTTTAACCCACTGATACAGTGATTAAAAATAATATTCTTGTTATATTCCATTCTCATCAATTAAAACCCGTTTGTTTAAAAATATTTTTTGCAATAAAATTAAAAATAGAACTCAATATCTACTTAAAATTAAAATTGTACATTTGCTGTGTTAAGTATATAACCCAAGTAGTTGAATTAATAATTAATTTTAAACTAAATCTGATATTATTTTTTCCTTTCTTATATTCAAAAGATTGTGAATCAGAATAAGATTAAATTTTAATTTTTTTATGTTTATATAGAATTCAATGAGTTTTTGTACTAATATTTTAATAATATTCTTGAAGTATGCACACAACTCCTCAATGAACACATTCAAAGAAAAAAAAAAAATAATTATAATAAAACCAAAAGCTTTCTAAACGAAATAATTGTACTTTGTTAAAAATGTTATATGAAGTTGCCTGACATTTGTGTTATTTCTGCTTTAAAATTTCTCTTTGCTAATTAATATTATTTATTTAATCTTTTTTCTTTTTAATATATAATTATGTGCTCTGGACATTTTCAAAATCAAAAACTTTCTTTAACATTTTTTTAATTCCTTCTTAGAAAACTAAGTTTCTGTAGCCAAAGATTAACGTTCAAACACTAAATGTCGACCTGTTTGCTTTTTTTTTTAACTGAAAGCTAAAATTAAATTGCTGTTTTACAAGCTTCTTTAAAAGAAATAATTGCTAAGCCAGACTAATAAAAAAACACGTATCAGGTTGTGAATTTTAAACATATTTACCCACTTTAAAAAATGCTGCAGAAAATATCAAAGACATCTGTTTTTTTTCTGTATGCCAACCATTGCTGTCTGACTGTCTGGCTGGCTGGTTGACTGACTGACTACATACTAACAAGTTCAAATTGCAGTTAATCTTATTTTCCACTTTCTTGTTGTTTGTTTAACTTGAGTGGAACTGATAAAACAAGTTCAAATGAGATGTTTTCTTTCTTGAAATTTGCTTGTCTTCAAAAAAATTTCTATAATTCAATTTAATTTTTTTTATTTGCTTAAACTTGAAATATCAAAGTTGTGTTTTTAAGTAGGATTATTATATGGGAGACAAGAGAAAAGAGAAGTGGACAAAATATTAAAGTATTGAAATCTTAGTAATTAAAGTTTAATTTATAAGACGTTCATGTCAGTCAGTCCTCAGATGAAGTAAAGATATGTTTTTTTTTTATATTCTTTATTTTGAAATTAATTATTATTCGATTTATTTTAGTACTATAAGCAATTTAACAATATTAATCCGCCTTAAGTTTACACACATTTTTTGTATCTAAATTCACTAAAAAGGAAAAATTATTTAAAAATTTTTAATCAAGACTGATTGACTAAAATATCTTTAGACTATAATGCATTTCATTTGATTTGGTAGGTGGGGCCTCGTAATTAAAAAAAAATTTTTTTGCAATATTTTTTTAGATTAAAAGTAAAAAGAAATTAAAAAAAGCATAGTGTTGCCATAAATAAAAATAAAACAGACGCTTCTTTCTGTTTTTTTTTCTTCTTCTTTATTTATCTTAGTAGCAGTAGAATTTGTTATACTACTTTGAAATACAACAAAACTGCAAGGCCGTCTATTACGAAAAAACTTCGTTTGTAAAATTTATTAATTAAATATATATAAAAAATCTATATTTTTTAAAGAGTGTAGAAGTTACCATTTGCCGTTCAAATTTGAGTCCGTATTTGCTCTTCGTTTTGACAAAAGTTCTATTCTATGCACTTTTCTATTGTCCTGATTTGACAAAAAATTTAAAAAAATGTTGTTACATGTGGGACAATTTCAAGCAGCGCTTATTTTTCGTATTCTAAGTTCTTAAATAGATTATGTTTACAATATAAAATATAACTCTTATGTGATTAATTTACTAATGACCAGTAGCACGTGCAAGAAAATAGAAAATTATCATCGAATAAGAAACTAAACATGGACAGGCCCAAAGTAAACAGTTTAAAACTTTTTAGTGTGCACTTACGGGGCAACAACAAAAAATATTCCTTGTTCTAAAACATTTTTATAACCTAAAAGCTCTAAATGCTATTCTAATTAGCATAATTTCAGAACTTTTCTAAGTTCATATTCCAGTATTGTATTTGTTACATTTTAAGATACAAATCGTTTTTCCGTAGCAAATCCTTTAATGACAATGAAAAAAAAAGACAACAAAAACCCAATCTTAAACCTGAAGAGTATAGTTTTCAGAATTTATGATTTCTAGATGTAAATATTTTAAGTGCTTCTTACATTATTGTTCATGTTTTGCCGCCATATTATTTTATATCATTTTCATTCGTGTTAAGATCTAAATATATTTTTATTATTGTATGATAATAAATTTTTAGAAATGTTTTACTTCGTGAGGGTTGTTTTATATTATTTAGAAGTTTGCTTGCTTATACAATGAAATAAATACTTTTTTGGGGGCAAAATTATAAAAATAGTGGGTGCATGTTATTAAGGCGTAAAATTACTAAAAATAATAAATTCGTAAAAGTGGTTATTTTTGTATTTCGGTTTTTATCATTACAAGTACTTCATTTTTGTGTTACCATGTTTTATGATGTTCTGTTCTGTTGTATGTGTTAGCATCAAGTAAAATATTTTATGTTTGGCTCAATTCAGCAAAACTTGAGAAAAAAAAATATTTGAAATATTAATTTCAAATGTCAAATCAATCGCAGAGATAATGTTATTATGCAACAATTTTGTCTTAATTTACGGAAACTCAGAATATGTATGTTCTTTGAAAGTAAAGGATTAACACTAATTTGGTAAAACATTAAAATTTGCTTAAAGCCTTGTTAATTCACAAATGGAATATGTTGTTTTAATAACTGAATAACTTTGTGTTTTAAGAAAACTTTCTTCCGGTTTTCACATGTGTTTTTTTTTTTTTTTTTTGTTTTTTATTATTTATATTATTCCGTGTAATTTGCTCCCTAGGGCAAGAAATAACATTCCTTTTCTTACATTTTTATAAATCGCTTTGTTTTCCTATAGTCCTTTAATCGCAGGTTCGAGAGACAAAATACTTACATACAAACATGTATTACATACAACTGTACATATATCCTTTAATATTCAATTATCTGCGGTATTGTGTTTGTGATTAAATATATTACTAGTGACTTTGATGGCATATTTTTGGGATTTTATTAGATTTTTACTTTTATTTTATGATTATTTTCATGCCATCTTTACTTTTTTTATCTTCTTATACAGATCAAATAACAATTGGCGTTTGTTATTCTTTACAGTTTATATTTCTCTTTCCACGAAAAAATAAAAAAAAACGAAGGAAAAAAATATAAGACTGAATTTATATCAAAATACAAAGGTACGTAATCTTGCCCTAGAGATTCGTATGATAAATATTTTAACACATTAAAAAAAAACATTTATATTTATTTTTATACTCTTCACTTCAGGTGGAAAAATGGTATATCTAAGTTAAACATTCCGTTTGTAATTTCTACAATATCCAGTTACGACCCCATAAAATATATATATTCTTACTTCTTATGCGCAGCGAAATCGATTGAGCGATGTCCATCTGTCCGTCAGTGTTCGCATTGGTATCAATTTTTTCAAGGCATTAAATTAGAAATCAGCACGATCGGTGAATGTTCTTCTAGGCAGCGGACAAAACACCACGCATGCCTCTTTTTTTCAACTTTCTTGTGTATTTCTGCAGATGACTGTTATTTATGTTAAAAGGTTAGCGAGCTTTCACCTAATACAGCAACATTTTCATTTATAATTTAGGCACAATAACTCTAAGCAAACCTTACAATTTTCGAACAAAAAACCTTTATTTTAAACAGCAAAAATTTATTTACTATTCAAAGGGAAATCTGCAGTATGGTACATGTGGTTAAACAAGATTCAGTATAGCCGAATATAGCACTTGCTTGTTAAATATATTATTAATGAATTATTTGCTATGCTGTGTCTGTGTGTTGTTTTGTTTTTCTTCTTTTTCTTGCTTATATTTGTTTCATTATTCATTTCATTCTTACGCGGTTAGTTTATTTAGCTGCAGTTATATACAATTGTTACGTTTATTTATTTATGAAGTTTTCTGAGGAAAAAAATTTCTAAATTTATTAAAATGGGTGCATAAATATGTTGGTTTAAGAAAGAACTTTTTTTTAATGAAAATATTATAACAGTACTTAAGTAAATATCATTATCTCTTTAACCAAATGCTTCGAAATTATTTTTTCTCTAAACCAATGCAAATAAAATAATAATGTTTTAATAATGTTGATTTTGTTATGCTCTGTTTCATTTGAAAATAATGTTATTATTCTCATCTCCATGAACTACGAGCATTTGATTCATAGTAACTTCTCCCACTCGCTTTTTTTAATTCTTTAAATTAAAGGTATACTTTTGGGCATGTGTAAGTATGTATCCACATAAGATGGATACATAAAAATTTTTCTAATTTTTGTGCTGAAATAAAAATCAAAGTTTTTCTATGTTTATATAAAAAACACATGTTGATATGATTTCGTTTCACAGTTGAAATGATTTTGAACATTGTATTTGTTCTGATTTTGTTATTTTTTATAAATCTGTATGAGTGGTTGTACGAGTATGTTTGCTTTGGTTTTCCTTCTGCATTCGCTCCCTTTCATCGTTGTGTCGTAACCACAATGCTTGTAGCATAACATAAGGAGTTTTGTTTTTACCCCTGGTTGTTATTCAGTTGAGTGCAGAAGTTTATATACGTGTGTGTGTGTGTGTACTTCTAACAGCATTTAAAGCATCATCAAATTTATTTTTAATGTTTATTGATTTTGTTTCTTATTAAAAAATATTTATATGTGTTTGAGTTTGTGTGTGTGTGTTTAAGGAAAAAACGTTTATTTTCTGTTGCTATTTTTACCAAATGTTGAACAAACAATCCTCATTTGTTTTTTTTTAATTTAGCGAAAAAGAATTTCATAATGTCCCTCTGTATAATATCCGGTGGTAACCTCCTTAAAGATGAATGATTTCATATAAAATTATATTGTTGCAGTCATGGGATATTACAATGGCTGTATCACGTTGCCCTTTTTTAAGCAATTTCTAAATGAGAATTGAAATTGAAAACTTAATTCTTCTATATAATAACTTAAAGATAATTAATAAAATTGCGGTATTTAACAACTGTTTTAATATGTTAATTGCTTCTGTTACAGCAAATTTCACAAAGTTAACATGTAAAGTTCATCCCTTAAGTTTATTTAAAAATGTTGATTTATGTTCTCTTTTTTGTTAGAAGTTTTTTTTAAAACAAAATAATTTGAAGCATACTTAAGGGAGTCTTAGCATGGTTAATCACAAACTAAAATTTTGATAATTTATAAAAACAGAAAAGATGAAATATACGGCGCGAGTATTTTTTAATGAACACAAATGAAATGAAAGATATAAAAATTTACTTTGTGCTAGAATTAAAAAATAAAACACAAATATTATTTCTTTCCAAAATGTTTTCAAAGAGACAAGCCTTTTAAAGGTTTTTTTATTTCTATTGCTTAACAAAGATTTTTGCCAGAAGTTTTTATTACACTTATAAATTACTTAAATACATATAAACTTTGATATGTACATACACATTAAAATATATAAATACATTACCATACAGTTTAAAGGTTATGGAACAGGTGTCAGAGTAGATATTTAGCATTTTAAATATAATCGTTAAATGAACAATGATTTTAATTGTCATTACTTCTTTAAGCTTTTTAGTAAATAGCTTTGAAAATAGAGCAATAGCAATAGTAGAACTCACTCTTTGTAGCACATCTGGAAGTCTAGCATATTTACAAAAATTGTTGATACGAAGCGTGAGTGCCTTTTCTTAAGCGCATAGCAAATTTATTATAACGGCTGCTTTTTAGAAGCAATAAATTAATAAAAAATTAGATTTGTAAATCGTAAAAGCTTTTTTTAACGTAAATACAATGTCTAGGAAAACATTCAACAAAATCATTAACGTTTTGTTTGAAAAATGTTGCAAAATTTGCTCTTGAAAATATATAATAGTGTTTGGTGTTGTAAATGTGATACGGTGCTAAAGACTTCAGTTCCCTATATTCTGTTAGTGCTGTGCTACAAAACATACATGTATGCTACGTTTATAAAATCTGCAAGGTTGGCAATAGCAGTTTGCTACGAAGCATTATTTCCGCTAATGTTTTTGGTAGACAAAATTTAAGTAGCTGAAAGGACCTTCAGAACATAAGAGCTTTTTTAAATGACAAGCTTTACTTAAGTAAAAACTTCAAAATCTTTTAATTTATAAAGAAATCTTGAGAAATGATTTTGTAAAACATTTTTTTGTAAGGCATTTTCGCTTAAATGAAAAACAATAGAAGCTTTTTTGCTTTATTTTGAATTAATTCGTGTAAATTTATTTTATGATCCCCAAGAATTTTTTTAATCAAATATTATTATTGTTAAAATAAAGGCAAAATTTTATTGAAGTAACTAAAAAAGCTTATTGTTATTACTACCGCATTATTGTTTTGGTATTTATTCTTTGCACAAGAAAACTGTGTCAGGGCAACAAGAAGAGTAAGCAAATAAACGAAAATACATCACAAAAAAATACAAAAGTAAATATCACAAGCACTTGCAGTTAAACTGTCGGCATCTATTAGAATATACAACTAATCTTAAAATTTACGAGCCAGTTTTAAGTATAAAATACAAACATAAAATGTTATAGTTGTTATAAAAAAGAACAACTATTCATTATATTCAATACATATTTACACTTTTTATTTTACGAGTTTTTTGAAATTTTGTAGGAATACAATATTTTTACACAGTAATAAAAATAAATCATACTTTTAAGAGAAGTAAAAGCAGGATAATAAAAGTTTAACAGTTTTTTGTGTAAATGGTTAAAAATCTTAATTTTACTTTATATTCGAAATAATACTGTAGTTTCACCAATAATGCCAGTTGCAAAAGGTTTTATTTTGAAGTTTTATAGGTTACGCATTAATGTTCTTTGACATATTTTTAAGTTGTATTTACAAATACAATTTTCATGCAATCAGAAGAGCTAAAAAAGTCTATTTTATTTCTTAGTCATTTATTCATTTGTAGTAATATTTAGTTGATTCAGTATTCTTTTTCAAAAAAATATACTGTATCTTTAAATTACTAATGAAGATTACTCCAGTTATATGAAAATTGTTCTGTAATTGAAAAATTAATTGAGAACTTTTTTTATATTTATCATAAAAATTATTTTTTTTTGTTCTTAAGACTTATTTGACACGGCTTTTTTCATTTAACACAATTTTTATCTGCTTTTTAGCTATTTGTTAAATTTATTGCTTTTTTTAAGCAAATAATGCAGACTGATATAAATTTTTATATTAATAAAGTTACATTATTTAAAGAACTCAAAAGTTTCTAAGGTCTATAAATACTTCAAAAAAATTGTTTTAAATGCAATTTTCTTTCGTATAGTATGACGGAAGACAACAAGCAATAAAGAACATTCTTTTTTCAAAATTTTTATTATATATCTTGAAAATATATATAAGAAAACTATAAGGCATATTTCTTACGGCTTTGTTGGTACTAAAAGGTATGAAGAGCTAAATTTCTAAATTTTTAATATACATTTTTATTACATCATTTGTATTGAATTATAGAATTATAGAATAAATACATTCACTATATTAGAAAGCTGCAAAATTGCTTCCTAATAACGTTTAATTCGAAATCCATAATAAATAATTGAAAACTAGTTGTATTCAATACTGTTTAGCTTGAGGCAAATAAATAACATTTTTGTAAGCTTTTATAGGGTGTTTGAAGAAAAATAATCTCTTTCATTAAATTTTACAGAATATTTTACAAGGGTGCATTTTTAACAACCTTTTTTTTTGTTACAGCAATTATTCCGCTCACAAAATCCTGGCTTAGCTGCTGCTACAAATGCTGCTGCCGCCGCTGCAGCAGCTGCAGCTGCTTCAACAGCTGGTGCACCTCCGGGCGCACCCAACGGCACAATGCAACCGCAACAAATGCAAATGGCTGCTGCATCTCAACAATTTTTGGCTGCCCAACAGAATGCTGCATACGCAGCACAACAAGCGGCACCCTACGTGATTAATCCGGGTCAAGATGCAGCCCCCTATATGGGTTTGATAGCAGCACAAATGCCGCAGTATTATGGCGTTGCACCTTGGGGCATGTATCCGGGCAATTTAATACCACAACAAGGTACGCAACCAAGAAGGCCGTTAACGCCATCACAACAAGGAGCCGAAAATCAATCTTACCAGGTGGGTAAAAGAAAAGAAATTGTAAAACAATCTTATGCTAACGAAAAAATTAAAAAATGCTTTCGATATAAAATTTGTGTAATTTTACATGTAAATTAACAACTTTTTGAAAACAAAAAGAAATATTGTAAAAACAAAGCTGCAGTACATCTGTAAAATTCACAAAATTTTGTATAAATATCAAGATTATATACAATGCTTTAAATAAAATATAAATGTTTTATATAATCAAACGTTAACATAAACATAAAACAGAAAAATTTCTTTTTTATCTCTTCCTTTCTTTCATGTGGCTGTATAATTCGTTTATATTTTGACATAAAACGCATACATTCTATCTCTTAACAAATAACATCCAACATGTAAAAAAAACACAATTATGCTATAAAAAACGCAATTAAAACTCTAACAATAAATTTAAAAAAATATTATGTGAATAAATAAAAACAACTAAAACATCAGGTCATACCGGCATTTTTTGATCAGAGCGGTTCGCTTGTTATGGGACCACGTACAGGAACACCTATGCGCCTTGTCAGTCCAGCACCTGTTTTAGTGCCACCAGGCGCTACTCGTGCCGGACCACCACCACCACAAGGTCCACCACAACTATATCCGCCACAACCCCAAACAGCACAACAAAATCTATATTCACAGCAAAATGGTTCAAGTGTTGGAGGTAAGATGAATATAAATTATTAATCTACACATAACTAATCATAAGTTGTATATCTGAGAATGATTATTTTAATTGTAATTTTTCTGTACATAAGAACTAAAACTACATGTTGTTTAGTTTTATTCTTTCACTGTTAACAAAAATAAGAGGGAACAAGCAAAGGCTTCTAGAGAAGAATCTAAAACAATATTTTCATGCCGGAAACTTCTGTTTTAGAAATGATTTATATACTTTGTGACATATTTTTGTAAATGTTGTTAATATTTATGAAAAAATGTCTTCTGTTTTTCGTTTTCTACCGGGTATTTGTTATTAATTTTGTAAACGGTCTCAAAGTCGAACAATTTTTTCTCGCGATGGTAAAACTGTTTTTGTATTAAAAGCGAACACCTCGTCTGAAATATTTTTATAAGAAGTACTAAACTTTTCAGTCAGTTTAAATAAATTAAGCTTCCCTGTATTCCATTTTTTTTTTTTTTTTTTTTTTAAATTTACTTTTGCTTTGTTTTTACGCTGCCATCAAATATTCAATAATTGTTGAAATGTAATAAAAAAAAAGTACAAAATGAGTAGAGGCAGTAAGTTTTACACTTGCCCTCTTTATTTATTTATTTATTACTACTTCAATTTTTGCGGCCTTAAGCTTGATGGCACTATAATATTAATGACCCACGCACACTGTTATACAAGTCTTAAGATTGCGATCTGTAGGAAAGAAATCTACTGAGAACTCTTGTGATTATCAAAAAATCCAATGTAGCATAACATTTTGTTTCCACACTATCACACTTTAAATAAAATGAAAACTCCCAGCAAACCAAATGAATCAGAAAAGAACTTCTCGGACTTTTACCGCTCATAAAGAGCACGAAAAACAATCATTTTCAATCCGAAAACCTTCAGAAATGAGGGCTTTATTTTTACTAAAGTAGTTCAGGTTAATTTATTTCACATAAGACAATTTTCGATAAAATTTTTGCATCTAAGAGAGCTTTTAAATTAATACCTTCGAAGATGCACATATTTGAGTGTTATAGAGGAGTCATGCCGTGAGCCATTTATAGGCATGCTCAGAAAAATCTTCCTAGGTGGGTTCTTCGAAATGTAATTTTTCGTAGTACTCGTTTAATGGTTAACTGGGTTATGAGCAGCAAAACAAGTTTTATATTAAAATAATTTATTTTATTTAATGCGTTTAAAATAAATTTTCTTATAAATCATCCGGCCGAATTGCATGATTGAGCATTAGCTCTAAAATACTGTTTTATTGCCTTAAACTTTTTATATAAATATTATTAGAATTTTTCGTTTCTATTCTGTGAAATTTTTTTTTTTAAATGCAAATGTTAATATCCAGAAAACCATTAAAAGCAAACAAAAAGTGCTTAGTAATTTATATGCGACAAACGTTTGATTGAATTTAATTTGAAGTCGCGTCAAAAACTGATGTAATTTAAACTATGGACGTGGCTTATTCTATATTTAGCAAATTTTTATTAATTTCTAATAGAGCAATAACAGAACTGGTTGCAGTTGATTTTATTCTCTTGATGTGCTGGAATCTCAAAATAGGGAAAAACACAACTGTGTCGTTTTTAATCCATTTGAAAATAATCATAGCTTAATGCGCGATACTATAAATTACGAACAAATAAAAATTAAAAAAAAAAAAAACGAATAAAGATCCTCCGCAAGAATTCCTTCATTTATATAAAGAGGTTACCTGACTCCTACTTATTTTCATTTTCTATTAAATTTGTGCCAAAGACAGTTGAAAAATATGACAAAATTTAGCACAAATCACCTGAAGACAGTTTTCTGTTAATATAAAGATTGTTATTGTTTAGTTTACGCCAAATATTCGTTTTGAAAAAATATATTATTTCTTAAAATGTTGACCATGTGGCAGAGCTGTAAACGAATGATTCTTTTTTGAATCATTCCTGCGAATCATTCCCGCATTGAATTGTGATTTTTTTAATGCATTCATTCCACACAAAAAAGAATTGAATTAAAATTTGAATGCATTCACAATGAATTAAAATTCTTGATCGCCATTCACTTACCCACACGAAATGAATGAATAAGATTAGAATTTCATCATGAAATTACTTTTTATGAATGCATTCCTCTCATCAGCCAATAAATGAATTAGAATCTGAATGGATGTATTATGAATTTAAACGTCGTGAATGCATTCACTCGCCATCGAATTAAGTGAATTAGAATTGGAATGCAATTATTGGAAGGAAAAATATATTGAAGGAATTCATTTTTTTTTACAATAATTCTTTTAAGTTGAAAATTATACAGTGTGTGTTTTACTACGTCGGCCATGACATAAGCTGCAAAAATGTTAATGTGTGTTATATTGGGCATGATAAAAGCTGTAGAAAAGTTAAAGGGTGTTATAAAATTGACATGATTTTTACGATTAGAGTGTTATCTTTTAAACTATAAAAGATAAAAACTTGAAATTTACGAAGTGTATGTTACTACATCGGCCATGACAAACGCTATAGAAAAGTTAAAGGGTGTTGAAAAATTGACGTGATTTTTACGATTATAGTGTTATCTTTTGAACTATAACAGATAAAAACTTGAAATTTTCGCAGTGTGTGTAACTACATCGGCCATGATAAACGCTATAGAAAAGTTAAAGGGTGTTGCAAAATTGACGTGATTTTTACGATTATAGTGTTATCTTTTGAACTATAACAGATAAAAACTTGAAATTTACGCAGTGTATGTTACTGCATCGGCCATGACAAACGCTATAGAAAAGTTAAAGGGTGTTGCAAAATTGACGTGATTTTTACGATTATAGTGGTATCTTTTGAACTATAACAGACAAAAACTTGAAATTTACGCAGTGTGTGTTTTTACATCGGCCATGATAAACGCTATAGAAAAGTTAAAGGGTGTTGCAAAATTGACGTGATTTTTACGATTATAGTGGTATCTTTTGAACTATAAAAAATAAAAACTTGAAATTTACGCAGTGTGTGTTTTTACATCGGCCATCATAAACCCTATAGAAAAGTTAAAGGGTGTTGCAAAATTGACGTGATTTTTACGATTATAGTGTTATCTTTTGAACTATAACAGATAAAAACTTGAAATTTACGCAGTATGTGTAACTACATCGGCCATAATAAACGCTATAGAAAAGTTAAAGGGTGTTGCAAAATTGACGTGAGTTTACGATTATAGTGGTATCTTTTGAACTATAAAAGATAAAAACTTGAAATTTACGCAGTTTGTGTTTTTACATCGGCCATCATAAACCCTATAGAAAAGTTAAAGGGTGTTGCAAAATTGACGTGATTTTTACCATTATAGTGTTATCTTTTGAACTATAACAGATAAAAACTTGAAATTTACGCAGTATGTGTAACTACATCGGCCATAATAAACGCTATAGAAAAGTTAAAGGGTGTTGCAAAATTGACGTGATTTTACGATTATAGTGGTATCTTTTGAACTTTAAAAGATAAAAACTTGAAATTTACGCAGTGTGTGTTTTTACATCGGCCAAGTTTTTATCTGTTATAGTTCAAAAGATAACACTATAATGGTAAAAATCACGTCAATTTTGCAACACCCTTTAACTTTTCTATAGGGTTTATGATGGCCGATGTAAAAACACACACTGCGTAAATTTCAAGTTTTTATTTTTTATAGTTCAAAAGATACCACTATAATCGTAAAAATCACGTCAATTTTGCAACACCCTTTAACTTTTCTATAGCGTTTATCATGGCCGATGTAAAAACACACACTGCGTAAATTTCAAGTTTTTGTCTGTTATAGTTCAAAAGATACCACTATAATCGTAAAAATCACGTCAATTTTGCAACACCCTTTAACTTTTCTATAGCGTTTATCATGGCCGATGTAAAAACACACACTGCGTAAATTTCAAGTTTTTATCTTTTAAAGTTCAAAAGATACCACTATAATCGTAAAATCACGTCAATTTTGCAACACCCTTTAACTTTTCTATAGCGTTTATTATGGCCGATGTAGTTACACATACTGCGTAAATTTCAAGTTTTTATCTGTTATAGTTCAAAAGATAACACTATAATCGTAAAAATCACGTCAATTTTGCAACACCCTTTAACTTTTCTATAGGGTTTATGATGGCCGATGTAAAAACATACACTGCGTAAATTTCAAGTTTTTATTTTTTATAGTTCAAAAGATACCACTATAATCGTAAAAATCACGTCAATTTTGCAACACCCTTTAACTTTTCTATAGGGTTTATGATGGCCGATGTAAAAACACACACTGCGTAAATTTCAAGTTTTTATTTTTTATAGTTCAAAAGATACCACTATAATCGTAAAAATCACGTCAATTTTGCAACACCCTTTAACTTTTCTATAGCGTTTATCATGGCCGATGTAAAAACACACACTGCGTAAATTTCAAGTTTTTATCTTTTATAGTTCAAAAGATACCACTATAATCGTAAACTCACGTCAATTTTGCAACACCCTTTAACTTTTCTATAGCGTTTATTATGGCCGATGTAGTTACACATACTGCGTAAATTTCAAGTTTTTATCTGTTATAGTTCAAAAGATAACACTATAATCGTAAAAATCACGTCAATTTTGCAACACCCTTTAACTTTTCTATAGGGTTTATGATGGCCGATGTAAAAACACACACTGCGTAAATTTCAAGTTTTTATTTTTTATAGTTCAAAAGATACCACTATAATCGTAAAAATCACGTCAATTTTGCAACACCCTTTAACTTTTCTATAGCGTTTATCATGGCCGATGTAAAAACACACACTGCGTAAATTTCAAGTTTTTGTCTGTTATAGTTCAAAAGATACCACTATAATCGTAAAAATCACGTCAATTTTGCAACACCCTTTAACTTTTCTATAGCGTTTGTCATGGCCGATGCAGTAACATACACTGCGTAAATTTCAAGTTTTTATCTGTTATAGTTCAAAAGATAACACTATAATCGTAAAAATCACGTCAATTTTGCAACACCCTTTAACTTTTCTATAGCGTTTATCATGGCCGATGTAGTTACACACACTGCGAAAATTTCAAGTTTTTATCTGTTATAGTTCAAAAGATAACACTATAATCGTAAAAATCACGTCAATTTTTCAACACCCTTTAACTTTTCTATAGCGTTTGTCATGGCCGATGTAGTAACATACACTTCGTAAATTTCAAGTTTTTATCTTTTATAGTTTAAAAGATAACACTCTAATCGTAAAAATCATGTCAATTTTATAACACCCTTTAACTTTTCTACAGCTTTTATCATGCCCAATATAACACACATTAACATTTTTGCAGCTTATGTCATGGCCGACGTAGTAAAACACACACTGTATAATTTTCAACTTAAAAGAATTATTGTAAAAAAAAATGAATTCCTTCAATATATTTTTCCTTCCAATAATTGCATTCCAATTCTAATTCACTTAATTCGATGGCGAGTGAATGCATTCACGACGTTTAAATTCATAATACATCCATTCAGATTCTAATTCATTTATTGGCTGATGAAAGGAATGCATTCACACAAATTTTGTTAATAATAAATTCATTCAAATTCAAATTCATTAACTTTGTGTGGCCAAGTGAATGGCATTCAAGAATTCAAATTCATTGTGAATGCATTCCAATTTTAATTCAATTCATTTTTTGGAACAGATGAATGCATTCAAACATTTTAATTCACGGTGAGTTAAAAACCAAAAATGAATCATTCGTTTACAGCTCTGCCATGTGGCAAAAAGTGTGCCACAAAGTGTGTCTGTCAAAAAAAAATATTTCATTTTATACTAGCAGTGCCGACGACTTCGTTTGCCAGTCATTTATACTTTTCTTAAAACTAAAATTTAGAAAAATGTGTTTTAACATTTGTTCGGTTTCGGTTTGTACAGCTGTTGCTGGGTTGACAATCTTTGGCTGAGCAAGACTCGGGTCATTCCGGAGCGAAGATCCAATTGTCGTGTTTTAACATTTGTTGTAGAGTTCTGTGAATAGTGTTAAAAATTTTACATCTACAAAAATAAAATGTAATAACAACTGTTCCGGTAGTATTATACCTATAAAATTTGGAGTCTTCACATTTGTATCTCTATTTGTTTTTACGAAACAAGAAGTATTCTAAATTTCAACAAAGCTTCTAAGGGAACTCCACACAAAATTTTATTCAAACCCATTTAGCAGTTTTTACATGATGCGAACACAGACAGACAAAATTTCAAAAAAAGGTGTTTCGTATTTCTTATCGTTTTGTTACATGAGAGATGTCAGTTAAATACTGTCACTTGATTGGATTGTTAAAAAGGTTATTCGAAATAGAAGGAATTGATAGCACATTATTTCAGGCCGAAGCAACCATCAGCACAGTAAATTATTTTTTTAATGGCTCGTTGACAAAAACAAACTTTGTAATAAACAAGATTAACTTTAATTTTTTTTAAATGGCGCTTAATAGTGAACTTAAACAGCCCTGAAATAAGCTTAAGCACTGCACTTTAATATGATAAAAAAAAATCAACTTAAATTAATTTGCTTAATCGAGATGATGCAATAAAGCAGGTAAATAAAAATTAACAGCTGTTTTAAAGTCCTTGCATGAATGTGTGTGACATTCATAAAACACCATTTACGTTTTTAATTTATTTGCACAATTTTAAGCCGTAACCTTAAAAAAAGACAAAAATAATAAATGACCTTCATACACAAAATTCAATAATAACAAAAATTAATGTAAAATTAATTTTATAAAACATATGCTTAAACAGGTTCAGATATTTATAAAATTGTAAAATTTATATTAAATTAATCAATTAGCAGTATAAACATGCATTTTTTAAAGCTGATTTTTAAAGTAAAACTTAATTACATTGCGTAGATTTTCTACAGATTAATAAATACCCTTGAAGTGTATTTTAAAATTAAATTTATTACTTTCATTAGGCCATTAGTTTTTATTTAACACTTTTTATTGTTATTTTATTACAACATTAAAAAGTCATAACAATTTACGGTTTCGCTGACTTTGTTTAAATATAATAAATTTTTTACCGCCTCCTTTAATTGTATTTTGTTATTTAAAACACTATTTTTTTATTCAAGTGCAAAATCAAATTGAAAAAAAAAAATATTTTATTAGAATGTAATTAAATGCTTTTAAAAACACGCACGAACACACACACACACACACACACTCAATTTCTGTCGTTTAACATTTCATTAACAATTTAAATTAATAATAAATTGTTTTAAAATAACACAATATTAGTAAATTATTTAATGTAGCAAATTAATTTAATTTGTTTGAATATTGTCTTAGTTTTTGCAAATATGTAAAATAGTTAAACATAAAAATAAATAATTTGATAAAAATATTTATCTTTATGTTTTATAGATTTTTTTTTAGAAAAAATTAAAAGCATAACACAGTTTTTATATTTATTTATTTATTTATTTTTCTCTTTTGCTAATTAACCATGTATTTAGTGCTTAAAATTACATAATTTTCATTTTTAACATTATTTTGATATTTAAGTCTTAATGTATGCTTTTGTTTTTATTGCTGTAAAATCTTGTATCTGTAATTTGAGTTTCTTTTATCGATTTTATAACTAAACAAATGAATTTTTTTTTTTCATAAAGGTTACTTTAACGTTAGACAGGCAATTACCAGTCAGGTATCAAATGAAAACAATAATTACACTTCATAAACAATACTCACGTGATGTCAGTAACAGATAACAGTCAGTTTTTTATTACATACTTATATTGTATGCAAGTTTGTTGTTGTCTATTGCCAGTGAACATTTAACTAGTTAACGTTTTAAAGGCGTTAATTTTAAGGACATTATTCAATTTTCTATACGCTTTTATTAAAAATATTAAAGCGTTTTAAAATGCCAACAAATAGCAAATTTTTTATTTGAATTTTTTTACAAATTACTCTGTTATTATTTAAGATAAAGGCCACCGATATAAATAAAAAATAAAGTCCGAGTGCTTGAAAATTAAATAAAATTTAATATAAAAGACCTTCAGCTTAGGTTTTAATCAAGTAAATCAGACTCATTTACATTTCGTTAATTTAGAAACTTGCTTTCCATAGCAACTGTTCAGAAATGGTTTAAAAATCTAATTCCTTACAATTAAATTTTTTTCATATTGAAAAAACATTGTAAAGATATAGAGATATCATTAGATATAGAGATGCATTAGCTTTTAGTTATAATGGCTACAAAAAAATAGAAAGAATGAAAAGGAAAAAGTCGGAGGACAATAAGAAGACGTACTACTTAGATTTAATTAAATGTAATTCGTTCAATGGATTTATTATTATTTTTCTTAGAAAGTAAATATGAAAATTTCAAGCTTTTTAACTTTATTCACAATATTTTCTTAAATCCTTTTTTTAAATAGTACTCTGGTTCATTCAGTCATCATAATGCAGTCGCCATAATTGATCTCTTTTCTCTATAAAGCCTTTTTGATTTTTTTAAGGAAAGTCAAGAATACTCGATTTAATTTAATTACTTAAATGAACGTGTTTTTTTTTCAAATATAAACATTTAAAAAAGATCTCCTGCATGTTGTTTAAATTTTGTTTTTCCTCGCTCTCAACGTAACTGACTATTTTAAGAAAATTTAACATGCTATTGTCTCATAACGTAGTGCTAAAGGTGTTCCAAAATGTTTGCAAGATTTAAACGAATAATAAATTTTCTTAATAAAATATTGAACGGGCAAATAAATGCCCTCCACAAATTTGTTAACATAGCATTCTCTTTTTTAAACTTTGTATGACCATTTAGCATTAATTTGGCTGTGTGTTGGTGGCATAATTATTAATTATATTAAAAAGCGTCTAAAGGTTTTAAATTACACATTCCGTTAGGCATAGTCTTATCAGATCCGACACTAAAATGTTGTTTTGAAAAAATTTCAACACTGAAAAAGCGTTTCTTTCGAGAAGGGAATCCATTTATAACTTGAATGAATTCTCTTATCAAATTTTTTGCATGAGTGTGTGAATAATATCATCTCCCGTAAATACATATTATTTTGCTTTATTATTTTATTACACGAATAAGTAAATGCTGTTATTTAATTTTGTCTAATTGGGCATTCTCAAACATTTGTTGTATTTTTTAGAACTTGTTAGCATACATACTCCTTCAAAACTAATTACCAACTCATTATATATTTATGTGTATATAAACTTTTATACATAAACTCTGGATACAAACATACACACACACATTGTAATAGTCGCATGTTTTACAACAATAATTACACTGTGTTTTCAGTTGATAGGAATAGGAATTAATATAAAGGATGTATGCATACATACATAAAATACTTCCATATCATTCATAGTTTAAAATATCCAGTTCAATTTTTTGTTTGAGTTAAGGTAGCATATGTTTTCTTAAGGCAGTTTTATTGTTCTTGTCCTCTGGGTATCATGGCTATTATGTGCTAACTTAAGTTGGACCTATATCGGCGCAGATATAGATATACACTTTGGTACCTTAAGTGCCAGGAATTGCTCAAAAAAATCCGCTGAGAAGTTTTTTATTTGCAAAAAAAAAAAAATTAACTGAAATGTCTGCGTATAATTTACCTAAAGTGACGTTAGAATAAACCTGGCCACTTTTGTTTACATATGCACATATACATTTTAATTATTTACATACAAATTCCATAAACGAAATATAAAAACTTTCTTTTCAGTAAAGTTAGTAGCTGCGTATGGACAGTGAACAAGTGTGATAACGTAGAGTCCGATAAAACAAGTACCTTTGATACATCGTTTATTTAACAAAATGTATCATGTGTGTTTATGTGGCGTTAATATGTCAGAGTACATGAGTGCAAATCTTGTATCTTTAATAAAATTGTTTTCTATCATTTGAGTTTTGAACAACAATTACTTGTTACTGTATATAAGAGAAGAAAATAGAAAAATAAATATATGTTTTGTACAAAAAAAAACTGATTTTTTATACTTTTTTATTTGCTCATCTATTTCACCTTCATCTGCTACTAAACATTTTGGTTTTAACATGCTAAATTGCTTTAAAGCAGAGAAGGAAAACGTAGTAGTCCAATTCAGTACTCAATCTATTGTAAATATGTAATTCGTAGGATTTCAGAGCAATTTTATGTTTTAAGTAATTCTAATGTAAATATTTGTTACAACTCTTACAATAACATTGTACTATTACAAGATATAATTTAAAATAAGTTGTGAAATAAACATTTATATATTTACTTTTGTACATACAGCAGTATTTCCTTGACAATTTTGTTTAAATTGAATTGAACGAATTGTTGATGTCCATGAGTAAGTCCTATAATGAGCGATTTCCCCTTAACTTAGAAACTTACGCAATTATCACTTCCGTTTTCTAAATCACAAAATTCATTTCTTCTTGTTTAAAACGTGTAACGTTTTGGTTGCGTTTTTATACCCTTCACCACAAAAAGTGGAAAAAGGTTATATGTAAGTAATTTGTCATTCCGTTTATAATTTCTACAATATCTATTTCCGACCCCATAAAGTATATATATTTTGAGTACTTATTCATAGCGATGTCCGTCCGTTCGACCGTGTTATTGTTGAACTCAACTTTGGCAAGGCACTAGATGAGCTAGAGAAAATTTAAATATGCCCATCGATCAGACATAGTTTCGAAAGAGTTGCTATTCAAAATCGTATGATTAGGCCCTCGAGGCAGTCGGCTAAACACCACTTATACATCTAATTTTTCCATATTATTTGGAACAATAAGGTATCTCCAAAAAAAAAAAAAAAAACAAATATATTTAGCGTAGAGAATTAAAAAAAGGAAAAAAAAACATTAAGTGAAAAGATTGGCGCTCGCTCATATATTGCGAGTTATGGGCGACTAAAGTTTTAATAAAAAAGTTCGATTGTCGATATGGGTATCACTTGAAAGCTTTTGAAGTAATATTTCAGGAAATACAAATTTTTGGAAAAAGCTTAACCAATTAAGAGCTGATAACATTTTAATGTAAAATTATGTATCGTACTTAATTTTTTTATAAAGCAACTCCCTTCTTTTAAAGGATTTGAATTGAAATATTCTATTTTCCTACTGGCACACTAAAACCCAGAGCAAAAATTGTTTTCCTCGAAAATAATACGTCGATACTTCAACAAGTACATATTTTTTCATTCTCATATAAATTAATGCGAACATTAGTTTCCAAGAGATTGGTGTCTAAAACCAATATAGCGGAGGAGTTTAGAAGAGAGGTACCAAATGTTTCTCAATTATCAATTATGTTTTAGAATCACAAGTTAATTTTGAACTGATATATTAATGCATTTGATATTTATATCATAATTTGCTTACATATTCACAATCTTAAAAGTTTGCAAATGGTATAGTATTGTGTTTACAAATAAAAATAATTCACTTTTCCATGTCTGCTATTTTGTTTGTGTGAAAAATATTGTATTCACTTAAAGCAACACAATAAAACATGATGAGAAAGATGTGGGTGTAGGACAGAATGAGATAGATTATCTTTGCACCTGTGTTTAGTAAAAGTTTTTTTTTCTTGCGAGCTTAGGGGAGTAAAATCACATTATACTTGATTACCTACAATCTCGCCAGAGAATTTCTCTGACACCTGTGTATGTATGTGCATACACAGCTTTAAATAGGCAGCATGTTTAAGTGTGTGTGCGTATGTTTATTTACTGGTTGTATCAAATGAAGCTTATTTTGTTGTTGTTTATGTCTGGATCATTTTACTTGATGTTTTTTATTGCTTCTACATGTATTTTTCAATCGTTGCATCCTTTGTATACATTTCGACTTCGTTATTATTCTGTCTATTCAATTTTACTATATGTGGGGAGTTTTTTTTTTGTTATGCTAAACTAAACGTCTAGTCGGTAGCTAGCTACAAATCCCTTTTGGCAAAATTATTGTACAAGGTTGAGTTTTTTTTTTTTTTGAGACTCCACCAGCTGCTCACCTTTTATTTACTCTTCTTCTGAAAACAGAAAGAGACTTATAGAAGCAGTTCGTAGTAGTAGTTCGTTTTGTACTTCTGATTTGGCAAAGGCAGAACTTTAGTCCTGAGTATCCTGTATATATTTAATGTAATGTTTGAATTTTAAAAATATTGATCGATCGTTTTATATTTTAATAACTTCATAGAAAAATTATGATTGGATAAAACTTTAACTTTGAAGATTATTTAGTTTGGGGTGTGATTTCTCAAAAACCATAGTTGTTGCTGAAAAACGCAAATAGCTAACAATTTTTTGTTTAATTTTTACATATAAAATCATAAGGAGGCAAATTTTAGAAAATTCCTGTATTTTAAATGTGTGCTATATATGCAAGTAGGTGGTACCATAGGAAGCCTATGCCTTCTAGATAAATAATATAAAATTGAAAAAATCACTTTTAGAGGTTTTTTGACAAATAAATTACAGAATTTAAATTACCATTAAATTAATAAGCATCGAGAGGTATTCTTAAAAAAAATTCTTATAACATATGAAATCAAATTTTTTTTTTTTTATTTATTCATTTATTTATTTAATCGAGCCCATAGGGCCATATATGATTAATATAAACACAATATATAGGTAATGATCGTTATTACATAATAGTTCATTGTAACATAATGACAATTCATTTCTTATTCATCGCTACATTTATGTACATCTTAATTTTATTTATACAAACATTTTTTATTTTTCATTATTATTTTTTTTTAAATATATTATTGGCTGAAGATATCGATAAACATTAAAATTTTGTAATTTATATATATTTTTTTTTTATCATCCAAATTCTGGATGACCGCACTTGAAATGACCTTTCGAAGATACTGAAGTTGATTTTTGGAATAATTATAATTGGACTGCGTGTTGATCTTGAGAATTGATAGATGTTTGATAGGGATGAGGGTTTTTGCGTTTTTATTATACTGTATAAGGCTAGTAGAGTCCTCAAGTTGATCAATTGCCGAAATGAACAGCCTATAAACTGAACTGAATACCGGGATACAGAGTCCGAAAGCTTGAGTCTTAAAATATATCGTAGGATGCGATTGTATATTACTTGCAAATATCTTATATTCACTCCAGTTGTGCAACTATACACTTCAAGACAATATATGATATGCGACAGCAGTAGAGAATGTGATAGCTTGATTCGAATATTAGTGGGTATAAAACAGTCTAGGTTATACAGTGAGCGAAGGGTGTAGCCAACCTTAGCCGCTACTGTTGAGATGTGGTTCTTGAAATTAAGGTCTTTGTCTATCACAACGCCTAGGCATTTTAAACTTTCAACAAATTGTACTGGGCAGTTGTTAAAATGGATATTCATTGTGTAAAATAAGTTATCAGCTGAACCAAATGAAAGAGCTTTAGTTTTGATGGGATTAAAACTAATTTTGTTCTTGTCTGCCCAGAAGGAAACTCTCGATAGAACATAGTTAACTGTCTCTAGGTGACAATCTAGAAACTGTTTGTCGCCAGTAAATAACAGGTTAATGTCATCTGCATATAAATAAGGTTGACATTGCAGGGTTGCGACATAATCAATGAAGTCATTCATAAACATTAGAAAAAACAATGGGCCCAAAGTAGACCCCTGCGGTACTCCACTGGAACAGATTTTTAACGATGAATTGTTTCCATTGTAACCAACAAATTGACGCCTACCAGTTAAAAAGGAGAATACTAATTTACAGGATGATGAAGAGAAATTAAACCTGGAGTGCAGTTTTTCTATAAACAGATTATAGTTGACAGTATCAAACGCCTTGCTTAAGTCGAGTGACACCAATGTGGAAATTTTCCTTGCATTTATATTTTCTCGAATTTTTTCCGTTAAGCTAAGCAATAAAGAAGACGTACTTAATCCAGATCTGAAACCAAATTGTCTATTGCTTACACAATTTTTTAAGTTCAGATATTCCCAAATTTGCTCTTTAACTATCAACTCGAATGCTTTTGACATAGAGCATAGTATACTGATTGGTCTGAAATTATGTAAGGAAGAGCAAACAGTTTTTTTCTTTATTGGAACTACTCGTGCAATTTTCCACATATCGGGGTAAGTGGATGTGGTTAATATGGAATTGAAGATGTATAATAAATAGTCTGCTATGAATGGGAGAAACTTTTTAATTAGTTTCAAAGGGATGTTATCTGGACCTAAAGCATTGGATTTGACAAGAGATATTGATCGTAAAAGTTCTTCCTTGGTAATGCATCTAAACCCAAAACCAAGACTGCTAATATTTAAACAATACACTGTACCTTCCCCCAAGTTAGACTGTGATGCAATGATTGAAATTTTCAGGGCTATAAACATCGAATGGATTTATACTCATATTCCCCCTTTTGTTGTTAATAATTTTCCACATTTCGCGATGGCTGCAGTTACCAAATTTGTCCGTCCAGTACCTAGTTTTTAATCTTCATAGTACACTTTTAACTTTGTTTCTGTACCTACAGTATGTCTTCCATGAGAGTTCGTTCGGGTTTTCTCTATAAGCCTTGAATGATAGATCTCTCATGTTTCTTGATTTTTTAACCTCTTCATTTTTACAGAAAGCAATACAAGAAAAAATGTGTTGTTTTTTAATGGGAACTGTTTCATGTAACGCGAAAAGAAGTTCATTTAACTTTTCAATTTTGTTATTAACGTTATTAGTTTGAAATATATCATTCCAACAGCCATATTCCAAGATCTCTGCAGCCTTATTCCAATTTATAGCTTCATAGTCCCTATACTCTATCATCTGAGCCTTGGTATTGTTCGGGATATCCATGCAAAGGAAAATAAAAGAATGATGTGTTAAAGATGGAGCTATAAACTGTCCCGAGGTCTTTACTAAATTTAGATCACTTAATAAAGCAAAGTCTAATAATGAGGTTGTTGAATGTTGCACATCGAAATGAGTGGGCATTGAATTATGGAGATAAAATAAGTTTGTACAATGACACAAGTGTCGAATGTGCTCTGCACAGTGATAATTAAAGAGATTATTGTTAAAATCTCCTAGTATGACAATGTTATCGTATAAGCAACATAGGTCTCCTAACACCACGTCTAATTGAGTAATATTACCATGTGAGGAATATACAACACCGATTAAAGTTTTTTGTCTGTTCTTTGAGTTTACTTCAATAAATAAGCATTCAAATGTATCAGGATCTGATATTTTTTTTACAACTTTAGTTTGAATACCATAACAGACGTAAAACCCTACCCCGCCACCTCGTATACTATCCTCGCGGTCATTTCTTAGAATGTAGTAACCGGGAATTGAAATGGAATTATCTGATGTTTTACTCTTTAGCCAAGTTTCTGAAATCGCAATCACATCAAAGAGTGACCCATTAATTATATGTTTGAATTCATCAAATTTAGAGGTTCTGTAAGATGGCTTTATACTTGTTATATTTACATGTCCTATTTTTAGACAACGGTTAAAGTTCTTAAAAATATCTTTAAATGAAGTGCTGTCGTTTACAATAGTACCTAGGTTTTCTAACAATGGTTGATAATTATTCATTTTTTTTTTTTGCTCTCTAATAAAATATATGTATGTATGTGTATTTTGGTTTTCCAAGTGTTATAATTTAAAAGTGTTTTTTTTTTTTTTTTTTAATAAGTCGCTACTATCAACAATAGGACCTAAAATTTCCAATAGAGGATGGGAAAAATTCGTAGATAAGAAAAAAAATGTATTTAATTCAGAGTGCTAGCATGACTAAATAATTCACAATGTTACATATACATATAAAAAGCTAAGAGAATTATAAAAACATTTTTGTTAATATGTACAAAGCATAAAGAAATTTGTAAGTAATACTTAAGATTGATGATGCATCTTGTGTTCTATCGACTGTTAAGAAGTTGATGTTGAAGGTGAGGGAAAAAATTCGATGAGCTCGTCTAAATTAAAAACTTTGAGTCCACCATCAGTGAGTGTGATTTTAACATCTGTATTGAGCAAACGGAATTTAATAATTTTTTTATTCCTTAGCAAACTGCGGCATATATAACAGATTCTTCCTTCCTTGACTGATAGGTGGTCGTTTAAATATATCCTTTTTTTGATATTAGTATCCTTTCCCTGTTGAACAAATGCAGATAATTCCAGTGCTTTATTTTTGAAGTAATTTTTCATTATTAAATCTCTTTTCTGTATGGAGTTAAATTTTAGTAGTACTGAATAACCATTATTAATAAAATGACATAGGCTGATGTCCGATTCATTGACATCCACTTTTAACGAGTTAAAAATTTTTAAGGCAATATCAATGATATTTTCCTGATTCTGTTGGAATCCATTGATGATAATATCAGCTCTGTTTAGGCGCCTGTGCAAAATTTCATTTTGAACCTCTAAATATTGTATTTTTTTGGAAGTTGAATTATCTATACATTTAATCGTGTTATTACAATTGTCCACATCATTTTTGAGTTCTTTAAATTTGTAACCAAATTCGTTTTTAACCTCGGCCATAATAGCGTCAAACTTAGCTTGGATATCAGCTAGCCCATGACGAAGTTCACTACGAATTGATGTTGAATTCTCTTCACTAGCAGGTGGATTTTCTTTACAAGCATCACATGTAAATTTAAGAGATCCTTTACTTTTTGCGATAGTATTAGAAGATCTAACGAGATATTCGCACAACTAGCATGAAAATATTTTAGACATGAGTGGCAATCTAAACTTCCTTGCGACTTTGTTATATTTTTATCGCACGTCCCACATTGAGTGTTGGGTGGCATGTTTATTTTAAAATCATTCAGTGTTTATCTTGCAATGAATCAACGAATAGTAAAAGTAAGGTTATTTTATTACAACTTTTTGCTTTTGGTTTTTTTTTTAAATATTTTTCGTCTTCGACAGATTTTATTAAACACAATACACTTATGGTTATTCCTTCAATATTAGTTTATAGTGACATAAATAAACTTTTATATTGTATATAAACGTGAATTTTATTTAAACACGCGCAAAATTTTTCAGCAGATCATTACGGCGTTGCCAGAAATTTTTGGCAACGCCGTAATTAATTTAATTATTTTCTGTTAATATATGAATATAATTTAATTTAAATACGTAAAAAATTAATACCATCTTTTTGAGGAGAGTCTTAAAAAAACGATATTTTTTACATATTCCCAATTCAGAGGCTTGTAACACTAACGAAATCGCCATCAAAAAAAAAAACTTAAAACTTGTTTTTTGTAAATTCATTAAGAATAGAGCAAATGTCTTAAAGTAATAATTCCAGCATTAATAAACACATATCGTCGCAAGAATTAAAGAACGCTGTTACTGACAAAAAATCGTAAACACGTTTTTTCCATCATTTTTATCAGAAGAAAATGCTGCGTCGATTGGTGTCTGGTGTCACTTACGCCGTCTGCATTTTGAAAAATACCAGTGTCTTCTTTGCCGTAAGCCTAATAGAAAGTTGTATTTTTTTACATATGTTGCTCACGACACTTTTGCGTCAGCTAAATTTTTCAAACTAATACTTCGCCATTCTTTGCGTTTTGTTAAAAAAATATTTTTCCCACTTTATTCATTCACTTTAACTTACAGCTATTAAGTTTTACTCAAAAAAACCAAATGTGTCACTTAAAGCGTTTTAGAATTCTAAAATTTTGTTTCTATAAAAAAACATTGTAGTTACAGCATTTTGTAGGTCTGTGGAAGATAAATTATTTGCTATAAGCAGCAGAATCACCGGGAATAATAGACTTGAGAGAAAATGTCTGCAGCTAATGCATAAAGCAAGAAAAATAAAAATATGTTGATAAAATCATGTTCCTTAGTCGTATAGTTTTATGATATGATTTTTTTTCATACCTTCAAAGAGGTATTTTTAGCTCTAGTGAACACTTTATCTTTTGTCAGTTACAGCGGTCTTTAATTCTTGCGACGATATGCCAAAAATACTACGTTAAAATCGGCCAAAATTAAAAAAAGTTTGAGCCAATTCTTTTCCAAACTACAAGAGATAAGATTTTTATAGATATTTTTAAGGCCTAATTAAATTTTAAAAACCTTAACACTCGAGTTAAAAATAAACTTTTTTATGACACTTTCATAAATTATCAGCCATGTCACAGAACTCAATTCCGATCGAAAGTGGTTTCAATTCCGATGTTTGGTTCTCCAGAAAACGAAAAACGAAAAATTTTTTCGGAATGAAACCACTTTACGTTTGTTATATGGAATTGTATATTTAACCAACTCAAACTTATAAAATACATATAAAGTTATTTTTTACTAACACAAATGCTCTTCTGTTACTTCATTATGGCGAAAATCAGCATATTGCTCTTTTTTTAATAATAATTACAAAAAACCAATTTTTTGTTTAAAGAAAACTTAATTTTATTTCGGTTGTTGCCACATTATTTTTTTGTGCAAACCACTTTTTTCCTCAAATTTAAATTTAAGGTTTTTCAATAAATTTTCATAATGGCAATGTAAAGCAGAAAAGAAAACAAAAATTTCAATATATGAAAATTATTCTGGTCAAAATGTGAGTATTGTAAATTTTTGTTTGTTATTTTTATTTAAACTATTATTATTAAAGGGGAAAGCATAGAAATCCGTTACAAGAAAAAATAATCGTGGAATTTATGGAGTGCCACCATGATATAGCCAGGGGCTATGTGAAGGGGGATAAAATTGTTGTATAGTCCAATTGGGCAGAACTGACAAAGCAACTGTATTCATGTGGGCCACCAACCAAAGACTGCAATGGATGGAAAAAGACGTGGGCAGACTGGAAAGTCTACATAAAGAAAAAGATGAGCCACAACAAAAAAGAAAATGAAAAAACTGGTGGCGGCCCATTTAACAAATATATTTTAAGTGATGTTGAAGAATCAGTAGCTAGAGTGTTGGGACTACATACAAGTGTTGAAGGCATAGCAGGTGAAAAATGTTTGGGAGAGGTGGATATCAGTGAATCTGACAAAGAAAATGAAGTGAATGTAACTCCGTCGACATCACATAAGGCAAAAATAAAAAATTCTAATGCAACAAGCAATGAAATGTCTAGTCAGAATTCTATTTTTTTTTTTTTTTTTTTATTTATTATCATTGTGTAATATAAAAAGCCCTTTATGGCCTTAAATTCAAATTAATACAAAATCGCTTAAAAACTAGTGTTTTGTTAATAGCTTCAATTTATAATTGCAAATGCTTTGATATGAAAGAAAAATTGGAGGTAGTCCAGTTTCAGGAGTGGAAATATAATGCGTCTAAAGCAAATTACTGTTGTAATGGTTGATAAGTTTTCTGCGATACAAAGATAATGAAAAGGAAAATACTCTTAAATCATTTGGCAAGCAGTTCCAGAAGTGAGCTACTGTAATCAGGAATGACTTTTGAAAAACTAAGCCATTAATTAGGGGGATGAACAATTGACAATTCCTAGTAGAATGCAAGAAAGTAAACCTCTGTACTAAAAACTGTGGTGTACATTTCTTGATTATATTATAAAAATACAAGAGATATCTAATAGTTACAAAGTGACCAAAAGAACATTTCAAAAAACTATTGACGTACGGCGTTATGTGGTTATAACGTCCATTTCCATATTGGCCATTAACAATATTTCGATGCCTTATGTCAAACACAAATCTTACAATTTTATTAATCAGAAGTTTTATTTTATTAATATTAGTAGCCGTAGAACAAAGATATACTTCCATAGAATAGGATATCTGCGACATCATCAATGCATGGGCTATTTTATATCGTATATGTTGTGGAAGGTATATGTTTAGACAATATAATCTACGGAGTGTAAAACAGACTCGCGAATACACATTGTCAATATGATATGAATAATCAAGCCTATTATCTATGATTACACCTAAAATTTTCATTTTATCTACAAACTGTAGCTCACTTTGCCCTAGGTGAATATTGAAATCGCTAAAATTTATGGAACCAAAGCCCAAAATTTTAGATTTAGAGGTATTTAAAAGCAAATAATTCGATATCATCCAGCATTCAACTCGATGCAACGTGTCATTAATTATTGTTTGAAGCGAATCCGTTGATCTAGTACCATGAAAAAGTAATTGAATGTCGTCTGCAAAGGCATATGCTGAGCATATTTCTGACTCAACCACACTAAAAAAATTATTTAAATACATAGAAAAAAACAAAGGGCCCAAAACGGATCCTTGGGGTACCCCAGATTTCACATGTTTTACATGTGATTCTCTGCCATTAAAAGATATAAATTGTCTTCTTCCTGATAGGTACGAATTTATAAGAAGGCAAGATTATATTTTATGAGCGTTTGAACTTGTTTCAGGCACAACAACTCCTGATCCAAAGCGCCTTAGACCGAGTACACCACGTAATGTAAAGCCGGATTTAAACACCCTATTAAAAGAGGAGAATAAACATTTAAAAAACATTTGCCAACTAATGGAAGACCAAAGAATAGATACCAAAATAGAAAAGATTGTGCATTTAAGGGAAGAGCAACGAGAAGAAATGAGAATTCAAAATCAGAAATTAGATAGGCTGTGCAATATTTTAGAAAGCCATTACAAAACCAGGCAATTATATGACTTAGAAAGGCAAAAGAAATCGGAGAAAAAAACGAATTAAAGTGAAGATAATTAAAATTGAGATTTTAAAGCTTCAAATAGAAAAAGAAGAAATGAATCTTTAATCTTTACATTAACTTAAATCAGATCTCCTTGTAGTTTATATGTATTTTTTGTGGGTAATTAAACATAGCAGATCCCAAGCAAACAAGTTCCTTTTTAAACTGAATGAATTAAAATTAATTTTATTAAATAAAAATTTTATGTAAAACATATGCATTTTATTTAACTCAATTCGGCAGCTATATTGTCCCTTAATCGTTTGGCAACATTAAACATACTTCTTTGGGAAGTCTCTTCCAGATCATCTGTAATACCTTCATCTTCATAAGATTCACTTGACGGTGGGGCTTCCTCCCAGTTTACATTATATTCTCTGCATATATTATGCAGTGCACAGCAAACATTAATAATTTTAATGAAATTTTGGGGGGTATACACTAAAGTACCTTGCAAGCATCGAAATCGGCTTTTTAAAACCCCAATTGTACGCTCCACTATATTCCGTCCGGAAGCATGTTTTTTATTAAATTTGTGCTGTACTGTTCCGGCTGACACATCTTTGTATGGGGTAAGTAAAAATGGCTCCAACCCATAGCCTGAATCACCAAGTAACCAGGAATTTAAGTCCCCATTTTTATACTCATTAAAAAAGTAGTTTCGAGCTCTACTCATGCTCCATATAAATGAGTCATGACAGGACGCAGGCCTGCATGCATCCACAGTACGTACTTTCATTTTATAATCACAAATCTGAAATTTTCATTAGCAATATTAATAAGAAATAAGAAAAAATATGTGTATCAACAACATATATGTAAATGTTAAGCAAAATTCTTACAATCATAACATTGACGCTAAATGTTCCTTTTCTATTCAAAAAAAGGGATTCATCTTCAAATGGCTTTCTTATTTTTACATGTGTGCCAGCAATGCATCCAATAATGGCAGTTTTAGAAAAAATAAGCTTTGGAATCCCGCTTTTCATCAGCTGTCATTCGCAGTCTTATCCACTGTGGACAAACTATGTTTTCTGCTGCTTGTATAACTCGCCACATTAGTGTTGATACAGTACTCCTTCCCAGACTTATGTCAACGTCCTTAGCTATAATATTTTGTAAATTTAGTAAAGGTTAAGTATGTATAAATTAAGTTTTAGTATAAGAGAGATAGGTATATTAATGTACCTATTACGCCTTGAAATGCACCAGTTGCTAGAAACCGAAGTGTGCAAGATAATTGTATTATTGGTGGTATTGACGAACTTGGAAGGTGTTGGCTTAGTTTATTCAACAACATCATAAAAGATTCCTTGTTAAGTCGGTAATAGCTAATAAAACTGAAATCAAAACTAACCTTGTACAAGAATTTTACCTTAAGAATATACTTACACTGCATTTGGGTATGACAATGGATCAGAAGAATCTCTCAAAGATCGCCTCCGTAATTTTTCAACATTGTGTGCATCACTCTGTGCTTCTATTAGAGCAACTACAGAAATTCCTGGCATATTGCTAATTTTTTAAGTTATTTTAATATTTATTTTTCAATTTTGTTTTATACATACATACGTATAAACAAATGTTTTTTGTTTTGATACAACGTAACATTGCCATATGAAATTAATGAAAGGGACTTGTTCAAACTTTTTGAAATTTACAAAATCGATCGGAATCTGAAGAAGCAAAAACTAATTCGTTCGGAATTGAAAGTACGGAATTAAAACCATTCCGATCGGAATTTGTGACATGCCTGTATATATCCAATAATAATAGAACTTTTTGTTTTTTTGAAATTGAAAATAAAAATATAATGAAAAAATTATTAATACGAGGGCTGCTCTATATATATCTGGCCTAATAGTGAAAATGCGAATATTTATAATCAAAAATGGTTTTATTGTTTTTCAAAGTATTCTCCAGCATGATTTATACACTTTTGCATGCGCTCAAACCAGTTGTCGAAACACTTTTTCCACTCCGATTGAGACACCTCTAAAACATGGTTTTTGAACACTTCAACAGCTTCTTCTGGCGACGAAAATCGTTGACCATGCATTTTTTTCTTGATGTGCGGAAACAAGGATGACCCATTAATTCGACGTTTTGGCCGGTCAAAAACGCTCTGGTTTAAGCCGATGTGTGAGAGCTCGCATTGTCATGGTGAACAATGATTCGTCTTCTCTTGTTGGTTTTTCGAATTTCTCCGACGACTTCAGGCAAACAAATTGTAGTGTACCACTCAGAAGTGACCGTCCTACGTTGCTCAAGCGGAACAGTCGCCACATGACCAGTTTTGCCGAAGAAACAGGCGACCATTTGCTTCGAAGTGCTTCTTCCACGAACAACTTTCGTTGGATTTTGCTCGTCTTTTAAGACCTACACGGTCGATTGTTGTTTCGTTTCGGGCTCATACGCATAGATCCATTATTCGTCACCTGTGACGATCTTATAAACGTCTTTTGAAGCACCGCAATCGTATTTTTGCAACATATCTTTGCATCAATCGACATGAGCCTTTTTTTGAGCGACTTTCAAATTGTGCGGGATCCAACGAGAACAAACCTTTTTTACGTCCAGGTGTTCATGCAGTATCGAATGTATGCTGGTGGAAGAAATGTCCAAGGATGTCTCATCTCTCGGTATGTCGCATGTCGATCTTGCATTATGAGTACACGCACGTCATCAATGTTCTCTGGCACAACAGCCGTTTTTGGGCGAACTTCACGGAATTCGTCTTTGAGCGAGCTTCGGCCACGATTAAATTCATTATACCAATTTTTCACAGTGCTATAGGATGGTGCTTCATCGCTATACAAAGATTTAAGTTCATCAATGCACTCTTGTCGTGATAATCCACGTCGAAAGTTGTGAAAAATGATGGCACGAAAATGTTCACGAGTTAATTCCATTTTTTTCTATATTAATTTTTTCAAGTCACTGTAAACAACACAAATAATGGTCGTACGTCAAAACGTTTTGAGTACGATTATGCTTAAAAATGACAAATTTTCCAATGGAAATGTCAGATTGCACTTGGTAGCACTCAGTGTTGTCAGGCCAGAAATATATATAGCAGCCCTCGTACATATGATATAATTTCATATAAATAACGACAAATAATATAAAAAACTTAATACCATAAATTAAAACAGTGGGTTCCTTGATTAAGAAGAAGTGGATACGGCTTTTCTGAATGTTTTTTTTTTATATTTTAAAGAACAACAAAAAGTTCAAGCCAAGAAATAACATCACAAAAATAAAACCAGAGGATACTGTACAATTAAGAAATAATTAGCAATACCAGAGAAACGATGTCTGCAATAGTTCAAGAGATACCGAATCTTGTCCAAATAAGATCGTTTTCATACCACTGTACGCTGGTCATTTAAACATACATATATAGTGGTCGTGTTTGATTTATTGGACAGTTTTAATAAAGCTTTTAATTGTAGTAAAAATTTACATAACAAATCTGCAATAAACCTCAGTCAATTAAATATTTCTTAAATTATTTAAGAATCTGATCATTTAATACTATTTTTTATAGACTTCCGTGCCTTAGATTTAAAATTATCCAACCAACATGGTTCCTATAACTACGTGCTCATGCATAAACACACTTACTTAAATGCTTGTAATACATATGTACATATATATTTGTTTTATAAAATCATGGAAATCATGTGCTCCTGTGAACATACGAACATTTATGAATACAATTTTGTACATGTGTGTTTTATACATAAGTTTGTAAGTGTATCAATGTATTTACATGTGTTCTATATTAAGATGTATTTTTATCGATGTAACTATAGTAGTATATGTATGAAAAAAGTTACTCACGTGTTTATTTTAAATATTAAAAAGTAAGAGAAATTAATCCTGTTAGAACTGCACCAAAAGATTTAAAAAAAAAACTTATAAAAATCGATAATAGCGCCTGAGGTTATGCTTTTAATATGAAGCAATTGTAAAGTTTACTGTTGTCATACGAGTACCAGCATTATGTTTATAATTGGTTTAAAAGCAGTAAAAATTTACTATTCTTATTGCATTTTTTATTTTTATTTATTTTATTTATGGTAAGCAAAACAAAAAAATCTTTTAAGTTTTAAATTTTTAAAAATGAAAAATTGTATGCCAAATTCATTATGGATCTTAGCAATGGGTTAAAAAAATACAATAATTTAATATTTATTACATAAAAATTTGATATTTAATACAAACAGAACTTTAACACATGTTGCACGAGTATGTTTTAATCAAAGTGTTAAATGGTGTCTGCAACAATTGCCGTTGCCGTTGTAATTGTTATTGTTTTTATAATGATTCCATTCTTAAAACTAAACATGTATTTAGTTTTGTTAGACATGCATGGGTAATTGTTAAAAATAATTGTTTTGTTTATGCATATGCTGATGTTATTACAGGGTTTTTTTCTCTCTTAAAGAATAATAAAATTGTTTGTGTGTTTTTCCTGTAACGAGTGTTACCATAAAATGAAAGCAAAAATCTGCTATATCGCAGTAAAGGGTTTTGACATGTTTTACAACTAAACAATATTACAACAAGACTTTACAACCCACTATTTAATATATTTGTAACAATCTTATAATACACCTTATCACAAGTGCAAGGTTTATCATTCCCTTTATAATGTTTACAATATTTACTTGCGATCACATAAAGAATATCGCTTTAGCGATGTCCGTCTATCCATAATCGGGTAAAAATCAGTTTTGCCACATTCCCTAGATGAAGTACAGGAAATAAATGATCACCACTTTCTCAGACATAGTTTCGAAAAAGATGCTATTTAAATTTAGCATTTTCGGCTTATAAATAGTGGAGGCATGTTAAATAAAAGCCTGTATTTCCAGATTTAGTTTTTCTTTTTTTTTATTGGTTATTGTTGTTTTTTGTTCTGGACTTTATTGTATTTAAAGCCGAAATTTCATGAACAAAAAAAAATATAATTTACCAAAAATATTAAAATGGTTTTTCCAAAAAATTGTACTTGCAATAAGAAACTTAAAATTTTATTCAACACTGAAAATGCACAAAAATTACTAAAACTATTAACAATTTAATAGTTTTTTTAAGCCCTAAATTTTTAGAAAATAAATACACAATTCTTTTAGACTCTAACTCCTTTTAATTGCCCATTGAATATTTTTATGATTATGAAGATACACAAACACAGCACAAAACAAAAACTGGTCTTGTATGGTGCCTTCAAACCTCGATAAAATATAAATGTCTGCCTAAAACAGTTCAAAAGATCAGGCCATACACGGGAAAATAGCGTGTATGTGGGAGCATCTTCGTTTTCTTAGCGGCCCGTGAAAGGCATACATTATGGCGAAGACAATATAGTCACGATTAAGTGTTAAATCTTACTTCAAAAATTGCTAATATTTGCCATATTCATTCAATATATACTTTTAGAAGCAATCTAATTTATTATGTTAATAACTTTAAACTCGTTCTTTATTAAATATTGGGCCATATTTCGTAAAAAAATTTCGTTCTTACAATTTACATTTAAAATCAAAATAATTTGTGAAACAACACTTTATTAAATCTAGTATTTTCTTTTCGCCATTTTAAGTTTTTTTTTTTTTTTTTTGTTTCTATACCCTTCACCACAAAAAGTGGAAAAAAGGTATAACAAGTTTGTAATTCCGTTTGAAATTTGTACAAAACCCATTTTCGATCCCATAAAGTATATACATTCTGAGTCCTTATGCGTAGCGAAGTTGATTGCGCAATGTCCGGCTGTCCGTCCGTGTTAGTATTAAAATCAACTTTTCCGGCGCACTAGATGAGCTAGAGAAAATTTAAAAACGCAAATCGATCAGACATAGTGCGGAAAGCAGTGCTATTGAAAATAAGCAAGATCGTTCCATGTGCCTCGAGGTAGTGGGCTTAACACCACGCCTACCTCTAATTTTTCCATATCATTTAAAACAATAAAGTAATTCCAATAAAAAAGATATGGAGCAATAAAGAATTAAAAAAATGTAAAAATATCTCGTGGGTAATGGGCCTCTAAAATTTTAATAAAAATGGGTATTTTAATGTTTTTGAAGAGATCTTTCGGGAAAAAATTATATTTTTTAAAATGCTTAGCCCTTTCAGAGTCGATGACATTTTTTGTAAAATCATATATCGTACTTAGTTTTCTTTTCTTATTTTTTAACTCTCTTGTCACCGAAGTATTTGTCCACTAAACTAGATTTACGTAGCATTAGCGTAGAATATAGACCTCTTACTTGTTTTAATTAAATTTTAAACAAAATTCATTTTATTTACCTTGGAATTGTTTTTCCCTGTCCTTTTAGTTTTACTTAACCAATTGTCAATTAAGTAGCTTATTCCTTAGTTTTTTTCTTTTTTGGTTGCTAAACTTCTTTTTTTCTATTAACCAACAGTTTTTTTCTGACATGTGGGATAAAATGTATAAAAAGTAAAACTTCCACTATTCTCCTCAAGTTTCATTGTAAGGAAAAAAAAAATAATAACTGTTCATGAAAGAATAAATGAATATTACGTTTTACTTTCTTTTGATTATAATACGTGGATGTTTAACAAATTGTACGCTGATACTACTTAAACAAACTCTTTTTGCTACATTACTTTTTGTTTAACATGGGCAGGTTCCATAGGCGCCACCTTTATGCATTCAGATTCCAACTGCATATTTCTGTTACATGTTAAATTTTACAATCTTTTTTTCTAACAAAACAGTTATAAAATATTTAATATTCCTTATACGTGACCGTTCATAGGTGTTCTTTTTTGTAAATCTGTTCTCTTCCTACAACTATTCTGCCAATATTTACTTTCCGGTTGTCTCTTATTCTATATACTCGTACGTACGTGTATATAAAATTAGTGAGTATGTATTGGTCGATGTATGTGTTTGAATAAGTAGTGTTGGATTGCATTAAAACTTATAAAACATAAATGCAATTTCAGCATGGTTTGGTTTTTGTTTGTTTTGCATTGTTTGGCACCTACACTAGACTGACATTAAATTTTTTAAAACGGAAATAATAAAATTAAAATTATAAACTTTTGAATCGTTTTTCAACAATTTTGAACAGAAATAAGCAATATCGCAAATTTTATCGTTTTCTTTCACAATATTATGTATTAGAAAAAATGTTGAATTTAAACTAGTCCTTAAAACAAATTTATTTGCGATTCGCATGAAACTAAAATCTTTTTTAATTTTGCTGCGTTTATTATTAATATTAAATTTTTTCAAATACGAGCCCTTTCATATTATTCAGTTACTACTTGGTTTGTTGGAAATAAAAATCTTATTTTATTATTTCTCGCAATTTTTTTCAAACTCTTATAAAAATTGTTCAGGGTGTAAAAGTTGACAATGCTTTTAAACACTTTACCTTAATTCGTTGCGAATGACGTGTAGAGGCCACAATCTAGACGCTAACTGTATTTCGGCAAAACTTCGCCAAATGAAGTGACGATCGAAGTGCTTAATGGTGTATGGTTTATCGCTGTAGAGGAGTAACACGCGTCATGTACCGTATAATTTTTTTTACTTTAAGTGCAAATGATCTTACACGTACAAAACAAAAAATGCCACCAAAATCTGGTTCCGCAAGCATGGATTGTATTCCTACACTTAATTTTGTAGATATTGGCTTAAATTTATTTCAAGTTATACATATATTTAAATCCGAAATCTTTGTACGTTAACAATTTCATTACAAAAACAAAAATATAAAATAAAACAATTTATTTAAAACCTCATTTATTTTCACTCGTTCCTTTTCGATACAGGTCTTGCTTTAAACACATCATCATTGACCGGAAGACGAGATTCATTTGATCGCACCACTTCTGCCTTCAGTCCCTCTGCAATGGATTATACCAACAGTAATGCTGCTGCCGCCAATGCGGTGT
Source organism: Cistogaster globosa (assembly GCA_937654795.1). Lineage (NCBI taxonomy): Eukaryota > Metazoa > Arthropoda > Insecta > Diptera > Tachinidae > Cistogaster > Cistogaster globosa. Next base: position 121,007,328 of record OW569403.1, read on the forward strand.
CAACAACAGTAGCTCAAGCAGCCGCCGCAGCAGCAGTTGCTGCTGCCGCACGTGGTAAATGGCCAGGAGCTATGACTAATTCATATGGTGCTTTAGGAGCAACAGCTTCAGCCAGTCCCATCGGAGCTGCCATCACACCGCCTCCACCAACACAATCGTGCCTAATAAATAATCGTGCTCCAGGAGCTGAAACGAAATATCGTCAACAAATGGCTGTGGGTTTGCCACCAGGAGCTGCTGCTGCCCAAGCAGCGGCAGTGGCAGCAGCCGCCAATAATATGTTTGGTTCAAATAGTTCATTGTTTTCAAAGCATTTGGCTATACCGGGTGCAACACCAGCGGCTGCCGCTGCTGCAGCAGCTGCCGCCGCCGCTGCGGCTGTTTCAAGACAAAATGCTGCAGCCGGCGTAGCAGGAGTGGGTGCGGCCGCGGCAGCAGCTGCAGCAGCAGCGGCCGCAGCAGCAGGTGGAGCTCCCCAACCGGGACGTTCACGGCTTTTAGAAGACTTCCGAAACCAACGTTATCCCAATCTTCAGTTACGCGATTTGGCCAATCATATTGTTGAATTTTCACAGGATCAACATGGCTCACGTTTCATACAACAAAAACTAGAACGTGCTACAGCTGCTGAAAAGCAAATGGTCTTCAATGAAATTTTGGGCAGTGCCTACAGTCTCATGACTGACGTCTTTGGAAATTATGTCATACAGAAATTCTTTGAGTTCGGCACTCCCGAACAAAAAAACACTTTGGGCATGCAGGTTAAGGGCCATGTGCTACAATTGGCCCTACAGATGTACGGCTGTCGGGTCATACAAAAGGCCTTAGAAAGCATTTCGGCCGAACAGCAACAAGAAATCGTACGTGAATTGGATGGTAATGTGTTGAAATGTGTTAAAGATCAAAATGGCAATCATGTTGTACAGAAATGCATTGAATGCGTTGACCCCTCAGCATTGCAATTCATCATAAATGCCTTCAAGAGTCAGGTATATTCATTAAGCACTCATCCATACGGCTGTCGGGTAATACAACGCATATTGGAGCATTGTACTGCCGAACAGACACAACCCATATTAGATGAATTACACGAGCACACTGAGCAGTTGATACAGGATCAATATGGCAATTATGTTATACAACATGTATTGGGTTAGTTGGTGTGGCTATTAAACATTTTTCATTTAATTTTAAAACTTTAATTGTCTTTTAGAACATGGCAAACCCGAGGATAAATCAATTTTAATTAATAGTGTGCGTGGCAAAGTTTTAGTTTTGTCGCAACACAAATTTGCTTCCAATGTTGTGGAAAAATGTGTTACACATGCCACACGTGCTGAGCGTACCGCACTTATTGATGAGGTGTGCACATTTAATGACAAGTGAGTATAAAATTTATTATATTTTTAATCGTTTAACTTTAATAAAATATTTTTTTATTTATTATTCTCCTCTCTCCCAGTGCCTTACACGTTATGATGAAAGATCAATATGCTAACTATGTGGTACAAAAAATGATCGATGTCTCTGAACCAACACAACTCAAGAAACTGATGAATAAAATTCGTCCTCATATGGCGGCCCTGCGAAAGTACACCTACGGCAAACATATTAATGCCAAATTGGAAAAGTATTTTATGAAAACTTCTAATCCTATTACAACAACAGCCACCAGTACACCAGGTGTTGTGGGTGTAGGCATTGGAATCGCCACCTCATCAGCTAATACCACATCTGGCATAACGGTAACAGCAGGTAATACGATTACAACAGCAGCTGCTATAACAACAGCATCAAATACTGCTACAGCTGCAGCAGTTCCAGCTGTTGTGAGCCAACAGCAGCAACAGACATTAGAAAATGGTATAAATGTTACCACACCAATGGATACAAACGTTGGTAATGCAAGTAACTCAGTGACATCGGTAGTGACTAGCACAAATTTGGGACCAATTGGTCCACCCACCACAAATGGGGTTTTGTAAGCAAAAAAAGTTTTTATTGAAAATAACAAATGTTCGTTCGTTTATTTTAAGACTTAAGTTCAGAGCAACGTTTGATAAAGAGATTAAACTATGAAATGAAGAGTAGAATATTATACAGCAAATATTTCAAAAGCAAAAAGTAAATATTTTACAAATCAAAAAAAAAAAAAGTACTAAAAACAAAAGAAAACGAAAACCGAAATTTTAAACGGGGAAAAAATAAATAAATTGCTATGAATATGAATGTAAAGATTACAACAAAAAAAGCTCACGATTTAAATTGGTTTAAAAAAACTAAAAGAAAAAAAACAAGTGAATTTAAAGAAAACAACTTTTAACTGTATAAAATTTAAGATAAAAACATTTTGAAGTGATTATTGTGAATTAAATTTCAAAGATGGTGATCACGATAATTACGTTTGTTAAACCGAAGAAGAAAGATAATACAGAGAGTAACCCAAGAGAACACACACAATTTGTTTAAGTTCAGTGGTAGTTTTCATTATCAATAACACTATAAATAATTTTTAAGACTAAAAGCAAACAACACAACAGAAGCATGTCCTGTACTTTGGAATTATTATTGATTTGTTATTTTTTATCAAATGAAATTAAATTAATGATTTATTTCAACAAAAAAAAAGCAAACAGTTTCCGAGAGATGCCCCTAAATGTCGTTAGAAACTCTCTAAAACTTACGCTTTTAAATCTTCAGCCACTAAAACTATCGCTTAAGTTGGCCAGTTACTAAAATGAAATAAATTTCCTTAATGCTCGGCATAGCATTTCTAAGTATTTTTTTAGTGGTAAAAACGATATTCAATAAAATCAAAATTTTTAGCTAAGAGAATTTTAGCAGCTCAAGTTTTGTTTTTTTCTTTTAAGAAAACTCCGATTGATTGTAAAACATTTTATTATTTTTGATTTTGTTATTAATGTGTAAGTGTAAATCTAGATTTTATTGCTTGTGTCCCTCTCTACTATATTAATTTTAAGTGTAAGTAAAGAAAAAAAACCAAAACTATTAAGTTGTATTCAATGTAAAATTTGTAATGTTTCACAGAAATAAATTGTAGAAAAATTTAAATGTAAAAACAAAATCATCTTCAGAAGAAAAGAAAACATTTAATGAAACAAAAGAAACAGTCATTTTAAAGTAGAGTTTAACTTTTTTAACGTAAACTTATTATACATTAAAACAAAAAGTAAGAGTTAAACATAAAAACACAGTGTGATGAGTAACAAAAATCAACAAAATGCATAAAAGCATGATAAATAATATATTTTGATATTTAAAGAATAAAACAGTTTATAAAAGATTTTGTTAGATTTATTGATAAAATTGAAAACTTCTTTTCTTGATTACTATTAAAAAAAAAAAAACTGTTTTGTTAAATAAATCATTCCTATTCAAACTACTGGTATTCGTAATTTCAAGCATTTCAACCTTAGCTGCAGTTTTGATCGAATCATTCGAATCAACACGTTTGTCATCTGTTTTAATTGAATGTTTATTTAAGAAGATGTGCTTCATTAATTGTTTACTTAAACAACAACATTCAACCCCCTTATTGATTTAATTTAAAAAAATATATAAAGTTCCAATTTTATCAAAAAACTAACAAAAATACTTTTAAAAACATGAATTAAAAAGAAGAGTTGTTTTTAAATTTCCACAATTTTATACCCGCAGATATTCATATTCGTACATTAACTATATAAATATATATTAACACAAAATCACTCATTTTATTAAAACAAAAAACAAAAACAAATTACACATTGATATCATAACTATACATAAATATATAAATATTATTATAAAAATATAATCTCTTATTAATAATCTTAAAGTTTTAGAAAAATCCCCAAAAATTTAGTATTAGATTAAACAACCATGATAAGCGATTAAGCGACTTTTTATTAAAATACTTAAAATATAAAAAAAAAAAATTAATAAGAATTAAGAATAAGAAAAGTTGAAAAAAAAATCCCCTTTTTAAAATGTTTGAATCGAATATGTGACTATACATTTGAGAATAACTAACAGTCGTCTTTAGAATGTTTTAACAAATTCAATTGTAACATTTATACATATTAGACATCCATAAAATAGCATAAGTACGTTAACCGCGCTTTGAAAACTAGCCATCTTTTAAGGCCAATTATTATTTGAAATATTGTTTGGTGCTAACGACAACTTGTCAAATTTCACTTTATGTGGTCGAAAACATTCATATAAAAAACTTACTTCATTGCAACTCTTGCTCTTTTGCGTTAGCGTCTTTTTATTTTGCAAAAGTCTCATAAATTGCATTCGATTGTGCGATTATTATGTTTTTCTTATCTTATAATTTCCTTTTAATGGCTTTTAGACTCAAAAACTCCATCCTCAGGCCTTCATATCATTTTTAGTTTCTCAATATGAGACAACACAGGACGTCATCTTTCATTTTTCTGATTATGACATTAATCTTTTTACATCTGTTTCTCCGTTACATGGCTTTCACCTTTGCCTTCACTTCTCTTCAGTTCCTTTTATAGGCAAGAAGCTGCGACTTGCCTTAATTGAAATCATAATTTATCCAATGAACGTTTAGAAGAACCATTTTCGCAACTACTTATAGAACGAGTTTTGCCTTTTTGGATGTAACATTAGAAGATGTGGATTGAAGATTTTTTAAGAGGAGTACGGGTATTAGTGGCATATTCTCTTGATTAAGAAATTAAGAATCAGCTAAATCATAATCGTCGTAATTAGCATCACAGAGCTTCAATTCGAAATTTCGGCTTATAATTTTACAATCGTTTGCTGCAGACAATAAAGAAGCGAGAGCAGTGACACCATGTCATATGACGCTGAGGCAATGTAAATTGTAAATGAATTATTTATAAAAAAAAAAAAAACAAAGTTTGAATGTTGAGATAACGTACACTGTACTTTGTTTTTTTAAATTAAATGAAAAGTTTATCACATGAAAATATGTAGTAATTTTTAAACAGCATAAGTTAGGGATAGTAATGTCTTTATAATATAAAATAACAAAAGACAATATGACTACAATATTGTGATGTGGAAAGCTTTTCACTTTATTTACAAAATCGGTATTTTTTTTTAATAATAGATCTCTTTAGCTGTGAATTTCATACCAATTATTGAACCTCTTTCTGTAATATTGTTAGTAACTTAGTAACAAAAAAAGTCTTAATTCGTTTTCATAAAAGTGTGTGTGTTGGCAGATGGCAAATTTGATATATCGCAAAAATTCTTTGTTTCGCTGTTTGTGTTTCAAATTTAAATGAATTTAAGGTATTTGTTAAAATATTCAAAGATCGACATTATTTTTAACTAATCATAAATTTATATTTTTTTAATGACACCATCACACATACCCTTCTTACCCCACTCCCGACCGTGCACATTCATTTAATTTTAAGCAACAAATTTTAAGAAAATCTCAAAACTGTTTAATGATTTTGATTCAAAAAAAAAAAAAAGAATCTTGTATATTTTATTTGTTAATGGATTAACTTTGTAAACTTCTGTGTAAATCTGTAATTAGCAAACAAAAGCAATGTTAATATTTTGTTCATGTAATATTTTTTTGTAAAAATCATATAGATCTAAAAAAAAATTGTTAAAAAAAAAGAAGAAGAAAAACGAGAAAAGAGCCAGAAGTCTGTTTTGTAAAATTGTAATTTTGTTTATAAATTTATTTCTGTTCATACTTCTCTACTCCTTAAATCCTGTTACATTTCACTATTACAATTACAAGAAAAATCCTCGCTTTTATTAAATTATTATATTGTAATTTTAAAACAAAACAAAAAATAACAACAAAAATGTATAAGTCACTGTTAATTTATTTAATTATTTTAATCCTTTAATGCTACATAATTAGTTTTAGTTTTTACAATTTAAAAAATATGTAATAAACTACCACTCATGTTTTTAGTTTTAAGCGTAACAACCTAAAGAAATATTCTGTATTTTTTTTTAATAAATTTCAATGATTGCTTGTATGAAAATTTGAAATTTGAAATCGGAAAGTTTTCGCTTTATTACTTTCATGTTGTCATAAAAACTAATTCGACTTTTACATACTTTTAAATATAAACTTTAATTTTATTTAATTATAACTGTAACAATTAAACAAAAAATATTTTGTAAATCATCGTTTTATTGTAATGAAAATATTGTTTGTAAAGTCATTCTTATTAAATATTAAATTATTTTACACAAAATTTAACCAAAAATATTGAAGTTTGGCTTTTATTTTTTTTTCAAAATTTTTTTGCTTGTGAGATGATTTTTTTGTTGTTATTTAATTAAAATAGTAAATTTTATGGTCTCTTTGATTTTGATAAGTATCTTGTAGAATTTTGAAATTAGATGTATTTATGGTGCGTTTAGAAATTTTTTCATGAATACAAAAGTTTTAAAAAATCTATGAAAATGTGAGTTAGATATTTCTAAGGAATTTGGAAAATTAAATTTAAAGCACAAGTTTCAAAATAGTAAAGCAAACAAAGTATTGAATATGTAACATAAATAGAAGGAATATGTTTATTTTTACATCACAATACTCTAATGTAAATGTTACTACACCATAGAAAATTTGATAGGTTGAGGAATCTTTTACTTTTGTAAATCGTCACTTCATATCAGGAAAATAAAGTTGTCAGCTTTTATTATGTTTTTATTCCATAAAAAATATCATTGAGTTGTAGGTGTCATTGTGGACACTTTGTTATTTATACTTAATTAAAAAATTCCTGCAAATATAAATGTTGCAGAAGACTAGCTGTGATTCGGTAACTTTAAGACATCTTTGATTCAAATCATCTTTGATTTACAGCTGCGTATAGTCTGACATTTCAATTCCGCTTTATGCTTTCAATGTTTCAATAATTAGATAACAAATAGTTTTATCTTTGCGAAAAAAAATTGTAGACATTGTTTTTAACACGTCGAAATAATAATTTGCAAAACTCAAGATTTAAGGAGTATGTCAAAGCATAAATCTTATGCAAGCCATACACGTTGCGACCTGTTGTACAACTTTACTAGTAATCAAGTTGGGTGTTTTGTCTACAAATTATACAACTTGCGTACAATCGCGCAGCCCAACTTCATTTTAAACAGAAGTCATTACAGTAAAGATCTTTTCCGATATTGTTACGTATGTTTTAATCGATAAAGTGCTTGGCGAAGAAGAAAAAGATTGGAAACAAAAGTTAAGAAAAAAGCGAAAGTGGTCAAAGCAGTGGTTCATAGAAAAAAAAAATATTCTAACAACAAACTTTTGAAAACCTTGAAAGAAAGTGAGCCAAAAGATTGCAAGAATTATATGCGTATTACAGACGAGATATTTAATTTATTGTAATTTTTATTGCGAATGTTTCTATTTTTATAATATTAATTTCTGCAATTCCACAATTCAGGCATGCATTTGTAAAATTCTAAAAATGCATGCATTTCATCTGAATCCTCCATTTTTATTCATATATCAATTTTCTTTGAATGTATGGAATACTTTTGCGCTGTGTTTTGCTATGTTGCCACAGCGAAAATGAAAAGTAAAATAGAATAATGTTGTGCGACATGTTCACTTTCGTTGCGGCCGAGTTGTACAATTTACCAAAAATTCAAAACTTTTTGATCTTTCGTACAACCAACACCCAACTTCATAAACCTGCACCACAAACATTGCATTCTACTTGAGAAGGTTGTACAACAGGTCGCTACGTATATGGCTTGCACAATTTTCACAAGCAAACCCTATGGCATATTGCTTTATAGGTGGTCTCGTGTGTAGCTTTATTTATTAATTTTTATTCAATAATTGATGAAGGCGCCAGCTTTAAGTTTGAAATAGTTTGGTTACGACAGTTAATACATTGTGGTTTAGGGAAGAAGTTCGTTATAGCTGGACCAATTTATAAATTTGTTTCTTAAACAAATTGAGGAAAATGTTATCTTTAAAACAATTTTAATGAATAATTTTACTCGAACCCCAGACCTTGTAGTAGTTAAAATTTTGAATTGTGTATTCACTGAATTTTCTTAAAAAGTAAGCTTAACTTGCAAATTGCCATTATTAAAGTTTATCATAACCAATCATAAATATGACTATTAAAGTCCCTTCAGTCAGCCGTTTAATTATTATGAATACAAAATTCATCTTTTGTTTGTCTGTGAAGCAGGGAATGCTGTCACTGGTGACATTCAAAAGGTTCAAGTGTTTGTAAACCACTGCCCTCGTACTTTCTGGCAAAGAACTTTATCCAATTCTGTTCCCTGGCAAAAAACCGTTCAGCACTTCTTGTGCATTGAACTAAGGTAGCACAAGTGACAGTGGATTAGCTTGGCCCTACCCTTGGAAGGCAGTCAAACGACATCACCATAGCTGGCGACGCTTAGCCCATACATGGAGAAGACGTATTGAGGACGAGATATCCTACAACGGTAATTGTTGCGAAGAAGCGAAGGCGTTAGCGAAAACTTAAGAACTGTTTGAAAAAAATTATTATTTTAAAATAAAATCAAAAGCGCAATCATTTTTAGTAGCTACTAATAAATATAATAAAACTTTTAGAAAGACCGTGTGTTTAATATTTCCTTTTTTTAATTTTATTCGTGGTGCGATACTCATTGAATTAGATAAAAAAAGATTTTGGAATTTTCGTCTGTCGGTTTGTGAACCACGCGGGAGCTACTGAATCCATAATTGTAACCAAGATCAATAAAAAAATCTTATTTTCAAGACAAAATATTTTTTTAGTACTCGAAACTTGGTAGCTACGTTAACAATATTAAAATTGAAACATTCAAAAAATTAACTTTGAAATAAAATACATAAAAAATACAAAAGTAAATATCCTTAAAATAAACGAATTTCTGTACTTCTGCTTTTGTAACAAATCCACTAATTCAATACCAAGAAAAAATGCTTTGATTTTTATTGTTGGTAGAAATTTTTAAAATTTTGAAAGGTTTTAAAAAATAGAAAAATATTTTCATTACATGAAACGAATATTTTTCAAGTCAGTTTTTAGCCCACCTTTTTAATTATACAAAATATAATTTCTTAGTGTATATTTTTTTATTAAATATTGTAATTTTTTAGTTTTAATTTAATTGATTAACAGAACATTTGTTGCATTTTTTTAACCCAACTTGGGAAATTTTTAATACTTAATAAACCTTCATTTAAATTATTTTTAAATACTTAAAATTTTGTAAAAAAAAATTCTGTACATTGTTTTTTGTAAAGTTTCTGTACAAATATAAAAAAAGCAAAAATAATTTTGTTTTTAGTGAAAATTTCTGCAAACAAGAATTGTAAAATAGTAAATATCTGTAAAACAAAATTCAAAAGAGAAAACTAATTGTTTTTTTGTAAAATATACGAAGCAAACTTCTTGTAGAATAACCAAAACAAACAAATTTGTAAATTTTTAGATTTTCCTAAAGCAATTTTTGTAAATTTTTTGTACAATCCTAAAAAAAATAAATGTAATTTTTTCTTCTACTCTAAAATTTAGTTAATTTAAATTTATTATTTACAAAAAAATTTTAACTAAATTTAACTAAATCTTAAAGAAATCAAAATCCTTAAACATTTTTAAACTTTCTTTGAAGAAACAACTATTTAAACAACCCATAACTGTAAAATTGTATAAAATTATTTATTATTTTTAATTTTTTTTTTCTACATTTAAATCTAGGAAGCGAATTTTATTGTAAATTTCTAGAGGTTTAAAAAATGCAACAATATTTCTTTTATTTATTTATTAATATTATTAAATTTTTTTCTTTTTTTTTTTTGTAATTTAAAAGTCTGTCATTTTTTAATTGTGGCAGAAACAAAGTACTGATAGTTTTAATAACTAGTACGTTTTTAAAATTTTTCTATAATATTTAATTCATTTAACATTTTAAATTATGTTTGTGTACGTGCCGTCATGTTGTTGGCCAGCTCTGAACTGAGAATAGAAAGTAAAAATAGATGTCAAGTGCAAAAACTCTTAATTTAAATTGCATTGCAAGAATAATTGCTTTAATTGTTCTTAGTCCAGTAGCTTGTGCCTAAGTGAACAAGAACATTACAAAGTACAACTTAAATGTTCTTTGATCATCCCTTTCAAATAAAAAAGAATGAATTTAATCAATAAGTTTTTGAAATAAAAACACATTCATTTGTAATAATTTGAATGCAGCCTTTGAGTAGGTATTTTTCACGCGCATCAGTTAGTTTCGTTTCAGAGAAAATAAAAGTCTCAATTAAATAGAATCGTTTTAAAATTATATCCATAATTAAGCAGCACATTAGCGACTTTCTGCTGTTTCCAAGGTGCATGGATGCTCCTCACATTGTTTGACTTTATTTTATTATCAGGCTTAATTCTGCACTGGTTATTGCAAAACTTTAATAATGTTTTTCGTAAGCATGTGTTTCAGTTAAAAACTTCTATTCTAAATGTTACAATGTTGAGCCCAAGAATGTCTTTCGCATACCATTACTGGACATATTAAATGAAAATTAGAAAAATTTTTACGAAAACCTTCAGAACAAAGCGGCCGCTTTTAAGAGCTGTAATGGATGAAGAGAAATATTTTTAAATCAAAAAATTTGTGTCGATAGATTTCGGATCACAATATTGCAATATACAATGTCTCATACACATTTCTGTTATAAAATTATCTAATGGATATTTTTCTATTCTATTTAAGAAGCAGTTGCAGATTTGTCTTTCTCTCGTGATATTTTTTGATTTGTTATTCTACGTCCAGTTTTTTTTTACATACAAAGGCTCTTCACCAATAAATGTCGTTTTTTTTTAGCAAATTATTAACGCAGTAAGCGAAAGGAGCCAGGAGTTATTTTATTTTTTTTATGTGCATTTTTTTTAACGAAGATGGCTTTTAACGTACAAAATGCAGAGTCTACGAACTTACAATTCTAGATCCCTTGAGCCGTGTAAAATTTATATTTCGTTTAAAAGAATTTCAAAGTTTAAATTTTCAGTTCAGTAACTAAAACGTGTTCTTCGATTACAACCAAAAGAAGAATCACGTTGATTGATATGTGAACGACTTTCATGCTGGCAGTGGTAAAAACGTTCAACGCATTTGCACATTTCGTTTACTACTTAGAGAAGAATAATAAGTAAAGAAATATTTTGAAAATATTTTAATTCTGGCATGAAAAAATAAGAAAAATAGGTTTTAATCAATGTTTTTGTTTTAGTATATTTGACGTATATCTGACAACACTACACTGACGTTTACACTTAATTACACTTTTGATTTTAAAATATTGTAATTGTAATTGTCTTGTATTAATTGTTTTTATTTTACAAAAAGAGGTGTCATTGAACATTATGAAATGAATTAAAATTACTTATAATAAATATGGGAAAAAATAATCTCAATTGATTAAAATTATAAATATTAACTTGTATTTAATGTAGCATAGAAACGTATTTAAACTTAAGTAATTAAATATTTTATAAATACAATAGATATTATATACAGGCAGTAATACAAACATACATACATACATACATCCATATAAAAAAGCAAACAATTTTAAAAATAAAATTATTTTAAAATCATTATAAAAATAACATAAAATCTTTGTATTTGTATTGTATTGTATTGTATTGTATTCAAAATAGTATACATTTGTAAAAGTGTATGTATTTATATAAATGAATATTTAAATTAAAAAACATTTTCAACCAATGGAAACAGATAAAATTAAACAAAGTATTAATATTTCTAAAAAAAAAAAATAATGTAATTGAAAACTTTCATATGAAACAAATTGTTTCCAGCAAACATTAATTATTAAGCACAAAAATATTTGTATTAAAAAGAAAATTAAAAATGAATAAAATATTCAAATTAAAACAAGATTTAAAGCGTCAGCCCTCAAAAGAAAAATAATGAAAAAAATAAAATATTTAATAAGTAGTAACTTTTTGTAGCGAACATCATGTCAAATAAACAGCAAATTTTAGATATTTAAAAAAAAAAAAGATTTTTTTTTAATAACAACAGGTTAACAAAAATTTAATTCAATTGCACATCAAAGTGATAAGGTAACTTGCATTTGCTTACGTTATGCGAACATAAGTAAAGACTTTCTTCATGCTCTTATTCAATTGATTTCAATCTATTTTGCAAACAGAACATTACAAGTAATTAATCGTGTTACGCTACGCATCAAAAGAATAAAGTCAGTGCATGTATTTATTGTTTTATAAATGCGTTTAAGCACTGAATTTTATAAACTATCAAACTGTTTCTGACGTTTTTTTTTTCCATGAATATTTTTAAAATAAAAATGACTGAAATTGATAGTTTTAAAATGTGATAACATGGATCTATCTTTAATTTACGATGTTCGAATAAGGTCGTGTAATTTAAATTCTACACTTGTGGACGCTGGATAACAAAAGAGCTGCTTCAAAGTTCATTCGTTTTACGTTCTGAAATTTTTTAATAAATAAATACGACAATAGAGTGACTCTATCAATTTGATGCGCTTTTAAAGTATAATTTTATTATTTAATAAAAAAAAGAAAAAATTGGCGTAAGTAATACCCTTGTAGACCGATAGTTAAAACAGAAGTTTTTTAAATCAAAGAGAACATTCTGTTCCAATATTCTGGAAAAAAAAATTTTTAAAACCGTTCAAACAAACAAAATTTGAAAAAAAAGCCCGGCAAAAAATCAACTCTTTCCTCACTCTCTCTCTATCTTTTTACAAACAAAATAATGTAAATTTTTTTAAAAAATAAATTAAAAAATTGTAAAAAATTGAAAACAATTTATAAATATTCATTTATAGCAAAACAAAAATATAAAAAGACCCAAATAAAAATTATAAATATTTACATACATTGACAAAATAAAACTTAAATAATAATGAAATTATAATAAAAATAAAACACTTATGTAATTTTTTTGTAAAAACTAAGAAAACAAAAAAAGTAAACAATTTTTTAACAAACAAAAAATTTTACATTTATAAATATAAATAAACATTCTTACCTACAGACTTTTACACAAACACATAAATCACCTAAAAAATAGAAAATAAAAATTTTTGCAAAATCAAAGTAAAAAAACCTAAAACAAATGATATTTAATTCGTTGATCAATTTTACTAACATTTTCTATACACCCTCGTTTCTCTTTCACTATTTTAATTTACTGTCACCCTCCACAGTCTCCTTATTCCGAATTTATTTGTTTTTTCAAAATCTCAATAATAAGTTCTGTGACTTTTTAATAAAAAAAATGCATCTTTAATTTAAGTCAAGTTAATAATAATTTTTTTTAAATAATTTCATTTAAAATGAAACATAAAATATAGATTCAAATAATTGAACATTTTGAAAGCTGAAAATAAACTAAAATTTGTAAGTTGCTGTAATTTTTTGTAGTTTTAATAAATTGACAAATATTTTTTTTGCAAACTTAACTCATATAATTTAATATCTTATTTGAATAATGTATAATCAATGTTTATGTTTTGTAAAACATAGTTTTAACTTTCCTTTATAGAGTTACAAAACAACAAATAATTTTAAAAACAAAATAAAATTATAAATTTATAATTATGTTTCTCATTATTATTAATTATACAATTAATTAAATATTATTATAATTATTATTAAAACAACAATAAAAAATTCATTAAAAATGATGAAATAAAGAAAACAAATAAAAACCAGATTTATTATGTAGCAAAAAAAAACAAGTTTCATTTATTTTATTAAAGAAAAAATGGGGAATACTTTTAGGGTTTGGCTTAATGTTCCCCTCTATCGTCAGCCAAATATGAAATACATGTACTCACGAATTTTAAAATTGTAACGACAGAATGGTACCAAATTTATATCAATTGTACCAAAACTTGATGTTAAGGCTTCGTTTTTAACATCAGCATTTTTTGTTTGACTTTTAAATGTAAATTTTAATGTACTTATATTAGTAAATCTGTCTGTCTGATGATGGTAAATTATTGACTTTCAGTTCATTTACAAATTTATCTTGAACAATATACAGGTATGTGATAAAAATCGTTTTCAATTTAAAATCAATTGAAAAACGTAAAAAGTTGTGATGCGCATTTTTGTCTCGATTTCGCTTTGATTTTGTTTTAAACCAAAATCGATTTCAATTTCCAGTTTGTTTTATAAAAATGTAAGAAAAAAAGGTGTAAAGAAAAATGAAATTTATACGGTTTTTGCTTTTTTAAAATCGAGGGGTCCACCATTTAAAAATTTTTGCGTGCAATAACTTCTATTAAAATGTAAATAAAGTCCTTAAAAATAATTGACACATTTATATTCGTATTAATATTTATAGGGAAAAGCATATAAACTATTAGCAAGAAAAGATGATTGTTAAATTTATGGAAAAGCATCCGCAATTATCACCCTTTTTTAATTACAACTTTTTCGGTTAAAAAATAAATGGTCCTGAGTCGCTGGCATCATTTTATATGGGTAACACCTATGGACCCAACAACAAAAATGTCTTTCCTTGCATGACGAATGCAATTCTCCGCCAAAAACAAAGTGAACAAATATAAAGAAAAAGTAAACAAATTTCGAGGGTATTTATTTACGATTGAAACTTAAAAAAATTGTAATATTTCGGGGACAAAAATTTTCTCGATTATAGATGAATATAATTATGTATGTGTATCAGGCCTGCCATATTTGCCGACTTATCGGCATTTTGCCGATTTTTCGCTTCAAATTTATCAAAGTGCCGATTTGCCGATTTTGGCTCCAAAAATGCCGAATTTTTTGATAAACACTGTAATATGGTAACTTTGTTTGTTTTGGAATAATTTATTAATGTTGTGCAACACTAGAATATTTATGACATAAAAAAGAGACAACTGTAAAAAAGTAAGCACTTCTGCTAACGATAAAAAGGGTTAGTTTTCTTTAACATTGTATGCAATGTTTGTATGTGTGTTTGAAAATTGTTCACAAGATTTTATAAACTACAAGTCCAATTTGATAGGATTCAGTTGCAAAACTTTTTAAAAACGATATTCCAGATTTATTTATTATGAAATGTACTTGCATTATGTTCATCATATGCCTGTCTTCAATTACCTTCCGAAGTTGAATCTCTAGTTAGAGATACAGTAGTTTTCGCTTATAGTCCACAACTAAAGTTGCACAATTTTTGTGGACTATAAGCGAATTAGGACTATAACCGAATTTTTTTTAAGCCACTTTATGGACTATAACTGAATCCAGATATAATACACATTTTGAACTATATACAAAGTATGCAAAAAGTTTATTTAAAATATAAGCAAATATTGATTTAAATAAAATTAATAGTTTAAACAAAAACCTTAACATATTATTATTTATTGTAATTAAATGCTTTAAAAGCTTAGTCCAGATTTACACTATGCAATTTTTTGAGGCATTTTTTTTCTCAATTCCTTATTTACGTTGCAGCGATATGCGTTATTTAAAAATAAACATAAGCAAAAATAATATCCCCTTAAAATCCCAGTAATACCATATTGCTTACTCCTCTTGCTTCACCAACAAACAAAAATTTAATGCAAGTTTCATAAAATAGCCTAGTCTAAATGCGGTATTATTGTAATAAAAAGTTGCCAGAAATCTAAATAAAAAAGGTTGCCAGTTTGTTTAAAAAAGGTATTGAAAAAACAGGGTGGACTATATGAAAGTTTTTTTCTATACAATATTAGCTATGCATGCAAAGAAAAGTTGGCCTTTAAACGAAAATGGACTATAGGCGAAGTGGACTTAAGAACAAATAATTTGTATGAAATTCGAAAAAACCTGCAAGTGAATAGGACTGTTTTGGCTTACATCCGTTTTTGGCCTTTAAGCGGAATGGACTATAAGCGAAAAGTACTGTATTTACAACTACGTATCAAATAGTCTAAAAAGACTTCATCAATTTCAAAACATCCAAAAATTACTAGAAATAAAACCAAAAAATTACTGCACCCAAGTCAAGCCAGATGGCTATCGCTTGAAGTAGTAGTTGTTCGAATACTAGATTTGTATGAGGCGTTGAAAATTTACTTTTCATTTGCTGCCAATGTTGATCAAATCGAAACAGCAAAAACTATTTTTAAAAATTTAAACGAATCAAATCAAATATATTTATCCTTTTTTAAATATATTCTTGAATTTGTTAATAACATAAACAGAATATTTAAAAGTGAGTCAACTGGAATACACAATCTATACAACCAAATGGAAATGATTCTAAGAACTGGTTTAAGTAATTTTATAAAAATTGATATTTTAAAAAGTGATGAAATTTATTAAACGGAATTTATAAACAGAGAGAATTTCTTGAAATTTGATGAAATGTATTTGGGCTTATTGGTTAGAGTTAATATCAGGATTAGAACTTAACAAAAACGAAATAAACAAAATTCTTAATAACTGTAGCAATTTTTATTTAAAACTTGCAAATCAAATATTAAAACGTTTCGCATTTGAAAATAAATCTTATAAGTCTTTAAAAATGATTAACCTTAACGAAATTATGAAAAAGGAAAAAACTCTTTTATGGAAATTCTTACAGAATTCCCCAGCTTTACTTCTGAAAAAGAAAAACAAATTTAAGACTCTGAATTCAGATTCTACAGGCGCATTTCCACTGCTGTCAAAATTTGTACAATAAAGGCCGGGGCACATAGAATCCGTCATCCGTTAAACTTTGACAAATTCAACTGACAAGTAAGTTAAAATACATGTTTTCTTATGAGCGTTGTCACAATCAATACGTGTCTGTCAACACAAAGTACGAAAGTTGGTCAACTTTTAACTTTTGAATACTTTGACAACTATCAACTGCTTCTTCTTCTCTGTTTTCTTTTAACTTTTGCTGTGTTTCAATTGTGTTTTGTAATTTTAATAAAACAATTTTGGTGGCAAACAATAAAATACAAATTTAATTAATTTAAAAAGTGAATAAAATACAAATTAAATTTAAAAATGAATAAAAATAGAGAGCAAGCTTTGGTTTAACATCCGTCAGCAAAGTATTCATTGTGCCAAACTCATCCGTCGTTACTTTGACTTTAGTTGAATCTTTAAAAGTTTAACGTATGACGGATTCTATGTACCCCGGCCTTAAGTTATGGTTCTCTTTCTTTCGCAAATGTGGAGAGAATTTTTAGTCAAGTTAACTTAAGTAAAACAAAATTTCGATGTTCCCTGGAAAATGAATCTTTGCAAGGAATTCTTTTTGCTCAAGACTACTTAAAATTTAATAAATCAATCTGTTTTGATGCCATTATAAAGGACGATTTTATAACAATGTCAAATTCAAATATGTATCTTTAAAGTATATGTGTATGTTCATACAAAAAAGTTAAAAAAATAGTTTTTACCTTAAAAAACAATTAACCATAGGGTACAAACAATACGTACATATACATGTATGTATGTTATGTACATACATAACTTTTTTTAAATTAAATACAATTTTTTGTGAAATAACTATTTTTATTTTTATTGTTTTTTTTCTTTATCATATGTTATAAACATTATAAACATTGTTAATACTAAATTATTCTGTTTTGTAATTTTTTGTTTCAACTGAATTATTCTGATTTGTTATTTTTGTTGATAAAAATGTTTTATTGTATTTAAAATGCGTTTTTTTAAATTGCCGATTTTGTGCCGAATTTTTTAAATAAAAGTGCCGATAAGCCTATTTTTTTTTTTTTTTGCAAAAATGCCAATATCTTATCAAAATTTTCTGGCACCCCTGATGTGTATATGTATGTACATACTTATGTTAATACTTCTTTTAGTATGAAGAGGTTATTGTGGGCATGTTAAAAATTAACATCTGTCATTAGTTTTCTGCTCTTTGGTCCAGTTAATACTCCTTCTTTTAGTTTGGTCTCGGATAAATTCGAAACTACTCACAAAGATATGTAAAACATTCTGCTTTCTTTGGTAATGCCTTCACAAATTGTTTCAATAAGCTCAATTTGATGAAAATGGGTGGGAGCCTGCAACGCTTATTCCTCTGGCCATTCTTTTTTGATATGGTGTATCTGCCTCTGACGACTATCCTATTTGACCAAAAAGTAAGGAAACTTTGGATAGCCATTTCGTTGCCTAAGCAACTTGGAAACCACTTTTAAGTGGTGACATATCTTTAATTGTTTATCTGAGTAACTTGTTTTGTTGAAGATTCTACAAGCATTTTTTAAATGGATTGAATGTACAACAGGCACCGAAGCGTACTTATTACCGTTGTATAGAAGAACTACTTGTGGGCTTCTGTTTGACCAATTTGTTTTTTTTTTTTTTTTTTTGTCGATGAAAAGTCTCCATTATTCTGCTGTATATTTTATTTTATTACTTGTAACTCCAGAGCATTCGTCCAATACGAGGGCTGCTATATATATTTCTGGCCTGGCAACACTGAGTGCTGCCAAGTGCAATCTGACATTTCCACTGGAAAGTTTGTCATTTTTAAGCATAATCGTACTCAAAACGTTTTGACGTACGACCATTATTTGTGTTGTTTACAGTGACTTGAAAAAATTAATACAGAAAAAAAAATGGAATTAACTCGTGAACATTTTCGTGCCATAATTTTTCACAACTTTCGACGTGGATTATCACGACAAGAGTGCATTGATGAACTTAAATTTTTGTATAGCGATGAAGCACCATCCTATAGCACTGTGAAAAATTGGTATAATGAATTTAATCGTCGCCGAAGCTCGCTCAAAGACGAATTCCGTAAAGGTCGTCCAAAAACGGCTGTTGTGCCAGAGAACATTGATGCCGTGCGTGAACTCATAATGCAAGATCGACATGCGACATACCGAGAGATAGAGACATCCTTGGACATTTCTTCCACTAGCATACATTGGATACTGCATAAAAAAAGGCTCCTGCCGATTGGTGCAAAGAAATATTGCAAAAATACGATTGCGGTGCTTTCAAAGACGTTTATAAGATCGTCACAGGTGACGAATCATGGATCTATGCGTATGAGCCCGAAACGAAACAACAATCGACCGTGTGGGTCTTCAAAGACGAGCAAAATCCAACGAAAGTTGTTCGTGGAAGAAGAACCTCGAAGCAAATGGTCGCCTGTTTCTTCGGCAAAACCGGTCATGTGGCGACTGTTCCGCTTGAGCAACATAGGACGGTCACTTCTGAGTGGTACACTACAATTTGTTTGCCTGAAGTCATCGGAGAAATTCGAAAAGCCAACAAGAGAAGACAAATCATTGTTCACCATGACAATGCGAGCTCTCACACATCGGCTCAAACCAGAGCGTTTTTGACCGGCAAAAACGTCGAATTAATGGGTCATCCGCCGTACAGCCTTGACTTGGCACCTAATGACTTCTTCTTGTTTCCGCACATCAAGAAAAAAGTGCGTGGTCAACGATTTTCGTCGCCAGAAGAAGCTGTTAAGGTTTCAAAAATCATGTTTTAGAGGTGTCTCAATCGGAGTGGAAAAAGTGCTTCGACAACTGCTTTGAGCGCATGCAAAAGTGTATAAATCATGCTGGAGAATACTTTGAAAAACAATAAAACCATTTTTGATTATAAATATTTCGCATTTTCACTATTAGGCCAGAAATATATAGAGCAGCCCTCGTATATAAAATATTATTCTAAAAATTAATAAATATATATAAAAATACATATTTCTTCACAGAATTTGAAAATAGATTATAAATGGAAAAAAATATATATAAGAAGTACTTATACTTTGATTTTTTGATATAGCGCTGTTTCTTTCTTCTTTTTTGTTTCTTACGCAGTTCTTATTTTCACCCCATTTCAAAAAAAGAAGGAGGTTATCAGTTCGTGGGAACGTTGCTTTTTTTAATGTTTGTGCCTGCAAAACTCAGTAATTTCTGAACCGATTTTGAAAATTTTTATTATATGTTAGATTATACTTACAGATTGGTCCCGTTTTAAAAACAGTTCATAATCTTAAAAAATTAAAGGGTGTCCTCGTATAATATACATGTTTTTATGTGTATTATGAACCTTCCATATTTGAAGTACATTGACTTATACACAAAAGCTTGATATTTGGACAAAATATCGATTTTTATTTACGTTATAATAACAAGAATAAACATTTAGAGTTATAACTAAAAGAGTGTTTCAACAGTTAATATTATTTAAAGTATGTAGCGAGACTTTTAACTGTTATACCCAGATGGTTAAAATTTGCAAAGATCCTTTATTGCTAAGACCGCTCAAACAACAAGTATAAAATTTGTGTTTGGAAATTAAAGAGTGTCCCAATAGTTGATGTAAGTTGATGTATGTGGCTAAACTTTTTAACCGTTATAAACAGATAAATGAAACTTACAAGGAATCTGTATTGATAAGTCCGCTATAACAACAAGCATACAATTTGAATTTAAAAATTAAAGGGTGTTTTCATAATTGATGTAATTTGTAAGTTGTTACAATAGTTGATGTAATTTAATGATTATGGTCAAACTGTTGAACCTTTATAGACAGAACCTTTATTTAAGGTTGGCCTTATAACTGATATAACTTGGCCTTTATGGTCCTATCCTTGCAACCGTTATAGACAAACACTTGAAAATTAAACAGAATATTCATTACAAAAAAAAAAAAAAAAAATTAAATAAATATTAAAAGTTAGAAATTGAAGTGTGCCCTAATAGTTGATGTAATTCGATGTATATGTCCAATCTTTGAAAAACAATTATAGATGAGCGCTTAGAATTTAAACAAACTTTGTTTTACCCCAGCAAAAAATTATACATAACCTTAAAAAGAACTTGCCACACCATGAGTTACTTTTGTGATTGTCAAAATAAGTTACCCGCTTACAAAACACATTACATTAGTTCGCAAATAAAGAAAGTTGTTATTGAATTAGTTTTTTAAGTTAAAGAAGAGAACCTTAAAATACGTACTAATGATTTTTATTATATCCTTTAAAAATGAATGTAATCAATTCTCAGTAATTGATTGTAAAAGTCTCATGCCTTGTTAAAATCATTAGGTTGGTAATCTACTTCGGAAGTCCTTCCGCCAAAAATGCTTAATTTCACACTTGATTACCTTTTTTGAAATTTTTGCTGACACTGTGTCAGTAACAAAAGAAACATAATTTTAAGTTTGTCTGTTTTGAAGTCGTTTTTTTTTTAGAAGAATTAATTACAACATTAATAACACTTTAAACGAGTAAGTGTGCCACATGCCGAATCTTATTTATCCTTCACGATATATGCATAACCACATGTACCATACTATCTATTTCGCTTGAAATAGTTTAAGTAAATATCGGCATTAGAATATCGTTCCTTTCATTAAGATTTTCTGCTCACAAAAATATTTTTTTCCGAAAATTGTAAGCTTAGCTTAATTTAATTAATTTGTTATTATAAACAACAACAAGCTAAGTAAGTGCTATCAAGTTTTCGTATGTTTTATCATAAAAAATGAGCAGTTGCAGTTGTGCAAACGAAAGTTGAAAAAAATTTATGGAAAAATTAGAGCAGGTGTGATGTTCTGCCTGCTGCCCCGACAGACATAAACCGATCTTGCTGATTGGTGTAGTTCAATTTTCTCTGGCTCATCTAGTGCCTTGACCAGATGGATATTGCTTAATCGAATTCGCTTTGCATAAGAACTCAGAATAAATATACTTTATGAGGTCAGATATCCATTGTAGAAATTACAAATGGAATGACAAACTTAGACATAACTTCTTTCCACCAGTAGTGATACCCTTCACTACTGGTGGAAAAAACGAATATTTTTTTTTAATTTCTTTTCTCTTGCGCATTTTCAGTATTTTCACTAATGCATCACAATTACACTTTGAATATTTGAAAACAATCATAAAATATACATTTGTTACTATTTGTGGATAGTTTTTTTATAAACTGCGGTTCCAAACACATGAGAAACAATATTTTGTCATCGGAAGATTAATTCAGAAATATCATATTAAAATTTTTAGAAGAGCCGTCACCTATCAGGTTCAATTTATTAAGACTGTGACCAAAGGTGTGCAAATAAAAAATTTGATTCAGATTAGATTTGCTTATTTTTAGTACCGTCATTTAATCTGCATCTTTTCTTCATCAAAAGTTTTTTTCTTATTATTTTTTACTTATTCAATCTTTCGCCACACATTGGGTGTCATTTTCAGGAAACAGAAAACAAAATTATTTATATAATTTAATAATTTTTATATGCAGTAATTAGAAAATAACATTTACGTACAAAAGTTTTTTACTTTGATGTTTGCATTGCTCTGTTGTTTTATTTTAACAAATTTTTAAACGATATTATTCTACAACTTCCCATACCAACTTAGTCAGTCACACAATTTACCTAAATAATATCTCAATACAGCATTTTACTTTACCAGAAATCAGGTATTAATTAATTTGTTGATCGCATGTAATAAAGTCTTAGGTTACAGAGTACTGAATGTTTTATTATGTGAAAAATAATATCTTAGTCGTGAATATAAGTTATTTAACATGAATGTCTCTTTCTTTTTCTTCTAGAGACGTCGCAGTTACTTTTCTTTAAAATATCTTAAAAGCAGGTCCTTAAATAAAACTTTTAAGTAACTCAAAGCAATAGCATATGGTAAAGGAATAAAAATAATCGATTTTTTATTTATTAAATTTTATTAATTAAGTACCAAGCCACCGTTTTGATTCGTCGTGATTAGTTTTCTACGATGAAAAACTTTACAATAAATTATACCTGAATCGTTTTCCTTTAACAGTTTTCTTTGAAATCGTATATACCAACAAAAAAAGAATGTTCTGCCTTTAGCATAAATATCTAACTGGATTTAAAATTTTATTAAAATCAATACAGCCGTAAATGCCAGTTTTTTCTCTCTCATCTAGGTATCTTTATAGTAGAAGCAGATATGTATTAGACTTTATAGATCAACGGTTCTCAAATGGGGGTCCGTGGACCCCTAGGGGTCCGTAGCAACCATCCAAGGGGTCCGCATGAAGAACCGAAAAAACATTGTTTTCAAAAATAATAAGTTTTATTATGAACTTGGGCTTCAGAGGGGTCCGCGAAAAAAAAATTTTTTTACTAGGGTTCCGTGAGCAGGAATTTGATGAGAACCCCTGTTATAGATGATGATGATATAGGTGATTTTTAATATATTTATTTGTAGCACGGAAATTTGTTTCGGTGCTAAATCACCAAAATTTTTTCATTTAAAGCAGACTCTATAAATTGCGAACTGTGGACATCACTGAATTTCACAAGCTTCATATGCCCATTCCATTCCCATTCCATTTCGATTCACTTTGTTTTCTTCGCATCACATCACATTTTTGTCAATTTTATGCACAATTTTTTTATACCCTTTACCACCATCTAAGTTTGTCATTCCGTTTGTAATTTTTACAATATCCATTTCCGACCCCATAAAGCATAAATATTCTGACTTATTATGCATAGCGAATTGAGCGATATCCGTCTCTTCGGCTGTCCGTCCGTGTTAGTGTTGCCGAGGCAAGCTTGATTTCGTCAATCGATCAGGTATAGTATCGAAAGGGTGATATTGAAAATCAGCATTATCGCTCCATGTCCTTCGAGGCAGCAGGCAAATCACCACACCTACCTCTAATTTTTTCAAGTCATTTGGAACAATAAAGTAACTCCAATCAAAAAAGTTAATGTATGTATTTTTAAAATATCAATATGGGTATCATTTTAAAGCTTTTGATGAGGTCTTTAAAGAAATACTAATTTTTTTAAAATGCTTTACCCATTAAGAGCCGATGTCACTTTTATGTTAAATTATATCAATGCATTTTTTTTTATTTTTTTATTTTATAAGTTTCTGTCACCGTGATATTTGCTTTTTTGATTGAAGTTACTTCATTAAACTATATTTACATAGAAAGTGAAGGGTATATAAGATGCGGTATAGCTGAATGTAGCACTCTTTCTTCTTTTATTTAATTATAATAAATTTTTTTTATCGACTAGAGAATTGTTTTTTTTATCTTTTGGAGTACTGTTTTCAGCCAGTTTGTCTAACTGAATTTCAAATGTAGTTGTTATCCGACCAAATTCGATTTGCAATTAAAGATACGGTCAGAATAGTCAAATATTTGACCAAAAAGACGTAACCACTAAATTA
The DNA here is from genome assembly GCA_937654795.1 of Cistogaster globosa. Lineage (NCBI taxonomy): Eukaryota > Metazoa > Arthropoda > Insecta > Diptera > Tachinidae > Cistogaster > Cistogaster globosa. The sequence goes on from OW569403.1 coordinate 121,031,526, forward strand.
TTGAAAAAAAAATCTTGTTCTTTTCAAATACTTTTGAGGAATATAAAACCCTACTCTGTATAAAATGTAAGATATAAAATTTATTATACGAGTATTATTTATAATGGTACGTGTCAGGAAAGATTGAATAAACATTTGTAAAAATAGTGGTTACGCTTTTATGGTCAAATACTTTACTAATCTGACCGTAGCTAAATTCGATTGACATAACGAATTCCTTTTCTCAGAAGAATAATTATTTGATTTCTTAATGGATGAAGCGCTGTAGAGATTTAATCTATGAAAAGTAATAATGAAGCAATGGAGCAGTAGAAAATTTATCTGTTATGGTAGAGTGTCGTCGAGGATTTTCTAGCGCAGTACATTATCAAATATTTGGCAAAATGATGTTTTGACAGCAATAGTGAGGATAAATTCCAATCGACATTGTTCTGTCATCTATCGTTTTGCAATCGAGTGCTGCATTAACAAAAGAGTTGGAACTCCATTCTGTACATTTCTTTGGTATCGAATAAAAATATTTTATACAATTTTGCTAGAGCTGTGAAGCAAAAACATTTTTACAATATTGTAAAGTGAACTATTATAATTTATGTACAATTAAAAGACTTTAATGAACTTTTAAAATTGTGTCACAATACGCGGTTAAAAACGAGTCTATAAAATCTATATTGTTTGCGCTGTAATTCCATTCACATTATAAACGTGACAAGAGGATGAAATTAACATAACAAAGCTGTTTTAAATCTACCTTTATCAACAAAGTACATTAAACCTATTGAACACTAAAACTTATTTTTATACCCTTCACCACAAAAATTGGAAAAAGGGAATAACTAATTTAATCATTCCGTTTGTAATTTCTACAATATCCATTTCCAACAGAATTAACTACATATATTTTGACTTCTTATGCGTAGCGGAGTCGATTGAGCGAAGTTCATCTGTCCGTCCGCGTTAGTTTTGAAATCAAGTTTGCCGAGGCATTAGATCCTCTTGGAAATCAGCAAGATCGGTCCATGCATGTCGACGCAGCGGGCAAAACACCACGCCTACCTCTAACTTTTTCACATCATTTGGAACAATGAAGTAACTCCAATCAAAAAACCAAATATATCGAGCGATAGAGAATTAGAAAATAAGAAAAAATCTTTAAAATTCTCAAATTTTTTAAAATATCAATATCGATATCAATTTTTAGAATTCTTAACCCAATAAGAGCCGATGGCATTTTACGTAAAATTTAATAGAGCACTTAATTTTTGTTTTATATTTTTTAAGTCTCTGTCACCCTTATATTTGACTTTTTGATTTACATGTATGGTGAAGGGTATCTAAGATTTGGCATAGCCAAATATAGCATTCTTACTTGTTTATTTTCTGTTTCGCATAAAGTGAATCCATCTGTAAAAACTTTCTTTGAACCTTAAATGAAATTGAAAAGTATTAACAGGCGTTAGTTAACACAGATTATGCATGCGGAAGTTGTTTTATTGCGTAACAATACCGCCTTTGACACGAGGTAACTCTTTTTGGCGTACATGCTTTAAAATTGTGTTTTTATTTTTAATGACGTTTTTGTTTGTCTTTATGCAACATTTTATATATTCAGTATATTAATTTTAATAACAAAGTAGTGTTGCATCGTTTGTTATAACATAATGAGAAATATAAAATAAGACGATCATTATCGATTTAAACTTTTAAACAAGACCTGTTATAATAAAGTAGTATTTTAAAAGCTGTGTTAAGTAAATCTCATGAGTTAAACGAAAGAATTGCTTTACAATGAAGTCAATAAAGAATTTTTTTGCATTAAGATAGTATTCCTCAAGTTATTGCTGACATTCGACAAGAAAAAAAAACTAATACCAACACTGAAGTATGTTAAGAACCAAATTGAAGTGAAAATCTAGGCCTAGCTTAGAGAAATTTCCTTTAGTAGCAATGGGCACTGCTTTTATGAGTAGCGTCAATGATCAAGTGATCATACCCGATCGCAATTAGTTTCTTATTAAACTCGAATGAGCATGGCGGGCATTAATAGAATTTTAGCATGATTTTTTGCCAACTTCGCTGTATGAGCAGTAGAGAAATGGTCATATGAATATGCTTTCTGTGCAGTATACATTTTATTTTTACGCTACACTATTCGTATCAATTAGAGATTTATTTAAATAAAATTTGAAGGTGCTACCTGTTACAGTCAATAAGTAACACGATGATAAATACCTAATTACTTAATATAGAAAGTGTCATGACTACGTGAAATGTAAAAAAAGTATTCCATGAACAAACGTATGATTTTTATATAGATATACATACATACTTTGAGTAAGTTTTTATAAAGGTCATCCAAAAAACGCGCTTACATGTTTCTTTGAAATAAAACACAAACTATTTGCAATTTTTCCAAGCTGTTTTTTTTATTAAAAGTATGATCCATTACAATTATAAGTGGAATAGAATATCATTCAAATGTCCACCATGACTGCGTCTGCAGACATCAATCTGAATATCGAAATTTTCAATGTTGCTGGTGTTATTTCACGAATTGCAACTTGAATGTTGTTTTTTAGATCATTAATTGTTTGTGGCTTGTTAGCATACACTCGACTTTTCAAAAAACCCCACAAAAAAATCTAATGGTGTTAGATCACATGACCTTGGAGGCCAATTGAAATCTGCATTTCGTTGAGGAAATTTTGATCGCAAAAGCGTAATGTTTTCTCGAGTTGTGTGACATGTAGCACCGTCTTGCTGAAAATAGACGTCAGACACATCAATATGATTCAACTGTATCCATAAAAAGTCTCTCAACATTGATTGGTATCGCTCAGCATTCACAGTAACAGCATTTCCAGCATCATCTTCGAAGAAAAATGGCCCAATGATTCCATTTGCCCAAACTGCACACCAAACAGTAACTTTTTGTGGGTGTAGAGATTTTTCATGAATTACACGAGGATTTTCATCACCCCAGATATGACAATTTTGCTTATTGACGAATCCATCCATTCTGAAATGAGCTTCGTGACTAAACAAAATTTTGCTTGAAAACAATGGATCTGTTGTTCGTTGTTCAATAATCCAACTAGCGAAGTTACGACGTTGTAAATGGTCTCTTTCTGTCCACGGTTAAAACTGTACTACCTTCTAATAAAACAAAATGGCTTATGTCATTTGAAAAGATGTCACGTGTAAAAATTAATATAGTGCTGACATCTAGGCGTCACATTTGGATAACCCTTTAGTTGTCAGGGCTTAAACTTTGTAAAAATATTGATGATTTTACGCAGTGTGATAATAAAAATAGAAAATTATGTAATTAAATTATGTCAAGACTAACATTACGCAATTTTGTGGGGCAATTATTTTATTTTTAATTCTCTATTTAAGTTGCAGCTAAATGCGATATTTAAAAATAAACATAAGCAAAAGTAACATCTCTTAAAAATTCAAGCAATACCATATTGCTTATCCTCTTGCTTCTCTAACAAACAAAAATTTTATGAAAAATAGCATAGTGTAAATTCCGTAAAAGAACGCAAAAGTTTTTTATTTTGTATTTCACTAATTGTTAATACAAGACATATTTATCCATTATGTGTATTTGCAATTGTTTTGGAATATTTTTAATATTTTTATTGTCTGTAAGAACAATCATATATCTATGAAAAACTTGACCTGCACAAATTAAAATAGACTAAAAAAAATCTGTTGCAGAGATTTAATTCGTGCATTTATAAATAAATTCATTGCAGTTTGAAATGGCAATGATGCAAGTTTTACTTATTTAAGTACAAAGCATGGCGAAATAATTTACTAGGTGGTGGCTGTGGCGAACTTATTCATTTTCGCCGCTGCAAAAAATTTCAAACTCCATATATAAAAAATCAGCGAAAATATTTTTGTTTTATTTTATGTTAGAAATAAAATAATTATAATTTTGCAAATAAAGTAATTTTGTTTAACCTATTAAATAACAATTATTTCAAATAATACATTTGCTTAAAATCCTATAAATTTTTAAAATAATTTTTGTTTGTTTGTTATGCAAAATGAACAACAATTACTATTTACAGCGAGAAATATCTTGTAAAGCTTTACTTAAGATTATAGTTAAACATAAAACCAATCCCTAGGAACATTTTTTAACAACTGATTGGACAGTTTACCAAACTCCATTGCTAATTTCTTTTGCAATTGAGACTGCATGGCATCTAAAACAATGCGACCGTTGTCTCTCAAAAATAGATTTGTGGCTTCAACTTTAAAGAAAAAAGCAGATTTATGATAAGTTGGAGGTTAAGGTGATAAAATAATGTAAACTTACGTAAAATTCGATTGTTATTGAAAGCATTTGAAATTTTCATATTGACGTTATCTACGCTGATGACAATGTTCAGAGAATCTACATGTAAATGAGAGACCCCACCCTTTTCATTGACGGATACCTTTCCAGTCAGCTCAGCTAAACAGCCATCTGTAAAAAAATATTTTAAATAAAACTTATAACTTCATTTACAAATAAAAAGATTGTTTTCAATTTACCAAATACAGCATGGAATTCACCGCCACCCGAGGCTGGGATGATTAACAAAACACCCGAACTAGTGTATTGAGCTTCAATTTTCAACTTTGGCATTAGAATCTTAGCCTCAAAGGGTTCACCATTTTCACTTAGTTTTAAAGATTTGACATGAAAGTTACTAGCGCCAAATATTTCCATATTTTTTAAGGTGATTTTGTAGCCCTGTGGTCCATCAGTTAATTGCAGCGCCAATGTATTCATTTTAAAAGGTTCTATTGAAGGCAACTAAAAATAATAAAATACCACATTATTATGGGGGCCTCAATTTATTTCTGTAAATTGATGTTAATAACTCATGTTGCAAAATTGCTTTTTTTTTGCTTGTGAGAAAAACGAGAAATAACTTAAAATGCATTTTTGTTCACTAAATTATTATTTAAAGTTGTTTTTTTGCAAAGTCTTATATTCATAAAGTCTTTCATGTTGTTTTATGGTTAAAACCTCAAATTATCTATGATACACGAATTAACGTCCATAGAGGTTTATTGAACCTTAATTATGTTATTAAATAATAAAAACTTAAGTAATAACCAAATTACAATTTAGTTTTTAATATTTTTTTGTTAACGCGAGCTTTGTACTTTAAAAAAAAATTTATGCTTAATTATAACCTTCACAAAGCAGAGGCTATAACACAGAGGTCTACCACCAAGTCAATGGTTATAAAATACAGTTTATCTTTGAAATAATTCAACCATTATTCTAAAACAAATAGATTAGAAAAAAAAAAACATTAAGCAATAATGTCTTGTTAGAACTGTTGTTAGCAGAAACAAAAACAACAAATTAAGTGAAGAATTGATAATTAAAAACAAAAAATTTATACGAAATAGCATTAAAATCGCAAGACTAGGAAGTGTTTGTTTGAGTCGTAGTAGTCGAAATCTGGAAACAAAAGCATTCACCACAATTTATAATATTTAGCACATTAAATTAAGACGTATCGAATACAAGTTATATGATAATATGAACAAAGTAATCTTCAGGTTTTTATACCCTTCACAACAAAAAGTAGACCGAATAGTTTAGTAGTAGTTTAGTAGTAGTAGACAGAAGAATTATATTCTGACTTCTTATGCATAGCGAAGTCGATTTAGTGATGTTCGTCTGTCCAACCGTGTTAGTGTTGAAAGCAAGTTTGACGAGGCATTAGATCAACTAGATCATTGTTACATTACAATATTTTTAGCTGTCCAAATATTAATTACAAATATTTCTTATTGAATTGTGTTGTAATACAGTTGGTACTTAATACATATTATAATCAATTGTTTGAAACATTTAACGGGAACGACTGCAAATATTAGTTATCATGTGAGCAGATTGTTTTTTGGTTAGCAGTTCACAATTATATATTATTTATTATATATTAAACTTTCTATTTTTATTCGTATCAAAGTTGATTGTAACAGATTTTAATTGAAAAATAAGTTTTTAAGCTCTTGAAAACTTGAAAGTATCGTTTTTTGGCGAAATGAAAAAAATAACAAATAGAATAGGACTAAGCACAACTATTTTATATGAAATAGGACCCAATTTATGTTTTTTGGTGTATTTATAAACGTTATGTAAAATATATTTGCAGTTTCCAAAAATGTGCCAATTTCTTCGTAAAGAGTGTTGCCTTCTCATTGTCATTTCTTTAATTATAAAATGTTTTTTTTTTAATTTTCATTATTTATTTAATATGATCTTTATTATTTCCTAATAATTATTAAAATATGTACATTCTTAAAAACAAAACTAGAATCTGCGTTACTAGTGCAAAATTTCAAATGTAAGAAATAAATAAAAATGTTCACTGGGATTGCAAAAAACGTTAATGAATGTCTTCATACTTTTCATTTAAGGTAATTTTTGTTTCTCCTGTAAAATGTTACATTGGACGGTTTGCTTTTTCTGTAACAAAGTATTTAACCGACACTGTTTTCCAATTGGAATGTTTTTTTTATTCTTTTGTGTCTAATAAAAGACACTTCCAGAAACGCCATAGCCGTCGTTAGGAAATTATATAACATTTTCAAGTTTTTCACTTCTTTCATTTTATTTCCTTTTTGTTTTCAATGAACAGCACATTGTTACATCAGTGAATGTTACAATAAAATAATTATTTCTTCAATTTTGCCACTTACTCACTGACTGAATAACTCAGTACATAAAACTGCAATTTAGTTTTTCTTTTTTTCGGAAAACAGGTTGAAATGATAGACTCGTTTGTGTTTGAGTTGTGTTTGAGTTGTGTTTGAGTTGTGTTTTTTTATTTTCTTTTCAACGAATTTTGTAACCTATTTTATGTCTTGTCGTACAATGCAGGCTGTTGAAATAAAATTGTATAAAAATAAAGAAAAATTAAAATGGTTAAAAAAATATAAAGAAATGACGAAAGTAACAAAATTTCTTGTCAATAATCGCGTTCTGGTAATAAACTACTATTTTCCAAAAAAAAATCCACATGATTTTCAAATAAATTCTTAAATTAGAAGTTCTTTTATCACAATTCCTTGGAATAAGAGAAGTCGCAATGGCATACAAAATCGGTTCTACCAAAATAAAATTATAACTAATAAAAATTACTTTGACATTTCGTGTCTCATAAAGTGTACTTTGCACTTAAGGTTTATGATGTGGTCGGCGGATTTAACGAGTGGGTCATTATTCTTCTCTTTATTAAAAAGTTAAAAAGGAAAGACGATGTTAAATAAGATTTAATATTTCCCGAAAATGTTTGTCATCATTTTTACGGTTTGCTCAAAAATCAACCAAAACATCATAAATAAGTAAAGACCTTAATTACACAATAAGTCACTATACAAAAGAAAACTCTAGATATTAATCCAGGCACTGGATATAACTTCTTTAATGTTTTTCTAAGCGTCAAGTTCGATTTGTGATAGCATTTAGTCAAATTGATAATTTCCCTTATGATTTTTTATATCAATTTTTTTTTTTCTCATTAAGTGCCTCTATTGTATGAATGCTATTGTATTCGCTTAATTTAGCTCCTGACTACATTTGTTTTTTTTTATAAGTAATTTTTTTACATTTTTCATAAAACATGAACAAAGCGTCCATACCTAAATTGCTTTTTTTCTTTTAACGCGCATTTCTATTGGAGCCATTTTATATTATGAATTTAGTTTCACGAAATTTTTGTTTGTTGACAATAGCTTAAGCTAACTTATGCTCATTATGATTGGGCCTTAAGTCGGCTTGTTTTGAATTTAGTTATTTTTTTTTTTTTTTATTAAGAACAGTATTATTTTTGTGAGACTAATTTATTTGTTTTTCGTTTTGTATTAACTCATATTTATTAAGATTTCATAAAAAAAAACTATTATAAACGTGAAATCACAAAATTTAATTTGCATTTAACTTTTAAGGTGAGCAAAATAACCCAAAACATGAAGGTAAATAAATAAATAACTTTTATGACGATTAATATATATTCTAAAATGCTAAAGTATTATTGATACTAATGATTAATTCAAAACAGCCAATAGCAACTAATGATAAGTACGCCTACTATAACGTTTCAAGGTTAATTCAATTAACCAAAGGGCTTTGTCTTATCTTAAAAAAGTACATTAAAAAAATGATATAAAAAAATAGCTTAATAAAATACAAGTGAACACAACATTATTTTCCTACTAAAAGTTTAGATTTTCTAATAATTTAATTTTTTTACGAAGTCAAGAGTTAAACCGTGGATATTACAAGTGATTTAAAAGTTATATTCGGCTTAAGTGAATTTTTTCATTTTTAATTTCTAAAAATGTTTAAAAAGAAAAATATTTACAACTGTATGCGGACGTTTTTCAAAGAAAACAAGAAAACTTAGACGGCAGCAGAATGTAATGCTGGATTTTCTGGATCGGTGCAAACTTCATCAGCTTTTTCGCATCTATCTACCTTAGGTTGTGTACATTGTTAACATCATATATTTAACCAACTAATTGTAATCAATATTAATCTGATTAGACAAAGTCCACTCACCACCCAAATCATTTTTCTCTCTGTAACGTCCGCATACATTTGTAAATATTTTTTTTTCTAAAAATATTTTAGGATCTAAAATAAAAAATGAAGCTAAGCCAAAAATCAATTTTAATTTTTTTTCTAACAATTTTGCGATTATAATTAACTCCTTTTTTAAAAATTGCATCCAACGTTGAATAAGTATTAAAATTTAGGACTAAGCCCGAGCACAAACTCTGTTCAAATTGTCGGTTAACCTGTGCTTCGTTACTACAATTTAAATGAGAAATTTCTTACATGAAAATATTGCTGTCTCTTCTAGTTTATTAACATTTTAATTATTTTATGTTATAAGGACAATCTCATCCTGTTTAAAATAACGACAATTTTCTCATATGAGAATTTTTTTACTTTTCTTACAGAAACGAGTTAGTCAGTCCAATATCAATGAAACACACTGTAAAATAAATATAAAACTATTAAAGGAATCGAAAATTTTACATCTTTTCGCATTTTGATGGTTGCTGTTTTGGGTCTCTTTTAAGAACTGCATTTTTGTATTTGCATTTTAATAGTTCAATAAAACTCTCTCAAAACTCACCTCAATTTCTGGAATACCGCGAGCTAAGTATGGCTTCAAGTGCTCCAAAGAGCCGATAAAACATTTCAACAATTCAGGGTCATCTCGCTTGCATTGTTTCACATATTCGGCTAAAATTAAAAAGAAACAAATATAAAAAATTATAAAACTACTTCGTCAAAAATGAAAATATTTAAAAATAAAGCGTCTGCTTGCAAATTTTTTGAAGAACATCGAAATAATTTATTTTGTATAAAATCTATTTGACATATCTTCTCTTTGAACAAGCATATGAAATTCAAGTTTATAAATCATGTTAATATCATTACATAATTGAGAAGTTCGTATTCTTTTTAATTTCAAAATCAATACTTGTAAAATCCCCACTGTGTTTAAAAAAATTAGATACGACATCATAAAAAATAGACAAAAATATCGCCAAGTATTTAAAAAAATCATCATGCATTTCGTCAATCATAACTCTAAAAATCATCGCGACGTTTGGCGACAAGTGGACATAACTGACAAAACGACAGCGATCCTTTAAAATCTAGTAAAAATTAAGAGTCAACGAGCATAACTTAAATCAGAAATATCTAATTACAATTTTTAAACGAATTAAAAAAAAGATGGTTATTAATGTTATCTTTTTATGTTTGTAACCGCTGAACTCAGACATTTTTAAAATGATTAAAAAATTTTATCTTTTTTTTAGATTGGTCCCGTTTTGAAAACATTTTATAAAATTAAAAAATTAAAGGGTGTCCACTTTTTTTTACGTGCAATATTAACGGTGAAAGAGCACTACTTTAAAATTAAAAAAGCTACGTGTCACTTTAGCTCCCGATAGCAAAAAGCAATAAAACACTAAATCTAAAAATTTATGGCGTAAATTGACCTATATCGGCTTATCTCTTGAACAACTGCTTAAAAATTGGGCATACGTGCACTATTTTGATTGGTATAATAAAAAATATACATACTAAAAATTATAAATTAAGGGGTGTTACAATAGTTGATGTAATTTAATGCAGATGGCCAAACTGTTGAACCGTTTTAGACAAACGGTGGAAATTTACAAAGAACGTGAATTGCTAACTTCGCTATAACAAAAAGTTTAAACTTAACACTTTGAAATTAAAGGGTGTTGCAATAGTCAATGTAATTTGGCTTATGTGGCAAAACTAAATTGCTAAGACCGCTATAAAAACATAAAATATAAAATTTTGATTTGGAAGTTCAAGGGTATCCCAATAGTTAATATAATTTTTATATATTTGGCCAATCAATTTTGAAGTCGCTTTTTGCCAGAACTATTCACATTACTTTTACTGTTCGCAAAAGTAATATTTATTAAGAATTGATCAATAAAACTTTGATTAACTATTTTAAAAATTATTTTATGTTTTTAATTTTAGAAAAGTTTTGATGGTGCTGATTCTGTTGATTACACAGTACAACAGCCAATCTGGGGGGTGAGAAATTCCAAGTCAGGGTGATGGTACTAGGTCAGTATAGTAAAACCCTCAAAGGGTTTGGCGTTCGTATGTGTCAGTTTTTTTTATGACCTTTTAAATTTTTTCCTTATCTTGATGTTTTTTCGCAAAAACGTAGTTAAACATAACTCTAGAACCACTTGTCCGATTTTGATGAAACAAATTTTGAAAAATTAAGAATTACAAGTTCTCTAATCTGTTTCTATACCGTTTTCCTATAATTGCAACACTTTCGAAGTTAAAAATGAATGTATGAAGGGAAAAAAGTATTTTTTGCCTAAAAATGTAAATATTTTTTTTAAATTCATAAAAAATCCAAAATGGAATAAAGTGCCAAAACTAATTACTTTCGCGTAAAGTCATATAACTCATGAGCAAAAAAAGGCATAGATCATGAAAATCGATGCACGCGTTTCTCATTTATTCACAATTAGGTAAATGTATAAATTTCAAAAATTTGCTCCAGATATGCACAACATTATTTGGAGAAAACATTGACACTCACAAGCCGAACTCTCTCATATTTTTCTACTGCACTAAAAGAGAAATATTGATGTGGCAACACTGGTTCTGTAATGTTCACATAAAACATGCATTGTCATTATACTTCTTCTCTTTCTCACACTGGTTCTGTGATTTTTGTCATGCAACAAGTGCCGATGAACGCTAACAATAAATTTGATTTTCTCCAGTTTTTTAAAAGTGAACAAAAGAGAACAGAATATGGAACTGTGCAAGCCAGATATAAATAGCTTTTGCTACTGCTGTGGTCAATATGTCTCAACACATAAAAAAGGGGAAATTTCAGTACTGATTTTGTTCAAACATACGAGATGTACTTCAACCAAAATGTTATAGTGAACCAAAATTGGGTACCAAATATAGTGTGTAAAAGCTGCTACAACCGTGAAAGTATGCCATTCGGTATCCCAATGACTTGGACTAATCCTGGCGAAGGTAACAATCCATTGAATTGCTATGCATATGCGAATAAAGGAGCCGCAAAAAAGATAAGAAAATCGTATAATTACGTTGGTGTTGCAAGTACCGCAACAACATTGTCTCATTCGGACCACATTCCTTTGCCAAAAGCTGCTAGCCCAGATATTTTCTCTTCTACGACTGCTCCGACATATCTTGCACGTGATGATCCCCCATATGAGCCGTCAGTATCCAATGAGCCAATTTTAATAAATCAAAATAAGCTTGATTCAATTGTTGTCAAGTTGGAATTAACACGGCATAAATCGGAAGAGCTGGCTTCCATTTTGAAATCAAACAATTTGTTGGAACCCGGTGTGAAAGTCACAGCTTATCGAAGGGCCAACAGTGGAGTCACACATTGACATTATGTGTGGTTCAGAAACTGATGATATAATTATAAAAATGTTTACTTAATTTTTTACTAGAAGTCTGGAGTTATTGGGGAAAATTTATAAAAAAGGCGATAAATAACACTTTTTTGAATAAAAACAAATATCAATATTCTTGTCAAAATGGGATACCTTCACTTAATTGTAAATAAAAGCAGAACGCGTTAATCGATTTCTATGATCTATGTCGCATTTTGTTTATAGGTTATGTGACTTAACATGAAATTAATAACACTTGATCCTTTTATCCGTTTTGAATTTTTTATGAATTTAAAAAAAATTTTAATTTTTAGGCAAAAAAAATATTTTTTTTCTCCACAAATTTATTTTTACCGGCAAAACAGTTGATTATAAAGAAAAACGTTATATGAACGGATTAAAGAAATTGTAATTCTCAATTTTTCAAAATTTGTTTCATCAAAATCGGACAAGTGGTTCTAGAGTTATGTTTAACTACGTTTTTGCGAAAAAAACATCAAGATAAGAAAAAAATTTAAAAGGTCATAAAAAAAAACTGACACATACGAACGCCAAACCCTTTGAGGGTTTTACTATACTGACCTAGTACCATCACCCTGACTTGGAATTTTTCACCCTCCAGACAATAATCCCAAAAATGTTCCACAGTGTTATTTTTCTCAATTGAATAGATATTAGCTCTTTTGTCTTTTTCCGCTTACTATTTATAGTTTTAAACTGTTCTGTACACGGAAGTTAAGTGTCCGATAAATGTGATTTTTTAATTTGTTAAAAGCAACGATTTTTATTTTTGCCATTTAAAGTTGCCTTAAAAACAAAAACTTCAACTTCTTTTAGTTTGCAAAAAAGTTTTGTGTAAATTAATATTTTAGTAATAAACAACTATAAAAATAAACATCCAAGAAATCTGGTGTTTATTTAACAAATTCTTTTTAGCTAAAAAATAAAAGTGTGAGATTTTTTAACATTTAAACGTGTTTTTAAAATGAATCATTCAAAAGTCAATATTTTTAATAATACGTAATAATAGGTCTGTTCAGTAACTTTGCTAGCAAAAACAGGCAACGAGAGAGTATAACAGAAATTATTAAAACTTAGAAAAAAAATTATTTTTGTGGCCTGGGAATTATCTATAAGGCTTAAAAACTGTACGGTATGACCATTAAATAGTACCATTTTTAAAGAAAATGTACTACAGTGCAAAAATGTATAAAACAAAGACCAATAAAAGCCAGCAAAATGGTAACCACACAAAAAATTAATAATAATACTCCAAGTAACCAAAAAGCAATTACATTTTTTTTAAACTCTTACAGCAAGAGCGGAAAGCACTTTTTTGCTGCAAAATCCAATTTTGACAGGACGTTTAATAATAATTGAAAATAAACACAAGTTCAAATAATTTATTTTTGTTTTTTATCTAAAACTTTAATTTGCATAAAACAAATTAAATTATTCTTCATGTTAAAATTATAAGGGAAGTTTTATTTATTTTTTTATAAACCTATTTTTATCGTTTTGACGTAGCGTTGGCGCTTCTGCTTAGGAATGGAATATCAGAGTTAGAGATATGCGGAAGAAAACATATCACCTTCCGGTTTTGCTAAGGTATGCCTCTTAGGTAATTTTTAGAAGCATAAATGGTGTTTAAGTCATGAATACAATTTTTTGTGTTAAAAGTTCTAAAAAACATTGTGTTATTGTGTTTCAGATGTAAAAATATCTTTATTAAAAATAATTTTAACTTCATACATGTGAAAAACTTAGTTATAATTAGACATAATAATTATACTACTCTTTTTTAAATTGTACCGAAAAAAATGTACATTGCATTGAATGTTTCATCACTAGTATGTTGACTTTTAATTTTAAAAACAATACAAACACCTGCAAAGTTTTAAGATTCTAAACCATATTTCTGTTGTTTTACTCTTCTTTGCTGTGTATTTTTATAGCAAATACACAGAAAAACAAGTAAGAGTGCTATATTCCGCTATGCTGAATCTTATATACCCTTCACCATTTATGTAAATCTAGTTTAGTGAAGTAGCTCCTTTCAAAATAACAAATATTGCGGTGACCGAGAATGAAAAAATAAGAAAAAATTTTAAGTACTACATATATATAACATAAAACATAAAAATGCAATCGGCTCTTAATGGGTTAAGCATTTAAGAAATAGGATTTTCCTAAAGATCTCTTCAAAAGCTTTTAAATGAATTTCAGAGGTCCGTAACCCGGAAAATATGGTTTAGCACCAATTTTTTCACTTGATTCTTTTTTCTTATTTTTTAATTCCTTACCGCCCATATATTTGTTTTTTGCTACCCGCTACCTCGAAGGATAGGGACTGATCATGCCAATTAACATTTTTTGTTTTGTTTTTTTTTTTTTTGTTTTTTGTTGAAGAGAAGTAGCACTTCAGACAATAATGCCTATTTAGTTATTTTCATAACCGTGCTACTTTCTTTAGGAAAAGAATAGATGAGAGATAAGACAGGTGGTGAAAAGAGAAAGATAGATATAGCAATTTTATTAGTTTTTTCACTTCGCCGGCGAATATGCTATGAAGAAGTACCGACGAAGAAGGCTGAATGTTTAATGTAAGTTCTTAATATTTATTTATACCATTAAACAGAAAAAAACATTTTTTTTGGTTGCCGCTGGTGTTGAACCCTGGTAAGCCAGGTTTGTAGCAACATGTTTACCACTTTGACTACAGCAGCCTCAGCAAACTGACATCGCTCAATCGACTTCGCTATGTATAAGAAGTAAGAAGTCAGAATATATCTACTTTACGGAGCCGGAAATGAACATTGTAGAAATTACAAACGGAATGACAAACTTAGCTAAACCCTTTTTCCACTTTTTGTGGTGGAAAGTATAAGAACAAAATACTATTATTTTTATATCTTTTAATAATACTTACATTTTCTTCAATTTTACGATAAAATTTTTATAATTTTAATCAGACATTTTAAAAGCTAATTATTTTGTAAACAAACAGTAAGAAAACAGCGGTTTGGGTACAACAAATTTTTCTCTCTCACATTTTTACGCTCGTTTTTTCTAGTAACAACTGCACATGGAGTTTTTCTAAAAAAATTTTCATTTAAAAATATGTTTTGCTGAAGTAAAAGCGTCAGCCAATCTGCTAAAATAAAAGTTAAAACATTTTTATAGAATAATTTTATATTTTATTTTTATCTTTTACAGTTTAAACTTTTCTTAGTTTGTGATTTAACCTTTTTTACACATTATCTTGATTTTAATAAATGTCATTTTGAGTCCTTAAGTGAACCCACGTTTAAGTTTAATAGCCTAATAAGACTTCCCAGATATACTCTGTAGGAAATTATATCATTTTTGTGTCCAAAATTATTTACTACTGGACTTAATTTTGCGATTTTTTTGATTTTACTACAAAAATTATGGTAAAGAAATCTCAAGAAAATATTTTATGTCATGCTGGCTCGCGCATTCTCACCATAAACAATTTTTAATTATGAACAATTACGAACTGTAAGACCTGACAATTTTAAAACGCTTCTTTTAAAATCCTCATATTTTGTTTGTCCACACAAGTAAGTTTTGTTTTATAAACGGTTTTAGAAAAAGAAATTTTACATTCAAGTAGGGCAACGGCTTTATCTCATTCAAATCGGCAATAAGGCAATAAATGAGACCTTAATTTGCTATTACTACACATTCAAAAAATACACTTTTATTCAAAATATGAGAGAGTGTGCATAAAATTAATAAAGAAGAAAGTATTTAATAAAATACTGGCCGAATTTTCTAGTATCAATAAATTATTAATTAATAATTTCTCACTTTGAAGTTGCCTTGAATATAAGTTTAAAAAATATAAAAATCTGCAGCTGAAAAAAAACTGTGTTGTATTTATCGAGTGCAATTGTTTTCTTAAGCTTAGTACACTATTCGGACTTGTTACTTATTCAACTTACTTACCTATTTGAAAATAAATCGATTTTATTGCCCTTAAGTATGCAAAATTGACAGCATTTTGCACTTGAAAGATATTCCAATTCTAAATTTTACTAGTTCCCTCTTAAGTCATTTTATTTTCCCGATTCAATCAAACTAATTTACGGGTTTACCAATACTTACTTAACACCAAAAAGTAATTACTTTTTTAGGAAAACAATGTCACACATGTAATTTAAAGCTTTAGTTTTTTATAAACTGTTTAACGACCTTGACTTTGTATGTCCATTTAATGACTTTGAATTTTTTATTGTTAATTAAAAATCTTGCTGTTGTTTTGTTTTGCAACCTTTTGACGTACAACAACTACAAATCAATAATTAGTTGTGGAGTCGCTTGTCTTTTTTACTACAGAGTCAATAAAAAACGAAAACTGAACTTCCGCATCTTTGTGAGGTTAACAGATGCAATAACTTTAAAGAAGCGATGATGACAAAAACGAGATAAAAAATGACAAAAACAAACATTACTTTTTTTATATCTTGGTCATTGTCTCTTTCATTGTTTTGAACATAAATACTTAAATTAAACTAGATGAAGGTTTATTGACACTAGATGAAGCAACAAAATAAGACCGCAACTTCAAAAAAACCAAAAAAAAAAA
Source organism: Cistogaster globosa (assembly GCA_937654795.1). Classification (NCBI taxonomy): domain Eukaryota; kingdom Metazoa; phylum Arthropoda; class Insecta; order Diptera; family Tachinidae; genus Cistogaster; species Cistogaster globosa. Next base: position 121,048,135 of record OW569403.1, read on the forward strand.
AAAAAAAAATACTTGCAAAAAAAAAAAAGTAACAGAGCTATATTGTGCTTGACGAATTTTATATACCCTTGACATTATGTGAAAATCTAGTTTAGTGAAGTAACTCCAATTAAAAAAAAGAAATATTGAAAGCTTTTAAAAATTAAATGATACGATATGGATATCTTAAAAAATATGGTGCACAATCGTACTTTTCTATGAAAAGTTTAAAGACTCGGAATATATGGGCGAGTGCCAATTTTTTTGTTAGATGTTTTTTCTTATTTTTTATTTTTTTTATCGCCCGATATAATTTTTTTTTCGTAGTTACTTCATTTTTCCGAATGATATGGAAAAGTTAGAGGCAGGCGTGGTGTTTGCCCGTTGCCTAGAAGGACATAGGCCGATCTTGCTGATTTTCAATAGCACAATTTTCGAAACTATGTCTGATTGATTTACGTATTTAAATTTTCTTTAGCCCATCTAATGCCTTGGCAAAGTTGATTTCTATCCTAACACGGAAGGACAGACGGACATCGCTTAATCAACTTCGCTATGCAGAATATATATACTTTATGTTGTTGGAAATGGATATTTTAGAAATTATAAACGGAATGACAAACTTAAATATAACCTTTTTCCACTTTTTTTGGTGAAGGGTATAACAATGCCCATAATTAAAATCACGTCATAAAGCACGCTTTAATTAAAAGTACTGCTTAAATAAGTACATTTTTGACATAAAAACAGAACGAAGTGCAATAATTTAAAATAATTAAAAAAAAAATGATTATAATCTATTTGAAAAAGAAAATGTTTATGTATCTTCTAAGCGGGTTTAAACTACGATCCTGTCGACAGGGTATTATTTAATTCATTTTCTTAACCTACACTTAAGCCGTGTTAAGACAGGCCATGATTAATCTCAAGTTACGATTATAGAAATCAATTGCAACACAATTTGAGTCATTTTCTCTATGCAACTTCTCTGAAGTCTGTTCAGCGAGAATAGAAAATTCTATACAATGACAAAATAAAATCTGATAAAACATATGTTTTTAGAAACATTTTTAAAATTAAATTATCGCACTGATTGAAAGGTTAATACTTCAAGTACAGATAAAATAGAAAACAGAAAATACAGACTTCTAGTTACTCTAGACAGTTTTTAATAAACTTTGAAAATTTCAGAAACATCAGCAAAAAAGGTGTATGGAGATATAGCTTTCGGGCACACAAACGAAAAAGCACATGAGCATTCAATGGAGCGACAGTTTTTCCATGATTATTATCTTTTTTTTTTACTTTTAGGTTTTTGTTGATAATTTTCAAATAGAAACTAGATGTTGTTTTTTTATGTAAGCGATTTCAAATTAATATGACAATTTGTTTATAAAAAATTTGCATCATAAAAAACATATTAATTTGAAATTATTATTCACGATATTAAAAGTTAATTAGAAAAAATAATTATTGTGAACACAATGCATGTTTTAGTTTCACTATTATTTGCTAAATATAAATAACCTGCAATTCCCCCTGGACGACAGTAGTATGAAAATATGATAAAGTATCGCATGAAGCGATTTCATTTACACATGTATGTTAAATAAAAATTAAAGGGAAAACAACAAGAAAAATTATATCAGAAGTCAACAATATAAAGACAGAACCACTGTTATTTTTTGTTTAATTGCGAGTTTTAAAATTTTAAAATAAATAATAACTGCTGCATGTTACGAACTTAACATTCTAAAAAGACTTTTGGTAAAATTGAAACTTGAAAGGTTTTAAAGTGAAAGAATAGAAAACGTAGATGACAAAAATTTAATTGAAAATGTTCCAAAACAAAAAAGTTTAAACACAATTAATATTATTACAGCACGACGGCTGCAAAAAAATGAAAAAAAAATGTTAAATCATAGAACGTAATCTTAATCTTAGTTGACTGTGTTAGCTTCAAAAGCAATTCACCTCTGCAAAATTCGTTTTAGTTGTGAAACAGTTGCAATACAAAAATTAGCAATTTCGACATTTGCGAAATAAAACGCAACCATCATGAGATAATTATTTCATCTGTTATCAATTTTCTTTGGTATAAATCTGCCTTAAAATTTAGTTTATAATTGCCATTTTAACAAAGTTAAAAATAGCTTTGAGTAAAAGATAAAAAAGTATTATGATCTTAAGAACGAAAATAATTGCCTGCAAGTTAATATTATTTTTTTTTTTTTTACGAAATTTAAAAAGAAAAAAAATTACTCCAACTTGACAGACTTAAAAGTCAATCAAAGAGAATACAACTACAATTAAAAAAAAATCAAAGTATTTTGTCAGTTACGAATTTTGCCTGAATTATTATATACGAAATTTTATACCGAGTAGGTGTAATTTCAGTAGTTTTAATAAAAATGTTCTTTTCAAACATTTCTTTTTTAATCCTCTGCAGGTCAAAATATTAAAAAGCTGTTTTATAAACAATATTATTTGAACGATACCATAAAGCAGTCATCATCATTCATCAACAAATTTATAATTTTTCTGATATAAATTTAAAAACACTGAATTCATTTTTATTTAACTTTAGATATCAATACAGCAAGATCAGAAACTTTAAACAATAATTATAATAAATTTTTAATTTTTTAAATTAGCAATTTTGAGCAACACAATGGAATTTAATTTCCATTATCCAGAAATTATGAACACATTATTTATCTTTAAATTCGCTGAAATTTAATTAATTTTCAAATTTTGTATGCACTTACGTATTTCTTTAGTTTGTTGAGCAAGTATCATTTGAAAAACAGTAAAACACAACACAAATTTCCACATTTTGAATTTAATAAAATTTTTTTATTTTAATTTTCCTTTTCCTAGTAATATCTTCTTGTATCTTTTCTTTAAGTTGAATGTTTAATAGTTTACTTTGATAACAACTATATGATTAATTCTTCACATCCGTTCACGCTGAGTTCAGAATTAAATCTGTCTTAAAATTTCAACATCGTCCAAATATAAATAAATAAAACTTGAAGCAAAAATTAAACTAATATAGCATTACCAACAACAATACTCAAGCTTTGAACAAAGACACAAGTGGCAACAATCAAGCTTTGTACGCCAACAAGATCCACAGCTCTGCATCTCATCTCAAAAGCACATTAAACACTCGACCAGAAAAGAGTAAAACTCAAACATTTCAGTCTTAGTTTATTTTGTCAAAAATATTAATAAATCAATAAATAACTAAAATAATATAAAATAAGTAAACAAAAATAATAAAAAATAAGTAAATAAAAATAATAATAAGAAATACGTTTTATTTAGATGTTGATCAGTTAATTATTGTTATATGAAAATTGATAACAAAATGTTATTGTTGATGAATGATGTTAATTTCTGTTCCCACTTCACTTCTCATTGTTAAATATTAATTTATTAAATTATGTATGTATATATGTATGTATATACATTATATTTTTTTTAGGTTGTTGGATTGCTATGAAGTTGAGTTTAAAATTCTTGGCATCTCCCTTTCAAGCAAATATTAGATTTTTAACTACCTGTCTTATAAAACAATTATTGCTTTCAAAACTGTTAAAAGCTTTAATTGTTTTCGTTTTGTTTTAATTGTTTTCGCAAATAAATTCTTACTGTTTCTACTAACTGTTCAAAATATTTATTATGGAAAAAATATTGCAAATATAAATTAAAAAAAAAGATACATACATTACTGTAGATGTACATACATATGTATGTATGTATGTATCTACATGTTCATCTATACATAATATAAAATAAAACTGTTACAGGAACATTTCTGTATTCTAAATATTTTTGAAAAATTTTGTTATTGGTAATCAATACAGAATACAAGTCATCTATTTTTGGAATTTTGTCCATCTGTCTGTGTTCGCATCGGGTAAAAACTGTGTGATGGATGGATTTGAAATAAAATTGTTCCCATAGAACCTTGGTTCAAATATAAAATAGATTTTTTTTTCGTAAACATAAGTCATTTCGAGAAGAGAAAATAGAGATGCAAATGAAAAAGCATTCAATTTCACTGGTATATTGGTAGTGAAACAGTCGTCAGCACATTTATGTAGATGGAAAAGTTTTAAAATTTAAATTTACAAAAAAAAATTAGAAGCCACACTGACGGAGTCGTGGGCACAGCTAGTATATTATATACCATATCTTGGAGTATGGTCAAAAAGTGTATTTTGCATTGTTGTTAATTCAAATATATTTGCTAATATTGGATGCCCTTGAAGCCGTATTATTTCTAAAGCGTAATGGAACCAGTAAGACCTTTAAAATACCTCTTTAACGTTTTGTGGTCCTCGAGGAATTTTACAATAATTTAAAATACTTTTTTTTTTATTGACTCTGAATAATTTTTAAAAATTAAAAAAAAAATATTAACAAATGTATGCGGACGTTTTTCAAAGAAAACAAGAAGAATTAAAAGCCAGCAGAATGAAATGCAACATTTCCTGAAGCGCCACATCCTTCATCAGCATTCTTCGCATCTATTTACTTAGGTAGAAAAAATAAATTTTAATTTCTGTTTGGAAAAATATTACAAACAAAATTTTTAACCTAATATTAATTTTATTTATACTCATTTGCTAAAAGTTGTTTTAAAAAAAAAATTGGCGGTATCGAAATAAGTTTATGTTACATAAGCGAAAAAAAACATTTTTAGGAAAAATCCTAAAAAAAATATATATTTTAAATTTTCCTAATTTTGGAGGCTTGTTTAACAAAAAAAGCTATAAAAACAGAACGTAAATTTTTAAATTTTATTAAGACATGACATGACATTTGCATGTCATATAATAAGTATGCAAACATTAACAAGTATGTATACCACCCCAAAAATGCTAAGTTAAGGTCGAACAAAATTAAAAAAAAAATTATAGCTAATTTTCTTCTAAACTAAAAGGGCATTATTTATAGATATTTTCAAGGTCCAATAAAATTTAAAAAACCTTGATACATTTTAGTTTAATATAAATGTTTCATGACATTTCCATACGCTCGAGGGGCCTTCCCTTTACTCTAGTGGGGCGACCGTTCGCAGCTGCACTCGTAAACACCTCGAATTTGTTTTAGTTCATTCAGCAGTTGAAGGCAAATGGCCTTTTACTTTGCTATGGCCTTTAAGTTTGACTCCGATTATCAAATTTTGCGAAAAGATCATCTTTGCATTCATGTCAACAAAAAGAGTTGCCACATCTTAAAATGGGATAACCCGTACATCGTTTCCAAAAAGCCAAGTCATCTAAAGAGACTGACAGTTCGGTGTGGATTTTGCATAAACTACTGCTGTACTATAAACACTGAGGATATCTATTTTTAATAAAGCTAAATTTGTCTTGATTGTGGATTTACTCAACTCTATATAAATGTATGTATTTCTATGAGATACCGTTCATCTTTACCATTCTTAGAATCATCATTATAAACATGAGTGCTGCCATACAATTCGCTTAATCATAATTCAGGCCAGGTTTTACTATCACACACAACATTAATTTTATTCACATAAAAATCTGACAGAGTTTCTACTTTAAAAACATTTTAAAATGAAGTCATTGTTGCCACACAGTTATATAAAAAAGATGCGAAAACATATGGTTTTAATATTTTGTTTTTCTTCTACTCATTTTAAAGACAATTAACTCTGATGGCATAGAGAAAAATATTTTATGAATTATTTCAAAAGATTATTAAATTGTACAGATGTGTCAAAAAGTCTGTCACACATTAGAAGAAATACATTAAAGAATTATATATTCCCCTATATTCTTTCAAAATCTCAAAATATTCAAGACATTACATTTTTTATAGATTGATAAGCAACCAGATCAACCAGACTGATCACATTCACTTTTATGAATACTTAGTTTGAGTACGAAACTATGAAAACTTGCTTAAAAATATGGCCTTTATGTTTTTGTTTTTTCAAAAATTTTCCGTTTCCTGTCATTTTTATTTTGTTTTTTATTCTTATAAGCAATTTTTGTTTTATTGTTATTTTTCATTTTTTTTCGCAAAAAATTATACTCGTTTCAAAATAATTGCAATCGATTTTATAGTATTAACAACTGACGTGTTTTTAATATTTAGCATATTGGAAGCTCATAGCATTTCATTCAAACCAGTTTTGTTGTATTTTTTTTTTTCAGAAGAATACTCGTAATCATAGACCTGAAGACTAAGCGATCAAAAAGAGCTAAAAAGTGCTAATTTTCAAGAAGATATCGTTTTATATTTAGTAGTATGTTTGTGTATCAGCCACTTCCATACAAAAAGCTGCTGATGCCTGGATGGGAGTATGTATAAATTCTAAGTATTGATTTGTTAGTTAAAAAAATGTTGATACGTACATGGGAGTATGTGTACATTGTAAAAATAAACGTGCAGGTGTTGTGGTTTTGTGATATTTAAAAAATAATATAGAGAAGATCTGAAGCGGTGATAAGGAGAGCTTTGTGCCGAAGTTGCAGGTGCTGTAGTTTTTTGTTATTTTTGTTACAATTCCATAAATTAAAAGAGTTTTGGAAATAGGGTGGCGAATTGTTTGGGAATGTGTGTCATCTTGTGAAATTGTTCTTGAAATGAATTTACTGTAACGCGAAAATAGAATAATTGATTTGTATATAACAGTGTGTTTGTGTATGTGTGAATAATTGTGCACTACACCTTTTTTTAAGAAATGAAAAAAAAATCATTGAAATTATTTTATAAAAAATATAAATAAATTTATTTATTAGTGAATAAGAAAATATTTGGTTTTATTAAATACACAGTTTTTACATTTCATTAAACTGTCAGAGTTTATTAGGTTTCTATCTTCATCTTCGGCTGGATTGTTTAATTGTTGTTTGTTGACATTGTTTCGTTCGCCCAAATACGATCAAGGATTATTGTATGCTTATGTTAAATGTTTGTTAATAGTCTTTAATATTTATTGTTCTTATATTTATTTAATTAAAATGCCATCGGTGAGATAGTTCGTTTCAGTTTTGTGATTATGATATCTTTCGCTGGGATTAATATCTGGGTTGTATTGAAATCAATATATGTTTAATTTGTGATATTTATAGTTACTTTAATAACCACAGCGAACAATTATTTTATAGTAGTCGTATTTTAAAATAAAATGTCGATAGAAAACTTAAGAACTTCAATTAAGTCATCTACAGTAAAATGTTATTGATTATCAATGATTCCTGAGTTTCGAATTGGGGGTGGAGATGTTATTATTGTTGTTGTTGTTAAATCGTTTCCTGGCGGATCAAGTTGAATTGATAAATGTATTCCCACAGTCAGAGTTTGGTTTTGAAGTTTTAATCTAAGATTAATATATTTGTTTGTTTCACCATCTAATGAAATGGTTTTGTTTTCAATTTCTCTAATCATAATAGATTTATGTACTACTTCTTTCGATATTAAATTGGATAAGAATGATAAAAAGTATTGATAAATTAAATAAATTCATCTGCATTTTGTTTTAAAGTTTGTTGTATAAATATGATAAAGTTGTTATTCAATAGTCATTTTATATGTTTGAGAATAGTTTTTAAGATTAGTAATATTAGTATCGTTTAATTATCGTAATAAGTTTGGTAGTAAAATTTTTTTAATTTTACATTTACTAAGAATTCTTTCCTGTTCAATTTCACGATATTAAAAACAATTTATTTTCAAGTATTGTTTTTTGAACTTACTTTCATAGGTGTAGCGGAAAGGTATATCTACATTTTCATATTGAAATTAAAACGACGATAATGGACGTTAAGAATCTAGTATACCACCTACATTCAATTCTTTTTCAATAAGTTCTACTCTATTGCATCATCATTTACCGTAATCAGTTCTTGTTAATTTGGATTTGAACTTCCAATTGTAAGTGGTATATTATTTGTTGTTGTTGTTGTTAAAATTAAGCACTATTTGTTTCATGTCAGTATGATGAGTCATTGAAATATTGTCGACATCTTTTCTTAAATTGTTTATTTTATCAGTTAGAATGTAATATGCTGTGATAACATATTCTTTTGTTACAACAGTAGAATTTTTACAATGTCTATAATGAATAGTACTTTCTACAAATTTATTAATAAAACTCATTTTAGATTAATGTATTATGTTGGATTCTCTAAGCTTTCAATAATGGAAATAATTTCGTTTTTATCATTATTATTATGTCAACTAATTCATTAGGATCATCCAAAAATATATATTTTGGTTTACGATTATTTAAAGATTTTAAAGACAAACCATTTCCTTTTGTCTTAAATAACTTTTTAATTATTTGTTGATATTTAAATGTTTTTGTTCCTTTTAATTGTGCTTCAGGTTGGAAACGTCGTTTATGTCCACTTGTATGTATTAGAATCTCTCTATATTTTTTTAAATCAATTTTTGAGTAGTGTAGAGGTTTTGAGTGAAAGACTAGTTCAAACAATCTTGGTGTTATTTTGATTTTCATATCCCCTACGTATAGTTTTATTATCAGAAAATATTATTTTCTCTTTTTTCATTAAAACCATATTTTTTTTTACTAATGAGTAACTTTATATTTCTAAATAATGATGATGATAATGGAGAATTTTGATTTTTATACTAAAGTCACTGTTGATTAATTTTAAAAATTTTAAAATGAAATGTTTACTTTTACTTCGTTTTTTATAATTAAAAAGTTCATCTTCTTTATTAGAAAAATAGTTCTTTCTTTCTTTAAAGTTTCGTTACATTTTCGTTTTACACTTTTTTGAATTTCTTTCAGTCTTTAATTATCATTTTTTGATTGTATTAACTTTTTTCGTTTTCTTTTGGTTTCTACATCATCACTGTTTTTTGACGATAATTGCCGTCGTCGTCCTGAAGTCCTAATTTCTATTAGGCTTATCATAACATAAGTTTTACCACAAATCGATGGTCCCACAATTAATGCATACATCGAATCTGGTAATAATGTGTTGTGTACAGCTTTAGATGTTCTTTTCGGTGAATCATCGATATTTAACTTGCTATTAAAAAAAATTAAACAGCATTTAGTAATGCTACGTGTGTAACGGTTATAAAAATGGTTATTAAGTACACGCAAAATAAGCAACTGAGGCAGTATGTTATTGAGGGAGGATTTGTAAACAACTTAATCAACAGACTACCCGTTGAACTATGTACGAGACATCAAGCACATCGAATTTTAGCTGAAATGGCTTGGCAACGAGTAAAATCGTCAGGTAGTGATTTAAAAGAGCGAACTAACGTCTGGATTGTAACAAACGCGATGAAAGCAAAAGTAAAATTTGGTTTAGGTATGAAGAAGTCGAAAACTAGTAAGACTAAAAACCAAAGAAAAAAAAATAAGGAGGAAACAGAAGAATAAATGCAATAAGACATTGTTCTACTGTAAAGAATAAAATTATTAAAAAAAAAAGAGAAACCTTACAATATACTCGTAAATGATGCAGTTCAAATTGCTCAAAAGGCAGTTCATTCTAATTTAAAGTGGAAAAAGAGAGCAAACATTGTTATACCGAGATTTATAGCAGTACGAAAATTGGTGGATTTCTTCCACTTGTTCCTATTCTTAAATCAGCATTTGGAGGTTGAGCAACTGGTGAATCTGCTATTGTTAAAGCAATCAATGATATTAAAAATAGTAGAGAGCAATTGTCAGAAGCGTCGCCTCACAATAAATACATGGAATCAATTGCTATGGGGTAAGGACAATATCTCAAACCATATAAAACTGGATATGGTCTCTTTTCTAGTACACCTCAAAAAAATCGTCCGTTATCAGATCTGGATTTAAATAAGTATGATAAACAACTTGAACCTTTAAGAGGTGTTTTAATGCGGGACAATTTACCTAAGGATCCTCTAGCACAAGAATGTGGTATTGTTAATCTGAATAATTCAAATGATCCTGGAATACATTGGGTGGCATATTATAAACATCACAACTATAAAGAATATTTTGTTAGCTTTGAAGATTTACAACCACCATTGGAAGTCATCAACTTGTTGAAAGTATAATTATAAACGAAAACAAAAATTCAATACATTTAATTGTGGTCACTTATTTTTACAATTTCTATAGAATAAATATAATTTAAAACAAGTAAGAGTGCTATATTCGGCTTTGCCGAATCTTATATACCCTTTACCATGTATTTATAACCAAATGTATTTATATATATATATATATATATATATATATATATCTGGCTTATGCATCACCTTAGCGTCTGCTCTGCACTATCATTCATTAAAGATTCTATTGATATATAAGCGCGAAAAGCAATGCTCTTTGTAAGCTGAACGTTCTTTGAAAGGAATATTCTAAAGATGTCAGATATTTCGTTTTCAGCTTCGGTTGTACAATTATAATATAAACAATGACTCAATACTGTAAATGTGACTCAATTACCGAATCATTTTTAGAAATTTTCCTAAACGCTAACACTTTTCATGTTATCAGGGTTGTTTTTTTTTTTCAAAAGCACATCAAGCAAATAACAAAAGCAGCTGTTGAGCACAGGAACATGCCAACTGCATCGCAGACGATAGCGCGCCGTCGTCCACGCTATCTTTTCTTTGTCTTGCAACTGCTAAAGAACGCTGTAACTCACTAAACATGAAATGTTCACCAGAGCCAAAAAAAATTTCTTACCACAAAAACTATACAACTTAGGAACATGATTTTAAAAACGTAAGTATTTTTTGTATATTTGTGTTTATTGGCTAGGAAAATTACAAAAAATGTAATAAAATTGTTTTATTTACATTTATTATAAGGCCCAATTAGCTTATTGTAAAATCCAAAGTAAGTATTTTTATTTTTTCTTGCTTTATATATTGGCTGTAGACATTTTCTCTCAAGTCTATTATTCCCAGTGATTTTGCGGCTTACATCAAACGATTTTTCTTTCACAGACCTATAAAATGCTGTAACTATAAGGTTTTTTTATGGAAACAACATTTTAGAATACTAAGATGCTTTAAGTGACACATTTGGTTTTTTTAATTAAAACTTAATAGCTGTACGTTTAAGTGAATAAATAAAGTGGGAAAATATTTTTTGAACAAAACGTAAGGAATGGAAGTATTAGTTGAAAAATATAGCTGACGCAAAAGTGTCGTAAGCACCAAATGTAAAAAATACTATTTTTTAGGCTTATGACAAAGAAGACACAAGTATTTTTAAAACCGCAGACGGCAGACATCAATCAACGCAGTATTTTCTTAGCAAAGTTTAATATAAAAATGTTCTATATAAAATTTAACATAAAAATGACATCGGCTTTTAATGGGTTAAACATTTTTAAAAAGTTTAGGTATTTTCTAAAAGATCTCTTCAAATCTTTTGAAATGATATCCGTCTTGATATTTAAAAAAAATTTGTAAATTCAGAGGCCCATAACTCGGAAAATATGGGGTCAGAAATGAATATTGTAGAAATTATAAACGGAATGACGAACTTAGTTTTACCCTTTATCCACTTTTTGTGGAGAAGGGTATAAAAATTAAGTTATACATATGTATAATTTTACATAAAAATACCATCGGCTCTTAATTTGTTAAGCCTTTTTAAAAAATTCACTTTCGGAGTCGATTATGCATTAAAGTATTTGAAGAACTATTTTTAATATTGCTCTAACAATTCATTAGCTTATTACCTAAGAAGGAATTCAGTTGGGTTTTATTTAAACAAAGTGTAAAGATACAACAGTGATCTAAAAATAAAAATTCTAATAAAAATGAAATGAAAAACAAAAAACACAATTAAATTTTTATTTTGTTAAATTTTTATTAAAAAGTAATTTTTACAATATTAATCATTTTTTTTATATAAATCTTCATTATCGTCACGTTTACAAATGTATGTGTTTAACAATTCTGCACCTATGTAATCTGAAAATAAAAGATCCTAACAAAAAATGAAATGAAAAACATAATTTAATTTTTATGTTATTAAATTTTTATTAAAATATATCTTAGAAATAATTTTTACAATTTTTACAAATCATCATCATCATTATCATCATCACTAAACTACGGAAAGTAAAATCAATACTGTCTAAAATTTCTTCAACCTTTAAATAATCTAACATTTTGGTATTTAATTTATCCATTTTTTTGTTCAGTTTTTAAATTTTAAATTGCGTTTTCTTTTTCTTGCCGCACATGTGAGTCCATTTAGACTCAAATTCTCAAATTATATTTGCTGGAATATGTACTATCAAAAGGAAAAAAAAGCTGAGTCTCCTGATCATCTTGTATAATTGTTAGGCTTTAGAAGAAAATGTTTTATGTTAACTTATTATTTTATCTTTTCATCATCTTATTATGTTATATTTTTACTTATTTACTTATTTGTTAAACGTAGGGGCCGAAAATAGTTATTTTTTAATGTTTTAAGTGAATACACATTCATATATAAGAAACCGTCAAATAACCATTTCTTCTGGTTGAATTCATGTTAATAATTGTCACTTTGGTGTATTTTTAACATCACTTCATTCTTGTTTGCGATTTTTTAAATTGACTTTGAAGTTAATAACTATCAAAATTAAATAAATCAACATGAAGTTATCAAAAAAGTTTTGAATTTATTCTATTTACATTATTTTGTTAAAAAAAAATAAACTTGTTTCTTTACACTCAAATGAGGAAATAAGAAAAACGTTAAAAGTAGTTATTAAATGAAACAAAAAAAATATTTAAAATCCATTTTCATGTTTTTTATTTTTTTTTTAACTAGATTTATATATTTTGTTAATTACTCAGACTGACTGGTAATTAAGAAGAAATAAACAAAACAGGAATAATTGAAGATTAAAATTTTACGTAGAAAACCTTTTGACATGAAAAAGCCTCTCGACCAACAGGTAGATATAATTAAAAAGTTTTACAAAATAATAAACTGTAGTTAATTTCGATGGCGTATTACAAAATACTTTTATTTATTGTGTAGAATATTTTTTAGTGTTTACATTTAATAGCATGAGTAGAAATTAAAAGCTAATGAGTTTGGTCATGAACTTACATTTAATTCTGCGAATTTTTGAATACGTTTTAAGAAAAAAAACATATAAATAAAACAAGAAAAACAAATCAATAAAAAGATGAAACTTTAACTATAAAAAAAGAAAGAAAAAAATGTTAAGTTCATTTATGCATGACATTAATTTATACCCGACTAACCATGAGACGCATATTCATTGAATTTTTAATCTAGTCTTTTGAACCGTTTTGCATTGAACAACAAAATTCAAACTTTAAAGCTTAAACTCAATGCATAAATTTTTTAAATGGTAATGAATAGAAGCAAAGGTAATGCAGTCTGTATGTTTATCTACAACTTGACACTATTATGTGTGAATTTTGGGCTGTGGGCAATATCGATCAGCTCATTTGTAATAATGAGGCTTTTTCACAAGTGATTGCCAAGTGGCAACATTATTTCCTCTACAAATTGCTAGGAACACAATTGGAACGAATATTGCACACAATCATGACGTCAAACGAAACTTGTCATAGGAGGCGAACTTTGCAATAGGCTTATTTCTATTTCTTACGCCAGCGAAAGACGAACAATTTAGTACAATGTGATCATGTTTGGTTAAAATTATTTGTATATTATTGCATTAAATATAAATGCACAAATTAGTAGTTTAACATAAAATTAGTTTTAGTTTTGTACACACATAACCGTACATAAAGAAAAAAAACTGTTTTATTGAACGAAATTTCGTGGTATATTTTTTCATAATTATAAAAATTAATGGGTGTCCCCAAAAAACATATATGTTTTTTACGTGTATTTTAAAAACGTAAAGGACACCACTTTAAAACTAAATAAACTGTGTATATCTCTATGGCTCCTAATAGAAAAAATTACAATAAACAGGGTGCTCAAATAGTTAATTAATTCATTTTATAGAGACAAACTTTTAAACAGCTGCAGATGGACGGTTAAGTATAAAACTTTGATTTGGAAATTAAAGGGTGTGCCAATAGGTGTCGTAATTTGAAATATGTCCGTCTGTCAGTCTGTCCATCCGTGTTAGTGTTGAAATCAACTTTGCCGAGGCACTAGATCAGCTAGAAACAAATTTAAATACGCCAATCGATCAGACATAGTGCCGAAAGAGGTGCTATTGGATATCAGCATGATGGGTCTATGTCATTCGAGGCAGCGGGCAAAACACTACACCTACCACTAATTTTTTAACATGGTTTGGAACAATGAAGTAACTTCAAAAAAAACAACAAATATATGGGACGATAGAGAATTGAAAAATAAGATAAAAACACCAAGAAAAAAAATTAGCGCTCACCCATATTTTCCAAGTTACGGGCCTCTGAGATTTTAGATTTTTAAAATATTAATATGGGTATCATTTTAAAGCTTTTAACGAGATCTTTAAGAAAATACTAAAACTTTTTAAAAATGCTTCACCTTTTAAGAACCGATGCTCTGTATCCTCAATATTCGCATTTTTTATTGGACTCACTTCTCTTAACTAGATTTACATAGATAATACAGGGTGCATAAGATTCGGCACTATTACTTGTTTCTACTGCTTATTACTTACTGCTTTGTAGTTCTAGGTAGATTCGTACTCACGTATGCATAAGACTAACTTACTTGAGTCATAATAGCCCCATTGCACCGCGTTGTATTATATTTACAATTGCAAAAAAATACTTTAAAATTTTGAAATTTAGAAATTATACTATTGTACATAGTTTTTTATCAATGCCTTAATAATTATAATAATAATTCTTAATAAAATAAAAAAAAAAATAACAAGTAAACCATTAAGAAGAAAACTTCTGTTTTTAATAAGGACATTTCTATGTCTTTTAACATGTACCAAGTCCTTTAAAGTACGAATAGATGGACAATTTTTCTTTGTTTTTTGCAAGAATTGGTTATTTTCCCTTCTCTTTAAAAATGTTTGTGTTTAATTTTTACTTTAAAAATGTTTGTGTTTAATTTTTACTTTAAAAAACTGTTTTTCAGTTGTATTGAAAAATTATGATGGCTGGCTCAAAAAATTTCAAAATTACAAAAATGTGGAGACAAACTTTTTTCTTCTAAAGAACTCGTGGCTCCATTTGTAAATATACGAGTTTCTGTTGTTAAGAAACAAAAAATTTAATTTCGATTTAAAAAATTGTTTTTTAAAATTGGTAATTGCAAAAAGTCTTTATATACAGTTGAACCTCTATAACTTGAACTTGAGGTTTCTATAAGTTGAAACAAATCTTATGCCAACAGCGGCAAGCAGTTAAATTCCTTTATATTTTTCCTATTACTTGAACTTCCATAACTTGAATTTTTAACCAACCTGAAAAAAGGTACAAAGCCTTGCAAAGTTTCTATAAATTGAATTTTTTAATTTTTTAATTTTTAGTTTACCAAAAATTTTCAGACCTGCCGCCAACAGTCAGCTTATTTGCTTTTGGATAATGATGATTCAAATTATAGAAGTTCGACTGTACTTTCAGTGCAGTTGTTAATTTAGTGAAATTGACTGAAATCTCATGTTTTGAACAAAAATTTTACTGCATTGAATGATTTCCAAAAAAAATATTTTAAAAATTTTGGCACTCACAAAATATTGAAATTACGAATAATTTTAATTTTGAAATCTGATATAATTTTGAGCTGTTCTATACATAACTTTATCATGTAAAACATATGATTTCATAAAAATAACCGTGTATTGAATATATTTATTTATTTATTTTTTATTAATTTTGCATACATTTTAGAATGCCCTATATATATATAGTTTTTGGAATCCAGATAAAAAAAACCAAACATTTACTGCCAGTCCCACGATGTCGCAATCGTTCGTTCGTTCGCATAATAACATTTAAAACAAAAACAATTTTAAAGAATTTGATTGCGATATCGTGGGACTGGCAGTTACACTTTTCAATATTTTTACTCATTTCCATTAATCTTATTTTCAACTTTAAAAATAAAATTGCATATTTCTTTAAATTTATGACATTTTAACGTCCCTGAAAAGTTGTTGCTTTATTGAACTTTTTAAAAATTTTCGTTAAAATTTACCGGTTTACTAGTTGCAACATAACTGCAGCTTAGAAAAAAAATCTCAAAGACACTAAAAGCACTTAATACTGCCCTTGACAATAACAATTTAAAAAACCAAAAAGAACACACAAAAATCTAATACTAAATTAAAAATAAAATCAACTTTACATTAATGCTGGCCATAACAGTTTTTGTAAATTATTTGAAATCCTTAAAGTAGGCTATAAGTTTTGCAGAATATTTTTTAATTTAACAAAAAAGTACCAATTTATATTAAAGCTGATTAATTTTGTTTATACAAATCGTTTTAAATATTCATACCGCATTCTTTTATAATTCATCTCAATTCTCTTGGCAATTTTTCACATTAAAAGATTAATGACTCCTTAAAATGTATCAATCATTATAGCGATCGAAGACAGTCAACCATCCGTCATTCATTATAATAAAAATATTAAATTTTTTATTGTCTGTTTTACTTTAGATTTTGGTTTTATAACTCGGTAAAGGATTATATTCTTCACAGTCTGATTTATTTATCGATGCATTAGTATTCATTGAATGTAATTGAAAATAAACAAGAAAGAACATTAAAAACATATAAAAATTATATCACGCATACATTACAAAAGCGAATATTTTAAACAATAACAAGTTAATGAAATGATTTTTGTACTCAGTGCCAAAAATAATTTTTAAGATTTTTTTAATGTTTCTTTGTGTTCCGCTTTTGTATTAAAAATTCTTGCTAAAGACCTACTTCAAAACAGATTTCATCTGTCTGTCTACAACGGTTTAAGAGTATGACCACATACATCACATTCCATTGACTACTGGGACACCATTATAGTCTATCTCTAAACTCTAAACGCTATAGACATCCTACCATTACTTTTAGTTAAGGAGGACGTAAAACTCTTGGTCTTAATCAAAGAGGTAAAATGGTATCTGTCCTAAAGGTTTGATATTGTTTAAAAGAAATCTCTAGATCATTAACTAAGTCCAGAAAGACAACATAGACATTTTATTTTCTTTAGACAATATATCAGTTAGCCTTAACTTTTGATAGCGTTCCGCCAAAGGTCCCTCAGATGATATAATTCTTGACTGAGATGCCAATTTAAGACACACAATCTATAGTAGCAGTGAAATCAATGAGGCAGTTACTACTTCATATCATTAATGCTAGCAGAGTAAGTATGTATATGGAACTCACCAACCTCACTAACATTTAATGTTCCAAGTTTGGATAACTAAAATCGATTGGAGATGGTATTATACGCTACACTCACGAATAGTGTATAGTAGGTCAAGCTTATTAGCTGTAAGGTGGGGGGTTTAAAGTAAAAGTTCTTTCTCATCCCACAATTAGAATCTCAACGGGGTCCTCAAACACAAAGAAATATTCTGGAAACTAGAGACTCAATTATTGGTCTTGATGTAAATGGGCAAAAGCTTAGCAAAATTGTTGCCAAAACTATCGAAGAGTCCTATTCAATTTAAAAGACTGAGAAGACGGAGCCCGGAGCTCACCACGAAACTTATCGCAGCTTTGCTTATCACTGAAAACCTAAATGTCAGGAGAAGTGATGTCACCTTGCCTGAACCCGCAGCAGATTCTCTTGATAATTTAATAAACAACCACTTTGTTGGCTGCAAAGACTTTCATCCAAAAACATATGGATTCTTCTTGTCTTTAAATATACATCTCTTGCTAATAATTTCTAAAGCTTTAATATGTTTCTATATCAGGTTGAAAAAAAAACTTGTTAAATTACGGTCATGAACTTTTATACCTGTAATGTTAAATAATATAAATTATTTAATTAAATACAATTTAAAACATGGAATTTTTTTTTTTAGATTTACTTGATAAAGAGAACTTTTAACTACAAGGAATAACCAACTGCAAAGTGATGATGTTTTTAATGATGATGAATAAAGAACCTTTACAGTGAAAGGAAGGTTGCTGCCCTGATTGTTAAAATGACATTGAAATTCACGTGCAAACATAAAAACTACTACTACAACTAAAGCCATAAAGAAGAAAATAATATGTCAAGAAAACTTGAAAGTGTATAAATAAAATACTTATTCATTACCAACATGCACTCGTATACAGTGTCGATAAAATAAATCTGACGTTTTTCTTATGCAACATACAATTTTAACACAACCTGCAAGAGTTCGCTAAAAGGCCTTTTGTAAGGAAAACAATCAACTATCGAAGTGATCCTACATTGTCCTTATTTTGGCTAAGAAACATGGCCTGGACACAATTAATTATATTTATAATTATTTGCACAAAGTGTGTTGCCTTGTGCCAGATATGAAATAACTTCTATTCATAACTGAAATCTTCTCTACTTATTTCAATAACTATTAGGTAAAAAATGGGCTTTTTGCGGGGTTTTATTCAGTCAATACTTGACACGAAAGAAAACTTTTACCTTAATGGTTTTTTTAATCACCACGAAACTGCCGATTTGGGTACAGAAAGCCGAGTGTGGTTGTAAAAACTTTCATATGTTTCACGATTTTACGCAATTTTTAAATTACTTACAAGATACTTCTATTGGTGCTCATTATAGCAAAATATTTATTTCTAAATATTGATGTGTGCAACATGCGGCTTCGACAATCTGTTGTAAATTGAAACATGGAAATATGTTTTGTCGAAGTAATTTTATTTTTCTTCCTGTGATATTAAAAAAATATAGGAAAAAACATTATTAGTGTTATAGCAAATACTTACAAAGAAATTACTTACAACATTTTTACAACTTACGACAGGTTGTGAATTGAATAATATATTTTTGGTCACATTCATAAAAATTGTTCTTTTGTTTATAAAATATATAAATAACCATTTTTACACAATTTTTTAAACTAATTTAATTTATTTTAATATATTTAATGTTTTGCTAAAATTATTTTTGTCTATAAACTTTGCCACTCTGAAATCTTTTTATTATGACTTCATATTAAGTAAAAATTATCCGGTTTTAAGTCCCACGGAGAAGAAAAAATTGGTTCACACATGGTCACAAGAACCATCTTATCTTCGTTGCGCGTTTTGAATCTTGAAATGCGCAATTCATTGAAAATATTTATTGAAGTGCATATTCTTCTTAATAAGTGAATGTAAATTATTATGACTGATACTGTGCTAATATTTCTAAACATACGTTCTAACATGAAAACTTTTTGTTAATTGCTTTTATAAAGATCCTAGAACAGTGTATATGTACATGCATTACATATGTACATATGTATGTAATTTTATATAAAAATATTCTTTATACAGATTATTTTTATTCATTCTTAAACTGAACATTTATTTTATAACCTCCACTACAAATTCATTTCATATACATACGTATGCGAAATATAGGAAAATTTAAATTTTTAAATTTTATTTTAAAGATACTTATTTAGATGTACTTTGCATAAATATTTTCTATCATCGTTAAAATCAAATTAAACCCTGAACTTATTCTGGCGTTTACTAAGAACTTAATTTTTAATAATTGTATGATAAATAAGATATAAAAATCGATGGTATATCATAGCGTCCAAGGACATAATGTCCATCAACGTAGAGTCTTAACGTCTATGGATATTATAGGTATACATATTTATATTATTCTTTGTAAGAACGTTTTTACAAACTGGCTTGTAAAAAATCTTTGGTAAGCGAAGCCGGTGTTGTTTAAGTGCAGACATAATGACACTTTCATAAGTGACACCACGTCCCATTAACCCATTTATTAAAGACATTAAATTTTTCTTAATTTCATTTCAATTTCATTTAAATAATTAACTCTCAAAGTAAAAGATGCGAAAATGTGAATTTAAAAGAAGTTTTTGTCCATCGGTATAGGTGATTTCTGTCTGAAAATACGGTGTTTCCAATTTGTGAAGTAGTTGTTGTTCTCTAAACGACTTTTGTGGGTATTCAGGTGTCATTGGTGTTTGTGCATGTGTAATATGGTTTCGAGGCGGTATCACATTCGAAAGGCGAAGACACTTTTTCTTAAGAAAGATACTGATAGTTAGTGTGCTTATAGGCCATGGATGTCCTAATGGTAAAAAATTAAGCGATAGAAAATCAAGCAACTCAAGAATATTTTTAAATTTACCTATATTTGCTATTAGCGTCGAAGAATATATATCCATGCCATTTAAAAATATTAGTATTAAAAAAGCCCTCCCAATTTATTATCAGTCGCAGTTGTCGTGAGAGTTAAAATCAGTTAAAAGTTTCGCTTTACATGATCAACAAACGATTTTTTAGATGCTCTTAATAACAATTCCCAAAAGAATATCTCGAAATATTATAAAACAAAAAAATAGATGTTTAAAAGGGGCTTTTCTTTGTACTGGAGGTAATCAATGAGAATACATTTTCTTAAATGAATCGATTTCTTTCAGCTAGTGTTGGTGTTGGGAACTTATTAGGGAATACTTGTTGACATTGTTAACGATTTTGATTAAAACAAGTAAGAGTACTATATTCGGTAATGCCGAGTCTATATACTCTTCACCATGTATGTAAATCCAGTTTTATGGAGTAACTCCAATCAAAAAAAAAATATTGGGGTGACAAAGAAAAAATAATTAAAAAAAAATTCGTACTATATATTTTACATAAAAATGTTACAGGGTCTTAATGGGTTAAGCATTTTAAAAAAATTGTAGTATTTCCTGAAAGATAGCTTCAAAAGCTTTTAAGCTTTGATATCTTGAAAATGATGACGCACAATCGTACATTTTAATGAAAAGTTCAGCAGCCCAAAACTCGGAAAATATGGGCGAGTTCCAATTTTTCCACTTGATGTGTTTTCTTGTTTTAATTTATATCGCCCCATATACTTGATTTTTTGATTAGCGTTACTTCACTAAACTAGATTTGTCCTAAACGATATCGAAAATTTAGAGGCAGGCGTAGTGTTTTGTCCGCTGCCTGGAAGGACATGAATATTGATGATTTTCATTAGCAAAATTTTCGAATCTATGTCTGATTGACAGGTGTATATAAATTTTGTCTAGCTCATCTAGTACCTTAGCGAATTTGTTTTCAACTCGAACATAGACGGACAGACGGACTTCGCTAAATCGATTTCATTATGCGTAATGACTCAAAATATATACACTTTATGAGGTCGGAAATGGATATTTTAGAAATTACAAACGGAATGGCAAACTTAAATCACAGTAGTTAATTTTACCGTAACTCGAGAAAGGTTTCTTAAAACTTCAGAAGTTAGTGTACATAGAATTATATAAAATAACGATAGTTTCAATTGTAATTTTTGCCATTTAAAATTTTAAAAATTTTTTTAAAAACAAAAAAAGTTTTAATTTTAATTAAAAATAATTGTACGACACTAATTTCAAAACAATTCAGAAACTGCTTAACAGGTAAGAAAAAGTGTGCTCAGATAACTAAGAGGCAATTTTATTCCGCCTTTTCGTTAGATAAAATAAAAAAAAAAACAACAAAAAATTTTTATATTGTTTTCTTTAGTCCAAAAAAAATTAATTAAGGTGCCTTTAGACGAAATGTTTTTTACATATGACTTGTACGTTTGAAATGGATTAAAATTTTACACTTAAACGTAATGCTAATACGTCTGTCATAATATAAAAACAGAACACGCTCTAAATGAAAATGTGTCATATGTCTTTTACACATGTATTTTACACAAGGAATGTTTTAAGTCGTTTACACGATACATACATACATATATATTTTGTTACAGAAAATCTGACAAGTCATATTGATAAACACTTCGTCTAAAGGCACATTGCTAAATAGAAATGTAGATTTTAATTTTCTTGTTAGTTATATTATGTTTATTTTCTTAGAGACTAATTTATAAATGTACTTTAAGAGTTTATAAGCCTTTAATAAGCAAAAGTCGACAAAAAAGTATTTATAAACGTTTAATAGCCTAATAAACCTTTTATAAATCGTTAATAAATATTATTGTAGCCTCTGCTCCACTTTACACCAAAACCAAACAGGCAAATCAGAATTCCACGCGAAATTTTCACTTCAGTATTTTTTAAAGCATTGTTTTTGTAAAAAATGCTTTGAAAAATATGAAGTTAAAATTTAACATTGATTTCAGAACATGCCTGAACAATATGAATTTTGTTATTAAGATATTTTTTCTTTAATACAAGTTTGTCCTGTGGTAGAAAAAGTAATTTTAAGAAGAAAATGTAAACTGACAAAATGGTCGGTAACCCGTAGTTTCAAAGTTACGTATCGCTAAAGTATTTATAAATATTTTGTGATATCTCAAACACTTTATTTCAGAGTGGGACTATATGGGTATCTCAGAATATCATATCAAAATTCCTATCAAGCGCCATATATATCGGTAACAAATTTTAACCCATTATGAACGAATAAGACTCTCAAGCATTAAAAATTAAAAATTTGCTTTTAAGCAAGAACCCCGGAATTTATAAGTAGCTATGTACATTAAACAAAATATTTTTGGTACAAATTAAGCCAATTTTGCTTAACAAAGTGAAAAAATTATCAAAATTTATAATAAAAAATTAATTAACATTCTACTGGTTTCTAATGGGCTAACAGTTTTTCAACATAATTTTGTAAGGATCCTGATTATTAAAAATAACTTTCTTACGATATATGGGTCCATTCCGCCATAGAAATTCTTAATTTCATATAGAAACTTAAGGAGTTCGTAACTCTAGAAATATGTGGTTTCGCAGAATTTATCATAGAACATTTTCTGCTTAAAATTGCTTTTTCTTAGCACGGGACAACTTTTAGTTTCATTTGGAGCTACTTGGCTAAAGGAGATTTGTTTCATAAAATAAAAATAAAACAAATTTAATTGAAAAGTTAAATTATTCGAATACCTTTAATTTTATCTATTGCTAAAATAAACGAAACATATCTAATTACAAATTTGTTAGCTACATTTTCTGTTCAGATATTTTTCTGTAACCAAAAACATACATTCTTACCAAAAAGGTTTTTCGTTTTGCAAAAAATATATATAAAGGGAAAGCCATATTTGGTTTTTGGGTTAATTGAAAATTGTATTTTTTAAAGCAGTAAGTAATAAATAAGGTAAATCGTAAAAGTGGAAATTAGTTATTATTGTTTGTTTTTTTATTGTAAAAATATTTAAAAATAATTTATTAAACGAAAAGTGTTCAATAGCAATTGTAAACTTTAAACCTAAAAGAAGAACTTTTTGTGAATTAAACCGTTAATGTATAAAAATTTTGTTTTTTAATTTTCTAAATATTAAAGTTTTTTGGTATTTATTCAAAAACAATATATTTATTTAAACAAATAATAATCAGAAAATTTAATTTTTAGGGTACATTAAAATTTTTCTGCAGCCGCACCCACAGCTTACAATAATCTTGACTTTAAATTTGAGGGCAATGAGCTTTCACTAGTCCCACAAGGTGTTAATAAAGACACGCATCTTGCTTCTCTTTGTTTATTCTTTAACTGTTTTTTCACATTAAACATATTTTTTCTTTGATTCACTTTTTGTTTCGTTCATTCATTCATTTGTTTCCTGCTGTAGTTTTTTCTTTTGTTTACTTTTTCATAATACAATAATGACGTTGCTAAAGGTGATTATGATCAAGATGGTAATAATTATGATAATGTATATAATGATTTTCGTATGCATGCAAAAGGAAAATAAACAACAACAATGTTTAAACTATTTCTTTAGTGTGTTTTAAACCTGGTTAAAATGCCTAACCAATGAAGATTTCAATTCATTGCCAAAGTGAATCGCGTGAAAGTCGTACCTCACACTGGAGAAGTTAAGTTTTTACTACTTTTCCGTGTAACTATTAAAAAAAAGAAAAATATTAAAATCAATATACGTTAATACAATTAAGAAGTTTGCTTAAAAAATTTTAAAGCCGCCCGTGTCTGTTAAAAAAACAAATTAAAAATTCCAAAAAGGTTCTGCTTTTAAATACAAACCGGCTTTTAGTTGAATGGTGACCTAAATTCGTTTGATAAAGTGAAATTGTTGGAATTTCTGTAGAATAAAAAAAGAAACTTATTGAACACTACATTTTATTTGTTTAATACATTTACTGTTTTGTGTCACCATAGTCGTCATTTAAACCAAAAAAAGTTTTAAAGTTATTATTGCATTTCTTTTGGTGCTAATTACAGAGTTTAAGAATAGAAATCGCTTTTACTTTTTATCAACAAAGCGTTGCTTAAAATTAAAATGCTTAAAATAGTTCTTGTCATTTTAACATCTTTATTCTGCCGGTCAACGTGGGCTCAACAACGTAAGTACCATAATAAATATGGGAATCAATATTAATTAATTAATTAATCAGAATGATAAGAAATAACAAAGTAGTAAAAATACAGTAAACGAAAGACATTGAACAAATTAATATTTTAAATATTAGCATTCTTTATAAATTATTACCAAAACATTATTCATAAAGAAATTTATTTCATTAAATAACTAGCTTTACCTGGTGCGCTTTGCTACTCAAAAAGGAATAATAAGTTGTATGAAGGTATCACGTCTACAAAATTTCAAGGCCTCTAACTGGAATAAATTCCATATCACAAATGTCAAATTTTTATTCTTTAAATAAGAAGAGCCACGCCTACATGAAATATCCACAAAAAATATAGTATATTTACCTTACTGTATCAATAGTAAAGGCTAGGATTGACTATCATACTCAGTCAAGATGTATGTCTGTGGCACACTTTTTGACAGATCTGTACGATTTTATAATCTTTTAAAATAATTCATAAAATGATTTTTTCTGTGCGATCAGAGTTAGTTTTTTTTTTGAAGATGAAGAAAAAAAAAAACAACAGAATATGAAGCATTTGTTTTTTTTATATCATTTGTATAATAGTGTGGCACCTACGACGCCATTTTGAAACGATTCTTTAAGTAGGCCAGAATTCTATCAGATTTCTGTGTGATTAAATCGTACGATTGTGTATGATAGTGAATCCTGGCCTTAACAAACTGCTAAATTTTCTATAGTTTTTTAAAAAACAACCAAAAAAAATACATTTTAGGCTTTGTGTACAAAAGAAGATAATTTGTTTTGACACATTTTATAACAAACAATATCATTTTATCATCAGAAAATTCCTTAAATACTCAGAATACTTTATAAACCCTTAAACATTTGAAAACGGAATTAAAATTTTAGCAAAATCTGAATTTATCTTCCTTTCCTTCCACGATAACAACGATTGCTCTAAAGGGTAATAAAATATACACCAAGTTTTGCAAAAGTTGCGTAAGCAAAAATTTAAGTTTAAAATGTAATTAAGTAATATTTGACGAAGTAGATTTGTTCACTACTTTGATACCCTTCACCACAGATGGAAAAAGGATTTATCAAAGTTTGTCATTCCGTTTGTATTTTTTACAATATCAATTTCCGACCCCATAATATATCTTGGGTTCTTACGCATATCGAAGTCCGTGAAGTAATGTTCTTCCCTGTTCGCGTTTAAATTTACTTTGTCAAGGCACTAGATGAGCTAAAGAAAATTTAAATACGCTAATCGATCGGACACAGTTTTGAATATTATGCTATAGAAAATCAGCAATATCGGTCCAAATGCTTCGAGGGAGCGGGCAAAATGCCACTCCTGCCTCTAATTTTTATTTGTATGAATGTTGCTTTTTTATAATTGTGCCCACAGAATTCAAATATTCCTGAGCCGATTTTGAAATCGTTTTCTTTATTTGAAGGGCTATGCTTATAGAATGGTTCTGTTTTAAAAACGGTTTATAATTTTAAAAATTAAAGGCTATCTCTATAAAACATAAGCACTTAAGAGTTATACAGAATGTCTACTAATTTGTTTGATATAATAAGGAGTATAAAGATTTAAAATCATAAATTAAAGGGTGTTACAATAGTTGATGTAATTTGATGTGTATAGCCAAGCATTTGAATCGTTATAAACAGACGTTTAAAGTTTACAAAGAATCTAATGGCTTCGTCCGCAACGCAACAGCAAGTATAAAAATTGAATTTGGAAATTAATGGGTGTCCCTATATATTTATGTACATTATTAAACAATTTTAGAAAAACGTTTGATTTAGAAATTAAGGGATGTCCAATATTTTGAACCGTTATTAACAGATAGCTTAATTCTGTTTTGAAGTCGATTTATTTGCAAGAACTGCTCAATATCTTTAACTAATTTTCGTTTGTCTTTTGTAGTGCAGGAATACAAACGAAAGAGCTAAGCAGTAAGGACTTCTTAGTACTAAGTACAACCAAGTAGCAAGAACAACCACCTGTAGAAATACAAAAGGAAAGTTGATAGGACAACAACCCTAAACAAAAATTACAATTTTCAAAATTTTTTAACAGAGAAATTAAGGAAAATTTTCTTATGCCTATTTATATGTACCTGTGTGTGCCGATTATTACACTCTTACTTGTTATTTCTGCATATGCATTCTTTACTTGTTAATATATAAGAAAAGGGCGAAATGTACTGGAAAATGGTTTATTATGAATTCACAATTCGAAGCTTAACTTGCTTTTAAAAATATATTTAGTATTTATTTTTAAGACACTTCTTTAATCAATAATTATAAATATTTTTTTTAATAACTTTGTTTTATTTAAAGACAAAATGTTTTTCACATTTGACCTAAATTAGAATGAGGAGGAAAATAATATTAGATTTTTGTTCAACAATATTATGCTAGGTGTTTTTTTTTGCTTTTTTCTTGTAGATATGCGTATGTTTATCTATAAAGAAATTACAAATATTTTGATTACTACCAGTTTCAATACGTTCGCTAGATTTGTCCACCCTTTACCGATAAAAACTTAATATATTTTTATATATAATAAAACAAGTACGTTAAGATTAATTGATCCATATTTACTGAAACTTAGCTTTTTAATAGAACATTCTTCTTCAAAAGCCGCTGTAAAATAATTATAATTAAACGAAGGCAGTTCTAGAGGAATCAAAATATAAAAGTCGTCGTCTATCGACTACAAGTAAATATTAGGTAAACTCAATCGTCCTGTGTTTCTTTCCCAATGCTCAGTTAGCATCACTTTTGAACAGTCTTTTTATTTTTTCGGCTTTTGTTCATTGCAATTAATAAAATCATTAGTACAAATTCCTTTGATTTTCATTTTTCTTATTAAAACTTTTGCATTTATATACGTTTATAAAACTTCACAATAACAGAGATAGTTGATTTTTGCCCGAAAAACTGGTTCCTATATCCATCTCTGGCTTCTCAAAACAGATAATTCATAAACTTTCACATAATAAAACGTTACATAGCAAAACATTATCCGAAAATTTTTAAACACATTTATTGTAGTTGACCAACTTGTCTTCGTAATGTATAATCGGTCGTAACGTACATATATGGAAAGTTAAATAGATAAATTTTATTTCGACTCAACAAAATTATTTCATTCAAAATTAATTGTCTTATTAGAGAATTTAAGATCGAGTTAAGACAAATAATAGCTAGTTCCCTCAATAGCAATCTATATAAAAAATCCAGAACTTAAAAACACTGCACGAAAAAATAACGAAAGTTATACCGACTCTCAAGAATTATGTAAATATGATAAGAGAATTAACAACCAGATAATTCGAACAAAATGCACACAAGGGATAAAGCAACAACAACAATGACGTATATTTACGTGAAGTCCTAAGCCAAGCCTAGAACAAATTTACTGTTACCTTTTGAAATTGTTCCTTCGAACAGAACTTTGAACATATCACAATTTTTTTTTCGTAATGGGATAACGCAAAATCTTCTAAGAATATTTACTGAAGGCCCATTCACGCTATTATACACGTTTTAAGATTTGCATTAGATTTAGTAAGAAAGAAATAAAATGAGAATTGTTGTGATTGTCAAAAAATCCAACGTAATATTATATTTTGTTTCTATACTATTACACTTTAAGTAGAATAAAAATTTCCAGCAAACCAAAAAGATCAGAAAAAAATATTACTAATTTCTTTTTCGGAGCCTTTACGTTCTTAAAGAGTACAAAAAACAATCATTTGCCAATCGAAAACCTTCGGAAATGAGGGCTTTTTCTTTAAAACTGGTTTGGCTTAATTTAATTTAGAAAATACTCTCTTTTTATCCCTAAGACAGCTCTTAAATTTATTGATTCGAAAACACAAATATATAAGTGTCCTATAGGAGTCATGGCGTGAGCCATTTTAGGGCATGCTGAGAAATAGTTCTCTAGGTGAGTTCTTCTAAGAGTCTTTTTTTGGAGTGCTCAGTCAATTTTGGCTGGGTTATGAGTAGAAAAACAACCCTGATAAATTGAAAAATCATTGTGCTTAGCAAAATTTTTAAAAATGAATTTGTATTATGGGATGTCAAATTTCTTTCTGTATTTTTTTTTTTCATATACATTATATCTGCTTTCACACTATTACACTTTTCCATAATACTTAGGTATTTGACAAATCTTAATAAAAAAACCCTGATGTAACTACAAAGTAAAATTTTGTAAAAAATTAAAATTAAAGAAAACAAATCGAAATAAAAGTTTTAATTTTACCACAAAACAAAATTTTATTTATGTGTAAAAAAAATAATCAAAATATCACAAAAAGTTCCTTCTGCAACGAAAATCGTGTTTTATTTAATTTAAATTTTTACAAAATTAATTTTATAGTGTTTAACATAAACAAACAATTTCATTTTAACGTCAACAATGAAAAATTAGATGATCTTATTTTGAAACGGTCCTTAGTAAAAATCTTTTATTAAAATTTTTGTTAATTTTAAGAAATAAATGCGTCTTATGTAAAAGTTATTTATGTTTGCAAAAAAAATTATTTTTGTGAGTATTTCATTCTTAAAATACAGAGTCGTGACTTATTCTCTAAATGATTAAGATTGGCAATGAAAATTAAATAAAAATAATAATAATTGTAATAAAACGTTCAAATTCGTTCTGCATTACGATTCTGTAGTTCCCTTGTTTTTTTTTTTTTTTTTGCAAAATAAAAACAAACACATTGGTGAAATTTTTTTCATTTCAATAACCTGTACGCAAGAAAGCAAGTACAAATTCAAATAATTATTTTTTATACACAAAGTTAAGTTTTTCGGTTAACAAAACAAAATATAAGTATTTGCTTCAATGAATATTTCAAACGCAATAAAAGCTTTGTTTTCCGTTTACAATATTTTACAAGTTTTGTTGCATTTGCTGCATTTTAAGGCAAACTGTAAAAAACATATTTTTTATTACTTAAAATAAATGCAGGGATATGTTCATATAGTAATCAACATAAAAATTATAGGTATTTTACAAGGATCTTACCAGCCACTTCTTTTCCACCCCTTGACACCACGCAAAAAAAAAAGCGGAGATAATTTTTCAAGTCGAAGAAATAAGTTAAAAATCGCGGACGCTTACAAGCAACCAAAAGCAGGGTTAAGAAAATACAGACATCATACCCACAATCTACTGTTTGAAAGCAACGGGCGCATATGTTTTTTACACATCAATTATTTGTGCTTCTAAATTTTATATGTTCCCGAACAAACATACATAAATATGTAAATAATGATTACGATTACCAGGCACACATATGTATTTGTAAGAACTAATATTTTCAAAACAAAGTTTAATGCTACTGAATAAAATGTATTCATTGATAATTGTATTTCCTTTTACATTTAGGTGTGTAAGCAAATAACAAAACAATTTAACTTTAACGATTTCACTAGTAAGTCTAATACATTTTTTTTTCAAATTGAATTGAAGGCAGTGGGATACTCCGGGAACTCCGACACATGAATTTAATAAATAATTTAAAAATTGAGAATATGTTACAGTCGAAGAGTTTTGGCACACAATGTCAAACATTTCTAGAGCGGATAGTGAGTTGATGTCTCGAACTTTGGCGAAGTTTGCAATAAATTTGACATGGCTCTCTTGTTCATCAGTTGAACAGATATTTTCAAAAGTAAAAATAATAAAAATTTTAAAATTATTTTTCGATAAATATAGATTTTTCTATAAAAACTTTTAGCACCACTGCATGTACGATATATTTGAAGTAAGTGTAAGTGTATCGAACATGCGGTTGATGTACAATACACACGATTAATTGTATATAAAATTAATACTTTTGACACTACAACAACAAATACATGACACTATTATAATACAGACTACACCAAATATCAATTTAACAATAAAACATAAAAAATTAGCTGTGCAGTATTTTAAAAGTCACAACAGCGAATGCTAAAAAAGCAATTTAAAATTTAGAACGTTAATCTATCAGGATATGTATTTTTGAAGTTTTGTTACATTTTCTTAGCCATAATGTAGTATATAAACATTTAAACTTGAAATCTTAAAAGTTAAAATATTATTGTACAGACTGCAAAGGCAAACTCTAAAAATTTTCTAAAATCTCAAAAATACCAAAATGGAGTTTCACTAACTGCTATCACTTTGAAGTTCTCTAAAATACCTTTCTACTGGCATAAACATTTCTGTGATTCATCAAAAATAAAAACGATAAAGAAACGATAATTGTTTCAACCAACTTTTTTAATCACAATAGTTCATTAGTAATTACAACGAATAAATAAGGAATTAAAAAAAAAAATAGTTTAAAAACAAAATACAGGTGGCATGTCATAATTTTCATAGACATTCTGCCCTTTTTTGATGTGACATAATGTCCATCAACGTAGAGTCATAGTGTCCATGCATGTTATATGTATATTTTATGGTATTCTATGTAAGAAAGTTGTAAAGTGTTTATAAAGTCAGGAAATGCTGGAAATCTTTGGTAAGCGAAACCGTTGTTGTTTTAAGTATGGACATTATGACACTTTTAGAAGTGACTACTAAAAACGAAACAATGTCTGTGGACATTATGTCCGTGGACACTATGACATGCCACCCATAATACTTAAACATTTTATTGTGCTTAAGTTTAACTGTTGTTTTTCGCTGTTTTCTACTTAAATTGCTGAAATTTTCAGTTATTCAAAGTTTAATTTTGTTATTAAAATATTGGAAAGCGAATTCCTCGCGAGCTTAGATCTTATTTTGGTTAGCAATTATAAATTTCCAATACTGTAATACGTTAATTTCTTACTGTTTATTTGTTTTTCGGATGTGGGTA
This sequence comes from Cistogaster globosa, assembly GCA_937654795.1. Classification (NCBI taxonomy): domain Eukaryota; kingdom Metazoa; phylum Arthropoda; class Insecta; order Diptera; family Tachinidae; genus Cistogaster; species Cistogaster globosa. The sequence continues at coordinate 121,079,422 of OW569403.1, forward strand.
AAAGTTCTGGGTTTATGTGATAACTTTGGTTGATTGTTGTTGAATAGAATATAGTTACGAGTAGATTGATATGTTTTGGAGTAATATCTAAAGAAGTTGAAGACTCGAAAAATTTAATGTTGTCATTTTCGCCCCGCGAAGATGTCGATGGCGATACATGATTTTTAATGTCATATGTCTTTATTAAGTGAATCCAAAAAAAAATTGTTATATTTGCAATTTATTTAATACTTTAATATTAAAATTTGAACCTAACACTGCAGTTTTTTTTTTTTTGAAAATTAAACCGAGGATCTAAATACAATACGGCAAAGAAATCATCGTGTTCAAGAAGCTTCCGTTTTCCTATTACCATTGCTTTATGTAGAGATTGTTTGGATCATATCTTGTAAATCTAACTCAAGTACCAAGCAGTCGCGAGGAAAATCAAGAAATTTAATTATTTCACGTAGGCTATAATTTTTTTTAAACCTTGTCGTCAAACAAATAAAACGACATATTAATTTTTTTTTATCTCTTCCCGATTTAATTAATGTGTCTTTGGAAGTGCCTCCATTCCATCAATAACTAAGTTATGCAACATATTAAAAAGATTTGCACTACTTGCTGCACTTGCAATTTGTTTATGTCATTTTTTAAGTCTCTGTTTAAAAGTTGCAACGAGTTTCATTGCGTCCTTATAATATGAAATTTTTCATAGCGTTTTATGTACGCTTTGCTTTTAATTTGATACTCATTATAGAAGTTGCTTGTGTTATTTAAAATAAATCACAAAGAATAAAATTAATATAACTAACGTACACCAAAAATTTAGAACATGTCATTTTGCTTGCTTTTCTACGCGCCTTGCTAACAAAAGAAGTTTCATGCAACTAGTTTCATGAAAAATTCCATGGTATAAGTGGAATGTAACATATACCAGCGTTTATAGATACTTTCTGAATTTAGAATTAATAAATATTAAAAGTTCAGTTAGTGCTTAAATTGAGAACAATGTTAAAATAATGCTGTTTTCTGTAAATAAATATTGTCTCTCTATCTTTGATTTGATTTATGTCATGCCATTCTAGTAAAAGGTTTATTCCGGATTTTGCCTATATACACTTTATTACAATTCCCTTAATCGTTTTCCTCAGAGGTTTTTTTACACACTATGTTTTTAAAATCTTGTTGCTGCTTTAATAGCTTTAATATGAAACCTGATAATTTATGTATCGGGCTTTACAAAATATAAAACTGACCTCATTTTTTGTATGGATATACCATTAGGAAAACTCTCCTATTTGATCTAATGAGTGTACGTCTCCTCTTAAGCCCGTGCACGTACTCTGTATAACTATCGAAATCCAATTTTAATATAGACTTTTGTGCGCATGTATTATGAACTATAATTTTTGAACCATGATAATTAGAGAAAGGAATAAATAGCATCACAAGGATACTTATGTCTTATAGTTTAATTTAAACACCCCAAAGAATAAAATAACTCGCAAATACCGAATCGGAAATAGAAATCACAATGGAATAACACACCATATTTTATTTTATATTTTTTACATGTCTCTGTATATGTGTATGTATAAGTTCAAAAGCTGCAATTCTAACAATGCCTTAATTGCCTGTGCTGGTGCCGTGTGCTCTAGAGGCTTGCATACAGGCGATCCTCTGAATACCATATAACTAACGCTTAAATGCCCCCTGAAAGGCCTTTTGCCACTAAATAACAAAAGCCTAAGTTATGAACACTAATTTATCCTCAACCAAATGCCTGTCAGTAGCGCACTTACTAAGATGAATCTATAAATCACTTGAGCTGGCACTGCGAGAAGTATGAACCTTCACAATTACCTTTAACGTTTTCTCAATTGTTAATCGCACTTGCCAATGAGTACCATTTTAAGGCAGGGTCTCTAAATACTATCTTTTGTTGTCTGCTTACCTCCGTTATATTTTTCGTACTAGAGCAGAATTCTTTCATGTAACAATTGACTATTCTTGTTTCCCGCTTACCAACGTTTCGGATATTTCTTATATAATATTTTTAAGGGACAACACGTAGTTAACACGTTCCACAGTTCACTCAAATATAGCAGTTCCTCTTGGTACAGTAATCAAACGTGGTTAGTCTGTACGTTAAGGAATGATTTCCTCAACACGTTTGAACATATTAACTGACCACAGTGAGATATCGATCAACTTTGCTATTGTTGAATCAGCAGCTAACCCGCATTTTAGTTTTAGAAAATATGGTATTTTTAGAAATTGCAACCATTTTTGCCATCTGTAATTACTAGCGTAAGCAGCAGGACAGCCTGTGATTAACGCCGTATCTCACTTTCTGTAGTATTAAACTAGCTTTTTCACATCAAAGAACTGAGTGAATATGACATACATAGCTATACCGAAAGTATAGAAAATGATCGCATTGTTTTTTGTGTGTTTCAGTTAGACTTCTTAACAATAGTTATAACTATTAGAATTTATTTCACAAATATGCGCTGATTTTAAGGTCGTTTTTAACAACCAAATTCCATTATATTTGTGACTAGCAGTTCCCACGACTTCGTCCGCGTATTATTTCTAATTTTCTTAAAATTAAAATTAAGAAAAATGTGTTTTTAAACATTTGTTGTAGATTTCTGTAAACAATGTTAAAACTTTTCCATCTACAAAAGTAAAATATGCTTAGTTTTTGCACCGTTACACTGGTAAAATTAGGTGCTTCACATTTGTATCTCTAGTTTCTTTATGAAATAACATATTTTTATGAATAAAAAAATGTTTTTATTTTTGAACAAAGGGACCTAAGGGACCTCCTTACAAAATTTTATTCAAATCCATCTAGGAGTTTTTACGTGATGCGAACACAGACAGACAGACATATAGATTACTATTATTTTCAAATATTTATTTATTATATGTTAAGATAGTTTCCTTTATTTACTTTACTTAAAATCATTAAAAACAAATAATCGACAGCAATTGAATATTTCAATTAATTAATTTTAAATGAACGTAAGTTTTTATAATAAAAAATTAATTGTTTTAACACTTGTTTTAAATTTCAGCTTATTATTTACAACAGTGTCCGGCCGATGAGCAACTTATAAACGAATGTTTACGTGACAGCGGTAATAAATTGGTCCATTATCTAAGACAAGGTATACCTGAATTGGAAATTTATGAGGTGCGTAATTATTCAAATATAAAAATGTGGATTTTGTATTTATACAAGGTAGCGCAAAAGTAATGTCATATCAAATGCAATTTATAAGAAATGAAAAATATATAATTATGTTTACCAAAAGTTGCTGCAAACTTGTTGCTTGTGTACTGCAGTTTACAGTGTTGCTTGTACAACATCTAGTCCCAATTTTGTGATTTCTGCTTTAACGTTAACTTTTAAGATTTCCAGTGCTTGTTCTCTATCTGTCTATAATATGGATAACAAAGTACTGATGTCATTGCTAACATGAAGGCGCATTCATATCATGACATTACATTTGCGCAAACCGTTATAATTTAATATCTGAACATATCTAATTTAGATAGAACCCGTGGATATTGACGAAATTGGAATTGTGTTGGGCAGCGGTCCTGATGGTTATCGTGCTGTATTCCGAAATATAGAGGCCTTTGGTGTCAGTAATATAACGGTGACAAATGTTCGGTAAGTACTACGAAATCAGATTTTTATTCGCATTATTTTTTTTAACTCGTGATCTTGATTGTGAGTGTTGCAATAAGTTTTAAAGGTTTTTTTGAATTCTAATTGATTTTAAAGCAATTTATGTTCATGCATAATTATGACCAATTGATTTTGCTTTTTATAATATGGTGGACTTGGAATTGCATTTTGAGCACTTTAATTATTTGTTAACAATTTCGAAAGCGAGGATATAACAGCCATACCTAAACAAGAGCGAAATTGTTGTTTTTTTTTTTTTGCTTTTAAAAGTTATTATGCTTGTACATTTTGTATGTAGCATGCCGAAATAACACGGCGGCATCGCAACGGCAAATCTTTGCAATTGGAATATCCAATCTTGACAAGGCTTTTAGTAAAAATGTAAAATAAATATAAATTTAAATAAATCATTTTTATTTTTTATATAAAATTTTAATTTATGCAAAACAAATTGAATTTTTATTTATGTTAAAATTATAAGGGAAGTTATCTTTATTTTACCCTTCATCACAAAAAGTGGAGAAAGGGCATAAATCTAACTTTGTCATTTCGTTGGTAACTTCTACAATATATATTTTCGACCCCATATAATATATATGTATATTCTGAGTCCTTATTCATAGCGAAGTCGATTAAGCGATGTCAGTCTGTCCGTCCGTGTTAATGTTGAAATCAACTTCGCCAAGGCACTAGATGAATTAGGGAAAATTAAAATACGCCAATCGATCAGACATAGTTTTAAAAGAGTTGTTACTGAAAACCAGCAATATCGGTCCATTAAGAGCTGATGATATTTTAATGTAAAATTATACATCGTACTTAATTTTTTTTTTCTTTTTTTAAATCTCTGTCACCGCAATATTTGTATTTTTGATAGGCGCTACTTTACTAAACTAGATTTACATACGTGGTGTATATAAGATTCGGCATAGCCGAAAATAGCACTCTTACTTGTTGTTATTGATATTAAACACTACCTTGTGGTCGTTTTGACCGATTATAATCTGGTTACGAACCACTTTCCAGGAGTGACACTATGTGGTCTCAAAATTGAATACCTTGCATCCGCAAACTCTCCAAATGCTTGGCATTTCTTCTTTTTTAAATTTTTTTATGGCAAACAAAAATTAAAATATTTTTTAAAAAGTTGAAGATAATATATTTTCTGACTTGAAGGCTAGACAATTTTTAATTTAAAACTCCGAAATTATTGCATTTTTGTGTATTTTACCCTAAAAAGGGTCATCAATATTTTTTTTTCATAAAAAAATGTCCTTAAGAAATATATAAAAAAAATAATTTTATTTAAGCTTTCTACATGTGTGTACGTTCAAACTAAATTTCGTATAAAATTCATCATCCTTGTAGAAGATGGAGGTCCTTTAATTTGACCTATTTTAAATTTAAGGGAATGTGTCGAAATTTGTATCCAAAATTTTGAAAAAGTGGACCAGGGCATCAAAAAATCAATAATTTTAAGATGCTTATAACTCGAACATTTTAAAATAAAACATACAAATTGAAGCACCGTTTTGTGGTATTGACTAAAGCTGATGAAATTTCAAGCGTTAGAAAACTTTGAAGGGGCGAGGTACCCAGCTATGAGGCCACATATTGCCATGCCTAGAACGCAAATGACTCTCAGCTTCAAAACATAAGCTCTCTTACGATACTAATGTAAAATTTTAGATCAATCGACACAGCCTTTTACAAACGGCTGAGTTATTTCCAAAATAATTTGATTCTGCCCCACTGTGCAATGTGCATTGAAATATTTTTTATACTACGAACAAATTGTATACAATAGACAAACATTTTTTAATGTTCTAACAATTGATGGTGATTAATTTGAAGACAACTTTTATTGAGCATAAGCTTCAATTTGTTCTTTAAAAGTTTCTTTTTTACCTGTCAAGTAAATAAAGTTTTCTAAGCCACATCATCTGCTCAGAACCGGAATCATCTAAATGTGATATTTTTAGTTTTTATTTTTAAATATTTATTGTTAAAAAACAAATTAAGCTTTAATTTACTATGCATAAGTATGGTAAACACATTTGTACGTATAGATGGATGTATTTATTCGTTAAACGGATTTAAAATTTTTAAATAAAAAAATCCATGACAAAAAAAATCTAATTGATCATTAAATCCTTTGAAAAAAATTAAATTAAATGTCATGATAATAAATTAAAAAACTATTTCTGTTAATAAATAATTTTACAAAGCACATAAAACAACAATGAATGTAATAAATTCTATTAAAAAATTTCTGTTATAAACAAAAATATAGCAAATTCATTGCGTTGTATTTATCTGACAATTCATCTGTGATTTGATTCTCTCAACTTGACACTTGATGTCATTAGAGTTTCTATTATTTTCTTCGAAAAAAATTTGATTATTTAAGAAATTTACTTTAGTTGTTAACCTTGATATCGATTTATTTTCGTAGACAAAAATTGCAAGTAATTAGCAAGAATAAGTATTACTGTTGAGTAGGATGTATTTTGCTTTGAGCATTTGGAAATGGCCAACTATCTTCATAAAGAGTTTTTTGTGTAGCAAAGATAATGTAACAACTTAACTGATTCAGACTTCTTGGGGTTAAAAATTGTTTTTCTGCAAATATTCAAGATTTTAAATTCGATTTACTTTTATATTCTCTACCTGATGTTTTTATCTATCAAATTGTTTTTCGTACATCAAAGTGTTTCAATAAATATAAAAACGTTTTAAACGACACGTATTTGCATGGTAATGATTTTTTGGCATTGGCTGCAATTGGCAAAGAAACAAACTTAAACATAAAATTCAAGTTACTAAACTTGTTCCTAACAGCAGACTAAAAATGCCTATAGTACAAGAACACCAAGTTTACAGTAAGAACAATTTGCTTTTGTTGTGGCATAGAAAAAGAACTCTAACTTGTTTGGCCTACATTTGTTGCATTTTGTTTCTTGGAAATATAAAAGTTAAGACGGAATCGCAACAGAAGTTGCAGTAGCATTTACAAGGCTGTTAAAAACATGTCTAAAATATGATTATTGATTTAACGTGACTAAGTGTACAAATTGGTTTGAAAGACTTGCATCTGACCTACAGTTGACTATTGACTAAAACCACCTAAATTTTGATTCATATTATATCTACTTTTTATCCTAGGAACCATTAAAAAATACAACGGCATTAAAACAACTTCTTCAGAATCATTATTCAAAATTTATATTAGACAGAATTTGACAGAATTTACTATTTTAACTTAAAGCTTCTCTTATCGTTCTTCCTCAGAAGCCGTCTATTTCCACTCGTTTGCGTTTGAGCTATCATAAGATTTAACCTCTTCTCCGCTTACAAAATATGTGGGTACCCATAAAACATATATTTGCAATATGATCACAATAACCATATTATGTTCTCTATAACAATGTTTAACTGCAACGAACAAATAATAATTATATTCCACACTACTGCACTCACTATACACCAAAATATAACATTGTGGTTTTTAACTAAAACAAAATTCGAACGCAAACAGAGGTTTAAAACTTAATAAAATAATACAATAAAATTTTATTATTAATTAATGTATAATTAACAGCAAATATTATTTTATTCTAGAACTTGATAAGATTATTTTCTATCAGTGTACTAATGTCTTTGTTAGCTATAGGTTTAGAAGAAAGTTAAAAAAAAAAATAATACAAAATAAATAAAAATAATTCACAAAATATTTTACATCGTTATTGACGGGAAATCCCTAGAACTTGAGTTACAAATTCGTTATTATTCACAAAAAAAAAAAAAATAATAATTTCTTGTGAGTTTACGTACCTAAATAATTTTTTTAAACAAATTATTAATAAATAAAATAATAATTAACTATGTCTTTAATTTAGGAAATGTTTGCACTTACGAAACTCAATTATAAATAATTTAAATTTTAATAATAATTTTGTTTATATTTTACCATGTTATTGTTATGCTTGACAACAATATGGTTCCAAAAGCAACTTTATAATTTTTAAATTTAACAACACTATGTTTTGTTTACAACGTTACAAAAATCATAATATGTTGCTCTTAGATTACGTTCACCTTAACAATGATTTTTCTTTGCTTGCAATCTTTAGAAAAAAAACTATTGCACATGTATACAGCTTCATTTTAGACATGTAATTTGTATTAATACCAAAGTTCAAATGGTATCCAAAAATTAATATTAATTACTGGGTAATCACCATTTCCAGAGGACTATTACCAATAGCGAATTCGAGTGGGTGTATTAAATTAAATTAGTTATTCACCCTAGCAAAGTTCACATTATATTTTAGTTATGACACATATTCCACAGAACATAAAAACTCATTTTTCGTCCTAAAATCATTACAAAACCGAACATGCCGCTACTAAAATCATACTGAAAACAAAATACAAACTTTAAATTACAATCTCGATTTATTTTTTATTATAGATCTGATTTGGAGTCTTTACAATTTCAACTGACCTGCGAAATACCACGCATCAAGGTTAGAGCTCAATACCGTTCATCTGGTGTTTTAATTTTGGTTAAAGCTTCTGGTGCTGGTGAATATTGGGGCGAATATGGTAAGAACAACTGTTGCACAAAAAACAAGTTTGATTTCAATTTACAAAACCAACATTAACATTGTGGTGCTAAATATTTTTATTTTTATATTCTTTTTTAAGAGGGTGTTAAGGCAAAAATTTACTTTAAAGCTTTACCACATGAGGGACCAGATGGTCGCACTTACCTTACAGCCGATCAAGTAAAAATGGATTTCAATGTCAAGGAAATACAGATGGGTGTCGATAACATTGCAAATGGCAATTCCGTCATACGTATGCTTCGATTTAATTGCGCTTGCCAGATTTTACATAAAATATAATTTTTTTATTTCACTTTTTTTCTTTTGCAGAAGCTGCTTTGAATCTTTTTATCAACTCAAACGCTCAAGAGTTGTTAAAGGAAATGAAACCGGCCTTACGTACAAAACTTACTCTGGTCATACGTAGTTTCATGGATCGTTTGTTTACAAAAATTCCCCTCGAGGAATGGGTCAATATTAATTAGTTTTATTTAATTAGTAAGTGGGGGAAAACTAAAAAAAATACTTTCTAAGCTTAAGCTTTCCAACTAAACAAAATCATTTGTCTAAGTTTATTCTATTGCAATTAATTCTTTATTAATAATTTATGTTAATTTTTATTATATTTATAGCTATAGATATTATTAGTTTTATAAATAATAAATTAATTATATTTATTTTCTTTAAAAAAACAATGTAATAAAATATTTAAAATACTTTTAATTTTGTGTTGTTTTTTTTTTAATACATTGCAAAGGCTAATTTTTAGTGTCAATATTTTAATTACAAGTTTTCTTTAAATCTAACCCTAAAACTTAATATAGTGCCATTTTTTCACTTTTTTAGCAATTGTTGCATTGTGACTAGAGATGCCAATCGAGATTGAGAACTTAGAAATATTTTTTGGGGATTTTAGAATCTTAACTGCAATAAATAACTGACTGTTTGGTGTCATGCAAATCACTCGATTTTGTGCATTAGACTTTTATTTAATACCAAAAATTTAAAAACTTTTTATATGAACCAAAAATGGAAAATGATGGAAAAGGACACTTCATAATGTTTTGTTACGTGTGCCAAAACAGCGTCGAAGAAATAATGTCGATTTGAAAAAAAAAAAAACAGGAAAACCCGAAATTAGTTATTTTCAATCAAAGAATAAAATTAGCGACGATTCTGCTATCCAGAAGGAAAATTTATGTAAATTATAATTAAAAAAAAACAATTTTTTGTTTTTAAAAATAAATTATAAATACGTAACACAAGTTTTTAAACAGGGTTTAAAGGGAAAGCTATGACACTCTCGCTTAAAAAGGCGGAAACTATGAAACTCTTACTTAAAGTGGTCATTCATTATGAAAGTATAGACCGAGGTGAACACCATGTGCTAACCCTCTAGTACCCAAATTTTTTTCTGGATAAAAAATTATTTCCGTAATCTGAACTTTTCTTAAAGTAAAAAATGTTAAAAAACAAATTTATTAAATTAAAAGCAATTTTTGGAGTACCCCGAATTAGACAAATTGCAAAAAATGTAAAACGGTGTTTGGAAAGCGAAAAAGTAAGTAACGAATCTAGCCCGTCTACAGGCGGTTTTGGGTACTAAAGGGCTAATCATGCCAAATATCCGCCTAGCCGTTTTCTAAAATAGTGGCTTCATCCTGAATGCGCACTAAAACGCGTTGCTGATTTTTCCCATATAAACTATGATATTCCCGCGTCTTTCATAACGATTTTTTAATTACCAAAATCGACGTTATTTCGTCTACTCTGTCCTGGCGCACGTTCTAATGGAAAACGAAGTAAAGAATACTTTATTTTTATTTTTATAAAAATATATTTTGTATTTTCGTTGACCTATTTTATTATTATTTTATCATTTTTCTCTGCTTGAGGTCAGTTGTTAATAGTCAATAATATAATGCAAAACAAAATTTTTTTTAATTTCTATTTTATGTCTTTAGGGGATAATTATTATTTAAAAATCTGTATTTAAATTAAAAAAGTTACAGGTTTTTGCACTATTGTCAAAATATAACAAATTTTAAATAATTAACTATTCCCTGAAGCTGATTAACGACGTGAGTCCAAATATTGGGAAAAATCAATAAAATAAATTAAAATGAAATTAAAAAAAATCTTTTTAGTTTAATATTATTGATAAGAAGAAAACAAGTGACCTTAAGCGGAGAAAAAGAAAAAAAAGAAAAAATTATTTTAATATTTAATTTTTTCCCATATTTATGCACGCAAATTATTTTTCATTGAACAATAATACTATTAAAATACGCACTGTTGAACCCTTAAATTCTTTTTCCTATAAATAACGCATGTTGAAAAAAATTGTAGTTTTTGTTAAAAACTTTACTTAAATTTAAAAAATTAAAGACTTCAATAGTTATGACTTTGATCATATTAACTAAGTTATTAAAAAATCGTTGGAAGATATTAAATTATTGCAAAAGTACATACGCATATTGGAAAAATTTCAAACTTTCGTTCAATTTCGACTTAAGTTTGCTTTTCATGCACATTAAAACTTGGACTTTTATAAATAAGATAAGAATGTCGATCTAAAGGACTTCGCCTGTCTGATATATATCCTTGTTGGCTTAAAAAAAAACAGCTAGCATAAGCAATCAACGGAATAAATATTAAAAAAACGGATTTTAAAAATTTTGTTTTTTATTTTGGTTATCAAACGTAAGTGCTCGCTAATGGAAATTTGTTCCAATTTTTTTTTTTTTTTATTAATTTAAGCTTCTTTAAAAGGTGTATTTTGTCTAATAATTTTGACGTTTCTAATTTCAATTAACTTTTTTCGGTATTTTCACTGCTTCTCTTGCACTTATTTTCTATAATGCATTTTTGATAAGTTCGTTTATTCTAGTTAAGTTATAACTTTTGAAGTCCATTAAAATTCTATAGTTAACAACTGGGCTTAATACTAAATAAGATGTATTATCCGACCCAACCAAAATTTTAAAAGCTTTGTTTCCTTTTATTACAACAAATAAATATTATTGAGAACTGTTCAAGTTTAAAACATTTACGAGTTGCCTTGCATTTGTTTTAAGAAATTATAAAAAACAAAAACTAATGAAAAAAAGGTATTTTAATCATAAAATTTTCACTGGTTTTAAACATTCAATTGTTTCATTCAAGCTGTATTGTTAACGTTAACTCATGCTCGCCATTGAGAAGCTAATGGTAAAGTCATGCGTTTTTCCCTTAAGTTGAACCAACTTATTTTAAGTAGAAACCATGAATTATCTACAGTTTTTGCACATCTTTTTTGCTGTATTTAAATACACAGCAACAAAAAAAATAATCATTTTCTTAAAAATTTTTAGAGTTCCTTCGCAGTTCAGAGTTCGGAGTGAGGGAAAGTAAAAATATTAAGTGAACAATTAACTACAGTTATTGGATAACACAGAGAGATTCGTCTGCAAACAAAATTAATTCAAATTTATTTAGAGTTTATGTAAATTTTGATTAAATATCTATACACTCAAAAAATTTTAACATTAACTGTTTCCAGTTTATTCATGAAGTTTTCAGTAAAGTTAACAAAAAGAAGAAAATTTTTATTTAACGCTTAATGGCTGTTGTTAGGAAAGTAAATGACAAGAAATACTGACTTTCGGTGCAGTTAAATTTATCAATTAATTTTTATCTAGTTTCAGTAAAAATGAAATACCTAATTAAAAAAAGTTTTTCAGTCGAAAAGCACGATTTTACAATAGCTTTAAAATGTAAAAAATATAATAAAGCAAAAACTGTTGTTTATAAAAGAAAAACATTAAAAATATATCGGTGTTTTACATAACACTTTAAATTTCTATTACATTTTAAAAACTAAAATTCTTTTTTTACAGGAACAAGTAAAGAAACTAAATTCTGTGATCTTCAACAAGGCAGGTTATATAAATTTCAAATTACAGATAAAATATTGGTTTTTACAAATATAGACAATTAAAAGTACATTATTTTTTTTCCTAAAATTCGTTGATCAAAAATATAAAGCAAATCAAAAAGAAGGATAAAAATAGCATGAATAAAAAAAATAGTTTTTATTGTTTTGGTAGGTTACATTTTATTAGTTGAAATAAATAAAGAAAAATATTTTTTTGGGGTGTAGGAATAAAGAAAAATTATTTGTTTTTACATATTTTATTAGTTACAAAATCAACTTTCAAAAACAATTTAAAAATACTTTTAATTTAAATGAAATGAAATGTAAGTGGACCTTTTTTAAAAGTGTTTTTTAATTTAAATTTACCTACATAATATTTTGAGTGTAGATGTAAATTACAACTATTCAATTGAGAGAAACCATTAATCTTTAGTTAGCGTTCGATTTAAAAAGTTATTAATTACTATTTTTATTAGCATACAAATATGAATATATTTTCAAAATTAATAAGCTGATTTTCTTTATAGTAAAAAAAAATAGTTTTTTGTATGAAAATATCGTCTAATGGGTTAATATTTATTTTTAACAACTACAATTGAAACTACCATGTGGAAAGTACCAATACATTTTTTCACTAAAAATTTAATTCATTTGCTTGGAAATATTTTTTCACATTAAAATATTTTCTCAATAAAATTTGAATTTCAATACTAAATTATTACTAATTTTAATTGAAAGCAATTTAATTATTAAAACTAAATTTTTCTTAATAATAATTTATGAAACAAGTGCTATTTAAAAAAAAAGTTATTAAGGACGATAAAATATATTTTATTGCATTAAATAATATCATGGGTGCAATAATTAATAAGTGAATGCAGTTTGTCAGCTTGTTATTTTTTATAACTGAACTTTTTTGATCTTAGATGTCAATCGAAAAATAAAAAGAGCAATAAAAGCACACAGTATCTTGAAAACAATTTATTTTAGACATAATTCGGCATGGTTAATTCCCATGAACCATTGATGATGTCTTAACAAAATTTTAAAGAGGCAGAATGATGAGGGTGAATTTTCGGACCCCTACGACAAAGAGAGTCTTCTAGGTAGGCCTCCAAATTTTGGTACTTCGGGCATTAATTTTTTGGAAATGTCATAAAAAGTTTATTTTTACCTCAAATATTAGTTTTTATTTTAATTTATTCAGACTCTGAAAATATATACAAAAAATGTGCTAATTGAGCTAGAGAAAATTTAAATACGTCTATCAATCGAGCATAGGTTTGTACAGATGTGTATATATGTCAACATATATTTATGTATACAAATTTATGAACTCTGAAAATAGGTTACACCAAAATAAATAAAGATTATACTTAAATTAAAAAAAGTGTTATTTTAAGTAATATTTGCTCCTCCAGAGGAAACGGAATAACTTTTGAAACATGTGAATTTTTATTTCTTTGGCAGTGAATATAAAAGAAAGCAGATAATGAGATTGGAATAGTAAAGCTAAATAGCTTCCTTCCCTAAAAATATTCTTGAAGTTAAGAAGTTAATGAACGAATAAATTAACAGAGAACACCTATTTTATTTTTCTTGTTTACTTTTCATAAAATTATTTTCTTATAAAAAATCTAAGCTCTCTCTTAAATCTTTCCAATATCACAAGTAAGAGTGCTATATTTGGTTATCTAAATTTTATATACTCTTCACCATGCATATGTAAATCTGGTTTAATAAAGTTACTTCAATCAAAAAACAAATATGATATTGAAGTGGCAGAGAAAAAAATACTGAAATAGATAAAAACAAATATTTACAAAAAAAAAAAAATTCATTAGCTCTTATGCATTTAGCACTTTAGCATTTGCTGAAAGATCTCTTCAGAAGCATTTAAATGATGATGTCTTAAATAGTTCTTGAAAAAACAAATCACTTCAAAGCAGACAAACCTAAAATTTCTTTTAATGCTAAGCGCTTATCTATAACTGTCCAAAAGATTTAACATATAAAGGGTCATCCAAAAGTGACGCCTAGATGTCAGCACTATATATTTTTTACACGTGACATCTTTTCAAATGACATAAGTCATTTTGTTTTATTAGAAGGTAGTACAGTTTTAACCATGAACAGGTACACATTGCAACAACGTTGGATTATTGGATTAGTTGGATTATTGAACAACGAACAACAGATCCATTGTTTTCAAGCAAAATTTTGTTTAGTGACGAAGCTCATTTCAGAATGGATGGATTCGTCAATAAGCAAAATTGTCGTATCTGGGGTGATGAAAATCCTCGCGTTATTCATGGAAAATCTCTACACCCACAAAAAGTTACTGTTTGGTGTGCATTTTGCGCAAATAGAATCATTGGGCCATTTTTCTTTGAAGATGATGTTTCGAAATGCTGTTACTGTAAATGCTGAGCGATACCAATCAATGTTGAGTGACTTTTTATGGACACAGTTGAATCATATTGAGGTGTCTGACGTCTATTTCCAGCAAGACGGTGCTACATGTCACACAACTCGAGAAAACATTACGCTTTTGCGATCAAAATTTCCTCAACGTGTAATTTCACGAAATGCAGATTTCAATTGGCCTCCAAGGTCATGTGATCTAACACCATTAGATTTTTTGTGGGGTTTTTTGAAAAGTCGAGTGTATGCTAACAAGCCACAAACAATTAATGATCTATAAAACAACATTCAAGTTGCAATTCGTGAAATAACACCAGAAACATGTCGAAAAGTGATTGAAAATTTTGATATTCGGATTGATTTTTGCAGACGCAGTCATAGTGGACATTTGAATGAAATTCTATTCCACTTATAATTGTAATGGAACATACTTTTAATAAAAAAAACAGCTTGAAAAAATTGCAAATAGTTTGTGTTTTATTTCAAAGAAACATGTAGGCGCGTTTTTTGGATGACCCTTTACATCAAATTACATCATCTTTTAGGGAACATTTTAATTTATAATTTTAAATATTTATATTTGTTTTTGTATTAGATGTAGTAGTGGATATTCCGTCTAATTTTCAAGTGTTTGTCTATAATGATTCCAAATATAGGGCCATATAAGCCAAATTATTTTAGTTATTACACCCTTTAATTTCAAATTTTTAACTTTTTTTAGCGGACTTAGCAATAAAGGTTCTTTGTGAATTCCAACTATCTGAATATTACAGTTCAAAAGTTTGGCCACATATATTAAATTACATCAACTGAAGGGACACCCTTTAATTTTCAAATCCAAATTTTATACTTGCATTTGTAGTGAACTTAGCTTAAAGACTCTTTGAAATTTTAACCGGCTGGGAACACCCTTTAATTTTAAAATTTAAATTGTAAGCTTGTTGTTATAGTGGACTTATCAGAAAAGATTTCTTATTTATTTCAGATTTCTGTCTATAACGGTTTAAAAGTTTGGCACATACATCAACTTATATGCCCTTCAACTAACAAATACAAAATTTATACTTTTTGTTATAGCTGACTTAGCAATAAAGGATCTCTACAAATTTCAACTATCTGGGTATAACTGTTAAAAGTTTGACAATATACTTCAAATAACATAAACTATTTTAATTTTAAATGTTAAATGTTATTATTATAACTTTCATAGTAATCGAAATTCTGCCCAATTTACAAGCTTTTGTCCATAACGGGGAGCTATAGTAATAAGCATTCTGTTCTTTTTTTTAATTTTAAAGAAGTGCCCTTTGCGGTTCATAATACACGTAAAAACATGAATGTTTTAAATTGTAATCTGTTTTTAAAACGGGATCAATCTGTAAGCAGAATCTATGAAATTTAAAAAACTGATTTTAAAAGTTTTTCAGTTCAGAAATGTCTTTGGCGTGCAGGTACAAACAATAAAAAAGCAACATTCAAACGAATAAATAAACACCTTCTGGTTATGAAGTGGTAAAAGATATGATGCACAATCGTATTTTTCTACAAAAGTTTAGATGCCCATAACTCGGAAAACATGTTTATTAAGTAAAATCCGCAAAAGAAGAATGTTTTTCTTCATTTTCGCACATACAAACTCAAATTTCATTTTACTCTGTGTTGAGAAATATTAGTTATTTTGACCCTTTTATTCTTTAATATGCCATAGCGGCTTCATTGCTGTGTAGCCTTTTCTTGCTTCTTCTTGTTAAGAACAGCTATTCTTTTTTCAAACTTCAACACAGACTTACCTATTTAACAAAGAAATAATGTTTTTTGTTTTTTTATTCGAACCTACTTATATTCAGTGTTACCGAATTTATATTATTGGCCAAAACTAATTACAGCTGCTTTGAGTGTAAAATTCAAATTGCCTTTTGCATTATATGTAGGGAGTTACTGTTTGCATCATATACATATGTAATAATTGAATATATGAATGTACTATATACTTCCTATATAAACATGTACATATGCTTAAATAAAACAAAACTGCAAACGGTGATGACGGTAACTAATAAAAAGAACGGTGATTTGAAAATCACGTTCACTGGAACATCGTTTCTATAAAAATCACGGGATCGCTCATCCCTGGTTTCAAATCATATGAAAAAATTATAGGCAAATATGGTGTAGTGCCCACTGCCTCGAACGACATGGACCGATCTGTTTTTCAATGGCAAATTTTTGAAACTATGTCTGATTGATTGGCGTATTTAAATGTTCTCTAGCTGATCTAGTGCCTTGGCATAGTTGAAAATCTTTTGGTAGTTTTCAATATCAATAACATAAAATATGTATTAAAAATTTATTTCGATATATTTTATCTGACCTTTTCATAGAAAAGTACAATTGTGCAAAATATTTTTTTAAATATCAAAAATGATACCTACCATTCAAAAGCATCTGAAGAGACTTTCAGAAAATGTAAAATTTTTTTAAAAATGCTTAATCAATTAAGAATCGGTGTCATTTTTATGTAAAACAATAAAAGTTTTTCTTATTTTGTAGTTCTCTGTTACCCCAATATTTGTTTTTTTTGATTGGTTACTTCACTAACATCGATTTACATACTAGTTGAAGGGTGTATACGATTCGGCATAGCCGAATATAGTCCTTTTACTTGTTTGGTTTAAAGCTGTTTCACAATACTTCAACACGATCCTATCGCTTCTTAAAAGTTTTTTTTTAAATGCATATAAGATTTAAATAAGCTTTCTTTTTTTGCAGAAAATGCTGTCACACTTAATAAATAAAGTGCCAACTGGCAATCTTTGAAATTGCAGAGGACCCAAATGTGATTGTCGGGAACAAAAACGTCAACAACTTGTCATTGGTCTGTTCTTTATTAAAAATTAGATTCAGTGCTTATTACTAGCTCTCAATATCGCGACATGACAACAGAGTTATTTCTGCATTACTTCAGTAATATTTATTTGGCATTCATTGACTGCACCTGAAATTTTCTTACCACAGACTTACTTAGTTGCTAAGGAGATGAGTTTGGTTCTTGGATTGTGTGATTGAACTTGTAAGAAAAATTTTAATTTAAATACTGCGTTACTTTTAATTTATGTAAAAAACTTCTCTAAGAGATTGACATTTAAGTGGGTCTATTTCATTGTTATCGAACTCATAAGCAAATTATTGATTTTATAATTGACAATTCAAAACTCAATTTTTAAGTTTTTACACGCATGCAGCTTAAAATGTAAATACTGGCATTTAAATTTTATTATACGTTACTTTCTTTTTTTATTTTAACTTTATAGTCATTTATTAAGTGCACGACGAGAAATTGCAACAAAAATAAATGTGTTTTTGTGACGTAGAGAAAAAAAATAAATCATTAAAAAATAGAAAAATTAGTTTTAAAAACGTATTATTATGCCCCTACTGCAGTACACTAGTGTTATATAAGTCTAATCCGAACCCTTTGCTTCCTGTGTGTTTCTCCATTTAATTGACTTTTTTAAACGTTCTTGGTTTTGACTCTGATAAAATTAAAACTGAAATTATAAGATATATAAAAAATTCCTGATTTGTCCAGTGTGGGTACCAAATGTTTTCTTAAAATCGATGAACGTCAAGTAGAGCGGCGACATCTACTGCTTAATTATGATCCAGGCCTGCTCACTGCCAAAAATTGACTCGGATGCGATTGGTAACTTTTTATTAATTGGGTATTACCAAGTCAACTCTTGCCTCATGAAAGTCTCATTATTTTGTTGTGTGTTTCAAATCACTGTATTATTTGAAATCGCTTGAAAGGATGCATTTGGAGAATTTATGTAGTTGTGTTTGGTTGTTGGGTTCTTCAATTTATCAATGTTTATTTTCTTTGGACCTTATCTACTATACTGACGACTGCTACTTTTAAGGTGGCAGTAACCACTACTGCCACAGTCTGCACTACGCTTGTTTTGGCAATATTGTCAATTTGATTTTCGGTGACGTTATCCGGAGAGATTCATGTCACGTTGTGCATGTCATGTTTTACCAATGACCAAGCTGTTATTCAAGCTTGTTTCCACGAAGAGCTTGTCATTTTCGGTCGGTTATATCATTGCCTTTTGAGGGCAAACCCTACCTGGGCAATGAAGTCGCCTGTCTGAAGCATGATGTCCCTAGGGGTTATAGATTCAGTTATCCGTATTAGAGGCTGTAAAAATCCTCTTTTACCAACAGGTCTGCAGCATTGGTTGGTGAATAACACTGCACTCAAGTTACAATTCTGGTTCGGGTTCGAAAATGGGTAATAAAAACCCTACCATAGCACAGTGCAGTTATAATTATTTTTCTTTTTTGCTTTGATAGTAGCCTTTATCAATGGAGTCGAACTCTTTTGAAAACATATTTTTTACAGCCGGCACCCACTGTTGTGGACTATATTCTGGGAAACATTTCTAAAACAGTATGTATTTAAACAAAACTAGTAAATTAAATCTACCGCAACTTGTTTACTTAAAAAAAAAAGTGATTAAAGCTTTTATGTAATCTTAAAATATACAAATGAATTTTACAATACGTCTTCAATTAATCATAAATTTCATTAATAAATTTTTACAAGACAATTAACATTTTAAATCAAATAATTTTTAAAAATAAAATATTTTTATTTTATTGCTGATTAAATACTTTTTATTAACTATTAAAGGAAAAAACAAAACGTATGTACGTCATTTATTTAAAAAACTCAATGTCATTCCTCCACTTACGCAAACAATACCGATGTATAATTGAGTTTTGATTCCTCGTATGCAAGTCATTTACTTCATTATAAAACTTTATATTTTTAAAATTTTATTAACAAAAAAGTTATTCATAATAAAAATAGGCAAATGAAACAATTTTAAGCCAGGAACTGTCAACAGATGTAGCACTTTGAAACCTTTCATTAACTTTTAGCTGAAATATGATTATTATTAAAGTCGTATCAACAACGATCTAAAAAATATTCTGTTAAAAAATCTAAACTATAATTACTGAACCAGCAAATCAGAGTAGTATATTTAGCTGTGCCAAAAACTTTGCTACCGCACAGTGGCGTCAAATAAATAAACATTATAACTAAATAACTTTAAATTTACAGAGACGATTGCCAAGACACAATTCAATTAAAGAAAACGAAATTTAAGTCTTTTTAATATTTTTCTTATACAAAAGCCAAATATATAAAAAAAAAACTCATGTCACTTTTTTACGTCACTGTGCAAAGTAAAAACTGTGGTGTATTGGCTACGGTTGACGACCAGTTCCAACATCATTTGCCGTCTTTAATGGAACAAGGGAGTTAGCGTAAGGTGTCTAGATGTTAATTATTATTTAATGTCCCCAAATACTTCGACGAGTAATAACATTTTTAGTTCTTAAAATTGTTGGTCGAAGTATTTAGTATTTTAGTCAACTGAAAACTTTTTAATACACCGCGTGATAGTTAATAATAGCTAAGTGAAAAGTGTTTTATTTTAATATTGAAAAACTACAGAATAAAACCCTCAATTAGAAACATTTTAAATAAAGAAACTAAAAATTACTGGTTGGGATTTAGTGGAACACTTATGAGTTGCACTGCGACGAGTAAGAGATATTATTTTTTACAAGGCTTAAAGGAATTTTCAATAATGTAAATGAATTTTTGTGGAAAACATTAACATTACTAACACTATTGTTGAGAGAGGATGATAATTTCTTATTCTCCACTAGACATTAAAAAAATTAGCATTAATTTTTGTACTATCAATAATTATGCGTGCCAACAGTAAGTTAACTGTAGGAGGGATTTTGGATACATTTCTACTTGTGTTTTAATGACGATACATGAATGCATTTTAACGCTAGGAATAAAACTGAAGCGCTAAATAAAACATTTTCAAAGATGAAAATGCGTCGGTCGAAGCTCTCCATATGCGGCGAACTCTCTTTAGATTTATTTCTATTTCTTACGCCGGCTAATGAGTTGTGCCAAATTGTTCATTTCAGTGGGCGCCCATTTTCATTCAAGTATCAAAAGTAAACTCGTTTATTTTTGCGTCAAACAAACAAAAACATAGTACTCTGTGAAAAATTAAGCGGAAAGGAATGCTAAATGTATATTTGTGTAAAAAATTGGGTTTCAATTCTAGAAGATATAATTTTGCATAGAGTGGGTAAATCAAAAGGAATTTATTATATTTAATTAAAACATTTTAAGTTTTAATTTAAATTAAACAACGGGAATTTTTATTAAATTAATTATAAAAAAAGAAAAAGAAAAATTCACTGATTTTCTAGTTGTTTAAAATTAAATTCTCTTGATAGTAAAACTACTTTAAAAGCGAATGAAGCAAAAGCGTGTGAGAAATGAACATTTTTTTTTTTAAATTGAACGGTGCACTAAGGAGCCTAAAGCGCTCAGGAAACTGACCTGATCCCTTCGTTTACTTGTGTGATTCGTTTAATTGTACCCATTTGTTTATAAATGACACAACTTTACCGGCGAACGTCGGCTTTAGTTCAAAGGTATTTTAGTAAATAAAGTTAGTTTATTGAATAATTTATTTTTTAGTCTTAAAGCATTTAAAATAATTGAATAAAAGTTAAATATAAAGATTTTTTTTTAGTTGTGTTTTTAATAATGTTTCATTATACTCTTCACTACAGGTGGAAAAAAGGGAATAACAATCCACTTATAGGAACAATAATTAAAATAATACAACATGATGTGTATTGTCCTAGTCGAACTTACACAAATCTGGTGCCTTGCCAATTCGAAAACAGAAGATTCAAATTATAAATATTTTACATATCGTTACCGTATTTTACTACAGAAACAGTGTAAGCAACATTTAATAAGTCAACGAATTGAAAAGAAAGCAAGAGATATCGCGTGTTTTTTAATCAACCTGTGTGTTTTAAATTTTAAGGGTAGACTTTAACAAGGCACAATGACTGCATAATTCAATGATTAAAAGTTACAACTATAGTTGCGTGTTGTCAACAAAGAATCACAAAAAAATGTACATGAGAAAATTATAATTAAAAAGACTAATAGAACAAGATTCTTATAATAAAAAAAAATTAAAATGTTAATTTTTTTTTAATAAATTTTCAATATTTAATAGTAACATGGTTGTAGATATTTATTGTTTTTTGTTTTTTTCTTTTTACTTAAAAGTCAATCTTAAACTCACCACACAGGCTAAAAATTGAACATCTAGATTTTGTTTTAAGCCAAAACGCACAAGCAAAACAACATAAATACCAATTTAATTATTTTTTTGGATATACAAACACTTTGACAAAGTTTTCTTTAAAATAAAGTTGGAAATTTTGTTAAGACCATTTTTTGCAGAATCATTTAATTCTGAAAAAAAAATACTCGCTGCGATTTTAATATTTCAGATGTAGATTTTGCTGCCGATTAAGCTCTGCCACGCCAACAACTTATTGCAGTCGGTGCTAATATTGTGCAACAATCGTGTGTTAGCTTCGCTGTAAAGTATTTGTTAACAGAACGTTTGAATTCTAACTAAGGCTACATTGTGTTTAAAATTCTATAAATTGACTTTAACTGGTTACTTCTATTGCAGTTCGTTTGCGGTAGTCTTTGGATTTATTTGAATTTCGTTGCAAGAGTTTTGGCCAAACAAAATTCCAAAATTACAACAAAAAAAAAAATAAAATAAAATAAAATAATTGTTGTTTTTGGCTCTCTTTTACTGTCCTAAAAACAAAATTTCTTCGTCAAAGGATACAAACCGTTTTGTTTTTAATTTCTAAAGTGAGTGCATTAAATCAAAAAAGCTTAAACAGAAACGTAACACTGGAATAATTAAAATGAAATGAATAAAAATTAAAAATTTTAACTAAAATACTGTCATTTATTTTTGTTTTAGTGCTTAAAAACAAACTTTTTTCTCTTGGTGTTGTTAAATAAAGTTAATTTTTCGCTATAATTTTTTTTTTTTTGTAAAAATTTGAATTTTAATAAATTTAATGCGAAAAAATTTTAATTTTAAATGATTTAAAAAAAATTTAAATAAACTTTAGGATTGTTCAAAATAAATAAAAATTACAAACGATTTTTTTTAGTTGCTCCAAAATTGTTAAGTTTATGTTAAACTTTATGTTCCTTATTGAAAAAAAAAAACTTTTTTAAACATTCTTTGGTCAAGATAAAATTTACTAGAAGTTAGAGTTAAGGAATAATCAAGAGATTGATAAAAAACTTATAATTTATTAAAGATGTTAAGTCTCTACACAACCCTATTTGTAACAAAAACTTCGAAAAGATTTCAAATTTTGTGTTTCCGCTACGAAAAAAAAGTGTGAAAAAAATGATAAAATTCAAAAACAAGAAGATATTTTAGCACTAAAAGGACTTAATTCAAAACCTAACCCAACTATTTTATTCCATGACTTGTCGCTTAGAAACAACATAATAATTTCAATTTTGGCTGTGTTAAACAATAAACATTCTATTAGGGAAAATCCTTTCTGGATTATTTCAAATAATTTGTATGGTTCTCGAGTTTTTCATGCCATTTTGCAGAACCTAGACATCAGTTTTACTATCTTTAGACATCTATTGCAGGAAATGAAAAATTACTAGACAAACAAAACCACAAAAACTAAATTTTAATTTTATTCATTCTTATAAAACATTTTCAATGTTTGTTTAATACAGCCAACCACAAAAACTCAATTGAAATTTTTTATAACGCATTCCGACAAATTGTTTTTTTTTCATCACTTGCGCTTCAACCATTTTTTTTTTTTTGAAGATCTAAAATAAAAAAGTTTTTAACACCGCATGTAATTTTGGGCGAAAATTTACAGCTGTTTAATCACAAAATTAGTCTGGGGAAAAGAAACAAAAGTTTAAAAAAGGTTATTTTTTAGAAATTGTGCACAATTTTGTCACGAAAATCAAAAAAAATTTATTTCCTTTTAAGTAAAAAATGTTCACCAGAAAAGGGCTCAATGAATTTTTTATATATTTTTGATACAAAACCTTATTCGGAGACATAAACTACGTTTATCAGTTTCTTAAGAAAATTTGTTTCATTATTGACAAGTAATTACAGCAGATGACTTTTTTAATAGGAGTAGCACTTAGAGAATGATCCCTATTTATGCAACGCACTGTCAGAACTAAAAATTTAGGTTATAGGAAGAAGAATAGAAGGAGTAGTGCTTGTGGCCATTTTATTTGAATCATTGCACATTGAAAGTGGTAGGAGAGACCTCCGCATGGAACTTATTCCACATACTATATGTGCGGATAAAAAAAATAAATTTCTCTGTAATATTGCGTAATACGGTTTACTGGCTAATAGATTACAAAGGTATGGATGCGCTCTTAATAAAGAACGTATTACGTATAGGAAATTACAAGTTCCTTGATTTTATAAGAGAGCATATCGCTGTAGAAATGATATAACAGTGAAACACATTCCACATGCCGTCGATGCTCCGCTTATTCAATAGAGCTGGATACCCCACTGTCACCAATGTGCTTCTTCGCTCTCTCCTGCACGCTTTTCATTTTCATCTCCATTTCGTTTCAGAGAACCTTGACACTGAAAAAATAAGCTTGTTCTACCGAACTAAGTCTTGATACTAAAAATATTGAAAACTTCTGATTCTTTAATATCTACATCGCCTATAATTACACATTTAGCTGTACGCTTGTGCAAGCGTCAAAATGAACCCTGTTCGCAAGCCTCAATTTTCAAAAGGTTTAGTCTATTGCGTTATGAATATTAATGGCATATGCTACTGTCAACTGCGAAGGAATATAAAAGGTTGAAAGTCTGTTTATATCTTTTAAAAGTTTTAGTTCTTGCTTGCAACACTTAGACGTGTGTATGTACTTATAATTATTTATATTAATAAAAACTTTTTTTCAATTACCTCGAAACCTAACTGCGGATATCTCGTAATGTGAAAGAAATGTTCGTTCCAACGCTGCCTTCCAGTTAAAACTTGTACTATTTTGGAATTAATTATTAAGAGAAAATTATTACTCCTAGAATATTACAGAATAATGATAATTTTTCTAATGAGCAAAATAAAAAATGCTTTTGGCACGCCATAAACCTGGCCAATATAATTCGTATTTCATAAGTGGATATTAAAATTTATTTAATACAAGAACATGTTTATTATAATTATATTATTTTTATTTAATTAATAAACAAATAGGAGTGCTATATTTGGCTAAGCCTATTCAATCAAACAAAAAAAGGATGTTGCGGTGACAGATAATTAAGAATTAAGAAAAAAATTAATTTTAATTTTGCATTAAAAGGTTCGACGGCTTTGAAAGGGTTAAGCATAAAAAATTTTGATATTTCCTGAGAGATCTCTTCAAAAGCTTTTAAATTATATCCATATTGATGTCTTAAAAAATATAGTGCACAATCCTACTTTTTTATGAAAAGTTTAGAGGCCCATAACTCGGAAAATATGGGCAAGCGCCAATCTTATCACTGGATGTTTTTTCCTATTGTATTCAAACTATATCGCTCCATACATTTGATTTTTTCATTGGATTTTTTACAAATAAGGAAAAATTAGACGCAGACGTGGGTTTTTGCTTGCTGCCTGAAAGAATTTATGTGTGATCGATTGCCGAATATAAATTTTCTCTAGCTCATCGAGTGCCTTGAAAACCAAACCGAACACGGTCGAACAGATGGACAAAAGGACATCACTCAATCGACTTCGCCATGCATAAAAATTGAGAATGTGTCTACTTAATGGGGTCGGAAATTAATATTTTAGAATTTACAAACGGAATGATGAACTTAGATATAACCTTTCCACCTGGTGTGAAGGCGTAAAAACATGTTAATTACTATGTTTTTTTGTCTTTTTTTTTTTTTTGTCATAATAGTTTTTACGAGGGCTGCTATATATATTTCTGGCCTGTCAACACTGAGTGCTGCCAAGTGCAATCTGACATTTCCATTGGAAAGTTTGTCATTTTTAAGCATAATCGTACTCAAAACGTTTTGACGTACGACCATTATTTGTGTTGTTTACAGTGACTTGAAAAAATTAATATAGAAGAAAATGGAATTAACTCGTGAACATTTTCGTGCCATCATTTTTTACAACTTTCGACGTAGATTATCAAGACAAGAGTGCATTGATGAACTTAAATCTTTGTATAGCGATGAAGCCCCATCCTATAGCACTATGAAAAATTGGTATAATGAATTTAATTGTGGCCGAAGTTCGCTCAAAGACGAATTCCGTGAAGGTCGTCCAAAAACGGCTGTTGTGCCAGAGAACATTGATGCCGTGCGTGAACTCATAATGCAAGATCGGCATGCGACATACCGAGAGATAGAGACATCCTTGGACATTTTTCCACCAACATTCATTCGATACTGCATGAACACCTGGCCGTAAAAAAGGTTTGTTCTCGTTGGATCCTGCACAATTTGAAAGTCGCTCAAAAAAAGGCTGGTGTCGATTGGTGCAAAGAAATGATGCAAAAATACGATTGCGGTGCTTCAAAAGACGCTTATAAGATCGTCACAGGTGACGAATCATGGATCGATGCGTATGAGTCCAAAACGAAACAACAATCGACCGTGTGGGTCTTCAAAGACGAGCAAAATCCAACGAAAGTTGTTCGTGGAAGAAGCACTTCGAAGCAAATGGGCGCCTCTTTCTTCGGCAAAACTGGTCAGAAGAAGACGAATCATTGTTCACCATGACAATGTGAGCTCTCACACATCGGCTCAAACCAGAGCGTTTTTGACCGGCCAAAACGTCGAATAAATGGGTCACCCGCCGTACAGCACCTAATGATTTCTTCTTGTTTCCGCACATCAAGAAAAAAATGCGTGGTCAACGATTTTCGTCGCCAGAAGAAGCTGTTGAAGTGTTCAAAAACCATGTTTTAAAGGTGCCTCAATCGGAGTGGAAAAAGTGCTTCGACAACTGGTTTGAGCGCATGCAAAAGTGTATAAATCATGCTGAAGAATACTTTAAAAAGCAATAAAACCATTTTTGATTATAAATATTCGCATTTTCACTATTAGGCCAGAAATATATAGAGCAGCCCTCGTAGGTCCTGTAAAAAACAACTTTATTATTAACCGTTAACAACAAAATGTGTAAGAACTTATCACTAGAAAACTAGTTTTCAATTTAAATCCGTATGTTTGTGTGTGAATTTAAAGTAATACATTTCTATCTTAAATAACTAAAACATACTAAAATAAATTAATAATAATAAAAGGCCAAATCCATTACAAATTCACTTAAGACGCTTTGCACATCTACAAAAAAATATCTTTAAAATGGTATTTCTTTCATGCGACTATAATGCGTAAGTGAATTGTAGAACAAAAAACGTCCTGTCCATTAGTTATACAGAATTATTTTATTTTAATAATTGTTAGTATTTTGTGGCAGCTGTTTTTAGCGTGTGATAGAAAATAAAGTTTTTTGTTTTTTAAATTGATTTATACTTAATTAATATGTCTGAAAGCGATGTAGGAAATAAAAGTCAATATGTTTTGAATAATGAATATTTATCTTCAACTTCATTTCATAATTATTTACAATTCTCCTAGATAATAATTATTTTGCATAAATACAATAAAATATCTTCTAAATTGTATTCAATTAAATGTAAAAATTGTAGATCTATTAACTTATCAAGTAAATTAAGTATTACGCACAATGGGAGATTTTGAAAAAAAAAACGGTAATATAATAATGTGTAATTCTTAACGCTAAGTCCTTTTCAAAATAATAGAAAAATCTGTTGTTAGAGAAAAAAATAAAAATTGTATGATTTAAATATCTGCTGAACTGTTACCTAATTTATATGTGAAAGAGAGTTTATTGTTGTATTCAACAGCTAATCAATAGAAAAAGTTTGTTTAAAGTGTTTGAAAAATTGTGAATTCCCAAGAGTTGTTTAACCTTAAGATATCAAGCCTTCTATATAAAGTTTTAATCAAATCAGACAACCAATTTAAAAGCAACTACTTTATTTAAATCCTTTTTGATTAAATTCCCTACTGTGTTCCGCCTACGTCTCAAGAAATAATATTAAACACACTAAACAATTCATTGAATAAATAAACAGTGATTAAAACGTGAATTGAATTTCACACGATTATCACGTTCTCATCAGTAGCAATTAATTGTTTAATTACGTTTATAGTAAATTAAATTATTGAAATTAAATATAATCAACACTTTATATGTTTAACAACTAAAACGCCAATGAAAACCCGTAATAAATTTAAATCAATATTAAATCTAAGGAGAAACACACAATTTGTCACTGTAATTATAGGTGTGACCGCTGTTTAAAAATCTTTAACAGCCCATCAATTGTTTAAAGTTTGAGCAATTTTAAAATATTATTCAGAAACGAAATATTGTATTTGCTGGTGTGTCGATTTCCTCACTTTAATGCACTTTCTGTTTATTTTCTCATATTAATTTTCACTTAATTGCTTAAAGTTATCAATCAGTGTATAAAAAGTAGATCTAAGGATATGATTATATTGACGGGTCAACTGAGACCTTATCTTTGAGGACAATACTATGTTCCTTAGGACGAATGAATTTCATCTTAAATATCATTGATTTTCTAAAATAGATGCCCTCACTGTTAAAGCTGAATCTTTATCGTAGGTGGCTTAATAGACTTACTAAAGCCGTTAATAAAATGTCCCTGCACACATTTTCTATATGCCCATTTAATGATTTAATTAATTCGAACACAATGACTTTTATTTGAAGTTTTAGACTCAAAAGACAAAATGTTCTTTGCAATTTTTATAGGGCCAAATGAAAACAAAGATACAAATATAACCGTCCTTAAATATGAAATAACCCAATTAGCATTTGGAATTTTTTTAAGAAAAATTAAAAATGATTGTCTTTCAAGACTACCCAAGATGACTAAAAACTGGTTAATCCGTTGTGTGCTTAAAAACAGACTCGAATATAATTCCGAAATATGAAAAGAAACCGCTTTGTTTAAGAAAGAAAATGTACAGTATGCAATTATTAATTAATCCTCCAAATGTTCAAAATGCGTCTGTTTGCTTTTTATTTTTGTTATTTTTCAAGTTTGATTTAAAGAAAAAAAACAAGTAGAAATGTGCTTATAATATGATTCGAAGAAGACTCACATGCTGCTGGTTGTATGTTTAAAAGTACGATTGCAAACATTATCGATAATAAATCAAAAGAGCAAATCATAAAGGATCCGTTCAAACGAGTCGCAGCTAAGGTACCTTTTTCTCCCAACAAAACAATAATTTTCGACGCAAAAATGAGCCCATAAGCAATTATTATAATCTTGCAGAAAAATAAAAGAAGACTCGGATATAATCAACTATTTTAAAAAATTTATAAAAATTTGTGCTTGATGCATATGAACGCCCGTCATCTTAGTTTTTACATCTCAAAACCACATAAGTTTCACTGATTTTGATTTTGTTAATGGTTTCGTATTATAACAAAATATTCAATCAGATGGATTTTGGCTTTACAATAATTTTGCTGTGTGCAAATCTTTGACAACCCAACTTTGTATTTAAAAAAAATTATTAACTTTTTCCTTTAAATTAAGTATTTATTTGACGTTTATCTGCCAGGAACAACAATTAATATGACTGGTGAAAATGAGTCTTTTGTGGTTTTTATTTTAACCTGCGTTAGTTTCAAGTGTTCGCGCTTAAGCCCTTGGGATTGTATTCAGTTTTCTTTACTTTTGAGATATACACTCATTCGTATTTTATCTAATCTATCTATCATCACTTGAAATCAGAAATTGTTTCGTTTCAATATGAACGGCCACAATAAATAATATAAGTAATATTATGCTGGCGTGTAATGACCTTGAATTAAGACACCCATTATTTACGACCTAACAATTCGTTTACAAGTTTATCCAATTTTTTTTATAATTTAAGCAAAGCGTTAATATTGATGGAAAATATTTTGCTTTTTATAAAATAATTAGAATTATAGAAAATTTTATCTGGCAGGTCTAATAAGAGCATAAAAAAGAAAGAGAGAGCATATAAGAATTTGAAGTAAATTATGGTTCACTTTAGACGAGTGACAACTAGTTCAAAAGCTTACACATTTTCCATGTTAATAATTCTCTAAAGTAACGTATTAGAAGGATTCAGTACTCAGTACCCGATCAGACATAGTTTCAAAAGTGGTGCTATTGAAAATTAGCAAGATCGATCCATATCTCTCAAGGCCGTGGGTTTAACACCACGCCTGCCTGTATTTTTTTATATCATATGAAACAATAAAGTAACTACAATAAAAACAAATATATGGAGCGATAGAGGGTTAAAAATAAGAAAAAAAAAACATCGAGTGAAAAAATTGCCGCTCGCCCATATTTACCGACTTATAGGCTTCTGAGTTTTCATAAAAAAGTTCGATTGTCAGTAAGGATATCGTTTTAAAGCTCTTGACGAGAACTTTAAGGAAATACTGAAATTTTTTTGAAATGCTTAACCCATTAAGAGCCGATGACATTTTTATATAAAATTATGTATCGTATTTTTTTTTCTACAAAATCTATTTCCGACCCCACAAATTATATATATTCTTAGTTTTTATGCATAGCGAAGTCGATTGAGCAATGTCCGTCTGTCCATTCGTCCGTCCGTGTTAGTATTGAAATAAACTTTGCCAAGGCACTAGTTGGGCTAAAGAAAATTTAAATACGCCAATCGACCAGACAAAAATTATACTTGAAATAAAAAATTTTAAATTTCTAATAAAACCGAAAATGCACAAGATGGAACCAAAACTAACAACAACTAAAACCCCACTTTCGCAAAAAAATCATTTACACTATATAGAATGATTTTTTAATTATAGTTGCACAAGTAAAGCAGAAAACCAAATAACTTACGTCTGTGCTTTAAGAATATAAATACAGATTGTTTTTTTTTTTGTGATGGGTGTATATCATTCGGCACAGCCGAATTTGTTAGGAAGAGTCAAGTATAATTTGAGTTGGCTAATAAAAATACGACAGCAAAGTATACAACGCCTTGTACGATTGTATTGGTATATCAAAGCAAGTAGATGAGTGAAAAGCTAATTTGGCCATTTGGTTTTGCTCATTAAAAAAACGATTGAAAAAATTTAAAAAGTTTTCTTCTTTGCATTTAACGTTTTTTTGTTGTTAAATCATTAGTTAATTCACGATAGTTCTATCTGAAAGAAAGCTAAAACATTGTACATAAAAACTAACATTTTAAAATAAGAGAATAAAGCTAATGATCACAATGCATTAAATGGTACTAACAAATGGTTAAAGATAAATAAGTTTTACATCAGTTAGCTTCCTAAGCCATTTTTGATATTTTTATTTTTAAGGAGATGTCACCGCCGATTCCGATTACAATTAATTAAATTTTTTACATTTTATCTTTTTTCTTCCAGCCAATATGAAGGCTTTCGCAGCAATGTTGATAATGATTGTAGTAGTAGCTGGAACTCAGTCAGCTCAGTTGCGTAAGTGCAATATTGCAATTAATTAATCATATTTTTTATACTTCACTCATATTTTTTAGTTATTTAAATCGCTTGTTGTAATAATTAATAAGAAAAATTAATTCCAATAGTTAAAAATAAATAGTTAAAATATTCGGCTTGGAGTGTAGATAATAAAACTTTTTCCATAATGCAAAAAATTTGCATAGATAATTCACTTTTGTCGGAGACGATGTATTTTTTTTACCTTTTACGTTCCTATTTCTTTCTAACAGCTGATTATATAAAAGTTTGCTCACGCAATGATCCAAAAATTAGTGAATGTATAAAGAATACAGTACACAATATGCGACCCTACCTCAAGAATGGCATTAAGGAATTAAATGTACCAGCGATGGAACCTTTGTTTATTGGAGATCTCATTATTTTAGATGGTGGCAGCGCGGGCATTAATGCCAAGGCTCTTGATTTAAATATATATGGAGCATCAAATTTCGAAATAAGGAAATTAAAGTATGTTTTGAAAACTGAGTTCCCAATTTGTAAAAATAGTTGATATTTTAATTGATTAAACCTTCATTACTTTTTTCTAGGGCTTCCGATAATGGATTGCGTTTTGATTTTGAGCTTAACCTACCTCGTCTTCAGGGAGAAGGGGCTTATGATTTAAATGGTAAAATTTTAACTCTTCCAATTAGAGGTAATGGTCCTTTTACCGGAAATTTCAGTAAGTTAAAAATATAATTTCCATACACCACGATATCCCTTTTTTAAAAACAACCAATTCCCTCCACTAGCCAATTTTTATGCGTTTGTTAAAATTGTTTTCGAATTCAAAAATGTGAATGGAATGGAATATTTAACCATAAAAGATTTAGATGTAAAAATTCGAACTGGCAAAGGACGTATACGCTTAGAGAATCTTTTTAATGGTGATAAAACTTTGGGTGACGTTGTCAACGAAACGATTAATCAGAATTTCGAAGTTTTCACTAACGAACTAATTCAACCCATTGAACGTGCGTTGGAGAAAAAATTCATTGCTATTGCTCAAAAAATTTTAGAAAATTTCACTTACAATGAATTGTTTCCCATTTAAAGAGTTTTGCAGAGCACCAGTGAAGGGATCGTTATTAAAATTTACATCAGCAGTCTTAGTATTAAAATCTTTTTTTTTTTTGTCTTTTTTGATTTAAATTTCAAAATTTGCTTTATTGTTAAATGTGATTATAGCTTTATTAATTTATACAAGTCTGTATGAAATATTTATAAAGTAATGTTGTATATGTATTTATGAGTAGTGTATTATTTTTTTATAAATGTGTATTAAAAATAAATTCTTAGTTTAAAATGATGGCTTGATAAAATTCATTTCTCGCAGTGTATAGTTATGAAAACTCTGAAACAAAGATTGTTTATCTTTAGCTCAAGATACTTTTGATATACAAATCTGATTAGAATAAAAGCATGAAACCGTTGAAACAGCATGAAACAAATTATTCACATTATTTTATTACTAAAATTGATCCGGGTCAATCCACATCAAATCAACACAGCTCTCAACCCGACCTGCTATAAAATAAGTTTATATGCGAAGTTTCAGATTTTTCGCTCTGGTACCTTGTGAGTTATTTCACGTTAAAGTTATGAAAAACCAGGATTTTGGAAGATTAAGATAGAGACATGAAATTTGCGCCAAATTATAGATTTTTAAATAAGCTTTAATACGATGTGCATTTCAAGTACCTTTGAACACTTTTTTTTATAAAAAAATGTTTTTTAAAAAAGCTACCTTTTTAAAATTAAAACAAAAATATGTTATTGCCTGATGTCAGCTTAAAAGTCATGTAAAGTTTCAATTTGGCAATCTAAGAAGTTTTTATGTTACTAACAAATACATGGGTGTTGTCAAGCTTTTCGCAATTCGTACCAGCCAAAGAGGAATAAAGGTATTCACAGTATTTGAAATCGGAATATGTTTTATATAAGAATAAGTTTTTATATAAATTATTTCCCTACTAATTGGATACACTTTAAAAGATTACGATTTTAAAAGAACCACTGGGTTTCTTCGTTGTAACATAACAATGCAATAACAAACGAAATTAGTTCGCCATCCTTCAAATCGATTTTAAGTTTATCAAGAGCTTTGCTCTGTTCTTTAGCGACAAAAGTTCATCGATGAAATCATCTGCTAATTAGATCAATGTCTCAAGTGCGGAACGATCTGTGGTTATCCACCTTCGTCGAGCAATTTAGTTATCTGCTCTTTCAGTCTAGATGTGCCAGGGCAGTTTCCGCACTTCCACTCAAAACATTTAGGTAATGGAGGATTGCAAATTATCCATGAAAGACAGTGTTTCTACGAAGATAGATCGAATTCCTAATCAGCACTTAATTCTTTTATTTTAGCTTCAAGAAGCATTAGCCTAACATTTTGATGAATAGAGCAAACGCAAACATTGTGACTTCCACTGGCGCCCG
Source organism: Cistogaster globosa (assembly GCA_937654795.1). Classification (NCBI taxonomy): domain Eukaryota; kingdom Metazoa; phylum Arthropoda; class Insecta; order Diptera; family Tachinidae; genus Cistogaster; species Cistogaster globosa. Next base: position 121,113,083 of record OW569403.1, read on the forward strand.
CTAAGGTAATATTTTTTGGTCTTAGCTCACAAAATTTAGAAAATCCAATTTTTTTTTCTTTGAACAGTGCAAATGCTTCCTTCAAATTACAAAGATGCAACGGCTTTTAGAGATTAATTCTCACTCCTAGTGTGGATATTGCATTACAGTCTTTTTTTAAAAATCCTCGTTTTTTCCCACCATTACCGTTAAATAACTTACAAGATACCTGAGCTTCGTAAATAAACTAATTTTATAGTATAAAACAAATGTACGAAATTTCATTATGTTCTGTAAACATGAGGTTGAAAAACCATAATTTCTGTGTTGATTTCATATGGACTGACCCGTTCCCAATTCTTTATCAACACTTTCAAAAATAAAATAATATTTTTATACCCTTCACCAAATGTGGAAAAATGGTATACCTAAGGTTATCATTCCGTTTGTTGTTTCTACAATATCCATTTCCGACCCCACAAAGTATATATATTCTGAGTCCTTATGCATAGCGATTGACCGATGTCCGTGTGTCCGTCCGTGTTGGTGTTGAAATCAAGTTCGCCAAGGCACTACATGAGCTAGAGAAAATTTAAATACGCCAATTGATCAGACATAGTTTCGAAAATATGGCTATTAAAAATCAGAAAAATCAGTCCATGATCTTCGAGGCAGCGGGAAAAATACAAGTCAGTCTAATTTTTCCATATCATTTGAAACAATGAAGTAACTCCCATCAATAAAAAAAAACAAACATTGAGCGATAGAGAATAAAAAAATAAGAAAAAAAACATCAAGTTAAAGAAATTGTCGCTCGGCCATATTCTCCGAGGTATGGGCCTTTGAACTTTTTATAGAAAAGTACGATTTTGCAACACGTTTTTAAAGATATCAATATGGGTAACATTTAAAAGCTTTTGAAGAGATCTTGACCCTTTAAGAGCCGATGACATTTTTAGGTAAAATTATATATAAAACTTAATTTTTTCTTATTTTTTAATTCTCTATCACCGCAATATTTGTTTTTTGATTAGAGTTATTTCACCAAACTAGATTTTCATAGATGGTGAAGGGTATATAAGATTCGGCATAGCTGAATATAGCACTCTTACTTGTTTTATTTTAACAAATTTTCAGAAACTTTATATAAGTGACCTTAAAAGTCTTTCTAATTCTAATTGCTTCTTATTTTTAATTCTAAGCACTTTCAACATTGGCTAAAAAGGCTCTAGAGGCTTTTTTTAAATTCAAATAAATAGTTTCTAATTCATCTGTTTTTTTTTTTTAAACATTATACTCTATTTTTTTATTTCTCTTTAATATCGTAAGTCCCGATATCCATACCACACCTCTTGAATGCTTCTATCTATTTCAATTTTAGCACTGCTATGATCCCGCAGTTGACAGGTCTAACTTTTTCAGCTATTGGCTTTTTAATTGTTTCACAACTTTCACATTCAGTTTTATTTTACACAATTTCTCTGTTGATGCCGATAGTAACGTTTTTGTTACTCTCAGCGCGTATTGCAACCAATTTGCAAGTATATTTAGATTTGTAGAATCTAGTTCTCAGAATCTAGTTCGTCTACTTTCTATTTTAATTTTATTAACACAATCAATACACGCAATTAAAAAAATTACTCTGCCTTATATGAAATTGTTTATGGCTTAAGCGGCTAACTTCGCTTGTGAGCACGGCTTGATGACATTCCTTCATACTCGTGTAGTAGGGCAAAATTTGACTTTGCTAGCGGCGCTGGATGGATTAAAAACTTTATTTATATTGAAACACTCTCTCATAAAACCGCTCCCACATGCAAAGTTTGACCGTCTAATAGCCGCTTTAAAAATTTGTGATCTTCACTTTTTAATTAATTATGTTATCAGTGTTGCTAGAAAAATTCTGGCTATTGTCTCCAATTTTACTTATGATAACCCCAAAAATCCCTAATTTCGAAATGGAAATTCCTAATTTTGTCCGCAAAAAAAAAAACAATTTAAAATAAGCATCTTTATTTAAAAAAACACACTTTTTAATTTATTGTTGTCGTATACATACATATACTATATCATTAATTTTAATATTTTGAACTGAATGATAAAATAGTCCATATTATAGAGTAATAAAGTATATATTTTTTAAGTTCCTACAAATTAAAAATGGTGTATTCCAAACTCAAGAGTAAGCTAAAATAAAAAAACGTATAACTAACAAATATTTACAATTGTTTTTTTTTTCTTTTTGTTTATTCAGGGAGATACACTCTCAATTAAAGCAAAAAATTCGATAGAAAAAAATTTAATTGTTTTGCAAGTTACACGATTTTTAATTTTAGCTGACTACACGCTTGTATAATACAAGTCAAATCAGTAACATAGAAATAAATTGTTTATAAAAAATAATTTTAGCAGCAAAGTTAAATTAAATACATAAACGGACAAATTCGTTTAGCAGAATTTAATACTTTAAGAAAAAAAATTTTTTAATTCCCTTTTTTGAATTAGAATTTAAGGTTGAGAAAATATATTTTTTACATAAATATATATGAATGAATTTTAGATTTAAAACTGAGTTTCATTGCTTCAGGAACTTCAAACTTATAACTTTTATTTTCATCAATAATTCCAACAATTCATACTGTAGCTTATTCCTTAGTTTGGTTTTCGTAGTTTTCATGCACAAATAAATTTTTCTAAAACTGCAATACTTAATGATATAGTTAACACAGAGGCAGCGATTTCAAGAAAGGATTAATTTCCAGCATTTTCTTTTTATGGGTAAACTATTGCCCAAATGTCTTTTGCATTGAAATTTTTTGTCTGCTTCTGCAAATAAACATGTGCAAGTTCATTCCACTGGCTTTCGTATGTTTTGTGTCTATGGATATTTTTAAAATTCTATAAACCGGATCAAATTTATTGATTAATGGTTTAAGTATTCTTAAATTGTAAGCTATTCTTTTGCTAGTACGATTAAGTGTTATAATCAATTTGGTAACAATTGCAATGCTTCAGAACATTCTATGCCAATATCTATGTCGTGTATGCTTTATCAATATCCAATTTAATAGAGAGTACAAGAAGTAGTCATACAATTCCTTTAGAAGAAAGACAGAGTTGGAGATTGATTTTGTTGGTTCCGAGATGCATAAGCTTAGTGAATAGCAAACGTGTCAATCTAATAGAATTTAATAAAATTTAAGAAACTTTTTTTGCCACACATATTGATAACACCGTTTGTTTTAATGGCAGATAAATTATTAAACCCATGTTCATAAAAAAACTGATAATGCCTCTGCTGTTACTTCTGCTTCTACTAAAATGACAAAAAAACTCTGTGATTATTTCCACCTTTTTTTTGTTTTGTTAAAATACCGAATGCTAACTGCCATTCATTTAACTCGACACATCCGATGACTCATCAATCAATAGTATTTACAGGTATTCCTTTAACATTAAATATTAACTGTTTTAATAAAGCAGATGCTATAACAAATTTTATTATTGCCTTACATTTGGTTCTATGCATTTTTAGCGTTATGGCACACTTTTTTAAAATAAATCACACAGATGATCAGTTGGTATTATATTAGAATGTTTAGTTTTAATTTGCATAGAAAAATATTTGAACCACTATCAAGTGTCTATACATTAAAGTTTATTTCGTGATGCTTTTAATATGTTAACTCGAGTTGACGGTAGGACAGGTAGAAAAATATCCAAAATATTAAAAATATTGCTGTAAATCAAACAAGTATCGATAATTAAAAATCTCCAAATCCCACCCCACGAATTTTTGTCCCCAAACTTATGTTAAAATCGCCAATTAGGGAAGAAATCCCCTTACCTGGCTACACTGTTCGTTATTTATTCGTGTACAGCGAACGTACACAAAGCAAGTGTAAAAACATCTCTTTAAAATTCAAGCCATGCAATTTTGCTTACCCCTGGTGTAAATTAGCTCATTTTTACAGCGTAGTATTTTTGGTAGAAATTGGAAAAAACATAATTGAATCACTTACTACTATTAGATTTTGAGTAGATTTTTTCAAAAACCAGCAGCGAAGTAGATTTTGTTTTGCATAAAAAAAGTCAATTATTAGCTAGTTCCTTAGCTTGCTAGCGGCTTAGCCGCTTAAGTAGTTACGTAAGAACTGTACAAAATTTCTCACATGTTTATGTGTTTTATACGTAATACGTTTACGTTATTTTTTAACTTCTGGGAAAATTTAAAGAGTTTAGCTATACGGATACAGAGATAGAGGCCTGTGAAATATGGATAGATATAACAGTAGTAAAATATTTCAAAACTATAGCTTTGTAATCATACTCCCTGATTACAAAGCTATAGTAAAAATTAATATTTAAAAACAGCTCTATATAAGAGGTAGTGATTTTAGAAGTAACATTAGATTTCAAATAATTTTTGTTTTATAATAGTTTATTTTAAAAACTCTCAGTAAAGGTTCTAAAGAGTAGATGTTTTCTCACTCTAACTTATGTAATTTACGTTTGACTCAGAATTCAATTTAAAACATCCATTTTGTTTTTGATGTCATTAATAATGTGAAAAAAAAACTGTAAGTTGTTCATTATCTGTTCAAAAAAATATTAAAATTGTAAAATTGAAATATTTTCAGAATCAAAAATGTTTTCCAAAAAATTTATTATGAAACAGTGCTTAGTTATGAAAAAATTATTTAATTTAATCATTTAATTTTTGTAAACAAATTTGATAATTATTTATTTACAAGCATAATAAAATAAATAAATAAATTCATATTGTTAAAACAAAAGACTCTTAAACTGTTTTTTTAGTTCATTTGCTCTTTTTTCTTTTTATAAATATTTTATAATATGCGAGGCATTGAAAAATTGCAAAAATATTTAATAACGACAAACTTTTCTTACATCATCTATCTATCAGTTTTGCTCAGTGCATCTTAAAAAAAAATCGGTCAATTAAACAATCGCGCAATCACAATTGTGTAATGAATGGATATCAATGCTTAAGGACATAACATTTACTTTATTTTCTAGTAATTTCTTCGCTAAGCATCGTAGCTTGTTGATATTTTGTATATTGTTTATGTAATTAACAGCTAACATTCCGAAAGCTGTAAGTTATACTTTTGCTAATTGCAAAAGTTAAAAAAAATATTTTTTTATTTCTTTAGTCTTTACGACCAACTTTATTTGAGTTAATATTTAAAACTAAAAACTAATTTACAAATTTCTTGTTTTATACTCTTTAATTGACCTAATTAAAAGTGGCGTGATTTACCATTAATTTTAATAAGCAATAATTGCAGATGCTGATTTTGCAATTATTGTAAAATTTAGTTCAATAAACTTAATAAGAATTAGTTGGAATATTACATGTCATCATAAAATAAATAAAATAAATTTAAAGTGAATTTATAATTTTGTTTGTGTTAACTTGTACATATAACCAGTAAGAGTACCATATTCGGCTATGCCGAATCTTATATACCCTTCACCATATATGTAAATCAAAGAGACAAATATTGGGGTGACAGAGACTTAAAAAATATGAAAACAAAATTAAGTACTATATTAAATTTTACATAAAAATGTCATCTGCTCCTAAAGGGTTAAAAATTCTTAAAAAATTTTAGTATTTCTTTAAAGATCTCTTCAGAAGCTTTAAATGATACCCATATTGAGAATCGAACTTTTTAATGAAAATTTCGAGGCTAGTAATTCGAAAAATATATATACTTTATGGGGTCGAATATGGATTTTGTAAAAATTACAATCAGAATGACAAAATTCGTTATACCCTTTTTCCACTTTTTGTGGTGAAGGGTATAAAAAGAACAATTAAAATTCTATAAAAGTAAAGCCTACTTTGTGGCATCTACGATAACTTTGACGATTACTTTTCGTTAGTTGAGTTTGAAAGAAAATGAAAAATCTCTTAAAAACCTTAAACTAATTAAAAAGAAAATAATTAAATAATAATAATAAATATCAAGTACAAAGTTTAATATATATTTTTTATTCAATAATTATCAGCGTGACTTTAATGTTTAAATTATTAACATTTATTTACTTAACATTTATTTACTTTTATTTAGTTTTGAAACGCTTAAAATAAATAAAAATATTTTTTTATTTCATTAATAACAAAAGTTAAATTATTTTTATTTTATAACAATAGATATTTATTTTACAATGGAGCTGCAATTCATTTTAAAAATATACAAAAATAATTTTTTTATAAAAAACTAGTAAAAATCCCCATCATAAATACGAAAATAATTTTTAAAATTATTATAAACATTTTTTTCAAATATAACAAATATTGAGTGAAATGGAACGAAATTAAAAGTCACAAAATAAGAAGACATTAAACAACTTTTTAAAACCGATTACATAAGTGAAACAATATTGTGATAATGTCACATTAAATTACAGCACGTTAAAATAAGTTTTAGACACAGTTCAAGCAACTTTACTTCTTTTATGTTTTACAAAGTATAAAAACTTCTTTAACTTAGTTTTACAATAAGAGTAATAACAATACATTCTATAAGAATAATTAAATTCTTTCTCGGTATTAATGGAATCTACTCATACATTTCTAGTTCGTTCAGGTCGTGTATGGATATAACTCTCTGCAAAGTTATTTTCTGTAATTTTTATAGTACAAAATTTTGTTTCAAGCAATAAACCAAATTTCTTAAAAAGGCTTGATGTAGATATTGACAACCAACATTATGCTTCATTTAAAATAAATTTTAAGGATGGTCCTTATGTATGCATGCAATAATCGTATGTTACAATAATAATAAAGTGTCTTGTAAAGATTTTTATAGCTTGATCCTCCACACATAACAAAATTTGTATGGGAGCTTAGGTGAGTCACAAACCCATCAGCCAGATTAAAAATTAATTTTTCTAATAAACAGCAAATTTTATTAAACTGTTTTAAAGAGAGAATTCAAAACCCAAAACCATTTTTTTTTTCTTAAAAAAGCTAGTTGCATTTTATATTTTCAAATAATTTCGCAGAGCAGTTTTATATCTGTCTGCAAGTTAAAAAAGTTTTTAACCAAATGATTATTTTTATAAATTTTATTTATTTAGTTTAATATTCGATATTGTTTATTTTTATTCTAGATAATTCATTATCAGGCACGCCACACATTCCGATCGGAATGGTTTTTATTTCGTATTAAACATGCCGATCGATTCTGTTATACCTCCTTCAGATTCCGATCGATTTTGTTTAGTTCTTAAAAAGTTTCGAATCGCCCCTCCTTAATATAAATGCAGCACTATTGTACACGCACACTTACCGTAGTTGCTGCATGGATTCATGTTTCTGGTGTTCAACTAATAAATTTATGTCCCTAATTTTTAGCAGAATGTTGAGTGTTATAAAGTTGGAACGTGCCAGGATTTTAGAATAAGTCAATAACACTTTGTAAAGGTTCGTTTTTCGTAGAACTATATTTTGCCGCACAGCTGAATTCCGTAACCCGATTTATTTGAGTTTTAGGAACACGTTAAAAATTTTTAGTACGCTGTCTACGCTAAGTATAGAGTTTCTGCTAACGATCCAGTTCAATTTTATTGCTTTTGCAATTAAAGTATATTCGAATAAGACAGATGTCTGTATGTCACATGGGGGCGTTCGTAAATACTAAGAATACTAAACTATTTTTGAGTGAGTATCTCTGTTACGTACCATGTTTCAAGGTGAGGTCATTAAAGTAATAAATAAAATAAATTTTTTATGATATCTGTTTTTAGTGATATTTAATCAGGTGTGTGTTGGAACTCAATCCATTTAAAAGTAGTTTTTTACTTTCGTTTTTTAATTTTTTTTTTGTGTCTTAGAAGAAAATTTCATCACAGTCTGTAAAAACGATCGTGTTTAAAACCATCGATTTAAGTCAAACGCAAAGATAAAAGTCAAAGTTTGAACAAAACTACAATAACCAATGAATGATACTAAATTTATTTTTTTCCTTTTTTCAGTTTTTTTTTTATTTATAAAAAATGAAAAAACGCCAAAATTAAAATTTTTCGTACAAATAAAACCTGGCAAACACATTTTCAAAAGACGACCGACCATGCTTTCTTTTCTACTTCATTTAATTTCATTTTTAAAGTTACGATCTTGATAAACTTTATTATGACTTCATTTTAAGAAATATTTATAAATAACTTTTCTTCAATAAATGGTTGTGGTTTTACTAGAACCCATATCATAAAATGCACGTTTCTTTTTTTTTTTGTGATTAAATTAAAAACTTTAAAAATGTGAATAATTTAAGTTTAATTTTATCTTGCCACTTTTGGTGCGAGCCCGAAATTGGTTCTCAAGTTGTAATAAAACATGCTAATTATGTATCACGCCTTTAATGACTCATCAAGACGAATTCAAACTTATACATATCAAGGCGATTCTGTTAAAAGGTTGTAGTGATAACGAATTATTATTATTATTATTAATCAGGTTCAATCTATTAAGTCTCTGACTAACAGCCGTAGATGTCTCTACAGATCACTTGGGTACAAGACGTTGATCGTTTCTTTTTATCTGTGGAGTAGCTAAAAATATTAAAAGAAAGATTATTAAGGAGATTAATGATATCGGTTACCTCTATCAGTTGGCCAGCTAATTCTATATTAATTTTGAGAGCTTATTTTTCAGAATTCACAAATTAGGTGTACTTTGTACAATGGAATGGCAAAAAATAAAAAATACACATTTTTAATAAAAATGCTTTGTCACATTAATTGGGTTTTTTTTAGTTAAGTTCAGTTCATGTAATTATAACCGTAAAAATTACATTTAAAATTTCATTAATGACTAGCAGTGATTACGACTTCGTGCGCGTATCATTTCTAATTTTCTTAAAATTAAAATTTAGAAAAATATATTTTTAAACATTTATTTTAGCGTTCTGTAAACAGAGATAAATCTTTTTCATCTACAAAAATAAATTGTGCTGACAGCTGTTCAAGTAAAATTGGGTGCTTTTACATTTGTATATCCAGTATCTCTATATAATGAAATATTTTTATAAAAAAAAAGAAAATATTCTATAATTGAACCAAAATTCTTAGGAACGTCCTCACAAAATTTTATTCAAATCCATCCAGCAGTTTTTACATGATGCGAAAACAGACAGATAGACAGACAAAAATACATTTTTTGTATTCCATATCGATTACTATCTATTCCAACATAAAAATTTTCAAAAAATATTTCATGTCGAGAAATGACCCCGTTACTGTTATTATTATATGTATAAATTAACATATAAAACGTAATTTTTGTACGTCAAGTGTAATGAAATATTGTTTTAAGGCAAGTAATAATTATTCCCTTATTACAACTAGTAACTGCTTGGTATTTTTAATCAATTTGCAATTAAATTAAATGTTTATTTGTAATTGTCTTTAGTCCTTGAATTCAATTACAACTACCTGCAATTGAAATTAAAATGTAACTGAGTCCCTTCAGATCTGTTATAAACGCAGTAATATGCGCTTTCATCGCATTGACTTAAAATTGCAACAATTAGAAAATTGGCGGCTTCAAACCGCTAATCGATATTGAAGCAAACTGATGTAGTTTGTTTAAACGGAAATTTAACGCGAAAGACTATAAAATATGCTCCCAAAAGTTTGGCGTTTTGTGATTTGACAAACAGGCGTTTGGCAGTTAGATCATGGATCAACGATTATAACTAATTTTTTTGTGATTGAGAGAAAGGCTGTAAGCTGTTGTTGTTGTTTTATATAATAAATATTTCAATTTCAATTTCTTTGTTCATTAAATCTTTTAAATACATATGAATGGTTTCCAAAGGAAACCTTTATGTAGGGAAATGGAAGAAATAAAAATAGTTACTGAATGTTTTTGTAAAAGAAACTTGTGAGTTTTAATTGTCTTCTTGCTTTGTTGATTTAATGTAGATCTCATTAAATATACTTGGTATTAGATATAAGACTTTATAGTTCTGAATACAAAATTTGGGTAGAATCCACTGATGAGCTTTATGAGCATTAGCGAAATGGCCATATGGATATGCTTTCCCCGCAGTAAAACATTTCATTTTGTAGCTTTAATAATTAATATTTCATGAGAATATCAATCAAGCACGATTAAAGTAAATTAAAAAAGAGTTTTCTTTTTCAAAAAGTGATTGAATAAGAAGCAGTAAGCCAAACAGGCTTTCAAAAATCGCAAAATATATAATTTGTTTTTAATACTCTTTTTTAAAAATTTTTTGTCTGCTGTACAATTAAATTATATTTGCTTTTTTGGAATTTAGGAAATAAACAATGGTTTCTTGTCTGCACATCCAGATTGCACAAAAGGAAAAGGCAAGCTACAAGTTTCAAGCTGCCTGCATATCGCGTTCGTAAACTTATATTTGACATTTACAGCGCAGTAAATTAATTTTAAGCAATAAAAATGGTTTACTGTTAAATTAGTGTTTTTTTTTTTTTTGTTAAATTTAAATCTTACTGTTTTTGTAAATAAATAGAAAATAAGAAAAACAATCTCATTAGGCGACTTTATTTTACAATATAAGAGATGTGCATATGTGCACTTTATTAAAAGAAATATTAGCAAAATTAGAAAAATGTTTCTTAAATGCAAATATATGTAGCAAATAGATGTATTGAAAAAAAGATATAAAATGAAATATAAAGAAGTGTTATTTAAGGAACGTAATAAATAAATAAACATTAATTAAACTTAAAATAACTTATTCTAAAACATAAAACTATTTATTTTTAAAAAAGCTATTCAAATAATTGTAACTCTTAAATATTATACTGGTCTAATAATTTATTGCAGCAAATAATGTTAAAATAAATAAATTGTGTTGAGAAATAAAATAATTTAATAATATCACGGCATATTTATAGTTACGGACAAAAGAATAGGGGGTCACCAATAACGCACACACTGTTTTGAAAACTACTAACAAAACTATGAAGTTTTTAAAAATATTTGCCCTTAAAAATTTCCATTGCCTTAGAGGGACAAGAAAATTACAACAATAATATCTTGTAGTTGTAAACTAACACTTATAAAGCACTCTATGCTTTATAAGTGTTAGTTTCCTAACCTAAAAAATAGTTTCAAAAAACATTATATTTATTAAATATTTTTTAATAAAAAATACTACACAGATTCTGAGAGCTCCAATATGCAAAATTTAAAAAATGAAGGAACAATAATTAAAGTAATTAGCGATTAGAACTGAATTTTTGTGAGACGACGATTAGTGGAAAAAACTCCTTTGAAAAGATCTTCCAGAATAATCCCAATATTAAGAAAACGACATCGAAAAAATCAAAAAGTACTTGCAAAAACAAACCTGATTTGGAAAGGATCCCATTCAAATAGGAATCGTGCTGTGGTAGCAAATTTAAATAAACATAAATAACTACGTTATTTTGTACAAAAAAAGTTAAAAATAATTATGTAAAAAATACTTTATTTATTTATTTGAAGTGACCCTATTTTTTGTGTACGTAACTGTATATTAGAAAAAATACTCTTGTCCCCGCCCAGACATGCAATTTGTTTTTGCATTTTTATAAGTTCTCTTATAAAATTGCATTCGTGTTCACACATTCAAATTTTGTTTTTGCAATTTCGGTCTTGATTGCTTAGACGAATGAAAAAACAAAAGAGAATTGCCATGAATGTCATCAAAGACAAGGACTTATAAAAGCAGAACTAGAGAGAAAAGAAAAACAATAACAAAAATTAGTTGAACAATAAACAAAAAATTTAATCGAAAAGAAAATATTATGAAAACTTTAGCTTAATTTTTAAAACTAAAGAAACATGATTTTTTTATAAAATAAAACAAATAATAGCAAATATACAAACATAATAATCATTTTTGATTAAAGTTTTCTTACTTAAGACAATTTATCTAGAATATTGGTGACCTTTTTCAATACACTTTTCAAAAATAAATCTCTAAACATGATAACAATATGAAAAATTAAAATTTGCTTTCCACGAAATTAACTTTTTTCAATAAACCTCGTAAGTAGAAAAGTGTGTCGTATATATTTTCGATTTTTCTTCTTTCACTTAAAACAAAACAAGCTTGAATGAAGTCTTATATAGGCCACATTATAAATTATTAACAAAAATAGAAAACTTATAGGTTTTTGTGCTAATTGGTACATTTTAATATGAATAAGAAATTTTTGCGTAAGCACTTAGTCTAAGGCTATGCCTTGTATCCAAGAACTTAGATCACTACCATCTGATTCTAATATGATTTCATCTGGTTCGTCGTTGGCCAGTAAATATTGGGCAGCAGTACGGCCACTCAAATAGGCACCGTGTACGGTAGAATAAAAATTGGAATGGGTATGCTCGCCAGCAAATAAAATAGCGGGCTAAGGAAAGAGTCAGTGTGAACGAAAAAATTATTGTTTATTAAAAAATGTGTGAAAATTAATAATTTTATACCTTTAAGGCTTGAGGGCTGGCATATAAAGGATGGGCTAAATTTTCGATGTCCTCTTGTAAAGCACCTAATGGTATTGAGGTATATGCTCCCATTGTGTAAGGCTGAGATTTCCAACTTGTGCTGAAAAAATAACAATTCGAGTTAAAATAATAAACAACATAAACAAATTAAAATATTAAATTAAAATTTCTATAAAATAAATAAAGGATGTTAATTTAAAAAAGGGGATAAACTTATATTTAAATTTGCTCTTATTTTGTTAGATAAAATTATAACCATCTATTGCATTAAATGCTGCCTGAACTATATTTTATTGTGAAAAATTTCTCAATTTAATTACAGAATAGAGGAATAGGTATATTTCATATACTATTTCATTACTATTTAGAGAGTAAATTTGCGAATATCGCTGATGTTAGAGTGTGCTCTTAAAACGAAGCGATACTTTTTGATACTTTTTTCTTATTTTATTTTATTTTATTTCATACTAACAGTGCCCAGTCTAGTGGTATGTTTAGATTTCTTAAATTTAGAAAAATTTGTTTTTAAATATTCGCTGTAGAGTTCTGCAGTGTTAAAAATTTTGTTTTAGTACCATTATATATGTAAAATTGGGTGCTTTCACATTTGAATCTCTATAATCTCTACGACATTAATTAAATTTTACGAAAGAAAAGTATTATGCTTATGTTCCTTATTTAAGAACTGGCTGTATATTTGGTTTTATTGGCGAGTGCTTTCGATGTCCAAAAAAATCGAAATCCAATAAATCTAAAACAAAATTTAATCACTGCTGGTAAAAAATTAATAATGGTCAATAGTTGAGTTAGTTTATGAGAAAAAATTAAGCAAATTTCATTACTAAAAACAGTGTCAACTTCCTAATTTTTTTCATAAATATTAACTTTCTTATTTTACAAATTTTTATTTGACGTCGAAATTTAAGAGCTTCAATAAGGAAATGAAAGTACATACATATGTACTATTATAAACAAATAAAAATTTTGTAATTTATTTTAGCTTCAGGCACTTTGAATTTCTTGAATTTCCATTAGTGTTCTAACTTCGAATTTAGAAAAGTAAACAAACAAAACACAGATCTAAAAAAGCAGTTGTTTTTTGGGTTTCGAACATTAAGAATACACTGAAAAAACTAAAAATTGCATAATTTTCAGAACAGCACCAAACCTTGCAGAATTTGCACAAATATATGTTTTGTATTCCACATAGATAACTATCTACATAAACAACAACATTTTCCAAAAATAAGTATTTCATGTAGAGAAATTATCCCGTTACACTTTTATTATATGTATGTATAGTTGTGCACTCATAATTAATTGCTTCGGGTAGTTGAAAACAACGTCAAATTTTTAATTCAATACAAAAATAAATCAAGAATTTCAAAATGTTCGAGCCAAATTAAAGAATTCTTCATCGTGTAGGATAGAAATTCACTCAACATTATAACAATTTATTTAAGCTATGTAATTCTGTTTTAATTATTATTCTCTTTTTATTAATAAATTATTTATTATTCTCTTTGTATTAAGCTCTCTTTAGACTTAAAACACTTTTTGCCATGAGTTTTAAATCATTCTTTTCAATTTCTCTGGAAATTAAGATTTCGGTGGGGCTAATTCCACACAAAGTGTTTAGTCTGAATTTCGATTTCTCGCCAACTATTACCTTAATGCGCTTTATCTAGCGATTCCCCAACTTTTTTTTAGCCCTAACCAAAGTAAAAAAGTTTTGCAGAACGGACCTCCTCAGCTCCTTACTTTTTCTTGCGACTTACCACACACATCTCTTTGGCTTCGGCACATACGGATCTTGGAGAAAAGTTCTTAAAATTTCCGTACACTTTTCAGCAACTACTTCCGATGTCAAAGTTTCCATATACTCAGCCTCACGACCTGACACCCAGCCTAATAGCAACACGTCGGATATTTTGGCAAACGAATAGATTTTCTTAAACCAGTTTTTACTCAAATATTCAGGTGCGCTACGTTCTTCGTCCGATGCATGTAAATCGTATTTGTCATCATCCCACAACAGCATTACTTCCGAAATGTCTGCACTCAAAAAGGGCCGCTCGTATTCAAGGAATATTTTATCTACAGTACCAAACATTAAATGTTCAATTGATTCTTGTTTGTAATGTGGTAATTCGGGATCAAAAAGGCTTTTATGACATTGTTTTAAAACACCTAATGGTATAGTACATATCACATGTTCTGCATAAAATACACGACCATCTTCACACGTAACCCGCACAGGATATTCGCTATTAGCATCTGATTCAACAGATGCACCACGCGAAGTACTTGAAGCGCATTGTGTTCCCTCTTTGTCACACGCTTGACCAGCAGTAGGGCATTCGGTAACAGTTTTTTCCGAATCATCAGAATCATTTTCACACTCAGATGATTCATCTACGGTGTCTAGGCCAGTTAAAGTCTTTTTTCGTTTCCAGTGTATTTTTTTCACCGGACATCTTGTAATTATTGCCTCTTTTGGTATTTGGGCAGTGAGTGGCCTTAAAATAGAACTATAACCAGCTGGCAACACTATATTGCCACCTTGTAATTCTGTATAACTACCTAAAATTTGAGAGAAAAAGAAAATTGGAATGAAATCTTAATAAAAATTATTTTCACATCTTTACCTAATTCTAAGAGATCTACTTCGTTCATATCAGTACAGCCTGTTATGCATGTTTCACGCTTTAGTAGACAATTGAAGATCAATTGCTTTAAACGTTTTTCTTTGGGATCCTCGACTGAACTCAAATAGATTTGTATTTCATAGTTAATGTGTTCACCTACACTATTTATGTCGGGCGGTGGACTGTACTGGCACAGGAAGTATTCATCACAACGTCGTAAAAAACAAACATACGCTTCATAGATCTCCTGCAGTATATCGAAAGGAACTTGCAGACCATCTTCTGTTGTTGCCACAACTTTGTGCGGTTTTGGTACATTAACCACACTGACTAGACCATGTTGCACAGCGATTTCGAAAATAGGATTACCTAAAACGCCATGTATCCAATTAGCACCCAACTCAACCTGAAAGGAAAAAAAATTGAATGTTATTTCGTTTGTCGATATAATGGACTCGAAAAAGAGATGAAATAGTGGATAGAAATTTGAAAGTTATTAAAATATTCTTTAAATCAGAACTAGCAGTGCCCACGACTTGGTCGACTTGTCATTTCAAATTTTCTCATGATTTATATTACAAAAAAACTAAAGAATTTAATTTTAATGGTATAATGACGTGTGTAATCCATTTCTTTATTAAAAAAAAAAATTATCTTTTAATTTTGAGTTTTAAATATGGGAAAGTTTAAAAAAACAAGCAAAGTCATATATACATTTATATGTATGTCATCCTTTCCAAATTTTTGTAAGAGAAAAAATTCTTCTGAAATCTAAAATGGCTTGGCTTTCGCCCCCTGTAGTCCGCTAAGCCGCACCTTTTCATTTTTGACCCATTTTTAGGAATTTAAAAAATGTCCATGTGGGGTAATGCGTAATTTCACATTTTTCTCAATTCTATTACTAAAAACCTATACAAATTCTGAATGTAACCTATACACTTCTGAAATCTACAATGCCTTGGTTTTCGCCCCCTGTAGTCCGCTAAGCCGCACCTTTTCATTTTTGACCCATTTTTAGGAATTTAAAAAATTTCCATATGGGGAAATGCGTAATTTCAGATTTTTCTTAATTCTATTACTAAAAACGTATACAAATTCTGAATATAAACTATACAATTCTGAAATCTACAATGCCTTGGCCTTCGCCCCCTGTAGGCCGCTAAGACGCACCTTTTCATTTTTTACCCATTTTTGGGCATTTGTTAAATGCCTGTATTAAGAAAGAAAAAAAGCATGAGTTCTTCGACCTGATTTTAGAAATTTTTATATTTTGACTTTTTATGTTTTGCTATAAATAAATAAAATTAAATTTTTATAAAATATTCAATCCAAATAACAAGGATTTGAATATATTTTGTGCAAATATTGATATGCCTCTTGATTTAGACCATTTAAAGACGTGGCAAAATCAATTTCAACTATAATTTGTGTACATACGAGTAATGGTTGTGCAGAAAGAGTTCTTTAAGCAATGGGCTCAGTTGAGACCAAAATAGGAAACAAAACCAGAAATGGTTACACTTTTTTAAATTATGTGTGAAGCAGGGATTCCTCCGATCTGGAATGCGAAATTTTTAATTTTGTTTACCAACTCGAGTTATAAAAAATTCATTAAAATATGACAAATTTTTGCAAGTGTAATTAGTAAAGTTAAGAAAAAGTATGTTTATGCTGAAATGTTATATCATTTTCGCGTGACTTTGGGGGGATAAAAAAAAACAGTTTCTGAAAAATTGTGTAATTTGATTTGAAAAAAAAAACATGGGAAGATGAAGAAAAAAAGAAAATTTTGGCTTCTTTTGTTAGTTCAACGGTTTTGCATTTAAGCTAACGATATACTCAAGACGAATAAATATACGGTGGGAACGATGGCGAACTCATTGATTTTCGCTGGAAGCCTAACTGTCAAATTCCATATCTAAAAAATCTGTATACTATTTTTTTATATTTAGTTTAACTTCGGGCTAACGGACAAAATTTATAATTTCCCCATCGCTCCCACCGTATACATATTTATTCTATGCAGCTGTCTCAATGTTTGAAAGAAGCGAAAAATTGTTTTAGCTAAAAGCAATAAGTATTTACATTGAAGCAGTAGGTGTTACGACCATTGCTTATGTATGATTAATTCTTGTTCATCTAAAGCTTTAGGTCTGTAAAAAAAAGAGTTTAGTAAATAAAAATTTTATGAATTAACATTCCAAGCAAAGCGTTTGTTAATTTTAAGGCTGTACTGCTTTTAAATGACATACCTTACATTGACCTCGCCGCCTACACTGTTGTTGTCGAAGAGAATTGGACAAATTAGAAGGAGAAACAAGTTAGCAAAAGTTTATATGGTTCTTTGCTTCATCAAGTTTTAAGAGATTTGGAAAAATGTTTTTGTTATCCAGGCAAAGATGGTGAGCACATACATATATTTGTCTTTAAGAATTAAGAATAAAGCTGCTATTCGAGTCTAATAAAAGGATGAATTCCTTTAAAAACTAAATTTTTGGAAATTAATTTATCTGAATGATTTTCTTTTCGAATCGAAATAAAGAGTAAACCCCCCACCAATATTCTTGACTACTTGGCCAACCTCTTACGTGCAAATAAAAATGGCGTACTTATTTTACTATTAAACTATGAAGTAATTCATTCGTTGTTGTTGTTGCTGTTGTTTTATTTTCTAATATTTTAAGTACATTTAACAATTAAATATCTCTTTTTATAAAGTTGTTTTTAAATACAAATCCATTATTATTAGTTAAACGAATTTAAAACAAAAACACGTTTTAATGAAAAGCGAAGTCTTAGCTGCTATTAAAACGGGCAGGCCAAGCCTTAACAATATTTTCCTTGAATTTGATTTTGTTTTATAAATTAAAAACAGAAAATTTGGCTAGTCATTGGATTAAAAACAAACGTAAAAGTAAGCACCTTAAAAAAGCTATTAAGGTCTTTTTTAAACAAATATTAAATAATGATTTTGATTGCGATTTATTTTGACTCATAAAGCACTTAAAGATTTAAATTAAAAAGGTAATAAAAAAAACTGCTCCAATACGGAAAACGTTACAAAAAACAAACAAAAAAAACATTGCAGAAGATTAATTGGAGAGAAGGGAAATAATAAATGTTATTATTTTAGTTCATTTAACTTTTCTTTTTATACAACAAACAACACTTTGGAACGTTTACAAAACTTGTAACAACTTTACAACAGAATTTAAATTTTATCTAAAAAATATATTAGCAAGCGAAAATTTATTTAAAAACAAAAGATAAGAATATTTCAACATTAAGTTTTACGTCTGGAGTTGATTTCTATATTCCTTAAAATAAATACTAATTTAACTTTTATGAAATAATTAAACACGAAATTAGATTATAAACATAAGTTTTGCACTATTAGATTTTGCACTACAAACATATGAACCAGCTGTTGTTGTGATTATGATGAAGAAACTCCAGTGCATATTTCAAATGAGTGTGACGCTCTATATAACATAATATTTAATTAGCTTTGCAAGCAAATATCGTTTTGTTTCTATTGACACTATTGTTTCTATTCTTCCCATTTTACGATACAAGCCATTTTTTGAACTGAACAGTTGAATGAGAGAGCTCATTGATTACGAAATATTTCCAAAATATGCTTTATCATATTACCCGTTGTAAAAACTTGTTTAATTTTTTTTTTTTAATGAAATGGACTTTTTTCATTTCGCATTAAATTATATTGTAAAGGATTTAATGTTCTTACTAAAGCTATAGGGCGTTTGGCTCTACCGTATGTCTAATCCCATTTTTGGTTACTCAAGCCATTTGTATTGATAACCCTCGGTCGAACGCAATTTATTATTCCTCTATGCTTCGTCCAAGCCCGTCTTATATTAACAAAATTAATCTGTAATGTGGGCAAGCTGCAAATCGGAAAGATTTACTTCCCTGCTGCTTTCTTTACTGAAGGCTTTTGTATTGTAACTGCTTTAACCGATTCTATTTTTAGAAATACCTTATAGGAGAAAATGATTGCGTCCGGCAAAACGCTGTAGTTCATTTGACATACCGTAGTGGAAAAAATATTGGCGTCCAAGCTAAGGGGTCCTTCCAACAAAACTACACTCTGAAAGGAGAAATCGGTTTTTACACACCTGAAAGGAAAAAAACTCGCTCCCGGCCGTATAGATAACACTCAAGCCGCAAAATGAAATAGCAAAGTTTCTTAAAATAAATATAATGAAATAATAAATTTTGTTAAAAGTTAAATTATTTCTGACTGAAAAAAAAACCAACAAAATTTAAAGATAAAAACGTTTTCATACATCGACCTTTGGTAAGCATCGAAGATGCTTGAAGATTTATGGATAATCTATCATCAATTTTAATTGATCGAGGAGTTAAAATCCTGTCAATTAATTGTCAAAAAATTGACAATAGAATTTGCAAGGTGACGCGAATTCACACAATCAAGAAAATATGCTTAGATATTTGCTGCTCGATCTTATCAGTTCCAAGTTATTAAAACTGTTTTTAAATTAATTTTTACAAACTTTCTTCGCTGTTTGGCCCTCACACTTATAATATGCCAAATCGAATACAACAACACCACAATTTGATCGAAAGAAGAATTAAATTTCTTCTTTCATTACTGTCGTATTTATAAAATATTAAAGTAGATTTGAAATGTATTTTAAGGAAAATTTGTATGGAAAGTTTATTTACATATTATTTTATTTTCTTTTTTTTATTATTATTCTATATAATAGCATTTAATGACTTCAGATCAGTGTCCATATATAAAAACAAAGCAAATTAACAAACTATGGATATAAAAAATTTGTTTAAATATCAGAGCAGTTAAAGAGTCATTTTATTAACCAGTTTTATTGCATGTTTTATTAGTTCAATGCGAAGTTTAAGCAAAAAAAATATTTAAACATCTGATCCCAACAGATACCTGTCATTTGCAACTTTTTTAAATTAATGTAATTTTTGTTTCGCTTCAATTATTTTGTTAGCAAATGAAGAGTACATTCATTATTTTAATACTGAATACAAAACGTAGGTTGTTTTTATTATCTGTAATAACATCATCTATATTTGTACACATAAAAAAATAAAAAATAAAATTATAGAAAAATATTTTAAAATTTTTTGCTGATCTCTAAAAATTTCGAAGAACTATGTAAAACGGTGCAATTTGAGGAAAGTAAAAATATTAAATATGCAATTAAATTTTTATAAACTAAGCAAATCAAATCAAATATTTTTGCATGTGCAGCTGGCCAGCTAAGACTAAATGGCAAAAAAACTTCAAAATTAAGGTAAAGGAAATTCCAAATTTTAGCCCATAAACTCCACATATAAACTAGGGCTCATGAAATACTTTTAGCAACAATTCGAATTCCTTTTTTGATCCCAACTTTGGGATTTTAGAAAATATAGGGTAAACTCAAATTTTCGATGTAAAATAGGTCAAATTGAAGGACCTCGCTCTTTTAAGGGAATGATCAGTTTTATACGAAATTTTATTTAAGCAAACACACATATAGTTAGCCTTAACAAAATAAAAAAAAAATTGTATACTCCTTAAGAATATTTTTTTTCTATCACAAAAAAAGAAAAAAAATCATGGCCTTTTTTAGGTTAAAATACACAAAAATGCAATAATTTTGGAATTTTTAACTTGAAAATCGTGTAGTCAAAAGAGATATAATCTTAAAATTTTTTCCAGTATATTTTCAATTTTGCTACGATTAAAAACTTTAAAAAATTTACAGAAAATTGTACCCACTATTTTGAGAAAACAGCACCAGGTTATCGAAAAAACAAAAATTTTAATTTTAAAATGATTACAACTCGATCATTTTAAAACATAATCATGCAACTTAAGGCTCCATATATAGGTATTTTAAAAATCAGATAAAAAATGAAGAAATGCCAGGCATTAAAAAAATTTTTAGGTGCGAAGTACCCAACTGTGAGGCCAGGTTGCGCAATCCATGGAAAGTGGATGGTACCCAGCTTTAAAACTTAGGCACATATGCTCGTCTGCTATGCTCATGTAATTTTAGATAAATCGGACGGGCCCCTTACAAATGGCTGAATTATTTCCGAAATATTTATTATTACGAGGGCTGCTATATATATTTCTGGCCTGGCAACACTGAGTGCTGCCAAGTGCAATCTGACATTTCCATTGGAAACTTTGTCATTTTTAAGCATAATCGTACTCATAACATTTTGACGTACGACCATTATTTGTGTTGTTAACAGTGACTGAAAAAAATTAATATCGAAAAAATGGAATTAACTCGTGAACATTTTAGTGCCATCATTTTTCACAACTTTCGACGGGGATTTTCACGACAAGAGTGCATTATTGAACTTAAATCTTTGTATGGCGATGAAGCACCATCCTATAGCACTGTGAAAAATTGGTATAATGAATTAAATCGTGGTCGAAGCTCGCTCAAAGACGAATTCCGTGAAGGTCGTCCAAAAACGGCTGTTGTGCCAGAGAACATTGATGCCGTGTGGAACTCATAATGCAAGATCGACATGCGACATACCGAGAGATAGAGACATCCTTGGACATTTCTTCCAACAGCACAGATTCGATACTGCATATACACCTGGCCGTAAAAAAGGTTTGTTCTCGTTGGATCCCGCACAATTTGAAAGTCGCTCAAAAAAAGGCTCGTGTCGATTGGTGCAAAAAAATGTTGCAAAAATACGATTGCGGTGCTTCAAAAGACGTTTATAAGATCGTCACAGGTGACGAATCATAGATCTATGCGTATGAGCCCGAAACGAAACAACAATCGACCGTGTGGGTCTTCAAAGACGAGCAAAATCCAACGAAAGTTGTTCGTGGAAGAAGCACTTTGAAGCAAATGGTCGCCTGTTTCTTCGGCAAAACTGGTCATGTGGCGACTGTTCCGCTTGAGCAACGTAGGACGGTCACTTCTGAGTGGTACACTACAATTTGTTTGCCTGAAGTCATCGGATAAATTCGAAAAACCAACAAGAGAAGACGAATCATTGTTCACCATGACAATGCGAGCTCTCACACATCGGCTCAAACCAGAGCGTTTTTGACCGGCCAAAATGTCGAATTAATGGGTCATCCGCCGTACAGCCCTGGCTTGGCACCTAATGACTTCTTCTTGTTTCCGCACATCAAGAAAAAAACGCCTGGTCAACGATTTTCGTCGCCAGAAGGAGCTGTTGAAGTGTTCAAAAACCATGTTTTAGAGGTGTCTCTAAAACATGGTTCGACAACTGGTTTGAGCGCATGCAAAAGTGTATAAATCATGCTGGAGAATACTTTGAAAAACAATAAAACCATTTTTGATTATAAATATTCGCATTTTCACTATTAGGCCATAAATATATAGAGCAGCCCTCGTATTTAACGAATGAACCGAAAACTGGACATGGAAACACGGCTGCAGAAGATTTTTTTCCAATTCAGAAATAACTGAAATTTATTTTATCTACCTATGCAAAGTTATTATTGAAGTAATATCAAATGATCATAAAATCTATTTGTAGGAGTTTGCAGATTATTCTTACTATATGAATAACACCTACAATGCATAAGATTATAATACATGGCATTGGGTTGTTATCAGAAGAAGCGTCCTTAAATTTGGAAAAAAAATTTTTTAAGAAAGAGAAAAGAAAAACAATGCCAATTATCACCATTGAAGTTAAAGTTTTTAATAAAAGTTATTACTTCTAGTAAAAATCAGTTATTGTAATGAATTAATTACTTTTTATTTAAACAAATTCTATGAAGTAAAAATTTACAAAAATTTTTTATTAATATTATTGGCTGGTGAGATTGGTAAACCATTAGGAAGATACTTTAACTTTCACATGAAAGTTTAGAAAGAGATAGTTTTCAGAAATTAGCAAAAAAAAAAAAATAAATGAAAACTTCCATTTACCAATGAAAAAAAAAAGATTAATTTTAATGATGCTATGACGTGCACATTCCATTACTTTAAATAGTGGCAATATATATTGTATTACCATCCCACAAAAGGCGGTGGGGCGATAATGGAGTTTTAGCTTCCTTGGTCCAAGTTTAGTTTTTTGAACTTTTAATTTCAAGCATTAATGGCATTTGACTATAAAGACATAAATATTTTTGCTAAATTTCATTGACTTGGGTGAGTTAAAGAATATTTTAGAGCCAATATAAACAAAAAGCAAATGTTATGTCCGGCTAGATTGCTAAAATACCCCTATGTGCGTCACAATCATATCGATTAATTCTTCTATAAAAAAAAACACTATTAAGCATGTTGCAATGTAAATTTTGTATCCATATCATCGTTTTTTACAATTAATTGAATAAACAACAATGCGTTCCCAATTTCCTTATTTTCTTTACTTGTCTGTTAAATTTGAACATAAACAATAATTTGATTATAATGAACACCTATTTAAAAATTATAAGTTTAAAGCTGTCACTCAAGTTCACTTGTACCCTACCAAAAACGTCATATTAGTTTAACAAAGTGAAATAAAACAGTATTAGAAATTAGTTTTTTTATATATTTTTAACAACTTTTAAATACGCCAAAAGCTTGTAGGCTTGTAAATTTGTACTTTGTAACCAACATTTGAAGGTATCCGTTAATTTGAATCAGTTTACGTTAGTCATTGTTTTTTTTTATAATTTTTTCTTTTTAAAACCTCCGCCAAACCAAGGCGAATTAATACAGGTGATTGCACGGCTACAACAATGCAACAACACAAAAAACAACAGGGAATTTGTTGCTACTAAATTTATGTATGTTGTCAAAAAAAATTAAAAAAAGAAAACATAAGAAATTGGAAAAAATTAGACAAGAATCTTTTAATTTTTTTTACTAGAATTCGGCGGTGATGCATTATGGAAGAAATGCACGTTGCGACCTGTTGTACAACTTGAGAAGGATGTACAACAGATTGCAATATTTGTTGTGTAGTTGTATGAAGTTGCGCGTTGGTTGTACTAAAGGTCAAGAAGTTTTGATTTTTTGACAACGTTAGTGGACATGTCGCTTAACATTATTCTATTTTACTTTTCATTTCCGTAGTGGCAACATAGCAAAACACAGCGCAAAAGTATTCTGTACATTTAAAGAAAATTAATATAAGAATACATATGGAGGATTCAGATGAAATGCGTGCAAGGTTTTTAAAAGTTTGCTGTTAGGATATTTTTTATTACCCAATTCTTTGACTACTTTTGCTTCCTTCTTAACTTTTGTTTGCATTCTTTTTCTTCTTGGTCAAACACTTGATCGATTACAACATATGCAACAATATCGGATGGCTTCTATATAAAATAAAGTTGTGCCTGGCGATTATATGCAAGTTGCATAATTTATAGACAAAACACCTAACTTATTACTAGCAAAGTTGTACATGTCGCAATGTGTATGGCTTGTATTATATCTAAAGGTCTTAAAAAACTGGAGAAAATATATTGAAGAGCAAGATGATATAGTACCGGGAAACAAAAAAGAAACTAAAAACGATTTTAACTTTATGCGATGCTCACCCACCTACTTAAAAGCCTTTATTTTAATTACGTGCGGATAAATATCAAATTTCCAAACGAGCTACTTGCATCAATTATGTTCTTATTCGACATTGGTTACAGCCAGAACTCTTCTTGTATGGCTATAAGATCTTGTGTATTGTTACTTTTTTACAAGTGAGTTTTTCTCTTTCTATAGCAGCATATGAAACTTGGAAGGAACACAAAGGAAAACGTTTTGAACTTGAAAGATTTCCTGAATAATTTTTCCATAAGCAGACATTTACGAGAAAAATAGAAAATGAACGAAATGTTCCCCAGTGTATATTGTGCTAGAAAACACGTAATAATTCTAGTTTAGCGCCTTGTGGCCACTTGTTTCGTTAAACTGTATTTTGGATTGGTTTGACGAAAGCGATGAATGCCCTTTGTGTAGGGGGACATCAAAGAAATCTCAAATTGTGCAACTACAAAATTATTTATGACTTGCAGTTCTCTTGACTTCCTCCGCGTTCCATTTCTAATTTTCTTAAAATTAAAATTTTAAAAATGTAATTCTGTTTCGCATAAATTTTTTAAGGAATTTAAATTTTTCATTTTTTATAAAAATTACAACACATTAAAATTTTGTTTAACAAATAATTTATTTTTGACAATATTCATAAACAAAACAATTCGCCTTGACAACTACAACGTATACAGCTGATCAGCTTTTTCGCCCGTGCGTTCACCTGTATTATTTCGCCATGCGCCAAACTTATTAATGTCATAGAAATCAATGACATCGTGTTTAATTTTGTTTCATAAACATAAAAAATTGATTTCAGAAATTAAATTTAAATTTTTCCATGCCTTCATTTCAGACAATTATTAAAAAAGGAAAAAATATATATTACATACCACATTTCGTATATTTGTTGCTGATAATTTTAATAAATTACTTTAAATATCCATTCACCCATTATTTATTGAAACAATATTTTTTAAATGTTTTTTTTTTTAAACATTCCACAATTTTATCAGAAAATAAGGCTGTGAGTTGTTGGGTTGCCAGTGTGAATCAATTTATGCTATTTTGTTAGATTCTAAATCACATTCAATTTATAAAAGTAAGAATTTTGAACGAACAAATTTATCAGGTCTGTTCTGAAAATCACGTGATTTTCAATTTTTCGGCGTGGTTTTAAATTATTAAACAACACAAGAAAACTGACTTTTTTTGATTTGTGTTTTTTTTTTTAATTCGTAATTAAAAAGTTATAGAAAATTCAAAATGCCTGAAGCTAAAATAATAAAGAAAATCTTTGTTTTTAATAGTACATATAAACTCGTATGTAGTTTCACTTTCTTATTGGAGCTGATTAAAGCGCTTAAAATTGAGCGTCAAAAAAATTCGTCAAATAAAGAAATCAATATTTATGCAAAAAATGTAGGAAGTTGCCACTGTTTTTATTGATGAAATCCGCTTAATTTTTGTAAATTTGTTCCAAAACTAACTTAACTATTGACTATTATTAATTTTTCAACAGCAGTGATTAAATTTTGTATTGGATTTATTGGATTTGTTTCGCTAGTAAAAAAATGTTAATGATGTAATCGCATCAAGAGCACTCGCCGATAAAACAGCCAATTCTTAAATTAGGAACATGAACTATATAAATCATACATGCTGTTTTAAGACAATTTGGCAAAATTAGAATTATCTTCTAAAAAACAAACTTATTATTAAAGAGAAAAAGAAATTATGTTTTTCACATTTTTTATAAATTTAAAAATGTATTAATTTTTGTGTATAAAATCCAATTTTTTTACATAGAGTTGAGGAGATAGATGTTGAAAAAGAATTTTAGATAGAAAGCTTCAATTTTCCCAATGCTGCAATTACACGTTATAAAAAATCATAAAACATATTGAAAAAATTGATGTTTTTAAATTGACAGCGGCTGGGAATGAGAAGCCACCAACGTCAAATCAATCAATCATACACCATGACCATCAATAATTAAGTTTTTGTTTGACAGCAAATAGCTTACTAAATAAAAAAGTTTGTGACAACCGGAAACAAAAATTATTATTTTGTTATACACAACCGAGCAAACAATGCAACTCTGGGTTATAAAATATTTAAAAGTGTGTCCTTTCAGAAGTAGCGGTATCCAGATTACATGCTATTTTGTAAATAAATGTTTTTTTATATTTAATAACGCGTTTGTTTTTCTTGAAAATCTTTTTTGATAAAAACCACACATTAAATTAATATTTTGTAATCTAGCAATTATTTGCTGTTACTGCATGTAATAAAATCACTTGTGTGATGTCTTGGTGTTGAGTGCCCCTGCGATTTGTTAGAATTCTTTCAGAACTATAAGCACCCAAATGCTTAACATGATGATACGGTCAAAAAATTTAAAAGAAAAACTTCGAAAATATTTCTTCAAAACAGGACTTTGTTGCAAAAATGAGATTGGAGCCATTACCTACGGATTTGAAATTACCATTAGATTTCTAGATTTTAAATAACACCGAATTCTAGAATTTGCATTTTGAAGAATAAGGTGGATGAAAAAACAATTTAAAATAAAATCTTAGAAATTTGTAACGAAACATCATAAATGAGAACCCAAGCATTCTCTTGATGTCAACTTTTTGGGCTAAGGTATTATTATGAATGTTTTCGAACAAAACATTGTGATAATGGTGAGTAGTGGTGAGTTCATGCTTCAGAAAAAATCAACTTTAATAGGATCGCGACGAAAAATCTCTGCAAAAATCTACCAAGTCATACAGCAAGCAGAAACTAGCGTCCATGTTCATATTCAAGTTTTTGTGCAAGCATGTGTTTTTTCACATTTTTTATTCTGTACACCCCTGCGATAGTAGTGGGCTACGTGGTCCATTGTAACTGAAATGGACTATCTACAACATGGTCCTATTTAATGCAGTTATGGATCATGTTATTTTCCAACAAGAGTTTGTTGTTAAACGACAAGTGTTCGTATGTACATTGTACAATATAAAGTGGTAAAATTAAAATTGTTATAAAAGTATGTAATTAATATAAAAGTATTATCTATAAAAAGAAATATGAACTGTAGTACGCGACATAAACTTGTAAAAATAGAAAATTATTTAAAAAGATTAAAAAAGTTTAAAAAGTGCAAGAGAAGCAATTGTATGCATAAATGACTTAACAGATACCGAAATTTCCGTGTATCAGGATTGAGATGACGGACACGGCAATAACAAATTGGCTCGTGAATTAGGGCAATGGCAGTTAAGAAGCAGAACTTCAAGGAAGAACATGAACATACTAAGAACTCATGGTGTAGATATGCCTCTAATGAAAAATATTTAAGTTGATAAATATTTTTAAAAAAATCAAAAAATAAACAACTTTCATAAAAATTTTATTTTTGGCGTTTAATGGAGGAGTGTTTCATAGAGTAGTGATATGAACCCCAGAGGGGTTCTATCATGTATCACTGCATGAGAGTAGTTTTGACACTACTTCCATGTAATACAAAGCTGGGTTATATGGTCCAGCCCTAGGACATCGTAGTGGTAAATGGATCATGTTTTCTCTATACACCTGGGTTACCATTGGACTAGTTCTAGTCCCTTATGGAGTATAATTTACATGCGCGTATGGACTAGTCACGTTGTCTTTAGGGACACACCACGCTTTGTTTGTAGTGGAAAAATTAATTTATTCACGTCTGTTCATCACATACACTCATAAATAACTTCATTAGCTTTTGTTGTTGCACATATGTAATACATATCGCCAAATTTAATTTTCATCATAATAAGTAGTTGTTTTCTTTCAAGTAGACATTCTTAATGATAGCGCGAAAATGCTTTTATTCTTAGTAGCCTTTAAATTTTCTAGTTGTTAAAAGATTAAGGCTTTAAAGCTTTATTACTTAAAAATTTTACAATAAGCTGTTTTAAAAAATCCAGGTACTGAAAACCCTGGTGATACCAACACAATAATATTTTTATACAACACTCTAGCATTTTTGTTTCGCTTTTAATTACGCAGAAAAACAAACAAATAAACTCTGTTCCGTTTAATATTTTTTAAATTATTAATCTGTTTTTAATCTGCTTAAAAAATATTGGACTTCAGTGCGTTCCCCTTGAAACGCAGTTGTTTGCATATATTTGAAAGCTGTATTTACGAAAAGATAATATTTTTTTAACACATTTTCTTTTAATAGCAGATAATTTTGTTATGTAAAGACTGGAAAAATCATCTGTTAAGATAAGAATTTCGCTATTAGTTTTTGTAAAAATTTACTCTTATTTTAAACAATCCCTGCTTATCTGCATGTTTTCCTAGTCTCATACACCAAATCAGTGGACACAGTATAATGAAATCTTTATCATTAAAGGGAAAAAACGAAAGAAACAAAGTCAAAGAGTTTCAGACTCATTATACTAATATTTTTCATTTAAAAACTGAAAAGGCTTATCAAAATTCATATCAGAATGATGGTTGAGGGGAAACTCCTTTTAGCATCTAAACACGTCTTTATAAGGTAATTTGAAGGAAAGATGAGTTTCAGAGTTCCTGTTGACGGTAGTGTCTTACAGACAGAAATATTTGCTATTAGAAAGTTGTCAAGCTGGTTGAGGTACGACCGAATATAAAGTAGGGATATTCGTTTTTGCCTGCAGCAAACTTCGACTTGAATACCGATGTCTTCCGGTATTTCAAAAGTGTGTCCAATTTTCGCTCATTGAAATGAAACTGTCTATAAGGTGGTATTGCATGCCACCTCTCCATTTGGCCACACTGGCCAAAATCCTTCACAGAAATTACACATATGGGCCAAATTTAGTTTTCGTGATTTTTTCACTATTCACAAACTCAATTTGGAAAAAGTGTTTATATGGGGCAATAGTACTGACCCTAGTAAACACTATCCATAAGGTGGTATTGCATGCCACCTCTCCATTTGGCCAAGTTGGTCAAAATATATTGGAGACAAAAATTTGATGAACTGATTTTTAATTAAAATAATTTTAATTTGTATGGATATACTTCAGAAGGTCTTAAAATCTCTTAAATTTTATTATTTGTTAAACAATTATTCTTAAATTTATTTTTAAATGTAAAACAATTCGTGTTTTTCTTTGTATGTCGTTACGTCAAACATATTTAACTTCACACTTATATATGTTTTACGTAAGTCGTTACGTCAAAAACATATATAACTCGACATATTTATCTTCACACACATAATTTAGAATGATATCTATAACTAAAAAACTGTACTGTCTGACTTTTAAATAGTACCATTTTTAAAGTAAATCTAGTAAATCTAAAAGTTTTAGTTTTTTTTTTTTTAATTGCTAGGTAATTCTTAAACATTCGTTTTTAATTTAAATGTTAAATTTTTATATTAAAAATAATTTAAACTTCATACAGGTTTATAAATTAATTATAATTGTACAGAAAAATGGTACTATTCTTATTAAATTTTTATCAGAAAAAGGTACTTTCACTGAATGTTTTTTCATTGGCTCGTTGACATTGATTCTTTAAAACTCTTGAAGAAAAAAAAAAAACGACTTCAGAACAAAACAAGTTTGGCCACAAACATAAAATTGCATTAACTATTTAATTTCCAAACCAAAATTTAATACTTATAGTTGTAGCGAAGTTAGCAATACATGTTCCTTGAAAAATTTCAGCTGACTGTCTACAACAGTTCAACAGTTTTAAATTAAAAGTTTGTATATTTGCTATTGTAGTGGACCTAGCAATCCGGATCTTGAAAATTTCAACCGTCTGTTAATAACGGGACAACAGTTTGGCCATATACATCTAAGTAATATTTATATCTGTTATTATAACGATCACAATTATCGACATTCCAGCTTTTGTCTATCACGGTTCACAAGATCATATCATATAGCTTAAATAACATCAATAATGGGAACACCCTTTAATTTCTAAATTTAAATTGGGTACTTGTTGTTATAGCAGACTTAGCAGTACAGTTTTATTGTAAATTTTAACCTTAAAAATCGTCTGCAACCCATATTTTCCAAGTCTCGGACGTTTGTAGTTTTTTAAATATATTGTTATATGCCAAGCACTTTGTAGGTACTAATTGTTAACCCGAACTCAAAAAATAAATATTAAAATGTCGCCATTAAATCTAGTTTTTGCAAGTACCCTGGAACCCGAACATACCCGTTTACATACAAGAAAATGTTTTTATTACAAAAAGGAGCAAAGGTGGAAATATTTATTTATTCAATTACATGTAATACAAAATGCCGCTTTTGGTTAATTTTATATGTTCATTACAGTTTAAATATAAGTAAAATAACACAATAAGGTTTTATGAGAATTAAATCGATAAGAAAAAATGATCACAATATATAATCATTTGTTCCCTGCCCTGACAAAAAATAATGAAGATAAACTTAATGATGCTATTGAGCAACAAAGCCGCTTATTATTCATGCATATTATATTATATTTGCAAAATCAAAAATAAAAGCTCAATATCATTTAGTCGGTTTCTAATGGGCTAGCATTTTTTTAAATATATTATTGTAACAAATTTCTGTTAGTATATTTGAAGAGCGCTCCTATGATACCTCTATGGCCCATTCCGCCAAAGAATATTTGAAATTTTGCACACTTTTTATAAAAACTTTAGTGGTTCGTAACTATGAAAAACGAAGTTTCACAGAATATATCACATTGCATTTTCTCAAGGAGCTTACTTTTTCTGAACCCCGAACAACTTCTTATTTCATATGTAGCTACCAGGCTAAACTGGATTTATTCCATTAATTAAAAGAAAATTATTATAAACTGGATTATATAAAACGTGAACAGCTCGTTATAGAACTCTTTATTGGAATAATTTTCATTTTATCTATGACCGCAAGGCTTTGTGTATTATTTAATAAAAATAAATAAATATAAAGAAACATATTTAATTATACATTTTTTAATTAAATTTCTTGTTTATGTTTTTCTCAGTAAGTCCCTGTCCACACTTTGCAACTTTTATTGCGCGACCCTATTACTGTACTGTATTACTGTACTCTGAAATAAAAACATTCAAATATTTAAATTTGAATTGATAACATTCTAAAAATTATTAGTTTTCTTAAACATTACTTCAATGAACATGTTTGAAAAATGGCATCCTTAGCTTAATAAACAAATAATTTACCTGAAAATTAACGAAGTGGACAACTTATTATAAAATAAATAGTGAAATAAAATCTATTTTAGCAGAAAAGTTAGAAAATTATAATAACATAATATAAACAGAATGACAAGGACGTATAAGTATTCTGCAGCATGAAAGAAAATAAAACTGAGTGTTTGAAAAAAACCCAAACATGCAAAAAGGGAATGAAACAATAGCTGATGGGAAGTCTTTCAAGTCGATAATAGAGGAGCAGAAACACACGTTTTAAATTAAAACATTGCGGAAGAAACAAATCATAAGACTGTTGTGTATGCTTGACAATTGTTCTAATTACAGATAAAAAGGAACAGTTGCGACCCTTTTAAGTGTATAAAAATAGCCATAAAACGAGCTGCCCGAAACTAAAAATATTAAATGTGCGAGTAAAAAAAGTTGCGTATATTAAAAAGTAAATTGTAAAATACCAAAATACTGGAAGATGTTTTGCACTTTGGTATAAAAATAGACAAAACATCAAAAATTATTTAAGTCCTATATGGCGAAAATAAATGTTTTGTAAAACAAATAAATATAAACATACGATTTGCATTAAGCCTTTATCCCTTTTCGCGCAGGAAGATGCCTCGTTTTTTAATGACAAGAAATGCGGAAAAAACATAACAGTCAGTTGCTTACATAAGACATGTTTGATTTTAACGTTTTAACTTACTTTTTGTTGTCCCAATGGTATTGAAACAATTCTACCACCAATACGATTACGTCCCTCCAATATACAAAAGCTGTCACAGCCGTTTTGTATTAAATGATTGGCAGCCGATAAACCAGACATACCAGCTCCAACGATAATGACTTTAAAGTGTGTTGGCTGTGCGGTACCACTGGCTGCAGCGGCTAGTGTTGCAGCATGTTCATCAGTGGGTGATGGAGCAGGTGTATGTGGGGTAGTTTCGCCCATTGTGGAAAATTTTTTACAAAAATGTTATCACTTTAAGCCTGTCTCTTAATGCATTTATTAATTTTAAATTATTTCTTTTAATAAACAAAAAAAATATTATTTACTCTTCTACACACATTATTTTTATTATTTTTCTGTATTATTTTTACTTTGTGGTTGTTTCCCGTATAGATTTTTCTTCTTCGGTTCGTTTTTCTTTTTTTCTTGTCGTATGCAATACGCTTTGATGACCATTGAATGTCAAAATATTTGTACTGACTACAATCTGGCGATTTTTGTGATTTTCTTTAAGTGTTCTGGTGGTGCACTCTGCGCAATCGTTTCTTTTATTCCTTTTGGTTGTTTATTTTTTTTTTTGTAACTTTTGTTTTGATTCATTTATGACTTAATTCATCTCATCACCCATGTTCTTAGAGAATTAATCAAACATTTACCGGTAGTTCTTTATTTAAAAAACGAATTTAAGCAATTTAGACTTAATTTCAAATTTTTTATTGTTAAACAAATTTCAGCAAACAATATTTGTTATTAAAAAACTATTAATTTAATTTGAGGAACAAGAAATTCACTACTTGCCCGCATAGAATGAATGAAAACCGTAGATTATGACAGCCGATGATAAAAACAACTGTCAGAATTATCAGATTTATTTTATGCATCTTAACAAAGCGAATTGTTTAAAAAATTAATTCGCCTTGCAAGTTAACAATAAATAATTCACAATAGAGCACAGTGAAGTCAAAGTACCAAAAACGCAAAAATCAGTAATAAAAATTTTGTGGAATAAACGATGTTTGATATGTTGACTAAAATGATATCAGTAATTTGACAAACAAAGATATCACACACGGGACCGAAACCAGCGTTTAAAAATGGATTTTACGGCTTCTTTTCACCTTTCGGCACCATCTTTGTTCCCAACTTGAAAAGGGAAGTTGAAGTTTGTGTTAGCTAATACAACTGGTAATTTGTCTGTAAAATTCGAACTGAAGTTATTATATATTACAACCACTGACTTTTTGGACAAGGTTTTTCGTGCTAGGTGATTTATTACGCCAACTATTATTTTTCACTCTGTCAGCTTAGCAATCGAATCCTGATTATGAACTACTTGATGCCTTGTTTGAATATTGAAAACAGTGCTATTACGCTGTAACAAGTCATTACCAACTTTTATTCAATAACCTTAACACAACGCTGCTAACGCTGTTGTTATGCTACTCTGATATTTACTAAATTACCTGCCATGGCTCCAAACAATTATTGTCTTTCTCTTTCCGGTAGGGGTGTAATACTACTTTTTAATTGTCTTATACTTCTACAATTACTATTTTTCTGATATGGGTCCGATGGTGGGCTCAAACTCATGAACTTGGTGATCTTTATTTTTACAGCAAGCACGCACCTCTACTAACGCAGTCACTGAGGTTACTCAACTTGTGCTAGCTAATTGTCGTATTATTCTATACACAAACCTTTGCTAGAAGTAACTTATTTACCTTTGTTTTTTACCATGGACATACATTCAACAACACTATTATTGTTCAGATAAGTAAGCTGTCCGGTTCTTATTTTCGTAACAATATGATAAAAAAATTATTAAAATTTAATATTTAGAGAATATTACAACTTATTGCACTTTTAAAGGACAATTTAAACTCAGACAATTAGTGTAAGG
This sequence comes from Cistogaster globosa, assembly GCA_937654795.1. Lineage (NCBI taxonomy): Eukaryota > Metazoa > Arthropoda > Insecta > Diptera > Tachinidae > Cistogaster > Cistogaster globosa. Next base: position 121,147,576 of record OW569403.1, read on the forward strand.
CAAGAACTGAACCGAAATCTAAATTATTGAACTAGTTTTGAACTGCGCTTTAAAAATCCTGTTCACTTTCTTTTTGATACGATGAGTATTTAAAAATTATATTTAAATGCTTCTTTTTACCTTTGTAATTAATTTTCTTTTCTAATTTGTTAAGCACTGTGTCAGGTTTTAAAATAAACGTGTTTTTTATATTTTCAATATTTCGCCATACCGTTGGGTGGCATCTTCAGGAAACAGAAAATTATTTAAAAATAAAAAAGAAAGAAAAACGGAAGAAAGTAATTTTTTTATAATTTCAAAATTAATTATTTTGTTTGATAATAGGTTAACAAGTGTCCACTGTGCATAACGGTACATTTTTTATTTATTTTACTTTTGTTTCAGTTTTGCTTTCTTCTTTTTTATACAAGTTATTGCTGTTTTGTTTTTCTATTAACTGCTCAGTTGATGTTTAGTGCCGCAATTAAAGTCGTGGTGAAAAAATCAGAATAAAGTTTTTAAAATATTTTTATGTTGAAATTAATTTAGCAAAGCTAGGAAGAAATTTTGTTATTTTTATATTTAAAATAAAATGTTTTGTTTAGAAAAGAAATGCAGTTATACAAGTGTGTGTTTTATATGTAAACATTTTGTTTAATGTCCAAATTTAATTAGAATTTTAAATTGGAATCTATAAAACTCTAATTCTGTTATTTGTGTTTTTGTAATCTGTGCGATGGTAGCTTGTCAATGTTTTCAAAATAAGCTGCCAGTTTTTGCCTAATTGCTTTATATTTGATTTAGAGTCTAAAATGTCCATTACTAAGAGGGAACTATTTGATGCTTGGTGTAGTGTTTTTGCTAAAACCGGGCTTGAGAATAATGAAACGGATAACTACTGCAAACAAGTGAAGCAATCTGCTCGAACGTTTGTATGGTTTCTAGCTAAGAAGTGGGCTCAAGCCAATCGAACAAAGAGGGTTTTTGAGGCTACAAATAGACATTGGCTAGATGGATATTTTGCAATTACAACTAAGCCTTCTTCCGCATCTCAGGATGACGGATTACTGGATGGGCCGTCGACATCAAGCTATAGTAGACCTACGAAAGAATTTTTAAAAAAAGTGACAGAGCAAAGCGAACAAAAGTTGCACCTTTATTAGAGACTTGGTCCCCAGAAGAGCTAACATTTGCTGCTGCAACAAGTCTTTATAAGTCTGGAAAAAGAGACGCTGCGGCCATTGTCAAGACTGTAGACTCTTCTCCATCAAGAGCAGCAAAAATGAAAAAAATTGAGCTTTTCTCCAAAAATACCAAAACCATACACAAATAAGGAGGCGTTAGTTTTGTATATCGATGGTGGATACACAAGACACACTTATAGTCTTTTGCGCAGAAGGACTTTTATAGCACCAAAAAGAAGTTTTGAAACAGTGCAATTCTTCAGAGCTTATTTTTTCCTATAAATGGGGATGCGATGGTAGCAGTGGACATTCACGATATAAGCAAGGTTTTAGTGAAACCGATGCCGTTGAAACGGATGAACATTTGTTTGTAGTTTGTTTGGTTCCTCTGCAGCTTAAAGAAGGTAATAAAGTAATTTGCCAGAATCCACGACCATCTTCCACAAGATTTTGCAGGCCAATCAAAATTATGTTTGAAAAAGGAAGCAATTCTCTAGCTACAAAAGAAAATGATGCTATAAAAAATCAAATAGCCGCGTTAATTCCAATGCAAATTTGTGAAGATGGCAAACAATTAATATTATCCATAATTTTTTTTAACAATGATAGATGGAAAAATCTTTTCAATGCTCGCGGATTCCTCTCCTCAGCGTTGTGGTGTTTGCGGAGCTTCGCCTACTATGATGAATGACCTTAAAGCAGTTTAAAAATTACAACCGAATTAAAGCCTTTTTGAGTATGGCCTATCGACGCTGCATGCATGGATACGGTTCTTTGAGTGCATCCTTCATATAGCTTACAAACTTGATATTAAAAAATGGCAAGCTCGAGGGATTTTGATAAAGCTGCGCAGAAGGAAACCAAGAAAAAAATTACTGATCGCCTAAGGAAGGAGATGGGTTTGTTAGTTGATATTCCAATACCAGGATGTGGAACAACAAATGCCGGGAATACGGCTAGAAGATTTTTCCAGCAACCGGCTCTTGCTTCATCAATTACTAGCGTTGATGAGGACTTAATAAAAAGATTTGGTGTTATTTTAAGCAGAATGGCATGTGGCTTTGCTATTAACGTAAATGCATTTCGTACGTATGGCATGGATACAGCAAGACTGTATATACAACTGTATCCATGGTATTATATGCCATCGAGTGTTCACAAAGTCCTCATTCATAGTGCAAATATTATTAAATATGCAGCACTTCCTATAGGAATGTTGTCGGAAGAAGCATTAGAATCGCGAAACAAAGACTTCCGAAATATACGAGAAAGTCACCCACAAAAAATGTCCAGCGAAAAAACAATGCATGATCTTTTTCATTATCTTCTCTTTTCTTCAGATCCTCTTGTTTCCTCTTTTTCAACAAAGACTTCTATTCATTCTCGCAGTATTAAACCTTTGGGCGAAGAAGTTATTGCGTTACTTTCTGATGCTTCTATACCAGAGCAATTCCTCGATTCAGAAAGTGAATCAGATTAAAGCAAGCATACTCTGTTGTTTTTTGATTTAATGTGGAAAATATTTTTGTCACTATATATTTTGTTGTTGAAAATATAATATTTTAAACACATAACTTGATAACCAACGAACCGTGAACAACTCAATTATTTCATTCTATATCTCCTATTATTGTTAATCAAATTTTGTGATAAAAATTCTAAATTTTAGAAAAATAAATGAATATTGTTTTACATAAAGATAGAAATATTATTAGGTTTTATTTATTTAACAAAAAATCTGCCACGCCCATTGCAGATTACGCCCATTGCAGATTGCGCCCATTTTTTTGGTGAGCATTTTTACTGATAAAATATATGTACATGCAAAGATTCATTTCACTGCGGCTTTTCAAAAGCGAGTTAAGACTTTCTTCCCGCTAGATTGATCATTTGCACCACTGTGCGACCTAATTAAAAAATCGTTTCGTCATTTTCGAAACGAAAAAAATTAGCATTTAACATTGCAAAAATCCTAAAGACTTCTCCCAACAATTTTAGGGAACAAAATACAATCTGTTAATGAAAAAATTAAAAACGAATTAAAATTTACTTTTTTGGATAGGGTTCATTTTTTAATTTAATTTTTAGAAAGAAAAATTATTTTACAAATGTAGACGCTAGCAAAATGTAATGCCGCATTTTCCGGACCGCTACAGCCTTCACCAGCATTTTTCGAATCTATCTACCTTAAATTGTGTTATTATAAATATCATCAATTTAACCAACTAATCTTTATTAATTTGGTTGTACGAAATTCGCACACAAATTAAAACATTTCTTTGTTACAACAACACGTTTTGTACATTTGTTTTTGCTTTTATACCACGATCATCGGTATACCCACGAAATGCAAATTTTGTTTTTAATCATTCATAATTGTTTCCTCACAACATTATAGATCATATTTACTGTTGATGGGTTAGGTATTAATGTATATATGTATTTGCGCGGTGCCTTGCGCGTTTTTAAATTTGTAATTTTTTCCCAAACAGATATTGAACCGTGGAAAAAATATTTTTTTGGCTTAGGTTCCTCTTTTTTTCTTTGAAAACCTCCGCATATATTTGTGAATTAATTTTTCTCTCTAAAAATTAAACTAAAAATGGAACCTAAGCCAACAAAGTAATTTTTAATATATCCATAATATTCCACGGTTCAATCCCTTATTGAGAAAAATTTTAAAATTAAAAAAAAAAATTAAATTCAGTGATTGGAGAAAACTCTTTCTATGTAATTCCCATTAAGCTTGGCAATATTTACGAAACATAAATAAGAAGACTTATATTCGTTAATAGTTACGGACTGCAGCTTATAGGTATTGAAGATTGATTGATTGAAGATAATATAACTAAAATAACTCGAATCTGAAAAAATTGCATCTCTGAAAAATACCGGCTTTGGTGTGCAAGAACTAATTTAAGAACACCAGTCGAATGTAGGACTGGCTTTCCTGTAAACATCTATTAGAAAGTGACCATTAAATAAAATTCAAAAAGTTTATTTTATTTGTAAACATTTAAAAATGATTTTTAATAAATTCTGAAAAACCTGTACGGCTTATTCCTCGAGAAATTTAAAAAAGCAGTTTGCATACTTAACACTAAGAAACCCAACAAAAGAGTAATAAGATGCTCATATAACTTCCGCAGATAGCTGCTAGAATACATATTATTTTTAATGAAGTCCTGCGCTATGAGTACTTCTGATCAAAATAGAAAATATCACTGCTTAATGTGATATTGAAGATATTGTGTTCGTCTGGCACGCCAAATGACGTTCGTTTCCAAACATCGACATTTGCTGACGACACAACATTGACGAAATTATACCTCAAGTACCACGGTATATATGTATCTTGATAAAAGCAAAATTGGCACAGGCTGACTTGAAGAAGCTTTACGATATGTCTAGACTACAAACTTCTTAATAATTTGATACTTAAGCCAATGTGGTGGTATTGAACCGGTTGTGTATCAAGTTTAAAAAAATCAAAAGAGCCAAAGCAAAATTGTGCCAATGATAACTGCAGCTTATAGGTATATAAAAATTCGAACATTTACAGAGACTTGAACGTGCCCTTAGTTAGAGCAGTAATCGCGAGAGACACAAAAACGCATTTAAAGAAACTAGAAATACATACATCCAAAGCCGCTAGAGCAACATTTTAAACATTCTTCTTTGAAGGAGAGATACCATTTTAAACATTAGAAACATACAAACATATGTATGTATGTATGTATAACTGTTAGCAACAAGTACGCAACATTTATTTTTATCTAGCAATGGTTAGACTTAAAAATTAAATTTGTTAAATGCAATTCTATTTGAGGATTCAATAATTAAATTTAGAAAAATAAGACAATTCATATAACAATCTTAAAAACGCTGTATGCATAGTAGTAAAGTTAAATTACTTACAAACAGTGTTTTCAGCGTTTTCTTTATTATAACCTTGCAATTAAAAAAATAAAACATCTGCCTTATATCGAGGTGAATTAATAAGTGCGTTGTTGAAAATTATAATTTCTTTTTGAAAAGTTTCTAGAGTATTTGGTCTTCTTGGAATGATCGGGCATGAACTAACTTGTCGTGTGCGCCCTGTAAAATATTTTGATAACGCAGTACGGTCAGCTGTGAGTCTTCAGCATGCATGATAGAAAACTGGAAGAACAAGAGCCACAGGCAAGTTTAGGCAAATACATTATTATGAATTGCTGACACAATTTTAAACAGGGGTATGGTCATGGCGACCCAGAGGTACGCTTTATTGTTTGAAGTGAAAACCATTTATATGTATTTGAATGGTTTCCTTATGTAGAAAAATGAAAGAAAAAATAAAAATAGTTACTCAATGGTTACTGTGTTTTTGTAATAAAAATTTTTGAGTTATTTATGGCCTTTTTGCCTTATTGATTCAATGGAGTTCTCATTTAATTAATTTGGCTTTTGGTATAAGACTTTGAGGTTTTCTTTACAAAATTTGGGTAAAATCCACTGATGAGCTACATGAGCAATAGTGAAATGGCCATATGGATATGCTTTCCCCACAGTAATACATAATAATAATAAATATTTCATGAGAATATCATGAAATATTTATATTTGAAGTAAATTAATATTTTATTATATTCCAAATAATACATTTTCTAGTTAAGATTAATAATTATTTATGTATATTAACTTCACGAAAAAAATGCAAACAAAATTTTAATTTGAATTTTTTGGAAAAATTATACATATGTATGTATCTTATAGTTTGTAAATGGAAATAGTGTTTGTCAAAAGTACATTAACAGTGTCACTTTTTTTTTTTTTAAATTCTATTGTGAATACTTTCTTCGTAAACAGTGCCCAAGCAAAACCTTGGCTACTTCAATAAAAATAAACATATTCCTGATTAAAATTTTAAAAGAAATAACAATTCCCTATTTGCTAAATGTCTAAACTATTTTTTGTAATAAAATTTTTATTGTCGTAAAATAAAAAGTTCCATTTAATCAATAGTCAATGATGGCATCAAAAAAATTAAGATTTCGTGGAGATTTAAATTTTCAAAATCGTATTGATGATTTACAGGATGAGGCAGATGGTGCGGCTGCTGGCTTTAGTTACAGACGTTCTAGTGGGAGTATAAGTATAAATAATAAGGACAACAACGATACAGCAGTAAACACAACGAAAGAGAATCAAACAGGGAAAAATGGTTAGTGGAAAATGAAGTTAAACCTGTTGTGTTGAATTCCAAGAGTCTAAAAAAGCGAAGGAAAGGGTGTAATTTATAATTCAATATTCTTTTTTGCAGATTCTGCTTCGTTTATGGATTTTTTTAAATTAGAAATGACAAGAGGATATTTGCTTGAACACGATGAAGAGCGATACACAGCTAGAAGAAAAAAAATTTATTCATTTATGCGTATACCAAGAGACCTGGAACGGTTTATGGTTTATGGCATCATGCAGTGTGCTGATTCATTTTTATACATACACACATTTCTGCCAGTACGTTTCACCTTAGCAATATGGGGAATGCTGACACGTCCTATTGCCAGTTGTTTGGGTTTAAGAAGGCGTACTCAACGTTTATTGACTCCGGCGGAAATTTGTGATTTACTTAAAGGTTCTATATGGATTGCAGTGACACTTCTTATGCTGTCTGTTGACACGAATCGTGTGTACCACATAATTAAATCGCAGTCAATAATAAAACTGTATTTATTTTACAATATGCTGGAAGTGGGTGATCGGTTGCTGTCTGCGTTTGGCCAGGATACTATAGATGCATTGTTCTGGACAGCAACAGAACCGAAAACTTCAAAACGAGAACATTTTGGCTTAATAACGCACATTATATTCACCTTAATCTATGTTGTTTTACATAGTTTTTTAATTATGTTTCAAGTGAGTAGACTAAACACATATCTATTACTATCTAGTAGAGCGTTTTATACCCTTCACCACAAAAAGGGTATATCTTAGTTTGTAATTTCTACAATATCCATTTCCAACCCCATAAAGTACTTATATGTATTTATATATATACTTAGATTTCTTATGCATAACGAAGACGATTGAGCGATGTCCGTCCGTGTTAGTGTTGAAATTAACTTTGCTAAGGCAATATAAAAAAGTATTCTAAATTTAAATCAAGGTTCTAATGGACTTCTTCACAAAATTTTATTTAAATACAATCTAAGTTTTGCAGACAATCGGACAGACAGACAAAAATTGCAAAAATCGGTTACTTACAGAAATGATTCTGTTACAGTTTTATAATATATTTAGATGCGTATACAGAGTTCATACACTTCCGATTTTTCCTGCAGCAATTCTAAAGTTGTGGAAGAGAAAGGAGTGCAGAATCATTTTATTTCTCGTTTTCTGACCCACAAAACTCAGAATTGCTGCAAGAAAAACTGACGTGTGTTAACTCGGTAATAGAACCGAAAGAAGAAGAAGGAAGAAGAAAATTCTCCAGACTAATTTAATATAGTGATATTTATTTGATTTCAACAAATGATATCTAAAAATTCTATGGAAAATTAATTGAAAGATTATGGTTTTTGTTACTCATGACCCTACATAAGTAGTTAAATCACGGGACAGGAGGAATCTCTCAAAAGAGCAGCATAAGAAATGTTAAAATATTAAAATATTCAGGTATGTGATGGAAATCGATCGGTTTGAAAACGATTCGTTTTTGGAAATATTTTAACAATAATAAAGAAGTTACCCAAAGTAATTGCAGAAATTGAATGAAAGGGTATAGGAAACTATATTGAAGGTATTTTTAAAACACGAAAATAGTTATCATTTCAGCATTATTCTCGGTTTTAGATCGTTGCGATTTCGAAATCGATTTCTATCATATACCTGATTGTTTTCTTAAAGCAATAAAGTTTTTAGGCGTTTCTATAAGTATAGAAATAAATAAGCATTCAGTAAAATAGCTGTGGTGTTTAACTGATTCGGTACCTTTATTTCTTCGAAACAAATATAGTTTAAAAAACAAAACAATAAAATTTATATTATTTGTTTTATTTACAGGCCACCACTTTAAATGTTGCTGTTAATTCTAATAATAAAGGACTTTTAACTATTATGATATCTAACAACTTTGTGGAACTTAAAGGATCCGTCTTCAAGAAATTTGATAAAAATAATTTATTTCAGTTGACCTGTAGTGATGTTCGCGAAAGGTTTCATTTGTCAGTTTTACTATTTATAGTTATGATACAAACAATGAAAGAGTTCGACTGGAGCTTTACACAGTTTTGTGTAATGTTACCAGATTGTTTTTCTGTGTTGGTAACTGAAATTTTAATTGATTGGATAAAGCATGCATTTATAACTAGATTTAATGAGTTACCTGAATATATTTATCGGGAATACACAACAAGTTTGGCTTATGATATGACTCAGACCAGACAAAAGCATGCGTTTTCGGATCATTCTGATTTAGTGGCTAGACGTATGGGTTTCATACCTTTTCCTTTGGCTGTGGTATTGATTAAAGCCATTTATTCAGCTGTATCATTTAATAACTTAGGAGCTTGGATACTATTTTTTCTAGCATATGTATTTGCTTTAGGCTTAAGGATTTGCTTAACAATCTGTGCTTTAGGAAAAGCTTGCAAACTAATGAAGGAACATCAGGATGAGAAATGTAACTCATCTACGCCAAGTTCTACGACAAATGCACCTACCGTAGGTAGCAATACGAATACAGCCACTATGGGCATGCCGGGAGTAGATAATTTATCGAACACTGCCACGCCTAATAGGCAAAATCGCTCTGATGTGGCTACATCTCCAACAAATCCCTCCACAGCAGGAATTGCTGGCTGTAATAATCCTCCATCGAGTCAAAAAAGTTTATTGCAAAGATCGTTGACAGTGGACTTTAAACCCAAAGAAATGTTGGATATGTCGAGCAATACTTCCACTCCAAAACAAATAAGAAAAACTTCTCTCAATACTCTCTATAACAGTGCCCCAGGTTTTCTAAATAAATCTGCTCGTATCACTTCAACTTCATCCTCTTCAATTATTCCCTCATCTGCCACAAAAATTACACATAATGAAATGGATTTGGATGTAAAGAGCTCCTTGGAACTGGGAGCCACTGCACTATTTTCCAACAGCGATGTAGATTTAGATGATGTTCGTTTAAACGAACATATTTTAGAAGCAAATTCAACTTCCACTACAGCTGGTTTTGTAGAAGAAGCCTTAGCAAAAAGTGAACCAGATTTGCAGCAAACTTCTAATGTAACGACAACACCCTCTACCAGTAGTCCCAAGTCATCAATAAATACTGGTCAAGACAAGTTGAGAAAACGTACCCACAAGAGATCTGAGTCTGAACCCAGCATGCAAAGCATAGTTGGTAACTCAGATTCTAGTGAGTCACAAGCGTAGTTAAATTTGTTAAATTATTTTCAAAACTTCCTATATTTTTCTATATAATGTTTCTGAAAGATAAAGGCAATATGATAACATAAATTATTTTAAAGCGACTTTAGTAAAATTTGCTATGATTTTTTGTTTTCAAACAACATAATTTTTTAATTTTAAATGTTAAACAACAGGATCAAAAAAGGTATTTATCATTTTTTTTATAATTGTTCCATTTACTATTGTTTATTATTGTATATATAATTGTTATTGTTATATTATTTTTTTACGAAATAAGACTTGTAGAAAAATTATTGATGAAAAAATTAAAACAGCTTAAAACTAAAAATATGGAAAAATGGTTGCGTTGTAGAAAAGATAAATAAAATATAACAATTCTGCATTTGAAAAGCATGGTTAGGTTAAGTTGTTCAAAGTGAACCTAGAACATAATTGCTTTGGGTTACTTTTGTTCAATAGCGTTATTAAATTTATTACAAATGTGTTAAAAACAAAACGTCGCTTAGGATGAAGTGTCAAAGTTGACAATAGCAATTAAAAGATAAACAATTATTTTAAAGGATATTTCATTTGATTGCTAGGAAAAGTACGAGTCCCTTAGTTGGTCCGGTTTCGCACGCAGCCACAGAGGTATCTCCAACCTACTTAGGTTTCAAGTTCCTTAAGATTGTTACGCTTGAGAACAATGTTAAAAGCTAAACTCAAGAGGTCTCTAAAATGATAACATGTTCTCTAATTCTGACAGACGTTAAAAAAAAACTCCATGGAAAAAATAGTAAAAAATCTTAAGTTTGTTTTACATATTTTTCGCTTAAGCATCTTGACAAATTTATGTCATCTCGTTGGTTCCTGTTTTATGACTTTCTTTCAAATAACAAGACTTATCTGGTACCACTAAGTAAATAACAAATGAATTTTTATTGGATTAAAATAATAAATGAATTGTAATTTTTTTTTGGCTTCAGTTAATTTTTTTAACGTCTTAAGACATTTTTTTAGAAAGAAAAATCATTCTACAAATGTATGCGGATGTTTTTCAAAGAAAAATTAGACACCATTAAAATGAGTTAATAACATACATTTGTTATAGCCTCTGTCGAATTAATTAAATATTTTAATTTGGTATCAATGCAATAAAGTTTTCATGGTCGATTTAACATGTACATATGTATTTCAATGTTGTAACTAATTTGATTTAAAGTAGTTTTTAAATAAAAATAAAAACAAAAGTTCACCGTAGGCCCGCCCGCCAGACTTATAAATAAGACTCGGAATAGTGTAGATAGTAATCGATATGGAATACAAAACGTCTATTTTTGGAATGTATGCATGTCTGTCCGTCTATCTGTCTGGCTGTGTTCGGATCACGTAAAAACTGCTGAATGGATTTGAATAAACCTTGGTTCAAATATAGAATACTTTTTTCATCAAAATATGTCATTACGTAGAAAAAGAAGAGATACAAATGTGAACGCACCCATTTTTACCGGCACTAGAACAGCTGTCAGCTGGCGGACGAAGACTTGGGCACTGCTAGTAGCAAATAAATGAGTAGAAGGTAATTTGGCAGTAGGACTTATTAAAAATATTTATGTATTAAGAATTAAATTTTTTCATATAAGGTTTCCCTTACATTTAGATTTTTTGTTCCTTCAAGTTAATAAATTATTCCTATTGAACTAAGGTCAATACATATTTTTGTAAAGCAACGATCAGATTACTCAAATATTTGACAAAAAACACGTAACCACTAAATAGTGGAAAAAATATTTTTGTCGTCATTCAATCGTCATTCGTAATGATTCGTGTTACGCTTTTTTGATTAAATATTTGACTAATCTGTCCGCACCTTAAGAATGCTTAAAGTTGTGTGAATTTATAATATTTGATGTATAAATCTTCTTAAGCTTAAATATCTTACAAATCATAAAAAAACAAAAAATATATATATGCCCTAACTGACTAATAAGGATAAAGTAACACATTTAAATATTATTAAAATAATGTTAAATTAAGGATTTAAAAAATGGACAGTTAATATGAAATAAATTCCTAAATAATTAAGAAATTTTTATAAAGGTTTGCGTTGTTTTTGATGAACTTTATAACGATATAAATCTCAAAAAAATATAATAATAATAAATTTGCTTTATTTAGCACAGCTTAGTTATTTTACAATTGCTTGTGACCTCACCGATTGTTAGAATCTAAGAGGTAAACAATATAAAGCGTATACAATACTAATAGGAGAATCTCAGTTGCTCTAATTGATGATCTTAGATCTAAGCAGGCTGGCTTCCGCCCGCAATAGTTACGCATCAATCGCAGAATGGCAATCCCCCTATACATTATCCTATAGACTTGGAAAAGGCTTTCGACAACAACAATGATATTAAAAGTGCTCTTGTACGTATACTCTCCGCACCCCTCACAAAAACAAAAAAACAAATTATTAAACCTTACGAAACCTCTGGATAGTGATTATAGATGTCAAGTTGTTAACAATAACGCACTTAGTAGTAGCAACTTTGACGTTATAAACGCCATCCACAAGGGATGAATTCTATACCCTCTTCTCTTCAACATCGTTCTCGTAAAATCTCTTGAAATAATGCTGCAAAAGCCAACCGTAAGATAAAAGTAAAGAAGAGCTCTGCAACACCCTCAACATCAATAACTTCCGGAAACATTTTACTATCTGGAAAGTATCTTAACGCTTACGGCTGAAGATTATTGATAACAATAAAAAATATTTGATTAAATTTTTAGTATTTTTTAATGACGTAATTTAGTTTTAACGGCGCATGAAATTTAGCATTGCGAATGTCAAAAACAATTTAGATGTCTGCGCATATTAACAATTTTGTATTCCTGTAATTGCAGTGTTTAGTATTGTTTTAGATAATAGGTATCAAGTTATAAAAGTATTTAGCCCAATTATAAAGAAGAACTTCGTGGATTTTTTATTTTATTTTTCCCTTTCCTCTCACTACCTATGAATTTGTTTACAGAGGAATCCGATAAAAGAACAAGAACGTTGAACGACAACTGTCCAGTGTCCCTGGACATACTAGATCCTATTTTGAGCTGCACCCAGTTTCTATTAATTTTGTTGTCCAATATAAAAATGTCAAAATAGTCAATTCCGACTGAAAGTAGTTTCGTTTCCTTAAATTTGTTCTACAGAAAGGAAACACAAAAAATGTATTTTACCTTATGTGACTTTTAAATTTACTTTTATTTTGTAGTTTTATGGAAAATCAACATTTTTTAGAAAGAAACAAAATCTATCGGAATGTTTATCGGATCGAATTGTTTCACAAGTCCGTATAATTAAAAAATCAATTTTTGTAGCAGCCGCTTTTGTAAAAAAGATTAGATTTGCACATATAATAATTATATTAGGTTGCCAGCTAGTTTTCCGCTCTGGCATACTGGCTATCGGACTTAAAGTTTTGTTGATTTTCCTTGTCAACAATTCTGGTTCATTAATTGCTACAAGGAAAATCATGCTAACTGAAGCAACAGGGGACTAAGAACAAAGTTGAAAAAGTTAAGAAAAGGAGACCCTGTGGTAATTCATATCTACCCGCTGTTTCACACAAAAACTTTAGGAAGTATGATAGAAATGTAAGGCAAGTTGTTGCAAAGCCGAAAAAAATTTTTGGTTTTCATTTTGTTCTATTTTAAGGAAAGAAAAATTTTTCCTCATAAACAATTGAAGACATGTTTATTAATTGCAAAAGAGTCCTTATCAATTAATATTTGCTCAGAATTTAAATTTCAATATTTAGATTATAGAAACTTTAAGTTAAATATATACGAGATACCTGGGATGATACATGGAAGAACAATAACGATGTTAAGCTTTATAAAATTCAAAAAAATATCGTCTATACATTTGAAGCTGTTTCTATACCTAAAACTGATTTAACTAAAATATACTAGACTAAAAATAGGCCATTGCTTATTTTCCCATAAATATATTATTAAGAAGAAACAACCCCCTATTTGCAGTTGCGGTGAAGTTTTGAGTGTTTTTCATATATTTAATGACTGTAGATTATTGCAAGAAAAACGAATTAAATATAAAATAAATGGCATTGAAATCCTGACAAGAAAAAATGAATTCGGAAAAGTTAAATAATTCCTTACTGAAATAAATTTGTATAATTATATCTAAACCTTTTATTTAATATATATCTTTTTTCTCTTTTCCTTTTAAAAATTTTACAAAAGAATGTTGAAATTAGATTAAATTAATTGTAATTTTTAAGATATCATTTTATTTTATTTTATTGATATACATACACACGGCCTATATAACCTTTCTGTATTGTGGCCTTCCAAATACAAATAAATAAATAAAAATTATTCATTAAATTCAAAATTTCTAATATATTTTTATGCAGGCCTTTTTAGGGTTCCGTGCACAAAATGTAAAAAGGTAAAACTTTTTAAAGAGGGTGTATTGCTAAAGACGCTATTAAAGTAAAAAGAAAAAATTAAAGGGTGTTACAAAAGTAACGTGAATATATTGTTATATTTTTTAACTGTGATAGGCAGACATGTGAAATTTCCAAAACGTTATTAAAATTTGTTCGCTATACCAGAAACCAGAAAAAAATATAACTCAAAGTTAAAAGGTGTCCAAATATTGACACGATTATTACTTATCTATCTTATTACTTACACAGAGTATGTACAAATATATCCGCTGTAAAAGAATATTGTAAATAATATATTTAAGAACTAAAGAGCGTTTCCCAAATACCGTTAATTTAACCAATAGGGTTTTATCTTCTAAACTGTTGTAAGAAGACGCTTGAACTTTGTACAGGGTATGTCCTAGGGTTTGTATGTAGTATTAAGTATAAAATAATAAACTGATGACAAGGAAATCCCGATAGTAACGTGATTCTACATGTACGGCCTAATTTTTCGAACCGTAATAGGCTGAAACTATAAGTTCGCTGTAAAAATGAGTATAGAAAATTAAAAGTTCTAATATTTACTGTACACTGTAAAAAGTTAAAAAAACAAAATCAAAAAATAAAAGGTGACCCATACATGGTATGGTACCCTTTGTGTTTAAGTAAAGCTCATACTTGGCAGATTTATTTTATTTAAGTTTTAAAATTTATATTTTATGGTGTGGTTTTTTTATTTGATTTATTTTTTATTATTAATATTTTTTTAATTCTCACTCGGTTTCCGTATGACCTTCAACAACATACTGCAATAATTCCACTTCCTGCTGTATTAAATAAGCTACGATTCTATAGTAACCGATACGTAAATATTTTTGAAATTTACTAGAATCTAAGGGGTAGTTAGTAATTGTATAAGTTTCTTGTGTCACAGGACATTTATCAGGATCCGGAGCGTTGGCATAATTTTTTAAACTCTCATAAAGATATTTTTTATAATGATTGGCCATGATACGACAAACACCCATTTTGGCAATTCCAAAAACTTTTTTATATTCGCCATCTTTTTCAGGGGAGTAAGTAATGTCCACTGTTATCTGGAAAAATAAATGAAATATATTGTTTAAACATGTTTTGTGCACATATATTTTTATGTACTTGATAACATTTGGTTTAAAATATTTAATAAAATTTCTTTAAATTTATTTATTGAAAAGTTGAACAAGAAGAAGGAAAAAGTACAAATGATGTGAAGCAAATATTCGCTTGTAACGTCATCATTCGAATACCAAGAAAAATTATATGGTTTATTAAATGCTCATAAATGATTAATGTTTGTCTTACAATGAATGCTTCATGGAGGCTTCAAAGTAAGGCGAAAAATCAAGTTATTTTTCAATTATTATTTCACTCCATCCATCTTGTTCGGAGCAGAAAGACCTTAAATGTAGTTAAATAAGGACAGTTAAGTTAACTGTAGTGTATTTGTGTAAATATTTCTTATTTAAAAAACCTTTCAAACTTTTCAATGTTATGAGAAAAATGTTAGAAATTTAGAAATTTAAAGAAATATGTAAACATTATATATGCCTAAGTATAAAAATGCAAGGATTCTTAAATTCTGGTGCAATGTAGACAGGATTAATTTACTTAGTAAGTACACGTTAGAACATTATATTAAATTATCTTTACCTTTTTTTATCAACTCACCTTATAGTTGTCATCCACATCTATAGCTTGAATAATGATGCCATTTATTTTGACTTCTTCTCCTTCCACTTTATCAAATGTTACATTTGTTTTTAAAATATTTTCACTCTCCTTGACATTATCCCATTTATCTAAAACCAATTTAAGTTTCTTCTTCTCTTCCGCCGAAACAGTATTTAAAATTGCAACAAACAGTAGTAAAAATTTAAAGAAAACTGACGGTTTGATCTTCATGTTTGAAGTTTCTCTCTTAACTGTTTTAATTTTGCAACTGACTTTATGTTTTTATAGCGTTACTCCGAACACTTTAACATGGTTGGAATGTAGACGAATTATCCGATTAAAACAAACATCAAACGGAAATTGATAAAAATGTGTGTTCTTACAATATTTTATTATAGTGTTTTTTAATAAACGTTTGTTGTACTTTTAAATAACCAAATCGAGCAAAACAAAAAAAAAAAAAAAAAAAAAAAATTAAATAAATAAATAAAATAAAATAAAAGTGATAAAGTGTTTATTATTAAAAGTATTTAAAACAACTTTAACGATGTTAGCAATTAACGCAAAAAATAATTATTATTCGTTTTAACTTCCTCTTGTTAAATAAAATTTGTGTATCGACGGATATCAATGGTCAAAACATTTGTAAATTTGTTTGGAAAAATCAAATGTTAAAATTTTTCCAATTCTTTTTAAGGAAGATAATAGACCTACATAAGTACCAAAGAAAACCCCAAGAAGCGCACATAATTCTTATTTTGGAGATTTTCAAAAAAAAGGTTGTAATGAAAGAGAAATGCTGAGATGAAAAACTACACTAACATTTTCTAAGCAAATAATTCATTAAAAAATGTCGTTGATTGATGAATTCTTTAAGTTCTCCAAAAATTTTTAAATTTTTCTATATTTTCCTAAAAATTGCTTGAAAATTATGGCTAAAACCCCGGTAATATATGTATATGTTTTTAATGACTTAAGTAAATTTAAATCTTTTTAAAAAATATCAATTATCAGCAATTAATTTTAGCAAGAAAGCGACTTTACCAAAGTCGATTGAGCATTTTCCGTTTCTCCTTCCGTGTTCGTGTTAACATCAATTTTGCCAAGGTACTAGATGAGCTGGAGAAAATCTTAAAACTCCAATCGATCAGTTTTGAAAATTTTGGTATTGAAAATCGATCCATGTTCTTCGAGGGAGCGGGCAAAATACCATACCTGCCTCTAATTTTTAATTCATCTGAATGTTGCTTTGTTATATTTGTTCTGCAGAACTCAGTCATTCCTGGACCGAATTTTAAATGATAATGTAGTTTGATGTATGTGTCAAACTTTCGAACCGTTACATAAAGTCAGCTTAAATCTGTTTAGAAACCGGGTTTTTTGCAAGTTGGTAGTATAACAAGCCCAATAAAAATATAATTTGCGACGCTTTTTTTGAACAGAAAAATTGAATGGTTATGTGGTTATACACATATAGTGAAGGATATATAAGATTCGCCATAGCCGAATAAGGTACCCTTACTTGATTTTTTTAATTTTTAAATTTTTTTCTATGGTAAGCGTAGCCTTCTAAGCCGTAATACTCTTTGAGGCTGGCGAGACTTGAGCTCACTTTTTTGTTTACTAAATAGGCGCCTTAATCAACTCAGCCAACGCTGTTACTGAATGTTGGCTTCGGTTAGGCTTAAACTCTTTAAACTTTGTTAGTACAGATGTTTTTTTTTAGTTCGAGCAATACTTTATTAAAAAAATTTATGTTAGGAATTTTAAATTTCGACATTTTTTAATAAAGGAAATGCTAATATTAATATTAGTATAACAATTATCGGTTCACATCTGTTCTATTTTATGGTAAAGTTGAAATTGGGTGAATTTTTAGTTGTTTAGTAACACTCCATTAAATTAATAAAAACTAAAAACATAAAAAGACATCTGTCCCTTCTTATAGAAGTGGGATTAAATGTACAGTATTTTCTCAAAAAAAAAAAAAAAAACATAAAAAACACAAATAAAATCATAAAAAAACAATACTCAATTGACTACGAGTAAAAAGCTTTCTTTCATACATACGTTACACACCGTAGAATGTGGGAATTTTTGAACAAAATTATCCATGTGTACTGTGACGGCAAAAGTCGGTGCAAACCGTGTATGAATAAGAGCTACAGATATAACGTGTATAATCTAACTTAAATTAATGTTAAAAACTTAACGAAAAGCCTGTAAAAATGCTTAAGCTAACAATCAATGAATTTTAAATGACTACAATGTACTTACATACATACATAAAGTAAAAAAAATTATTAAGGGGCTATTAGACGATCAAACTTCGCCTGTGAGCACGGCCTGTGACAAGCCATCAAACCCGTGTAATAGAGTAAATTTCGTGTTTGTGAGCCGCGCAGAATAAAAATCAAACATTTTTGATATTTTGAGCTTGCCATCAGGCCATCCAACTCGTTTAATAGCGTGTTTGTCAAACACAGTGTAAATTTCATTGTGTTTTTGCAAGCGAACGGTGAAGATGGCATGGTTAGAGCGCACGAGTTACATATAAAAATAATATTGAGAAAGTTTTAGAAGAAATAGGTAAATATAATACTTAAATTCTTATTTATTACTGATGCAAAACCTGCACTTCTGTATTTTTTTCCTTTAAGTTTTCGTTCAAACAGATAAAATTGCAACTTATTTAGGTTAAAAGTAAAATAAAACAATAAAAAAATTTAAAACTATATTTTAAATAAATGATATTGAACTCATATTTTTATAATAGCATTTTCGTTCTTAATAAACTTTAAAAAAAAAAAAAATCAAATTTGAGTACAAATAAGCATAATTTAATTTATAAGTTTAGTTTTAAGTTTTACCTTCTTCTTTTAACGTCTAAGTAAAATGATAGATAAAAAAAATAGTTTATTTCTTTTTGAAATAACTGAATGGCAAATAAAAGTGATATTTATAGTAACAGAAATTTAAAACAAAAGTTTAATGAAAAACTCTTAGAAAAATTAAAAAAAAGTAGAACCGTATGCAACAATTGAAGTTGTACAATAAAATAAACATATTGCAACTAATTCATGCGCCATGGCAAATACGAACTTCACTGCTCAAAATCTGCTTGCATTAGACTTGTGTAGTTCATAAACGAACCAGTTTATTTAAACGATTCCATCGATTGAACTAAGTTAACTAGTTCATACTTTTAAGTACACCTAGTTCATTTTTGAACTATAATTTGTAATTAAACTACCAGACAAGATAAACTAGAACACATAACTGTGTTTCCTTGTTGACTATTTACGACATGAAATTAGTGCTACCACGCGTTTTATTTAACATTCATTATGGCAACGCTATGGTATTGTCGCTATTATACTTTGAAAAGAACTTTTGAACTAAAAAAACTTTTGAACTAAAGAAAGCATATGAACTAAAAGTTGAATGTGCGTACAATATGTCAACAGAACATTTGAACTAAGAGAGATTTTGAACTAAAGAGAGCCTTTGAACTAAATTTTGAACTAGTTCATTTTCAAACTTTGAACTAAAAAGAGTGATCACTAAATTGACCTATATGGCACAAGTCTAGCTTGCATACTGATGTTTGACAAACTTCGCCTAATCGTGTAATGGCAAAATACTCTCTCTCTCATCAGGCCGTGCTCACAGGCAAAGCTTAACCGTCTAAAGCTCTAAACACATAGACGACTGCAGGCAGCAGACAGCAAACTGTCAAAAATAAAATACATGTGTTTATATGAAAACGATTATTTTGACGAAATCACAGCAGTATGACTACACGACAGCATTTGCTGCTGCTGCCAACTTAGGCTATTTTCTATTTTGACGGGCAGCAATAAACAAATATAGTATTGCCATTATTCATATAAATTGAAAAAATAAGAACAAAAACTTTTGTTTTTATAGTTTTTCGTGATATTATTACATTTTTTCAAAAACTTTAATTTTATTCATTATAAAATATATATGCGGCATCCCTGAAATTAAAATTGCTAAAATACACAGCTGTTCATTTTTAATTTCATAGTGTTGTGTTTTTCGTTTGAGTTAATTTTTGTCATATTTTATTTCATTTTTCGTTTTAAGATAATGGTAAAGTACCTATTTGTTTGATTTTCTGTTGTTATTTTTAATACGTTTGTAAAATTTTGCAGAGGAATAGTATGGACACATTAGCTGATTATTATGTTGTTGCTGTCTTCAAAATAATTATGAAGCTGACTTCAAAGCAGCATTTGAAGTTGGCAGCATTTGAAGCCGTGTAGTTGTGAAGTCTGCTGTTGTCTATATGTTTAGAGCTTAATAGCCGCATTACGTCTTCTTCTCGATAACATTTGTTCTCTGACATACGCTACAATCTTAGAACATTGCTAAAATGAGGTGGTATGATGTGTACATTTACAAACTGGAAAATTAAGCAAAGCTTGCTAACAGAGATCTGCGCCGATCGGCTGTAAGCCGGCTGAGTCGAGCCGCTGATAATTTTTGCTAACAGCCGCTGAAATATTGTCGGCTCTTATTGGCCGAAGCAATTTCTTATTATTTTTTTTTTCATAGATTTTTTTTATAGAAAAAATAACTGTTTTATGTTACCATATGCAGTTTTTTAAAAATCGGAAACCATCAAATACTGTTCTCAGCAATGCCAGAATAAATATTTTTCATTAACTTTAAAGATATATTAACCAAAATAAGATTTGAAGATCTTTTTCCCAAAAATTGAGATTTTTTTAAATTTAGTTGATTAAAATTTGTTAACCTATGTGAATAAATTTTATTGTAAATAAATATTCTAAAACAAAAAATTTTATTTATTTTATTTTTTTTTGTTTTTATGAAATTTCCGATGCAAAGTTTCATGCTACTGAATTAAAAAATTCATTGATAATTGGCTGACTTCCAAAATGTTAATTGCTTTGCATTCGAACAAAGTATACTGTTTCATAAAGCCGCTGTAAAAAATATTTACAATGTATACGATTTCAAAACGTCAACAATGAGTATTTTTAAGGCAGTAAAAAAGCAACCAGGCATCAGTTTTTTAGTTGATGCTTTGTTTGGTATTCGTTTGTTTACTCATAAAAAATAAAAAAAACAACCACAAAACGTTTTTGCTGGCAAAGAAAAAAAAAAAAAAAAAACAAACTATAAATAATGACCAACTTACATAAGTAAGTTAATTTGTTTTTAATAATATATAAAAATAGCAAAAATTTATTTTTAACATATTGCAGCGAAAAAAATGAAATCATGAGCAAAAAAATTGCTTCTAATAACAAGGTTGCGAAATAAACCTGATTTTTGCTCAAAGCGCAAGAAGCGCACCGTTTTGTGGGAAAGTCTTGAGAGAAATTAAGGATGTGGATGAGACCTTTCCGTTCTCGAGGGATGATGTCACCAACAAGTTTTTAAAATTCTGTGGGACATATAAAAGAATTAAAAAGCGCAACAAAACTTCTGGAGAAGCAGCCACATCTTGGCATCCGGCATTTTTTCAATAACTTTTCAAAAACTAACAATTTTTTGTATTTTTCTGCACTGTGTTTTGGCTTCAGTAAAACATTCCTTTTTCTTTTAATAGATTTTATTACAGCGCGGAAATTTTGTGCAGAGTTTCCACTCGAATTTTCTGATGGTTTAAAAAATTACAAAATAAAAATTTTACTCCCGACCTTTCCATTTTCGTGTTTGTCAGTAATAAAAATTGTGCATTGCAACATTCCTGTTTCATAATGAAAATTTAAACAAAGCATAAAGTTTGGAAGTCAGCCATTGTGTTGCCTTTTACATTGAAAGAGTTGTGGCACACAATCTTAACAATTTTTAGAGTGAATAGTGAAGTAGATAGCTAACGCCACAAAAAAATTACTTATTGACTTAAAACCAGAAAAAGGTACAAAAAATTAAATAAAATTATGTGGAGTGATTCGAAATGAAAAATAATGTGTTTTTATAGCCCACATTATTTCTGTACTTGTAGGAGTTCCCCAACATAGCTAAATTAGCATCATCAATAATAAGCATTCCACCAACCAGTGCCTCTTCCGAAGAAGCATTTTCTAGTGCAGGGTCACTAATTAGCACAAGAAGATAAAATTTTAATGCCCTAACCATAAACAAAGATTCGTTTGTACATCTCGTAGTGTGAACTTTCGATTCGATAGTGAGAGGACAAAACGATAATGAGAGCAGACAACATGCTTAAAAATAATTTGGTTTGAAAACTGCTATCGCTGAAATTAAACTTTTTTGCAGTAATAAAGGATAACCCAAAAGAAACGACGAACGAATAATCTAATTTTAAATATTCTCTCGCTTTTCGTTGTCCCCATGTTAAAGTATCTGGTAACACTTTTGTTTAGCAGTTTTGTGTGGTCGTTTGCAAGAGAGAGAACTATAATTCAATACAATAAAAATTCCACGAGTATATCGAAAACACATACTAACCAAATTGCACACTTACAAAGGCAACGATTCATATGTGTATCAATAACAAAAACATATTTTGCTTGATATCAATTAGAGCAAATGTTAAAAAATCAACAGAAAAGAGCACGTTAATGCCAAAAGTCGTAATGTGTCATACAAAAGAAAACTAACATACTACAGACGGAAACGAGTTATGGCGAATCTTGAATTTTAAACTAAACTATATTTTCAAGCAATTCTTTATTTTGATATTTTTTTGTAGTGATAACAGAGCAGAAACATTTTTTAATGGTCATTATATTGCCGATTGTGGTTGCGTGAAAGTTAAATTCAACTGCTGTTACTGTTTTTTTTTTTTTTCGTAAAATTGATGTCTCCTTCGTGTTTATATTTTTAAATAAATTATAAATGTTTTTTGTAATGGGCGAATAAAAAGTTGCTTTGTAATATCAAGAAACAAAATAATTAATGGTTAAAATTTATAAAAATGGAAAATTTATGCTTAACATAATTTGTATTAAGATACTCTTTATAAAATTTGCGATTTTGTTCTAAGATGTTTAGCAGGCGTAGAATTATCCTACTCCGTATGAGTTATTGAAATCGAAAGAATTTAATATAAGTCATACGTTAATGTGATAATGTATCCCATTTTTTATTTTATTTCATCATCATCATAAGCAAATAAATATCGAAAACTTATTTCGATTGATTTAATTTAAATCAGTTTGAAGTCGTGACATGGAACAAAAAACTTAAGGAAAAATGGGGAAACGATATTGTTGGAGAAACAATTAGATCGTAATTATTCGTGACGAAGACTGGCCGACCTGTAGAAGCCGTCACTTTGTGAATTCAAGAAGATAAAGCCGCTGCAAAACAATCTAATTTCAACAGCTTGGAAAGGGTTCAACTTTAAAAATAAAAACTTATTTCTAAAATAAATACATTAAACGGATACAAAAAATGTTTTAAAAATTATATCACCATTAGAATCAAAATATCAATTTTAATTGGAATTTGGAAAATCGCATTGCTATAGTTAAAACTTGAAAGAAGTTGTTGGTTTCAATGTTTTTGCTTTACAGCTGTATAAAATAAACTCGTTTTAGGGATTTTAATAAACTATTTTGGAAAATAAAAGTTATTTTTCTTCGCCATAGGTTAATTTTTGCGGGGGATATCGAAGCAAATCTCTCCTTGATTGGTCCATTTTCCAACCCCTTCTATCCTCAATGATTATAGGCAACCTTCTTGTATATTTTGGCAAACTTGTCCTCATTGAATCACCATCTGCCTTTACTCTTAACTTTTCTTTCTTATCACTGAATCTTTGATTGCTTTTGTTCAAGGTCCCCATGCAGTCCACGTATAACAAGCTTCTGCGTATAGTCCTAAGACTTAAGCACTATGTGTGCAACGGTCTCAGCCCCTTCCAGACACAGTCAGGTTGCCAGGCCTTAGGAACTTCTATATTTGAGCACCTTACGAACTTTGGGAACCATTAGAGCCCTTTTACATGCAGTGGCCTTCACTCTCATTAGGCTCTGGGTGCTGGCCTAAAGAAATTTACAGCAGATCCTTTTCTTGCCAGCTGTGCCTCTCGCTTTCTATAATCGACTGGTTGTCAAAAGCAATAAGAATCTTCTTTAATGAACCCGACTTTTCAGAAGGTGATTTATCGCACGCAGCAACCGAAACGATTCTGCTTGTTAAACGATGACATACTCCCCAAAACACAGAGCATAGGACAGTCTTGGTCCGGCTCTATCGTCCATTAGAGAACCATCAGTTAAGTCAAATGACTCTGATAAGCAGGAGACAATAACGAAGATGCTTGATCGAAAAGACAAGCAACCAATTAAAGTTCAAGTTTAAAATTGTTTAAAGAGGTGCTGTCAGTCTTAATATTGCCGAAAATAGTTATGAAATGGATTTAACTTTATGGTTAAATAAATTCATTATTAAAATGAAAAGAAAAACACAGAAAAAAATCACATTCTTTTTCCTTTTAGACCAAATAAATAAATAAATTTTTAATAAATCAATTAAGGAATTG
Organism: Cistogaster globosa; assembly: GCA_937654795.1. Classification (NCBI taxonomy): domain Eukaryota; kingdom Metazoa; phylum Arthropoda; class Insecta; order Diptera; family Tachinidae; genus Cistogaster; species Cistogaster globosa. The sequence goes on from OW569403.1 coordinate 121,171,809, forward strand.
TTTTTTTTTCTTTTAAAATAGCTTATATAGAAAACTTTTTAAATTTTACTTTAAAAAGTAAAATTTGTTCACAAACATACATTTTCCACTAGCAAATAAGAACAAATACTTTGTTACTGCATAAGCCCGCAGTTGCGTAAAAAACAAAACAATTTAAAATGTACATACTCAATCATGATTGAGAAGTGAACGCTGAATGAAAATTTTTTTCTATTTATGAAAAATTATCAAAATTTTAAATTTTAGTAAATGAGCACTTGCCTGAAAAAAAATATTTTCTCATTTTTCACTTGTGAATACAAAGCAAAAAAAAAATCATTCTTTCTTGAATAAAAAAACCAAAATATTTTCAAGCCTCTCATACATTTATGAAAAGAAGCAACAAAAACTAAAATGTCTCACTGCTTTCTCATGTGTGAGAAGTGATAGAGTATTTCGGTACTCTGCTATAATCTTACTACTGACCGAAATCGCACTTATGGTGGAATTCACGCTAAGGTATTCTTAAAGTAAGCTGGAATGAGATTGTTTTTCAAATCAACTCAAGAATTTTTTAAAGTAAAGTAGCATTAGGTTTTTCTAATTTTTTGTTTTATAAAAAAAACTTTATTGAATGATTTTTGTTTAAAAATTCTTTAGTTTAAAATTATTTTTATTAAAAAGTCTTTTTATCAAAATTGATTTTAATATATAATTTTTATTGCTACTTCTCAGTTGAGATACCTTTATTTCGTAAAAACCAACTTGATCCTAAATAAAAACTATAAAAAAAAAATAAATAAAATATGTAGTTTGGTCTATTGAAGTAACCCAATAAAAAACAAAAGGTCAATGTGGGTGTTAGTTTATTATTTTTCAGAGTATAAATGTCGATACAAGTTTTATTTGAATTATTGTACTTCCTTTCAACTTTATTTAATTTTTTGTTCTTTTACATTTTTTATAATACTTTCGATGCTGCAAGCTGTTCACAGAAAATATATGCAGCTGCGGAAGAAAAATACTTTGGAAAACAATTTGCAGCTTATAAATCGTATGTAGAGATAATGTCAGGGTTTTATTCAATGAATTTGGTAAAAAATGAAAAATAAAAGATAATAATAAAAAATGAGAGTGTTAGTGTTTTTGTGCAAACCATCTTTAAATCTGTTGCGTATTTAAAGCAATAAAATGCTAAAAGGGAAACAAAAGGGATGAACAAAACGAGTTGTGGAATTTTATGAATGAAATTTGTATTTTACTATGTCCTTGAGAAATAAATGAGGGAAAATGTACAAGATTGTCTCACTCAGTTGTAAAATAGGGGAAATTCGAAAATTACTACTGCACGAAACTTGTAAAGCGCATGTGAGAAAGTTACTGTCGGTATTTTTTTATGAATGAAATTGTTGTTTGTATATCCTTAATACTAAAAAGTCTAAAATAAAATTTCAATTAAAAAAAGCTTTGCTAAACATGGTCTTTCGTCATGGTCTGTGAGTATTCAAGGTCATTTTTTACGATTGTTCAAAAATGCGTTGAATTGTATCAGTACCTTGTAGTTCGAGGTGAATATATACTATAATATGACTAATGAAAACTGAACTAGAATTCTAGTTTTAACATTTAGGTTTTCTAGTGGTGTGCGATAAAACAGGATAAATTATTTTAAAAATTTACTTCCACATAGTGGGGAATTTGATTTAAATTAAAAAACATTGTAGTTTAAAAATTGCTAATATCGCTATAGTAGATGTGTAGTCGAACTTAAATTTTGAATTTGTAGCTCAGGAAGCTTTCACTATGCGTTACACTTGTACACCTCATGTGTGTGAAAAATTAAAACCGAACTCATTTCAGAAGGTAAAAGAGATATACAACCGTAAAAAATAATTTTTTTAATTTTACACTTCTTTTGTCTTGATTTAAAAAAAAAAAACAAAAGTCTTTTTTTATTATTAATAAAATTATTTTGGGACTTAATAATACTATTAAATAATATTATTCAAATAACTTATAACTTTTTATAACTAAAATGCAATTTATTTTCTATACGTATTTCGCTGCCCACCAGTAAATCTACATCAAAATTTTTTGAAAAGCCAAAAATATATTTTTAAGTGCAGAAATTTTATTAACAATACGAGTGTTTTTTATAAGCCCATACAAAAATGATAAATCTATATTTAAATCTTCCCTTTTATAACAAACTTGTTAGTATTGTTATTGTTATTATTTGTTTATTTTTTACTTTTTTTTTAGATAGAAGAAACTTATTTTTATATTATTTTTTAATTTTGTACTTTAATTGATAGAATTAGTATTTTGAACTACAAAATATCAATAACAATTAAAATCCAATGTGAAGCAATAATTCAATTAAGTGAATACATTTTTAGCAAATATTTTTGGAAAAACTGTATCTTAACTATTGATGTTCTCACCCGGTTTTGCTTATTTTCAAACTGATCCCACTCTTTACTTCGTTGGTACGCCTAGTGACATTTAATTCTTTGAGTTTCACAACTAGTGTCATTCAGAAAAAACTAAAAAAATATGGAAACATCAAAGTGTCAGTTGGCCTATAGAAAAACTGTTGCGTTATTAATCAATAAATTAGCTGTCAGATTAAATGCACAAATAAAAAAATAAAGTCACAAATGCCTAATTAGGCCACTCACGCTGTGAATGTATGTGCCATAAGCCAACAGTGAAATTGAAGAAGGAGGGAATTTTTGTAAAAAAAATAAATTTACAAAAAAAAAAACAAAATAATATTAATAATAACTATACTTCATAAGAATTGAATTGCATGCTTTAGGGCGTCACCAACTACTAAACTTTTTCTACGAAATTTTAATGATCATCATATAATTTTCTACTTCAAGTAGGTATAATTTATTTTCGACATGATATATATATGTATGTAGTAGATGTTATTAATTATGTTATGTTGTTAAAGGCGTTTCATCGTCTCATTTACCGTTGCTGCACAACAACTATTTTTCCTTTCTTATCTAAGCTCCCGAAAATTAAAAATTCCATTTACACTCAAGAATAATATTTTTTGTTTATAGACAATAATAAATAAAAAATTTTTGAGGTGGTTTCTTCAAATATAGGATACTTTATTCATAAAAAATGTCATTTCCTAGAGAAACTAGAGGAAAAAATGTGAAAGCATCCAATTTGACCTGTATAATGGTACAAAAACTGTTAGCATATTTTATTTTTGTGGATGGAAAAGTTTTAACACTGTTTACTGAAATCTACATTTAATGCTTAGTTCTTGTCCACATTTTGTAACTTTTGTTGCGTAACTCTTGAGTTTGTTAGTGAGAGAGACGAATAGAAACGGATACACTGTTTCATGTATTTGCAATTTGCTTTTGTTTTGTCATTCGTAGTTTAAATAAAAACAAAATCTAAGCAATTAAGGCCGAAATTGCAGAAACATAATGTTCATGTGTAGACACGAATGCAATTTCAAAAAAGACTTTCAGAAAATTTCAAAAACGAAAATAGTATATGTAGGCGAAGACTTAACAACATATTTCTTTAAATTTTATTGTAAGAAAATTAGAAATGATACGCGTACACAGTCGCTGGCTTAAATAAAACGAAATACGGAGCCGAAGAATGACAGAAAGTTTATAAAACAAAAGCAAATACATATTATTGCCTAAGGGTTAAATTATAAAAAAAAAAGTTTAATAGCTTTTCCTTGGGCTTGTTTTTTAGTAAGATCAATATTTCTTATGCAAAAAAATATTTTAGTTTGACTTTAATACACTATCTTTTCAATTAAATGTGGTATTATATGGGCAATTCCAAGGTACATTTATTTTACTAGGTAATAGCGGCTCTACAACAAATACAACATTTGTAAAAGCAACATGATATTTTATTATTGCTTTGTGAGTGGAAATGTCAAAAATAGAAAGAGAAAATAAAAGAAAATTGCTCTTAAAATAAACGTTCTCTTTGTTCTGCATATGCTTGTTGTTGGTGTTTTTCGAAATTCGTAAACAAAAACTGTAAAATATAAACAACTTTTGACATGTCCCACTACAAACCAGCTGGACGGACGACACTGCCTAGTAAAATAAATGTACCTTGGGCAATTCCATAAATATGACAACTACGTCAGAAAAAAAAAATAAATAAATAAAAGCCTTAAAAAAGCTTTATAAATTTTTCTGTGTAGAGCAAAACTAATAGTTTAAATTGATTATGTAGCAAACACTCATGTTTCTGCAATATTTCCAGAGAACGTTACAACAACAAATAGATTTATCGGGAAGAAGTAAATATATAATTTAGTAAATGGTAGTTTTTGTTAAAATAAGATGTTATTCTAAAGTCACATACCTTGTGAAAAACCAATATTCCAAAATTAAAGTTCAAATTAAGAGACAAATTTTTGGCCGTAACAATGATATCACAGTTTCTTTTTTGAATTTTTTGTTTGAATATGACAGATTGCAAGGAAAAATATAAAAATATATATTTTAAGAATAAAGAAAAATTAAAACAAAATCCTCATATTATTAGTTGTACCTCAAAATCAATTCCTTGTACATGTATCCTTACTCTTCTTGATATTTTAAGTTTCTAAATGAAATATAACGTCCATAATATTTTTCAAGTACTACTATGTTTGCAAAACTTATTGTACTCTACAGGTGTACAAATAGAAAATATAATTTTTTACATAAAATCATCATCGCAACAAGTTTTCGTCGTTAAATTATAAAATTAATTTGAGGTTTTGTTGGGAAGTGCTTTTAATATGTTACGTGTGACAGAGCGTGAGCGTACGTGAACGCAAAAATCTTGTCGCGAGAAAAAGTGGTGGAAAAGGACTTTTAGAGAGATACTCTTCTAAAGTTTAAATAAAAAAGTCTTTTGAATATGTCATGCCGTTTGATAATAATTAATTCTGGTCACAAAGTGGAGCAAAAATTGTAGTGCATAGTTCGAAACTTTAGTAATTGTTAACCCCTATACTCTTTTTTAGTACTTCCTTTTTTGGAGTGGACACTTAGATCAAATTTGCTCAAGTAGCATTTACTTTTATACTTTAAAAATAATAAAGTAAAAATTTGAATTTGTAGTGCAACTTTACTTAGCATATGTGTGACATTATTATATTCCATTTACAAATGAAACAGGTTATAAGTATTTTATGCTGACCAAACACTTTATTTTAAGGCTTATAAATGTTTTTGTATACAAATCATTAAAAAGTTATTTAACTTTTTAGCGATTTTTATTTTTGTCAGCTTTTTTTAGTATATTTGCCTAGGCTTGACAAATAATAAACGTTTTATATAAATCAGAATAAAAATTATTAATAATTGTTTGTTATATAAAATATTTCATTTATTATAGCATTACCCACATGTAAATATTAATTTTTATTATAACCCTTAAAGTATGCACTACTCTTTTACATTATAACGCATGCTTTTAGTCACTACAACGGTATACAATTAAAAAAAAATATTTTTTGCTTTTGTTTATTAAACAAATAATTATGTTGATAGAGTTCTGCTACAGTTAGTTAGTTAAATTTATTGAGACTTCTTATATTTTTCATATTACAAGATTAGCCAAAATACACATAATAAAATTAAAATAAAACAAAACAGAAAAATTAATGATAATAAAAATAAAAAAGTTTACCCCCTGTGGATGCCGGGAGTAGTACTTGAATAGAAGTTGTTCCTGTAAAATTCCAATAGCAGAAATATATGGAGTGTTTGATGGGTTCTGCTACATTTACGGGGTTTTCTTAAATTTAATATTGAAATTACTTCTGAGAAATTAGTTTAATTTCTGCTTAAATTCATTATTACGTCGCATACATTTTTTGAATTTTTTTCTTTAACATCCTCTAAAATTACACGTGTGTGAGTTGGCGTGCGAGAGTAATTTTACTATGAATTCTATATATTTATCTAATTCTATTTTTAGAACTATTAGGTAAGAAGTAACGTTAAAACAAACTTAAGATTAAATTGTTCATTTATACTGTACATAAATTACATGAACAAAAACAGCAACCAGTTATTATGTTCAGATACACGGGAAGTAAATATACATTGTAAACGTTGGTTAAAATATTAAAGTACATGTCAAATTAAATTTGGAGTTATTCCTGATATAAGTTCAGAACAAAAGTTAACGTCATGAAGAAAAAGTATTATTATTTCTATTAAATTTGAATATTGGAAGCGCTTTTTATAAAATAAAAAAATAAATACTCAAAACAAGAACTATAAAAATTTAAAATATGGACTAAAGTATTGTTACAGGCCACGCTAAATCAGTGCGTCAAGCTTTAAGATCTAATTATAATTTGCTTAATCTGTACAACTATAATTTACCTAAGAAACGTTTCGTCACCTGTTATTTCCTAAAACAAGTAGCGATGCTTATCGCTCTTTACTTATGCAAATCAATTTTTAAATAGCAGCGTTGATGAATTTAATTTTTTTTATAAAAACATATCAGCGAAACGCCATACACAAAACTCATTGTAATACTTTTTGAAAAGTATATCTATATCAAATTTTTATTGCGGTTTTAATAAAAATATATCAGTTTTTTATTCTCTTATTATTAACAAAAAGTTGTGTTAAAGTAAAAGCACTTTGCCATCCTTGGATTGATAAAACAAAAAACCTGTTGTCTAGACTTGCATATACTTGCATGTTCTGACACTCGCATCTAATTTCAAACCCCCAACTTTTGTTTTATATGTTTGAAAAACACGCGTTTTCCTTGCGATTTGCTTTTTTTTCATACTTATGTATGTTCGAAAAAAAAATATGATTCTACAGTGCAAAACACAAAAACAAAAGAAAATTCAAACAGCACCTTTCTTGTTTAGTTTAATTTATCTAAAAAAAAAACAAAATAATTAAAACGAACGTTTAGAGATTTTTTCTATGCAATGGATATTCCCATCCAAAGCAAGAACTATTTTGGCGACGAAAGCATTTTCAATGAGTTATATTGCATTTAGCATCTATGAAGGAAAATATTACTTACGTCGTAAATAATCAGTATTTAAAAAGTACTTTTGTTTATTTTGTTAGCTATAACATATACGTTCGGAACTCATATCGTCTTAATATTAAAATAAATTTTAGATCGCCCACTTAATAAGCACCGAATTTTTGTATAAAAATGTGAAACTTAAATAACCGAATACCTTATTTGATTACCGACAATACGTTTTATCGCACTAATATTTTATATATAGAACAGCTGTTTTTTATAAAAACGCCATCACATAAGAAAACAATCAAGACAAACAATTGATAAAACAAAGGAATACTTGAATTCATTATTTATTTTTTAATAATATAAAAATCAAAAGAGTTTTTTTGTTAACAAAAAAGATAACATTATCTTAAAAACACATTAAACTTGGTTTTTTTAAGAAAGTATTTTAAATTTAACTCTTGCTAAATATTAACTTTTTCAAAAATAAATTGTATTTAAAGATGAATCGGCTTTAACTGGGTGACACATCAAATAAAGAAAATATTTCCCATTATTTTTAACAAAATGCTGTTAAATTTATACATAATTTTATTGTTGTTTTAAAATCTATTTAAGGTAAAATTCATGTCTTCACTTTGAAGTAGGCAATTTCTAGCAATTAAAAATGAATGAATTCGTCTACGCTGCCACCTGGTAATTGATTCACCCTCTATAACAAATTGCAACAGAGCAATTTTATAAGAAGATTTTTCAAAACAATGGTGGCTGTAGGACATAAATGATGGTGTTAGTTTTTTTTTTACTCTTGTTTAGCACAATGATGAAAATTTATTTTTGTACAACTGTTGAGTTGTTAGTACTTTTTTATGTACTTATGTTTTGATTAATTTTTTAATTAATAAAACTGAATATTAATTAACTTGCTTGTTGTAAAATATTGACATTAAATAAATTAAAAAAAAAAAAACTATATATTTAGGAAATATATGAAGAAAATTAATCTGTACAAATGTTTGCAACTAAATATAGTAAGAATTTAAGTTTACCCAAAACTCTTCAATAAGATGCTTAAGGACTTGACAGACTTTTCGTCGATATTTGAAATATTCATACATTTTCTGTGCGTGATCATTTTTGACAGTCGACGGCTTACGGACTGATTTAGGTGTGGCAATCATTCACTAGAATTTTGTCGTTTATAACTAAGAGACATTTTACATCATGAAATTTTTAATGAAACTAACAATAGGAAATTTAAATAAATAGCATGAAATACTGGCATGTTGTAAGTCTGGACTAAGTTAACTTAAGGTAATTATGCTTGCGCCTAAAGGTATGTAACATTATTTAAAAATTGCCGTTTATTATTCCTGTATATCAACGGTTCTCAAATGGTGGTCCGTAGCAACCATCAAAGGGGTCCGCATGAAGAACTAAAAAAAAGTGTTAAAAAAAAATAAATAAATAAAAGTTTTATTTTGAACTTGGACTTCAGAGGGGTCCGCGAAAAAAAACTAGCTTACTAGGGGTCCGTGAGCAGGAATTTGGTGAGAACCCCTGCTGTGAAGAGGTTCATCAATTGGTTGTGATGCTTGCTTTAAGCAACTATGAAAAAATAAATGCATATTTTTCAGATGCATCAGATTTATTTTCAATAAATAAAAATATAAAATTTAAATAATTACAACCTGAATATGTAAAAGCCTGACTGAATGTTTTTTATGTTTGTGCCTGCAGAACTCAGTTATTTCTGAACCGGTTTGGGAATTTTGTTTTGTAATTTGATAGATTATGCTTACAGATTAGTCCCGTTTTAAAAACAGGTCATAATCCTAAAAATTAAAGGGTGCCAATCTCTTGAACCGTTATAGACAAGTGCTAGAAAATTAAAGGGTGTACCCATATTTGAAGTAAATTGACTTATATGGCCCTATCGTTTGAACCGTTATATAAAAACACTTGAAAATTAAATAGAATGTCCACTACTTTGTCTGGCATTATTAAGAAGTATAAATATTTAATTTTATAAATAAATAAATAAATAAATAAATGTAAACAGTTTCTGACAAAAACTGTTAAACAGTTGATTGAAATTTGCACAGAATGTTTATTGCTTAGTCCGCTATAACAAGTAGCAAGCTTAAAAGTAGAAATCAAAGGGTGTCCCTATAATTGATGTAATTTGACCTATATGTCCCTATCTTTGAAATCGTGTCAGACAAATTCTTGAAAATTACAAAAAGTGTCCATTACTAAATCAAGTATAATAAAGAGTATAAATATTTAAAATTAGAAATTACAGGGTGCCTTAATGTTTGTAACTTGATGTATATGGCCACACTTTTGAACAGTTGTAGAGTAACGATAAGAATTTAAACAAACTTATTTTTGCTGTATCAGAAATAAAAAGTATAAAAAATAAAAGGTGACCACATAACTGCTGAATTTTCTTGTTTAATCTGCATTCATATTTTGTTTTACAACATATTAAAAACTCTGACACAATCTTTCTCAAATATAATATAATTAATGAATATTTACCGTCTTAAAATTATATGATTTTAAGTTTTTCTGTTTTGTGGCCGGTTTTTTTTCCAAGAATTATTATATATATATTTTATTGTGTATAACAGAAATGTGTGTTCTAATTTACCTAATGTACTCTTCAGATTCAGATAACAGTTACAGTAATATTAATTAAACAATCTCGCATCCCTATGAGCGAGTAAACGTGTTTTTAGTGAAGTTAAGACTAAAGATATTTCCAAGGCGCATTGAACAGGTGACTGCATCAGATCATGTGTTCATCATATGTTTTAACTTTTACGTGTGTTTTGCTTTTGTAAAATCTTATTGAGCTGTCAAAAACGTCTGGCAATATGTGTGTATGTAGTTGTGAAAAATAAGAAAGCCACTAAAAATGTATTGAAATACATACACACATGTTGGCAGACGTTTTTGACAGCTCAAAAGTTTTAACAAAAACAAAATATACGTAAAAGCTATTGCATTTGCCTGGTATTATTGCGCCATGGATATTTCATTTTGATACCTATTACTTATGTTTTTTTGTGGATCAAACAACTTAGTTCTTGCTGTCACCTTTTATAATTACATCAAATATTCTCCTGTGCAAAACGGAACTTGTGGCAAAAGTTCTGTAAAAGCTAACCAGCCAGTGGAATGTGATATTTGTAACACCCGGTCTCTAATTTCCTACGTCAATGTTCCTGCTGGCCTGTGTGAACAAATCGGTTCTTATGATTGCATTAGTTACAATTGTACTTATCACTGAAGCAATGTTTTGTTGACCTGGAAAATAAATTGGTATATCAGTTTAGTTCACTTGCTTAAAAGATGAAACAAGAACAACAAGCCATTAAAAACGTAATTGAAACATTAATTTCTGAAATTAATAATAAATTATCATCTTCCATTGAAAACTTAAAAAGTGTTTTGCAAAAATGCTTGGAACGTTTGCAGAAGGTTGAAAAAACAACTATTCCTAAGGTCGATCGTTTAGAAGTCGCAAATAACAAACTGCATCGTATAATTAATCACGCTGATATGATAATAAAGGGTCTGCCTAAAGGTATAATTGTTTAATGGAACCTTTGCTTCCTGTTAATGTTAAAATATCTCAGTAAATCTCAGGGATATTTCCCATTGCATTTATATCCACGGTGGAAAATCTATTATTGCCAAATTTAACAAAGTTAACTTGAGGGATAACTTATGAAAGAATATTTAAATCACATACTTTAAAATTAAGTGAAATAGTGAAATAGGATATTGATACCAGGATTTATCTTAGCGATAACCTTACACCTGCTGCCCATAAGTTACAATTGTTTTTTGTAAATCGAAATTAAAACCTGGTTTATACTGCTCAATCGTGATGAACTCTTGGGTAAAATCAAGTTCCCTGATGAAAGTGAACACACAATCAACTACATCCAAAGATCGGAAATACTAAGCACACTATCTTCGTCTTCTTCTTGATAACATACATATGTTCCATATTTCATTATGTGCAGAGTATATCTACATCAAATAAATGCAAGTCTAAAACATTAAAACAACAACGAGAAATTCTTTTCTATATAAACTAGTAATCGTGTTAAAGAAGATGAATATAATTTGAGCATGGCAAAGTGGTTATACTTGCACTTTTCTGTTCACATAAATATTAAATGTATATATACGAGTAGTTACAATAGTAAAAGAAATTTAACTAACTGAACTGTTTTATTAAAATCAACATTATTCATAGAAATAATTAATTTTATGTTTTAAATGAAATTTGAAACAAGAAAATTTATTTTGTAGATCTGTGATGCTACATAAGTATAATATAGAACAAGTATACACACTTTCACTTTTTAACACAATTTTTCTACAACACATCACTTGCTAGCACACAAAGTTTCTTTGTTTTTTTTATTTCTTTTATTTTTTTTTTTTTTACTGAAATAATGGCGTTATAAGCACGTTAATAAATGCTTACATATATTATGAAATAAAATTATATAAAACAAAAAATACATAAAAGAACAGAAAACACAAAGCGCAAAACTTCATATTTGTTCCTGTATGTGATTAATGTAGATATACTTTGATTACGTTTGATAAAGTTTTTCTTTAATTATTTTTTATTTGAAATACTGAAATGTTATGAAACATGGTTAAATGAAACCATTTTCGATCAGGCTGTTGGTCTTACAGGATATTAAATATGCAGAGATGGTCGTCCACTAGGATGCAGAGGTGGTGGGGTTTAAATATGTGTACAAAAGTAATGAGTATCTGTCTTGTGAAGAAATTAGCCTTGGCTCTTCAGCTTTGTTACTTGTTGTCATTTATCTTTCAAGGGGAGATATGGACCCATTTGAACCATCTTTTAGTGACCTTTTTGTTCATTAACAGAACATAATTGTTGTAGGTGACTTAAATAACGATCTTTTTAATCCTTTTAAAGCTGGTATTGTTAAGTCCTGTTGCAGTAGATTAAGGTTGGTTCGTACACAATTCAATTCCTACACATTATGATACCCATCACCAGTCAACTACCTTTTGTTGACTACCTTTTAGTTAATGAAGGAATTAATGTTGCTGCCTCAGCTAAATTTTAGTTATGCTTCATCTCAAAACACATCTATTATGTCCTACTATATGAATTATAACAAGGCTGATAACTTCGCTATTAAAATGTATATACTGTTTACTGTTTTATACAACCAATGAAACGAATGTACAGCTTTCTTCTGTATCACAATATTTGCGGATCTCTTGACCCTGAAAATTCACAGCCGAAATGAACTATCTCAGATCGTTGTCGAGTATTGAGCTACGTTATTATTTTAATGATAGATGTGATCGAAATTGGGATATATATCGAAGAATTCGGAATCGGACCAAGAACAAGATAAGAAACCTTAAGATAAACAATAGCATGCGTTTTCTTTCAAATAGGTAATACCAGACATATGTTGAATAGATTACATAATTCTAAAGCTATAGCTAATTCGGAATCATTGGCTAATGTGGATGCTAATGATGTCAGTAGCCATTTCATCAATAACCAGCTTAATGTTGATGATGAGTTACCAAACTTCAACCTTTTCGACACTAATGTTAACATTTTTTCTTTTTCAAACAATACGAAAAATGAGCTTACTCTTGTTTTATATAAAATTAAATCAACTTCTGTGGGAGCCGATGGCATATCCATAATGCTACTTAAGAGGAAAAGAGGAAACTTTTCCATTGATGACATGAGTCGTATTAGCATATTACCTGTCATGTATAAAGTTGTTGAGAATATAATGAAAGCGCAAATAGTTAAATGGATACAGGCTAATAATACGCTTCATGAAAGTCAATATGGTTTTCGAGATGGACTCATTACTTCTCATTTTCTAACTGAAATGGTGGAATCAATCAGAAATAACTTCAACAACGGTCTAAGGAGTAATTTGGTCTCGATAGATCTGACTAAGGCATTTGGTGAAGTACATCATTATCTATTGGTTTACAAGTTCAACAACAAGTATTCAATTTTTTCTTGCCACTTGATCAGTAGTTACTTAATTGGTCGTAAGTAATTTGTATTTTTCAATGGCACTACTACGAACATTGAGCATGTCACGTCAGGAGTACCATAGGAACCCTGATGATGACATTCAATTATTTTGGCCCTAGGATAGATTTACATTTAATCTATGTTCAGACTTACTGTAATAAATAATTAGTTGATTTCTAACCACCTTCATGTTAATTCCAGTAAGACTTTAGCTGTGTTTTTAAATCTAATAGGTTTGATTCTTCTCCTTGAGAATTTTTGATTTCCAAGTTGAAATTGTGAGCCAAATGAGATGTCTTGGCATAATAATTGATGAACATTTGTCTTTTGAACCACAAAATTTGTCAAAATTTGCTTAAATGTATGCACAACTTTGCGAAGTTTATATCACTTAAATTTGCCATTACCTTTGCATGTGCGAACGTCTGTAGCTCATGCGATTCTGATCTCAAAAGTTAACTACTGTATTCTAATATATTTGATGACTACCTCAAATTTCGCTTATTACAGAATTAAAAACCTCAAAAGTCAGTACGTATTCTACGTATGATAAATTTTACACGATCTCTTACAAATCCACAAGTTATCATTACACGAATTCATAACGCTATTTATGAAAAATCTTTTCAGGTGCAAGCTGCTAGGTTTTGGAATATCTTACCTAGATATTACGCTCTTTCTCTATGTCATTAGCAACTTTCAAGCGCAGACTTATTCAGTTTTTTAATTGTTTGAACCTGACACACCAATAACAAGGGTACGTCTATTTTTTATTAAATCACAATCCATAGTTTAAGCGGGGTGTGTGAGTGGGGATGTGGATGAGCGTTATGTTTACTCTACTTATAAGAATGCATTTACTAGTAATATCAATGAAATTGGCCAATAGGTTATATGTATTACAAAAAAATGAATGAATAAATAAATAAATAATTACAAATAATAATTACAATAATAGTAAAAAAGAATAATAGTAGAAATAAAAAACGACGTATTTGTACGAGTATCGGTATAGTTGTAGCTTAACAGACATTTATCAAATTTGTTGATTAAATTTAAAAATAACAGCAAGCGAAATACGATAAAAATTCAATTACTACAATTTGTTGACAACACTATTTACAAACAGACAACAAATCTATTACAGCTGAAGCGCAAAAAGAGAAAAAAAAGTAACAGGCTCGTGGCAGCTCAACGCAACATTTACGAAAGAGTAATTCTTTACACATAAGCTAGCTAAGGATAAAGGAAAAACTGATTCCCAATCTATAGATTTACTTAAGAGTAATGAGACCAGAAGATTATAAATTTAATAACTACCAGCAAAATTCCAAAAAATGTTTTTATTGGTTTTCGGTGTCGAATGTATTTTCAAAATTTTATAAAAAAATTTTGAGCTGTGTTCAAGTCGACTTAATTAAAAAATTTCCGTTTTTTTTAGATTGTATTTTTTAAATTACGACTTTTCTGTAGCACCTTAAACACAAACACATACACATCACTCATCATAGTAAAGTTCCGGTCGGTAGCTGTGAAATAACGTTAAAAATAGCCTTGACTAAAGACTTCCTTATTTATGAATGAAATCAAAGCAACACATGCTATTTAAGCGTTTAACGCTTTTTACGCAACGAAAAAAGTGCCTTAACCCATAACGGACATATAGTAATTAAAAGTGATGCTTAAGGTAAGAATTTTCATGGTTATAAAAATGCTGTATAAACATTTTTAAAATTTTTAATTGAAAAGGAGAACTGAGTTATTTTTTATAAAAGCAAAAGCAAAAATAAAATAAAAAAAAATTTGGTGATTAATCGTACATAAGATGTAATTTTGTGCGTTTTTGAATTTTTTGTAAGTTTGAAGCAGATGTAAGTGCTTTACAACTGAATTCCATATTGGAGAAAAACAAGTTGTTCAGTTTATTGATTTCATTTTTGCTTCTATATAGCATTTCCAATTAAGTCGCCGGTCAAGATATATACTGAGATATTTAGCCTTCTAGAATTGAGTTATTATTTTATATTCTCAGAGTGATGTGAAATGTTGGCACATTTTTATTCACCTTGAAACTCAATAGCAAAAAATTGAACTTATCCTCTTCGAACTGTAAAAATAGTAAACATTTATTTATATATTTTTTTCAAACAAAGAGCGGAAATTCGCATCGACTTAGATGTACATTTCCTAAGAATTCTATATTTTTAAGTTGTGTTTTTTTATGGGTTAAACAATTTTCAATCTTAAAAAAGCTTTATTTGCATTTTTTCTTTCGGAGCACAGAAAGCTTTTTCTTAACAGCGAAGAATTTTAACACAAGTTAAATTTACCTTTTTGATAGTAGCCTTGCTCTTGACTTTGTGTTACCCCATAAATTATCGATTTGTTATTCAACAAACATTTGAGTTCAAGCCGGCACATGCGCCTTGACCATGAACAAAAAATAATGTTGTTTTTTTTTGAAACTACGAAAGAAAATTAAGTTCAACGTATGCAAAGGGTAAACAAACATTATTACATATTCATACAGCAAATGAAAACGTCATTGATACTGAGGATTCGAGCAACAAGAAAATTGTGTATTTTTTTCTTTAGTTGTTTAAAAATATGAATGGGAAAAAACACGTATAGAAGAGATTTGCATAATGAAAACATTAGTATTATTGTCGTCATAAAATAGTCTACAGACAACACATAGATTTTAAATAGGAAAACTTTTTACCTCTAGCAACATTTTTGGTCTCAAGATAACATACACACAGCAGTGTATACTGTCGGATTTTTACTTTTCCTAATGCTAGAAGCGATTAAAAGTTCATATTAAGATGTTAAATAGACTTTGCAAATAGGAAGTGAAACTTTAACAGCTACGTGAGCAAAAGAAGTCCCTAAGTGGGTCGAATATCTGCTGACAGTGCTGGATAAGCTCGCAGCATTTAGACAAATGATTCACAGACTTAAGACAGTCCCACTTTCTCCAGACAAATATAACAAAGAACTCAGCACAATTTACACTATAGCTAAAAATAACGGTTACAACTGCACTACTACCGACAAACTACTTACACAATACAACACTAAAAACAAGAAGAAAGAAAACAAGGAGACAATCGATACAACACGGCGACACATTTTTACTTACACAGGACCAGAAATATATAGATTAACTAACCTTTTTCAGAAAGAAGGTTTACAGACAACACTAAAGACGAGCAACACTCTACGAAACAATCTCAAGACATCAACAGAAATAAGCGATAAATTTAACACCAGCGGAGTATACAGACTTACTTGCACCTGCAACCATACACACATAGGACAAACTGGACGAACATTAAAAACAGGGTTCACAGAACACATACGATCATGTGAGTGGAAAAAAGAAGGCTCTATCTTCGCAATACACACATGAACACGAGCCAAGGGAAATAGATGAATGTATGACGTTAATACATCATAGTAAAAAAGGACGAAGACTGGACGTTCTTGAAAACATGAAAATATACAAGACACGAACGTTTAACGGAAATATTATTAACGAACAGGTAAATACAACCTCCCACACAATTTTTACACCACTAAAACTATTAAAACAAACTTACAAACGCAAAACACCCACAGACGGTCACACTTACCTACTCAATAATAAAAGTCTGAAATATTAAAATTATATACCTTCAATAAACATGACAGATATCAGGCAATCTGCCTGCACAATACCATTTAAATAGACACCATACTAACCGACAAAACTACCTGAACAACCCACCACTAGTAACAAACACCTTACACTATTTAACCAGTACTAATCAAAACGCGGCTCTAAAATGATGTCTTTACATCAAAAGCGCTCGCCAATGGTTCCAAATAAACAGCCAGTGACAACGGCCTTCACCGAAAAGTATGACAACTGGATAACTACCCTCGGTCAAGAATATTGCTTATCTATTTCTGCAGCAGATAAATGGGCAACTTCAAACGGCATCGCTCATCAAACTCCTGGAAAAGCTTATTCTAAAGAAAATAACTCTATTTACGTTAGAAAAATCACTAATCTGAGGTAAATCCGGCAAAGCGACTTTTACCACAGAAGAGCAAAGGGGATTTGAAGAAGTATATGAACAAGGCTTTAACTACATAATTAAAGCTTTGCTCAGTCGGATTGGTTAAAGTTTATCAAGACGAGTGTTTAATCTCCGCAGTAACTTAAATATTATTGATTGCCTAAGGCTTGTCCATAAACATCTAAATTAACAAGAGATAAAAAAGCTTAGTGTTTCCTTTTTTATAATATGTTGAACTTCATAATAAATTCTTGTACTCTCGAATTAAGAAGCGCCGATTTAACGATTTATACAATGGGTGTATTTTTCGCATAAAATATAATTTTTATTGGTCAATATTTCATAAATAAGGTTAATTAAATACATGATTAAAAAAACACGTTAAAAATATTTTATTCGATTAAATATTTTATTTGATTAAATTTCAATAACTTTTATAATAAACGATAAAATTAAAAACTTGATTAAATTCACCAAAATTTAGTTAATTCTTTTTTCATTAATAAGTTT
Organism: Cistogaster globosa; assembly: GCA_937654795.1. Lineage (NCBI taxonomy): Eukaryota > Metazoa > Arthropoda > Insecta > Diptera > Tachinidae > Cistogaster > Cistogaster globosa. The sequence goes on from OW569403.1 coordinate 121,189,461, forward strand.
TTTTTGTGATAAAAAAAGAAAAAAAACGAAAGAAACATTAGAAATGTACAACAACAATAAGATCTCAAGTTCCAGTTCTAATTTAAACAATAAAATTATAACAAATATTTATTTAACATAATTTGCTTGAATAAGTTATTATTCGTATTATATACAACAAGAACTATTTAGAAAATTAAAAAATATTAAAATTTTAATGTTTTGAAGTGTATTTGCGAATAAAATTTTGTTCGCTCGCTTTAAAATTTGTTGTTGTATTAGAAAATAATATTTACGAATGAAATTTAATTTTTTATTTTTGCCAGGAACGAACACTATTTACATTTTCTACTTTTTCATTGGCCAAATTAAAAAAAAAAATATTTATATTTCTTAACTAATAAACAAAAACACATTAAAACGACTGTAAAAATATAATTTTTAAAATCATTGTTTTTAATTAGGCTTCTAATATTCTTGTGTTTTCTTGTTTTTGACAAGATTGTGGGCTAAAAAATATGTATAAGTGTAGGTGTCTGCTTTAGGTTAATAGGATCCTTTGAAATAAATAATTGAAATTAATTTTAAGTAAATCTTAGAAGTGTTTTTCTAAATTTATTAATTCCAAGAAAAAATCATCTGAAACAAAAAATTTTTAAATGTTTTCAAAAGGTCATAAAATCAAAAATAATAAATATTTACTAACCACCATAAAAAAACGTTTAAATTCACTTTATTTCATGTTGTTATAATTCTGAAAGCTCACATTTTGTTAAAACAAATCGCACACATCCTTGAATTACTTAACGCCAGGTTTCACTGTCATAAACAATCATACGATTTAAACACACAAGAATCTGGCAGAATTCTGTATTGCTTTAAATTTCGTTTTAAAATGGCGTCACAGGTGCCACACTATTATACAAAATAGGTGCAAAAGTATATGGTTTTATATCTTGTTTTTTTTTCTCCTCTTTTTAGAAAAAATCCACTTTGTCGCATAGAGAAAGATATTTTATGAATTATGAATTATGATTATAAAATTGTTTTAAGATTAGAAGATTTGTCAGAAAGTTTACACTTTTAGTTCACACTATCATACTTTTTGAGCACACAAATACTGGCCTTAAGAGATTTAGATACATTTCCAGAATACTACATGTTTTAAAATTAATATTTGCATTTAAATTTTTTATTTTATTTCTTCAATATTTTTTATTTGCGAATATAAAAATAATTAATTTTTACTTTAAATTTATGAAATATTTTATTTATTCGCAAATATATATGTAAATAATAATAAAATACAAACATTTTTTGTTTTTGAAAAAATACAAAACAAATATAAATCGGTCTTACGTTTCTAAATAAAAGTTTAATCTCGTTAAAATTATTTTCTTGACACGATTTCTAAAGCTTTGCATAATTCCATATGATTTTTATACCCTTCACCTTCTTATCTCACCTTATAAAGTATATATATTCAGAGTTCTTATGTATAGCGAAGGCTATTGAGCGATGTCATCTGTGTTCGGGTTGAAATCACTTTTGCCATTGCAATATATAAACAAGAGACAGATGTCGATTCTTTAAAAAAGTTTTTTCAATGACTTTAATTGCGTTACCGCGTTTTCAGCCTCATCTTAAAAAAAAACATCCTAATTACGCCTCCAGACCAAAAAGAAAAGGTTCTAGGATTTTTAGAAGCCCAAATGCGGCCATTATACTTGTTGCCTTACCCTGACAAGTGAGAATAGGCCTCGACTGAAAAAACTAATTTTTCAGAAAAACCAGGGGGTTATTTCTGAATGATTTAAATTATTTTAATGTAATTTTCGTCTTAAATTTAATTCGTTGTAACTACTGCTGTGACGCCCTTTATTTAAGCCCTTAAATAATTTTTACAAATAACAATAAGACTTTAAACCGCCTTCAAAACAGATACACGGGCAGAGGGTTGTCGAATATGAAATAAAAAATAAAAAACGCTCTTCAAGGCGATGGAGAGCATGATAAATTTTCTGTCAAAACGTATTGCTCTTTGTGCCGGTGATAACCTTTATCAATTTATATCGAGTTTCCTTAGGGATCGTACTTTAGGAGTTGTTATAAATGATATTTCATTAAAGGAGTACAAGATAAATTCAGGGACACCACAAGGCTCTGTTCTTTCTCCTACCTTTTTTTATTTTTCTAAATGACTTTTTTGTTAAACTTTGAGCCCTATTTGCTCTTTTGCAGATATCAGCAGAACTTGCCATACGTATTCATTTGGCCCACAACCAACCATTTTAGAGATTGGCGCAAAAGGCCAGAATATGAATCATACACTCAATCACGATCTTATAACAATATCTGATTGAGGCTGGGCGAATAATATCGATAGAGGTATCTTTTAGTTTTAAAAATAAAAAACTTTTTTTTGCAATGGGACCAATCTGTAAGTATCACGTTTCAATTCAAAAAAAACACATTCACATTTTCAAAATAGATTTGAAAACGAATGAATTCTGTGGGCGCAAATATAAGACAAAGTTAAGGCAAATTAATAACTTTCTCCTTTCTTGAAGTCAATAAAAAAAGGAACTCTGTGCAGTGGAATGCAATTATCATCGAATTGTGCTTAAGTAGTATCTTCTGCACAAACAATTGAAACGGTGATGCTTTAAAGATTAAGATATTGTCACTTAATAATTTCGTGAGACTCAGTTAAGAGTTTGATTAATATCAGACGATTCCTTACTCAGCACTTTTGAACGGAGGGCATTGCAAAAGCCTTTAAAATTATAGCAGCCTGCATTTTTAATGCTGACTCAGTTTAAGCTGCAACACAAGCTGTAAATTAGCAAACAACTAAATGTAGAATTAAGCATTAAGTGTGCAAAAGTTTACAAAGCAGTGCCGAATCGTTCTTTAATTCGAAAAGAAATAAATAAAAGTCATTCTTTAGTATCCCAATCATCACAAAAAAGTGACGAAAAGATTTTTCGTTTTATCGGAAATGTGAAATTGTAATTAAGTCCTTTTTTATGTAAGTGAGATGTTAGCTGGGTAACAGTTAATATTTTAAATAGTTTTGATTTTCTAACATTTAAATTTTTTCTGCTTTTAAATTCTCTTAAATATTTTCTTATTGTTGTTGGCAGAGTAGTTTCATATTCATGTGCAGCCGTTTCTGAAAACAACGTCTTATCTCTAGTGTATACCTCTAAACACTTTTGCTGACGTCACACAATAATCTTCTTTAAATTGTACTTACACAAACTCATTCTCAACCCCCACAAGTGTTTGCCAGCATACTTTTAGGATCACAAACTTAATGTTTATTTGTGTGTGAGTTTTCAACAAACTTTTGTTGAAAGAGTAGTGACTGTTTGGCAAATATTAAATTCTATTTTTATACTTTGCCTGAGGGTTTCATAATATTTATTTACATATTCTTAAATAGGAGTTTTCTTTAATTGAAAATAGTGTTGTTTTTGTGTGATTTTTTTTTTAATAATTCTATAAAAGTTTTGTTGGATCTATATAGAAAAGACTTTCATTTTCGGTACACAATATGTTTAGTGGATTGAAGTAGGGTAATAAAAATTTTTTTAAACACCTTAAATCTCTTGTTTCCTTACATTTGGTGGCTTTCATAGAAAAGAAAAATAAACGCGTTAAAAAATACCAGGGGTTAAAATGTTGCTCAAATTATGTTAGTTATAAAATTTCGCTACAAACTTTGCAGTTTATATTGAAAAGTATTTTTCAGCTTGTTCAGATTATTTTAAATTAAATATATCTTTTTACTACATATTAACTTATTATTGCATTTCTTTTAGTTTTTCCCCTCATTTACTTCGCGTATAATTTGCTTTGCTTGGTAAACTGTTGTTCGTTGAGCTTTGAAATGCAATTACAAACCAAATTACTACACAAAATAAATAAAAGTTACTCTTCAGAGGAAATAATACATGTGTTAAATATATTATTACAACTTTTGCCTTTGCGCACGTCTACTTGATTTGAATACACAGACCGCAAGAATTTATCCCTTAGAAAATACATCCTCATTTTAATAAAGAGCTTTTATTAAGTAAACGCTAATTGTAGTTGCTTTGGTAAAAGATCGGACAAATAATGAATCGGGAAGAATGTGATGACTACTCAGAAGTACAATAAACAGTTGAACTGAGGCGAAAATTAGAGGCGCCAGGTAAAGAATGTTATTCTAAAAAAGTGCTTCGTCTACTTTTTTAGTGTTTGTTGCCATAAATTAAACGGCTTCTACATATATGTATATGAAATTTGGCACTTTAATCAAATCATTCTTAACTACATCTTGGTTTTAGAATGAAGGGTTCAACCCCGTTCAACAATAAATGATGTTATTTTTAATGTAATCTTCAAATCTTTTTTTCTTATTTTAATAAAAATTATTGTGCCCCCATAACTCACTCATTTCTGAATCGGTTTTGAAAATTTTCTTTGTTTGAAAGGTCTTACAGATTGATTCCGTTTTAAGACCCGTCCTAAATCTTAAAAATAAAAGGGTGTCCCCAAACAAAATACATGTTTTTTATGTGTATTATGAACTGTAAGGGCGCCACTTTTAAATTAAGAAAAAAAAAAACTGTGTATTACTATAGATCCTAATGGCAAAAATTAATACAAAAATAAATATAAGAAATTACTCGTAAAGGGTGTCCCCAAAGATGACATAAATTGACCAATATGGGCCTATCTTTTGATCCATTATGGATAAACGCTTGCAAATTGGATAGAATTTAATAACTGTGACCGGCGATTGCTAAGTCTACTACTACAGCAAGTACATAATTTGAATTTATAAATTAAGTAGGGGCAAAACAAACATTGCAAAACTGTTGAACAATTGAACAAGTATAAAGTTTGGGTATGGAGTATAAGGGTGCACCAATAGTTAATGCAATTTGATGTACATATGTGGAGATACCCTTGAACCGTTATAAACAGACAGATGAAATCCGTTTTTTTGCAAGAATTATAAATTATAAATATTATATTATTTTTATTTATTTTTTTTATAAATATTTCATTCATTGGAACCGCATTTATTCTAACAGCGGTGAAATAGTTTAATACACACAAAGCTTTTTAATTCGTTGATTTACTTTGTCCACATTTGGGATAAAAGCGAAAATTCCTAAATAATATTTTATCAAATTGAGTTTTGAAGACGGTGAAGTCGTAAATAGCTTCTTTTCAGGTCTAAAGGGCTGACAGTAATTTTTAGACCAACGTAACTGAAAATGAGGCTGCTGCAATTTTCTGATTTTAAATCAAACATTTTTTTAATTTAGCAAGCTTGACAACATTTTGAGCTTGTGATTTTTAATGCCTTAAATATACGATAAATAAACCATTTGTGTATGACAGTTTAGCCTACATCAAACAATTTGCATTCGTAACTTCTTTGATTTTACACACCAAGCTCTCAAAAAGGTCTGGAAATCTCTATCTGTCGTTTTCCCTCTCTAACATTAATTTCTGATTCATATAAGGCTAAGATTAAAACTCTGGTTATTGCTCAGTGGATCGCTCTTCCCAAAATTTTTTGGGTTTTTCTATATTTCAAGTGGGCGTGGCAGCTCTAAAACAAAACGAAACCTAGTTTTTGTTTACCTAGGGAACAGGGGGAATAAATTACTAGATTGGAGAAGTAAACATGGTATGAATATTCGTATTGGAGTAACAAAAGCCCACCGAGTACATCTAGTAGTTTCTTATAAAAAATGGAATTTATTACAATTCATTGAAGAAAACCCTTCTCTTTGTTAAGTATTGAAATATTTGAAAATATTTGCGAGATAAAATAAATTATGATGTTTAATTAAGCAAAAAATTTAAACGGGAGCCCAAGGAATTTAAACCAAATTCATTTCTGGTGCACCACAGCAACGTTTTAGCACAGCAACAAAAGCCAACAGCGGTTACTAAAATTTATCATTTCTTTATGATAAAAATATTTTTTTGGTAATAAAAATTTTAGCTGCTGCATTAGAAATAAAAACAGATAAAATAGAATCAAATGAAGTTGCTAAACTTGATCGACTGGAGGGCTTTTAATTTGACACCTGAATTTAAAGATAAACTAACACTGAATGTATTCATTGGAATTGAGTCCATTTGCTCTATTTACGTTCATATGTATGTGTTTATTTATCTTTAGTTTAAAGCTGGTTTATTGAAAAATTGAAAATGTTACAATTTATTCACCAGGGATTAAATTTGTTTGTTCCTATTTTCCTGCATATTATTATTGTTATTGTTATTTTTGTTTTTATTTTTAAATCATGATACAACCATGTGGATAAATGTAAATTTTTATGTACGATTGTGCTTGTACTTTTGTGAGAAGTGTATGTAAATTGTTATTTATGAAGTTGCATTTATTTAAATCATAAAAAATTATATAGTTTTAAGTTTATTGTTATTTATTTTTATACATTTATTTCTTTAATTTTAATTTGTATTATCATTGGAGCTCCTTATTGTTATAAGTGTTTTGTACGCTAGAGCTACCAGATTGAAATAAAAATACAAATAACGCGGGTTTCACAGTATTAAATAAAATAGACGTTGCCAAGCAGAGAGTGTGGTTAAAGAAAAGAATGAATTGGTATTTTTGAAAATACTGTATTAGAATTAAAATCGTTTAAAAGATCAAAAGTTTTAAATGATACCCGTATTGTTATTTTAAAGAATATGGTGCACAATCCTTCTTTTCTATGAATAGTTCAAAAGTCTACAGCTCGGAAAATATGGACGAGCGCAAATTTTTCACTTGATATTTTTTTTTATTTCTTAATTCATATCCCCATATATTTATTTATTTTTTGATTGTAGTTACTTTATCGTGCCAAATGATATGGAATAATTAGAGGTAGGCTTGGTGTTTTTTCCGCTGAAGGACATTGACCGATCTTGCTGATTTCCAATAGCACTTCTTTCGTCACTATACGGACAGATGGACATCGCTCAATCGACTTCGGTATGCATAAGAAGTCAGAATATATATACTTTATGGGGTCGGAAATGGATGTTGTAAAAATTACAAACGAAATGATAAAATTAGATACAACATTTTTCCACTTTTTGTGGTTAAAAGTATAATAAGAGTTGAATCCTTTTTCATTCTGTGATGTTTGTGAATAGTAAAAGAAGTAAAGCTAGTTAGCTAACACACTTAGTACAGACACGTCGACTGCGTTGGTAGAGGTGCTGCGTGTTTGCGAAACAGAATCTTTCCAGCGCCTTGAGTCTTAAGAAAAAGAGTTGTAGTTGAGTAGCCGCGGTAGATGCGTTGTTTAAAAGCAAATAAATAGCAATAGAAAAGCGGTGTTGATGATTAAGGAACCGTTGTAATAGCTAAGTCACTTGTGGAAAACTTGGTCCAATTCTTGACGGAGCCTTTATTGGAAGGGAAAGTAACAACAAGAAGAACAGTATAAGTCAGTGGTAGTTCAAATTTCCTTTAAGCCACAGATTATTGTTTAATGTGAATGTTTGCTAAATAATAAATCAAGTAGTTCCAGTTTGGCTGGAACCACATAGTATTGTGGGAGAATTGTGGGAGCAATGGCTACGAATAAAAAACTTAACACAATAATTAAAAGTTTAAAAAGGGGAAAAGTAGTAATATTTAAGAGTAGTACCGGAAGTGTTTGCACGCATAGAGAAAACCCAACTAACCAATTTAGCCAACACTTTGTTTTACGTTTTTCTTTTTTAAAAAGTAAAAAATTATTAAGACATTTTTTTTTAATCTTGTTTGTTTTAAAGCTGGAGATAAACAACCCGTCAAGTGTTTTAGTGTCGACTTCACTAAATGCGAACGAACAATTTCTTTCGCATGCTTGTATTGAAAACAAAAACAAAAGAGAAACATTTGTTTTGTTTTCAGGGTTCGTTCGCATTTAGTAAAATCGGAAGTTAAACTTATTTGTCCGTTTCGAGGTTTTAATGTATGTAACTTAAGCCGAAACACCTCAGAAATCTTAGAAGTTTTGAATTTTAATATTACTAATGTCTTTTTATCCTCTCAAGTGCATTTTCGCATTATTTTACTCGCAAAGCTAAGTATAGAGTTACTCGTATATTTTTCACAGGGCCAGCTCATTTGTTTAGTTTCGATTCCATATAGTTTTTACAGAGTTGATCAATTATTTGTTTATTTATTCTCCTGTTCGTATAAATAAAGAAATAATTACACTGTACAACAAAATCGAATTTTTTCAAAAATTACAAGGTCCGGGATATAAATTCTGATAGAGGAGAAATAAAAAAGAGATACGTGTATTGGCGTTTTGAAAGTTTACATCTGAATTTCATTTGAGAGGGGGTTAAAGTTTCCCAGCTCTGGCACATTCTTATTGTTATTATTTTTGTAGAAATGTTAACCCTCTAACTCCTCAAGATATGAGTCTTTTTTGTCCTTCTTTTAAAAAAGAGCAAAAAACACCATTAAAACAGGGTTTTAGAGGGTTAAAATGTTCCACAAAAATGTTACCCGTTAAATTTTACTATAAGTCCCTAAATACACCAAAATGAAAAATTCAACCATAAAGTCAGAAATAAGACGCAATTAAAGAGAGCTTAGGGTTAATTTCGCATTTATTAAGAATTTTATTTTAAAGCAAATTTGGATAGCATTAATTACATTTTTTTAGCTCTAGGCATTTCCACTTCATTATCATACTATGTCCAGCATATTTCAGCGATAAGCGAATGAATGCTTTTACCTTTATAGCGTTCTTCAATTGGTGCGCATGTCTGATGAAATTTTTCACCATGCTCATCAGATTCTGTTGACAACTGGTTCTCAAAGTAATCCATATGGGAATTTAAAAAATGAATTTTTGTTGACATATGAACGCCTAGTTTTTCAAAAGCTCTAAGCATTTTAGTGGAACATTTTAACCCTCTAAAACCCTGTTTTAATGGTGTTTTTTGCTCTTTTTTTAAAGAAGGACAAAAAGACCCATATCTTGAGGATTTAGAGGGTTAACATTTCTACAAAAATGTTCTCCGTAACATTTTACATAAATTTGCTGAACACATTTTATACCTGAAATGTAAGGGTCACATGGTTTCTTATGCCGTTTAACAACAAGAATGTGCCATAGCTGGTTACTTTAACCCCCTCTCAAATGAAATTCAGATGTAAACTTTCAAAACGCCGATACACGTATCTCTTTTTTTTTTTTGTCTTCTCTATCAGAATTTATAGCCCGAACCTTGTAATTTTTTTTGTGTGTTGTACAGTGTTATTATTCTTTACAAAAAGTAAATGTTACATGCTCAGCTTGCGAACATTTTTGCTCACTTATCTTTATTCTCGGTTAGTTTAACAACATCTCTAACTGAGATGCATGTTCTTGCAAATATTTTGATGCTACATAGCGGCTCTCGGGGATATAATTAAGTCACGATGAAAGACTTCAATTCAGATGCTTGTAGCTTCAAGGTTACCTTCAACATAAAAATCGCACAAAAAATAGTGTTTTATTCAGACGTTGCACAGTGGGGCAGAATCAAAATATTTTGGAAATAATTCAGCCATTTGAAAACGGCTAGACCGATTGATTCACAAATTGGCACGAGCATAGTAGAGGAGTACTTGAGCTTAAGTTTTGAAGGTGGTTACCCTCCACTTTCCAGGAATGGCGCTATGTGGTCTCAAAGTTGGACACCTCGCTCCTGAAAATTTTTCTAACGCTTGGCATTTCTTCAATTTTTGGCTGATTTTTAAATATTTTACATGGTCTTAAAGCTCTCGTAAATACCTACAAAACGGTGCTTTAAACTGCATGTTTATGTTTAAAAATGATCAAGTTATAAGCATTTTAAAATTAAAATTTTTGATTTTTTCCATACCCTGGTCCAGTTTTTTCATAATATTGGGTACAATTTGCAGCAAATTTGTTTGAGTTTGCTACCGTAGATAGCAAACAAAATTTAAGATTTTTTGAAAAAAATTTGAAAGTAATATCTTTTCTGCCTAAAAAATTATACGATTTTCAATTTAAAAAATCCAAAATTATTGCATTTTTGTGTATTTTAGCCTAAAATGGGACACTAATCTAATTTTTTAGATAGAAAAAAATTTTCTTAAGGAATATATAAAAATTTTTTATTTTTATTAAAGCTTACTATATGTGCGTACGTTTAAACCAAATTTCGTATAAAACTGATCATTCTTGTAGAAGATGTAAGTCTTTCAACTTGACCTATTTTACATCGAAATTTTGACTTTACCCCATATTTTCTAAAATCCCAAAGCTGGGATCGGAAAAAGAAGAATACTATAAAAAAGCTATATATACTCCAAATTGTTTCAAAAAGTATTTCGTGAGCCCTAGTCCATATGTGGACTTTATGGGCAAAAGAGTAAAAAATTCCAATTTTGGGATTTTTCGACTTTATTTTGGGAATTATGGGATTTCCTTTAGCTTAATGTTGCAGATTTTTTTACCGTTTGATTTTAGTTAACAAACTACATATGCACAGAAAATTTTATCTGATTTGCTTAATTAATAAAAGTTTTATAGCATATTTAATATTTTTACTTTTCTCAAATTGGACCGTTTTTACCATAATTTTTCGAAATTTTCGGATCTCAGCAACGAATATTAAAATTTCGTTCCATTTTTTTTTATTTTTTTTTATGCATGTGAATAAAGATGACGCAATTTCCTATTAAATAAAAAAAGATTCACCTCAATATCATTCTTACGTGCAAAACTATGCGTTCTTAAATATGAGTGTTTCAATATGTATTTCACTTTTATACATTTATGTTACGGAAGTAAAAATGTTCATGCCTGTGTAAAAAATTGTGTAAAAAAACAATTATACCTGAATAGAGGATAACCAAGAGGCATATCTTAAATTAATAATCATTATAAAAAACATCTGATAAAAATAAAATTTTCTGTTAATTTTTATTTACGAAAAGTCGTTAAAAGTATTTTTTATTTCCTTAAAATTATTATTTATTTTCTATAAAATAATCTGTCATATCATTATGCATGTCTAAAAGATAAAGTAAATCCTTTAATTCTGTTTTGTTAGAAGGTGAAGAAGCCTCATAATTAATCCAACGTTTTCTCATTGATGAGAGTACAGGATCAGAAGATAACAATAGGCTATAGAAAATGTCTTCGTTTTGTGACTGCCTAGAATATTTTCGAGAACTAAATATTTGAATGTACTTGAAATCGCAGTTTCTTGCTTCTTGGGCTTCTTCTGTTAATTCCCCAAGAGGAAGAATATTCGATTCTATAATTGTTTTACCATGACATAATATTTTATGTACTGTGGGCGTCATATCCCTCCATGGATATAGGGAAACGAGTAGCTGAGATATTTTTGCTGTATATTCTCCAAAGCGAAAAGAATTAATTTGAGTTTTGCTATTAATTGCCATTAAAACTACTTTAACCATTCTAAGCAACTCTTTGTCAATTGCAGTTATGTTTGAAGTAGTTTCAAAATCCCCAAAAAATTTTCTTGCAGTATTTCCTCGTTAGTGTTTCCTCCACTACGAAGAGGCTTATCAATTATTAACCCCGTTTGTACTCTAAACTCTTCTTGGATTCTACTTTTCTCAGAAGCTCTTAGAGCTTTTAGTTCATCATTGTTTTTTTTTTTTTTTTTTGTTATTAAATTTTCTGTCGTACTTCTGTATTTTAAGTCGTATGCAATATCCAGAAAATGCTCCAAAAATCTTATTCTAGCATGAAGGGGGGATATTCCGAAAGATAGAACTTCTTCGTTGACTACGTTGGTTTTTTTATCTGAGAATTCTGACTTCTTCTGATCACATATGGAACATTTCCAATAAGAAGATGTGTTAGTTATAGCGTTACTAACTTTTCCATCAATCATTGTTAAACTAAGTTGAAAGGATATGTTAACACAGTATTCTTTTATTTTTATTGATATTGGTTCCAATGATCTTATTTCGTCTTTGATATGCTTGACTAATTTTTTTGTCGTAGTATTTGATTCCTTTACATACTCAAAACAAATAGGCCTACAAAAATTTTTGAATCCTGGGGTTGTGTTTTTCCATATATCTTCAAAAGTGTTTGCACGTACTGATGAAGATGCAACCAGTGAGTATGAACGAATTCTTAGTGGTACTAAGGATGCCATGAATATGCTCTTAAAATCTATTGTATGTTTTTGTTTGTACTCAGGAAGGGCTGATATTCCATCACATTCCCACTTACACATTAGTACTACATCGCAGTTTTTAACCTTTTCTAGTTGGCCAGTAGAAAAATCTGAAATAATCCGTGACGCCGTATTTTCTAGCAAAGAAGATAGTCCAATAGAAGCTTTCGTTTCATCAACTGTTATTGGAGATGCCATAATCGCTTTCTTTTTTTCTTGAATAGACTTATATGATGGTAATATTGCATGTCCTTTCTCAAGTAAAGCTTTTCTCAAAATTTGGTACTTATTTCGGCTTATTTTCATTTCCAACATCAGAGCAATAGCTTCTTCCTCCGTAAAATTTGACTGCGATGTCGGAGTAGGTATGCTGTTAACAATTCGTTTCAATCGTTTTGGAGATGCGCTGGGAAGAATATTGGCGATGTGCACTGCCTCGGAAGGCTGATTTTCTTTTTTTAGCAATTCTTTGAACGTATCGGAAACTTCATCTTTTGAAACTGAAGAAAGTTTTTCAGTTAACCTTTTTTTCTTAGACTTCGAACATAAGTCATCATAAGATTTGCAGGGAGCTCCACATAATGCGATATAGGTTGAGAATTTCGCAACAGTAATCATCCAAGTAAGATACTTTACTTTAAACTTATTTTTGTTTCCGCGAACTGATTTCATTTTTTGATCAAATAATTTAAAAAATTTTTCCAGTTTTGCAGTACCAATGACATCAACTCTGCAGTTGTATGTAGCCTTAATAAATTTTTTCATGGCCTTAATTCTATCAAGTCCTTTTGTAGCATCAGTCCACAAAAAAGAACACAATGTCTCAAACTTCAATGTGATCGGCATGATGTTTTTTTTTAAATATGATATCTATTGTATTTATGCAAATATTTATATGCGTGTTCAGGTCATCGAACAGTTGGGTACCTAAAGAAGCAAAGCAGCTAGCTAAAAATCAAAAAAGGCACTTAGGTAAGACATAATTAGTCATAGGTCATCCTAAAACGAACACCTGCACCATTATTTTTAACCCTTACATTTTTAACCCTTTTTTTTTAGGTATAATTGTTTTTTTACACAATTTTTTACACAGGCATGAACATTTTTACTTCCGTAACATAAATGTATAAAAGTGAAATACATATTGAAACACTCATATTTAAGAACGCATAGTTTTGCACGTAAGAATGATATTGAGGTGAATCTTTTTTTATTTAATAGGAAATTGCGTCATCTTTATTCACATGCATAAAAAAAATAAAAAAAATGGAACAAAATTTTAATATTCGTTGCTGAGATCCGAAAATTTCGAAAAATTATGGTAAAAACGGTCCAATTTGAGAAAAGTAAAAATATTAAATATGCTATAAAACTTTTATTAATTAAGCAAATCAGATAAAATTTTCTGTGCATATGTAGTTTGTTAACTAAAATCAAACGGTAAAAAAATCTGCAACATTGGAATTTTTTACTCTTTTGCCCATAAAGTCCACATATGGACTAGGGCTCACGAAATACTTTTTGAAACAATTTGGAGTATATATAGCTTTTTTATAGTATTCTTCTTTTTCCGATCCCAGCTTTGGGATTTTAGAAAATATGGGGTAAAGTCAAAATTTCGATGTAAAATAGGTCAAGTTGAAAGACTTACATCTTCTACAAGAATGATCAGTTTTATACGAAATTTCGGTTAAACGTACGCACATATAGTAAGCTTTAATAAAAATAAAAAATTTTTATATATTCCTTAGGAAAATTTTTTTCTATCTAAAAAATTAGATTAGTGTCCCATTTTAGGCTAAAATACACAAAAATGCAATAATTTTGGATTTTTTAAATTGAAAATCGTATAATTTTTTAGGCAGAAAAGATATTACTTTCAATTTTTTTTCAAAAAATCTTAAATTTTGTTTGCTATCTACGGTAGTAAACTCAAACAAATTTGCTGCAAATTGTACCCAATATTTCGAAAAAACTGGACCAGGGTATGGAAAAAATCAAAAATTTTAATTTTAAAATGCTTATAACTTGATCATTTTTAAACATAAACATGCAGTTTAAAACACCGTTTTGTAGGTATTTACGAGAGCTTTAAGACCATGTAAAATATTTAAAAATCTGACAAAAATTGAAGAAATGCCTAGCGTTAGAAAAATTTTCAGGAGCGAGGTGTCCAACTTTGAGACCACATAGCGCCATCCCTGGAAAGTGGAGGGTAACCACCTTCAAAACTTAAGCTCAAGTACTCCTCTACTATGCTCGTGCCAAATTTTGAATCAATCGGCCTAGCCGTTTTCAAATGGCTGAATTATTTCCAAAATATTTTGATTCTGCCCCACTGTGCGTTGGTCATTATTGCTGAGCCGCCACATGTACTACCGCGAGGGTCTTTGTATTATATAAAAGGAGTATTCGAGTTATTTCTCATGAAGGCGCATGTGCCTACAGTTAAAAAAAATATTTTATAGCTTGCTAAGCACTTTCTGGGAGACTGCTATTTTAGCATTTCCTGTCATTATTGTGGTTATGAGACGATTTAAATTGAAAACTTTAATTTGTTCTTTACGTTCCGAGTATGTAAGTGGATTAAAGTTAGTTGCCATTATTGTGTACGATTCACTTCTAATTTATCAGCGTAAGAAAATTACTGACTAGTTGGCTGAGCCAACAATTGCAAAACGTTTGGCGATTATACAAACTGGCCTTTTTAGCCTTTGAGTCATATTTAGGTTTGCTATATTGAACTGTACCATATAGCTCGCCATACTCAACCCATACTGTAGGCAAATGACAGTAGGCTGTTTGTCCAAATTTTTGTCAATTTAAATAGTGGGCGAATTCTGATCGATGGCTCTTCTGTGGTTATTTTGGAGCACAATAAATATTGACGGCTGTAATCTATTATATCACATACCCAACAGAAAACTTTCCTTTCATTTAGATAAATAAATTTTTAAGCTTTTCTTATTTTTTCTGGCAACCTTTTTTTTCTGGTTACTTATATTTGGCTCGTGTTGTTCATTTGCCAACAGTGCTTTCAAAAAAAAAAAAAAAAAAAAAAAAAACTATTATTTGTTACAAGTCTGAGTGAATAACTATGATTATGATGTTCTGTTAGCACTTGAGGCTGTTGTTAGTGTGAAAAATTGTTGTGTTTTAGTTTGTGATAGTCAAATCATAGTTTAGAGCTTATTATTCCGTAAGTAAGCATATGGACGGTAGTTTTATTGGATTTTTAAGGTTTTAAGTGTTATAATTTAATTCTTACATCATTTGATTGTTTTGCCATTTGTAAAGATAGATATTTTAGAAACGCTCTTATATTTTTTGTTAACGATATTTAAAATAATTATACAGATCAAAACAAATATTTAAGTTTATTTATGTCCATAGTCAGTTGTTTCAAGTTTTATAAATAATTACTCCTAAGGCACAAGTGTAGATATGAACATTTGATAAGAATAAAAAACATAAGAGATTTGTTAGAATCGTGGAAATATTTTGCATTCAAATTAATTAACAGTTTGAAGATATTAAATACGTTTTTCTGAAATAATTGCTAAAAAATATTGGATTACAAATTAAAAAAAAAATTCAATGCATCTAATCTAGTTTTTCAGATTCATATCTAATTTGTTTTTTGTTTTTTGTTTTTCAAACAGGACACTGCCTGGTATCAATTGCTCATTCGTGATTATATCCCAATTTTGATACAAATGTGGCATGTAATAGAGTCTACAAATATAATATCCATGGACTTTATGTCGCATCATAAAGTGACATCATAAAAGTGACATTGTGTCGTTCTTAATATAAACAATTATAAAAGTGTCATAATGTCCGAACTTAAAAGTTAGAAAGGCAATGTATGTTTTTGGTTATAAACAAAATTTCGAACAAATCTAGTTTTGTGGCACATCTCAAAAATAAAAACCAAGTTACAATTTTAAGGAAAACATTTTAAGTAAAAAACTTGGTGCCAACTAGTAGTTTCGGAGTTACGGACCTCTAAAATTTATACGTATAATTTGGCATATTTTAAATATTTGATGACAGAATGAGGTAATACGGGTATCATAGTAATGCCAATTAAAAATTAATTAAGAAATGAGGACACCCTTTAATTTTTAAAGTTATGAAGTGTCTTTGAAACAGGACCAATTTATTAGCATATCCCTTCAAAATCGGTTCAGAAATGACTGACTTATAAAAACAAAAACATTGAAAAGCAACATTTAGTCGATCTAATAACCATCTTCTTTTTTTTAAAGTCAGTTAAAAACACAAAATTTATACAAAAACAGATATAAGTACGTGTCAAAAGTTGAAAACATTTTGTTAAAAGAAACAAATGGTTGCAACAACAATTCTAAAAATTAAATCTCGCTTTTTACCTTTTTGAAAATTTCTTTGGAATTTGGCTTAATGGTAACAATGGTTTTAAAAAGGCATAATGTTTATCACAAGAAATTTTGGTAATAGGGAAATGGTTGAGCTCAGGATTAATTTTTTTATTTGTTTTATAATTTACAATATTGGAAACTTCTAAAACTATAATAAACAATAGTTAGATATTAAACATATTCAAATATATACAAAGTCCCCTTACAGAGCTCTCAACAACTCAATAACTTAAAAAGTAATAATAGCTTTACTTAGTAAATAAATAGTACATTTTTTTACCTTCAAGAGGAAATAAATATTAATGAAGTGTTTGTAATGGAAAATATATTTATTTTTAAACATTACTTTATATTTTGTTAAAAAAAATGGGGTCAAAAATTAAAACAAGAAAAATTTAGTAGTTTAACTACTTATTGGACTAACCACCAAAACTTTTTGATGATTTGCTTTTGAAATATTTTATTTTCTTTGTTGGAAATAATAGTTTGGTATCTAAAATTATTTTGGGTTATATTGCAGTTAACAACTTTAGCATTTGCCCTTCTATAATTGTGATAGAAGATAAATTTGGATAAATTTAATTTTGTCCAGATACAAGAATGCCTCTGGAGGTACAAACCCTAGTTGTAGAGTACTTAATATATATTCATCGTTTGTATAGTATGCAGTCATGATCAAATTATTTTCAATATACGACATACATCTTAATATGTGATTTCTTATTAAATTTATAATAAAGTTGTCAATTCGTATTATGTTTGATCTATTATATAATTTATAATATTTTTTTTTAAATCACTTTCTTTCGATCTAAATACGAGTAGCAATGTACAAGATCTTAAACTCTTTCTCTCGAAGACTCTATTTTTTTTCCATATAAGAGGGCGAAATGTTAAACCAAATTTGACATCCATATGTAACAATTGGTCTTATTAGGGTTTGATACGATTTTTACTTTTGAGTTAATGTATTTTGAATAAAACAAATTTTTATACATTAAAAACGCATTTGATGCTTTTCTGAGGGTTTGAGAAATATGAGTATTGAAATATAAAAATTTATCCAAATAAATGCCCAGGCACAGGATTAAATTATTTGTAACAGAAACATTACAACAGAATATCAACTCAAATTTATAAAAAAGATATACGAAAAGATAAGTGAGGTAAATTGATATATATTTCTGTCCATTATATAAAATATCTTTCTAAAAACTACCCGTTTAAAACCGTGAAGGGCAACTACTTCTAACGAACACATACATATGAACATTTTCCATATTTTTTTTTAACCGAGGAAGTACCCACATAACAAGTAATTAAAGTTGCTCAAGAACTTTTAAATAATATTGCTTGATATAAGTTTAAATAGTTGCTACGGCCACTTCTTTGATTGTTCAACTCAACTCATCAGAAAATCTTTAATCGTAGCTTAGATAATTAAAATTTGCATCATATTTTTTAAAAGTAAATTAAAGTGGGCGAAAAGGCCAATAATAGAGTTCCTAAGCTAGGTAAAGCCAACTTAAGCAACTGTGCAAATGCATATAAATGATGTGAAGCAAATTTAAATGTATTCAGGAAAACTTTTTGTCAAGTTACGTTAAGTTGGGCCTAAAGAAATCAATAAACACAATCATAGAAGATTTAATAATATACAAACCTTGACTTGATTTTTGCTTACAATTCTTAATATTTTGATATTCAATTAAATTGTAATGGTATCATGAATAGCAACAGTCCATCATGACTGATGCTACTTGGCCGACATTTGTGTTACCAATGTAAATGGTAAAGTAAACAAGATAAAAATAAGTTTTTCTATGGGCTATTCTTTTACTTCAATTCTTTATTTCCCATAAATTATGAAATTTTAAAAATGAATTACTTACATGTATTCGAAATAAAATATCAAAATATGTAAGTATTAAGACAAACAAGAAATTTAATTTAGTTATACATTGATTTTTTTTTAATTTCTGAGTGCAGTAGGATGTCTCACAGGGCATTGGCTCTCTACGCTTGTCCTTTCTACGTCAATGACTGCATGTTTCATCCAGATCAGTGTTGTATTTCTGAAAAGACATTAGTAGAACACCTGGTGCGTACATCTTAAAAGCGGGACTCAATATAAGTGATCTATGTTTCAGCCTCAATAAATCGGTTCTTAGATTATTATACAGCTTTTAAGATCTGCCAACAACACTATCCCTGTATCATGTTTTTATGACTCTCTAATCAGAGAACACTTGAAATGAAGCCGTGTAAATTGAAACAAAAAATCGTTTCTTACTTAAACCTGTTTTTGCAACTTTGCTACGTGAAAATTGTCTTATATCTTAGGTACTTTGACGTATACTAATGATAAGAAGTGAGATAATGTGTGTGTTTTATTAAAAATTTAATGTGGTAGTTGGATTGATATATCCCTCAAGTGTAATATTTTGCAGTTAATTACTTTGTTGCTATCGGTCGTGACAATTGGAATAGAAAAGTCTGTTGAAGTAGATTTTTATACGAAAATTTCTTTATTTTCTAAAGTTTTTCAGGAATTTGCCTCTGTTGAATTTTTGGTGTGTGAATAATTGTATATTCCACCAATTAAGCAGGCAAAGGTTACACTCCAATCTTCGTCAAGTGTTTTTTAGGCTCAAGCAGAGAAACACAGTCATCATCCAAAAACACCGAATCACTAGACAAAGCAAGACCATTGCAGTAGGCTCTGGCAAAGCAATTGAACAGAATTGAACAGTAAAATTTGACAAGTTTAGAACAGCTTGAAGAAATTTTCATTTTAAGATAATTTTTTATTTTTTAAATTTTCCGTTTTTAATGAAATTTCCAATTTTTTATTGCAAAAACAATAATTAAACAAATTTTAATGTTTATGGTGAAAATGAAATATTTTGGTGAAATTTAGTTGGCTCCAATTACTTGGTAGCCTTTAATTCTTCTCAGAAACTTCGGTTTTCAACACAATAAAGCAAAAACAACATTTACAGCAAGCAGATTTAAATATGAAAAAGGCGAGGAAAATAGAGATGCCCTCTTTCAAAACTTTAACTAAATGAATGGTGGTCATAAATTTTCTGGCGCTCATATAGGGACGTGGCAAAACTGACGGAATATACTTATGTACTTTATCGCGTCGGAAAATAATATTGTAGAAAGTTCAAATCAATTGACTTATCTGTATATTTTCCTTAAACCTGTGGTGAAGGGTATAAAAAGGACTTTTTAAAAAACAAACAAGTAAGAGTGCTATATTCGGCTATGCCGAACCCTTTATACCTTTCACGATATTTGTAAATCTAATTTAGTTAAGTAACGTCAATCATAAAAACGGATACTTGGGTGCACAAAATTTAAAAACAAAGAAAAAGAAATTAAGTGCGATAAATAATTTTACATCAAACAAATATCATCGGCTCTTAATGGGCTAAGCATTTAAAAAATTCTATTTCTTGAAAGATCTCTTCAAAAGCTTTCAAATGACACCCATATATAGTGAATAACTGCGATCCTCTATGAAAAGTTCAGAGGCCCATAACTCGGAGAATATAGGCGAGCGCCGATTTTTTCACTTGTTGTTTTTTTCGCCATTTTTTTATTTGAATGGGAAATAAAGCCATAATGGCCTTAGCTCACATTAGCAATATTAGAAAATGGCTTTATCTCTCATTTCAGTTTTGAAGAACATTTGCATTTTACATTAATTAATAGTTTTTTTATTTTGTAATATATATTAGATTTTCTTATTTTTATAATTAAGAGATAATGAATTCCTTCTTTAACAGTATGTTTCCTGTTCTATGTGCATTCATTGATGGAAGAAAATGTAATAATGTTAATAATAATAACATTCTGGAAAAAATGTTTTCCCGGAGACACTAAAGTTAAGTACTGAAATCAGGATTTGCATACTAAAGTTCTTCTACGTGGCGCTTAAGGGTTTTCTCCTCCAGTTGGATGCGGCAGGTGGCTTCGCTGATTTTAGTTTTCCTGCGTGCGCCACAAAAATATAAAAAATGTCTTTTTCCGGAAGCACTAAAGTTAAGTATTCCAAGTGGCTTCTCATACTAAAGTTTTCCTGCGTGGAGGCCTGCAGGGTTTTCCCCTCCAGTAGGACGCCGCAAGTGGTTTCGCTGAATAAAGTTTTCGTGCGTGCGTCACAAAAATCTCTTTTTTCCGGAACTTTTTGTTTTTTTTTTTATTTGTTTTGTATATTTTTTTTAATAAATGAATTAAAAATATTAATTTTTAGTTGTTACTTTTTCAATGGATTTTCCATCTTTTATTTCGTAAAATTTTAAATATGACCTTACCTCTCAATGATTGGGAAATAAGGCCATTATGGCTTTACCTCCCATTCAATTGAGCAATAAAGCCATCATGGCGTTATCTTAGATGGTTGTAAAATAATTTTCAATAGTAACGCTATTTTTTATCCATACCTCACACATTTCTGAATCAATAGGGCATTTCTTTATTGAATTTTTCAACAGAAAAACTTTTTGATCATCTGATTTTAACATCCAATTCAAAATATACTTCCTTTTTCTGTTCAGCTACAACATATTTCCTGTTTGGCACATAACTGTTTAGTTTGTGTTGCATTTAAATTTGGCGCTATGTTTTTTCTTTCTTATGATAAATTATTTTATAATATTTAATATCACTAATGTTAAGTAAAGTCTGCTATGTTTTCAAAAATGAATTGAAATAGAAATACAGTTTATGACAAAAAGTGACTAAATAAAAAAAATTGTTTCTTTCCTTATCGCTAATTGAGGACCCGATTTTATAAACCTGTATAACGAATAATTATATACCATTCGAAGATAAGAATTATGACCATGTTCGACTATAAAAAACAACCAACTGATTTTTACAAGCAACTGCAATTGGTGTTGGGACATAAAAATGACAGAATTTAAAATGGAAAGAAAAATTTATGTACGTTTGATTTCATTTGAGAGTAAGCCTTTTTTATTCTTTTCTTATATTATTTTTTGCATCATTTGGTTTGGTTTGGTTATTTTGCATATTTGATACTTGAAAACAAATGTGTTTTAATATTTTTTGCATACAAAATAACAATTTAATTCAAGTGTTCTACTGGCATGACTCTTGTAAATCTTCTATCATCAGCGAGGGGTACAGATTCGTAAAGACATAACTAATGTTTTATTGGTAATAGTTGTAAAACAACCCCCGTATGCTCTTTACTAAAGAACGCCATTGAAGTTTGTCATTTCAACAGTGGCAACGTATCAGTGGAAATTAATACAGTTTATGTTTGTTAGTTGAATTTACTCAATCGTAATGTTTCTTCAGAGTTTTATATTTGTCCATGTCAGTTAATTGACTGACGCCATTTATGACTGTTGGCAATTTTACAATCAGTAAATGTTTATTAATTTAAGCAATTTAAATTGTAGCAGTAAAAATAATTTATTAACGGGCTAAAGTATTCAAAGTTGAGCGTTAGTAACAGTTTCATATACGAGTGAACAAAGAAGGGATCTTTATTTTTAATCTTCCATTGATAATGATTTATTTAGTTGATGTTAGATTTATATATTTGTTAATATTTCTAAAGTTTAACACACATTCACTTTGCTATTAATGATAAAAATAAAAACCAATGAAAATGTTTTTTTTTACAACAATTACTCAATGTGTGTGTTTTTAATTTTACAAATGATCGAAGTGCAAAGTTTTATACGATATGATAGTGAATTTCTTATCCTGAAGCTCCAAGTAAAACCTCTACTGTGGTGTCTATGTAATATTTATAAGGTAAGAACATGTCGAAATAATACTAGATGGTCGTAATGTCGAATTCGTAAATTTTTGCCGAAACGCTAAATGTCAAACACCATAGACAAAAAGTATGTATTGAGCGTTTCGGCGAAAATTAAGAAATTCGCAATTGGGACCACCTAGTATTATATCGCCATAGTAAAGAATTTCTGTACATTATGCATTGCCAACTCAAATTTCATTTAACGTCTTCAAACATTTAAACAACAAATGGGTTGCCACTATCTTCTGATAAAAACGTAAATACCTTAGGAAAGCTCCACTTTTAAATTGAAAACAAATATGTAAATTGATATAAAAAATACTGATCAGAGATTGCTTTATAGTTTGTAACCCTTTACAGCATTCTTTTTCTCGAAAGTACAATCATCGGTTTAATACACATAAAATATTTATGATTTTTTTTAAATTTAAAACTTTGGATAAACCGTCAACTTCAGGAATTTAAATTTACTGCTTATTTTTAGGTTATACAAAATTTATTAATGCTGTTTTCAAATATTTCAATCGCAGAGTATTTTTATTATTTAATGAAACGTAACTTAAAATGTATGGGGTTTTTTGCGAAAATATATTGTGAAATGTAAAAAGATATTGCGCTATTGAACTAAATTTAAAACTATCAAAAATGTCTGAATTAAGGGTAACACGATCAAATTTTGCCTTTCAAATTTTAATACATTCACACTGTCTTACTAATACACTAATACTTTTAAGAATTGAAACGAACTTAATACCTTTAAATTTTTCTTTTAAGTTGAGTGTTTAAATTCACGTCAAGAAAACTGCTGATAAAAAATCTTTTGGACTATTCTTCGTTTTTGTTTCTGCAAATATTTTGCCTCCATAAGTTTTTGCCATCTTGACCAAAAAAAAAAAAAAAAAAAATCTTTCAAGTTTCGTGCAGCCTACGTCACAGCTCTCAATTTAAATAAATTGTAACAAGCAATGTGTGTGAAAAACTTGAAAGTAAAACTTGATCCTGTCGCTTTAGGGTCAGAAACCAAATTTAATGGATATATGATACTGTTCTTAACGTCTTAAAAATAAAGGTAATTTTCTTAGAGAAAATTAAAATTTTCGATATAAAAGATTATGATATGAGATTTCGTAATTTTATTAAAATGTTTAAAATGAGATGGTATTCGGATAGATCCATGATATTAAATTATCATGAAATAATTAAAAATGTATTTTGGATAATTGGACAGTTTTTTTAGGAAGCACAGGAAACTAGTAATTAATGCTTTTAGAATCAAAAGAAGATATAAAGAAAAAAGTAAAAAAGCCATTTTTATTAATTCTATTTGCAGAAATTTTTTTTGCGGATAAATTATTAAATAAGCTGCGTCAATTTCTTTTATTCTATATGTTTTGAAACAAACATACGGCATTTTTCCTAAACATATGAATGCCTTTTAGCCCGACTAAAATGTGCATAAGCTGGCTTGAGATAACATAAGAAACTGCGCACATACGAGGTCTGATAAAAAAAAACTGTTATTTTTGATTTTTTCAAAAAGTATTCATTAATCAAAAACTATCTTCAAAGTAATCCCCCTCAGATATAATACACTTATGCCAGCGTTTTTTCCAATCCTCGCCAACAGCTCCTGTTCCGATTTTTCTTTTATCTCCTTCCTCAATTGTAGCATAACGCTTTCCTTTCATCAGTGTCTTTAATTTTGGGAAAAGGAAAAAGTCAGCGGGGGCCAAGTCCGGTGAATACGGTGATTGAGGCATGATAACAGTTTTGTTTTTAGCCAAAAACTCACGCACAAGCATCGATGTGTGAGCTGGTGCGTTATCATGGTGCAAAATTCATGATTGTTTTTCCACAATTCTGTACGTTTCTTACGAATTGCTTCGCGCAAACGCCGCATAACTTCAGAGTAGTATTCCTTATTGAGTGTACGATCTTGTGGAAAGAATTCATGATGCACTATGTCATTGCAGTTAAAGAAAACAATGAGTATAACCATCACATTTGACCTAACTTGACATGTTTTTTTTTTGGCTATTGACTCTTCTGGACGCTTCCATTGGGATGATTGGGCTTTGGTTTTCATGTCATAGACATACACCCATGATTCGTCACCAGTTATGACCTTTTTGAGGAAATCTGGATCGTTGTTGACGATGTTCAAAAACTCCTAAACGATTTCTATGAGATGTTGTTTTTGCTCAAAATTTAGCAATTTTGGAACAATCTTCGCTGCCGCACGTCTCATGCCAAAAACATTCGTAAGAATTACTTGGCATGAGCCAAACGTTATGCCAACATCATTAGCAACTTCTCTAATGGTGATTCGACGATTATCCAAAATCATTTTCTTCACTGCTTTATTGTTTTCATCGGTTGTTGATGTGCTTGGGCGACCAGGAAGACCATCGTCATTGACATCTTCTCGATTTTCTTTAAACCGGTTATACCACAATTGATTGAACTTGTGTTCTGTTCATAGTAGTCTCATCAAACGCCACAGTCAACATTTTAAATGTCCTTGCGCATTAAATTCAATTTTTTACACAAAATAGTAAAAAATCGAACAGCACTCCAAAACAGGACTAATCTTGTTTTCTGTCAAATACAAACTGATAATCTAAAACAGCTGATATTGTCATAACGGACATGTGTACCAACATAACAGAGAAAAAAATGCGAAAATCGAACATACATACGTAACTCACGATTTTTTAAGGTAACGATTTTTTTTATCAGACCTCGTATGTACGAGGGCTGCTCTATATATATCTGGCCTAATAGTGAAAATACGAATATTTATAATCAAAATGGTTTAATTGTTTTTCAAAGTATTCTCCAGCATGATTTATACACTTTTGCATGCGCTCAAACCAGTTGTCGAATCACTTTTTCCACTCCGATTAAAACACCTCTAAAACATGGTTTTTGAACACTTCAACAGCTTCTTCTGGCGACGATAATCGTTGCCCACGCATGTTTTTCTTGATGTGCGGAAACAAGAAGAAGTCATTAGGTGCCAAGTCAGGGCTGTACGGTGGATGACCCATTAATTCGACGTTTTGGCCGGTCAAAAACGGTCTGGTTTGAGCAGATGTGTGAGAGCTCGCATTGTCGTGGTGAACAATGATTCGTCTTCTCTTGTTGGTTTTTCGAACTTCTCCGATATCTTCAGGCAAACAAATTGTAGTGTACCACTCAGAAGTGACCGTCCTACGTTGCTCAAGCGGAACAGTCGCCACATGACCAGTTTTGCCGAAGAAACAGGCGACCATTTGCTTCGAAGTGCTTCTTCCACGAACAACTTTAGTTGGATTTTGCTCGTCTTTGAAGACCCACACTGTCGATTGTTGTTTCGTTTAGGGCTCATACGCATAGATCCATGATTCGTCACCTGTGACGATCTTATAAACGTCTTTTGAAGCACCGCAATCGTATTTTTGCAACATTTCTTTGCACCAATCGACACGAGCCTTTTTTTGAGCGACTTTCAAATTGTGCGGTATCCAACGACAACAAACCTTTTTTACAGTCAGGTGTTCATGCAGTATCGAATGTATGCTGGTGGAAGAAATGTCCAAGGATGTCTCTATCTCTCGGTATATCACATTTCGATCTTGCATTATGAGTTCACGCACGGCATCAATGTTCTCTGGCACAACAGCCGTTTTTGGACGGCCTCCACGGAATTCGTCTTTGAGCGAGCTTCGGCCACGATTAAATTTATTATAACAATTTTTCACAGTGCTATAGGATGGTGCTTCATCGCTATACAAAGATTTAAGTTCATCAATGCACTCTTGTCGTGATAATCCACGTCGAAAGTTGTCAAAAATGATGGCACGAAAATGTTCACGAGTTAATTCCATTTTTTTCTATATTAATTTTTTCAAGTCACTGCAAACAACAAAAATAATGGTCGTACGTCAAAACGTTTTGAGTACGATTATGCTTAAAAATGACAAACTTTCCAATGCAAATGTCAGATTGCACTTGGCAGCACTCAGTGTTGCCAGGCCAGAAATATATATAGCAGCCCTCGTATAAATTATGTGTGGCGAACTATAACGTCCCTATATTTTAAATGGAAAACTAATTAGAGAGAACTTCCTTCTTTAAATTAATAGAAGCATGAAAAAGAAAATGTGCTTGTATAATAAAATAATTTTTAATTATTAAAACATTTTGGTATTTTTTCTTATGAGTCATACAAGTAGAAGAAGAATTACAATTACAATTTCGATTTATATATATATATTTTATATATATATATATATATATATACAGACACATGTATATGGTGAAGGCTATATAAGATTCGTTAAAGCCGAATATAGCACTCTTACTTGTTTTTGAACAATTTCTTTCATTTTAGTGACATTTATTAGTAAGTGTCACTTTGATTTGCATCTAGAAAATGCATACTGAGTATTATGTTTCTTCTAGTCACAGCGTATCAACACAAAATATTAAACTTTCCACAAAAGCAAAAATAAATTATTATTTCTTTTAGTCGCAATAGGAGCAAAAACTTATTTGCTTGCTATAGCCAATCGAAGCATGATTTGATCAAAAATGTATTTCTCTTTTCATCTTGATTGTAGAAGTTTAGAATCAATCAAATATTTCTGTAAAGTTTTTTTTTTTAATAAATCTAATGCTGTTTGTTGCTTTTTTTATTTTGAGTAAAATTTCTTTCGTATTTTTTATGTAAGTAGTCGTACTCGTAAAACATTACAAAGGACCGAAAGCGCATGAAAACTGATTTGCATGATGTGCATATACTGATTTACGCAAAAATGTTTCTTAATATTGTTCCCACTTTTTTTTAGTGCAAGACACTAGAAATATGTGTGAATATCATGTTACTGCCGTATTGCTAAACAAAATATGTCAACAAGAGGTGGCAGTAGCCAAAGAATAACATGTTTCTTAATTTTATCTCTGCGAAAGATCATAAAGTATTGAGATAAGAAGTGTTATTTTTTGTTAAATGTAAATATTTTATTCAAATAATTTATGTTAATTGCGTATGATTACTTGAAAAATAAACATTTAATGAAATTCCCATGAAATATTTATTATTTAAAGTTTTAAACTGAATAATTACATAAGTTGAAAATATTTATGTGTAACAAGCAGAATAAAGTTGAAAATATTATTTAAGTATAGACTCTAAATTCGTATATTTTTTGTATGCACATTTTTAAATAATTTTTATTTTTCAAAGTTTTGTGATTAAAAACTTTGCAATTAAAAAAAATTATTGATTTCGAAAATTAAATATTTTTTGTCTCTTAAAATATTGCAAAAAGAAAATTTTTATTTAATGTTCACAGAAAATTTCGATTCAAAATATTTTTAAATTGTTTGCCAAAGAAAATATAGCTCCAAAATTATTTTCTCATTACTTCCTCTGGAAAATATTTAAAAGTTTGTAAGCAAAAAATAATTTTAGCACGCGCATACACATAGAAATATATGTAAGAGAAAAAATGTACTAATTTTTTAACACTGCTTAATTTAACCCTTGGTTGTGTTATAATATCCATAACCAAATATCGTAGAAAATTCTGTTTTGTACAGTGTAGTCAGGTTTTTGAGATTTCATGGGGAGGGATTTGGCGACTTTTCATTCTTAGTTTTTTTTTTATTATTAGCACTTGTTTAACTTATTAGCATTGAATTTTTTTTATTTTGAATGTTTTTTCTTAGTCGAGTTAACATATTAAAAAAATCATGATATAAATTTTTTTTGCAGACTTGGGTTTGGAAAATCCTGGGAAAAACTATCCACAATTTTCCGGGAATTTAGCTTAAATGGAATGTTTAAAATCATCACTCTTTCAAAAAATACACTGACTATTTTTCAAATATTTTTGCTGTTACATTTAAAAATTCCCAAATTTTAAACAAAAGCTTAACAATTTGTTTGAAAAGGAATTTGAGTTATTCAAAGGCACTAACATTCTAACAACGAACACGGATAAACTTTATAACGCATTGTTGACAACAAAACCTACCCCAGTAGAAAGTAAAAGGATTTTTCTTTTTTTGGAAATTTTGCCACGAAAACAAGCAGCAGTATGTGTAGTGAACTGTTAAATGCAGTTCTAAAATCATATATTTCAAAAAAAAAAAAAAAAAATAATTAATAAAATAATTTTTCAGTATTTTTATTTTTGCTATCTCTCGTTATATAGTACAAATGTATATATGTATGTATGCCTTGTCACCTGAATTATTTTTTATTATTGTTAAAACTATAATTTACCAATTATTTTTATTGTTTGGTAATGTTTTAGTAAAATTATAAATTTTTTAATATTATTTTATAAAAAAAACTTATTTTCTTTAAGAATTGATATTTTTCCTGGGAGTTGTGGGAAATGGAGAAGGCAATTATTTTTTCCCGTTTCCTGGGAAATGCAAAATTCCTGGAAACCCCACACTCTAGTGTAGACACTACATATTGGTTTAAATATTATTGCAACGCAAATTAAAATCGCCATGTATATAGCAACAGATTTTAGTATAATATTAACTAATCATCTATGTAGTTTATTCTTGAAAGGCATTCAAATTAATAACAAACAGCCGATAGATGCTACTTACTAATTAATGAGTCGACGGATGTAGCAAGAGTTTGCATTCTGTATTTTAACAAAAAAGAGATGAATATAATTACAAACAAGACAACAGCAACGCCATTGTATAAAAAAAGCCTTTCAAAATTTTTAAAATCTTGGGTTTTATACTTAACTGCTATTAGAGCAGAAGTTACAATTATTATGTGTGGATGAGGAAAACAATTACTTCAGCTCTTTTTTAAATTAGTTAAATGTGTTTGTATTAACTAAATTTATAAAGCTTAGAAGCTTGGAAGAGTATAAATAATTGTTGAACTTTTCATTTTGAAGAATAAAGTATTAAAAAGTATTCGAATTAATCATTTTAAATGTAGATTCAAATAAATTTTTTGCAATTTTTATTAATATCAGACAGAAGAAGGCTTTCCTATGGAAAAGCTTGGAGCAATGGATTGAATTATAACATCATTCTAAAAAAATAGCTACAAACACTGAACTTAATAAAAATGCTAGAAAATGTTATTTTTTGTTGTTAAAAACAATTATAAATGAAATAAATGCGGTCAACTTATTATATCAAGGCGATAATATTGATATATATACATATATTAGGTGCATTCCCGTACTTAATTTTGGGATCCCGCGGGATTCCAATGTTACCGAAAACTGTTCCCGTACTACAAGTTTGGGTAGAAGAGAGAGCTTTTGAGAGAATAAAATTCTTCTTCTTTCTGCACGAAACAGCCCAGACTTTTTCTTTGGGTAAGTTTGTGTAAACTAAAAAACAATCAGCTGATTGAAAAGTAAACAGTAGCAAATACACGCAAATTATTCGCAAAACTGTTATTTGTAAGTTTTACTCCTATAAATATTAAATAAATTCAAGAACATACAAAATATTTGTGTTCTTATGTTTAATATAAACAACTGCATGTATATTTTGCTCGATATCTTGTTTTGGAATAGAAATTTTGTTTTTTGTGTTGCCGTACTTTCAGGCATTTTTCTCTTTAATTGAGAATAATTTACGTTTTCTCTCATTTACCAAACTTTACCCAAAAAGTACGGGAATGGAGCTATTATGGAAATGAGAATTTAATGTTACTTTTAATGTCAATTTGTATAAAATTGTTAAGGCCACAATATACATATTTAATTCAATTATTCAATTAATTGGTCAAAAATATAAAAATTTTGGTAGAGAATATTCTGAGGAATTGCAATTGTTACCACTTTCGGACCAAATTGATATAAAAGAAATATTTTTATAACACTTTACCGTGTTAGCAAAAGAAATGTTTAAAACATTCCCATACATATAAAAAACTACGAACTCTTCAAAAATTTACAGCTTGAGAATTTAGAAAGAAGAAAAATTTGATTCCGTGTATAGAATTTTATTAACATCCATGGAATCAAAAGTTACATTAGGCACATACGAAATCCAGTGAAATAAAATTGCACATATTGATGGGCAGGAGCACTCAAAAACTTCAATGCACAAAGCCATGATGAATTTGACGTTCTTAAGTCTTGAAGTTTTAACGTGGTAGTAAAAGGTATTAATTCATTTATTTATAATTATACGTATATTTTCTCAACTTATTTCAGACAAACCTTGATGAAAACAGAATTAAATGAATTAAAAAATTCGGGTTGACCAATTTGTCCGTTTATGTATTTATTCTACGTTGCTGTTAACTTTGATATTTATAAAGAATTTTTTTACACATCGTCAGCTAGATTGAAAAACCGTGTAACTAACAAAAATTTTAATTTTTTTTGCTATATAATTTCGTATTTTAAATGAAAATGTATCTCCCTGCAATAAAGAAAACAATTATGATTTTTTAAGGTTCATGTTTTTTTTTATTTTTTTTTATTTTCTATTTTTTATAAAGCTCATGCTTGAGAACATTTTTGCTCACTTATCTTTATTCTCGGTTAGATTAACAACTTCTCTAACTGAGATGCATGTTCTTGCAAATATTTTGATGCTACATAGCGGCTCTCGGGGATATAACTAAGTCGCAATGAAAGACTTCAATTCAGATGCTTGTAGCTTCAAGGTTACCTTCAACATAAAAATCGCACAAAAAATAGTGTTTTATTCAGACGTTGCACAGTGGGGCAGAATCAAAATATTTTGGAAATAATTCAGCCATTTGAAAACGGCTAGACCGATTGATTCACAAATTGGCACGAGCATAGTAGAGGAGTACTTGAGCTTAAGTTTTGAAGGTGGTTACCCTCCACTTTCCAGGGATGGCGCTATGTGGTCTCAAAGTTGGACACCTCGCTCCTGAAAATTTTTCTAACGCTTGGCATTTCTTCAATTTTTGGCTGATTTTTAAATATTTTAAATGGTCTTAAAGCTCTCGTAAATACCTACAAAACGGTGCTTTAAACTGCATGTTTATGTTTAAAAATGATCAAGTTATAAGCATTTTAAAATTAAAATTTTTGATTTTTTCCATACCCTGGTCCAGTTTTTTCATAATATTGGGTACAATTTGCAGCAAATTTGTTTGAGTTTGCTACCGTAGATAGCAAACAAAATTTAAGATTTTTTGAAAAAAATTTGAAAGTAATATCTTTTCTGCCTAAAAAATTATACGATTTTCAATTTAAAAAATCCAAAATTATTGCATTTTTGTGTATTTTAGCCTAAAATGGGACACTAATCTAATTTTTTAGATAGAAAAAAATTTTCTTAAGGAATATATAAAAATTTTTTATTTTTATTAAAGCTTACTATATGTGCGTACGTTTAAACCAAATTTCGTATAAAACTGATCATTCTTGTAGAAGATGTAAGTCTTTCAACTTGACCTATTTTACATCGAAATTTTGACTTTACCCCATATTTTCTAAAATCCCAAAGCTGGGATCGGAAAAAGAAGAATACTATAAAAAAGCTATATATACTCCAAATTGTTTCAAAAAGTATTTCGTGAGCCCTAGTCCATATGTGGACTTTATGGGCAAAAGAGTAAAAAATTCCAATTTTGGGATTTTTCGACTTTATTTTGGGAATTATGGGATTTCCTTTAGCTTAATGTTGCAGATTTTTTTACCGTTTGATTTTA
The DNA here is from genome assembly GCA_937654795.1 of Cistogaster globosa. Lineage (NCBI taxonomy): Eukaryota > Metazoa > Arthropoda > Insecta > Diptera > Tachinidae > Cistogaster > Cistogaster globosa. The sequence continues at coordinate 121,221,538 of OW569403.1, forward strand.
GTTAACAAACTACATATGCACAGAAAATTTTATCTGATTTGCTTAATTAATAAAAGTTTTATAGCATATTTAATATTTTTACTTTTCTCAAATTGGACCGTTTTTACCATAATTTTTCGAAATTTTCGGATCTCAGCAACGAATATTAAAATTTCGTTCCATTTTTTTTTATTTTTTTTTATGCATGTGAATAAAGATGACGCAATTTCCTATTAAATAAAAAAAGATTCACCTCAATATCATTCTTACGTGCAAAACTATGCGTTCTTAAATATGAGTGTTTCAATATGTATTTCACTTTTATACATTTATGTTACGGAAGTAAAAATGTTCATGCCTGTGTAAAAAATTGTGTAAAAAAACAATTATACCTGAATAGAGGATAACCAAGAGGCATATCTTAAATTAATAATCATTATAAAAAACATCTGATAAAAATAAAATTTTCTGTTAATTTTTATTTACGAAAAGTCGTTAAAAGTATTTTTTATTTCCTTAAAATTATTATTTATTTTCTATAAAATAATCTGTCATATCATTATGCATGTCTAAAAGATAAAGTAAATCCTTTAATTCTGTTTTGTTAGAAGGTGAAGAAGCCTCATAATTAATCCAACGTTTTCTCATTGATGAGAGTACAGGATCAGAAGATAACAATAGGCTATAGAAAATGTCTTCGTTTTGTGACTGCCTAGAATATTTTCGAGAACTAAATATTTGAATGTACTTGAAATCGCAGTTTCTTGCTTCTTGGGCTTCTTCTGTTAATTCCCCAAGAGGAAGAATATTCGATTCTATAATTGTTTTACCATGACATAATATTTTATGTACTGTGGGCGTCATATCCCTCCATGGATATAGGGAAACGAGTAGCTGAGATATTTTTGCTGTATATTCTCCAAAGCGAAAAGAATTAATTTGAGTTTTGCTATTAATTGCCATTAAAACTGCTTTAACCATTCTAAGCAACTCTTTGTCAATTGCAGTTATGTTTGAAGTAGTTTCAAAATCCCCAAAAAATTTTCTTGCAGTATTTCCTCGTTAGTGTTTCCTCCACTACGAAGAGGCTTATCAATTATTAACCCCGTTTGTACTCTAAACTCTTCTTGGATTCTACTTTTCTCAGAAGCTCTTAGAGCTTTTAGTTCATCATTGTTTTTTTTTTTTTTTTTTGTTATTAAATTTTCTGTCGTACTTCTGTATTTTAAGTCGTATGCAATATCCAGAAAATGCTCCAAAAATCTTATTCTAGCATGAAGGGGGGATATTCCGAAAGATAGAACTTCTTCGTTGACTACGTTGGTTTTTTTATCTGAGAATTCTGACTTCTTCTGATCACATATGGAACATTTCCAATAAGAAGATGTGTTAGTTATAGCGTTACTAACTTTTCCATCAATCATTGTTAAACTAAGTTGAAAGGATATGTTAACACAGTATTCTTTTATTTTTATTGATATTGGTTCCAATGATCTTATTTCGTCTTTGATATGCTTGACTAATTTTTTTGTCGTAGTATTTGATTCCTTTACATACTCAAAACAAATAGGCCTACAAAAATTTTTGAATCCTGGGGTTGTGTTTTTCCATATATCTTCAAAAGTGTTTGCACGTACTGATGAAGATGCAACCAGTGAGTATGAACGAATTCTTAGTGGTACTAAGGATGCCATGAATATGCTCTTAAAATCTATTGTATGTTTTTGTTTGTACTCAGGAAGGGCTGATATTCCATCACATTCCCACTTACACATTAGTACTACATCGCAGTTTTTAACCTTTTCTAGTTGGCCAGTAGAAAAATCTGAAATAATCCGTGACGCCGTATTTTCTAGCAAAGAAGATAGTCCAATAGAAGCTTTCGTTTCATCAACTGTTATTGGAGATGCCATAATCGCTTTCTTTTTTTCTTGAATAGACTTATATGATGGTAATATTGCATGTCCTTTCTCAAGTAAAGCTTTTCTCAAAATTTGGTACTTATTTCGGCTTATTTTCATTTCCAACATCAGAGCAATAGCTTCTTCCTCCGTAAAATTTGACTGCGATGTCGGAGTAGGTATGCTGTTAACAATTCGTTTCAATCGTTTTGGAGATGCGCTGGGAAGAATATTGGCGATGTGCACTGCCTCGGAAGGCTGATTTTCTTTTTTTAGCAATTCTTTGAACGTATCGGAAACTTCATCTTTTGAAACTGAAGAAAGTTTTTCAGTTAACCTTTTTTTCTTAGACTTCGAACATAAGTCATCATAAGATTTGCAGGGAGCTCCACATAATGCGATATAGGTTGAGAATTTCGCAACAGTAATCATCCAAGTAAGATACTTTACTTTAAACTTATTTTTGTTTCCGCGAACTGATTTCATTTTTTGATCAAATAATTTAAAAAATTTTTCCAGTTTTGCAGTACCAATGACATCAACTCTGCAGTTGTATGTAGCCTTAATAAATTTTTTCATGGCCTTAATTCTATCAAGTCCTTTTGTAGCATCAGTCCACAAAAAAGAACACAATGTCTCAAACTTCAATGTGATCGGCATGATGTTTTTTTTTTAAATATGATATCTATTGTATTTATGCAAATATTTATATGCGTGTTCAGGTCATCGAACAGTTGGGTACCTAAAGAAGCAAAGCAGCTAGCTAAAAATCAAAAAAGGCACTTAGGTAAGACATAATTAGTCATAGGTCATCCTAAAACGAACACCTTCACCATTATTTTTAACCCTTACATTTTTAACCCTTTTTTTTTAGGTATAATTGTTTTTTTACACAATTTTTTACACAGGCATGAACATTTTTACTTCCGTAACATAAATGTATAAAAGTGAAATACATATTGAAACACTCATATTTAAGAACGCATAGTTTTGCACGTAAGAATGATATTGAGGTGAATCTTTTTTTATTTAATAGGAAATTGCGTCATCTTTATTCACATGCATGTTGCTGAGATCCGAAAATTTCGAAAAATTATGGTAAAAACGGTCCAATTTGAGAAAAGTAAAAATATTAAATATGCTATAAAACTTTTATTAATTAAGCAAATCAGATAAAATTTTCTGTGCATATGTAGTTTGTTAACTAAAATCAAACGGTAAAAAAATCTGCAACATTGGAATTTTTTACTCTTTTGCCCATAAAGTCCACATATGGACTAGGGCTCACGAAATACTTTTTGAAACAATTTGGAGTATATATAGCTTTTTTATAGTATTCTTCTTTTTCCGATCCCAGCTTTGGGATTTTAGAAAATATGGGGTAAAGTCAAAATTTCGATGTAAAATAGGTCAAGTTGAAAGACTTACATCTTCTACAAGAATGATCAGTTTTATACGAAATTTCGGTTAAACGTACGCACATATAGTAAGCTTTAATAAAAATAAAAAATTTTTATATATTCCTTAGGAAAATTTTTTTCTATCTAAAAAATTAGATTAGTGTCCCATTTTAGGCTAAAATACACAAAAATGCAATAATTTTGGATTTTTTAAATTGAAAATCGTATAATTTTTTAGGCAGAAAAGATATTACTTTCAATTTTTTTTCAAAAAATCTTAAATTTTGTTTGCTATCTACGGTAGTAAACTCAAACAAATTTGCTGCAAATTGTACCCAATATTTCGAAAAAACTGGACCAGGGTATGGAAAAAATCAAAAATTTTAATTTTAAAATGCTTATAACTTGATCATTTTTAAACATAAACATGCAGTTTAAAACACCGTTTTGTAGGTATTTACGAGAGCTTTAAGACCATGTAAAATATTTAAAAATCTGACAAAAATTGAAGAAATGCCTAGCGTTAGAAAAATTTTCAGGAGCGAGGTGTCCAACTTTGAGACCACATAGCGCCATCCCTGGAAAGTGGAGGGTAACCACCTTCAAAACTTAAGCTCAAGTACTCCTCTACTATGCTCGTGCCAAATTTTGAATCAATCGGCCTAGCCGTTTTCAAATGGCTGAATTATTTCCAAAATATTTTGATTCTGCCCCACTGTGCGTTGGTCATTATTGCTGAGCCGCCACATGTACTACCGCGAGGGTCTTTGTATTATATAAAAGGAGTATTCGAGTTATTTCTCATGAAGGCGCATGTGCCTACAGTTAAAAAAAATATTTTATAGCTTGCTAAGCACTTTCTGGGAGACTGCTATTTTAGCATTTCCTGTCATTATTGTGGTTATGAGACGATTTAAATTGAAAACTTTAATTTGTTCTTTACGTTCCGAGTATGTAAGTGGATTAAAGTTAGTTGCCATTATTGTGTACGATTCACTTCTAATTTATCAGCGTAAGAAAATTACTGACTAGTTGGCTGAGCCAACAATTGCAAAACGTTTGGCGATTATACAAACTGGCCTTTTTAGCCTTTGAGTCATATTTAGGTTTGCTATATTGAACTGTACCATATAGCTCGCCATACTCAACCCATACTGTAGGCAAATGACAGTAGGCTGTTTGTCCAAATTTTTGTCAATTTAAATAGTGGGCGAATTCTGATCGATGGCTCTTCTGTGGTTATTTTGGAGCACAATAAATATTGACGGCTGTAATCTATTATATCACATACCCAACAGAAAACTTTCCTTTCATTTAGATAAATAAATTTTTAAGCTTTTCTTATTTTTTCTGGCAACCTTTTTTTTCTGGTTACTTATATTTGGCTCGTGTTGTTCATTTGCCAACAGTGCTTTCAAAAAAAAAAAAAAAAAAAAAAAAACTATTATTTGTTACAAGTCTGAGTGAATAACTATGATTATGATGTTCTGTTAGCACTTGAGGCTGTTGTTAGTGTGAAAAATTGTTGTGTTTTAGTTTGTGATAGTCAAATCATAGTTTAGAGCTTATTATTCCGTAAGTAAGCATATGGACGGTAGTTTTATTGGATTTTTAAGGTTTTAAGTGTTATAATTTAATTCTTACATCATTTGATTGTTTTGCCATTTGTAAAGATAGATATTTTAGAAACGCTCTTATATTTTTTGTTAACGATATTTAAAATAATTATACAGATCAAAACAAATATTTAAGTTTATTTATGTCCATAGTCAGTTGTTTCAAGTTTTATAAATAATTACTCCTAAGGCACAAGTGTAGATATGAACATTTGATAAGAATAAAAAACATAAGAGATTTGTTAGAATCGTGGAAATATTTTGCATTCAAATTAATTAACAGTTTGAAGATATTAAATACGTTTTTCTGAAATAATTGCTAAAAAATATTGGATTACAAATTAAAAAAAAAATTCAATGCATCTAATCTAGTTTTTCAGATTCATATCTAATTTGTTTTTTGTTTTTTGTTTTTCAAACAGGACACTGCCTGGTATCAATTGCTCATTCGTGATTATATCCCAATTTTGATACAAATGTGGCATGTAATAGAGTCTACAAATATAATATCCATGGACTTTATGTCGCATCATAAAGTGACATCATAAAAGTGACATTGTGTCGTTCTTAATATAAACAATTATAAAAGTGTCATAATGTCCGAACTTAAAAGTTAGAAAGGCAATGTATGTTTTTGGTTATAAACAAAATTTCGAACAAATCTAGTTTTGTGGCACATCTCAAAAATAAAAACCAAGTTACAATTTTAAGGAAAACATTTTAAGTAAAAAACTTGGTGCCAACTAGTAGTTTCGGAGTTACGGACCTCTAAAATTTATACGTATAATTTGGCATATTTTAAATATTTGATGACAGAATGAGGTAATACGGGTATCATAGTAATGCCAATTAAAAATTAATTAAGAAATGAGGACACCCTTTAATTTTTAAAGTTATGAAGTGTCTTTGAAACAGGACCAATTTATTAGCATATCCCTTCAAAATCGGTTCAGAAATGACTGACTTATAAAAACAAAAACATTGAAAAGCAACATTTAGTCGATCTAATAACCATCTTCTTTTTTTTAAAGTCAGTTAAAAACACAAAATTTATACAAAAACAGATATAAGTACGTGTCAAAAGTTGAAAACATTTTGTTAAAAGAAACAAATGGTTGCAACAACAATTCTAAAAATTAAATCTCGCTTTTTACCTTTTTGAAAATTTCTTTGGAATTTGGCTTAATGGTAACAATGGTTTTAAAAAGGCATAATGTTTATCACAAGAAATTTTGGTAATAGGGAAATGGTTGAGCTCAGGATTAATTTTTTTATTTGTTTTATAATTTACAATATTGGAAACTTCTAAAACTATAATAAACAATAGTTAGATATTAAACATATTCAAATATATACAAAGTCCCCTTACAGAGCTCTCAACAACTCAATAACTTAAAAAGTAATAATAGCTTTACTTAGTAAATAAATAGTACATTTTTTTACCTTCAAGAGGAAATAAATATTAATGAAGTGTTTGTAATGGAAAATATATTTATTTTTAAACATTACTTTATATTTTGTTAAAAAAAATGGGGTCAAAAATTAAAACAAGAAAAATTTAGTAGTTTAACTACTTATTGGACTAACCACCAAAACTTTTTGATGATTTGCTTTTGAAATATTTTATTTTCTTTGTTGGAAATAATAGTTTGGTATCTAAAATTATTTTGGGTTATATTGCAGTTAACAACTTTAGCATTTGCCCTTCTATAATTGTGATAGAAGATAAATTTGGATAAATTTAATTTTGTCCAGATACAAGAATGCCTCTGGAGGTACAAACCCTAGTTGTAGAGTACTTAATATATATTCATCGTTTGTATAGTATGCAGTCATGATCAAATTATTTTCAATATACGACATACATCTTAATATGTGATTTCTTATTAAATTTATAATAAAGTTGTCAATTCGTATTATGTTTGATCTATTATATAATTTATAATATTTTTTTTTAAATCACTTTCTTTCGATCTAAATACGAGTAGCAATGTACAAGATCTTAAACTCTTTCTCTCGAAGACTCTATTTTTTTTCCATATAAGAGGGCGAAATGTTAAACCAAATTTGACATCCATATGTAACAATTGGTCTTATTAGGGTTTGATACGATTTTTACTTTTGAGTTAATGTATTTTGAATAAAACAAATTTTTATACATTAAAAACGCATTTGATGCTTTTCTGAGGGTTTGAGAAATATGAGTATTGAAATATAAAAATTTATCCAAATAAATGCCCAGGCACAGGATTAAATTATTTGTAACAGAAACATTACAACAGAATATCAACTCAAATTTATAAAAAAGATATACGAAAAGATAAGTGAGGTAAATTGATATATATTTCTGTCCATTATATAAAATATCTTTCTAAAAACTACCCGTTTAAAACCGTGAAGGGCAACTACTTCTAACGAACACATACATATGAACATTTTCCATATTTTTTTTTAACCGAGGAAGTACCCACATAACAAGTAATTAAAGTTGCTCAAGAACTTTTAAATAATATTGCTTGATATAAGTTTAAATAGTTGCTACGGCCACTTCTTTGATTGTTCAACTCAACTCATCAGAAAATCTTTAATCGTAGCTTAGATAATTAAAATTTGCATCATATTTTTTAAAAGTAAATTAAAGTGGGCGAAAAGGCCAATAATAGAGTTCCTAAGCTAGGTAAAGCCAACTTAAGCAACTGTGCAAATGCATATAAATGATGTGAAGCAAATTTAAATGTATTCAGGAAAACTTTTTGTCAAGTTACGTTAAGTTGGGCCTAAAGAAATCAATAAACACAATCATAGAAGATTTAATAATATACAAACCTTGACTTGATTTTTGCTTACAATTCTTAATATTTTGATATTCAATTAAATTGTAATGGTATCATGAATAGCAACAGTCCATCATGACTGATGCTACTTGGCCGACATTTGTGTTACCAATGTAAATGGTAAAGTAAACAAGATAAAAATAAGTTTTTCTATGGGCTATTCTTTTACTTCAATTCTTTATTTCCCATAAATTATGAAATTTTAAAAATGAATTACTTACATGTATTCGAAATAAAATATCAAAATATGTAAGTATTAAGACAAACAAGAAATTTAATTTAGTTATACATTGATTTTTTTTTAATTTCTGAGTGCAGTAGGATGTCTCACAGGGCATTGGCTCTCTACGCTTGTCCTTTCTACGTCAATGACTGCATGTTTCATCCAGATCAGTGTTGTATTTCTGAAAAGACATTAGTAGAACACCTGGTGCGTACATCTTAAAAGCGGGACTCAATATAAGTGATCTATGTTTCAGCCTCAATAAATCGGTTCTTAGATTATTATACAGCTTTTAAGATCTGCCAACAACACTATCCCTGTATCATGTTTTTATGACTCTCTAATCAGAGAACACTTGAAATGAAGCCGTGTAAATTGAAACAAAAAATCGTTTCTTACTTAAACCTGTTTTTGCAACTTTGCTACGTGAAAATTGTCTTATATCTTAGGTACTTTGACGTATACTAATGATAAGAAGTGAGATAATGTGTGTGTTTTATTAAAAATTTAATGTGGTAGTTGGATTGATATATCCCTCAAGTGTAATATTTTGCAGTTAATTACTTTGTTGCTATCGGTCGTGACAATTGGAATAGAAAAGTCTGTTGAAGTAGATTTTTATACGAAAATTTCTTTATTTTCTAAAGTTTTTCAGGAATTTGCCTCTGTTGAATTTTTGGTGTGTGAATAATTGTATATTCCACCAATTAAGCAGGCAAAGGTTACACTCCAATCTTCGTCAAGTGTTTTTTAGGCTCAAGCAGAGAAACACAGTCATCATCCAAAAACACCGAATCACTAGACAAAGCAAGACCATTGCAGTAGGCTCTGGCAAAGCAATTGAACAGAATTGAACAGTAAAATTTGACAAGTTTAGAACAGCTTGAAGAAATTTTCATTTTAAGATAATTTTTTATTTTTTAAATTTTCCGTTTTTAATGAAATTTCCAATTTTTTATTGCAAAAACAATAATTAAACAAATTTTAATGTTTATGGTGAAAATGAAATATTTTGGTGAAATTTAGTTGGCTCCAATTACTTGGTAGCCTTTAATTCTTCTCAGAAACTTCGGTTTTCAACACAATAAAGCAAAAACAACATTTACAGCAAGCAGATTTAAATATGAAAAAGGCGAGGAAAATAGAGATGCCCTCTTTCAAAACTTTAACTAAATGAATGGTGGTCATAAATTTTCTGGCGCTCATATAGGGACGTGGCAAAACTGACGGAATATACTTATGTACTTTATCGCGTCGGAAAATAATATTGTAGAAAGTTAAAATCAATTGACTTATCTGTATATTTTCCTTAAACCTGTGGTGAAGGGTATAAAAAGGACTTTTTAAAAAACAAACAAGTAAGAGTGCTATATTCGGCTATGCCGAACCCTTTATACCTTTCACGATATTTGTAAATCTAATTTAGTTAAGTAACGTCAATCATAAAAACGGATACTTGGGTGCACAAAATTTAAAAACAAAGAAAAAGAAATTAAGTGCGATAAATAATTTTACATCAAACAAATATCATCGGCTCTTAATGGGCTAAGCATTTAAAAAATTCTATTTCTTGAAAGATCTCTTCAAAAGCTTTCAAATGACACCCATATATAGTGAATAACTGCGATCCTCTATGAAAAGTTCAGAGGCCCATAACTCGGAGAATATAGGCGAGCGCCGATTTTTTCACTTGTTGTTTTTTTCGCCATTTTTTTATTTGAATGGGAAATAAAGCCATAATGGCCTTAGCTCACATTAGCAATATTAGAAAATGGCTTTATCTCTCATTTCAGTTTTGAAGAACATTTGCATTTTACATTAATTAATAGTTTTCTTATTTTGTAATATATATTAGATTTTCTTATTTTTATAATTAAGAGATAATGAATTCCTTCTTTAACAGTATGTTTCCTGTTCTATGTGCATTCATTGATGGAAGAAAATGTAATAATGTTAATAATAATAACATTCTGGAAAAAATGTTTTCCCGGAGACACTAAAGTTAAGTACTGAAATCAGGATTTGCATACTAAAGTTCTTCTACGTGGCGCTTAAGGGTTTTCTCCTCCAGTTGGATGCGGCAGGTGGCTTCGCTGATTTTAGTTTTCCTGCGTGCGCCACAAAAATATAAAAAATGTCTTTTTCCGGAAGCACTAAAGTTAAGTATTCCAAGTGGCTTCTCATACTAAAGTTTTCCTGCGTGGAGGCCTGCAGGGTTTTCCCCTCCAGTAGGACGCCGCAAGTGGTTTCGCTGAATAAAGTTTTCGTGCGTGCGTCACAAAAATCTCTTTTTTCCGGAACTTTTTGTTTTTTTTTTTTATTTGTTTTGTATATTTTTTTTAATAAATGAATTAAAAATATTAATTTTTAGTTGTTACTTTTTCAATGGATTTTCCATCTTTTATTTCGTAAAATTTTAAATATGACCTTACCTCTCAATGATTGGGAAATAAGGCCATTATGGCTTTACCTCCCATTCAATTGAGCAATAAAGCCATCATGGCGTTATCTTAGATGGTTGTAAAATAATTTTCAATAGTAACGCTATTTTTTATCCATACCTCACACATTTCTGAATCAATAGGGCATTTCTTTATTGAATTTTTCAACAGAAAAACTTTTTGATCATCTGATTTTAACATCCAATTCAAAATATACTTCCTTTTTCTGTTCAGCTACAACATATTTCCTGTTTGGCACATAACTGTTTAGTTTGTGTTGCATTTAAATTTGGCGCTATGTTTTTTCTTTCTTATGATAAATTATTTTATAATATTTAATATCACTAATGTTAAGTAAAGTCTGCTATGTTTTCAAAAATGAATTGAAATAGAAATACAGTTTATGACAAAAAGTGACTAAATAAAAAAAATTGTTTCTTTCCTTATCGCTAATTGAGGACCCGATTTTATAAACCTGTATAACGAATAATTATATACCATTCGAAGATAAGAATTATGACCATGTTCGACTATAAAAAACAACCAACTGATTTTTACAAGCAACTGCAATTGGTGTTGGGACATAAAAATGACAGAATTTAAAATGGAAAGAAAAATTTATGTACGTTTGATTTCATTTGAGAGTAAGCCTTTTTTATTCTTTTCTTATATTATTTTTTGCATCATTTGGTTTGGTTTGGTTATTTTGCATATTTGATACTTGAAAACAAATGTGTTTTAATATTTTTTGCATACAAAATAACAATTTAATTCAAGTGTTCTACTGGCATGACTCTTGTAAATCTTCTATCATCAGCGAGGGGTACAGATTCGTAAAGACATAACTAATGTTTTATTGGTAATAGTTGTAAAACAACCCCCGTATGCTCTTTACTAAAGAACGCCATTGAAGTTTGTCATTTCAACAGTGGCAACGTATCAGTGGAAATTAATACAGTTTATGTTTGTTAGTTGAATTTACTCAATCGTAATGTTTCTTCAGAGTTTTATATTTGTCCATGTCAGTTAATTGACTGACGCCATTTATGACTGTTGGCAATTTTACAATCAGTAAATGTTTATTAATTTAAGCAATTTAAATTGTAGCAGTAAAAATAATTTATTAACGGGCTAAAGTATTCAAAGTTGAGCGTTAGTAACAGTTTCATATACGAGTGAACAAAGAAGGGATCTTTATTTTTAATCTTCCATTGATAATGATTTATTTAGTTGATGTTAGATTTATATATTTGTTAATATTTCTAAAGTTTAACACACATTCACTTTGCTATTAATGATAAAAATAAAAACCAATGAAAATGTTTTTTTTTACAACAATTACTCAATGTGTGTGTTTTTAATTTTACAAATGATCGAAGTGCAAAGTTTTATACGATATGATAGTGAATTTCTTATCCTGAAGCTCCAAGTAAAACCTCTACTGTGGTGTCTATGTAATATTTATAAGGTAAGAACATGTCGAAATAATACTAGGTGGTCGTAATGTCGAATTCGTAAATTTTTGGCGAAACGCTAAATGTCAAACACCATAGACAAAAAATACATATTGAGCGTTTCGGCGAAAATGTAGAAGTTCGCAAGTGGGACCACCTAGTATTATATCGCCATAGTAAAGAATTTCTGTACATTATGCATTGCCAACTCAAATTTCATTTAACGTCTTCAAACATTTAAGCAACAAATGGTTGCCACTATCTTCTGATAAAAACGTAAATACCTTAGGAAAGCTTCACTTTTAAATTGAAAACAAATATGTAAATTGATATAAAAAAACTGATCAGAGATTACTTTATGGTTCGTAACCCTTAACAGCATTCTTTTTCTCGAAAGTACAATCATCGGTTTAATACACATAAAATATTTATGACTTTTTTTAATTTAAAACTTTGGATAAACCGTCAACTTCAGGAATTTAAATTTACTGTTAATTTTTAAGTTATAAAAAATTTATTGATGTTGTTTCTAAATATTTCAATCGCAGAGTATTTTTAATATTTAATGAAACGTGACTTAAAATGTATGGGATTTTTTGCGAAAACATATTGTGAAATGCAAAAAGATATTGCGCTATTAATGCCATTTGTTATCAATTAAGCCTTTTTTTGTATAAATATTAATTTAAACTAAATTTAAAACTATCAAAAATAGCTGATTTAAAGGTAACACGATCAACTTTTGCCTTTCAAATTTAAATACATTCACACTATCTTACTAATACACTCATACTTTTAAGAATTGAAACGAACTTAATACCTTTAAATTTTTCTTTTAAATTTAAGTCAAGAAAACTGCTGATAAAAAATCTTTTGGACTATTCTTCGTTTTTTTTTCTGCAAAAATTTTGCCGCCATAAGTTTTTGCCATCTTGACCAAAAAAAAAAAATTTTTTTTTAAGTTGCGTGCAGCCTACGTCACAGCTCTCAATTTCAATGAATTGTAACAAGCAATGTGTGTGACAAACTTGAAAGTAAAACTTGATCCTGTTGCTTTAGGGTCAGAAACCAAATTTAATGGAGATATGATACTGTTCTTAACGTTATAAAAATAAAGGTAATTTGAATAGAAAAAATTAAAATCTTCGATATAAAAGATTTTGATATAAGATTTTGTAATTTTATTAAAATGTTGAAAAATGAGATGATATTCGAATAGATCCATGATATTAAACGATCATGAAATAATCAAAAATGTATTTTGGATAATTGGACAGTTTTTCCAGGAAGCACGCCTTTAGAATCAAAAGAAGATATAAAGAAAAAAAGTAAAGAAGCCATTTTTATTAATTGTATTTGCAGAAATTTTTATTGCCGATAATCAATTAAATAAGCCGCGTCAATTTCTTTTATTCTATTTGTTTCGCAACAAACATTCGGCATTTTTCCTAAACATATGAATGCCTTACAGCCCGACTAAAATGTGCATAAGCTGGCTTGAGATAACATAAGAAACTGCGCACATACGAGGTCTGATAAAAAAACTGTTGTTTTTAATTTTTTTAAAAAGTATTGATTAATCAAAAACTATCTTCAAAGTTATCCTCCTCAGATATAATACACTTATGCCAGCGTTTTTTCCAATCCTCGAAACACTCCTGAAACGCGCTTTTTGGTATCGCCAACAGCTCCTGTTCCGATTTTATTTTTATCTCCTCAATCGTAGCATAACGCTTTCCTTTCATCAGTGTCTTCAGTTTTGGGAAGAGGAAAAAGTCAGCGGGGGCCAAGTCCGGTGAATACGGTGATTGAGCCATGATAACAGTTTTGTTTTTAGCCAAAAACTCACGCACAAGCATCGACGTGTGAGCTGGTGCGTTATCATGGTGCAAAATTCATGATTGTTTTTCCACAATTCTGTTTGTTTCTGACGAATTGCTTCGCGAAAACGGCGCATAACTTCAAGGTAGTATTCCTTATTGAGTGTACGACCTTGTGGCAAGAATTCTTGATGCACTATGTCATTGCAGTTGAAGAAAACAGTGAGCATTACTTTCACATTTGACCGAACTTGACGTGTTTTTTTTTTTGGGTTTTGACTCTTCTGGACGCTTCCATTGGGATTATTGTGCTTTGGTTTCCATGCCATAGCCATACACCAATGATTCGTCACCAGTTATGACCTTTTTGAGGAAATCTGGATCGTCGTTGACGATGTTCAAAAGCTCCTAAGCGATGTCCATGAGACGTTGTTTTTGCTCAAAATTTAGCAATTTTGAAACAATCTTCGCTGCCGCACGTTTCATGCCAAAAACATTCGTAAGAATTACTTGGCATGAGCCAAACGATATGCCAACATCATTAGCAACTTCTCTAATGGTGATTCGACGATTATCCAAAATCATTTTCTTCACTGCTTTATTGTTTTCATCGGTTGTTGCTGTGGTTGGGCGACCAGGAAGACCATCGTCATTGACATCTTCTCGATTTTCTTTAAACCGGTTATACCACAATTGATTGAATTTGTGTTCTGTTCATAGTAGTCTCATCAAACGCCACAGTCAACATTTTAAATGTCCTTGCGCATTAAATTCAATTTTTACACAAAACAGTAAAAAATCGAACAGCACTCCAAAAGAGGACTAATCTTGTTTTCTGTCAAATACAAACTGATAATCTAAAACAGCTGATATTGTCATAACGGACATGTGTACCAACATAACAGAGAAAAAAATGCGAAAATCGAACATACATACGTAACTCACGATTTTTTAAGGTAACGATTTTTTTTAATTAGACCTCGTATGTACGAGGGCTGCTCTATATATTTCTGGCCTAATAGTGAAAATACGAATATTTATAATCAAAAATGGTTTCATTGTTTTTCAAAGTATTCTCCAGCATGATTTATACACTTTTGGATTGAGACACCTCTAAAACATGGTTTTTGAACACTTCAACACTTCTTCTGGCGACGAAAATCGTTGACCACGCATTTTTTTCTTGATGTGCGGAAACAATAAGAAGTCATTAGGTGCCAAGTCAGGGCTGTATGGCAGATGACCCATTAATTCGACGTTTTGGCCGGTCAAAAAAGCTCTGGTTTGAGCCGAAGTGTGAGAGCTCGCATTGTCATGGTAAACAATGATTCGTCTTCTCTTGTTGGTTTTTCGAACTTCTCCGATATCTTCAGGCAAACAAATTGTAGTGTACCAGTCAGAAGTGACCGTCCTACGTTGATCAAGCGGAACAGTCGCCACATGACCAGTTTTGCCGAAGAAAATGGCGCCCATGTGCTTCGAAGTGCTTCTTCCACGAACAACTTTCGTTGGATTTTGCTCGTCTTTGAAGACCCACACGGCAGATTGCTGTTTCGTTTCGGGCTCATACGCATAGATCCATGATTCGTCACCTGTGACGATCTTATAAACGTCTTTTGAAGCACCGCAATCGTATTTTTGCAACATTTCTTTGCACCAATCGACACGAGCCTTTTTTTGAGCGACTTTCAAATTGTGCGGGATCCAACGAGTACAAACCTTTTCTACGGTCAGGTGTTCATGCAGTATCGAATATATGCTGGTGGAAGAACTGTCCAAGGATGTCTATGTCTCTCGGTATGTCGCATGTCGATCTTGCATTATGAGTTCACGCACGGCATCAATGTTCTCTGGCACAACAGCCGTTTTTGGACGACCTCCACGGAATTCGTCTTTGAGCGAGCTTCGGCCACGATTAAATTCATTATACCAATTTTTCACAGTGTTATAGGATAGTGCTTCATCGCCATACAAAGATTTAAGTTCATCAATGCACTCTTGTCGTGATAATCCACGTCGAAAGTTGTAAAAAATGATGGCACGAAAATGTTCACGAGTTAATTCCATTTTTTTTATATTAATTTTTTCAAGTCACTGCAAACAACACAAATAATGGTCGTACGTTAAAACGTTTTGAGTACGATTATGCTTAAAAATGACAAACTTTCCAATGCAAATGTCAGATTGCACTTGGCAGCACTCAGTTTTGCCAGGCCAGAAATATATATAGCAGCCCTCGTATAAATTATGTGTGGCGAACTATAACGTCCCTATATTTTAAATGGAAAACTAATTAGAGAGAACTTCCTTCTTTAAATTAATAGAAGTATGAAAAAGAAAATGTGCTTGTTTAATAAAATAATTTTTAATTATTAAAACATTTTGGTATTTTTCTTATGAGTCATACAAGTAGAAGAAAAATTACAATTACAATTTCGATTTATATATATATATATTATATATATATATATATATATATATATATATATATATATATATATATATATATATATATATATATATATATATATATATATATATATATATATATATATATATACAGTGATGTGAAAAATAATAAGGACACAAATGTCCAGTAATAACATTTGATCATAATATAATTAAAATGAGAGAATTGCTAAAAATAACTGTACATATTTTTAGGTAATATATTATAAAAACGAGATCCATTATGTTTTTTAAAATTGTTGTTTTTATTTTAAATTTTTTTAAATAGATTTAACTTAAAATACAAATTCACCCTGTGAAAAAAAATAAGGACACTTCGTGTTATTGCCTAAAAAATTATATTACTTAAAAAAAAAAGAGATCCACAAATAATACTGCTTTCCAGTGGTTAATATTTTGTTGAGGCGCCGTTGTTTTTTAAAACTGCTTGGCATCGTCGTGGCATAGAGTCAACAAGGTTTTGACAGACTGAAAGCGGTACATCATTCCACGCAGTCTGAATTAATTCCCATAGCTGATCGCAATTCGTGGGAAACTTTCCTCTAATTGAAGTTTTAACTATGCTCCACAAATTCTCGATCGGATTTAGATCGGGAGACTGAGCAGGCCATTCTAATAAATTGATTTTATTATTCACAAACCACGTCTTGGTGCACTTTGCCGTATGTTTGGGGTCATTGTCCTGTTGGAACACCCATTGCAGTGGCATATTTTCTTCGGCATAAGGAAGCATACAATTATGTAGAATATCAACATAATCTGTTGCTTTCATAATGCCCTGTATACGATACAGTGGCCCAACACCATAGTAGGAAAATGACGCCCAAACAATAATGTTACCACCGCCGTGCTTTACCCTCTTAATGGTGTGTTTTGGGTTGTATTCCGTATTAATTGGTCTTCTTACAGTATGAAGACCCCTATCCGAATTAAATAAATTAATTTTTGTCTCATCCGACCATAGAATATTTCTCCATTTTTCTTGAGGCCAGCATGCGTGCTCTTCAGCAAATTTTAGCCTTTGTTGTATGTTCTTCTTCGACAACATTGGTACTTTTCTAGCACTATGAGCTTTAAGGTTCTCTTTAATTAGGGTTTTTCGAATTGTTGATGAGTCAATGTTAATGTTTAAATCAATTTTTATCTGTTTCGATGAAATAAATGGATTCTTTTTTACACATCGAATGATTCCACGTTTTACTGCAGGTGTAATTTTTGGTTTTCTGCCACGTGTTTCTCTAATAGGAATCCATTTGACTGCATTTTCTACCATTGTTTTTGAAATTCCAAGCAACCTTGCAATATTTCTATAAGAATTTCCATCTTTATGCAAATCTTTAATAGTTTTTCGTAGTACTGGGTCACAGTGCTTAGATTTTCCCATTTTGCTCTAAAAAACTACGAAATGAAGCTGTTTTTAAGTTTGTATTGAATTTAAAGTTTCACTAAAATCACGTTTTTTACCTATTGTACACAAAAATAAACTTCAAAATAACTTTCAAAAGCTTAGATATTAATTTATTTTAGTTAAACGACAAACTGTCCTTATTAATTCGCACAACCAAAACCAACTGATCTCTGCCTAACAACCTAATTTTATTAAATGTATACAAATTCTCTGAATTTTTGTAACGGGACTTGTTTTTGTAATATATTAGCTGAAAATTAATACAGTTATTTTTTAGAATTTCTCTCATTTTACTTATTTTATGATCAAATATTTTTGCTGGACATTTGTGTCCTTATTATTTTTCACATCACTGTATATATATATATATATATATATATATATATATATTTACATATATATGTATTGAAGGCTATATAAGATTCGTTAAAGCCGAATATAGCACTCTTTCTTGTCTTTAAATAATTTCTTCCATTTTAGTGACATTTATTAGTAAGTGTCACTTTGATTTGCATCTAGAAAATGCATACTGAGTATTATGTTTCTTATAGTCACAGCGTATCAACACAAAATATTAAACTTTCCACAAAAGCAAAAATAAATTATTATTTCTTTTAGTCGCAATAGGAGCAAAAACTTATTTGCTTGCTATAGCCAATCGAAGCATGATTTGATTAAAAATGTATTTCTTTTGTCATCTTGATCTTAGAAATTTAGAATCAATTAAATATTTCTGTTTTTTTTTTTAATAAATCCAATGCTGTATGTGGCTTTTTTTAATTTGAGTAAAATTTCTTTCGTGTTTTTTTATGTAAGTTGTCGTAAAACATTACAAAGGACCGAAAGCGCATGAAAACTGATTTGCATGATGTGCATATACTGATTTACGCAAAAATATTTCTTAATATTTTTCCCACTTTTTTTTAGTTCAAGACACTAGAATTATGTGTGAATATCATGTTACTGCCGTATTGCTAAACAAAATATGTCAACAAGAGGTGGCAGTAGCCAAAGAATAACATGTTTCTTAATTTTATCTCTGTTGGAGATCATGAAGTATTGAAATAAGAAGTGTTATTTTTTGTTAAATGTAAATATTTTATTCAAATAATTTATGTTAATTGTGTATGATTCCTTGAAAAATAAACATTTGATGAAATTCTCATGAAATATTTATTATTTAAAGTTTGTAACTGAATAATTACATAAGTTGAAAATATTTATGTGTAACAAGCAGAATAAAGTTGAAAATATTAATTGTATAACAAATGTTTATTTAATAAAAGTTCATATTTCTTGTAAACATTTTCACGAAGCTTTTTTCAAATACTTCGTATTTTGTTCAGAAAACTATTTAAGTATAGACTGCACTCTAAATTCGTATATTTTTTGTATGCACATTTTTAAACAATTTTTATTTTTCAAAGTTTTGTGATTAAATACTTTGCAAAAAAAAAAAATTTTGTTGATTTGGAAAACTAAATATTTTTTGTCGCCTAAAATAATGCAAAAAGAAAATTTTTATTTAATGTTCACAGAAAATTTAGGTTCAAAATATTTTTAAATTGTTTGCTAAAGAAAATATAACTCGAAAATTATTTTCTCATTACTTGCTCTGGAAAATATTTAAAAGTTTGTAAGCATAAAATAATTGTTGCACGCGCATATACATAGAAATATATGTAAGAGAAAAAATATACTAATTTTTGAATACTGCTTAATTTAAACCTTGGTTGTGTTAAAATATCCATAACAAAATATCGTAGAAAATCCTGTTTTGTACAGTGTAGTCAAGTTTTTAAGATTTCATGGGGAGGGATTTGGGGACTTTTCATTCTAAGTTTTTTTTTTATTATTGGCACTTGTTTAACTTATTAGCATTAAATTTTTTATTTTGAATGTTTTTTCTTAGTCGAGTTAACATATTAAAAAAATCATGATATAAATTTTTTTATGCAGACTTGGGTTTGGGAATTCGCGGGAAAAACAATCCACAAATTCCCGGGAATTTAGCCAAAACGGGATGTTTAAAATCATCACTCTTTAAAAAAATACACTGACTATTTTTCAAATATTTTTGCTGTTACATTTAAAAATTCCTAAATTTTAAACAAAAACTTAACAATTTGTTCGAAAAGGAATTTGAGTTATTCGAAGGCACTAACATTCCAACAACGAACACGGATAAACTTTATAACGCATTGTTGACAACAAAACCTACCCCAGTAGAAAGTAAAGAGTTTTTTTTCTATTTTTGGAAATTTTGCAACGAAAACAAGCAACAGTATGTGTAGTGAACTGTTAAATGCAGTTCTAAAATCATATATTTCAAAAAAAAAATTTATAATAATTAATAAAATAATTTTTCAGTATTTTTATTTTTGCCACCTCTCGTTATATAGAAAAAATGTATATATGTATGTATGCCTTGTCACCTGAATTATTTTTTATTATTGTTAAAACTAAAATTTACCAATTATTTTTATTGTTTGGTATTGTTTTAGTAAAATTATAAATTTTTTAATATTATTTTATAAAAAAAACTTATTTTTTTTAAGAATTGCTATTTTTCCTGGGAGTTGTGGGAAATGGAGAAGGCAATTATTTTTTCCCGTTTACCGGGAAATGAAAAATTCCTGGAAACCCCACACTCTAGTGTAGACACTACATATTGGTTTAAATATTATTGTAACGCAAATTAAAATGGCCAGGTATATAGCAACAGATTTTAGTATAATATTAAGTAATCATCTTTGTGAGTTATGCTCAAAAGGCATTCAAATTAATAACAATATTATAACGCTAGAACTTTTTAGGACAAAACTAAAATAATTAATATTGAATATTTATATGCAAAGCCGATAGATGCTACTTACTAATTAATGAGTCGACGAATGTACCAAGAGCTTGCATTCTCTATTTTAAGAAAAAAAAATGATTATAATGACAAACAAGACAACAGCAACGCCATTGTATAAAAAAGCCTTTCAAAATTTTTAAAAACTGGGGTTTATACTTAACTGCTATTAGAACAGAAGTTACAATTATTATGTGTGGATGGGGAAAACAATTTCTTTAGCTCTTTTTTAAATTAGTTAAATGTGTTTGCATTAACTAAATTTATAAAGCTTGGAAGCTTGGAAGAGTATAAATAATTCTTGAACTTTTCATTTTGAAGAATAAAGTATTAAAAAGTATTCGAATTAATCATTTTAAATGTAGATTCAAATAAATTTTTTGCAACTTGTATTAATATCAGACAGAAGAAGGCTTTCCTATGGAAAAGCTTAAAGCAATGGATTGAATTATAACATCATTCTAAAAAAATAGCTACAAACACTGAGCTTAATAAAAATGCTAGAAAATTTTATTTTTTGTTGTTAAAAACAATTATAATTGAAATAAATTCGGTCAACTTGTTATTTCAAGGCGATAATATTGACATATGTATATTATGGAAATGAGAATTTAATGTTACTTTTAATGTCAATTTGTATAAAATTGTTAAGGCCACAATATACATATTTAATTCAATTATTCAATTAATTGGTCAAAAATATAAAAATTTTGGTAGAGAATATTCTGAGAAATTGCAATTGTTACCACTTTCGGACCGAATTGATGCAAAAAAAATATATTTTTATAACACTTTACCGTGTTAGCAAAAGAAATGCTTAAAACATTTCCATAAATATAAAAAACTACGAGCTCTTCAAAAATGTACAGTTTGAGAATTTAGAAATAAGAAAAATTTGATTCCGTGTATAGAATTTTACTAACATCCATGGAATCAAAAGTTTCATTACGCACATAATAAATCCAGTGAAATAAAATTGCAAATATTGGTTGGCAGGAGCACTCAAAAACTTCAATGCACAAAGACTTGATGAATTTGACGTTCTTAAGTCTTGAAGTTTTAACGTGGTAGTAAAAGGTATTAATTCATTAATTTATACTTATACGTATATTTTCTCAATTTATTTCAGACAAACCTTGATGAAAACCAAACTAAATGAATTAAAAAATTCTGGTTGACCAATTTGTCCGTTTATGTATTAATATTACGTTGCTGTTAACGTTGATATTTATAAAGAATTTTTTTACACATCGTCAGCTAGATTGAAAAGCCATGTAACTAACAAAAATTTTAATTTTTTTGCTATTTAATTTTGTGTTTTAGATGAAAATGTATCTCCCTGCAATAAAGAAAACAGTTATGATTTTTTTAGGTTCATGTTTTTTCGTTTTAGCTAACGATATACGAATAATATACGAGCCGTTTATTTTGAAAGTGGCATAAGTCACTGTAAAAAAAATTTATATTAAGAGCTGCTACTTATTATCCTGAGTTAATAAATTCAAGTATGTCTTCTCGAGATTTAGCCTCAATACTTTTAAAATCTTTGAAATACAGTGCTTTAAATATGTACATCAGCGTAAAAGCAAAGTGGCCTATGGCACTTTCAAGATAAACGGTTCATATGTGTTTATAGACTTAGACAACTTTCTTTTTGGGGACATAAATGGAGATTTTTGGTGACATCATTCATCAAATTGGGGACCAGAACTTTTTTGGCAACACTGGTTTTGTAGCAAGAACAACACAACAGTATTAACAACGCAGAGATTGTAAACAATTTATGTTATTTCGTGCTTTGCTAAGTTAATAAAAATTATTAAATATTAGCAGCCATATTCATAGAATATAACAACGGATGTGTAAAAACAAAATGTATTTTAGGAAAAATTTGGATGGAAAATTTGTCATAAATAATAAGTCAAAGTTATTATATTTTTATGAATATGGGAGTAGAAACATTATATAACCAACTTGGTAGAGGAGATTTTCTCTATAAAACCATGCCAGAACCGAAAAAGCTAATTGCTTAACAATTATACAACTCTGAAGTTTTCTATTGTAACTTCTTTTTTGGCATCAATAATTGTTAAGCAATCGAGCGCTGTATTTGGGCTTAAACAAGCGAAACAATTATCGGCGCCGTAGAACTTCCTACTATTATTTTAGAATAGGGAGAGTGTTGTGTATCAGATGATGTGGATGTGGATAACTCCAGCGTAATACTAAATTATACCTTCGGGTAAATAACCTGCCAGTTTCATCTCCAGTTGTCTCTTACAAAATATGGTAATTGGGTACGTTTAACACAGCACCCTTTTTCCTTCAATAGCAAAGCTTCACAATAAAGTCTTTTGTGGCCGTAATCAACATATCATCTTTAACAATAATGAGATAAGTATTTTTTTTTTTTTGCTTTTTAGAAAATAATGAAAATGAAAAGCCACTTGCGGTTGGATCCCAGTATAATTCATTTTTTCTGTTTTTCACAAATATTTGTTGTTTGCTTAAGTTTTAAATTACTTAAGTGCAAAGAGCTTGGAGCGGACATAAATTAAATAATAAATATAATTAATTAATATAATTAATAATTATAAATATAATTTTTCTTAAAGTATCTTTTTTAGAAGACCCTTTATTTTTTTCACATAAAATTAATAATGTGTTATTCACTGATACAACTTGTGTTCTTTTCTTTTACGTTTCCACTTTACTAAACTTCCTATAAATTAATTTTGAAAATCTCTTATATGCTCCTTCAAATGTTCATTGTGGATACGTATGCTCACGTACCCATGAGTACTCGTGCGGCGTTTGCGCATGCCTTTAACAACAAATGTAAGGTAGCGATGAGCAGCAGAAAATATAGCAACTGAACTTTATGAAAACAAAACAAAAACTGTTTTATGTGAAACCAAGTAAACAGAAAAGACGCACACAAGGAAGTTGTCGATGTGATAATATCAAACGTGTAACGAACGAAAAACAACGACACTTCAAGCGATGACAATGAATATGTGATTGAAAATGGTGACGACGACGACGAACACGAAAACGACAACGACACTCATTGTTGTCAACATGGATTTGAGTGTTTAACATAACATTGACTTTGACAAGTCAAAGGCCACTTTGCTTCTGTACGTCCAATTCAGCTAAACAACAAACCATCCAACCAACGATCCCTCACTTAACTAAACATTCAGATTTCCTTTACGACATAAGACATACGTGTTACGTGTATATTGACAATGTATGTATCCGTTTAAAGGCAAAAGCCTGGAATGAAAATATTTTTAAAGAAATTTGCTTAGAATTTCTTTTTTTATTCTCCTATTGTTTGTGTTTGAGTGTTGTTCGTTTTGTACAATGCGCTAAACAATTTAATGCCGTTTGTTGTAGTTAATTTTGCAACTATTGTTTGTTTTTCATTGTTATTGTTGGCTGAATTATTTTCGTTTGTTGTACAAATTGCATTGGCACGAGTGTCACATTTAGTGCCATAATTTGTGCCGCTTTTATATTGAATAGCAGTTTATTAATGTTGCCAGCTTCAGGTTTTTTCAAATGTTAGTTTTTTTAACCGCAAAATGTTTGTTGTTGTATAAAATTTAAGGTATGGGAAAAATACTGATAAATCATATTAGTTGCTGTTTCGGATGTAATTTTCTAAAGAAGTTTTAAAAAATGTAAAAAATTTCAGACAAAACTATTGTTCTGTTGAGATTGCTATAATAATATATGCAAGAATAAAGTTAATAATGTATGTAGTCTAAAGACGTAATTTACGCGGGAAGTTCTTCGTTTGGAAAAAGAGTTTACCTTCTATGAGAGGTGCAATGGTCATTTTCAATTTTAAAAAGTACTTCGTCTATTATCCATCCGATTGCAATAACTTACTGCGAACACATCAGGAAAATGGACCCACTTCACAAGCCGTTCTTTTTTATAATTTTAGGTTGACAAAAAATTACTTACTTATAGTACCAAGAACTATCCTTTACCATAAATTTCTTTTATATTTTTCTATTAGCAGTGCTAGCTAACCTTTGGTTAGCAATCAAAGCATTTTTTTTTCTAAGTTTCACTGTTCTCTTCATAATTAATCACAATTTATAAAAATTTAAAAACACTCTGAAAAATAATAAATTTATTTGTAACATGAAAGAGTGCTATTTTCGGCTCAGCCGAACCTTAAATACGCTTCATCGTATATGTATGTATAGGTATAAGAAATTCTTTCCTACCATTAAATCTGTCTGTTAAAAAAGCGTCGAAAATTATAAGTTTTTCTTGGGGTTGTTGTTTCTTCAACTTTCATTTGCTTTCTTTTAAGTTGCTGTCTTCGCTACTTAGTACAAACGAAAGTTGAAGAAATTAATAATAATGGAATAATTCTTGTAAAAAAAGCAATTTCATAAAAGATTTCATATGTCTATCTATAACTGTTCAATAGTTTGACACATGCATTATATTGCATTAACTATTAGGACACGCTTTAGTTTCAAAATTCACGTTTTATACTTGTTATAACGGACTTAACAGTAAAGTTTCTTGTCAATTTTTACTTTCTGTCTAGAACTGTTCAACAGTTTGTCGATATACACTAAGTTAAATAAACTCTAGGGAACCGCATAATTTCCAAATTCAAATGTTATAATTGCTGTTATAGCGGACAACACAGGATATTTTTAATTTCCAACAGTTCGACAACGTGTATCAAATCACATTAACTATTCGGACACCCTTTAATTTTCAAATCTAAATTTTATACTTGTTGTTATAGCGGACTTTGTCTGTATGTCTGTCTACAACTGTTCAGAAGTATGGCCATATACATAAAATTAAATGAACTATTGGGGCACCCTTTAATTTTTTAATTATAATAAATATACTTGTTAATACACAAGTTTTAGTAGTCGACATGCATTTGTCTATAACGATTCAAAAGAAAGGCTGGTATAGGTCAGTTAACGTCACATGTAGGGGCACTCTTTAATTTTTAGATTTATTTTTGTATTACTTTTTGCCATTGGGAGCTAAAGCGATGCGTTTTGTTTTCTTAATCTTAAAGTGGTGCCGTTTACGGCATAAAATACAATTAAGCAACATGTATGTTGTACCGTGGCATCCTTTAAGTTTCGAAACTATGAACTGTTTTTAAACCGAGAACAATCTGTTAGCATGACCTTTCAAATAAAGAAAGAATTTAGACAAATTAAAAATTAGAGGCAGGCGTGGTATTTTGCCGGCTTTCTCGAAGGTCATGGAATGATCGTGCTAATTTTTAGCCTCAAAATTTTTCAAACTATAACTGATCGATTGTCGTATTTAAATTTTCTTTAGCTCATTTAGTGTCGTGGTAGAGTTTATTTAAACAGATTATACTTTATGGGGTCTGACATGGATATTGTAAAAATTACAAACGGAATGAAAAACTTAGATGTACCTGTTGTGAAGGGTATAAAAATAATTCGAATAATTTTATAAATCTTATTGTTTATTTCGTAAAAAACTATGTCATTTTTAAAGTTGAGTCTTAAGATGCTTTTAGATTTGGAGTGCTGTTCTTTAGCATGTGATATTTACTAGCACTTACATTCAACATGAAATGCCATTTTTAATAAATTGTGGAGATTGTGTATGTTAAAAAGTTGTGAATTAAGACCAATCTATTGCTAATGAATTCACTTCTATTGAATCATGTTGATGCACAGTCTCGTAGTATTAAATTTTTTCTTAATCAGCAAATTTTCGCTTAAAAATAATGATAGAAATACAAAGTAACGAAAATAATATATTTAAAGATAAGTTATTTTTTTTCATTTCAATTCGTTTTTACTTTTCTATAAAATATATTACAATTACACAACTTTACAATGACCAATTTTTAAGAAATAGACCGGGCATTGAAACCAGAACAATACCTTGAGACCTTTAGGCTAAAATGACAACAAAGCAGTAATTGAAATTATGAATTCTAAGCAACTTTAACAACAAACAAAACTATCGCTTAAACATGCTCAAGATAATCTTCAAAGTTAAATAGTTTTGCGGAATAGTTACGCATGTGCAGTCAAAGAAATGCTAAAATGTCTAAAGCAAAAATAAAAAAGCCCAATCAACGAGCCACAATAGAAAGAAAATGTTTCTCTTTTGTTAAAGTTACTGCTAAAGAAAAAGAAGGGTAAGAAAGAAACAGCGAAAGGACAAAGTGACAAAGTGCTAAGACGGTAGACAAGATAGAAAAACAAAATAGACAGATATGGAAAGTAACAGAGACACATACGTTAAAAGATCGTCTGACACATGCCAACAATTTATGAAGAACACTTTTTTGTTGCACAGTTTTTTTTTTCATGCAGTGCTGCTGATTGTTACAAAGACAATATTTACAGTGGCGCAAGTTAAGGCAGTGACAATAGGAAACATATCACGGTTGGAACAATTCACACTGCAGCATTTATTGTTGCTTTCTTTAAGAAGTAGCAAAAAAAATGGAAATGATTTTGCTTTCTTAATAAATTTATAAATCAAAATACATATATTTACGTGAAAATAAGCCAGAATTGAAATTTATTATTTTTAAAAAATTTTTATTCGCATTAAAAGAATTGGCCACGACACGCGCTTAAATTTAATTCAAGGGCTATACACATAAAAGCAGAAATAATTTAATAAGGAATCTTTAATTTTTGTTTTTATTACATAAGCTTCAAGTTTCCTTCCAAAAAACAAGCTACTTAGGTCTGGCCAAAACATTTATTTATTTTATTCATAAATTAATTTCTTTGTTATAATGGATCAAACTTTCCCTTTTTTAATTTTGTTTTATTTTATTTTTTTGTCATGGCTTATTTTACCCTTCACCAAAAAAAAAAAAAAAAACGGAAAAAAGTATATATAAAGTTTATATATTCTAAGTCCTTATGTATAGCAAAGTCGCTTGAGCGTTGTCCGTCTGAAATCAATTTTGCTAAAGCACTAGATGAGCAAGAGAAAATTTAAATTCGCCAATCTATAAGAAAATTCTAAAATTTCTCTATTGAAAATGAGCAAGATTGGTCTACTTCCTTCTTAGCAGCGGGCAAAACACCACGCCTACCTCTAATGAAGTAACTGCAATCAAAAAAATAATAAAAGAGATCAAGTGATCTTCTGAACATTTTATTAAAAGTACGTTTGTGCACCACAATTTTTAAGATATCAGTGTGGGTATTATTATTATTTTTTTTTTTTAGTTTTTAACCCATTAACAGCCGACGAAATTTTTATATAAAATATTTTAAATTTTTAATTCTCTTTCAGCCCAATATATGTTTTTTTGATTGGAGTTACTTTACTAAACTAGATTTACATATGTGGTGAATGGTTTATAAAATTCGGTATAGCCAAATAAAGTGCTCTTACTTGCTTAATCTTTTTCTTTTTCTTTTTCTTTACGGTTTAGGCAAAAGCAAACGCGTGTTGAATGTTGCAAACTTTAAGTATTTCAACTGTAATTTTGGTTTGAACGCGACAGCGCTTCATTCTTTTATTTTTCATGCAACCATTAATGAAAGGTTGTTTAGCAACTTCACAATAACATAAAGA
Source organism: Cistogaster globosa (assembly GCA_937654795.1). Lineage (NCBI taxonomy): Eukaryota > Metazoa > Arthropoda > Insecta > Diptera > Tachinidae > Cistogaster > Cistogaster globosa. The sequence continues at coordinate 121,249,533 of OW569403.1, forward strand.
ACCTTAAAGTTTAACAATAAATTAACATTCATTTAGCTTTTTAAAACAACAATCGATTGTTTCATCCACAATATATTAACGAACAGTAGTAGAGCAGCAAGAAAGCATGAACAGCTTAAGTCTGACATTAAAGACTTAAAAAAATAGACAAATAAAAACAGTTTGTGTGATTAGCAGCTTTTTAAATAATATATTATTTAAAATTCAAATATTATTTATTTATTATCGTAATTAACTATTCTTACTTTGATATAAGTAGACTTTAAAAAAAATCTAATAAAAAAATTTTGGCGATGCAATCATTAAAAATCCGAAAATATCGCTTTACTATTTTTGTTTTTAGATATTTTAAAGAGTTGCGAACTAATTCAACAACACTTTTTAAATAATGATTTTCTTTGTTTATATCGTTAACAGTTCAAAGAATTTTCAATATTCTAAAATTGTAAACCAAACAGTGTTTAAAAACACGGATTCTATATTATTTAAGAAAAGGAATAATTAGATTTTTTGTAATCACTTGTATTTATATGTGCCTTTTAAAGTCTTTTGATAAAATCTTCTTCAATGAGTATAAAATTTATATACATTTTGTTTTACGTGACCTATGACATGATATGACAAACTACTGTCTTCTGGCAGATATTTTACACTGATGGGTACAATGTCATTTAGATGCATAAGTATCTACATTATCTTTAAAATTCTATTCTACATTAAGCAAGCAGTAGCTAAAATCATACAGTTAATATGAAATTGAACAAATTAAAACAATTTTTTTCACAGAATCTTTTTCATAAAAAACTTAAAAGGCTTAAACTAAAGTAAACATGATTAAAATGAAATGCAAATGATAATATCCAGCATTGAACATAATTAGCAATTAATGATAACCACTTGGGGGTTATCGCCAATAAAGGATCATTTAAATCAAACAAGTTAATGAAACAAATTTGAATTGACGAACAACTTAGTAACATGTTTTACTAAATCAACAAACAGTTCCTGGCATCACCTTGAACATAAATATGCATGGCTTGCAAGTTGCAACCGCAACAATAAAAGCAATGTTTTTTAGTTTTAAAAAAGATAAAAAAAGAAAGTTTATCAAAAGCAACTGGTAAAAATTGTAAATTAATAGATACAAAATTAAGTTTCTAGCAGTGTTATAGTCACCACGCTGTGGCTGTTCCAGGCTGTTGTACAGGATTTACAATGTACAACGTGGTCCAAATTAAGACAGCGAAAAATTATTTTAAGTGCAAACTCGTGCTGCATTAAGATATCACTTCGACTTTGAATCCGATAAGGTTCCAGCAAATCCTGAAAAAATTACATCACATGGAATTCTTAAAAACATGTCCACTGTGTAAATACATTTGACCAACCCTGCATCTATAGATTGATTTCATGACGACAACAATGGACCTTGATCTTCATATAAGATTAAAAAGCTGCAGTGTTTAATATCCTCTTGAGATTCTGCAGCTTATTAGATATTTCCTGCTTTATAGAGATACGTTTTAAAAATACTCCACGCTTTTGACATGTCGAAGGATACAACAGAAGTGTAGAAGAGAGCCAGTAAATTGTTAAAATATTGCAATGCTCAGAAAAGAGAGCCGTTAAATATTAAAAAGGTATCAGAAAAGTTCGAATTGAATAAGCGAAAATCATATAATGTGGTGATGATAACGTAACCGGTACTGCCCTAAGAGATGGCTACACCTACTTCATTACATGATAAGAATACTTGGAATGGGGATTGATATAATTCCAAATGTTAGGATCAGGAATTTACTGTCTTCATTTTAAAAGTATCTAGCTAGACTTTTGAATAATTGTTTCAGAAGTTAGGCGTCTTCTTTTTTATAGAAAATATAAAAAACTTCTTCTCATTATCCTAATGGGGGTATATAAAATGGAGACACTAAAAGGATTCTTTTAGAAACGTTTAGACAGGCAATCTATAAGAGGAGTACATGTAATTATTATTGCGTTATTGTGAAATTAGTCGTAAAAAGCGTTTGAAGCTTGCGAATTAAGCGGGGATCATTAAGCCCCTTTCGAACGTAAGTATTCAACATGAGTTGCTTAACATATTCTTATACTCTTTAGGCACACACCACACAGATGCAGTACTGTATAGTGACTCTTAATTTAATTTGTAACAAAATTAAGCAGAAAATTTAAGAAATATATTTCAATGCTTGTTTCATCATTTCCTGGAACGCTGACTTTTCCATTAAGAAAAAACTTATCTTTGTCATTCTAAGAATTTTTTATCACATAAACTTTTCAAGAGAGCAAAAATGAACCCGTTTTAAAACCTCAGAAAAAACAAAACAAATTCAATTAATGAAATTATGTTTGTTTCCTTAATTGTTCATTCATTAACATGGTAAAACATAATCAGTAATAAAACTTTATTTTAAAAATATAAACAAATAAAAAACATGCATTTCAATTGAGTCCAACATGTGTGTCGCTATTAAACTATTGACTTCACCGACTATTGATTGTACAAATGCAACATTTTTATTGAACTGTTTATTGTCCATTGGTGGTTGATAGTGGCTAAATGCATGTTGCCAGCAAAATAACTACCACTTATGCATGACAATGTTGTTGACAACTGTTGAATATTTTTAGAAATAGTTTTCCAAATACAAACATTTTTATGATCATGCTTTGACGTTCTTTTTTGGTGTTTTATTTTATTTAGTAATTTAAAATTGCTGTTCTCTTTTTTTATTACTTTTTTCAATTTGATTTCAAATTCTTTTTTGTAGAGAAACAGACCGATAGTCCGATTAGAGTCGAATGCAACAGATGGACTTAAATATCATTAGGCGGGTTAAAATGTTAATATTTCGGCACTTTTTGCCAGCTGTTTGTTTTACACGCGCATACAATTTTTTGTGTGACATTTCTTTCAGTTTTCAGTTGTATTCATCATTTAATTTTATTATTTTTTTGTGGATATGAGGTTGCTAATTGTTCTAATAAATATTTATTTCTGAGCAGTTGTTATTTATTAAACTTGTTTTAATTTAATTAATCAATGAAACAAATTTTTTCGGTTGACAAATGTGGAATCTACCAATAAATGTAGCGCCCGTAATGTTAAAATTAATATTAAGAAATAATTACACTTCTAAAAGCAAAATGCTCAGTGTCTATGTTAAAAATTTTATCTAAGTAGTTTTAGCTTGTGTATGACTGTTTTCATTTTTAATACGTTCTGCAAATAATCTTAATTAAAAAAAAGAAAAATTACAGCTGTTGAATCATTAAAAAGCTATAGAAAATGTGGAAAGCTACTCGTATTCTTTTTGCTTCTTTAGCTTGCTGCTTCTTGCAAGAAACCCAAGCAGCGAAATATTGTACTAAAATTCCAGTGTTTTTTTAATAATAATTTAAGTTGCCTTTTGTTGATTTAAGAAGGATTTAAAAAGTCTAGAGTTAGAATTAGGATGATTTCAAGGCAAAAAGCAACTTCACTTCTATATTTGTTTACATACGATTAGTTTGTTAACAATTATTTTGTCTGTAACGAATTTAGGTCTGTAAATTTTATAAATATTTTTCAAATATTCAAATATTTTAAACTTTTCGTCTTATGTTGGTATTCATGAAAACCACAAATATTCATTAAGATTTCTATACTCATAGTTCTGCTGTATGGTTCCAGAGTACGGTAAGCAAATAAAAACGTTGCCAACCTAAAAATTTGATATTTTTTACATTTTCCAAATTCTTTAATCTTGTCTAAAATCTACCATTTTTATTGTAAAATAAGATAAAGTCAGATCTTAAAGAATCCTTACCTAAATTCTTGAAACAGAAAAAAAAAACCCTTTTAAAAGCTGAAAATAAAACTTTTAAAAACAGAATGAGAATTACGAAAAACATATTGTATGAAATATTAAAGCTTTAACAAAAACAATAAGAAGCAAAAAACCTTTTCTAATTTGTATTATTTTTGTTACTTTCCTTCCGGTCTTAGATGAATTCATGGCAATATTAAATACAAATGTACTTGTCTGTTTCTTAAACTCTATTTACCCATTAGTTTTTACGTGATGCGAATAGAGACAGACAAAACTACCAAAAGTAGGTTTTTGATAACTTGCCACCTTCCTGGGATAACGACCATTTAAAAAATGAAATTCGTTCAATTAAATGAAAAATTTTAATTTTTATCTTTGATGATTTCAAATTAAAGTAAAATGTTTTATAGTGTATTATCTTTGATAACCGTAACGAATTTTTCATTTTAATAAAAGAAATTGAATTCGAAAAATACTTTTGTTTGATAAACAATAAATTTAGAATTTAAATAAAAATTTTATGATTAAAACTTAAAAAAGTTTTCGAATTGTGAATTAATTTTACCTATTTAAGCATAATTTTAATTCAGATGGTAAAATTTCTAGACAATTAACAGAAATAAAAACACTTAACACATCCAGCGTTATTATCAATTCAAATCAAATCTAGATGTATTAGAGATTTTTTCAAAAGCCGTTGAAAACTTGCGTAAAGATAACGATTAATTATGCCGTCAAACCATTAAATTTTAAAGTTAACTGATTTTAAATAAGCGTTTTTATTTTTAAAGATTTTAAAATACGGAGGAATTATTTTCGTACAAGTTTCTTGATTTTAAAAAAACTTCACAAGCTGAACAATTAGTTCCAAACACATCAGAAAAATTTTCAAGTTAAAAGTCCTGCAGTTTTTGTTTACCTTAATTGTTCTTGATTTCATTTTTTTATGGCCCGATTACTTCTTCAAAAATTTCTTCGATGTTTTTTATAGATAGTGAAAACTTTTTTTATCCTAAATGGGATTGACTTTTCTTAAATCTTCGATTGACCCATAATGATGAATAACATTGTCCGCATCCGTTTTCGGTGCCACAATGAAACCCCGCCTCGGCTTGGCTTACAAATCGTTAATAAATAAAAACCTTGGCTACACTAACATACCCAAATGATTACCCTTTGTGTTTGTTGCTTTCAACTCTTAATTTATACAATTTCCCACACACCAAACAAAAAACGTACCATAAAATTATTTTATTCTCTTAGCTTTGAGTAAAGAAAACTCACCTCTTACAATCCTTTGCATTGACTTTTGTTTTATTTGGAGTGAATGGCACAGAATTCATGTTTTACGTTCGCTTAAAAAAAGTTTTAAACAGTCAAGGTTCCGCAGTTCACATCATCCGTCATGCCAAACTATATCGCGATTATTCCATTTTGAAATAGGGTCTTAACATGTCTTTAATGTTCGTCGATATCTTGTCGTTCAAGTAGTTTTCTGTAATTTTAAAACTATGACAAAAAAAAATTTATATCAACCAGATTATCATGAAAAAAAGTAAAGAATATTTCTATTAATTATATCTCGACTCTTACCAAATCATAAATCGTTTTTTCGTAGAAGTTTTCAAAATGTATTGTCACATCTAGGGTTTGGGAAAGGGGAATTAACGAAAGGGAATTCCCGGAACAAGCTATCTTAAATTTCCCTGGAAAATTTTGATTAAATTCCCGGAAAAGGAAAAGTTTAAAATCATTAGCACTTTACAAAAATACACTGATTGTTTTCCAAACATTTTGGTTGTAACATTTACAAATACTTTAATAAGAAAATTTATTTTTTGGAATCTTTATTACATTAATTTACTTTAATTGTGCTTAATTCCTTTAAATATAAATATTTCATTATATTCTCATGAAATATTTATTATATTCTCAAGAAATTATGTTCTCATGAAATATTTATTACTAATATATATTACTGCGGGGAAAGCATATTCATATGGCCATTTCACTATTGCTCATATAGCTCATCAATGGATTTTACCCAAATTTTGCAAAGAAAACCTCAAAGTCTTATACCAGCCAAATTAATTAAATGAGAACTTCATTGAATCAATAAGGCAAAAAGGCAATAAAAACTCAAAAATTTTTATTACAAAAACACAATAACCAAATTTGGGTAAAATCCACTGATGAGCTATATGAGCAGTAGTGAAATGGCCATATGGATATGCTTTCCAGGCAGTAATACATAATAGTAATAAATATTTCATGAGAATATCATGAAATACTTATATTTGAAGGAATCAAGCACAATTAAAGTAAATTAAGACACTTACAAAATTTCAAATATTTCCTTTGGTTTGAATTCCACTACATCTGTACATGAAATATTTTTGGAATATTTTAATGTTGGTATAGATGGTAATCGATATTTTTAAAATTTTTGTGTGTCAGTTTGTCCATCTGTCGGTCTGTGTTCGCTTTACGTAACAACTGCTGGAGGGATTTAAATAAAATTTTGTAAGGAGGCCCCTTCGAATATTGGTTCAAATATAGACTGCTATTTTTCATAAAAATATGTCATTTTGCAGAGAAAATAGGGATAACAATATGAAGTCACTCAGTTTTACCCGTATAATGGTACTAGAAAAGTTGTCAGTACATTTAACTTTTGTAGATGGAAAATTTTTAACACTGTTGACAAAAACACATTTTTCTAAATTTTAATTTTAAGATAATTAGTGCGACATAAAACAGAACAAAAGGTTACTAATTTGTTTAAAAATTTTTTGCGGTATTCAAAGCCACTAACATTTGAAACACGAACATGAATAATCTTTATAACGCACTGTTGACAACAAAACCTACCTGAGTAGAAAGTAAAAGGTTTCTTGCTATTGGTGGAAATTTTGCAACGAAAACAAGCAACTGTATGTCCAGTGAATTGTTAAATGCAGTTCTAAAATAATATATTTCAAAAAATAATTAATAAAATATTTTTTCAGTATTTCTCGTTATGTATGCCTTGTCACCTGAATTGTTTTTAAGTTTTTTAAACTGTTCTAACTATTATTTAACAATTTTGTTTGTTTGTTTATGTTTTAATAAAACTATGACTTTTTTAATATTATTTTATGAAATAAACTTGTTTTCTTTAAGAATTGTTTTTTTCAGAGAATATCGGAAAATCTCGGGAATGTATAATTTTTCTCCGTTTCCCGGGAAATCCCAAACCGTAGTCGTGATCCATAAGGTCCAATAGGCAGAATGAAACCAAAATCTAATAAAAAACTGCCTTGAGAGAGTGGTCGTGGTACGACTATTCTCATTTAGGCAGCGAAGCGCAGTGGGAACAACTGGCTGTAATATAAATTCATAATGAATTTAATCAACTTTTATTTGTTCTAATATATTTTATATAAAATGAAACTTTATTCACTTCAAATACGCATACTATTCACTATTATTGTAATATACTACATATACATATACTTAATAATTTATCTAGACATATTATAAAATATTAACGGGGTCACTGCTGTAGTCGAAGTGGTTAACACGTTGACTACAAACTTGGTTGTCCAGGGTTCGACCCCTGCGTCAATCAAAAATTAAGAATGTTTTTTTCTGTTTAATGGTATAAATACATATTCAGAATTTACATTAAAACATGCAGCCTCCTTCGTCGGTACTTCTTTCATAGCATACTGACCAGCGAAGTAAAATAACTAACTCTCTATCTCTCTCTTTCACCACCTGTCTTATCTCTTATCTATCCCTTTCCTAAAGAATGTAGCACGGTTACCAAAATAACTTAGTAGGTATTAATGCCTGAAGTGCTACTTCTCTTTAAAAAAAAAAAAAAAAAAAAAAAAAAAAAAAAAATTCCATTTTTGCAAAATTTTGTGGTTGGCGTAAATAGCAATCGATACGGAATACAAAAGACCTATGTACATATTTTTGGAATTTTCGTTATCAGCACATTTTATATATGTAGATGAAAAATTTTAAACACTGTTTACAGAATCTACAATCTGTTATCTGCAATAAATATTTAAAAATACTAATTAACGAAAAAAATGAATGAAAATGAATGAAAAAAAAATTAACCAAAGCCGAAAAAGTAAATTTCAAATGATTTATGAAGATCACTGGTTCAACCCCTGGCTGCAAAAAAATTAAAAAATAATTTTTCGAAATTTTAATAAAACAAATAATGAGACGCTAACGTAGTCGTGGGTAATGCTTGTATTTAATATACATAATTTTATTTAGCACCAATTTTATTTAGCACCAATTCATTTCATTAAATTGTTTGTCTCATGTAAGCAAATTAAAAAGTTCTAATTAGAAATTAATTGTCACACTAAGAGGGGATAGATATAATGTAGTTTTAAATTCCAGTTTATTTGACACTACATTTGTGATAAAAAAAGATTTGCAAATAAATATGTATGAATATATTTGCACACGGCTGTTGGTAACTTTTTAATGGATTTTTAATGCATTAATTGTGTCCAAGACCACTCTCCCAGTTTTAATGCAATTTACTAAAATACATTAAAGCCTGACTTCTAATCTTCTTAAACATACTAAAGCACTAATCATTTACAAGTTTTTCTGCATATCTCCTTCAAGTATTTATGTTTGTAATATTTCTATACATAAGGAGGTGGTCGACCTGATAAGAGCATTAAAAATTACAGTGTTTACGAGGAAAAATCGTTTGTCTGTATACCATAAAATGAAGGAGGATTTTCTTTAAAGTAAATTTCTGATTGCTCCAAAGTTCGAGAGATAGCTTGAAAATTTAGTAGAGGATCCGTTATCTTGTGATGTTAAGATAATTTTACACTTAAAAGGCAGTGACAGCGTAAAAAAGTATCCGGTATATTAATTTAAACGTGTCTGGTAGTACCCTCTCAAGCTCGCCTAGGACTTTCAGCTAAAAGGGTTATAACTGAAATGATCAACAAATTCAATGTATAAGTGTTTCGAAACTTGGTGTTTGCAAGCACGTTAGGGATATTTCTGTGTGAAACATCGAAATATAATGCAGTCGATAGTATACGCTAGCAAGAAACTATTTAAGAGATTTTTCGTCGAATCCTGAATAATTTCTTTTCCGCGTTACACTCTAAAAACAGCAACAATTTTTAACGTGGAGAACTCGACGGAATAAACAGTGGAGCCGAAAGAGGAGAAAGGCTGGTAAATCAGTATTCAAGTGTACCGAGCTAAATATGTGAATATTTCCATTAGAAAAAATATTAAAAAAAAAAAAAAAAAAATCAAAACAGTATTTCATATGTCTTCACAAAGAATTATCGATTTACCTGTGTTTAAAACGATGATTAAAACATTTTTCTTAAATATTATACAATACTTTCAAATAGCAGTGGTTTTGACCAAGGTTTTGATATTGATTGTATTTTAAAGGCAATATTTGGAGTGTACTGCTGGTAACGGGATCTAGTAGATGTCTTTACTTCACCGAAAGACTCGATGTAGGGTGTTAACAAAACGAGTAAACAAATTATTAATATTAATTAATCGTTAAGCCTTTTAACTGAACACGTCAAAGTTAATGTTTAAAAGCGGCTCTAAGTTGTTATATTTTAGCGTTCATTTGGATGTTTGTTTCTTTGTCTGTAACTATTATTGCACGCTTTTGGAGTCAAAGAAGTTACGTTAAGAAGTTACTTGCCAAATAGTTACTATTTTATTTACCAACAAGGATTCTTATAAGTTACGCATTTCTCAAATATGTATGAGGCCTTTCTCCTCGTGCAATTAAATAACTACTCATTTAGTTTTAATAGGAATATTTTTTTCTTTATTTGAAAAATTTTAAGTTCTTCAGTTGAAGCCAAAGTGTCACAAGATATTTTTCTGGGATATCATATTTTTTGTACAAATCTCGTACAGTAGCAGAATAACGATATATTTAGGGTTTGAAAAATTATCTAAACGCGTCTTGGCTGACGTCATAAATTATTTAAATTTAATTTTGAGACTCAAGAATAAAATATTTAATTTAAGCAGTGCATGGGATCATATGATATCATAGAGTTTCTGGAATAAACGAATTTTTGTAAGTTTTTTTTGGAAGCAAAACAAATTAATACACATCACAATCCAATGGGTGGTCATAATATTACAACTATAACCTGTAAAATCATTTTATCGCTTTGGACTTGACAGGCTGGAGCTAATTGTTAAGTATACCCTGTTTTGTGAATGCTTAATATCATGGCACCGAGATTTTATATTTTTTTTAGCTGCATTGCAATCTCGGTCCTATTAGCCGAACGCTAATTATTCTAAATATTTTGCCAGTTCAACTTTTGAACTTGCAATTTTTCCTCAATTAAGCAGTAACTATGATTAATAAAATCCAAACATCAACTGCAAAAAAGAATTTATTTGGGCTCTTTTAACTTTTCATTTGGTCAGCTTTTTACGGGTATCACAAAAGTGTTGAATGGCAAAAACTAGCAAGCTGGATTTATATATAAAAGCAAAAGATATGTTTTCTGTATGAGCGAGTAAAAAAAGATAGTTAAATAAAGTTACTTCCTCTATGAGCAAAGTGTTGTGTATGTAGAATATGACGAGAAGACGATAAGTTAAGTAACTTTGATAGCTGCTTGCTGTAAAATAAAAGATTGCAAAGTTCATGAGTTTGAGTTCATTAAAAATGCGCGCGAAGGTAAAATAATAAGTCAAGTGTAAAGGCAATTAAATTGGAAATAGCAGTTCAAACCTCATTGGTAATGAAGCCGTAGCAGATTTAGTAATTAAAGGTGGGCTATTTAATATTTGAGTAGCAGATAACGCTCAAGACGCCTTTACAATGAAAGAAAAAGCTTCTAGCTGTAAGCGTTGGGAAGTAACAGTATAGCGACAGTGTATGCAGATGTGGCTAAGAGCACCGGCTTGCATGTAAACAAGAAAAAGGAAGTTTTAAGTTGCATTTTTTTTTGCCAGTTTACTAAAGCAAGGTAGCGATGATAGTGTAGCATGGATAACTGAGCTTAGAAGAGCACGTGTTTAGTTAGATAGAGACCATACAAGACCGTAACCTAAGGATCAAGGATAGCCAGAACTGCAGAGTAAGAAATAGAGAATTTATAATGTGTCACAGTAGAGTAAAATAAAAGAAATTCCGTGCTGGAACAGTAATAGCTTAAGGATTGTGTTCGCTCGGATTTAGGCAAATTTGGATATTGGTGTAACCATTTAACCAGAAATGAGTTTCATCTCTTACAAACTGATTTTATAGAATTCCTTGTTACCAAAAGGTCAGTAACTGGACAAGGAGAAATTTAGCGTTACTATTCATTAAAACTCTTACAGCTGCGTTAATCGGTAGTTTGTCAATGTTAAGATTGTCTTTTAGGTAACTTTTATTTGCAAATAATATGAAAGGATTAGCTTTATCACCTCAACAACTAGAGATATATCATACTGCCTCGACCACATTAGCAACTTTAACATAAATAATAAGTTAGTATGTAGTTTTTCCATACGCCCAGAAATATCTTGCCTTTTAGCGTCTCTAGTCCCCATGAGAGTTATTGTTTTACGCGCTATGCGAATTCCTCCCCTCTTTATCTGACTAAAAACTTACACGTTGGCTTACATCTATACTTCTTATTGGATTTAGTCGACATATGCTTTCATAGCACGTATATTTTCATGCCAAGTCATTCCTTTATACTGTTATATTTTTAACCTTCTGTATCAAAAGTTTTCAATTAAATTCCGGCAGAATTTATTAAACTTATCAATGCATGTCGTAGTTTTATTTGAAGCGTTTCGCCTAAAGATGAATTGATATTGTTTTATTACTTACGATGATGTGAAGATACAAGTAGGTCATATCTTAGGCAAACAGCAAAAAACTTTTGCAACACTTAAAAAAAAAACAAAGCTAAACTTTAAAAAACATATAAAAATTAAATCAAAGCTTGTATTTAACAGTTAGAACGAAATAATAACATCTGACATTTTGTTGTGACATGAAGCAAACATAGTTGATCATTTGTTATTAAGACCCCTTTTTGCAAAATTTATTAAAGACTGCACAGAAATAACCGTCACATTCAAACCATCACCATTTGACTGTAAGCAAAATAGAGAAAAAAAAGGAGAAAGACAGAGATTTTGTACAACCAAAATGGAATTGACCATAATAAAAAAAGTTACAGAAAATAAGCACGTATTTTTACACTCAAATGCTGCACTGTGGGACAATTTAGTATTTAAATTAATTAACATTTAATTTTTTTAAAACTTGAGAACTTTTTAAAGTCTCAATACTTACAAATTATTACTCTTAAATTATGATAAATTGTTAAAAAAATATTATTTGGTTAATCAGATTTGTTCCGCCAGTAAATATTATACTGTTGTCATACCTTTCGGTGAAGACCGTCGTCAATGGCTGTTTATTTGGTAGCATTGGCAAGCGCTATCGATATAAAGATATTATTTTCAAGTCGCGTTTTAATTAGTACTGGTTAGATAGTGTAAGGTGTTTGTTACTAGTGGTGGGATCAGGTAGTTTTGTCGGTTAGGATGGTGTCTTTTTTAATAGTATTATGCAGGTAGATTGTCTCATATCTGTCATTTTAATTTTTCAGTCTTTTATCATTGGGTAGGTGAGTGTGACCAACCTTAGGTGTTTACCGTTTGTAAGATTGCTTTAATAATTTTAGTGGAGTAAAAATTGTGTCAGAGGTTGTATTTACCTGTTCGTTAATAATATCTCCATTAAAAGTTCGTGTTTTGTACATTTCCATGTTTTCAAGAATGCCCAGTCTTCGTCTGCTACCACATTACAAACGTTCACTAGCGGATTAAAGTTCAAAGTTGAGCTCGTTAAATGCATGAGAAGTGGAGACGCAGAAGACAATCTCAGAGAGATCATGAATGGGCAATGATATGTGGCTACAGTTACCAAATCTGTGAAGAAGTAGTACCCTGAGATTTCGAACCCGTTTAGTCTGGTAGACAACAAAAAAATAGGTTTCCATAAGTGTGAACATGCAGACAGGATCCAGTGGTGCTAAGGCTAAAATGTAATTCCGTGTCTATATTAATTTAGCTATCCCATGTCGTTTGAAAGCTATGTGGGACCTCAAAAATGCTGCTTGGTACCCTTGAGAGAGGAGACGGCCATAAATTGTTACTCTAGAGTAAAAGCCGGTGAAGTGACATGTGGCTTATTGATAGGTTGGCAAAACTATTTCAAAGGCTGCTTTTTTGGCTAATGAATAATAAACGCAAGGACATTATCAAAGAACCCCAATTGATAGTAGTTAGTTTCATTTTTTCTCCTTTTAAACTTTAATCTCAGCTGCTATCTTTAACAACTGTAAGTATTTCCCTTTGCTACCTTTGTTTCCAAATAAATTCATTTAACGTACAGTAATACAAGTTTGCAATGGTTGTAGAAATAAAGCCAAATTACAAATTAAATAAAATCCAATAAATCGACATGTCCGAAACATAATAAAAACGTAAAAATTTATTTTTTATTGTATAACAATATTAGCTATTATTTAAATTATTTTATTCCACTGTGCAGACGGTTGTAGGTGCAGTCTGACGGCTACACTTTAGACAAGCAATGTCACCACAAAAAAAAAAAAAACTGCAGAAAATAGTGAAAATATGCAAAGATACTACAAACGCTACCACCAGCTTTAGCTCAACATTAAAACTTGAATTGTTGTTTGTGTAACGGGGGAAGGAAAACTAAAATAAAAAAACTAATTAATTTTTTTTAACTGGCACTAAATAATCCGCTAATAAATTCAAAGCTAAAATTACATGGTTTTCAAAAAAAAAAAAATTATTTGATGAATTTTGAATTGTTTGGTTTTATTTCTTGTTTGCGTCTGAGAATACCTTCCTAATGTTGTAGAGTTCAGTAACACATTTGGCTTGAATGACGAGATTGCTCTGCCACCTAAGATTGAAAAGGTCTAAACTGATATTTTTGTTTATTATGTGATGTTTTTGTAATAGTTTTTATTCGTACAAGCAAATACTTATTTCAGTCTTTAACTCTAAAATACATTTCATTTAAAAATCTTAGCATTTTTTTGTGTGACTGGCTATTTTATTTTTTTTCTGTCTGACCCTCTGTCTTAAGTGTGTTTAAAATAAATACCGCATGTAAATTTATAAGTAAATGCAATCGGTTAATTTTTTTTAGCCAGTTAAATAGACACTTGGGATTATTTTTGTATTAATTCTAGTCGGCCATATGTTCTTCAGAGTGGCAAGCGATTTGAGAGGATGCTTTTAGTTGAAATGTTTGAAGCATAAATAATGAAACAATCTCGATTGTTATGTTGGTGTCATGTCAATGACACAAATAAACTATTATTACATGTTAAAGGTTTAATCATAATGGTAAAAACAACAAATATTACATCAGGCCCTGCATACGAAGTACACGATAAAGCATTTTCTGTGGTGTTGGACATACTATTTTGCAGAAAGATAAATCTTTATTTCCATTGGAAACTATTCTGTGAATTAATTTTAATTTTATATTTTGGTAGTTTATGGTCTCTGTGTGAATTCAAAGGAGAAATCTCAGCTAGAATACAAGAATAAATAAAAGTGTGAAAGAAACATCGATTATCACACAGAAGAAATTAGCCTTTCGAAGAAATTGTCATGTGAGGATTTATCCAGGAGAAAGTAATTTTTCTTGAAGGAGGGTATGAAAGCTCTTTTCTTGGGGATTTTTAAAATGTTAAAACGTTTTCTATCAAATCTTATATCTTTTATATATTTAAACAATAATTTGTTCATACACTTAGTTAAGCTTTGTCAGGATAGCTGATTAAGGAATTCGTAATTTTTAATCGATTATAAGTTGTTTTTCTAAATTAAATTTGTTCTATTGCCAAAAGTATTGATAAAGTTATAAACGAATTTTTTTCCAATCGAATTTTGTTAGTTGTCCGTATTATTTGAAAATTGGTTGTATTGACTGAATGAATATCCTACTCACAACTTTTAAAAAAAACGACTCGATATTTAATATAAGCGATTATTGAGAACTAAATAAAATTACTTGATATTTTTACATTAAGTCCTGTTTAAAAAATAAATTCTGGATTAAGTAATAATAAATTAAAGGACTTGAAATACTACTCCTGCGTAGCATCACATCTTTTCAATTGCTTCCGATGTTTGGTTTTCTTCTTTTTCCTTTGGATGTTATAGCCGATATATTTACAAAGATCTGCGAAAGTTAAACAATCAAGATAAATATTCTATTGAGAACAATAACAAAAAAGTTCTTGTGCAATTAGTGAACTTTTTTCTATTCTAATTTGGAACTTTGTTCATTTTATCTCTTTAAAGCTTTTGCGTTAATTTATAAAATTTCAAATACATAAAAATAATTATTTGCGGAACAGTTAACATATTCAAAATTTTGCAGATCGACTTGATTTACAGATTATAGTTTGCAAGTATTTGAAAGTATGAAGTTAATGCGAGCAACTTTAATTCTAGATAAAGAGTAAGAAATACTTTGAATTATTTAGCTATTTGCTGTACTTTGGTACTTTTTATATCCTACACCACAAAAAGTGGAAAAAAGGGTATATCTAAGTTTATAATTTCTACAATATCCATTTCCGATCCAATATATTTATTCTGAGTCTTTATGCATAGCGAAGTCGATTGAGAGATATCCGTCTATTCATCCGTTGAGTGTTGAAATCAAGTTTGCCAAGGCATTAGATGAGTTAGAGAAAATTTAAATGCGCCAATTGATTAGACATAGTTTTGAAAATTTTGTTATAGAAAATCAGATCGGTTCATGTCATTTGAGACAGTGGGCAAAACACCAAGCCCGCGTGTATTTTGTTCATACCATTTGGAACAATAAAGTAACTGCAATTAAAAAAATATATGGGGTCATAAAGAATTAAAAAAAAACAAGTTATTAAAAAAAATTTCGCGTTATAGGCCTCTTAAATTTTCATAAAAAGGTTTGACTGTCAATATGGTCAATGTGGGTATAATTAACAAGTTTACAAGAGATCTTTCAGGAAATACATTTTTTTTCAAAATGCTTAACCCATTAAGAGCCGATGATATTTTTCTGTAGAATTTTGTTTTTAATTTCTTATTCTCGGTCACCTCAATATTTTTTTTTTTAATTGGAATTGCTTCACTGAACTAGATTAACATACATGTTGAAGGGTATACAAGATTTGGCATCCGAATATTGCACTCTAACTTGATTATACTAGTTTCAAACAAAGTACTTTTTATGTTGAAGAAAAGCCACGTTTTATAATGTTAAATAAATCGTATTTGGATGCTTTTTTCTTTTGTTGCAACTGCTTTTATATTGTAACAAAATTTCATATATCGAATTCGGGCGATATTTCGTTGTTAAAATTTTCCCGTTATTAGGGTTTTCATTCATTTTCCGTATTGAGTGTATCTAAGTTTGTTTTTCCGATTGTAATTTCTACAATATCCATTTTTAACCCCATAATGTACACATGTTCTGTGTTCTTATGCAAAGCGAGGTCGATTGATCGATGTTTAACTGTACCTCAGTCCTTCCATGTTCGTGTTGAAGACAACTTCCCAAAGCACTAGATGAGCTAAAGAAAATCTAAATACGCCAATCAGACATAGTTTCTTATACTTATAGCGCTTAAGGCAACAGGGCTTATAAATTTGTCTTAGCACAGGGTGGAATCTGGGAAACATATTTTACCGGTTTTGTACATCAGATATGCGAAAGAACAATTATGACGATGCATCAGTATTCGACGATATGACGATACAGTTGTTCAAAGTATCTACAAAAGGAAAAGTAGATAAAAGCATGGGAAATAAATGTTAATAAATGAAAATGTTGAAACATAACATTGATATTGCGCAAATTATTAATAACTAAAAATTGCTTTGGCTGTAGGAAGTAAAATATCAAGCTGTATCATATCATCTATTTTGAAGTGAGAATACTGGTGTTCATAAAAAGCTATAAGTACATTATTTACAGTTCGAAATAACAAACGACATAGATTTTATTCAACTTGATCAGCATCAGAAAATTTAACAATAAATGACCGCAGCAACTGTAGCAAATAAATATTTTGTGTAGTTATTGCTGGGCAGAATTAAGTTTACTTTTTAAATAAAAACGCATTAAAGATAGAAAAGGCAATTTGAAAAAAAAAAAAAATAACGAGAGCTACTGAGGTCAACAATATTTTAGTGTCCTTAAAACAGCTGTACTAATAAATATTCAAAAAAATATTTAATTTGGCTTGTGTTTGAATTTGCTGTAAACCAAAACAAACAGTCGTGGTTAAAAGTTTGGTAAAAGATTGTTAAAATTTTTTGGACTTCGGCTGTAATCTGTACATATAATCGAACTGTGACAAGATCATTTCTGTACATGAAATATTAAAAAAAAATTGTTGTTGGTGTAGATAGTAATCGAAATGAATACAAAACACATATTTTTGGAATCTGAGTGGATTGAAATAAAATTCTGAGAAAGTTTTTTGTAAGTTGGTCCCGTTTTAGAAACAGTTCATAATCTTAAAAATAAAAGGGTGTCCCCATAGAACATACATGTTTTTTAAGTGTATTATGAACCGCAAAGCGCACTAAAACTAAAAGAAAAATGCTGATAACTATAGCTCCCAGTAGAAAAAATTATAAAAAATAAACCTAAAAGTTAAAGAGTGTACCCATAGGTGACGCAAATTTACTTATATGCGCCTATCTTTTGAACCGTTATAGACAAACGCTTGAAAATTGAACAGGATGTCGACTACTGTGTCCGTTATAATAAAAAGTATAAAATATGTATTTAGAAATTCAAGGGTGTCCCAATAGTTGATATAAGTTAATGTATGTGGCCAAACTTTTAAAGACAGATAACTGAAATTTACAAAGAACCAGTATTGCTAAATCCGCTATAACAACAAGTATAAAATTTGAATTTAGAAATTAAAGGATGTTCCCATATTTCAAGTTAATTGACCTATATGGCCCCATCGTTTAAACCGTTATATACAAACACTTGAAAATTAAGCGGAATGTCCACTGCTTTGTCTGGTATATTAAGAGGTATAAATATTAAATATTATAAATTATAGGGTATCACAACAGTTGCTGACCAAACTGTTAAACAGCCGTAGACACTTGATTTAAATTTGCACAACACCTTTATTGCTAAGTCTATTATAACAAGTAGCAAACTTTAAATTAGAAATTAAAGGTGCCCTAATGCATGTATTTAGATGTATATGGCCAATCTTTTGAACAGTTATAGAGACTAACGCTTAGAATTTAAACAAATTTTATTTTACTGTGCCAGCAATAAAAAGTGTAAAAAAGGGTGATCACATAACTGCTGAATTTTCTTGTTTAATCTGCATGCATATTTTGTTCTATGACATATAAAAAATCCTGACGCAATCTTTCTCGAGTATAAAATAATATAATTTATGTGTAATTACCGTCATAAATTTTTTTTTGATTTTAAATTTCTGTTTTGAAGTCGGTTTCTTTTTGCAAGAATTATATTTTTTTATTATATTATTAAAGATGGAACATTTTTAACACTGTTTACAGACCTCTAAAATAAATTTTTGAAAACACTTTTTTTTTTAAATTTGAATTTTAAGAAAATTGTATATGACACGTGAACGAGGTCGTGGGCACTGCAAGTTCTTAATAAAATAATGAATAAAAAATTATTGAACTGTCTGGTTTAAAATTTGTTATTTGGTTACGTATTTTTAACTTTGTAAAACACAAAAAATGCTAGGAAGAGGTAATTTAATCATGCATTTGTATTTAAAAAACTTAAAACTTCTGGGAAAAAAACTTTTAATAATGCTGTTTTTTTTAATAAAGTGCCAAAGCATCAGTTTTTACATTACAAAATTTTAGCTGTCCAAATATTAATTACAAATATTTCTTATTAAATTTAATATAAACATTTTTTTAGTACTTAATACATATTATAATCAATAATAAAAATGAACGTAGCGATTTTTTCAAATACAAACCTTAAGTATCTTAATAGAAAAAATGCTTACGAAACTTTAAATGAAAACAGTTCAGTTAAATGAAATATAAACTTCGTTTTACGGTTTGAGGGTTTTAAATTGCTAAAAAATTTTGAGTGCAGTTTTTATATATAAAAACATGATTTTTCAATTTTGCTACGGTAAAATTGTTTTTCAAACTTCTAATTCTAGCTAAATATTAAGGTTCGTACTAATGACTTATCCTTTCAACACATGAAACATGGTGGAAGGCATACAATAACTTCCGACATAAAGACTGTGAATGTAAGAAAGTCCGATATTTTAAAATTTTATTCTAATCTATTTTTTACGACGCCTCAGAATAAGGAATTAAATTATTTTACCAGGTTCGCTAAACAATTATTCTTTAGTTCTAAGAAAGGTGACTCAAAAACTAATTTTTGCTGTAAAGGTTAAGAAAATTTTAAATAACGTTTCAAATATTTTATCCCGCACAGTATAAAAATACTGATGGAGGTGTTTTGTTGTTGTTTGTGTAGAGCATCCTATGTTGAGCTAATTGAACAACTGTTCCCTTAACGCATTTTTGTGATATATTTTTATTTAATATATATTCATTGTCTTAAAAATTGTTATTTGTTTTGAAAATTGGCAATATTTGTCACAGAAAGCCGTTGCGTCTATGAAACTTAACAAGTTCAAAATGCCACATAAACTACAGAAATATGAATAATTAAGACAACCAGAAAGAACAAATATAAATGTTGTGGGCAGCTTGTTGGAAATAAATAAGAAACTATAAACTAAAAAGTAAAATACAAATCATGTAAAAATGACAAAAAACACTTTAAGAAGAGTGCAAAGATCAGCAGTGGTAAACTCAATTATTGTTTATGTCCAAAAAAAGCACAGAAAAAGCATAGAAAAACTTTGAAATTGTTTGATATTTTATTTAAATTCATTATGAAACACTATATTTTTTGTTGCTGTTGTTATCGCCGTTGCTACATTTAAAACGGAAGTGTGCCATTAATCTTTTTTCTACTTTTCACAAAATATGTCTTCTTTTTGGGTCTTTTGTTTTGCGTTTAGACATCTAAGCCAATTTAAAGAGTTATAACAGCCTTAAAAAAAGTAACTTAACAAATCACAATTGTAATAACAACAATAAAACTTGTCTGAAATTGACAAGACCCAAACGAACTAGACTTTAAATCACACAAAATTTGTCAATGAATGAAAAAGAGACACAACAGGAGGAGAACACATTAAATTTTAGCAACAATAACAAAAACATTGTGTTTAAGAAGACAATCCTCTTCAATGAATAAGAAAATAAGCAAATTAAAAAATAAACAAAATATTATACTCGGCTGTGTGAAATTGTTTCTACCCTTCACCATACTGGTCTGAGTTCTAGACAAAAATTACGGCATCAACTTTCTTCAAAGAGAGTCATATCGTTTATTAAGATGCCAAACAACAATCGTAAAAAGATATGTAGAATCATACAGGCCCAAAAGCCTGTTATGGTTGCATTTATGTGAGGAACAACTATTTTTTTTTTATGGTTGAATACCAAAGAGATAAAAACTTGGTGGCTTAAAACGAAACGGATCTGTCATTTTAATATACCACTGTCATGGGAGGGAGTCATATTTATACTCCATAAGAAACTTTGAAACCTTAACGAGCTTAAAATGTACTGGAGATTAGGAATATTGAAAAGTACAACATTTTAAAGTCAGAATGTTAGAACGATTTCTGATGTCTACGAGTATGCCTTGATAAAAACTCGTGCATGAGATGTTTATAAAGCTGTTATAAATAGAAAATGTATTATATCTTGAAGGCTGGATTTTTATAACAAATTTTAATCTGGTAAGTGGTCCGCCTTTAATGAAATACTCGTTTTAAAAACATGAAATAAAGTGCAAACACATAAAATACAATCTGCATGTAATAATATAGCGCCAACATTTAGTAGAGCAACTATTTTGTTTTGTTTGTTTTAATTAGGACCAGCATTCAGGGGAAGACCCCTACTAATGCAATGCATTGTGCCAGAACTAGAAAATTAGGTTGTGGGATGGATGATAGAGGGAGTAGTGCTTGTGAACATTTGATTTGAATCTTTGCACATTGAAAGTGGCAGGAAATATCTCTGCAGGGAGTTTATTCCATATACGAACTGTTCGGCTAAAAAACGAATTTTTTCTGTGCGCTGTGCGATTCACTGGCCAATCGACCACAAAGGAATGCGCGTATGAAATTACGTTTTTCAGGAACAAGTTCCCTAATTTCATAAGAGCACATTCCGTTGTAGTAACGATAAAATAATGAAACACACCCCACATTGCGTCGATGCTCCATTGAGTTAATAGAGCTGGAACCCTACTGTCACCAATGAGCTTATTCGCTCTTTCCTGTACGCGGTCGAGTAATTCCAAAATAGACTATGAAGCACCGGCCCATACATGAGAGTTGTATTCCATTTTCGGTCTGATAAAGGTGACATAGGTAGTAATGAGATCAGATGGAGTGAAGTATTTGTAACAAACCAAAATTTAAACTAACTTGACGTAATATAGGTTATTGACCAAAAATTCTTCATTCTTTTCGCAGTGGATAAATTTTAAATACAATTCGGGTTTTGATTAAGAAAAAATTACTCGTAGATAAAAAATCTTTAAGTATAAAAAGTAGAAAAACGCTTAAATGATAACAACAATCCCATAATGTATGGGTATGTAAATCTTGTTGTTGTTACATGTATAAACAACAAAAAACCTCAATTCATTCAAACCTGGTTAAAAATAAACAAGAAGAAATTAATAACACAAATGCCTGAATCCAATCAATCAAATCGAACAATGAATCAATATGTGCATACAAATACACAAGGAAATATCATAACAGCATCAAAAGATACAATTTTATTCATTCATAAACACATTTGATAGAATGTATCTATACATCTTTGAAAGTGTATGTGTGCGCGTGTAAGTACAACAATTAAATTAAAAAGAAAAATAAAAGTGCCAGACTGAAAAATTTTTAAAAAGAAAACAGCTAAGGAAGTTAGCTGGCAGTTAACAAATCTAAATCTAAATTTTAACGGGACTAACATGTACATACGTACGCGTAGGCTTTTACGAAACCCATTAAAGGATTAAAAAAAAGCCCGATAGAACTTTGAATTGTAAAAAATTACACAAAAATTTTACTTGTAATGAAGAACTTTTTTACATAAACAATTTCGGTCATATGGCCACCGCGGCTGCTCATGACGAAGCGCATTCTGGACGTGAAATTTTGGGTCACGTTTTCTAGTACTGCTGGCTGTTTTTCACGAATAACACGAACAATGTTGGCCTCCAAAGGGTCAGTTGTTGCAAATTTATCATCATAAGCCAGTGAATTCACGCGGCCCCATAGAAAATAATCAAGAGCTGTCAAATCGCATGACATTGGAGGCCAATTGACAGGTCCATTTCTCGAAATTAACTTATCGCCAAATTTTGATTTCAATAACTTGATGGTTGCATTCGCGTATGGCACGCAGCGCCATTATGTTGAATCCATATTTCATCCGAATTAATGTCATCCATATTTTTAAACAAAAATCATTGATCATGGTGCAGTAACGATCTATTCACCGTAACGTGAGATCCGGCCTCATTTTTGAAAAAATACATTTTTCTGAATGCAATGAAGTCTGTAGGACATGTTGTGAATTGGTCTCACTCAATATGTGGCAATTTTGCTTATTTACAAAATTGCTCAGACGGACGATTATGTGCACCATAAAACTAAAGAAGTCATCTAAAAGTTGCTCGAATTAATAACAAAGTAAGCTTTGATGCTTTGATAGCTTTGTTCAAGCGTTAGTCTATTCATAATGATTTGCCGGAGTTTACTGAAAACAATAAGAAAAATTTTTTTATCAAATTTTAACTTTTAATGTTATTTTTTATAATTTAAAGTTCTATCGGGCTTAAAAAAACACCCGATACAATCTGCGTTAAAATTTCAAAAGTACTTAGGATGAAAGTTTTCTATAAAACTATTAAGTGTCCATCTACTACAGTTTAACGAATTTAGTCATATACGTTAAAATCACGTCTATATATAGAGACCCTATACTTTCCTATTTTCATTAGGACTACCGCGATACGAACTCTATGAAAAATTGGAACGCCTGCCAATTACGCTTTAAAGGACAAAAAAAAAAAAAAAAACGTGTATGTTATGAAGACACTCTCTATTTTTAACTTTATTATTTCTTTTGCAATGGTACCAAACTATATGAATAATTTTTTTGGTTCATATATGATGGAGCTATGAATTAGGAAATAGTTAAAAAATAATAATAAATTCAACAGCCTTTCCTTTTTGAAGACGGTAAAAGGAAAGGGATAAATATTTTAAACGTGATAAAAAGTTTTTTATTAATCCTTGACTAAAAAAAATTCACTTTTTTGCATACTTGTGTTGAAAACAAAAACAGATTCTTATAATCTTAATAAAGTTATATGAAAAAAGTGTTTGTTTGTATAATAGTTAAACCCATTTGGCCCGTCCAGGCTGACCATCTTCTCATCAGTAAAAACCATAACTTTCCAATGTTTTACATTTAACATCATTTTCTCCCTCAGAATTTTAAATCGATTTAATTTCTTTGTCTTTTTCACAATCACAAGAGCACAAAGTTTTTGATGTTAAGATACTAATTTTATTGAATAGAATATTTTTTTAACGAACCAATGCATATTGAGATGTAAATATTTCCTCACTATGTGTTCAATTTTAAATTTTCTAATGAATAATTTTGCAAGTTCTTAAGTCTTTTTCGCAATTACATACATTTTGACATCGTATGGCTTGAAAAGGATTATTTTAAAGACTAAAGAAACTTTATTTTTCGCATCTGTACATCTGCGTATCCTTTACACTCTCATTAAAATACATACAAATATGAGAAGACACAATTTTATTCTGAAAGAAACTAATCAACGTTTCACTTTTCCATGCCAAACACTTTTTCTAAACTAAGAAATCTGGTAACGCCCTTCGAATAAACCTTTTTCTTTTATACTTTTTATGAATGAAACACTTTGTCAATCTGTGCAACAGCTTAAGGCACTTTGAAGACACTATTTTTTTTTTTTAAACAAAATTAAGTATTATTTTATTAAGGTACCTGGCTGCAATATTCTCAAAAAGAACGGTATCAAAAAAATAATTCCGGTCTTTCGTTTTTACCTAAAAGAACACATAAAAAAATTAAATTACGATGTATCAGCCCAACCCTAAATTGATTAAAATATTTTTATTTTTTTAAGAACTTATTTAAAAAACCAAAACTATTATTATAATTATAATTGTTTTTTCTTCATCTTGTTTTCGTTTGTGTTAATAAACTTTTTTAGAGATTCTTAAGAAGATCATTTAAAAAAGGGATGGACAACTACACAAAAGAGAAGGTGTTAAAAGCCGCTTGATTATGTTTATTAAGAAAAACTAAATCCTTTTCAAATAACCAATCACTTTTTCTTTGTTTCTTTCTTTTCATAAGCTTCAGCGTTATTGATTTTTAAATACAATTTTCCTTTATCATTACAAATGACACTTGAATGGTGATGGTCAGGCACGGGAAGTTTAAATGATGGTATGTCAGATTAAACTCGCAGCTAAGAAAGTCAGATCTAGCTCATTTGCATCTGCTTGCTGATGCTGGTGCGAAAGCAAATATGCAGGTATAGGATAGTTAAAAGATAAATAAATTAAGTCAGAAACAGTAAAAAAAAATTAAAAGGATGCAGCAGTTGTCCCGGCAGAAAGAAATACAAGGAAACTAATATTTTCCGCTGCTTCTCCAACATTAGCGATGTTAATCAGCTCATGAGAAGAGCGGAGGAAAGAGTTGTAATCTTTTTATCTTCCTCCTCCTTAAAGCTCCTGAAATAATCATTTTAAGAGAGCCCTGTCTTTTTGATACTGGCTCTATCTAAAGAGTTTCCTGAGCCCTAGTTAACTTCAACAGCTAAATTATTTCAGTCAGATCTTATGTCGGTTATATATTAAAGGTGTATCAGGCGGTCGATTTCCCCTGCCATCTGGACCCTCTTTTTCAAATAGATAGTGATTAATACGTTTCAGGCAGGCCGACACATGAATACCAAATCAATGCAACAAAAAGAAAGTGACGGCTACATTCTTTGTCATCCTAGTTAAGGATGTACAGGATTCCTAACTAGTATTGATATGGCATACTCAACTGTAGCTATTTTTCGGCACATATAGTACCTTTCATATTAACATTCTCTCTTGATAAGCAGAAATCTCTGCCTGAAGATTGCTAAACTCGTCTGGGATATCGTTACTCTTACATCTTCTATGTATACATCAGCTATGTGTACAAAGCGAGTACACAAGAGAGTCATTGAAACGTGAAAAGTCCTGACAAAGAAGGGCTCGGGAGTGCAGTACTTTAGGAATACTTGGAAATAAATTCCATTGCTTTTCTATTAGCTATTAATTCCATTACATGCTTTCATGCGCCAGTTAGCTTTCAATCTAACTGTTGTCCATTTTTGACAACCGGTAGCATTGTAAAAATTACTTCTGTGGGCGTCGATCTTACCATATTCCTCAAAGCTTTATATAATGAAGTGCGATTCATAAAAGTGGAGCCTATAGCTTTTCTGCATGCGTCGCACATTGGTTGAAGTTTATAGAACGAGCGGCTTAAAAAAAAGAAATTGACGAAGGACAGTAAAACTTGGCATAAAGGCAAGTTTTCCTTGACTCAATATAAAAAAGGAAAGGTTAAAATAGTTCGCCCACCTCCTATAAATAGTGAAAATTAAATTTTGACACAGCATTGTTTTTTAGTACAGCGCATTTTTAAACACATATCCTACGCATTTTACGCTCTTCCCAAACAACTTGTGTTTTAAATGTGGCATAACTCCCTTGTTTTTTAATGCATCAATTGCAGAAAATATATATCTGATCCGCCTACTTTTACGGCCATCTTCAATAGAAAAAACACAATTAAGTAATTTTAGTCTTTTAAAAATTTTTTGATTTGCTGCTTTGAGTGAAATTTATTTATAAATGGGTCTGAAGACAATAAAATATTATGCATTACGTCTTCATTAGTGAATACAAGTCCAATTCTTCGCGAATGATATAATCTATAGGCTCTATAGCCTTTATTCCTCGCTTCCTGAGCTTTCTCGGAGAGCATACCTTATACAAATAAGTAATCAATTAAAAGATAAAAAATAAAAACAAAATCATCGAATAAGGATGTCTGCAGTTTTGGATGGATCTTTTAAAAACCCTTTGCCATCAGCTTTATTTATTAATACTATTGACTAGTATATATGACATTTTGTAATACTTTTAAACAGTAAAGAATTATGTCAACGACAGCGTACATGAACGAAAATTCTTCTTTTGCTACTTTATCACTTTATAGTTTTTACTGTTTTTTTAGAAACAGGTAGGAGCAGCTGCAGCGTTAAGTTGTAATTTGACATCTTTCGTTAAACATCGCTAACAGCGCTAAAAAGATGCAGTTCACTGAACTTGATGAACATTGAAATTTTAATGTTGTTTATATTTTGTTCAACGAAATTTTTTATATGGCACTTTTTTCAAAATTTTTTAATGCAATTTTCATCTATAACAATTGTCATTTACGAAAATTTACAACAAAGTCAAATGATAAGTTTACTGTGATTGTTCTAAAAAAGAACTTCGATCTTATCTGTCCAAACAAATAATAAATGTTACGCAATCATAATATTTAGATATCTGACAACAAAATACCAAAAAATTATCCAAATCGACGAAAAAAATGAATTTCGGACACTCTTTAACTTATGTGCGTAAGCTTCCGCTTTAAATTTAATATCCTTTCTTGTATGTCCCTCCTCCATTGTAGCTTCTTATCTAAAATTATGTTAAGAGAAGTGGCACCATCTAACAAGGACGTTTATTCTCGGTATGCGTATCGAAGAAAATCACAAGTTCAGGAGGAGAATCTAAATAAAGTCTTCTTCTTTAAGAATTAAACGAGATATCATATTCCACAAAGAGTCCTTTATGGGGCAGGGTGGAATTTATTAAATGTCTAAATTAAACGTCTAAATTAGTACAAGCAAATATTTCTTTAGCCTAATTTCTCATTTAAAGTGACTACATATCAGATGAACTGCGGAACTCCCTTAAAAAGTCTGCCTAAGAATACTGTTTTCATGTCTTCTACTCACATCGAACGAGATGTCTCTTTTGTGGTATTTTTACGTTTTACTTTTTTTTGTAAATGTTTTGTGAAAAAATTAAAAGAACAACAGCAATAAATGCAAAAAGTATTAAGAATAGCACGCGCCTTTCTTAGCCACCAGCTGAGATGAATATGTCAGATTTCTTTTTTTCTTTTGTAGATAAGTGTGTGTGTTTTTTTTTTGTTCATTCACTTAAGTTCGAACTTTAAAATCTTGTGGTTAAGAGTTTTTATGCTTGATCTTAACAAACATACACACAGTTTAATAGTCATCTTTCGTTTCTTTCTTTTTCGTATCTTAAAATATCCAAATTAAATGCCAAAACAAAAAATCTTACTGGACAGATTTAATAAAATTTTGAAAAAAAAAAATGTTGAGTTTTTAATGCACCTTTTCGGGGAAAATTTCTTAAAAGTTGTAAAAAGGATTTTTTCCTCATATGTTGTAGCTTTTCTTTATCAGTTGCTGAAAATAATGGTCTCCTATTACTTTAACTGAAGAAGCCTCATGTTTTCAATTTAAAAATACAACAAAAACTGTAAAGTCAATGTTTAAAGTAAAAGACAAGCCATTGATGTTGCCATTGCTATTAACATTTTTTTTTTTTTTGGAATTTTAGTAAACGACCGGAAATAGAATAAGGCTTGGTTTATGTATTAAGACAATCTTACAATCGAACATTCGTATTCGTATAAAAAAAAAAAAAACAAACACAATTTGATAACAACGACATCAACACTGTAAAATCTGTACCCAATGATTCGAATGTTAAGTTTTAATCCAGAAATATTTTTACGTAAAGCACAAAAACTTGCTTTTATTATCAATAAGTCTATTATTTAGTAATAACGCGTCAAATGATGGATTTCACGTAATAAATTTCTTTATTATTATCATAGAAAAGTGGCACTACATGTATTCATAGAAAATAATCTAACAATAATCAAGTCCAACTCCAATAAGCTGCCAGTTACTGAGTAGATTTTTTTAAATTATTCGAACGTAAAATTCTTTCTAGTAGAATAACGAAAACGCGCTCTGTGCAAAATATGCCACGTTTTATGTAAACTGCTTGCCTGTGATTGTAATTTATCATATTGGACAGCATTGTAGTCCATCCGTAGTCAATCAAATTGTAGACACTGTAACCAGTGCATAAATAGAACACAGAAAATGAGTTTTAATATTTCCTTTTTCCTCGTCCTGGCATCTCCTGAAACAATCCTTTTATTGGAGCTCCACTCCTCTATTATTGGCTCTGCATTTGCTGTATTGTTCCAGCCAGATTCCATGTCGGCCATAAATTCCTGGCGTAAGAACAGTTCGGCTTCACAAGGCATCTTAACACTCTTTTTCAAGTAGGTGGTCATTAGCACATTTCTTAACTAAGAATATTTACATTGATGTCCACCATCCTTTAGTCAGAAAAGAGCCCAATTTAATTAAATTTTTTCAAGCTGTACTGAAAAAAAAACAAATTGTTTTTCGTTATTAAAAATTTTGGAATTTTTCACTGTCTTATATTTAAAAAAAAGTTTAATGTAGCAAAAAGATGGGATATATATTACAAAGGCATTTCGAGTCTTTGCTTAACTCTAAAAATAAATTAATGTTATTGTTATGTTAGAATTAGGCGTGCGATGAAAATCGATCGATTTAGAAGCAGTCGCTTTTATAGCCTTCACCACAGGTTTGTAGTTTCTACAATATCAAGACACTAGAGATAGAGAGATAGAGAAAATCTAGGTAAGCCAATCCATCTGATATAGTTTCCAAAATTTTGCTTTTTTAAAATTAAAAAGATCGGTCCGCGTCCTTCGAAGCAGCTGCGAAATTATCATGCCTGCCTCTAATTTTTCCAGATCTTTTGAAACAAATCTAGTTTAGTGAAGTGATTCCAATAAAAAAAATTAAATAAATAAAAAAATAATAAATAAAAAAAAAACAACCATATTGGCCAATAGAGAACCTAAAAATTAGAAAAAAATATATCGAGTTAAAAAATTGGCGCTCGCTCATAAATTTCGAGGTATGGACCTCTGAACTTCTCATAGAAAAGTACGATTGTCAACATTAAGAGCCAATGACATTTTTTATGTAAAATTTTATATCGTACTTACTTTTTTTTCTTATATTTCAGTTCTCTGTCACTCAATATTTGATTTTTTTCTTTTGCAGTTAGTTCACTAAACTAGAATTAGGTCTATCGTCTTGCAACTTTTGTGTGAATTCCAGCAGTTGGTTGTTGTTTTTGTTGAAAAATTGGTAAGCTTTCACCCGATACAGCAACCTTTTTATTTACTTAGATAATACAAAAATCCCAAGCAAAACTTACAAATTTCGAAAAAAAAAGCTTTTATTGAACAGAAAAACTTTTAGAATTTTTATGCCGATTTTTACTGAAACTGTTTAATGGGAAATCTGCAATATGGTACATGTGATTATACATATATGGTGAAGGATACATAAAATTCGGCATAGCCGGAAATTAATCATTTTCTCTCTTAGTGCAATTTTATTGTCTTACAGCTGAATTCTTAGTTTTGAAAAATACTAATCCATAGCACTATTGTTTACGGTTCAGTGAAATAATTTTCGGTGGGAACAACGATCTAGATATCTTGTTTAAAGAAAAATTACTTGTCCTGCTACAAAATTTTTTATATGACTGAACGAAAGCTGACACCACACTTGTCACGTAAATGGTTCGTAAGTGATATTTCTTACTTCTAGCTTTAAAGCTGCAAATGGTGGGGATATTGTATTGCGATTAGGAAATAGTAGAACCTAAAAACTGGTAAAAGTTATTTAACGTGATTTTATTTACTAAGAAGTTTTGGAGTTTATTTTTGTGTCTAAGATAAGAAATTTTAATTTTTTTGTGGTATAGAATATTTAAAAAAAAAATTATATTAAATTGACAAACTTAATTTTTTTGTTGTCTATCGGCATGCGTAAGTAGTTTTTAAGATTACTTTTAATTCAGTTTTGCCTTTTTAGATTGCTTTTTGGTTCAAATACTTCTCTGTGCAGCTTTGTGGTGAATTCTGTTTTCAACTCTCAGGACTCACGAGAGTGGCTAAAACAATTTCCCACAAGTTATTTTTAAGTCTGTTTTTTTTTGTGTTATGCGGGGCTTTTCCGTCGTCGCTGAGACGATTCAAATGTTTCAATTCGAAATTTTAAAAAACGAGATATTACTGATTAATGCAGTAGAAGTTCTTAAAAGATTTTGAGAGCAACTGCTATTTCGGTTGCAGTGGCTCAAAGGACATAATTATTATTTTTCCATGGTTTCATTAGTAAATTGAATGATAACAGGGTTTCTATATTTCAATACCATTTGATTGGCTTACTTTGCATTCATATATTTACACATACATATATGTAAGGTAGTCTACATTTGTGTGCGTATGGACATACCTTGTTTTAGTTATTATAAATCATTTGCATTATATGATTTTTCTTTGATATGTTTTGCGTTTTTCGTTTGTCATTAGGTCTGATTTTCAATTCAGCTGTCTCATTTTTGTCTCGTTTTAGATACTGCTGCAACATTAAGGCCTAACCTTTTTAGTAAAGCGTAAGCTTTGGCAATAATAGCAACAACTTCAAGAATATTTTCATAATCATAACACATAATGGAACGTGAAAAAAGAGAGGAGAAAAAAAAAAAAAACATTACATGACTTTTTATATGTTCATATCTTTAGCTGATTCATAAACTACAACAAAACACTAAAAGCAACAAACAACAACAAGAAGAAACAAAAACTATAATCAAAAAAACATGAACATTAAACAGCAAAACCAACAACAACAACATAACAGTAACAGTATTAACAAAACTAAGGTGCATCCTAAAGTGCTTTTCACTTAACCATCTTCTCTTTCTCAACGTCACTTTGAACATCTTTGAGCCAAATGTAGACAAGCTCAGACTAAACACACGTCGTAAATGCACTTACAAACATCGTTTTGTTAAACCGGCATACAGACTGACTGTCTCACTTCCTTTACTATTTCTCGAAAAGTATGACAACAATAATAACAAAAACCAACAAGACGAAATTGTTACAAACTACAACAAACATGTTGTGATGTTTGGTTTTTTGTTCATTTGTTTAAATTTTTTTCTTTATTTTATTTTTGTTTTGTTCTAAAAAGCCACATAATCTTTTCTTTTGTGCGTTAAAAATTTAAACTGACAAAAAACAAGGAACAACTGCAGCTATAATTTTTTTTGTCTTAATTCTTATTGTTTGGTTTCTTTTTGCTATTCGAGAGTGTATGTTTTTTAACCAGCCGTTATTGTTGACCACATTTTAACCGAAAGAGAAAGAGTTCTTCACATAATTAAGTCAGATTTTGGTCGTAAAAAAATTAAAAGGAAACATTCTTAACTGTTGCAATGAGCAAAGTTTAAATTTATTTTTTCAACAACATTATTTAAATGAGACCTTTCACATCAGCTAAAAATTTGATTTAAACCTTGTGTGGTTAACTTTAGTTAAACACATAATTTGAATTTCGTCAAGGTTCCAAGCATTAAAATACTTAATGATTGTTTTTTGTGAACTTAAACTTTAGACGGTTCAGTGTAGTGTTCAGTTTTTGAAAAAAATTTGCAAAGACCACAATAAGGAAGGATTATTTTCGTAATACAGAAGTCAGTTAGTCGTTTTGAGATGTGACAATACATTTTTAAAACTCTTACGAAAAAACGATTTGTGATACCTACATATATCATATACTGAAACTAAGAACTTATAACGAAGTAGTTGTTTAAAAAATTGAAAGTTTTGATAAGCGCCTGAATTCTTTAAAATTTGTTCACTAATTTTTCTTTATATTATAAAAAATGAAGAAAACTAAATTTTATGCTCTAAATAGATATATTCGAAAATTTTAAAATGGAATGATGGAATGATCGCGATATAGCTTAGGTTGACGGATAATGTTGTGCAGTTCACGCTTATTTTAAATGTGCTATTGTCAACATCAGTAAACTTTAAATATTAATAGTTTGACGGAATAATTAATCGTTATCTTTACGCAAGTCTTAAAAAAGCTTTTAAAAAAACTCTTTTACATCTAGATTTGTATTGATGATTACGCTGGTTGTGTTAAGTATTTTTATTTCTGTTAACAACTGATTGTCTAGAAATTTCATTTTTAAACTTTAATCATAAAATTTTTATTTAAAATCTAATTTTATTGTTTACCAAACAAAAGCTTTTTTCGAATTCAATTTCTTTTATTAAAAAAAAAAAATTCGATATGGTTATCAAAGATAATACACAAT
This sequence comes from Cistogaster globosa, assembly GCA_937654795.1. Classification (NCBI taxonomy): domain Eukaryota; kingdom Metazoa; phylum Arthropoda; class Insecta; order Diptera; family Tachinidae; genus Cistogaster; species Cistogaster globosa. The sequence continues at coordinate 121,282,042 of OW569403.1, forward strand.
AAAACATTTTACTTTAATTTGAAATTATCAAAGATAAAAATTAAAATTTTTCATTTAATTTAACAAATTTCATTTTTCAAATGGTCATTATCCCTGGAAGGTGGCAGTAATCAAGCTTTCATTATAAGGTTTTTCGAATTTGTACTTGAGCGATAAGATAAAAAGGGGTTGCATTGTCAACAATTAAGTATGTTAAATAAATTGCTCCTTATCAGATGAAAAGAAGAGAAAACATATGATTTTTGTAACTACAAAAGATTAAAACATTTAATGAAATCAACGCAAGATACCACAATCAAAACATTTTTAAAATCAAATCAATATTCAAACGAGAATTTAAACTATCGATTAAACCCAATAATAAATGCAGTCATACACAGAGTTAAAAAAAAGACGAAAATAAATAAAAAATGAAATCCCATTTTAAGAGACGGTAGTCAAGTTAAAACAATGTTGTTGACCATTTGCTCATAGGGAGAGCGTAACCAAATCTATTGGAAAATATCTCCAAATATTGTGTGAACACTTGTAAAATATAAATTTAAAACAGATCATTTTAAAAGATAAATTGATTTTATTTAATATTCATATCAGTAAAAAGCTAAATAAACTTGTTGTGGATAAAGAAAAATTGATAACATCCGCGAGGCTTTCAAAGATCTCTTTTCTAATAACAAAAATTGTATAGATTTCAAATAAAATTTTGTCACTTTACATAATTTTGCTATTAAAGAAATTAGAAAATAATTTCATTAATTGCATATTGATAAAATCGTGGCATTTAGTTTCGTAAGATTTTCATTAGTTGTTTATTTCATTCCACTGATACAATTTTTTTTTTTCAAATCAGATAAAAATGCTGCAACAACACCAATATCTGCTTCAGCATCTTTAGATGATTTGAAAAATTGTCGGTCTTGCATCTAAGATAGAAATTTAAAATTAATCTTTATTAATAAAACAAAAATTAATAATAAAGCACAACACAGCAAGTTATTCATAAAAAAACAAAACAGTAGTGCATTTTTAAAGAAAAATTAATAAAAGAGCCTGTGTTGGTTGCTCATGGTAGAATATCACATCAGCTGCAATATTTTTTATTTTATTTTCATCTTTTTCAGTGGTTCTGTGGAATTTAAAATATTTTTGATCTATTTTTTTATTAACAATAATAGAATGTAGAATTAGATAACTGATGATGTACATCTTGCAAAATAAAAAAAAAAAAAATTAATAATAGTGAAAACAGTAATATGAAAAAAAATCAAAGATAAAAATTTCGAATAAATAAGAATAACAAAAACTATTATAACAAGTAAGAGTGGATAACCATTTATCTAAATTTATTTCAATGAAATAACTCTAGATATATATATATATAGAGGTGGCAGAGAAATAAAAAATAAAAAAATAAAAAACTAAATAAAAATGTCATCGGTTCTTAATGGGTTAAGCATTTTTAAAAAATGTTTGGATTTCCTTAAAGATATCTTTAAAAAATTTAAATTGATACTCATATTGATATTTCAAAAATTTTGAAAATTTCATAGGCCTATAACTCGGAAAATATAGGCGAACGCGAATTTTATCACTTGATGTTGTTTTAATTATCTATTGCCCTATAAATTTGTTCTTTGATTGGAGTTACTTCATTGTTCCAAACGATATAGAAAAATTGGGGGTAGGCGTCAAAGGACATGGACCGATCTTGCTGATTTCCAATAGCACCTCTTTCGACACTATGTGTGATCGATTGGCTTATTTAGATCTCTTTTAGCTAATCTAGTGCCTTGTAAAACTTGATTTAAAAAAGAAACATGGACAGACAGACGGACATCGCTCAATCGACTTCGCTATGCATAATGGGGTCGGAAATAGATATTGCAGAAATTACAAACGGAATGACAAAATTAGTTATAAACTTTTTCAACTTTTGTGTATTTTTCTTATCCCACGTACCATTTACCATTAATTGAATAGACCTGGCGCTCAATAAAAATTTTCTACTGTTCAGTTTTCAGGAGATGCTACAACAGTATTGATTAATTAAGGTTTGATTAGACGTATCAGACAACGTGACATAACCACAGCGTTTAAAAACTATTTTATGTTCTCATTTATATTTAGAAAGAAGTGCAACAAAAAAATATAAATTTAAACTCATCATTATGAGGCAGTGCAGGTGAAAAAGTAGGAGCAAAAAAGAAACGTACATTCAACATCTAACTTTAATAGTAAAATGCATACGATTATAGTATAAAATTAAACTTCAAGTGATATCTAAGGCTTAGAATATAGCTATAGCACCAACAACTGAATACAGCGTTTTCCACAAGGTTTGTTTAAACAGCTGTTTTATATGGTTATAGAACGGCTAATTCAACCTTCATGGTATCTGCAAATTTTATAAACTTTTGATGTTGTTTTTTGGATTTAGCTTTTTTGAAATAAATTTTTCGAATAAATTTATGACAAATCAAATTTCTAAATAGTAAAACTTCACTAAAATGGGTTAAATAACATTTATTAATGGGCTTCTGTTTTTTGAAATTTTGATTTCGATGAAATTGCGTTCAATTATTAGAGTTTGAATTCAATGTAATTTTTTCATAGTTTCGGGTTATCGATTAAAATTTTTATTAAATTCCCTTTATTTTTTTTTTTTGATAAAAAATTTACATTAAAATATGTTAAGAGTAAGTGTTGTTGTGGTCATTTAAAAATGATTGAAAGAAAACTTTTCAGGAAGTTTGTAATACAAACAAACGATTTGGCTGTAAATTAATTTCTCTTTATCCTTTATAGAATTCACTGGCAAATTAATTAAAACTGAATGTACCCTTTACGAAGTACAAGATTCAGAAGCAAGTAACATATTTTGAATAGATTACATTCCGTTGTTGTAACAGTTAAAAACCAAAGCTTTTAAGTGCTCCGCCATAACTCAAGGTGAAGCTAGACTTTTGGTTGTTCATATATACATATATATATATATATATATATATATATTTTCTTATTCTTTATTTGTGAATACAATAGCACATTTTTTTTTGAGATAAATTACAAGAACCCATCGCCATACATTTTATTTTTGCAATGAAGTTATTTAAAATGACTGAGAGTAGCACTACCTAATATCATTCAGAAAACTTTATTAAGAAAAACTTTTTTTATAAATTCAATATATTTATTTAATTAAGATTTGAATTACCGAACACAAGAACACTAGTTTTTTCTATGTACCAATGTAATCTCTCTTCCTCTTCTGCTATCCCTGTTAATGGTAGAAAGCTTGTCAACTTATTCAATACATTTAACACAAAATCACACAATTCCATAAACGAACAATATTTGATAAAATCCTTGTAATTGCAGGTGTGTAAAAGTTATTATCCAGACAGATTAATAGTGGCGTATACGAGTATTCATTTTAGCCTCTTCTTTCACAAAGAAAATAAATCGAAAGTTGTTGCCATTTATAACACAAAATTGGATGTGACAAAAGTCCAAAAGTTTTGCTAATTTTAGTATATATGTTCCCGAAGAACTATTTAGCTCTAAACTTTATTTAGAAAAATCACGTTCTCTTCATTTGATATCTTTTTGTGGCGAGCGCTTGAATTAAAAAAGAGATGAATTTAACATGTTAAATTAAGTGGTAATTTTAAATAGAATGAGAAATTTAATTTCTTGAAATTTTTATAAATTTTGCTGGTCTAGAAACTTTTGGCAACTCTTACACCAAAAACTTAGTTTTAAAAATAAGGTAAGGAATATACAATTAGTGGTGCTTATTAATAATTTGCCACGCTGAAATGTTATAGAACATTATATATAGTGTTTCTTTGACAAAACTTTTATTTAGATAAAGAGAATTTGTGTGTTTCTAAATTTTGAATTCATGTTCTTGAAGAAACTATTAAAAGTTCCAGTAATCCTATTACTCAACTGTTAAAAAATCTCTGAAAGAAATACAACCTATAGAATCATAGAAAGACAAGTTTTTTGCACGAACAAAATTTAAAAATTAAAAAAAATGTAAATCTAAATTTTAAATTTATATTTGTCGATAATAGTAAAATAAAGAGAGTCAAAATGTTAATTAAAGTACCAAATTAAATCAACAAAATTAGAATCTATATAATTAATGTAAAAGACCGTTTTTGGCTCCTCCATTTAATCGATTTTGATTAAAAATAAAGCTTTTTAAATATTTTGTTTTGCAGATTTACTTAATATTTTGTTCTTAATTAAAGCTGTTTAGTATTTTGAGAGTTATAAACTAAAACACTGCTATATAATACAAATTTTATCTACAAACCTATTCAACAAACATTTGAACTAACATGCCTTTATCATTAAGAAAAATTATGTTTTTTAAACTTGATTATGTTGACTGCTAAGGTTAGGTCAAATGAGGCGGCCGCCGGCCATCTTGCAAATAGTTATTATTTCAAAGTGAAGCAGGCTTAAAATCTTCTTACAGTGTTGCAGAAAATATGAGCTGTAGGGTGGGTATTCTGAAAGTATCCGAAATTGCCGAAAGTAGTATGCTAAAGTAGTAACCAACAAACACAGTTGGTGGCCATCTCCAGTTGTGTTTGTAGTGATTATCATTAGAAATTGAAATTGTCACCGTTCGTATCAGTATGAAAAGATCACCTTTTAACTGATTTGTTTTGGTCAGATTGGAATCTTACAAAATTTTTCATTTGCTTTTCTTGCCATCGGCAAATGTTTGTTTCATTTTCACTGCCTTCAGTTTTTAGAGAGATCTTTAACATCAAGTGTAAATTTAAATAGTTATCATAATTTCATAAAAACTTACTAAAAAATATGAAAACCACCTGCAGAGCTGGTCCGTTTTTATTTTGTTTATGAATATTGGCGCCACAAATGGTTGCTTGTGTTGTAGTTCTATGGCTTCAAAGCATTTGAATTTAACAAAATAGTAGCAAAACTTTACAGTTGTCTAGTTGAATCTAAGTGTATCTATCTATTCATATTTGAAGGTTTTCGTTTGCTCGTTTGCCTGTTTGTTAACTTGTCTAGCTATTGATATTTAATACAAGTTAAAAAACGTTTTGAGGCATTAATTAAAGTTCGTTATGTTTATTCGTAAATATTAATTTTTTTAATAAAAATATTCATAATTCATTTTAATTTAATTGTTGCAGGAATGTCAAACTGCAAAGAAAAACATGTGTAACAATTTTAATTATTAATTCCAGCTGTTATTGGCTTGTTAACATTATCAAAACTTAAAATATAAAAAGATAAGTATTTATAATAGAAATTTTATTTGGCAATAACACTTTGAGTTTCAGCCATATTTTATTTGATTTAAAGTTTATAAATTTTTAAAGTTGGTACAATTTAATCTAACAAATACTCCAATCTATTGCACACTCTGTCAATTAATCATGAACATGAATTACATTACAACTACATTTGCATCTAATAATGGAACGAGAAGCCGAAAAGTACGCGTTTTCAGAATAACCACTATAAAAAAAGTTTACAAGTATTTTTCTTAAGTAAAATTCTTGAGCTTTTGCTTTGAGGAAACGCCATTACGATTCTTAGGTTTAAGTGTCTACAATGGGTTGACATTTTTTCGACATGTAGCACATAACGTGTTAAAGGTTATTGGGCCATGTTTCGATAATGGAAAAATAGTCTTTAGTTTCTTAATAAATAATCGATTTAATTTGAGTAAAAATCCATACAATTTTGCCATCTCTTTTATATAAACCTCTTGTTCAATTTTCCACAAGTTAACAAATACTTAAACGTGATTTTAAAATGTTTATTTCAATAATAAATAACAGAAGTTATTATTATTATTTCTTCATAATTACATATGTCCAAGAATGAATATGCAAACATATATAAAAATACATACATGTACATATATACATATACATAGATATTTTGTAGTGGCGTAAAAATAATTTACTCTATCCTCCGTCTCACATTGAATAGTTTTGTTGCATGAATATTTGATTTTCCACAAGACTGTTAAAGACTTTCGCTGCGACACATAGAGTTGCGAGATAAAAATATGTAACATTGGGTTGGATGGTTATGAAAGATGGCTGTTTAATGATAACAGTATTCTATTCACCTTGACTTTTTGTTTTGCAGTCTACAATTGAATAATGATGTACTACAACACAAACATTCAGACAATAAAAATCATGGAATTAAAAAAAATATTTTGTATAATTCTAATTTCAAAATTAATTTTATTTAATTAAAACTAAACTCTGACAGCTCGCCTAATAGTTTTGACGCTGTTTGTGGCCTAAAATGATCGACAAACAGATGAAGTAGCTACTGTAATCCAGAAGAATTGAATCACTTACCTAAAACACATGGTGCTTAATTAGAAATCTCGAAAGGCCTGCGATATGTGCATCTTCTTTTTGAACTAATTTTAAACGTTAATAAAATGACTAATAAAGCTGAGTATCTACTTGAAGTTTCTCGTAAATTTAGCATTAGAGATGTTGAAATCATAATAGAACTGTTCCTCTTTACGACATTTCGTATAATACTGCTATGCTGTTTGGAATTGCAATTTCTATTTGTAGGCGAGTAATAAGTCAAATATTGTTCTAATTTGGAATGTTCTGGCAACTTTTAATTGGTTCTTTTGAACACTTTATAATTTACTAGCGGGTGTGAACCAATGAAGCGAATGCTGCGACACCATAAAGAAAGTTTTTAAGTGTGTTTTTGTTTTATTAGTGTAAATAGAACGGGAAGTTTTAATAGAATTTTTGTATTGTTGTAGAATGTTCTAGATTATGTTTTTGTTTCAGAGGGGTAAAAATATTAAATCCACTTTTGTACTTTTGCAAAAGTAGTTTAAGATATAAAGAAAAAAGATAAAAGAGCTAAAAAGTACTTTTATAGCAATCACATTCGAATTAATTGACAAATAGAATTCCTATGAATGAACAGGTTAATTGCCAGAAACTGTAATCTTAATTTAGATTGCAAAATATGTTTGCTAGTGCGATAACTTTATATCTCTGATGAAGATGTCGTTAAAATTACTTGTAAACTTTCTACTTCATCTGAATGTTTTTAGATATTTTTATTAAACGAAGGTTCTTTACTACTATGTTAACCTTTGAAAAATTTTTTCACTAAATCTTTTTGTACTGGCTTTATTGGTAATAAGTGGAAATATTCTAATATTTTAATTAAAATTTCATGGTATGGCATATTTCTATTTCGCAACTTGGATTTATGTCTCTCAGGTCTAGCACATCTACAGAAAACAGATCTATTTCCGAGATTCCGTATTCTTATTTTTTAAAACCACTTTTAAGTTTGTTTACTGTAAACTTAATTTGTGAAAACTTTTACTAATTTTTAAACCGATTTCTAATGTGAATATGCTGGAAGATAACATTAGATGATCGTCATCTATCTAAATCCCTGTAATGTGTAAGTGTAATAAATATGTTCTTGAACTTCTAATAGAATAATAGTCATAATTCTAAATAAATGACAAACCTTCTGCAGATGTTATCATAGATTTGGCTGCTATATTTGATAGAAATTTATTACTCAATAACCACTTGAGTTGTGGAAGACCTGCTCCATATAAAATTTTATTCTTCATAAATCTGATAATCTTTTTGCTCACAGCAGTTCCTTTTGCTTAAACGAAAACAAAATTATTGTCTCCTTTTTTTCTGAATTCTAACGCATATATATTGGACGAAATTTTTGTGATATAAAAGCCATTTTAAAGGTGGTTATTTAGTACACAAAAACAAGGAGTGGTAATGCCGTGAAACCATTAAATCATTAGTCAATGATAATGACTTCGTTTTTAACTAATTTTCCATGGAATCTTTTGATATAAAAGTACTATCATTTTTAAAATTAGTGGTGTTAGTGCTAACAAATCGTTGGCATTATTTAGCATTCACTAGTAAAGAACTTAACGATTAGTTAGTCCACATAATTAATTAAACCTCTGTATGCATTCACAACTGATTGATTTATCAATTATTTTTTTTAAAAACAAAATATTCTACTTTGTGTAACCAAAAATTTTTAAATGATAAAAATATAAACAGCGTTTTATTAGTTTGTGTTCTTTAAGTAAAAAGGAAAAAAAAAGAAACCAAAAGAATAGTTATTTTGAAACATATCAAATATCGTATGAGCTAGAATTTCTTATTTTTTGTAAGAAACTGTATCTTTTTCCTATTTGCTTTTTCATAAATAATAAATCATTTAAAGAGAGAAAGAAACCAATAACACAATCCATAATAAATATGTCGTTGTCTAAGAGTTTCTATTTTTTCACCTATTAAAACACATGTTCAAAGCAAATTCAATTAGATTACAATTGTCCATATTGCACACACATTTAGACAAATGAAATATTAAGAAATGTCTTCTGAATGTTAGTTTTTTCTTTTTATTTAATCAATTCATAATCAATTTGCATTTATCGGTTGAAATCTAAACACCTAAACATGTCAAAAGAAAAACACTTAAGCTGACAGTTTTCTTAACATAAGAAATGTAAGTGAATGCAGTACAGAAACATGTACACTTGAGCAATGGCAATAGTTTCAATTAAAATATGTAAAATTCTAAGTTTTCGTAGTCTATGAAACTTATTCCATAGATAATAATAATACACGCAGCAAAATTATCTGCTAATAAACGTATTTAAAGGATTGTGTTTTAAAGGTTTTAAAATTATTGAGACAAAATCTCGAGAAATCTTGCTTGCACTTCTATCTCAAAATAGTTATTCGGTCAATATAAAATCGTAGCAGCTTTTAACATTTAAATTTCTTTCTTTTACTTTTTTGAAAAATTGACTTATGACACTTAAAAAAAAAAACAAAAAAAAAAAACAAACGGCTCAATTATGCAACTACTTTGAGGTCAGCCAAAATTTTATTACCATCGAAAAAAGTGCCTTCTTAAGATCACACAAATAACAAAGACATTTTACCTGAATACAAGTCCCTTTTTAATAAAAAACGAAAAAAAATATAAATTTTTTTCTCGTTCGCATGATTGGGACCGCTTTGCATTTTTGCATTATATTACACAGTAAGCAAATGAAAAATATTAATTTCTTTTATATATTAAAAGTACAAAATGATAAAGAGAAGTTTCATGAATAAAGCAAAAAGTGATAAGTGGATGTTTGTTGCCCGAAAGTATGTTCCTATTGGGCCATATCGCAGATAAATTAAGTAAAAAACTGAGGTTAAAATAGATTCTTGTAAGCTTCTGCCGTAATATTTACACATTGAAATTTTAAATTGATTGTGTCCCAATACATAATAGTACCTCAGCGTATAACTCCACCTTCGCTCCTCTTTTCACGTGACGTGAAAATGATATTTGTAGCCATCTGGTTGTTTAGATTAATAAAAGATAAAAGTTGGGCTTAAAAAGAGGTTACAACATTTAACTTGTCTTGTTTTGAAATGTATTAATAAGAAAATGCAAAGGTTTTTCTGATTCTAAACAATTTTTATAATGCGATGAGCTTGGTGGAACCGACCGATCATGCACAAGAAACTTTTATGGTTTATAAACTTGCAGGAACATAAGTGGAATCGTAGGATCTGGTAAAATATAATCAGAAATAAGAGACACAGGACTTAATTAAGTTTACATGTGTGATTGCCTAATCCTACCTAGCTTCGATGCGTGTAGATGCCTTTATGCATGTAAGTGCCCTTAAGTATTATTTTGTTCTTTGAAGTTCCATTGTGTGAAAATTCCTTTAACAATAACAATTGAGAACCAGCTAAAGTTATACTTTACTTTTTATTTCTTGATTTTTGAATATATACCATTGACTATCTACACATTAATAAATTAATTTGTAAATTTGAAATTATTTTTAAAATTAAATTATTTTTTTGGAAGAAATAATAATATTTTAAAATAATAATATTTTAAAGACCAGCTATCTTCAATCTTGTGGCATAATAAAGAAGATTTTTTAACACAAGTAAATAATTTATTAAAATTTATAACAAGGTTTTTCAACCTGAACATATATTTAAAAATTTTTAAAACATATTTGTGCCGTTTATTTTGAAGTGTCATAAGTCACGATCTCAAGAAAAAAAAAAAAAAAACAATGAGCTGCTGCGGTTGAACGAAGTTTTTATTGGAGAACAAATAAGTATTCTGAGATAATAAGTTTAAGTATGTCTTCTAGAGACTTAAGGCCCAACTATAATGTGCATAAGCTAGTTTGAGCTTATGTCAAAAACCCAACGAAAAGCCTGTCAAATGCTTAGGTTATTCTTTAAAAATTTTTATGTGGCTACAATGTACTTACATAAATTTAAAAAATAATTTGCCGTAGTTGGACATTCATGTTTAAATCGTACTTTCCCTAAAATATATATATTTTTAAATAAATAAAACTTGTAAAGAAAAAGGCATCCAAAAAATATATTATAAATATTTAATAACATTGGTTAAAATATATGTACTTTCTTTTACTAGTTTTCAATTAAATTCGATAACAAATGGTATGTTTTTATGTATTTTTGGTCAAAAGTACTAAAAGATGCAACGGTATCACTGATTTAATTTGAAAGCGATTAAAAAAAATTATAGCTAATTGTTATAATAAAAACGCATCATTTTCTCTCATATAAACCCTTCTTTTTTTACATATTCTATTAAATTAAAAAAAATCTCCACTGCAATTTTTTCTTTATTGATTTATGTATGTATACACCAAGCGCAATCAGCTGTTTCTGTACGGAATGTACGATCAGCTTCGTACATTGCTTAAGCAAATGACATTTGACGAAACTTGACGAAAAGTTCTCTTAAGTACATTATAGTTTACCACATTTGATTTATATGTATTTGCACAGTTGTATAAGATGGCATAAGCTTGTATATGCACATTATAGTTGGGCCTTTAGCCTTAATATTTTTAAAACCTTGAAAACACAACGCTTTTAATATGTGCATCACCTTAAAAGCAAAAAGACTTATGCCACTTTCAAAATCATTGAAGTTAAATGAATTTACTATATTTTGTGTTTTAAAGCACCGAAAGCGAAAGAGATTGAAGAGTAGTTACAGGTTTGTAAAACATATTTAGGCTTACAAAATCTGTATTCGATTTGGTCTATCCACATATATTTATTTGTTTTTAAATTTTTAATAATTTATTAATATTTAAAAGGTTTGCCTTGGGTCATTCGATATACATAGTTCTGTGTAACTTTAGATCCTGTCACCTAAATCCTGGATTATTCCATTTAAGTAATAATTCCCAATAAGTCGATATTTCGTTGGTGGTGACTTCAACTCTTGCATTGTTTCTTGGGGATATAGCACGATTGAAGTCGGTAGCAAGTAGATGTAACACTTTATAAAACAACGACTATAATATAATAGAAAGAAATAAAAGTTTTAAATTTTTTTAATTATTGTTAAAGCATCTATTGTTGCATAGCATACGATTTGCAATTTTCAAATCTACACTTTTAATAATTCTAAAGATAAAGCCGCATACATCATTTTTGCGTATCAAGTCAGAATTTTAAGTTTAGATTATTTTTTAATATTGTTTAAAATTCGGTGCGCCCATAACATGCAATCTGTGAAAATTTTTAGTTCTACCTCGAAGCCCACGACAAGTTAAAGTGAATTCTTTCGGTCCACTCTCACATTCTAGCTAAATATTCATAATTTTGGTTTTTGCTTTCAATCACGACAAAATTATTAATTAATTTGATTCAAATTAATAGCCTCTCTCTTTGAAAACTGGATTTCTGTAGTTTTTATAGCTTCCTCGTCTTCGTTCTGTATGTAATTTTAAAACAATTATTTAATATTCTTTATTATTTTCAAACTGTTAAATTTGATACGTATACGAAAAAACAAAAATACATAAAAGTGAAATAAGAAATAGCAGAAAACCATTAAAAAATTAATTTATGTATTGTGAAACGTATTGCTGATAACTTGTTAAATTGCTAGCAAACAACTAGAGCAACATCAAAAGCCTGATGAAACAGAACAATTTTAAAAGCAAGCAACCATCCATTTATACCATCGCAATGTAGCAGTCATGCAGGCCAGGCAATGGCTTGAAACGAAAGCGCCAATGGTTATGCAGATTCCAATAATTTCGTTTTCGCCTGTCATAACAATATGAGAAGTAGCACCGGCAACTGCAACAGCTGAATAGATGCACCAAGAAGCCACCAACAGAGGAGTCGTGGTAGATCTTCAGCAGCGGCAGCATAGAGATTTATCGGCAAAAAGTGCAAATGTATATGTATTTCTTCTAACTTTTATTGTTATTAAAAAAAAATAAATATTGATTTTTAGCAGGGGTATTGATTGTTCTTTGTTGCAACATCGTAGTATAACTGCTGTATTATACGGTTTTTTGTCAACCTTAAAGAACAACATTAGCCAGGGCACTTCTCTTTTTTGTAATCGGGTGTATTTTTATAATTTAAACAGACCTTTTTGTTTTTTAATTTTTAATCACTTTTTGTTTACTTTAAGTTTCTTTGGACATAGTTTTCATTAAGTTCCATACTTTTCTTTAAGTTAATTCGCATTTATACTTTTTCAAAATCTATACCGATAACATCTGATTTATTTAACGCATTTATAGAAACGAAAATAAGTAATTCCTAAATTCTATAAGGACTACAAAATTTAAGAATTTATATTTAAAATTTTAATAATTTAGCGTCCTAATTGGTTGTCGTTTTTGTTTCGTATCAGGGTCCCGTACCCAAATAGCCCTCATAATATTACTGCAGTATTACAGTACTGGTCTCTATCGCTAGATATTTTTTTAAATGGCTATTATAATACAACAACAAATAGAAAAATGAATTTAAAACAAGTAAGGGCGCTTTATTCGGCCGTTTTATAGATGTTGCCTTATACTGTTATGCCTTCCAATTTTACAATCAGGGAATAAACTACGAACGTCCAATTTAGGTGCGTTTTTGTATTATTATTAAAGAAGTAAAAGGTAAAAGAAAACTTCTCGTACAGAAATGACCCCTTCCCGTTGCAGTTTTATTATATGCTTATAAGTGAAGTTGATTTTTAAAGCTAAAATAAGTAGAGCAATGAAATTTACATAGAGTACGACTGAACCGGGGACCCCATTAAAACCCTTAAAGTTTTCAGCAACAAATTATAAAAAATTAAATTGTTGCTTAAGGTGGAGCTGGCGGATTAATTTATTTGTAGAACTGTCAATTTTTAATAACAATGTAGTATTTTTTATAAAATTAAAAATCCCCAGTTGTATTTCTTAACATTTAAAAATTTTGTAAAAGTTTTTGGAAATCTGGTGAAGATGTAGATTTCATATTAAAATTAAAATTAAAATAGATTTCTTCATTTTCATTGGCCAACATACAATTTCAATAACTATTCTATAAGATATCCCTAAATTATTAATTTGTAAGTCACTCAAAACTATTAAAAATTTTATGATGATTTTTGATTATGTTAAATTTTTTAAAATTTTTTTTACTCCACAACCAATAGATTTTCAAAAAAAAAAAAAAAAAAAAAAAAAAACACTTTATTTTGAAATATTAGCGATGCTCATATGTCTTTGTAAAGATATATTGAATTGCTTTTACAATTTTTTTTTCTGGTTCCCTTTCAGTATTAAAACTTGTTCATGTTAAAACGCTATTATAAAAATGATGATGTTTTTACCGTTTTTGAACCAAAGTTTTTTGTAAAGGATAAATAATTGTGTCACCACAATCACATAGCATAATGTGGTTAAGGGTATAATTAATTCGTAAAAAATTAAATGTTTACATTCAAGTGAATACCCTTAATCACTAGCACGCGTTAAATTGATACCGCAACCATTCAAATCACACTTTTCAGACTAAAAAAAAAAAAACATTAAATAAAGAAGAATTCTCTATTGCACGAACATGTGTGCAAGCATTGAACAGCTTTGAAGTTATGTGACTACAGTCGAATTCGTTTAAACGCAATGCTGCAGAAAGTTGTTCAATTTATCCGGATTTTCAATACAAAGTTAAGCTATTTTAGTTAAAGTTACTATTTTTATGTTCCTATTGCTGTCTCAAAAACATATTTTAAAAATAATATTTTATTATTCTATGTAACGAAAAATAATTTTTTATGGGCTTACCCATAAGTAAAGACTGTATATTTTTCTCCAGAGATGTGACAGTTTGCAATAACTCTTCTTTAAAATTAGTCTTCAGACTCCCAAAAACAGCAGAACCATATATAAAAGAAAATGACTGTGTATTTTATATAATAAAAAGTTCTTCTAAGATAAGTCGTGTAGGCGCTTGGAAATACCCATAATGGCCCCATAAAAATATTTTAACGATAATTTTTTTTGAGGACTGTCTTAAAATATTATGCTTGAAAGCTTTTTTCGGCACATATTTACCTGTTCATTTTATTCGCCACTAATCTTCTCAATCTTAGAGTGTTACAATTATGGCTTTAATAAATCCATATGCCCCTCTTTCTTAAGCCCTTTCCGTCTCCATCACTCAACAAGGGTCACGACTTATTATTCTGCACCCAGTCTTGTTTTGTTGGGGCTTAATTGAAATTTCGAATGGATAACTTAATTATTGGCCTGCTCATTGACAAAAATACCAAATGTATTTTAAAAGAATGATACAACTCAAGTTAAAAATTAACTATGTCCCCAACTATTGTTGTATATAAAAGTTGTCATTTTCTGAAAAGCTCGAAACCGTGCCACTTATAATTAAATTTATTCTTTGGATGTCAACGAGCTTTCAACTGAAAAGGAAGAATTTGAAAAGCATTGCCATTATACACTTGATTCAGTGCAAAGGATAATCGGCTCAGGAATATCAGACCAACACGTCCCACTGCAACATAAACCAGAAATGCTAGAATTTCAAAAATAAAACTTTTAAAGAACGTGGAGGTCGGATTAAGTTACTTTTGAAAGATAATAACAGCTAAATAGCTTCTTTATGTTTTTACAATATTTTGTAGCCTGTCGAAAGTTTATACTTAAAGTTAGGGGTGTATTTTAGTTGACCCCGGTCAAGTGAAAACGGACATCGAAATGTATTTATAATACAGTTATACAGAATCCGTGCTAGAGAATAAATTGTTGACATCACATTTTTTTTCTATTACACTGCGTTCGCTCATCTAAATTCGACTGTAGTTTTAGCAGACTTTTGTTTGTCGTATGATATTTGTTGTAACTGATTTTTCTTGCAAAGCAATCATTTGACTACATTATGTACAAGGCATAAATATCTGTAGATGCCTTGTCATGTGGCTAAAAGAAATAAAATGCCAGGAATTTAAGAATTTCTAACTTTAACACTCAACGCTGCTGTATAAGTGTATGAGTAGATATTTCTATGAAATACTTAAATATTTTTAACGAGTGAATTGCACTCATAATTTTATTTTATTTTAATTTTTTTTTTGCTTTTTGTTAGTTGTTGCCTTTGTAGCTGGTTACATTAGCTGAAAATATTTTATCTTTTTATTAAATAAACAGGTGAATTTTTGTGATTTTTCCATTATGTTTCTTTCTCAATATGGTTTGTTCAGAGTCATTGCATTTGATTTTATATTTCTGCTAACATTCACTTGCTACAGTTTCGCTCATAAAAAGTCTAAACACTACGAGAACTTCAAGGATGTAAAATATATTTTAGCTAGAGCTGATGCTGCTGCTTAGATGTTGTTGGTTTATATGTCGAGATGTCGCTGATGGTGGTGAAGGTGCATGAATTTAGCTGTAGTGAAATGCAATTGAATTGAAAATTTGCAAAAGCAAATTCCGAGGCGGACGTGATGTCTTCAATGGTTGTTAGTAAATAGAAAACGATTGAGAACATTTCATTAGTTTTAAAAGACCACATTTTTCTTTTAACAATCAACAGTAACCGCAACAACTCCTGTAAGAGTTTTGATCAGCCGTAGCCATTTTTTAAGTTGTTTTTGTTTGCGAAACATTATTTTAAACTTTATTGCTGGTTCTTGCACTTTAAAACTTTTTAGAAAGAAGTGTAATTCTTTTGAAATATTTTCTTTGCGAAGAGAAAAAGTAAATTCTTTCCTTTTTCTGGTTGTTTGCCAAAGTTAGAGAATCTTATGAAATATCGAAAGCTTAAGTGACAGAAATCAGCTTGCTTCAAGCGCTACATATAATTTTTACATTAATACAGCTTTAATAAATTTCTATGGGTACTTAAGTTCAAGGCTTTTGTCACTCAGGTTTTAGAGCGGATTTGCATGGTTCAAGCCGTTAAATTGACTGCAGTTTAAAATGTCTATAATTCTTTAGCTGTCAAGAATCTGCCTTTAATTTATCATAATCCACTGATTGTAAACAAATGTGGCAGCCGTCATACCGATAGATTTTAAGTGCCAATTTCTCATTCAAAATAAACTGAGTTCGAAAAACACCCGTAAGCTTATGTAGCTCGTGCACCATCAAAGCTGTATTGCGGACCTTAACGATAACTTTCGAAGACATGTTTTCAATGGCAACGAAAAGGAGGTACATAATTTGTAGATGTATCACAATTCAATTAAATTCTTATAACCAATTGTAATCTAAAGCACTGCTGTATCTATACACGTATATGACAAACTTTGTATAATTTAACTTTCCGATATTGAGAAAACAATATTTCTATAAAAGAACCAGCTTGCTCTCACATATAGAAAAAAAGATCAGACTGAAATCCCACCACTGATTTAAGCTTCTATTTCTACATCATTTTTTTTATAAATCTTTTATTTCTCCTACCCAATATTATTGTTTTGCACCAGAAATCTATGCAAAGTAAGTAAAAAATGTGTTTTAATGTTTTTATTTAATTTATGATTATAGTTTAATATACAAACGAAAATTATTATGGCGAAATATTAGATGCAACATTTATGGATGTTAGACCGTTTCGTAACTACTTTTTTACTTTGCTTTTTAATTTGTTTGTTACCTTTGTTCAGTTTTTACTCGTTTTTGTAGTTATAAAATTTCTTAGTCTTGGATTTTAATTAAGAAAAGAAATTTAAAAACATAAGTACATATGAGAGGCCTTAAGCAGAAGGAGTTAGAGTGACAAATGGTTGAAGTTAAGAAAAATGAGTTCGAAGCTTAAACACAAAAATAGCTGCTATCTAAATTATATGTTGTAAGCCAGAAAGATCTGGATATATAATTTAATCTTAAAACAGATGATCACTAAGAATAGAACGCCGAAATAAGAAATTTTCATTATACTTTGGTCACTACTGCTCTTAGCGCTCCATAAGCTGTTTCATCTACAAATAATCAGATAATTTTGCGCATTTTAACTTTCAGTGGCAGTATTATTTATACGGAAGTGGCCTGTGGATGTTGGCTGATTGATTTTTGTGTCTGTATCGGTTCACTTAAAAATGAGTAAAAAAAATTTGGGGATTTTACTATCTAAACATCGTGATTTCTAATTCTTTACTATGCGTCAAAGGAAACTACGAATTTCATTAACTGAACCTTTGCAAACCTTAGCTGGTCTATTAGTTAACAATATTAAAACTAAAAACTTTTTCAATTATTGATTATTATTCGTTGGTAAGGCTCAAGTTCGTAAACAAATATGTTGTATGCCAGCAGAATAAAACGCATTCTTAGGTGCGTTCGACATACTTATCTACAAAAAAATTGTCATTTTTTTCAGTTTTCACATCTCTTCAAACGATAGAGAATATAAAATTTATTTTCTAATTTTTTAATATTTTAAACATTAATTTTTTTTGATTTTAGGATATTTGAGTTATAAAGTCGCATAAACTTTAAATATTTAGCTGATGAAACAAGAAAATAAGAGCTTTCTTTGCGTGACAAAGTGTCAAACTCCATAACTGTTACGGTTTCGTAATGCTTACCGTAGGACCTAATTTTTTTTTAGTAAACTGGTAATACATGAGGCATAAAAAAACTTTTTATCTTTCTTGTTTTGATCAATTTTCTAAGTGCAACATTAAGTTTGAAATAAATGTGAAAATAAGTTAATCTCTAAGTATTAAAATCGAAACTATTTAGAAATTTTGAATGCAGTAATAAATGTAATTATTATTTTTAATAGATCAATTACAAAAATAAATTTTTTCATTATTAAAAACAGGCTTGAACTAAAATATTTTCTTCTAATGTATCGCAGTCATTTAAATACAAAACTTGCAGACTCATACAAATGCTCTAAAAAAGCCAAAACGCATAAATTTTCTTAACGTAATTTTTTAGAGCATTTTCCAGTTTGGTTAATGTCCATTTCTTTAATTCCAATAGCCCGAGGTTAAACAACTATTCCACAAAATTAAACTAAAAAAAAGCACACACCAGTCAAATGGCTGTACACAGTAATAACAATAACAACATCAGCAGTGACTGCGACAGCAGCAGCCAAATACTAAATTCTAATCAGAACTAATACATCATATCCAAGCAGAGGAGAAGACTCTTTTATATTTTAATGTTTGTTCATAAGGCGATGCGCCTGCGCAACATACATAAGTATAATGGGGGACAACACCTTGCATGTTGGCAGCTTACGATCCATTAGTTAGACATTTTTTCTTTTTGTTTTTTATTTAAATTAAAGTTATTAGTAGACACACGACTTTTCTTTCTCTTGCCGAGTCTGTTAAAGACAACAAAAATAACAAAAAAAAAAAAAAAAAAAAAATACCAATGTGCCGCCGATTTTGACACAAACGAATGACATTAAATTCCACGTGCATCGATTTTGTAGCCCCCAACTGCAAAGCTCTTCTATCCGACAGGAGAAAAGAATGTTTGTATATCTATTGCTCACATATTTCATCGGCTACCACTTATTTAATTTCAGCATGACAACTATGAAAGACTGCCACTAAAACAAAAGCAACAACAGCACCAACGGTAGTCAATTGCTTTGTAAAACAACAGCACACGACCATACAAATAAACTAGATCAAACAGCTTATAATGGGATGGATGGATAGTTTTTCATTTTTGCTTTGTTGAGATGTTGCTGGTGGTTAGAAGACGCTTGCATTCTAACAAAATCTTGTCTTCGTATGGGAGTTCACATGTATGTGCTGACCATTTAAATAGCTTTAAGTGGGTAACTTTTTTATAAGACCCTACGTTCGGTTAACAATCTACTCAGTCTGATTCTATCTTACGTAAGGTGAATTAAAAATCTTTAAACGCCATTTAAAATTATGCTCTTGCAATTTTAGGGAAGCTTGTTTACAAGGCTTAAACAAAGCAATGAAATTCTGATTCTTTATTATTAAATTTAACAGTCACTCTCAGATCGCCGAGATGCGAAAGAGCTAAAGACTTTCAATAAAATATTTGTATACTATTTTGAACAGTATTTTACTAGTCCTTACTCAATATGAAAGAGGAGGTTGAAATTATCTCCTTCTGAACCAAAGGTTATTCATCTTTATTCTCTTGCAGATAGATTCAATCTTCGTAGTTTAAACACTTGTACCTTTCTTGAAGGAATATCGAACTGACTTACTTTTGGTAATTAAATGTTTGACCAAATGAAACTTATTAAATGTATTACTTTCTTTGCAAAGGGATAGCGTAGAGTTCTCACAACACTGTAATTGCACGTTATGTTTATTTATAGAGAAATGTTGCAGCATCTCTGGTATTAGTAGGTGTTTTAAAGTTATTTGAAGCTGGCTTAGCTATTTTATTTAATTGCTAATTTGCTAATTTTTACTTTGCTGACGATTTTAATTCTGTTGCGTAATATCGGTGAAAAGTGGCGTTGTGTTGTATACATTAGTTTGATGCATTTTAAAAAATATCGGGGGGTTTACTATCTAATGCGATTAGAAAGCAATTCTGATGCAAAAGCTAAATGCGATAAGAGAACAATTTAGTACTCTTTATCGCTTTCGCGCATTTTTTTTAACAAATTGGCAACTCTCACTAGAAAGTATGTAAACAAACATTTAAAAAAATTTTAATCAAAAATTAAAGTGTACATCACTTCCAAGCGTTATCGTTTGGAAATGAAAACGATCGTGTGGAACGTATAACAAGTATCTTAAGAAATAGGTCTGATATACTCCCTTTTGATTGTCCGAAGGTAAGATAAAAATATCGATTATAGATTTTATATTTCCAGCTTGTTTGGCATTGACTGCAACTGTCTCTTGGCCAATTCGCTATGTTGCAACATAAAATCTGCAAAAATTTCTAACGGTCGTTGCTTTATAATAATTCAGATAAAAATATAAAATTGTTTTTAAGTACTTACAAGTTTTTATTCATTTGCTTTTGTTTTTTTAAAATCGCAAAGGTAATTGTGTTTTTCGAATGAATTTGAGAGACGCTTTCACATTGAAGAGTGAAGTACTGACAAATTTGCGAATGGCAAAAAAAAAAAAGATTGTTCGATTTTGTATTATTTTTCTTTCACATTTAAGGCTGTTCAAATGACGGGGACTGGGTTTTGAACCCAGGCCATTAAATAAATTATAGCTTGGTAGTTAACGTGCCCTTTAAACAACAGTGATTGTGAAGTTTGATGATTGGAGTGGAAACCCTGATCAAGTTTACACAAGACTTTTTTGAATAGTATTCTACCAACGATAACGTATAAATATTTGCAAATTTATAATTAAAGTTTAAACATGGAAATCAGTATCTACGTTAGTTAAATCAAGGCGTGCCGTTGCAATGAAAGCACGTTTACTTAGCTTTTCAGAAAACTTTTCATATAATAATAATTGTCGAGAAGTGTCTTTACCTTTAATAATCAATATCGATCCATTTATATTATTTATTCGTAAATTTAGAATGCCTAAATTTATCGAAATCTTTCACTAATAACACTTTCTTTTTTACCTCTAAGGATATTAAAAAAACTCTGCTGCTTTGGTTATTTTCAGTTTTTTTGAACCAAAAATTCTTTAATTTTGCGTGAAAATTTTGTTTTTTGGAAGCTAATTTTAAAGCTGATAAGGTGTCTGGCTTAGGTAGAAATGATAATTTCATCCAGCATCTTTTGCTGGAAAAATAAGTAGATTTAAGCTTCGAGCATTAAATTCCTAATATTCATCCAATTTTTTGTTAAAAAAAATTATCTGCAAAGCAAAGTAATTCACTTGCCAGCAGTTTACGACTGCATGTAGCAATTAATAATTTACTTTTAGTGGAAATTTAATAGATTTGTTTAATTGTTCACTTTTTCTAACTCAATATGAAAAATTGATTTTTCTTTAATATGAATCTGTTTCTAATTAATTTAATTAAAAGTATTAAATATGAATTAAAAGGATAAATAACCAACAGGTGAAATAAATTGGTTACCGCTATTGTATAACATTTAATATCAGATTGACATTTAATTGCAATTTTATTTACTGACTGAAGGGTATAGAAATTTTTCCATTGCTGATAAAAGCAATTTTAGTTTTCTCTGCTTTTGTTTTATTTTTTCTATTAGACAGTGACATTTTTTCATTTTGCAGGCATTTGTTATTTCTGTTATTTGAGCTTTATTTCACTACCTAAGGGCTGTGGTTTGAGATGCTGCTGGTTGTCATGGTTTCGTTATCATCGTTTGTAGCAATTGCAACAACAATCTGGTTTGTTTCTTATTTCTGTACGTAATTTTTTTTAGTTTTCTGACTAGCCAGCTAGCTGACTACTATATGACGACTACAGGCTATTTTGCTTATGAACTTCTTAACTGAATAAAAAATGAGAGAGAGAGAGAGAAAAAACGTCTGAATACATAAAAGTAATGATAATGAATGATTTAAGCCATGTGACTGATTAATTTTCTGTTGATATTAGTGTAGTGAGCGCATAAATTAGTGTCAAAAGTAGTTCGAAAATATATGACAGTTTTTAATGTTTCGACTTTACTTGCAATCTAATTTTGCTTTTGCTTTTGCTTTCGTTTTTTTTTTGTTTTTCTAAAACAGCAGATTAAAAAAAAAAAGAAAAGAAAACCCCCATGTTGTAAGTGGCTTAATGTATATCTATTTGGCCAAGAAGTATTAAAATTGGTTTTCTGTTTTTTTTTGTATATTTACTTCTATCATTATTTTTTTTTTTGTTTTTTTTTTTGCTTTTTTTTTTTTTTTTTGTTGGATATGACAAGTTTATTGCCGTAAGGAAGGAGCTTCTGTTTTCGTTTAATATTGTGTTCTTTTTATAATTAGTCTAATTTATTAACATTTTCAAATTATAATTAATAAAAGTCACTTATTGCTTGTAATTATTATAAAATGACTATTGCCAGTGTGTATTCGAATCGTTTTTTTAAAAATAGCTGCCTCCAAAAAAATTTTTATTGACTTTCTATTCACAAGAAATATTCCGACATTTCTAAATGGTTCCATCATTTAAATGGGCCTACAAGAGAAATATCCGAATTGGTCGTAATGAGTAAATCGCAAGACCTCAAAAAGCATTTGGTTATGCAAAACAATCTTCTTTTCCTATTATCAGGGGTAGAAGCTGTGTAAATTCAGTTTTCACTACTTGATCTACAGAAATGTGAAGCTTCAATTCGCATTTTTGGTTGAGTTTTTTACCTGGCAACAACAGTTTTTCTTCGGTGACAGACACGGTGTTAAAAAATGTTAAAAAAAATTTTGTGAAAGTTTTTCGAGGTTTTCCTGCTTAATGACAAGTTAGATACAGGAAGTATTGTAGCTTAAAGGGAAAAAACTTATTTTTCCTTTTTTTAATTTCGTGCACCAGTGCAATGGCCATGCTGCACCATCTACCTTATTCGTGTTACAAAAAAAAAAAAAAAAAAAACAAAAAAAAAATAAACACAATTTTGAAAAAGCAAACAAATAAGCCGCCAAGTTCACTACATAACGCGATTTCAAATTCGGATTTGAAAATTGCTAATCATAAGTGCTGCACAGTGGTTTGAAAACGATTTACTTTGTACTTAATTGGGTATCTCATGAGCCAGTTAAAATATCTTAATGCAATTCCACAAAGGCAAAGTAAAGGTGTTAATTAGCAGGTTTGCTGACGGTCGGCCCCCATGGGTACCACGGACATAAAACTTTTTTTTTAATGTTACAAAAAGTTTATTTTTTAATTCAAATCTTGCGTACATGTGTTGGCTTTTTTCAATAAAATTTAGAATAAATTGGTTTAAAGCTTTGTTCTAATAGTGCTTTTCGTTAAAAAAGTTACCAACCCCTAAATTGAGAAAATTAAAAAATACAGATTTTTAAGAATTTTCCCCAAAAAGGTGGTACTCTTTTTTTGTGTATGTAAATAAATTTTTTCATACTTTTATAAAAATAATCTATAGCAAATGCAAATGAAAAAAAAAAAATAGGTCAAAAAATACAACAAGTCTTCCTGCAGCCCTATCCAAAAATAGCCCATTAAAAAATCGTAAATTATTATAAAATTCTTCGAAGTGCAAAGCATCCATTAAAAACACGTAAATTGATTTTTAAAGCCACAATTGTTGGCAATATACTCCAAAAAGGCTTTGACAGCCCTGTAGTTAACAAAATCGAATTTGTCTTTATTTTTTTAACTGATTAAAAATTCGAACAGGGTTTAAATAAAATCAGTTGTAATAGAGGAATTTTAAAATCACATTCACAAGCAAATTCTTGAATAACCAACTTAATGAATTTTTCATCTTAACTAAAGCAGGTAACTCCTCCAAATATTTAGCCTCATTAAAGAAATGAAATACGACTAAAATATTTATATTTAGCTCATTCTTTTGAAGAAATTTAATTTGAAAATTTCTTATTTCTTTGTTTACAAAATTAGTTTTTGAAAATACTAAAATATTAAATATTTTTAATTGTCTGTAACGAATTAAGCCGACATTGGGGCGTTAAAACAAAAAACTGACTGCATGACAAAAAGCAACGTTTACATGCATCAAAACTGTTTGGATTAAATAAATTTTGTTTGAATAATGGAAAACTGTTAAAAAAAAACTCAAAGTGATTTATTAAAATAAATCGTAGTTGTTTTCTATTAGTTTTTACATCAATTCCACATTGGACGCATATTAGAAACTGAAATTGTCATTAGAAGGTGTCACTGTGAGGCATCACGCCTCTTGTTTCTTTTCACCATTTAATTAAAGAGTAGAAATACATTATTTTAAATATTCTTTTTTCTTTAAATGGTTTTTAATTAAAATTAACTCATCTATTGTTTGCTTTTATTTTTTAAATCTTAATGATGTGTTTGGCAGTTGATAAATAACAGATTGTTTATTTGGCTTCGGCTTTTCAGCAGTAGGGCCTAAAAACATAGTTTTTTTTAAGGAAATCAGCATAAACAAGATTTTGAAATATTTTTGGTTTTGTAAAGTTGAGTTTTAAAAGGCTGTAGTCGTATCACATTGCAATTTTATTCACATAAATATTATTTTATTGCTTATTATCATCTTAATTTATTCTCATTACGATTGTTTTGATTGTAGCGTTACAATCGTTGAAGACAAAACATTAATTATCTTGAATTAACTGCAATACGTGGCTGGAGTTTATTGTTAAGTTTTTCAAATTTTGAACAAATGATAATTCAACATTTACTTTGAATTGAGTGTGTGCTTTAACAAAATTGATATTCAGATAATCGCAGTAGGCAGTGGTCACAGCAGGTTATTTTTCGGAAATTTCTAAAACTGTTTGATTAACTTCATTATATATTTTCAATAAAAAAAATTATGATGATTTGAAAAATAAAACAATAAAGTTTTGAAAAAATTATTTCAATTGTTAAATAAATAAATAAAATTTATTTACAACAACTTCACTATCTGAAATCTTAGTAGACTATTTTATTATAAATATTACAATCAGTGAAATTGCGAGTGTCTTTCTCCTTCTACTTGAGTATAAATTATCATATATTTTACGGATCAGATGTGTAATTTATCCAAATGTTTGATAGCTGAAGTAGGTGTCATCATTTCTCTCGATATAGCCAAGCCAACGCAAGCGTTCAGTATTGAATGTCCATATTTGAATGTGGTTCAGAGTATAGAGATAAATCACCCTTGTGAAGAAGATTCCTTGCGACAATCTATTATTCTGCGGAGTAAAGTGAATACCCTTTAAATCTGCGAATCTTAACTATAATGCCATACATTATCAACTACCTTAACGGTCCATAATGTGCGCTAATCAGCAATAATGGTTTGACCAAGACATGTCGATTTCTTAACTATCGAGAACGGCGACTTCCTTTTGCTAAATTTAATCTAGTTGGATCTAAGGTAAACATTTCTTATCCTCTATCCTCAATCTTAGCATTTTTTCTATGGCTGCTATCTTGAGAGCCTCATGTTATACTTTATTCCATTATTATTTCAAAAGAACATGTCAAACAAAACGCGTTATTGGTGTCGGCAAATCTAGGAATAAAGAACCATGTTTCATTGATGCCAATACAATGAATAAAAATTTCTTAAAAAGTCTTTTGGTTCGAGCAGATCAGAGTTATTATATAATTTATCAAATAATAATTGTGAATCTGGTTTTTTTTCACCAATATGAGGTTTTAATTAATATATTGTCTATCAAATCTAGCTCTATATAAGTAGACGGGATTAACCCAAAGTTTCTAAAGATTTTGTTATCTCAACTGCTTCCAATAATAATTAATCAATTAATTAATTTAATAATTTTTATTAAAATTATAACTTTAAGTAACTTTCCATCAAATTAAGCTGGCTCCGATTATAGACCAATATTGAGTTTAATCAAATGACTTGCTTCTTGGATAACAATAACTTGCTATCAGAACGTTAATCAGGGTTCAGAAAGAAATACTTTTGCATAACAGCCTTTGTTGATGTCACAAAGGATACAAGAGAGAAACTTGATAATGGTATGACTATTTTTAAAATTTTTAGACCATTCGAAAGCATTTAATATCGTGGATCATAAAATTTTTTTTACAAACTTAATAATTTTTTTATTTTGCTTAGACCGCTACTCATTTATTGTCAATATATTTACGTTACAGGTATCAGTATATTGTAACTAGAACTCAAAAAACAAAGCTACCGGGGTCTGTTGTTGGGCCTTCATTACTCTCACTGGTACTCTAACGAACTTCCAGTAATTTTCACAAGCTGTTATGTAAGAATGTACGCGGATGACGTGCAACTTTAAAAAGTTTTTAATTTTAAAATATTCAAAACATATATATTTTATATGTAAAACAAAAAATATATAAATTTTATATGTAAAATTCATTACTTATTTCTTTTGTAACACTGAATTTTATAGGAGTGATAAAAAATGTTGCTTTTCTGCATTTGGTTTCTGAGAAATGGTGCTATTACCCACTTAGACCAAAACACCCTTAAGGTTTTAGTTTATGTTTATTCGATGGGAAATGACTTGAAATAAACAATCCATTTAGAAATAATTAAAAATTAGAAGACAAGAAAATCTTTTCTTAAGTTCATATTCTATTATATCCTTTATTGTATCCTTTAAATATATTTAAAAATATTAAATTGTAGAAACAATTTTATCTGGTTTTCTGTTTTAAGTTATTTATAGTGTGAACGCAGAGATGTTACCCAATGAGAATACATATACACCTGGCTTCAAGTTAATAAGCATACAACCATCTAGTGTTTGAAAGCTTTAATCCTCATTTACTCCGTTAATAATTTAACGTACGTAGTCAAAAACGATATATAGTATAGTATAGGCGTATTTTTTTAATACCAGAATTTCTTTGGAGCATAGAATTTAATGCGGCAGCTTTGGCTGACTTATCACACAGTATTATTGTATCTAAATTCAATTTATTTCAAAACTTTTTTTCTAAATAAACAGCTTTAAACAAAAGTCTTATTGCCCGCAACGGTGCAAAATAACCATTATTCTTTTAGTCAAGTCTACATATTGTTTAAAAACTGCCCAAGCTTGCTAGTCTGTTAATCGGATTCGTCTTTTTTATTCTCTAAAATTATCCTTGCAAAACTTGAATTATTGCTTAAGAAAATAGCATTAAATATATTCGGAAAAACATAGAAAAGGATAAAAATATATGACATTAAATTGCTAAATATTATTGCACAAAGATAGCGTAACTAAAATACTAATTGTTAAAACTTGTATTTACTTTTTACTCTGAATTAAACAAAAACTCTCTAGAAAAAATAATGTAGTAAAATTATGTTCGCAAAGAAAATATGCATTTGTCTAACCGTAAATAACAAAAACAAATAATTATAATAAGTAAATAAAAATCATTAATATAATATTACGCTACAGAATAAATGCCCTGATAATTAAAACTTCTATGAAGTCGAGAACGAATTAAACGCGTTAGATAATTATCATAAGCCCTTTAGAGAAAATCAATATCATCATCACTATCACTTAGTCGTCAGAACACTCTGATCAGTAGAAAAGGCACGTATCTGTTAAACATTATCACAACAAATAAAAACAAACAACAGATGCAGCCACTAGCTACACACAGCGTAGAAAGTGAGAGGAAAATGGTAAAACACAACACCATCCAACAACTGCAACAACATAAAAAACTTAACAACTTCACACCGAAATACCAAGTGCGTGCGTCAGGATGCATAAGAAGAAAAAACAGCAAACGAATGCACAAGAAAAAAATGGTATGTTAAAATTAATTAATGGGCTCGTTCAATTAAAATTGCAACATGTTGTAAGCTGGACACAACCACAAATAAACTAAAAATTTTACAAAACCACCACCAAGTTTCTCAGTAAAAAAAATCCCTTAAAAAAGATTTAAAAAAAACAGACCGATACAAAGTAGTCGTTTTATTTTCTTTAGCTCATTTTGTAGTTTCTTTTCTGGACAATTAACTTGTGCAACAAGTTCTCGCAACTCTTAGGGGGACATTTACAACTGATGAGTCCATACTACTGCAACATGTACATTTGTATGATAGTGATGATGATGCATATTGAAATCACATTTAAAACTGGACAATGTTAAAAAACAACAATTATTTTAGGAGGCGAAGCTCTTAAGTTTTAAGAATTTGGAACGTTTTATTAAGTTTATAGAAAAATTAAAATAAACTATTTTTTTAATTCAAAAACAGAGAATTTATTAAGTTAATGAAAAAATCTTAAGTTCTATCGCTTGATTTTCAATTACTATTATCATCACCTGAAATGGAAAATAACGTGAAAGTAGAGCAAACAGCGATATGATATATAATCTTTTTGAAATACATTTTTTAATAAAATAATCTGTTTTTTAAGTGCACGTTATAATATGTATGTGTGTTGCGTTCCATTGAACTGTTGTTTTTAAAAAGCAAAATAACTCCACATTAATCTCATTTTGTATGGAAATATTAAAATTTTAACAAAAACAAGTAAGAGTGCTATATTCGGTTTTGCCGAATCTTAATAACCCTTCATCATATATTCATAAGTACATGTATGTTAATATATATTTTATTTGAGGTAAAAATTTTACATAAAAATGTAATCGGTTGTTTGTTAGAGATCTCTATAGAAGCTTTAAAATGATACCCATATTGTTATTTTCAAAAAAATTTTGAAAATTTTAAAAGCCCGTAATTCGGAAAATATGGGCCAGCGCCAATTTTTTCAATTAATTTTATTTTTTTACTTTTTAATTCTCCATCGCCCCATATATTTGTTTTTTTTTAATTGGTGCTGTTTCGTTGCTTTAAATGATATTGAAAAATTAGAGGTTGGCGTGGTGTTTTACCCGCTGCGTCGAAAGACATTAACCGATCTTGCTGATTTCCAATAGCACCTCTTTCGGCACTATGCCTGATCGATTGGTGCATTTAAATTTTTTCTAACTGATCCTCGGCAAACTTAATTTCAACACTTACACAGACGGACATCGCTCAATCGACGCGATGGATAAGAAGTCAGAATATATATATTTCATGGGGTCGGAAATGGATGTTGTAGAAACAAAAGACAAAAACAAAAGAAATAACAAAATTAGTTATACCGTTTAATCAAGTTACTTAAGAAGCCTTGTGCTGATTTTTAACGAAAACAAGAAACACACAACAGGCAGCTTTTTGTGGATCGATACATACGTCATTATACATATCTCGCGTTTATATATCTTAGTTTGTGTATCTTGTAAACA
The DNA here is from genome assembly GCA_937654795.1 of Cistogaster globosa. Classification (NCBI taxonomy): domain Eukaryota; kingdom Metazoa; phylum Arthropoda; class Insecta; order Diptera; family Tachinidae; genus Cistogaster; species Cistogaster globosa. Next base: position 121,311,236 of record OW569403.1, read on the forward strand.
TCGTCTATTTAACCAATATATTTTACAAAACTCATTGTTATGCTATTTATCCTTTGCCTTTGACCGAAAAATAAAATTTACCAGTTGCATGTTAATGCTTATTAGTGAATGTAAGTCCGCCCATTCTTTTCTGTGGATACCATAATTTATGTCGATATACATATTTCTGAATTTGATCTATATTAAGGTGTAATACAAGTTATTTTTTCTTTTATATGTTGATAATTTTTATTTTAAGATTTTTTAAAAGCTGGACTACTACCATATTTTTTCAATTATTCTTATTTAGTTTGGTACTATTTTTTAAGTTTTATTTTTTGATTCCAAGTTTGAATGATTTAGTTTTTTGTAGTTCCAATTGAGTATTTAGTTCATTGGAACTTGTTCTGTCATAGTTTTTGAATCACGAAGAATAGTACAATTGTACAATGCAAAATATATGCTTTTAAAATTAAACGACAGTTAGTCTGCGAGTCCATAAAAAAATGACGAGGTCGAGTTAATTTTGCTTTAACAACTCTTTTGCGTGCAACTAAAAATCGATCTGTGTTTTTTTTTAACTCACCAAAACTTAATTGGTTTCAATAAGATTTTCTAAACCTAATGTGGCAGTAAATTGTAATCAACAAAAAACTCAATTTTAAACACTTTTATGACACGTTGTTTTGTGTTTTAGCTGATGATATATTTGGTGGAAAATTTGAACGAGACAAAACTTAGTTACATCATTATTTGTTTGAAAAGACTTTTAAAAGGTTGTTCAGGTTTGGTTGAAGCTTGGAATATCTTAAATACATTATTGTTATTGTTCCAGTATAATATTAAAGTAAGAAGCTTAAAAAAATGCAAAAGTTATCAGGGCGGAGGTTGATATGATTTAAATGTCCGAAGCGTAGAAGCATATATAATTAAGGGTCTCATCATCATCTACTATGGTGCCTGCGGTGAACTTTTTGGTCTTTGGTTGCAAAACCATTAACATTTGTACGAGTTGAAGGTCCTTTTTGCTTTCCTTATTTTCATCTTAATGTGTAGTGACAATCATTATGAGCTTATTAATGACTATAATTTAATTAATTAGCCCTTATTGATTCTCGGACGAGTTTGCAATGAACTCAACCGTTAGAACTTTTTGAAAACCTATATCACAGATACTATCCAGACTATTCAGCAATGATAACCTGAAGACATTTACAAATGTCATCTACAGCCAACGCTTCCTTATATGACTGTGATGCCAAAATGAAGATCTACATTCATAACCTGTGTATTGTAGGTTTTGCTTCCGTGGCAACAATTGATTTTGCATTACTATTCTAACCAACGCCTAGCTTATGGTTGGTGCCTTTTGTAGCCACATGTGACAACTTTAGAAAGATGTCCAATTTTTGACGACTTCCACCTTCTACATTCAGAGCTTGTCAGAGGCCTCACGGTTAGCGCCCCTAAATCTCATCTAATTTGCCTTCCACTTTGGGAGTCTTCTAATCACTAAAATAGTAACTATACATTTTTTAGTTTTTTTTAATAGCAATTCACTTCTATTGAGGCTCTAAATCGGCATCGCAAAAACGGGTTGTAGTTCTCGTTCTGAAAACAGACATTCAAAACCCGTCATAGCCAGGTACCTCAGTTTTATCTTAATTCGCATCAACGGTCTCAGGAATATCTTTAAAGATTAACCTTTGTACTCCTTAAGAGGAATTCGTATCCAGCATCTTTGAATTTCTGCAATGGCTAATAAAAACCAGATTTCCATTAGAGTAATTTCTTTCATTCATGGCGCTTCCTTGCTCATCCTTGCCAGATTCTTCAAGACTTGTCTATTATTATTAAAATAAGAGGAGAGGAGAGGAGAGGAGCTTTATATGCGCAGGTAAGTCGAATGGCATCAGAAGTTTGTAAGCTAGAGACCAAGACCCTTCTTGGCCAAGCCTCGCCGACGTATGCTCTTTTATTGACTAACACCTTCTTATATGGAAACTTCAATATTAGCTCGCTTGTCTTCAAGTGTTAAATAAAAAATTACTTAAAATTATTTTGTTTTTCTTAGTTAGTTGCATTTATTTTATTTTGAATATTCTTACTAAAAATAGATTGTTAAGTTTTGTTTAAACTGAATAAACTTTAAGGCGAAATTAAGAGCACGACATGTTAAGACATTTTTAAATTGCTGGATTATTATTTCTGTATTTTTTATAAATATGATAGCGAACATCATCTATTAAAAAGAATATTTTGAACAGATTCTATACAAAAAATTATTAAGTTTAAAGTTGTTTTCCTTCATATTGGATTTGCCTCCAGGGTATTATTGAATGATTCAGGAAAAATTTTTAAAACACACATATGCATGTGATTGTAAAAATTAAGAAATAAAAAAGTTTCAAGTAAAGCGTGTGACTGATTAATACTCCAAAGGTTAAATTTATTTTAGTCGTCTAAAATTTTTTCGCAGTAGTTATGACCAAAAACTTTTTAGAATTTTGTAAATGGTTAATTATTGCAAACGTATTCCTCGTAACCTTCTCACACAACCTTCCAATGATGGCTGTAAGTGTGTGTGCGTATGTGTTGACTTATGTGAAATTCTATATTTAATCTAGTTGTTTTGTTTTGTTTTTGTTTTCATTATTTGTATATTGCTGATGCTAATGCCTCTGCTGCTAATTCAGCTCTAATATGTCCTACGGGCGTAAAATGTTAAACTGATTTAGTGCTGAAGCTTAAAAGATGCAAAATCAATTTAAGCCGTTTGTTTTTCTCTCTAGTATTTATCAAAAGATCTTTTTTATTTATTTTTGTGTCCAAACTATCGAACTGGATTTTCGGCTTATTGAGGTTGATGTTTTGGTTGTTGCACAAGTATAATTGCTATGATAAAACACAGGAGATGTACGCTCATTCTTTTGAAAAGTTTTGTAACCTAAATTAATAAAGATCTAAAAGGAGTGAATAAAAAAACAAGAACTATGATTACGAAAACTTTTGAAAGTTACGTAAGCTTTTAAGTAAAATTTAACTATTCTTTTGCAAATTTAATTTGTAAGCACCCGCGGAAAGTGCGTGTGATTTCGAAAATATTTCTGCGATAGTTAACAGAGTATGAAATAAATTTTGTACACAGAAATTCAAAAAAGTTACAGCTAAGCCCTATAATTGCAATGATTTTGTCTTCTTCTTGAGGTGCGAAAATGTTAATTTTCATGAATCCCTTATACTCAGCGTTGTTCGCAATGCCTGGCTATCACTTTTTTTGAAGAGATATGGACCAATGAATTAATTTTTCGTTACATAAAGCAGTTCAGTAAAACAGTGACTTATCCGAATGCGTCAACTCTGTAAATTAACTCTTTAAATAAAAAAATTGGCTAGCAAATTATGGATTGTAAGGACGTTAGGCAAAATGTTAAAGACGAGTCTTCTAACATCTTAATGAGTTCAAATACATTTTGTATGCACAGCGCATTAAAATAGTACGCCAGAGTATGAAAACTATTCGTTTTAAATTTGTTCTTAAACGCATTAAATTTGAAGGAATTCTATTTTATAATGGGTACATCTATACATATAATAAAACTGTAACAACTTCATTTCTGGACATAAAGTATTTTTTGAAAATTTTGTTACTGGTGTAAAAAGTAATTGAAATGCAATACAAATCATCTATTTTTAGAATTTTTGTCTGCCAGTCTGTATTTGTATCACGTTAAAACTACTGGATAGGTTTGAGGTCCCTTAAAACTTTGGATCAAATATAGAATATATTTTCTTCATAAAAATATGTCATTTCGTAGAGAAAATAAAAATACAAAAGTGAAAGCACCCATTTAACGTAGTGGTACTAGAACAGTTGCCACATTTCATTTTTATAGATGAAAAATGTTTAACACTGTTTAGAGAATTCTACAACAAATAGTCGTGAGCACTGGTATACAGAGAAAAGATATTCGTTATGAAAACCGAATTTGTTGCCAATCGAATTTTGTCGGCTGTGTGTTTTATCTTGGATTCAGTTGTAGTAGCTGAATGAATATGGCACTCACAACTATTTACAAAAATATTTCTTGGATGACTATAAAATCTTACTGTGATTAAAAAAATAGTATTTTAAAAATTACTTTTATTTAAAAAATAAATTATAGGATTAATATAATAAATTATAAATTTCATGATTTGAACCATTGAATTCAGCCTACTCCTTCTTTTACATCATGATTTCTTATTTTTCACAAAGTTTCTCTAACTTGCCATCCCATAATGTACTTTTGCCGCTGAGAAGTGTAATAAACATTTTAAAGTTTCACCACAAAAAGTAGAAAAGGGGTTTATCTAAGTTTGTTATTCCGTTTGTATAAACATTCTGAGTTCTTATGCATAGTGAAATCGATTGAGCAATATTCGTCTGTCCGTCCATTATAGTGTTGAAATCAACTTTGCCAGGGCACTAGATGAACTAGAGAAAATTTAAATACGCCAATTGATCAGACATAGTGTCGAAAGAGGTGGTATTGAAAATCATCAAGTTCGGTCCATGGCCCTCGAGGTTGTTAGCTGAACACCACGCCAGCCTCCACTTTTCCAATATCATTTGGGACAATGAAGTAACTCAAATCACAAAAACAAAAATACGAAGCGATAAATTATTATAAAATAAGATTAAATATCAAGAAAATTGGCGTGGCCAATATTTTCTGAGTTATGGGCCTCTGCAATTTTCATAAAAAAGTTCTTCTAGGTTAAAATGCTTAACCCATTAATAACCGATGACATTTTTATGTTAAATTTTACATTGTACTTAATTTTTTTCTTATTTTTTAATTATCTGTCACCGCGATATTTGTTTTTTTGATTGAAGTTACTTCACTTAACTAGATTTACTTCCACCGTGAAGGGTATATAAGATTCCGCATAGCACATAGATAATAATGAGAGTCAAATTATTATATTGGTAATTAAATTGTGAATGTATCAATCGAATTTTCACAAATCTTTTTTCTGTGTGTAATGTTTAATTTATTTTCATATTTATGAATACAATTTTTAAAACTAATCAATAAAATAAAATTATCTGCGGGAAATGATAATTTTTCCAATTCTTTTGAAACGTATACTTCCCCAATGCATTAGATAGGATGCTTCATTCGACTTGGCTTCGTGGTGGTCATTGTTAGTGGTTGTAACACTTGTAAAGTTAGAAAACCCGTGCGATTCTCTATGTATGCGTGTCAACGTACCAGTGTTGTTGTGTGTTTTGTTTGAGTGTGGTAAACAGTTAAGGAATAAAACCTTGTCCTAGCGTTTAGTTTAAGCCAGGTTGTGTTTAGTCAATTTACAAGCTTCAACATGGAATGGCCTCCACCTCTATCTGCTACCAGGACTACAACAACTCAGACTAAAACTACTACTTCAACCACCACTTAAAACAACAACAAAAAAGGAGTAAAATAGAAACAAGTAGAGTTAAACTTCGACAATTTCCTTACGATTAAGTTTAATTTAAGTTTAGTATTGTAAGTGAAGAGATTAGCTCGTGTTATTGATTCAGCACTAGTAAATCGTTCTTTACTTTCCTCATCCTTTTCCCATGTTTTTTTCTGCTTCAGCGTCATTCTTACAACCTCTAATTTAGGTAACTATAACTTTGGACTTGTAGCTTTAGTACATGCAACTCGAAGTCACAAATGCAAAATCTGTACTGGTATGTGTTCCTTGCCTGTTTGTTGATGTAGCTTTTTTGTTTTTGTTGTTACAGGAATCGAAAATTGTTGTTACAAGTATGTTCAATTATTTCAGCATGTAAATTTATTGTTTTTACAATGTTTTTCATGTTTTTTTTTCTTTATTTATTTTTTTGGTGTTGCAGTTGAGGTGACAAGAATTTTAATAACTTGTTTTCAATTAGTCACAAATAATGTTACAAATATGTTTGGCATGTCTCATGGTTTGTTCAAGTTATGCTCTGTATGTTATTCCTTTAATGAAGACAACAATTGGAATGAGTACAAATGGAAAGGAAAATTGGGAAAACTATTAATTTAATTTTTTTTTAATTTAAATAACGCGTACCAGAAAAAGGATGTTATTCTACAAAATCTATGTATCGCCGTGTCTTTTAACTCTCGCCTGCTTAAAAATATGTAAATTTTTATCGAAATTTCCATTTGATCAATTAGATCCTGATTGTTTTTTTTTTTTTTTTTTTTTGTTTAAAACATTTATTCTATTTTATTCTAGTTAAAATTTCTTTGAAATAAGCAACATTATTAATACTGTGTGATTTTTATTCATGGAAGGGATTTGCATAAATTCGAATAGAACAGCTCTTTTTGTTCAATTAATTCCGAAAGAATAGAATACCTTTCAAGTCAAGTTAAAAGACGATTTTTTTTGCATTTATACAATTTTAATTGTTTTATTTTTAATTATCTCTTAACTGCACATAGAGCCGAAAAGATTACTGGAAAATCAAATTTTTCGCTGCTGGTTTATATTGAGTTTAAGTTTTGATTCTTGTCTTTGCTATTTAATTCAATTTTTCTAATTTACCCAATTTGTTTGGACAAAAATATTTAATTTATTTCTTAAACTATTGCTTCAGATTTACAACATGCCATTTTTTCATGCGTTGTTTATCAATTATCTTTATTTGTTTTTTATTTCGTTTTTAATTTGATATTTGTTCTAAATTTAATGACGTTTTGCATGCCCCGATTGCTTCACTTTACCTCTTGGCACCTAATTTCATTATAAATGTCTTGGTGTAAATGGGCTTTTAAACACGGTCGCCATTTTTTAATAGCTCAAAGTAAGCATAGCGAGTTAAAGGATAGAAAACAGTCTGTTTGCAATGCAATAACTGTTAGCTGCTAAATTGAAGAATATAGTTTTCTATTTTTAAGGATTTATTATATACAGTCTATCAAATAATAATCTATTAGGAAGAACCGAGTAAATTATTAGTCTGCACTACAACGATTTTTTTCCGGTCTTTAGTTATTTAACATTCCTTTGTTTTTTTATTAAAGATTTATTTTTATCTTTATTTGAAAGAATTTCATTATGTATTTATTTTTATTTTTTTATAATTATTTGTCCCGCTGTTATTAACCGATTAAAATAAATGCACAAAAATTCCTAATTTATTTAGTTTGAGATAATGAAAATGTGTAATTAATTTTTGAAAAAATATTTTGAGTCGAGTGTCCTTATTAACGGTCTTAAAAAACGTGTTATCATTAAATTAAATGTTTTTGCTTCAAAGAAATAAAACTAAATGACACAAACTTTTTGTTTGCAGAAATATTTCAGATTCTTTCCTTATGTTGCCGACACACTGTCTGTCACGCTATATTATCAATCACGTAGCATCAGTTTTGTTAAAAATTTTAGCCGAAATTCCTTTAAATTCATTGTCTTAAGTAAATGACAAATGAACTTAATGAAATTAAATACAAAAATATAAATTTGTTAAACAACTCTAAAACATGAATTCAAAAGTGAAGAATTTGTTTCAAAATAAATGGTGGGTAAAAAAGGATGAATTCGTAAATAAAATAAAGCAATATGTAATTTGTTCAAATTACATTCCAAAGAGGAATGTAATTTGAACAAATTCATAATCGCAATTATTTCTATACTTCCATTTAAAATCATATTAAGAAATTTAAATGCATTTCAAGGTTTGGTTTGCGAAACGATAAAATACTTAAAACAATTTGAAATTTTTTTTAGAAAATAACAAATAAAAAATTAATAACGCAAAATGTTAAGGCATGTAAGTTGATTATAATTTGTTGATATTTTTATTTTTGTATTTGTTTAGGTACGAATAAATGTAAAGATTTTTATTTAACGTTTTCTTTTGGTTTAAAGGCAGTTATAAATCTTTTGACAGCTTGACAGTTGTGGAAATGCTGCAATTACTTCAATGTGAATTAAAAAGATACGAAAAACCAATTTACACACTGAAGTCTACAGTGAGGCCAGGAAAAACAAATATTAGTATGAAGTAGACAGTGTGGATAGCTTGAGTAATGCTTCTGTTATTGAAAATATCCGTTCAAGCCACACTTGTTCTTATAAACTAGTTGCTGTGTAGTTGTTGTAGTTCTTTAAGAAAGCGACTGTATCGTTAGCAGCATATCTGTGTTCACAAGCAATAACAGCGAAAGTCGAGTTAGAAACAAATTGAGTTTCTGTTAATATTATACTTCTAACTTCCGAATCGGTCATGCAAGTAATATTACATCTTTGTAGCTTACAAACTGAGTATTTTTTATCCTAAAATCTAAACAGCTTAAGTCGATATTCCCTGATTTAACATTACAATATTAAAATTAAAAATGCTGTTGAAAACTTTATCCAGCCGATAAGAATGAAATTTCTTTTGTAAATACATTAATATTTTATATTTTAATAAACTGTCAATTTTAAAAACAATCGGCTAAACGCAACACCCACGTCCTATACAACCAAAACCTAATCAGTCATAACATTGAAATTATTAATCAGATAAGATCGTAAGTTTGCATGTGAATATATTTGTAATATTGTAACATATTTCAAATTTTTAATAAATCGGACAAGCGCCGCACCTACTTACCATACCATACGCACCTACTCTCATGGAGACAATCCTACCTATTTTCGTGTGTCTTAATTTTGCACTTCTTATAATTTTATAGCTTGATTCTATTGCTTCTTCTGATAACATTTCTATGGGAGTGTTAGAATATTTAATAAAATCTATACCATAAACTATAATGTTGTGCACAGTTAAAGTCTAGCAAATAATTTAAATAATTTCATGCGATGATAACTAGACCAATTGTTAGAAAATTTTAAGAGCTTTATTTTCTGTTGTTTCCTTTCTAACGATACTCGTTAAAAATAGTTTTCTACAAAATCTTTTACAGGACGCACAAAATCGCAGGGTCTGCTTTGCTTTACCTCTAGCCACAATTGAAAAATATTTCAAATCCGCAACGAGGTTGACGCTTAAGACGATCACAACATGAATTCGGGCAATATGGGGCAGCTGAACTTTTAATATATTAAAATAGGAAAAAGGTTCTCATTGTACTTGACAGCCCGTTGGGTATAAATCACTTAAAACAAGTGAAATGTTGTTTAGATTAAATGACACATTGGTACAGCTAGAATAGAAGCAGCAGATCAGTTAGCAAGAAGGGGATCTGCTGTGAACCCAAAGTCGTATTGGGAGAAGGCCTAATACGAGCAGAGGTCCTACAAAGGACGAACTTACTGAAACTAAAGAGGTGAAGGAAAGCTACTGCTTGCAGACAGTTCGAATGGCGATCTACTAACAAAGCGGGATGCTTCAATATCGCCTCTCAGTAATAGTAATATGTTAATGGTATTCCAGCTTTGTAGTGACCATCATTTTGAAAGAAGGGAACACAAGTGAAGTTGTTTAATACATAAGTTACTTTTCCCACTGTAGTAAATAGTGGCGGAGGTAACTACCGTGTTATGCGAACTATTTTAAAAGTTAAATTTTTTTTTCATCATATTTTAATGGAAAAGCCTTCAGGTGATCTTTTCCGACACAAAAAATAATAATAAAATAAAAATTCAATTATAATATTTGTATAACTTTTAAATTTTATATGAAAACCACAACGTCAAGCAGTTTTGATTTAAAAATATGAAAAAAAAACTTGCTGATTTGAATATTTATGACCATTTCCTAATAATCTAAGACATTTAATAATCGTTTATGAATTTACATCTAGACTTATAGTTTTAGTGTTGTAAATTTTAAAGTGTACACGGATTTAATTAAACAATTTTTAGTGGCCAAAACTGAAGACAGCAGTTAACCATCAATGAATGGCATTAATTGAAATAAACGTCAGTTGATGTGGCATCATGTCTTAATATTGACTAAATATTTATTTAGTTTGCAGTTAAAGTTAACTGGACAAGAAAAATATTAACTCAGGAATTCAAAAGTTTTGTAAAAGCCACTGAATAAGTTTTAGCAATATTTATGGTTTGTGTTATTTTTTAAACGCATATTGAGCTGAGAAGCATTATTCGCAGCATTTGTTTGTTTGTTTTATAACAAAAACAACGAGAAACACATTATTTTATAAAAACTATTTTAAATATTTTTAAGATGTTTATATTTATTCCCTTTCTATAAGGCTTTCAGTAAAGTAGGGTTTTACCTGAAGCATACATGATATGGCTATAATGCAACATTAAGCTCTCGAATTCATGAGCTCGAACATTGACTGCAATGTTCAATAAACTGAACTTATTTTCCAAGTTTGTGAAATGAATTCAACTGTCTTGGATTTAGGATTCAGTATCGAGACGTTAAAACAATCTCGCTACAATGCCTGGATGTCTGTATGTCTACGACAGGCTTCTTTTTTTCCGACACAAATATAAAAATACAGTTTGGAATTAAAGGTTGTCCTCATAGATCTTTGTAGGCAGACACTTGAAATTAAGACAGAGTGTGTACTTTTTTCTAAAAATAAAACAAGTAAAAGTGCTAAACTCGTCTATGCCAATTGCTATAAGCCCTTCTCAATACATGTAAGTCTAGATTTGTGAAGTAACTACATTAACAAAAAATCATCGGCTCTTAATAGGTTAAGAAAGGTCTTTTAAAAAGCTTTTAAATGATACCCAGTTGACAATATTGACAATAGAACTTTTTTGTGAAAATTTCAGAGGCCCATTACTTGGAAAACATAGGCGAGCGCTAGTTTTTTCACTCGATGTTTTTTTCTTAGTTCTTAATTCTCTATTTGTTTATATATTTGTATTTTTGATTGGAGTTACTACAGTTAACTAGATTTGTTTTTAATGACATGGAAAAATAGGAGGCAGGGGCGGTGTTTTACCCGCTGCTGAAACCACATGGATCAATCTGGCTGATTTTCAGTAGCAAGATTTTCGAAACTATGTCCAATTGATTTGTGTATTTAAATTGTCTATAGTCCATATACTATCTTGGCAAAGTACCCATTTTAACCCTAACACGGACGGACAGACGGATATCGTTCAATCGACTTCGCTATGCGTAAGAACTCAGAAAATATATTATTTACAAGGTCGATAATGGATATTGTAGATATTAGAAACGGAATGACATGTTCAAATATACCCTTTTTCTACCTGTGGTAAAGGGTATATAATCAAATTTAATTAAGAGACCTTATTATGATTCATATGGAGTTTCTTGTTAAATGACTTTAAATTTTAAAAAACAAAAAAAAAAAAAAAGGCATTGATTTTAAAGAGTGGCCTTCATATAACACGGAACCCAGTGTAGGAATTTAGTTCGCACTTGACTGATTTATAATATACAGTTGCTCAATAAAGTCTGTAAACAGTTTGGCAAAATATATTTTAGCCAAAGTGTTGCCTTTTTATTGAAGAGTTTATTCGGATACAAGGGTAAATAACAAGTTGCGATGGCAAGGCAGGATGAAGGCAGTGTCATGATTTTTGGGTTCAAGTCAGCTGCTAGGGTAGGAAACGTGGACTTTATTGACCGGAGACTTGCACTCCATGTAAGTATTATTAGGCTACTACAAATAACCTGCATTCTACGGATATTAAAATTAAACTCTCATTTTAAAGCCGGTGCTTTATATTTTTGAAGTACTTGATCTTGCAAGAAAGAGTGCAAAAAAATTTCTCATTCACAGCATTCAACAACACATTCCGGAGTATTTTTCCCAGTTTAATCAATATCTTCTTCCCATTTGCCCAGCATATTTCACAACGCATTGCCAATCATAAACTTTGTGCAGAATATTTTTAATGGCACTTTAAATCTCGGAAAATTTAAATGGAATAATTCTAGGCTTTACTATCTCTACCTGACTTCACATAACCTTATTTTTTTGTCTCGTTAGTGCTCTTTTATTTCAGAAAAAGCACTAAGTTTCGGTTGCAGAGCGCAGGTTTCTGTTTATTTAATCCTTTTTTTTATTGACCAAGTCACTTTGTTCTTGTACATAGAAAAAATATATTAAAAGCTAACTCCCAACAAGTGCAACGATTCGCAATTCAACACATAAATTTCATATCCGAAATTACACTTAATTGACACAAAAAGTTGTATTCTTTCACTTTTATGTTTTATATCAGTTACTCCTGGTGAAATCCTTGTTTCGACAGTTGACGTGTTTGTGGTTGTTTTTCTTGAATGAAACAATCAGTTGAGTTAACTTTCAATTTTTAGCAGTTTTTTTATGCACCTTAACTTTTTGCGTACTAAATTATTTTTTCAGTTGGATTTTTTGTAGTCTTCGTAAAAAACAAATATATCGAATACAATATACAATACGTAAATATTGGTTCACATGAGCTTTTTATTAGATATATTTGGTGGTTTCGAAAATTATTTTTTTTTAACTTTTCAAAAATTAAATAAAATGTGTAACTGATTACGATTAAACCAAAAATTCTACTAGCTTCAGATAAGGACGAATAATTTTTCTGTTCTTGTGTAAATTCAATTTAAATTACCTTATTTATTAAATAATCAGTACTAATACAAGCAACATCTTAAATCGGTCAATAACAATTTTTACTTTGTATGTACCCAACCATCAGCACAATCATACTTATAAAATAGCGGAAATACGAATTGCTAATTTTTTATTATTTACATGTGAATATTTCTCATTTATTGTTTATTTTTAATATTTTTTGCTCGTATATCTCGATAAAATTACATCATAATTCTTAGTTTTGATTATTGATTTTCAATTTTGCAAATTATTAACAATTTATACGACAGACTCTTAATAAATGAAAAACACTGAGTAGGCTTGACCAGACAAAGATTTATAAAGTGAAACGCCCCAAATTAACTAGACAATTTAGCACCAGTCAAATACGAGCACAACCGCAAATAGACAGACTGATACTTATTACCTGTGATAACAGGCTGAAGTTGCAATGAAATGAAATGCGACAAGTGTGTTGCTCTGAAGGAAATGTCTAAGCAACAGAACATATATTCGCAAGCAAAAGTGACAAGTTTTACGCTGAATAATAAACGTGAAGGCAAAAAAGAAAAAATACAAAAACACACAATTTTAAATAAAATATACAAACAAGAAGAACTAAAGAAGTCAATAACACTTCAGGTGGTAGTAACATGGTAGTGAGTTGAAATATTTGTGTAGTTTTCTAAATAGAAATAGTTTGAACGATTTAAAACGTTTTATGATCAAACTAAAACTAACTATAACCGTTGTTCCAATACATTTTTTTCACGATTGTTTGAAAAGTTATAAATGAATTTCCAAGTCATTTATTTTATGAGGTGCACTTACAGCAAAAAGGCTTCTGGTTTTTTAATTTTAATTTTTATTTTTTTACACCCAAGAATTTATGTGAGTTTAAACTTAAAAAAAATATTTGGTTCAAATTTTGCTTAAGATCGATTCTCCTAATTTTTGTTTGTAACGAAAAAAAAACTACTTGAATAAAATAAATCTAGACCATATCTGATTCATCCTTTAATTATATTGGACGCTGTTTACGTTTGTTTGCAAATATATGTAGGCTGGTTCTATCTTCGAAGTTTTCGGCTCCAACATGCTTGTGACTCCAGAGTTAGGCGTCTTTTAATTGCAAACTATCCATTTCTATGGAAAACACTCTTCTCGAAACTTTCAAAGTTGCATGTGACGTCGTGGTAACAACTAGTATTTTTTTGCTTTCTTCAAGCAGGATTTGTTTTTTAGCCCCTTAGATTAAGCTGGTTTATAATAATTTTGTGAAATAAATTACCTGAAAATGAAATTGAAAAATTGTTATTGTAATACAAAAATTTAATTTTTAATTTAAAGATTTTCAATCTCAAGTTCTTTAAAACTTGTGCCTTAGAAAAATACTTTAAGGTTTTTTGGTTTTCTTTCTTTTTTTTAAACACCTTTTAATGATATTCGAAACGTCCACCTACCTAGTTGGCTGTTAAGATGAGTATTGCCATCTGTTGCATCCTTTAATCTTTCGGTGACTAAGATTTCCGACTTCAGCTGGGGTTATTTTTCTTAGCCTGTTTTGTAGTCACTTGATTTTAAGCTGTTAATTACCGTGACGACGGTCCCTGATTTATTCTTGATTTGTTTTTCCTGGAACAGAATATTACTTCCTTTTTTATTATTTAAAAACAAAAACATCCCAAACAATAAACTTAATGAACTTACGGAATTAAGCAGCATATAAAAATAAAAACCATATAAATGCAGTTTTGCTTGTTACAAAGGAAACGAAATGAAACAAAACGAGCCGCTCATGTTATAAATCATCCTACATAGTATTTCAAAACTTGTCACAAATTTTTTGGCGAATTTTATATCTTTATTACTGTAAAAGCTTGAAACTTCAGGTGTTTTTATACCCCTCACCACAGGTAGAAAAAGGATACATCTAAGTTTGTTATTCCATTCCAAAGTTGATTGAGCGATATACGTCCGTGTTCGGATAGAAACTAACTTTGCCAAGGCACAAGATAAGCTAGAGGAAATTTAATTGCGCTTATCAATCAGACATAGTTTCGCAAATTTTGCCTGCATCTAATTTTTCCATATTTTATTTCCAATAAAAAGAAAGATATATGAGATGATAGAGAATTAAAAGATAAGAAAAAATGTCAAGTAAAAAAAATGGCGCTCATCTATATTATTCGAACTATGGGCCTCTGAACTTTACCAAAAAAAGTACAATTGTGCACCATTTTTGGTGCTTTTGTAGAGATCCTTGGGAAATACTAAAATTTCTAAAAATTGTTAAAAATTGTTAAAGTTATAAATGAATTTCCAAGTCATTTATTTTATGAGGTGTACTTACAGCAAAAAGGCTTCTGGTTTTTTTAATTTTTATTTTTACACCCAAGAATTTATGTGAGTTTAAACTTAAAAAAAATATTTGGTTCTAATTTTGCTTAAGATCGATTCTATTAATTTTTATTTGTTACCAAAAAAATCTACTTGAATAAAACAAATCTACACCATATCTGGTTCATCCTTTAATTCTATTGGACGCTGTTTACGTTCGTTTGCAAATATATGTAGGCTGGTTCTATCTTCGAAGTTTTCGCTTCCATTATGCTTGTGACTACAGGGTTAGGCGTCTTTTAATTGCAAACAATCCATTTCTATGGAAAACACTCTTCTCGGAACTTTTAAAGTTGCATGTGACGTCGTGGTAACAACTAGTATTTATTTGCTTTCTTCAAGCAGGATTTGTTCTTTAGCCCCTTAGATTAAGCCGGTTTATGATAATTTCGTGAAATAAATTGCCTGAAAATGAAATTGAACAATTTTTATTGTAATTCAAAAAATTTAATTTTTAATTTAAAGATTTTTAATTTCAAGTTCTTTAAAACTTGTGCCTTAGAAAAATACCTTAAGGATTTTTGGTTTTCTTTCTTTTTTTAAACACCTTTTAATGATATATTAAACGTCCATCTACCTAGTTGGCTGTTAAGATCAGCCTTGCCATCTCTTGCATTCTTTAATCTTTCGGGGACTAAGATTTCCCACTTCAGCTGGGGTTATGTTTCTTAGCCTGTTTTGTAGTCACTTGATTTTAAGCCGTGACGACGGTCTCTGATTTATTTCGCATTTGCTTTTTCTGGAACAGAATATTACTTCCTTTTTATTATTTAAAAACTAAAACATTCCAAACAATAAACTTAATGAACTTACAGAATTAAGCAGCATATAAAAATATAAACCATATAAATGCAGTTTTGCTTGTTACAATATGGACTCAAAAAAAAAAAAGAAAAAAACCAAAGGAAATGAAATGAAACAAAACGAGCCGCTCATGATATAGATCATTTATACATCCTACATAGCATTTCAAAACTTGTCGCAAGATTTTTGGCGAATTTTATATCTTTATTACTGTAAAAGCTTGAAAGTTCTGGTATTTTTATAACCCTCACCACAGGTAGAAAAAGGATATATCTAAGTTTGTTATTCCATTCCAAAGTTGATTAAGCGATGTACATCCGTGTTCGTGTAGAAACTAATTTTGCCTGCATCAAATTTTTCCATATTTTTTTTTCCAATAAAAAGAAAGCTGTATGGGATGATAGAGCATTAAAAGATAAGAAAGAATGTCAAGTGAAAAAAATGGCGCTTACCTATATTATTCGAACTATGGGCCTCTGAACTTTACCAAAAAAAGTACAATTGTGCACCATTTTTTTTAAGATATCGATATGAGTATCATTTAAAAGCTTTTGTAGAGATCCGTAGGAAATACTAAAATTTCTAAAAATTGTTAATATTAAAAATAGACGCTGGTATGTTATATCACCCCTATTTTCGTTTGTTTGATTGGAATTATTTTACTTAACGGGATTTACATATATGGTAAAGGATATATAAGATTGGGCATAACCATGCAGTGCGCCTTTGTAAAACCATAATTTTTAAAAAACACAAAATTTATAAAAATTTTAAGCTCTTAACGCCTTCAAAGTAACCCGTCTCCTTTATTCTGATGTTCTCCGACGGTTTGTTTAAGAAGACAAAGGAAAGTTCGTTTAATGGATTTACTTAAAAATAAAATTATAAACCGACTGAATTAGAACTGAGCAAATGCGCTTTCAAATACCTTTAAATGTTTATGATACAAAAATGAAGTCTTAATATTTTATAAAATTTTTTTTGTGACATAATGATTGCGAAGAAGAGCCCAATATTATTATAACAATAAATATTTTGATTTTAGGTATTATTAAACAATCTCTAATTGTTAAAAATGTAGATAAAAATATCAGGAAATACGGCAAATTTTCCATTTTAAAATAAATGCTTTTTGTTTTTCTTAGTTCATGTTTTGTTTAACTTAAATTTTATTTTTATATTTATCTTTTATTATTTATTTAGCAAATTTTTTAATAAATTCAGTTATCAATTGTTCTCATATTACTTTTTTTTTATTTCGTTTGGTCATTTTTACTGGTTTTTAGTGTATTTTTAGCGATTTTTATCGCTTTTAAAACTGCTCACTGCAAAAAACTATAAAACACTACTTGTAACATACAAAGGAATAAAAAACTTTCGCCCTACTTTTATACTTAAGCTATAACAAATCTGGTTTTTTCATTCTAAAGCAACCTTGGCTATTTTTGTCCCATACTGTGCGTTTTATTTTAATAAAAAATAAGTTTTTCAAGTCTATTATTTTTTACGGAATTAATCCATTTGGCAATTACTTCTGTCACGTCATTCGCTTTTAAAGGCTACAAAAAGGACACAAAAAAAATTTCCTTTTTATTATTCTTTTCTTAATTATTTTTATTACTTTTTTTATTATTTCACAATGAAAAATTTAAGTAAAATAAATTTAAAAATTAGCGTCTGTTTGAAATTGATTTTTAAAATTACGTTTTTGAGGTTTTTATTTTAATTAAAGAAATTCAAAATATAAAACTTTTTTACTGGTGGAATTTTTTTGAGTGTGAGCTACAAGTCATTAAAAGGAAGTACCACATAATAAACGCAGCCCGCCTTAAAAAAATAGTAGAAATAACCACAACTACAAGGATTTCATTTATTTTTGCTGCATTTTAATAGAAGCGTTTTAAAGTGCCACTTAACTTAAACTTAAGCCAAAAACAAAAATTATTATTTTTACACACGTAGACCAAAACTAAACCTTCTGTAAGCCATATTTGTTGGTATTTGAGAATTCTTTTTAACAACAAAAATAAAGCTTCTGAGAGTTTCATTTTGTTTTCTTTTAAAATTGAAGTTGGCACAAGTGTTTTATTATTTTATTCTTTGATACATATAAGTGTATCAACCACCCAAAGCGTTTCTGTTTTTCAAGTGTTATTTTCAAGATTTCTGGCATTACTTCTCAATTCCGTATTCAACATATTGATTTCTATTTCACGTTTCATGTCACAATAAAACGAGAGCAGTTCAATAATTATGGATGATTGCATTATTAACGATATAACCGAGAGTTAGAAACCTACTGAATCGTATCAACTAATTTATTTTTGCTTAACATTTGGCTTAAAAAAATGAGAACATTCATAAATAAAAACTTCAATAAAACGTATGCTTAGTAGAAAAATTTAGTTAAAAGTTATACGCAACTTAATTATCGTAAAGTTTTTAACGAAAGTTCACTTCGACACTTGACAAATTAATGTAAATAGGATCCGTTTATTTTAAAAGTGAAATAAATCAATTTCCCTTTAATCTGATAAACATATTTAAAGTATTGTGTTTTAAAAGTTTTTAAGGTATTAAGGCTAAGTCTCGAGAAGACTTACTTGCACTTCCATCTCAGGATACTTTTTCCCCAATAAAAACTTCTGTCAACATCAAATCGTAGCAGCTCTTCGAATTTAAATGTCTTTCTTTTGCTTTTTTTGAAAAAGTGACTTATGCCACTTTCAAAATAAACGGCTCATCTATTTATAAATAGGCAAACACAAAACTTCGGTATAATTTTTCTCCTCTATTTGTTAACCGATTTTGTTTGTTCTTTCAATTATTTTTAGATATTTTCGAGCTTTAGACCACTATCTTAATAACATTTAAATCAGTTCAGTATTTAAGAAATAAAATGCAAATATTTACAATAATAATAATTATGGTCGAATTTTGATCAAAAGGCGTACTCTTGTATACATAAAATAGTGAAAGGGTTTTTGAACTGAATTGTAAATCTTTATTCATAAAAACATCTTAAACAGACTTCTAAAAAAGAAGGAGGTTATCAATTCGGTTGAATGTTGCTTTTTATGTTTGTGCAAGCAGAACTCAATCATTTCCGAGCTGATTTTGAAAAAATTTTCTTTATTTGAAAGGCTTGGCTTGCAGATTAGTTGAAAATGTGGCAGAATGTCGGTTACTGTGACCGGTATAATAAAAAGTATAAACATTCAAAATTATAAATTAAAGGGTGTCTCAATAGTTAACGTAATTTGATGTATGTGGCCAAAGACAGTTAAATTATACAAAAAAAACCTGGGTTGCTACGTCTGCTTTAAGATCGAATATACAGTTTGAATTTAGAAATTAAATTGATGTAATTTGACCTATATGGCTCTATCATTATACACAAACATTTGAAAAGTAGACAAAATGCCCGCTACTTTGTTTGACATTATAATCTAAATAGTGTTACAATATTTGTGTTGGTTGGATGTAATTGGCCAAACTGTTAAACAGTTGCATACAGGCGGTTGATATTTAAAAATAAAACGAACTTTTGAAACGGTGTAGACAGACAGCTTTAATTTAAAAGGAACCTATATTGCAAAGTCGGCTATCACAACAAGTATACCATGCTCTTAGATATTCAAGTAATTTAAGCTACACACAGAAAAAAGACTGGTAAAAATTCCATCGATATGTTCAAGATTCAATTGGGAATATAACAATTTGATTTTAATTATTAATAAATTACAATCTTGACTTATTTTTTATATTAGAAGCTAACATTTGATATTTGCCTCCAAATGTAGGTTATAATACCTTTTAAAATAGTTAACCTGACCGATTTGTATCTGTACTAAAATCTATTCTATTAACTGGAAGATGCAACTAAACTTATTCAGCACATTACTCTGAAAACCGAATTTCGGTAGTTAGAATTATAAGAATCAATTGCATCTTCTAAAATAGAAAAACTTTTGACGTACTAAAAATAAAATTTGTACACATTATACAAAAAATCAACAATATTTCAGTTTAAAAGAACAAAGATTTTTTCAAAGTGGTGAAAAGTTCATCAATGTTGTATGGTGGTAAGTTTAAAATTATCTCACAAAGCCATATGTAAATAAAAGAAATTTAAAAATGTTTAATACTTTTCACAGACGCAAGACTTGCGGTATAGGATGGCAAGTTAAAGAAACTATATCGAAAAGGGTATCTTGATTTCAAAGAAGGAGTTGGTTTAAATAAATGATTCAAGTCATGAAATTTATGATGTAAAATCTTATCACTGTAATTTATTTTTATAATAAAAATAAATGTAAAAAAATTATCGTTTTATTTAATTCACAATAATATTCTGTAGTCACTCAAGAATCAATTTAAAAAAAATAGTTGTGAGTTTCATACATTTTCAGTTATTACAACCGAGTTCAAGATAATACACACAACCGACAAAATTCGATTGGCAACGAATTCGGTTCCCCCAACGAATTTCTTTTCTCTGTGTATATGGCGCTATATTTGTACCTGTTTTTGAAAGACAGCTAAGACCTGTCTTAGGGCCGGTTTTTTGCTAGAAATATCAAACTATCGTTGTATTGACACTAAAAATACCCACGATATCGCTTATAGAGCAGTGACGGCAAATTAAATGTCTTAACTTTATGTTATGGAAAAATGAACAAATCTGTTACCTACATATCTGAACAAACGGTGGCTGCGTTAGAAGAGGTATGTGTTTGCTGTAAAATAGAAGATCGTGAATTTCATAAGTTTGAGCCCACAACCGGACATGCGTACAAAGAAAAAATAATATTTGTAGTATGAAGGCAATCAAATACCTTCGAAAAATAATTACGAAAAGAATACACAATTATTTTGTGAAGCTATGGCAGATTAGTTGGTGTGGGCGCGTACTATTTAATATAAGGGTAGATAGGGTTTAAGGCGTCTTTTTAATAAGAGTAGGGAAGTAACAACATCACGACAGTTTAAGGCAGATGTGGCTAAGTTGTATAAAAGGGGACTGCCTTGCTAAGGCCAAAAGCATTAGTGGTATAGAATGGCTTAGTTTAATAAAACAAGGCATCTAGGACTTCGCGTTTTGCTGGATGGCTGTATTTTTAAATGCGCGTGCTTCGTAAGTCAGAGACCAGACCAGAACATAGATTCAAGTATAGCCAGAGCCGCGATTAAGAAATAGAGAATTTATATTGTGCCATCTAGTAAAGTAAAAATAAAAAAAAAAAAAAAATAAATAAATAAATAATAATAAAAAAAAATTCTGTGCTCATTTATATCTCTTTGTTCATAGTTTTCTATTTCGAATATTGCTTACTTTGACGACAGATTACGGAAAGTTTAATCTTTATTTTGACATACATAACATCCATTTTCTGTCATCTCTTTCATTAAGCTGAAAGGACTAATGAAATTAATAATTCACTTCTATGTATGAAAACAGTTAAATGGATTTCTTAACTCATAAATCTTGATGTGTAATTTGATAACCATTTTTTTCTTTTTGAGTAATATAATAACGTCCTGAATCTTCATAGGAGGTTTCGACACATTTGTTTGTTGTTTTTGCTATATGTTCCTTAACCACAAAAAGTGAAAAAGGGCGTATCTAATTTTTTGTTATTCCGTTTGCAATTTCCACAATATCCATTTCCGACTCCATAAAGTATATACATTCTGCCCTCTTCTTCGCTATTGAAAATCAGAAAGATCGGTTCATGTCCTTCGACGCATCGGGTAAAACGCCACGTCCACCTTTAATTTTTCTATATCATTTTGATAGAGAATTAAGAAATAAGAAAAAATCATCAAGCGAAAAAATTGGCGCTCGCCCATATTTCCCGAGTTACAGGCCTTTGAACTTTTAAAATTTTTAAAAATATCAATATGGGTAACATTTTAAAGCTTTTGAAAAGATCTTAAAGGAAATACTAAATTTTTTTTAAATGCCGATGACATTTATATATGTAAACTAAAAAATATTTTCTCTTATTTTAATTATCTGTCAGCCCAGCTTTTGTTTTGTTTATTGGAGTTACTTCACCAAACTAGATTTACATAGATGGTGAAGGTTATATAAGATTCGGTATAGCCGAATATAGCTCTTTAACTTATTTTTATTTTAATTTCAGTTTGCTAATACTTGGATATATATTTAAATATGCATTTTATAAAATTGTTAAATTTATTTACAATTTACAATCTTCCTTCTTCTAGTTATTAAAATCCACGCATATTATATTTTTTAATTCCCAATTTTTGTTGTGTTTGACGCTACACGAACGCATGTTATTAAGTTTATTCACGAAAACAAATATCATTAAACAATTTGTCTTTTAATTTCACGACCGTCATTTAAAAAAATTGATTTCACTCGATATTGAACAATAATTTGCTCGTGGTTTTATATTGTATTTTTTTTTTCTTGTCATGCGAAGGTTTTGATGAGAACAAAGATACACGGTATCCCAATTGCCTAGCAACAAAAATTACAAATTAAAGAGCTTCATTTGTTCTGTCGATGGCGTAGTCCTTCCTAAACAGGTTTCTGCACACCCATGAAAATAACGAAATAAATGAGATAAATTTACAGCTGAAACAAAAACTAAACTTAAGATTTACACACACGTTATCGAAATAGCTTGAATATAATACTATTAACTACTATATAATATGGAATTATTTCCGTTATTATATTATTATTATTATTATTATTATTATTATTATAATAAATAAATAAAATTAATTTTTGTCTTAAGGCTGATATAAAATTCTATTGATACTCGTAACCGAATGTCAAAAGTTTTTGTTATTCTGCTGCATAATAAAAAAGCTAAACCATAGGAAACCTTTGCTCCCTTCCATTTATTAAAGGGTGGCAACTTTGATATTAAAAAGAAATTATTATTTTTGAATGAATATTTCTGTACGCGTACTCGCACACGCTTATATTATAACCACCAATGATCTGATTAGTAGCCCTTATTATCTCCACCTCTATTGGACACCTCTTTATGTCATAATTCCTACTATTTGCTACTTGCAATACAAAACCTTTTTTGTAATTAGTTTTTTCTTTTTTACTAAGACAAGATATTAAAGAAAAGGAACCAAATAACACGTGCTGCTGTTTTTTTAGTTTATCTACCTGTTGAATTATGAGGATTTTTTTTGATTGCATTTGTACAAGTGTAGTTGGCCAGCGTCTTAACTACTTGAAAATCACTCTTTTTGGTTGGTTTAAGTTTTATTAACTGCTTTGTGATAAGCGGCTCATTAGTAATTGAATAACGCCTTAATTATACCCGAAGTTGAATGAAGTTCTCTGTTTGGGCGATTAAATTGCTACCACTGCTATTTTCGAAAAATTTCAAACATTTAAGAAACATTTGTTTTTTATAGTCGGCAGCTCATAATTATTTGCACGCACCAAATATTCTCGAAGGCTGAATGAGACATCTGTTAGCTGTAATTAAAAAAAAATATCTAAAACAGACAATATTACAACTGCCTGATGACTAAATGAGTTAAGAAAAAGAAATTAATAAATTTGTGTGGTGCTTGATTAAATAATAATTTTTAGTTGTTTTGTGTTTTCAAGAAAGTTCTCAGAAACTTTACATTTTTTAAGAATAATTTTACGAACTAAAATTTTGTTAGTTGCCTCAATCACAAATATACATTAAAATATTAAAAACTGTCAGTTTAGAGCAGATAAATATCTGCTCAATACAACCCAACAAATCGTTAACCCAATTTTTTCCTAGATGACTACTTTATGCAGACATTTTATTTTAATGAATATCTTCCAATAAATAAAATGGTTTTGCCATCAATAAATACTTCAATTTTTTTTTGCCATGCAATATTGATGGTTAATTCATAACATTAAACGAAACAAATATTGCCAGATCATGATGCAGACATCTGACATGGAATATGATTACCCAGTAGCATTTTAGTATTTTAGCGGTAGTCGATCGTAAAAGCAAATAAATTTTTTTGAAAAGAAATATTAAATAAAAAAGTTTAAAATCTAAATCAATACCGACAAGATGTTGCGCTTCGTCTTATTGAAAGTAACAAAATATTGCATAAATTTAATCTTTTTTTATTTCCCTAAAGCAAAAGTTGGTAATTCTTCCTATAAAAAAATTTTAATTTTTCGTTGGTGGAGTTTGTGTGTGATTTAGGAATCTACAAACGTATCTCATATCGAAATTTATTTAAATAAGATATATTTTTAGGAGGATTCTGTCTCCAATAAAGTTAATAACTCCCAATCTTGTTTCTGAAACATAATTGATTTATCGCATAAATTCGATTTAAAAGTTTAATTCATAACAACATTTTTAAAAGATTATTTGCTAATATATATTGTTGATCGTGGGTTTAGTATGGGCGGTCTTACAAATAATTGACAGAATATAATCACAAATATTTTGTTTATTTTTTCCTACGTGAAATCTAAACTCACTAGTGTTTTCACCGACATCACTATAAGACACAATTCTGATGTCAACAATTTTTTCGAGTTAATTTAATTAATATTAATTAATTGTTTTACTTTCTTTTCATGAGATGCCCAGCAAAAAACTACACGTGTTTGTACAAAAACAATTTGTCATAAGTAGGACTAGCTTTTAATGAGTGTCAATTTTGTTTACTCACGAAACATATGTTATGAGACGATAAAACAATATTAAATTTCTTCTCAATTTAAATTTAATAAAAATGTACGCTTTCTACTACCACTTTTATGATATGAAAAGGGAAATATATAATTTAAGCCAAAGATACATAATTAATAGTTTTTTATATTTCTGTATAAGGTTTTTGATTTCAACTTGAGTATTAGCTACGATATCTTACTTTTTGGATAAAGCTTTGGTTTCTCTCAGTTATAGACAAAAAAAGGATGGTCAAAAACAATACAATCTAACTTTTTACCTTAAAACAGGACGTTAAGCGGATATACGTGCATTTGTAAATAATAATTATAATAAACATAAGTCAGTGAATGTTTTAACATGTTTTGAAAGTTAAATTAAAATTATTTTTTGTCTATTTCCACCGATTTGGGGAATGAGAGCAAACAAAATGAAAGAAAATTTGTGCTCATTCTGATAACGACTACTCTACACACAAGTTGAAACATACAACCCACTTTTCAGTAATAAATTTTGACTATAAGGCGAACTCCAGCAATATTTGATTGTTATAAATTCCAACAACAATCTGCACTCTTCAAAAGACTTTTTCAAAAATTTTAGCCATATATTCAAATAAAATTCGTTACTTCTTAAAGATATTGAATTTTTATTTTCTATACCGTTTAACAACTTGATATTTGGTAAAAAGTTCACCATCTGATAATAATGTAAATTGTTCTTTTAATAATAGCTAACGAAAAAATGAGCAAAACAAATAATTTGAAAGAATTTATGTAAGTTTATGCTAAAATGCCTTGAGTTGGGAGATTTGTAGCAAGCACTAATATCAATCTTAACACATCCAAATTTTATGGAAAGATATGATTGTATTTTTTTTTAATTTTTTAAGTTCTTCTTGATTTTGAATTTTTTACATTTTGCAAAACATAACAAATACTTATAGAAGAACCAAATGAAGTAGTTTGATTTAGAAAAGCTTTATTTTCAACAGTACAGAGCATATAATACATTCACGCTTAAAGTTTACTTACATAACTTTTCAGTCATTTAACAAACTCCGACCTGTATGAGGAGAAAAATTTCAATTTCGAAATCTGTCTATTAAAGCAGTCGTATCCTCAGTGGTAAACAAGTTAACTACTTAAAGTGCGGTCAGATTAGTCAAATATTTAAGCAAAAAAACATAACTACTATTTTTTACAAATGTTTATTCTTCCTGAGATGTATCTTTACGAACGACGATTTATAATATAAAAAATGTGATATCTCACCTTCTATATTGATTAGGATCTTGTATTTCTTAATAAATATTTACGAAGGACATACTTTTTTTCCATAATTTAGTGGTTGCGTTCTTTTGGATAAACATTTCCAAGTAAGTTCTTGCTGTGAGACTTTTAGATTTGAGGTCTAGATGGTTTTGAAAGTTTAAGTAGTCTTGTGAAAGTAAATATGCAGCCTGATAATTGTTCCAGTGATTGGTTTATAGCACTTGGATTCTCAATCAAACAATTTTTTTAAATACAGTGCTGAAAGTCACTACTGTTTATTATCATTATAGAAGGCGAAAATTCTCGTTTGTTATGAAAAGCTTCTCGTTGGTGATTGAACTAAAATCTGATGACTGTTGCTTTAAACTAAACTGCGGGGAACCAAGTTAAACTGGGTAAACAATTTAATTCGTTTATTTATTTATTAATGATATACAGTTTTTATATGCCTAAGTTTTCATTAGAATGTTTTTTGTAAAAGAAAATGTATTAAAAATGTGGCAAAGTTTGCTACGGGGCATAAATGCATACATTTTTAATACATAACGTTACTTTCATAGTACAAAAATAACATTTTTCTTTTTGTGATGTAGAGTATAAAACTGAAACGGCAGAGTCAACACCAAAACCATCAAAAGCAATAATTTAACGATTAATGCACACTTTGCCCATACAAACTATTCATACTGAATCTTAAAAAAAAGCGAAAAAAATATATAGTAAAACATTTACTGGTGGCACGCAACACACAAAATAGAAAAGACTAAATGACAGTTAGATGGATAGTCATTGAAAATAAAGATGATAACTACCATTTCAGATCAACGGCAGGAAAAGCTAAAAACGTAAGTAGTAAAAACCAAAAAAAGACAAAAGCCGGTTAGCAAAGTCATCGTCATCATTTGCATCGTATGCAAAAAACGAACATTTTTAAAAACCAAAGTAGTGGCACAAGTATGAATAGTAAGCATTTTGCCACTGTTTAATAGATTTATACACATACTGTTATTAGAATATGACTTGTATTTGTAAGAAGTAATACAAAACCACAACGTTTGTTTGTGTATTATTTAAATGCCACAAAGTTGCACTTTGTGGTAGCGACAGTAGCTATTGAGGTAGAAGTTATAGCTGCAGTAATAAAAACTTTAAAAAGCAATTGAATAAAATGTATTGTAATGTTTTCAGGCCGCCGTATATTCACATTTTTTTGCTCTAATAGATAATATTTCTAATATATCGAGCATTCTTTGTGCGAGGGTTGTACTGTATTAATAACTTCTTAGTATTCAATTCGGATAAACTTTAGGAAAATATGTGAGAGGATGCCGGCAGAATAAAAAAAACATACTTGTAGGAATGAATCCTAATCCCAAATAAAGGGACCGCGTTTTTATAATAATCCTAAAAAATTTTGTTAAAAAAAAAAGAAAGATATTTCGCAAAAATAAAAAACAATATTTTTATTTTTAAAAACTGACCTAGTGCCTAATAAATTAGAAAAGAAAATATTTAATATTTTTGTAAAGGCGAATTAATTTACAAATAATCTTAATAGTCCAGCTGATTTTTGTTGTTATTTTCAAAATTTTAAATAATTCAAATAACTTGCAAAAGTAAAAATGTTGTAAATCTTATAAAATTAAATTTCAAAACCAAAAACTAATTCAGTAAAAAAAGTGAGGAAAAAAATGTAATGATAACACCGCATCTACTACTAACGAAGTGATGCAAATTCGGGTGAAAATCCTATGAATTTTATATAGGCATGTCATTGAAGGCATGTCGTTGGTTCTTAACATCATTGAACTTCTTCTTATATGCATTCTAAATACTGAAAAAAACTTAAGTTTTATTCAAAAATATTGTCGTTATACAATGAAAAATGTAAATTTAAGAAGTAAATCAACATGTTGTTTAAAAAGAACATTTAAAAAATAGCTTTAAAAATCTAAAAAATGTGTATTAGCTTTTTTGGATGTAAATTAGATGCCCTTCTCTAAGAATGTAATCCATTATTTTTAACTGGGGAAATATCAGGTAAGAAAAGAAAGAAACAAACTGGTAGAACTTCATTTAAAGTAACAAATGATGATAGAGAGATAAATTGAATTCGGATTCCTTTTGTTAAGTCAGCTTTCTTTAACATCATCATGGTGCTTTGCAACATCAAAATTACATAAGATCTTTGTAGCCATAGGACTTCCTAATATTTAATTCGATTTGATATTTATTAAGTTTTTTTACAAAATTTGTAGCAAAGCAAAATAAAATGATCAATGACTTTTGTTTGTAATTGTGCATGTTTAATTAAGTGCTGATTTCATGAAATTGTTTTCGTGAGATCTCTCATAAAACTGCTCTCATTGTTAATCATTGATTAAAAGAAAATTTTATCGAGGATTGAATTGGTCATTTGTTGATCTTGTCAAAGTGCTGTAACATATCTGCTTACTTCAAGCACAATACTTTATTGTATTTAGAATTGGGTTGAAGAGAAACGATAAGACGAAAAGCAAAGGGTAACCGAAATTAAATGAACGCGAGGATTCAAATTATAATAAACTATTTTTTATTATTTACTAAATGTTTAGTATAGTTGTTACCAAATCTTAAATCTTATATTTATTTTAGAGTCCGTCATGGTTAGACAAAAACAAGCTGGAGAGTTGGAATGTGTTTTTAAATAACTTGATGTTTGTTTCGTGATTGCAGCTTTAAATAACATAATGTTAATATTATTGTAGTGGTGTTTATATACCAAAGAGCTGCAGTGATAATTTGCAGAACTTTATTTGGAAGTTTGAAATTTTGTCTTGCTTATTTACAGCTTTTCCAAGTCAAGCGTCTATCAAGATACATACTGAGACATTTACCTCCCAGTATTCGGTTATTTGGTTTTTTATGGATTGGGGCTCTCATGAAAAAACTCTGTTTTGCAAAAAAAATTGACGAGTTAAATAGCTTATATCAATTTATAGTGGTTATAGGTTACACCTCATGTGATTGAAATAAATTAAGCCTACTTGTTTTGTAGGACAAGGTACCCGGGTACCTTCATACAAAACTTATGAAAAGTAAACGATTGCATTTCAAGATACCTGCATCATGCTAAATGCTAATTTACGACAAAGGCACAAGCCCAATGAGTGTGTAATTGTAGATGAGCAGTCATACGGATATAGTAAAATATGCCTGAAAAGTATGGAACAAAATATATACTGGTTAACCATATAAGAAGTCAGGGGGTAATTTCACAACCGATAATTTTTGTTAATCTCTCAAACTGGCAAAGCGTTAAGTTGGTGAAATCTTACACTCGTTGGAACAGTGAGAAAAAATAAGAAGTTCATACATATTATTATTATTGCATATTCATTTGACAAAGTCTTAGAAGTAAGTTACGTTCATAATTAAATTTGAGACACATATTTTTTATTTCACAATAAGGCGACTTTGTGCTCTTGCGTGCAAAAAAACAATAGTTGTAATAATGTTATCAAACACGCTTTAACTGCTAGACCCGGTATTATAGGTTATTACAATATTATCAATGAGGTGTCAATAATATGGACAAGTTGTTAGTCGAATGTACTTGTAAGCTTGGAACAAGTCTACTGGTTGTACTATTGAGGAGAAAATCTTTGCTATGAAGGAAATCTTTGTTACATCTTTGGTAAGCGAAGTTGGTGTTGGTTATGCCGTAGAAAAGAAAACTGTTGGCTGTGCATATGATACTCGTAAGCAAAGTGTTGATATGTTAAATGCGGACATTATGACTTTTTAATAAATGACACTATGTCTATGTTAAAAACGATATAATATCCAATGTATCTGGATACCTTGCCGAACAGTTGAGGATGTGTGAAGAAAGTTGTCGTGGTACGCTTCTCAGGATTTACTAATTCCCAATTTCTAAAAAAGAAATTAATTTAATAACGTAAATGTACTTAGTAGTCACATAAGGGTAGGTTTTGATTCAATTTAAATACTAATAAATACCAATAAAAAATAAGGTTGCTATATTCGGCTATGCCGAATCTTATATACCTTTCACTATTTATCTAAATCTAGTTTAGTAAAGTAACTTCAATCTTCCAACAAATATTGTGGTGACAAAGAATTAAAAAAAAAAAATTATGTACTGTATCTAATTTTACAAAAAATTTTGTCGGCTCTTAATAAGTTAAACACTTTTAAGAAATTTACGTATTTTCGGAAAGATCTCTTCAAAAGTTTTCAAACGATAGCCATATTGATACATTAAAAAATATGTTGTACCATCGTACTTTTCTATGAAAAATAGAGAGGCCCATAGCTCGAAAAATATGGGCGTACCCCATTTTTTCATTTAATGTTTTTTTCTTATTTTTTTAATTATTTATCGCCCCTTATATTTGCTTTTTTTTTGTGAAGGGAGTAACTTCATTGTTCCAAACGATATAAAAAAATTAGGGACAAGCGTGGTGTTAACCCCGCTGCCTTGAAAGACATGGACCGAATGAATCGATTTCACTGCATAAAAACTCAGGTATATATATTTTACGGGGTGGGACACGCATATTGTAGAAGTTAGAAACGGAATAACAAACTTTGTTATATCCTTTTCCTCTTTTTGTGGTAAGGGATGTAAGAATGAATAGAGGTGTCACCGTGCCAACTCTAGCAGAATTAAAATGCTTAAACAAAAATTAACTTTTTAAATTTATCGTGTAGTATGTCATGAAGTATACTTTACTTTACACACAACCCGTGCAGCATCCCCACATAAATTCATGGAAGTGTCATCAGTAATTGATAGAACACACGTTCAGAGCAGACAACTAAATTGTATGATTTGTATGTAAAATTTGCATGAAGTAGCTGCAAAAATCATGTCATCGTCTGGATAAACGAAAAAATGAAAGGAGCATCGATCGATGGATCGATCTATTATTTGTTTGTTCTTTGTAGAGATAATCTTTTTTTTTTTTTTTTGGTCATACGTTGCAGTGTTAGTATTTTTTAAATAATGCAACCGTGTCATTATCTACATTACAATCATCATTTTCTTCATCATTACCAGCAGTAGCGATATTTAGACATTAAGTATGGAAAGTTTTTTTCAATCAGAATTAACAAAGTTTTTATTGAAATTCCGAAGTGATCATTAATTTTTTTCACACACGAAAAAGCGTTCACTATAATTGTTCCAACTGTTATCACAGTTGTTTAGTTTTTTTTTAATATATCTAAGGTATTTTAAATATTTATTTCATTTTTCTTAAGTTCGAATACGCAACATGATTAATACTTTAAAATAAAATATTATTTTATTTAAAGCTATAGAAGTGACCCGTAAATCTACCATCAAAAATAAAATTATCATGATGTTTGGATACGGAAATACGGTCACTGTGTATTTAATGTATTTTTCCATAAAAAGAAACTTGATGCAATTAATAAATTAATCATACAGAGACATGCCGCATTTTCACTGCAAAAGGTATAACTTTTGTCTGACAACTTTAGTTGTAGAAAAGATAAGGAATATGTGTCCATTATAAACTTGTTTCCGGATTTGTGGTAAATTTTGCAAGTGAAAGTGTTTTTTATAGTAAGGAGAAACTACGAAAAGTTTTGGTAGGTAAAATATTGCGAGCAAAATACTAAAAGAGTGTTGCTTTAAGTTAGCAACCCTTTAAAAACTGGTGGCCATTTCGTCAACTGTCAAGAGATTTATGTTTAGATTACTTTAGCAATTAAACATCAATATACTGGTGCGTGCACAAAGCTTCCACATTGCGCAAATTTATTTAAAAAATCATGGTTCTACATCACGCATAAGGTTTATGTTACGGTCAACATAGTCGTCTATAAGATAATTGTTCCAATTCATTAACTTTGGAATATTTTTGCACCACGTTGCCTTTGAATAATAATAATGATCCACAGAGTCGTCGTACAAAAGAAGAAATTGCTGTTGTAGAGCGTAGCGAAGAGGAAGACCCGAGTCAGTCTATCCGCTATCACGCACAGCAACTAGATATGAGTCCACTCATTTCATGAAAGATTTCGCGAATTAAAGCCACAGGATCACCTAGAAAGTTGCAGATTCGATTATTGGGTCCTGATTTTTATAAGCGAATTGTGTTTCGCAATGAAGCTCACTTTTTGTTTAATGGATATGTTAATAATCAAACTGCCGTATTTGGAGTAATGATAATGATTAAGTGTTAGTTGAGACAGCTTAACATCCAGAAATACTAACTGGTAATCCTTATGGGCTGGTAAAATAATTGATTCGTACTTCCTTAAAGACAATGCTGGTCAGAACATTATAGATCCATAATAATTGCCTTTATCATTCATTAATTGTCCAGGAGCTGTAGTTTAAATAAGAAGCCGCAACATGTCACCCAGCATGTGCTACAATTGATTTCTCAAAAAACATGTTTTGAAGCCGCATAGTTTCAAGTTTCGGACCCGTTAATTGCCGTCCAAGATCGTGCTTTTGAACGCCGCCATACTATTTTCTATACGGATATGTGAAGCCGTTTGTCTACACCTATTAACTCGAAACGATTGACTACTTAAAGGATAACATTCAACGCATCATTGGAGATATACGGCGGCCACAAGTTGGGAAAAAAGTAATCGAAAATTGGACCTCCAGATTAGACTACGTCCGAGCCAGCCGTGGCGGTAATATATCAAAAGTAATATTTAAATTACAAGGCCAAATGATTACTTTTCGAATAAAGTAAATCTCATGTCAAATAAAAAAAAATAATTTTTTTATTGTATTTGAAAACGCTACACGTCACTGCTTATCCAAGTGGACATAAGAGCGCACCCAGGAAACTACTGTCTCATGTTTTAAAACAGTGAATCTACTACATACGAGTAACAGAATATTTTCTTAAACAATAACTGAAAATATTTAATGTTATCATTTGAAACTAATATCATATCGTAGAAGAATTCATTAACTGCATCATTTTTTTACCTAAATATTTAAATCTTGAAGTAATTATAAAATAACTTTCTATACAAAATTGGTATAGTAGATCTAACTCTTCATTTTCGTTATAATTTACCATAAACATAAGAAAATTTTCTGCATACATAATTAAATATTAATAACTAATGATAAAAAAAATATTAATATTTTTGGAGATTATCTTGAAATTATTATACATTCATTTCAAAAAACGAAATTTATATTTTTTATTTAAGCATCTGCATGGCTGCGACATAAAATTAAAATTTATAGTATAAATTAAAAAAAAATCATTTTTTTATCATTTAAAACATTTATTTCATCTTTAATAAGAGACTATTTGTTAACAAACTACCGATTATGATAAGAAAAATATATAAAACCTTTTTTAAACTTAGTCGAGAAATTCTATCATAGAAAAGTGAATTTATTACTTAAGTGATATAATATTATGAGAACTGATGAAGAGCAATCAGAAGAACACATCATTTTATTAAAAGAATTTAATAAATTGAATATTGAAATAGAAATGAAAGTCTTTTACTGTCGCTACCAGAAGAAAATTGTACTGTGTCTTCCATATAATTGAACTTACAGTGAGGGTTTTTATCTTAAGTCTAAGTAAGTAATTCACTTTAATCGTGCTTGATTCCTTCAAGTATAAGTATTTCGTGATATTCTTATTAAATGAACATGAAAAGATTCCGAACAATTAATATTCATACTTAATAAATTCAGTTACACAAATTTCTTTCTTTTCTAATGGTGGCGCAACAACGAAGAAATGTCCCTGATTCTTAGTCAAATAAATCCTTTTTCGTTAAGTTTGGTACAGCCTAGTGTTTTGTGTTTCTTTAATTGCATTGTTGCATGGTTTACGATTTCAACTTTAACTAATATTGCGTCTTGGTCCTTGGGGATAGCGGGCAATTTGATTTTAGAGCAGAAATATATTAAAAATTAAATAGCTTCTTAATATTTCATTTACAAAGATTGAAATGCAAAGATATATTAAAAGAAATTTCCGTCTCAAAGCTGACCTTTCTGTTGCTTACACTCCTCTCACAACCGAGGAAGGTTAATAACAATACGCTGACAAAAAGCTTGAGATACAGTCGCTATAGCCATATTCTCACTTGTGTTAGATTCTAGGGCTTATTCTTTGATTCTTTATATACATCAAATAGATTGAGAAAAATTTTTCCTTCGAATTTGCTCAGCTGATCCGGTATTTTGTAATTTGCAGTTTCACTTGTTAATGCTATAGTCGCTTGATGCATTGCGAGAATAATGTTGCGTACAATATGCCAAGCGTTCATTCAGAGTTGCAAAAACAGACTTGCGAGCGAAAAGCGTGATGCATGAATGTCTACAAAATAATATACAAAGCTATCAATTCTTAGGACACAGGGTATATGTGGCATAAATAACACTCTTCTCCTTTTTTACTCTTTGTTTTTGCTTGCAGCTATTAGAAATCAATTCTTCAATTTTGTAAATTCTTAAAAAAGTCTGCAGTAATTGCAAGCTTAACACGTTTTCGGTCCATGACCTTCGCCTGCCTCTAGTTTTTAGTTCGTCTGAATGACGTAGGACTCAGTCATTTTTAAGCCGACTTTGAAAACGTTTTCTTTATTTAAAGGGTTATGCTTAAAAACAGTGTGAGATAAAATCTAAAGCTTAAATACGAAAAAAGTACAGCTCTGCATTATATGTAAGCAACCAAGGGGCGTTAGATAGAGTATGAAAGTCAAGCACTACAGCTTATAAGTTACTCGAAGGATAATTTTTTACTATAGTCAAATGCTAATTTTTTTTATTGTTTCAACAAAGTTTTTTAGTAACAGTTTCTTAAAAAAGGTTTACCGTTAGCGAAAAACTTTATCAGAATCCAAACGCAAATACTTGGAATTCAATTAAGGCAATGTTTTCGGCTAAGAAAAACATTTTCCCTCCCGCTTTTTTTGTTAACCAACACTCTTTTACCCAACCAACAATTTGAAATATTTACTTTAATATTCACATGGTATAAGCTTCAAACATAAGATTTGGGACACTCCAATGTTGCTTAGAGCCCATGTTAGATGTAACACTGAAAAATATAAGGAGACGATCAAAACACTCACAGTAAGAAATATTTTTCATTGTTTATTATTGTTAGTGTTATGGATTTAATATTATATATATTTTTTTTTTTTTGAAAAGAAATTTATTTTTTTTGGTATTTTTTACTTGATTGGGCAGAAACGTCATGAAACAAAAAATGGAAAAGAATTTTAAAATTATCAGGTTATAAATTAAAATTTTTGTTTTAATTTTAATTCATTAATGTCCGCAGTTCAATTCCTAATTTCGTAAAGGTTAAATTGTTATAGTGAAATTCACGTATCGAGTCGTTAGAAAAAATTACAGATTAGTAAGCGCATAATCCATGTTTTCTATCCTTATGTAGTGTGTTCAAGGAGCCGACTATTGGGATTTGTTATATCTATAATTTCAATTTTTTGTGTATTGAGATATTAAAAGGTTTTGTTAGCATTGTTTTTATAATTATAACTATTATTAATATTAATCATTTAATTAAATGCCGTTTTTAAGAACTGTGCTATATTATTTAAAGAAAGTGGATTAAAAATGAAGAGTAAGTTAAAAGTTTATCATTTAATACAACCAAATGAATGCAATTATTTCCAAAAAATTGTATATAATTTTCTTAGTATTTCCAAGGCTTTTAAAGTTTTTAATATGTAATTAAGCTGATGGTGCATTTTCATTGGCTTTGTCATTAATCGTTCTCTTTAGAAAGTTGATTAAAAAGTTATTTCTTTTTTTTCTCTAAAAATTTTTTTATTTTTTCATTGGCTTTAAAAGATATAACAAAGTTAATCGAATATGAATGTGTGAAACTTTTCTTGTTACTGTCTGGCTCATAAAGTTGACCAAATTTTTACAGTTGTATAAACGCCATTTAATGACTTTCAAAAGTCTTAAACCAAAAACATAAAAAGCTTTGAAATGTTTTAGCATTAATTATGCTCAAGTTGCTTTCACATGAGGTATTTTTGCATAAATATATTTTCACACTATAAACACATAAAGTCAGATGACAAATTCATTTGATAAAATTGACCAAGATAACGCCGAGTTTAGAATTAAAAACCGGAAAGTACTTTTTCATTAGAATTGAATATTTTTGGTTAAAAAATATAATATTGGCGCTGGTATTGCTAATTAGAAGAAAGACAATTTATGTAAATTATAAAATATTTTGTTCGTCTCGGTCCATGAGGAAAATCAGCAACGCCCATTATATATCCTTCCTCAAGTTTATTTTGTATTATTTAATATTTATTTTCTAATAGAACAATTATTTTATTTATTTATAATTTACTCAAACATTCCTGCTCCGTTAGCAAACCGTCGCTTTTATAATTTTTTTATTAAAAATTTCCAGTTTTGGGAAAAATGTGCTTCTAAGTTTTACCCCGTTTTTTGAATTCCTTAAATCGACGCTATCTTGGTGATGACAAAATTTAGTTGAAAGTATGTTTAGTATTGATTCGACAAAGCAAATGATATCAGATATTTTGAGCATAAGCAATTATGAGTGCTATATTCGTCTATGTTGAATTTTATAAACCCTTCACCATATTAGTAAATCTAGTTTCGCGTAACTCCAATAAAAAAATTATACAAAAATATCATCGGTAAAGAAATTTTAGTATTTCCTAAAAGATCTTTTCAAAATGCTGGTTTTGCTAATTCGAAATGACAAGAAGCCGGATCTGTTTCCTTTCTTTTTACGTATTAATTTTATTGCTTGAAAGATGAAGCTGTTTTTTGCCTCAGCTTCGTTTTCTGGAAAGAGTTCAAATTCGTCCAATAAAACAAATATTCGAAAAACTAAGAAAATCTGAGACTTAAAATCTTCAAAAATAAGCATGATCTGCGCAGGTTAATGTAGGAAAAAACAGATTCATGTCATGTGTTCCATTTAAACACAAAGATTTCATTAAAGCTTCGTATATAAAAGGGTTTTTTGGATAGCAGATCTAGATTAAAATACACTGATAATTTAAGGTCGTGCGTCGAAATTTGTTGATTTTTCTACTAATTAATAAAAAAAAGTGTGTCCGTTAAATTTTTGAATAAAATAAAAAATATAAAATCTGTTAAAACCCAAACATTTTGTTACAGCCTAAAAGTGATACTCATCATTTGGTTAAAAGCAAAAATATCTTAGAATAGAAACTATTGATATTAATACTTGAATTACAAATTACAACAAACACAAAAATTAGCTTCTGATAAATATCTTTAAGATTCATGCTCTTAACTAAATATATGTGAGTAATTAAGAGAGTTTATATAGCATTTCTTTTTTTGATTTTATTCTTAATTTTTGTTTTCCTTAAAAAAAAAAAACACTTTTAAGCTTTCATTAAGAATCTTTTTTTTATTTGTTCAATTTAAATAAAGAAATATAAACTTAAAACTCTCAGGCATTTGTGTATTGATCTCATAAAAATTGAAAGCTAATAGCCTTGGCTTAGTAGTTTATTCTGTAAGTCATAGAAGCATTGTTTTACCATAAGATATGGGTTACTCCAAAAAACGTTTACGTTCCAAATCAAACACTTGGTATTGATTGTATCTGTATTTAGCCATGTGTTTTAATATCATTTAACTATCAAATAAGTCGTATTCATTATTGTTTTTTTTTTTATAAGATCAAAAGAGTATAAAAAGTCAACCATTAAAATTTACTAACGATTAATGCTTGTGCTTTCGTAGAACTTTAAACAGTCTATAACTGCATTTTTATCTTAAAGTTTAAAGCCATATATTTTTAGTATTAATAATATTATTTTCATTTTATTATTGTCCCCTATTATTACTAGGAAAATAAGTAGGAAAAAACCTTAATATTTTCATTTACTTTTTTTTTTTGTTTATATATTTCAGGTGATATTGTTTTCTTGTTCTTCTTAAGAAAGAAAAACATCTTATTTTAGTTTAATTATTCCTTGTAACTGCAAAAATTGTAAAAAGGTTGATGAAGTAAATAAAAAATATGTTTTTTTGTCAATTTTCCAAGTATTAAGTTCTTGCATACAATTTCCAAAGAATTACTTGATTGTCTTTAATATACTTTAGTTACATACTTAAGAAATAGTAAACAACCTAATTTTTTTTTCTAATATAATAAGAAGATGGGAATATCCAAAATAACTAAATATTTAACAAGTATTTTCTTTCTTGTAGTGCAGCCCTGGGCCATTATTGGAATTTCATAATAATTATGAACAAATTTAAGGCCTTATAGTATCCTAGCTTCTTGAAAATTCCCAGTACCCTCTTGTCGAATGGTGGGAATACAGTCTTCTCCCTCTATTATTTAATAAGCTCTGTTTTTTAATTGGAGAATGGTTTTTAAGTTTTAAGAAGGTTATTAACTATAACAAAAAAAAAAAAAATTAAATTAATAAAATGAAGATCTAAAGCCTTCAATTATTGACGTGTTAGTGTTTGCCATAGTATAAAAAATGCGCACATCATACACATTTTTTTATATGTGTTTTTTGTATGTTTCCAAATTGTGTATGCTACCGGAACACGCGTTTTTGTGTTAGCTTTTAATATTTGGTTGTTACGCGTATACGTGTTCGGCAAAAAAGAACATGTGCCGTGTGGAACAACATACATTAAATATATATTTGAGGTTCGTGTAGGTATATCGAACACACGATTGGTATACGATACACACGATCAATCTTAAGAAGACTATACCAAATAACACTGTAATTTATACAAAATAAAAACTGAAAAGTATTTATTAGTTAATGTAGTTTTTATCCTGTTCTCTTAGCTTTCGGTAAGAACCGTCGTTACTAAATGTTTATTTGGAACGTTGAGCGTTTCCGATGTGAAAACATAATTTTCAAGCCGACTTTTGATCAGTACTGGAGAGATCGTGTTAGGTATTTGTTTTATAAATAGTGGTGGGTTCAAGTAACTTTTGTCCGTTAGGATAGTGTCTATTGAAATGGTATTATATAGTTAGATTCCTTAATATCTGTCATGTATACTAAAACTGTACAATTTTAGTATTTCCGTCTTTTATTATTGGACAGGTGACTGTGACCATATGTGGGTGTTTTTTGTTTGTAAGAGTGTTGTTATAATAAAAGTGGTCTAAAAATTATGTCAAAGATTGTATTTTCCTGTTCGTTAATAATATCTCCGTTAAAAATTCGTGTTTTATATATTTCAATGTTTTCAAGAATGTCTAGTCGTCGTCCTTTTTTACTAGGATGTATTAATGTCATACATATATCTATTTCCCGTGGCTCGTGTTCATGTGTGTAAAGTTGTATTGCGAAGTTGGAGTCATCTCTTTTTCGCTTGTATGATTGTATGTGTTCTGTGCAACTTGATTTAATATTCATTGGATTTGTTTTATGTATGTGTGGTTGCAGCTGCAAGTAAGTTTGTATACTCCGCTGGTATTAAGTTTATCGGTTGCTCCTGTTGATGTTTTGCATTTTTAAAAAATTTTAGTATTTCCTTAAAGAGCTCTTTAAAAGCTTTCAAATGATACCGATATTGATATTATAAAAAATTTCGGAGGCCCGTAACTCGGAAAATACGGACGAGCGCAAATTTTTTACAAGGTGTTTTTTTCTTATTTCTTAATTCTATATCACCCCATATACTTGCTTTTTTTTTTTTTTTGATTGGAGTTACTTTATTGTTTGCAGATATGTTTGGTGTTTTGCCCGCTGCGTCGAAGGACATGAACCGATCTTGCTAATTTGCACTAGAACTTATTTTGACACTATGTCTGATCGATTCACGTATTTAATTCATTTCTTGATTTCAACACTAACACGAATGGACCGACGGACATCAGAATACTTTATGGATATTGTAGAAATTACAAACGGAATGATAAAGTTAGTTATACCCTTTTTTCACATTTTGTGGTGAAAAGATATATAAATAAAAACTCAAAAATCTTTTATACAAAAAACAAAGTAACCATTGAGTAAATAATTTTATAAATTGAATGGTTTGCAATGGCAGCAGTTATAAATAATTGAAAGCAAAAATGAAAATAGTTATTTAATGGTTACTGTGTTTTTTGTAAAAAAGATTTTTAAGTTTTTATTGTCTTCTCTCTTTATTGATTAAATGAAGTTGTCATTTAATCAATTTGACTTTTGAATCTTTCAAAACAAGATTTGGTTAGAATCCGCTGATGAACTATAAAGCTGTAGCGAATGAAATATTTGTATTTAACTCAATCAAGCAAAATTAAAATAAATTATAATCATCAAAAAAATAAAAAAAAAACGGCAAATATTTTTTTATCCCAAGCAATTTATTTAAGTCGAGGGAAGTGAAATGTCGCGACAGAAGGATCAGAGTCGGAACAGGAAGCTCAGTCTACATTTTGTATGAAAAAGTATTCTAAAACTTTCGAAGATTATTTTCTTTCTGAAGTATAAAGTTTTCTATGAATTTAGTATACAAAACATAATTTAAAAAATAATAAGATGCTCGAAAATTACTTTAAATATTGAGAAAATTTATTAAAATGAAAAGAACGATTATTAGTAGTTCTTTTTGAATCTTATCGTAAAAAAACAAAACTAAGTAATTTTTTGTTTTTTCTTTGGGTATTTCACCATATTAGATAAAAATTATAAAAAATTTAGCTTTGTTTTCTATAGAAATAAAAATTTTTATTAAACAGCAATAATAATTTTGTGAAATAAAAATGATACATAAATGTCAGATTTTCTGCTTAACCCGATAAAGATTAAATTCAGCTTAAATAAGAGATTTGCAGTTACATATCCAATTTCTCAATAAAAATTGACGGAATCATTTTTTACTGTATAAACAATTAAAAAACAAATTCTTTAAATTATACTGAGTAAAACAATGTAAACATATTTTTGTGTATTTATTTTTTCGTTTTTTTTTTTCGCTAAATTCCTGTTGATCGTTAAGAACAGTAACTGATTTTTAAAGTGTGACATAAATATTTTTATAGTTTTCTTTTTTATTAGCATTAAAAACATTAACCTTTGCACAGATGTTTTACAATAAAAACAACAATCTTGTGGTTAAGTTTATTTGCCGTTCAATAATAAAATTCTAAAGTTGAAAGTCATGGCAAAAGGACATAAACTTTTGGGAAATTAAAGATTCAAAAGGCAGGCTTTTATATCTGGGTAGATGCAATAAAAAGCTACGTATTTTATTATCATCCAGTTATATCAATAATATCAACATAAAAATGCAACAAGTGTTTGAAGTTTAATCTGTTATGTGGAAGTGATGCTATAGAAGATTAACAATAGTTTTTATAGAGTAATTTTTTAACAGCTTGTTTATTTCTATCTTCTGAAGTTAATGGAAAGACTCTAAATTCGTCTTAGGAACCTTTAAATTAAACACCTAAAGGGTAATTTATATTTTTTGCACCTTTTGTTTGTTTTTTGAAATAAAATGAAGTTAGTAGAATATCATTCAATCAATTTACCCATAAATATTTATTCGAACACCTGTTATATGTATCAAAATTCATTATTCGAATAAAACATTAATCGATTTATTTCACTCGATACACCCGAATTATTATTTTTTTAATTTTTGAGCTTATTTCTTTTTATATCAACTTTATCATAAAATATATGATAAATAGCACAACTTCCAGATAAAAACTAAGGTGTGCACACATCGAAGTATCCATACATTTTTAAAAATACCTATATTTAATGTAAAGAAATGATCCCGTTTCAGTTTTTTCTATGAATATAGATAAAGACGAAGAGAGGAAATAATTAAGTTTTTTTTTGTAGTTTATACTATAACATGGTGTTTAAGTTTGTGATATGACATGCTTGCGTCTTTTCTGTAATACAAGCGACGGATTTGTCTGATTTTAAAATAATATAAAAACCAAGTGTTTCATACAAAATTCTTGGACGTATTGGTCGTTTCACATATTTAATTTTTAATATGAAAAAAAAAAACGTAAAGTAAATGTCAAGATCCCTAATCGTTCTTGATTTTGAATAGTAAATTGTCATATTGATGTGAATAATGCAACAAGGAGTGTTGGTATCAATGTTAAAAATGTTAATTGTTCAGTAAAACAGAAATTTAATTTGGGAAACGGAAAACTTGAAGTAAATATATCAAGACTAATTTATAGAAATCCAAAAAATCCTAAAAAGATATTGGATATTTCCAAAAACAAGCTTTTACTTATTAAAAAACACAAAAGAATAACATCAAAAACTAAATATGTTTTAATATTGAAAAGCTTTTGGTAACTCTTAAGCTGCTAGACCATGGAAAAATCGTGAAAAATTTAATTTTAAAAGTCAAATCTGAATTTTTTGCACTGTACGAAAATAAAATCTGGCAGTTACTAGATATCTAAAAACTCCGGTTGTGCTGTTGTTGTTGTCTTTGTCTTTGTGTTCCAGATAAAAAAAGGCGAATAAGATCCATTTTACACCACGAAATTTTCTTAAGCAACCTGTTTCGTGAAATTTTTTTTATTTGCAAAAGTGTAGTGTAGCTTGGGGTTTAAGCAAAATGGCATGTTTTGAATTGTGAGGGGAAGTTTTTACACTTGTTTTGTGTACGTTAGCTGCACGTTCGTTTTGCTGTTTGTGTATTATTTCAAATAACACAAACAACTACTACAATGAATATCAAATAAAAAGAGAAATTTGAAAATTTTATTGCAATGAAAATTTTCGTAATATAGCGACGCTATAGAACTCACTGAAACTTTATAAAAAGTTTAAAAATGGCAAATTTAAAATCTGGACAAAGCTGCTTCAACCATTGGTGTGTGTATAGAATAATATGACAATAATCTAAGTTAAGCATCAGTTATTGTGTGAAGCCATAGCAAATAATTTGCTGAATTTTCAAGGTGGACTTTAAAAAAAGAAAAAGATATAGCTTCTAACTGAGGGCGGAAAAGTAGCAGCATAACAAGAGTGTATGGCAGATGTGCTGTGGCTGTTAGTTAACAGGGAAAGGGTATTACTGGCTTGAATATAGAGCGTAAGTTAAATATGGATGGTTAAGTTTATGTTTCGCCGCAGTAATACAGTAATGTAACGTGGATGGCTGTGTTTAAAGTAATGCATTTTTAGTAAGCAAGAGACTATAGGATTGCAGTATAGCTAGAGCCACGAAGTAAGAAAATAGAGAATGTCAAATGTGAAATAGTAATATTTGCTATCAAGAGAACCCCTATATTTGCCAAAAGGAAGAAAGGTAACAATTAATGTATTCAAATTCAAATCATAAGCCTGACTACCCTCATTTTATAGCCCCCACCGATGGATGGTTAAGCTTTAAAAATAATTTAAATATTTTGTTTTGGTGGAATATCATCTACTCTGCTTGAAAAAAATTTTATCAAATTAATTGCTCTTCTATTGTTTATTTTTGAAGTGATTACCATTATTTGTACGAAATTATCACTAAAATTACTACTAAAAAATAAAATTGCTTTGAAATTTTAGTTTTTTTTTGTTGCATAAAATGCAAACTCTTGAAAAATCACTCTATTTTAGTAAAAAAAAAAATTGACCTTTAATTGACGTTACACATGCATATTTATTTGCTTCATAAAATGTTTACGTGGTTTGCGCACAAGTTCTCGTACAAAATTAAATACATAGATTTTATTTTCGGTTTTCGTCTTACCGAAGAGGGTAAAACGGGAGAGTTGATAAAATTTTCAGTGCATTATAAGAAATTAAAACACAAAAAGTAGAAAAATGTTATTTAGATCCAAATGAATATTATTTTTGTTGGACTATTTAAAACGAATTTTGAAATGAATTAATATTTTAAGAGCATTTAATTAGTTAAAGAACGACACACGACTGTTGAAATCCAAAGCGAACTCGTTACACACATTCTACTAACAAAACAAATAAAATACCTTTTGGTTCTTTTCGTTTCCCTTTTGCTATTCTTTTTCTTTTTCTGTGTTTTTTTTTAATTTTATTTAATTCAAGAATCTTGTTTGTTGTTGATTGTGATAAACTTTAACAATCTTCTTAAAATGTCATTGTGTTAAAACACCATGTTAAACAGTGTATTTTGCCTTTTTAAGCCATGTTTTTACACTTTTTTAGCCTTTGTTTTGGCCTTAAACAACATGCGTGCCAATTTTATTGTCACTTTAATAATGACAAGTCCAAAAAAAAAAAAAAAAACATAAAAAAAACGTTACAAAAGTGAGAAAAAGAGAGTAAAAATAAAACTTTAAAATCATGAATACATTTCTTAAAGGCTTAAACAAAAAAATAAATGCTAAAAAGGCTGAGTATAAACAAACATACGCGTGTTTAAAATTTTATGACTTTATAATGGCGAAAAATGTGTGAATAAAAGTCACTTTAATTTCTTGAGAATTAAGAATTTTACTATGATTTGTGCTTTTTTATCTTTATAATGTTATTCTATTATGCTAAAGTCAATGTCGCATTCCGTACATGTCAAATTCGATCAGAATCTTATTCTAGAAACCAAAAGAAATTTAAAACTTATACTCTTAACTATAAAGGATGGTGCGGCCTATTGTC
Organism: Cistogaster globosa; assembly: GCA_937654795.1. NCBI lineage: Eukaryota > Metazoa > Arthropoda > Insecta > Diptera > Tachinidae > Cistogaster > Cistogaster globosa. The sequence goes on from OW569403.1 coordinate 121,355,522, forward strand.
TCTCCTAAAACAGCAAACAATTTAAAGATTAGTAAAGATAGGAGTAATCTGTCTAATGTTTGTAACAAAAATCAATACCTTTATATTTATCCTGAAACTGTTAGCAAAAATATTATTATAACAAAAAATTCATAAATTGAGGTAAATTATTGTTAAAAAACCAATGTCTTAAAAATATTAAAGCCCATAAGGCTGCTGTACAAATGAAGCAAAAGGCAGATCCGTCGAAAGCTTAAGAAAGAAATTGTATTTATTTCAGTGACCAAAGTTTGCTTGAAATTTATTTTAGTCTAGTTAAAAAGATGTTTTGAAAGATTATTTATTTGTGTTTTAATATCTTACTAAGAGTTTTAACTCTTTAACTCTGCCAATTAAAATTACCGTTATTTCCATACCTACATATTTGCAAATTTATGATTATTTCTTAACACATGGTTAAAATCATAAATATCTAAAAAAAAAATGCAATTTGTCATTTCATTGTAGCGACGTATAGCCTTTTCGTCTACTTGACTTAAAGGAAGTAATGACAATTTGTCAAATAATTTATAACAATTATGTCGTAGAATTCTGTGAAAACAATACATTTAATTTATTTCACATACTTGCTTATAAGCAACAACTTGGTGTTGATCTAATGAATCGTTGTCTGTTTAAATGACATTCCGTCATTAATAAGAAAAAGATGCGAACATATGAAGTGAATGTAGTGTCGAAGAAACTTAAAACTATTGCTAAAATTTGTGATTGAATAGATTTAGGAACAAAAATGAGAATATATAATTTTTTAATATTAATTTTGTTTTGTTTAAAAATATTTATTTATTTATATTTATAATAAATAAAGATGTTAAAAAGAAGGAATATTTCACATGTTGTTACACATTCAACACTCTTAAATTTCTAAATTTAAATTTAATACTTGTTGTTTTGTAGCGCATACAGCAATGTTTTAGCCTGATAGAACTTTCGGTTATAAAAAATACCACTAAAATTTAAATTTTGATGAAAAATTTTTTCTTATTATCGTTATCAAATCATCCAAGTTTACTTTGAAAATCACTCATCTATTCGAGCAACTTATAGACGACTTTGCGATTTTTATAGTGCACATAACGGTAATGGCTGTTGTAGTCAAGGTGGTAAATGCGTTGACTACAAACCTGGTTGGCCAAGGTTTCAACCCCTACGGCAATCAACAATAAAATTGCTTTTTTTCTGTTGAATGGTATAAATACATATTCAGAATAAACATTAAAATGTGCAGCCTTCTTCGTCGGTACTCCTTCATAGCATATGGGCCGGCGAAGTAAAATAACTAATAAATGGCTATATCTTTCTCCTTTCACCACCTGTTTTATCTCTCATCTATCCTTTTCCTAAAGAATGTAGCACGGTTACGATAAAAACTTAATAAATATTTATGCCTGAAGTACTACTTCTCTTTATTAAAAAAGTTGGGGTTCTGCCCGTCCATTTCGTGGAAAATTTTAACCAAAAATTTTGGTCTTTACCCGTATAAGATCCAGCTAGTGCAGGAGTTAAGGCCACGAGACCATTATATGCGTCGTTCTTTTGCCGACCCGTTGTTTTATAGCCAAATTGTGTTCAGCGATGAGGCTCATTTTTGACTTAATGGGCTTGTTAATAACCAAAATTGCGACATACGGAGTGAGGCCAATTCACAACATACTTTACAGACTTTATTACATCTAGAAAAATGCACCGTTTGGTGTGGTTTACACGCTGGTGCAACCATCGTATCTTGTTTCTTTAGAAACAGGGCAGGATCTCACGTTACGGTCAATGGAGATCGTAACAGCACCATGATTAACAATTTTTTGTTTGAAAATATGGATGATATTGATAAGAACAAAAAGTAATTTTAACAAGATGGCGCTACGTGCCATACGGCGACAGCAACCATCGAGTTTATGAAGTCAAAATTTGGCAATAAGTTCGAGAAATGGACCTGTAAATTGGCCTCCAAGGTTGTGCTATTTGACACCTCTTGATTATTTCCTGTGTGGCCACGTGAAGTCAATGGTTTATGCTGATAAACTAGCAACAATTGTCGCTTTGGACGCCAACATTGTTCGTGTTATTCGTGACATACGGCCAGCAGTACTTTAAAAAGTGACTTAAAATTCGACGTCCAGAATGCGCTTTGTCAGGAGCAGCTGCGTTGGCCAAATGCCCGAAATCAATTTTAAATATTAAAGCCATGTTCTGATCTTTTGTTTAAAGAAATTCTTCATTACAATCTAAGTTTTTGTGTTATTTTTCACAATTTAAAATTCTATCGGTCTTAAAGAAGCACCCTTTACAATGAACAACGAACAGCTTTAAGTTTTAACATTTATTTTTATGATTGACGCTTTTACTTACATATATCGGATATAAAATTGTCTGTCTATAACGTTTTAAAATACAAATAACATCGTTTATGGATTTACACTTTAATTTCCAATTTCCAATTTCGAATTTTAAATTTTCTACTTCTTTCTAAAGCGAGCCTAACAATACACGGTATGTGTAAATTTTAAAAGATAATACTTTCGTCTAATTACATCACCTATGGGACAACCCTTATTTTTAATTCTAAAGTTTTATAGATGTTGTTTAGCAGAAAAGGCAATTTTTGTGAATTTCAAGTACGTTTTTTTAACGTTTCAAAAGATAAAGGAAAATACCTCAAACTACGTTAACAAGGAGAACAATCTTTAATCTTCTCTATTATTATAAGTTTTCCTATAGCAATACACACTTTATTTAATTTATAAGAGTGAGTAAAAAATGGATCTAAATTATAAATCACTTATTATGGGGATGAAAACAATGAAACAATTAATTTTTTTGTGTAAATTTAAACTAACTGTCTTTAACGTTCAAAAGAAAAATCTAATATGAATAAAAGTTTCTTGACTATGTGTACACCCTTTAATTTGTAATTTTTAATGCTTTTACCTGCTGCGACAACGGTATAGATATATAAAATTTTTTGTTTTTTATATTGGAAATGTAACACGTCTAACTAAATTTGTTTCGTCTGTCGAAGAGAATACCGATATATTAAAATGATCATATATTCACTTGCAATTAGAATAACTTTGAAATCTCGTTTATTACCGATAAAGCGTTAACTATTCGCATTTAAATTTTTAATTGAGAACGTTGCAAAATCTATAGAAATTTAAAAAAAAATGTTAAAATTTGTTAACCAACTAAGAAAAACACCTTGCTGAAAGTGTTTAGGTGTTAGGAAAAACCAAAAATATAGCGCCATATTTATCTCTTTAGTTTAAATTCCGATAGTTTGGGTGAATTTCACATTTAAGTTGGATTATTTTTGTGACCTCGGAACACTCCGCCTTGAGCTTGCAATGTTTTATATTCTTACAAAAATGTTGCATAAAAACAAAGCGCATGTGTTAACATTTTTGTGTATAAAAAACGTGAAAAAGATATATCCCTCATTTTTTAGAAAACTGTGCTACACCTTTTTAGGAGCTGATTATTAATTAAAACTATAAATTTGCGTTTAAATTCTTTAAATCAATTTTTAACATAGATTTTAAATTTAAAACGCAAACATTACTAATATATGGCAGCTGTCGAAAATAAAAGAGCAGAAATTCATTTATCGTTTGTGTTTTTTAAAACTTTTTTAATCAAACACGAAATTTTCCAATCGCAAAATAAATAGTTGTAAGCAAAAAACTTCCTATCTGAATTTGTTCAAAACCTGAAACAATAAAAACCTAAGAAGAAAAATATTGACAAAAAAGTGATCCCTTAATATGTAAAAGTCTGTCACTTTAACATTGCAGATCTAACACAACTTAATGATGGGAGTATCAAACTTTTAAAAAGTATGATTTTTGCCACCAAGACTTTATCTATTTCTGGAATATCCACAGTGGTAGTACTGAACCTAGAATAATGTCTTTAACATAAAATTACTTCAAGAGAGAAAAAGAATTTGACCGAAATACATATTTCGTTATGTTCTTTAAGTTCAAGAGAAGAGTAAATACTACAAACATCCTCAGTTTTTTTTTCAGTCTTTGTGCGCTTTTTCGAATAATCTTCTATAAAAAATTATACAGTTTTTTCTTCTCTGCTGTTATTACCTATCGTATTTCCCCTCCATTTTTTTTAAATGATATATTCCTTTACAGTTTCAGAAACTCATTTAACGAGCAGATCTTTATTCACCTAGAGAGGTTTCGACTTAATTAAATGTTTCCATCTGGATAAATGATTCTTTAATAAAATAGGATGTACTGAGTGCAATTGTGTTCCTACAACGGCCCAATAAGATATTTCAAAAGTAAAATCCTAAACAAAAAGAATGTCTAATAGAATTTTTATTAGATGCTTAAAATTAAAAAAATATATTTTTTTTTAACCTCAATAGAGTGGGACAAGATCAGTGGCCATAAAACTATTACAAGTACGGACTACGTGCAATCTGCTTTTGATGTTTTATTAGTAATATCGAATAATAGTTACAGATTTGTAATAAATATTCAAACTTGATACAACTTCTTCGGACAAGAAGACCACCTGGAGCCTGCTTGGTAACAATACTGCGACAATCTTTACAAAAAAGCTAAGTAAATAACAATCATCATTAACATTTTTGTAAGATTCAGTTTCTTTTGTATGTCGACATAATCATTTTAAATAAACTTTTTTCAGCTTAAAGAGTTGATTAGATATTCTGCCATTTAAGCCAACTGTTCACCTCTAAAACCACCAACATCGAAAGATGTCATAAAATTTCAATACAATCATAGAGATAAGCAATGTAAATTTCATTTTTCATTATTGGTTTTTTAACTCCTCAAAAATAGAAAAAAAATATAAACAAGCAAACAGAAATAAAATATTGTTTGTAATCTAGAGCATTTATTGTCAAATTTTAACTGACCCAGCGACGCATTCAGACCGTTACCAGTAAAGAAGACATTTACGCCTGCATATTTTCGTTTTTAATTTAAAAGTTTTTTATTTTAATTGGAATATTTTAAGTAAAGGTAAATTAAAATCAGACATAGAAAATATTTGTCGCAATAAACACAACCACGAAAATAAGAAGTTTTATAAATTCAATTATCAAAAAAAAAAAAACAAATACTTTAACATTAGGATTTTAAAAGGCAATTTACTACAGCTATCTTTTCACTTGTTCTGGTTAAGTTTACAAAAAAAAAATTAATGTTTCTATATGTAAAATTACTTCCATACTTTTACGATAACAAGATTTGCAATGCTTTAAAAGGATGTAATAATAAAAGCTAATATGATGTCTGTAAACGAATACATTTTACTTGAAGTGTAGTATGCGTCGACAGAATACGTGTAGTGTGCATAAACACAATTCAAATGCCAATACATCCTTAAGTAAAACAAATTAAATATTGTTGAGTAGCAGCTGTTGATGAATTAACCATTAAATGGATAACAGCACATAAAAACTCCCGGGGTTTTGAATAGAAAAGTAAAGCAACTACTATGGGTTGGTGAAAGTGTCCATGCCTTAATGGAACCTTAGTTGTGGGGTTGTATCAAGAAATCATACAAATTTATCCAGAGACTATATCGACTATATGGTTTTGATGTTCGGTTTTTCTCTATCACGTAGGGGTTTTTTATGGGCGTGGAAAATTTTTCCCCTAAAATTATTCAGGTGCGCGGACATAGTTCAGCCTAACTTGGCAATTTCGGAATTATTCAAAAATCTAAGAGGGGAAAACTTTTTTTCTCACAAAATTCGTTAATTTTTTTAATTTAAAAATGCAATAAACAGAAGAAAAAGTAAAGAAATTTATTTTGCACATTTTTCTGAGAGCTAAATATCTCAAGAATAAAACAAGTTCTAAATCTTGAAAATCGATTAACAAATGGGGATTTTATTCTTAATTTATCGCAGGTATCCAATATTGAAAGAATATGTGTGGAGTCAACTTTGCGATAGGATTGCGATAGCTTAGTAGATAGGTAATGAAAGTTAAGGAAAAGTGTGTTTGGTATGGTTATTGGAATTTGGAATTTCAGTGAAATTTATTAAATTTTCTAGTTGCTTTCGATTTATACATTAATTAAATATTTTTCAAATTACAACGAAAAACTCCAATTTTTACAGCTTTAAGTTTTTTGTTAGTATTTCTTAATTTTTATTTCAGAAACATTGTTAAAAAAAGGAACTCAGTTTTATTTAAATAACATTTCATTTTTCATTTTTTTTATATTGCCAATTGAAGTCTCTCGCCAAATCGACCAATTGAAATCTGCAAGCATTTCTTCTAATGGTTTGACATTATAGCGCTTTTCACCAAAATATCTTAGTGAAACCTCTCACCATGTTCATCTGATACAGCACCAAGATTTTTCGAAAAAAATCTAGATGCGAGTCCAAAAAATGAATTTTAAGATTAGATTTTTGAATAATTCCAAAACGATACCATATAGAAAAAATATATTTGTAGATAAAATTACAATATAATTTTGCTAGGCATCTTTTGGTGTTTTGTTTATTAAAATCTGATGAGTCGTTCTCGAGTTAGGCAGAAATATGTCAGCGTACCTGACTTATTTTAGGAAAAATTTTCCCACCCCTATCCAACAGAAACCCTACGTGATGAAGAAAAAAATAAAACGGATTTGAGGTCAGCACATCAAAAACCATATAGTCCACATACTTTTATGTAAAGGAGATCTAAAAATGAATTTTCTGCAGAGCAGTGTTTTGGGATGGCACTGGGATTAGTAAGTGTTTGTACATAAAAGTTATTAAAAAATATGTGTTAAAAAGTTAATTCTTGAGCTTGTTAAAAAATTTAATTTTAGATAATTCATATACGAAGTTATTCAAATGCCGGCGATTCAGTAGCATCGTGCATGATTGAAAAAAAATGTCTGTTAATTATTAAACAATTACTTTGGTTGGGGGTACCCATCTTCTCCTTTGAGGTTTTGTTTGTTCTTTTTTTAGGTATAGATTTTACACATAAAATATAATAAACCTCACTCTTTTAGTTGTGTGGATACAAATTGATCCGCATAACTAAAAATCGGGAAGGGCATTTTTTAAGATTACAAAAAAAAAAGGAGAAATATATTATATTTCAACGAACATGAATGAAAAGTGAAAAGGAATATGAGCCATAATCAATGTTTAAAGCTTGAAAGGAATTTAGGTCTGTGGTCTGCGCTCTGAACTTTAGTTTCGGAAAAGAATAATTCAACCGCCTTAATTCCAAAGAAAAGATAAAGATCTTGCGGCAAACCAATCTCTTTCCGCATCAAAAGACATATCTCATGCTAGCATTGAAAAACTGCTTAATAATGTACGTGAAAAAATGGGAATTTGCTACAAAACATTTGAAAATAAACTTCAAAGTAAGAGGGAATGATAATGATTGGCGTACTATAGTTTCTAGTAAAGAAAGTAAATTTAATTTGGATAGCTCATTTAGCTACAATTATTATTCTTACGATGCGAAAATGGAGCTGCTCTTTTTAAATTGACTTCACAGCAGATATATGACAAATGTGACTTCAAAGCGCAAAAATTACTTATAAGACTCCGTTATAATCAGATGGCTTAAAATAGAAGATAAATCGGACCAATTTAATGGATTTTGCAACAACAGAGTGCTCGTATACATAGTGCCAAAGCTGTAAAAGAATTATTTCTAAATGATCGGCTCCTAATTGACCATCCTTATCTCTCGATTTAAATATACTTGAAAATGATTAGGGTGGCCTTTTCACAACGTGGAAGTTAATTCGACGATAAGAAATTACAAACTTAGGAAATGAGAAGTCTCTTTATACTTCTATTTAGTTAAAACAAGGGAACTAAAACTCACTATTTAAATGTCCAAACTTACATTGATGCTATGCACGAACGAATAAGCGCTCAAAAATGTAGATTTTCGCATTTTTCTTGAGAAAGGAGAAAGCAAAACATTTTGTTTTTCTTGTCAATATATCTGTAATCCTAAGAACTTGTATTTTCGGTGGCAATAAAATTTAGGCGGTCTAAAAAAAATCAAAAGATGTTAAATAAGTAAAGGAGCCAAAGCAAATATATGCATGTGACTATTAACAAAGAGAACAATGAAAAATGCCTTGGGTTGAATGTAGACTTCATCTTTCCAGATTAATATTTATTGATCACGAATATTTCCCGTATTCTTATTTAGCAAAATAAATTTGTTATATAGATGATGTTAACAATATACAGAATCTAAGATAGATTGATTCGTACAACACTTAGAACGAATTTAGCGATGCAAAATTTGCTGCGTTTCATTCTGCTTGTGTGTAATATTTCTTGTTTTGTCCAAATATTTGTAAATAATTTTTCGCCGTTATTAGGTAATTATTAACTACTTAAGCAGAATTACAAAATAATAATTTTTTTGCGTAATCTTCTAATCAGGAGTGTATACTCATAATAGTGTGAGTATTTAAATCAAACAAGTCTTCTTTTTTCTAAATATTGAAAAATACGTCATTGGTATACTTTCACGTTAATGAGATACAATTACAGCTTTTGCAATAAAAGAACGTTTATAAATGATAATAAAAAATGAATCTCACTAAATCTTTGACAACACTAAAATCAAAGAAATGAAAGTCTCGCCTCACATTTCACTGTCAAATGAGGTGACTCAAACGACAAACAAAAAAGTCATAAATAATTGTGTTTATTAAGATCGTATTCTATTTACTGATAATATCGTACTTTCTTTGTCTATTATGTTTCTTCATTATCTATGAAAAGTAGATTTTAGTCAAAATATAAGGACTTCATAAAAAATCATAAAATACAACTAAAATTTAAAGTGGATGAATGTAAAAAAGATCTTGACACAAGTGATTTACAAATACATGAGTAATAAGTTTGATTCGTACTTCTGTACATTTAAAAAACATATTTGAAAAATGGTATTGTTTGAAAATATTATGATTAATTATTTAATACGCTTAAGAATCATATCGTTCCTGATATGCCAAATTTATAAAAAAAAATCACGTCGAACATCCACACGTTTCTAACATTTCTCATAGTTTTCACTAACGATGTCTACAAGAATTTTAAAACTTTCTAAGTAATAAAGTAAAGAATATGAAAAAATTAAAATCATGCCACGATTTACATTTAAAGCAGTTTTATAAAATTTTGGCAATAAAATTGAAATCAAAATCTAGTGTTCTTTTTGTCTAAACATAAACGAATTCATTCCCGTACAAGAAATATTTTTTTAAAAATTTTTTATTGTTGTAGACAGTAATCGATATTGAATACAAAAGACAGACTTTTGGAATTTTTGTCTTTCTATCCGTCTGTCTGTGTTCACACCACGTAAAAACTGCTGGATGGATTTGAGAAAAATTTTGTTAGGAGGTCTCTTAGAACCTTGGAAAACTTTTTTTTTTTACAAAAAAATTTTACCGTTATAATAAAACAGTTGTCAGTACATTTTATTTTTGTAGAATGAAAGTTTTTAACACTTTATCAAGATTTTAATTTTAGGACAATTAGAAATGCTATGCGGATGAAGTCCTGGGCACTACTAGTTAAATATAAATAAAAATGTAAAGTCAGTAGCAAAATCTTATAAGTGCAATTAAATGTCCAAAAGGTACAATCTAAAGAACGGATAAGTATCAGGACACATTAGAGAAAAAAAATATTTAGTTTAAATTTAACCATAAGTCATATGTAAAAATGCATACTTTGGTATATGAACATAAGGAATTACTTTTCGTCTAAAGGCACCTTAACCAACTGTGTTTATTTACTGTCTATTTTCCGATGATATGTCTCGAGCGTTTTTTCTTTTGTTAAAATATCGTGAATTTAACATTTATAGTTATTTATCTCAAAATTGTCCGGAAACATTTTTACTATTATATACTTAATTATGCATTAAAATGCAGCCACTGTCTTTATTAAAATTTCCCAATCTTAAAAAATAAAACATCCGTTAAATTCTTTTACAGTTTAAGAAGTTTCAAGCTTGAAACTGTTTTTTTTATTGTAAATTTTTATTTATGTGTGTATATATTTTGAAGTTTTGTTTTTGAAGACTTAAATTATTATACAGATTATAGTGAAATAAAAAAAAGTGACACAAATATATATGAATTTATTTGTTAATATCGAATATGTGGAATATTACAATGTTTAAGCTTTAAAATATATTGGTTTTAAAAATACATTTAATTAATTGTTTTAATAAACACTTTTACTTTTATCAGTAAGAAGATAATCTTGAATCAAGACAAACTATTTAGAAATAAAAGATTATACTTTTAGACGAAAACGTTTAATCGCAGTCTTAGCAATAAAATATATTAAAATTTTATTTAATTTTTTTAGCTTTGGAAAACATATTGCTTCTTTAATGCAACATAGTCACATCTCAAAGTAATTAAACTTGGCAAAACGTAAAGACTTTTATTATAATTTGAGTTTAGCTTGAGTAACAATTGTAAAAGTTTTTTTACACATGAATTAATTTTAAATTTTTAAAATTTAGATTTTTTTTAAATATAATTATGTTGCATTAGAGGAGCCATATGATAGTTATGAATTGTATATATTTTTTAATGTATTTGTATATCGTAATTTTAAGTTTTCTAGTTTAGTAGTTTAATATTAAAATTTACAAGAAATTGTAATTTTTACTGTAAAATTATTTATTTCAATACGTTAACATTTAGATATAATTTATTAGTTCTTTGTTGTTCTGTTAACACAACAAGATTTTCGTTTGTTTGATTAACAAAATAATGATTCGATTATTCTATGATGAAAATAAATAATTTTAGTATTTTAAAATTTAAGTTATCGTATGTAATCTTTTTTTAATTTATATATTTTTTTTAATAGCTACATAAAATAAGTTTTAATTTTTTGTTGTTGCTTAAGGTATAATTACAACATTTAAACATTTATTTAATACTCTATCTACAGTAAATATTTTGTTAATTAAATTTATATATTTTAATATATCAATAAATTTTAAATACAATTTTTAAGCTTTAGAAATTAAAAACAAAAATCTAGAAAAGCAAAAAAAATTGCTTGAATAAATTAGCTAACAACATTTAATATAATAAAACTTTTAAAATACTTTAAATCGATTTTTAAGTATAAATCTCACTCTAGCTAATTGTAATTGTATTTATAAAAGTCACAAGAATTTTTTATGTACAGTTTTGCATTAGCTAATATCAAATTGAAAGCTCAATCAATGCAAGTTGTTTGATAATTAATAATTCAATTAAAAAATTTCGTTGAATGTATGTTTCATTTTTGTAACTTTTAGTTTTTCTGCTTTAAGCTATTGATTGGCTTAATTATTTTATTTAATTTTGGAAGAAGATGTTTTTTAATGCCTTTTTTTGTATTATTATAATTATAAATTTTGTTTTGTAAGTAATTCTAAAAATATCTATTTTTTGCACTCATCATTTGATGATGTTTTAATTTTATTTTTGTATGTAATTTATTTTCTCTCATAAAAATTAAATTTCAAATTATTTGTGCCAAGAAAAATATTCATAAAATTTAATCAAAACTAATAAATTTTATATTTATGTGCTGTATCTGTATTACAAGCGATCAACTCGTTTATAATATTTGTATAGAAAGAACTAAAAAAACTTAGTGCTTTTAATACAAATTTTTTAGACGAGTTGATCACTTGTATTACAGAAACAGCACATTGTTTCTTAATAAGGATTCGAAAAAATGTTTGGTAATTTCTTATGCAAAATTCAGTTGTTTAACTGCTTCATTCTTTATTCGTTTCATGTTGGCAACTAATTACAGCTGTTAGGTTAAATATCCTTTTAGATCTCAAAAAAAAAATGGGAATTGAAAAAACTACAAAAAATTATTGTTTTAACAATCATTTGTTGTAAGTTTAAGTTTTACTATCGTTTTAACTATTTTTTAATTTGATTTTCTATTTATTTTAACTTTTTTATAACATATAGCAAGGGATTCGGCTGGACATTTAAAATAAATCATTAACGGAAGCTATGGCTGTAGGTAAACATCGGAAATATTCCACTGGATACCTGTATCGAAGGTATCAAGAACTTAACTGTAAAGCACTTAATCCACAAAACATTGGTGGAATTAAGAAAGTCAAATTTTACATTGAAAACAAAAACATCTTTTTAATTTATTTTGGCTTGCCACATCAATGTACATTTTAGATAAAGGAGACGTAAACCTGTTACATTTCAACGTGTTTCTCGCTGCTTTTAAAATTAAGCATTTACGCGAAAAACAAAAGCAACTATTGAAAATTTTATTCTTCCATAAAGCTCAGTCGTTTGATGATAACTACCGACAAAACGGAACTGAGGCTCTTAAAAATTAAGACAAAATTTGGAGTTGTCGTCTTGGGCAGTAGCACGAAGGAAAGTTAAGTTATGACTTAAATAGCAGTAGCTATTTAATGCATGATACTTTGTACTCGTATTATGGTAACCTGTAACTCTTTGATTACTGGAAAGCTATCTGGCAACTCTACTAAAGAACCCCAAGAAAGAAACGTAGAACATGGTAAACATTTTAGGTTAAAAAAAAAGTAATTAAAGAAATTGGTCTTAAATGGCATTCAAACACACAGAGCATGTATACCGATTGGAACTTTTCAAAGGAAAAAGAATTCACTGTGTTCATCGTAAACATTTACTAAACAAAAACTGCGGGAGATCTTTGTTCGTCAAACTGAGTTTCTTTTCAACCTAAATCTGCACAAGGTATTTGATATATTCAATTGTTTTAGTTACTTAACTAGCGGAAAGCCATAAGTAAATAACAGGGAATTCCATTATTTTTCAGTTAACCGATAAATATTATTATATTTTGAACTTAATAATTTGAGAAACCTTATAAGAAGCTTTGAAATAACAATGCAAGCAGCGTAAAAACTTCGTCTTGTACTTAAAAAAAACAGGCTAAGAACTTTAAATATGAAAAAAAAAGACTCCAATAGCATTTTGAAAGATTGTTAATGTTTAGAGAAATCTTGAAAATAAAAAGTATTAACATTTGAACTATTATTTTTTTTCCAAAAAAAAAACTACTTTTAAAGTTCTTTAAAAACTATTAAACACGTAAAGTTTTCTGATTTACATAATCAGTTCTGCTCCATTATTTAAGTGATAATATTAACTATCTGAAATTCACTATCAAAGAGGAAAAAAATATAATAAAAAATCTATATCTATGTTGCAGACTTAAAAATTAAATTGTTATTTAAAATTTTATCAACTGAGTGAAATGAGTGAAAAATGCTCTGTTTCTGTTTTACAACCGATCCACTTTTCTGAAAATTTTATTTTATTTTTCTTTTTTATTTAAATTTATTTTTATATGCTGTTTCTGTATTACATCCAATCAATTCATCTAAAAAATTTATAAAGAAATAACTCAAAAACTGAGTGCTTTTTGTACAAATTTTTCAAACGAGTTGATCGCCTGTAAAATAGAAACAGCAATTTAATCTTTTTATTTTTAGTTAATTTGATTTTAATTTTATTTTTTTAATTTAATATGACTAATAAACATTAAAATTAAAAAGGGTTATTTGCATGCACCTGAATTTGTGTATAAAAAAAAAATCGAGAGGCTTTTACTAAACAGAATCTTGCATGAACATTTTATAGGAAAAATATGTGAAATATAACTATTTTTTTAACTTATGGGAAGAGTTAGGTAAATTTTCTCGTCTTTGCATTACTGAAGGAAAACAGTATGAACACATGTGGCAAAATATGGAAAATGTGTTTTTAATACAGTTTACTTGCGTTATAATCTCACAATATTGTTGTTGTTGTTCTTGTAGTTATTATTTATTATTTTTAAAAGTGGTAAAAAATGAACTTTGAGGCGTTTGAGTTTTAAATTTTTTTTTAATCTCGTATTTTATTTAAATTAAATTATAAATGGATTTTGTAAGGTTCTTAAAGCAAATTGCCACACTTGTTTTTTTTTTGCCGCTGTGGCGCTTTATAAAAAATTTTTAAATTTATAAAAAAAAACTGTAACAATACTGTTTTCTGTTAATTCTTTTCTAAATTTTTGACTGCAATATTTTTCGACTACTTCAGTATATGAACATTAGTTTTTATAACTTTTATACTTTTTGTGCATGGGGCTACGGTGTTAAGGTTCACTTGAAACTTTTGCAAACCTTTACGAATTAGTACTATAAATTTTTTTATTTTGTTCAAATTTTTCCTTTTAATCGCGGATGCCTCCAAATGTCATACATTTAAATATCATTTAAATAATAAATATAAAATGAAACACGAAAAATTAAATTTTTTGTAAACAATTTTTATATATTTTGTTGTTGTTGTGTTTTATAAAGAAGTAATGAAAAATAATAAATAAAAAAAATAAGAAAATAATAATAAAACAGTTTTTTGTGTGTTTAAAAAATAAGATAACTAACAAAGAATTGTAGAATTTTAAATGATTTGATCATATCGAAGAAACAAATTTAAAAAAAAAAACATAATAATAATTAAGATAATGGAAGGACTTTAAAAAAGTATAGTTTTAAATTCATAACAATATTTGTTTAAAGTTTTTGTTATTTAAACTTAAGAAGTTTTAAGCTTAATGAAGCTTTTAATTTTTTTTAATTTTTTTTATAAAAAACATTTGTTTTTTACATTTCATCTGATATGCTAAATGTAATAACTTTGCCAATATATTTTTACATTTTTAATGAAAAATTGTTTTAGCGTAATTTTTTAATATTTTTTGTTTGTTTACATGTTTATTTGTAATTAAAAATTCGTAAATTTAAGTGTTAATTTTTTTTTATTAAATTATAAATTTGTTTGTTTCGTTTACTTTTTATCAAAATAAAAAAAAACTTAAAAATAATTCGGCTAAAAAAATTTATAAAAATATTATATTTTTAAAACTTAAATTTAAGCATTAAAAGCAAAATAATTTCCAGGTTATTATTTAGAGTTAATTCTTTTTTAAAGAAAGAAAAAAATTGGCTAAAATATTTGTTATTGAAAAGAATTATTTTTAATTGTTATTAGATTTATTTGAATTATTAATTAAAATTATTATATTTATATTTCAAGGAAGAATTATTAATAATTTATTACACATGAGATCACAGTATTAGAGATATAAGTATTTTTTATTTATCTTTAAATTAATTAATAAATTAGTTTATCATAAATATTTTTTAATTAGCTGATTTAAAGTTTACTTCCAGGATAAACTCTTCTTTATTCAAAATCAGTTAAGGAACATTTGCACAGATTAACGCCCTGGAAATACGATCAAATTTTTTTTTCATTTACTTTTTGTATTCTTATTTTGAACAGATTTCAAATGATTTTGGGACCGATCAAGCTCTCTTTAGTTTAAGGCAACAATATTTCAAAGGGGGAAATCCTTACAAAATCAAAATATGGTCGACTAGTAGTGCCATGTCCACAGTTTCGTGGATGTTTCAGATTGTGCGTTCTAAAACTGATGAATTTATATTAATTTTCAATAGTTTTCCTGGGTTGTTAGTTAATTATTCATTTTAGTATTGTTAGCGATCTGATTATTATTTTGTAATTTTATTGTTTAAAACAATTTCTTTTTTGTTTTGTTTTTTTTTATTTAAAGTATTTACATATCATTGTGTTAATTATTTAATGTAAGATTTTTTGTATTCACTTTTAGTAAAATATTTTGAATTTTATGCTTGAAATCTTGGGTTATTTTTTTTTTGTTTTTGTATTAGTTAAGCAATTTACGTGTATTTTAATTCATATTTGTTTACAACCTATTTTAGTTTTATAATTATTTAATAAATTTATTTGTGCATTTTTTTAAATCATCATCGAATTCCTATAGATTTTTTTTATATATTTTGGCTCTACTGAAAAATTTGTATTGTGAATTTTTTTTCTTCTTCTTTAAAAATTTATTATTGGCACATAAATACAGCTCTGGGTTTTACTTAGGTTTTATAATTTTAACAATGTATAAAGATTTTTTCTGTTATATTAAGAATTATTTTGATTATTAAGTGTTAAATTATGCTAAAAATTATGCTTTCACTATGAATAAGAACGTATGACAAAATTGAGCATTAAGAATTTTTAAAAATGTTAAAGTTTATGACAACTGACATGATTTTCATAACTTGCAACTCCAAATTTACTTTCCCTACTTTCAAAGCGAGGATATCAAATACAAAAGTCGTTTGTTTTTGTTTGTTAAACTTTACTTGCAAATATAAAAAATTTACTATTTAAATGTGTATTATTCGGTTCTTAAATTGTTTTGTTTAGCAAAATTTCATCTCATTCTTAGCTTAACTTCACTTGTTTTGTAATTTAAATTTTTAATTTTTATTTTTTAATTTGGTAAGACAAGAAAAAACCCTGGGACTACGATTACACAATCTACAACACGCTATGAGTTGACTAATTACATATTTCTCTCAGTTTAGATTAACAGCTGTAAATGTGTGCATTTGAATGTTCGTTGTTTCCATAGCTCAATTGGCAATTTCTAATTCATAATTTCTTTTCATACTTTTTGCTTTTTTGATAGATCAAGGTGTTTTATAAGTAAATGTTGCCGAAAACTTGTTATAAATAACACAATATTAATGGCGCCAACTACTTTTGTTAATAAAATGTCCGTCTGTGATTCGTTTTTTCTTTTTCTTCTTTACGAATACGTGTGTTACAAATCTTTCGTTTGTTAAGGTTGGATTTTGTTAAACCTCTGAAAACAATAAAAAAAAAACATCTGGACGCTTAGAAAGGGGAGGAGCTTTTTGTTGTCTAAATACGCCTTTTTTCCGTTAACAATTAACCAATTAAAACTAATTAATTATTTAAATTTAAGCTACTGTCACATATTCATACATTTCAATTAAACTGTTACCTTAATTTAGCAGAAAAAATCTTTTTACTATTTTTAAAAATGTTTTTTACTTATTGTGTATGTATATATATATATATATTTATGTGTGTATGTGTGTGTGGTGCGTGTATGAATTAATTCATACATTCTGTACGAGCAATTTAAAACGAGAGATGTGTTTAGTTGTTTTGTATAATTTTGCTAAGAATTTAAAATTTTGTTTTATTGTCTTTTATCATTAACTGATTTGTTTAATAGCTTCTCATTATTTTCCAACACTTACTTAAAGTATATAAAATCGTTAATCTTATTCGGTAAGGAACAATATGACCATGTCATGATTTCTATTATCATCACTAAGACCACTACTGACTAACGTTATTTGATTTTCCTTGACTGTAAAAGTCTCACTGGGCTCTAACAATTCGTTAACAAAGTCGCAATCATCTTCATCGTATCCATGGGAATTTTGTTCTGAATGTGGTTCCGTTTTGAAAGAGGAACTAAAATTAGTTAAACTTGAATTTGCAGCGGTGTCGGTGATGCCCTCAAATAATTGAGTGGCTTCATCGTACAGAGCTGAGCTCTCTAACAACTCGGGATCAAAGACAAATTGCTTGCTTTTATCTCTTTTAAGTGATAATTCTGCTGTAGGCATGGTATCTAGAGGTGTGGTGGGTGACAAAGGGGAATGCCATACTGTGCCTAATTCTGGCTGCAGCAGTGGTGGTAGACTCTTTATTCTATAGGATTCTAGCAATGATGATTTCTTCTCGACCTACAAACTTGTAGCACTCGATGTCACTATGGAAATATCGGTGGAATGAAGCATATGAGCGTGAGTAGCTGACTGATGATGGCTATGAACCTGTTGCTGCTGCTGTTGCTGTTGTTGATGGTGTAGCTGTTGAGCTGCTGTGTGTTGTAGCTGCATCTGCTGTTGCTGTTGTTGCTGCTGTTGCTGACTTAACTTTTCTTTTTTGACTCTTTGCTTTAGATGGACCTTAGCGTGTCTTTTCTTTTCATCTGAACGAGCAAACTTACGGCCACATATGTCACAGGAGAATGGTTTTTCACCGGTGTGTGTGCGAATGTGTGTAGTCAAATGATCAGAACGGCTAAAGGAGCGCATACATATACGACACTGGAATGGTTTTTGACCGGTATGTATACGTATATGGCGGGTTAGTTCATCTGATCTTGAGAATCTTCGATCACAATTCTCTACTGGACAGGCATAGGGCCTCTCATGCACAGGCGTCTTGCTGGGACGGTTAGGATATTTGCGTGGCTTCACAGGGACTAGCTTCAAGGGCATGGCACTTTGTTGATAGACTTGTGATAAAATTTCATGTCCTTTACTCGTAGAAGGGGAATATTCAGCTAGTTGGACAACCGAGTAACTAGTTTGAGATCCAGATGTGGATGCGGAAGAAGTCGCTTGAATGTGATGTGTAGGGGTATGCGTAGGCTCTGCATAAGCTTCCTGTTTAGGTATGATGCTACCACCAAGGGCTGTAGTAGAGGAAGTGGATGAAGGTCCGGGTAAAACTAAGGTTGCGGTTTGCTGGGTACCCGCTGCATACTCTGCCGGGGAGTCCAACCATTGATATTTGGGTGTAGATACGCCTATTTGCTGACGATAATGTTGCAAGTCGTGGGAATTTTGTGTTTGCTGCATATCGGCTAAAGTAGTGAACGTACTAGCGCTGCCATAACTAGGTGGTGCGGTCTGCTTAAGTAAGATCGGTGAACAATCCATTTGAAGACCCAATAACTCTACGTGGCGTGTATCTTCATAGGGTGCTGCATGCATGTGATGTGAAGAGGGTGAAGGCGTAGAGGCGGGAATGTTGCTTTGATGTTGTGTAGCATAATGAGCCTGTGTAGCTATAGCATTTTGAGGTCCCGGACCTAAGAGGCTAAACATCGGAGGCTGGAATAGAGTCTTGTCTGGACTCGGAAGACTCCAACTGTTGCCTAAGCTCGCAGAAGGTGGAGACATAGGACCAGGTAATATCGTTAAAGAGGGAGAATGTATTTGTGTTTGATGCTGCTGCTGCTGCTGTAGTTGTTGATGTTGAGAGTGCTGTTGCTGCTGTTGTTGCTGCTGCTGATGCTGCTGTTGTTGGACATTAGCAGCAGCTGCGTTTAGACCACTCATGGTAGTATTACCTGTGGTAGTAAAAATGCCACGATATGATATCTTACCACTACTACTACTACTTGTGTTATTATTGTTTGCATGCTGGGATTGTTGTTGCTGTTGATAAGGATGATGATGGTGGTGGTGGTGATGATGGTGATTGTGTTGGTGTTGGTCCTGTGTTTGTTGTTGAAGTTGTTGCTGATAGTGTTGTTGTTGGTGGTGTTGTAAGTGGTGACTGTGTTGTTGCTGCTGTTGCAGATGTTGTTGGTGTTGTACGTGATTTTGGTATATTTGGTTTTGCTGTTGGTCATGGTAGTGTTGATGGTGTTGTTCCAGTTCAAGATGTTGTGGGGACTGTGGTCCTGTTTGTTGTTGCTGCTGTTGGTGATGTTGCTGTGTATGATGGTTTTGTTGCTGTTGGTGGTGCATGTGATGGTGTAGTGATGTATTGCTTTGTGTTGTATTTGTATTATTTGTGCATATTATACTTGTTGTTGTTGGTGTTGCTGTCTGACTTATTTGTTGATTTGTGGTAGTGGTGGATGTAGAAAACATGGTACAACTATTATTACTTGTTTCTTCCTTAACAATTGTTAATATGGGCGGGGTGCTGCGTTCCTCTTTCAATGGGCTGCACAAAACCGGACTGGGGACTGACTGCGGTTCCAACGATAAATCTTCTGACTCAATAGAACCTGTAAATAAACACAAAAATTATAAAAATAAAAATGAAATAAAATAAAATAAATAATAAAACTTGGTTTAATAAATTAAAACTTGTAAGAATTAAAAAAAATTAATAAAAAACATTGATTTAAAAACTTTTTACGAGATAAGAAACGTGAGTCTGAAATGAAAAAATTTTTAAGGTTGTTTGAGATAGATAAAATAAAATCGGCATCATTTCAACCACAGGAGGCATGAACGAATATTATTAAAAACATCACGAACTGGTAGATAAATTATATCCAATGTTTGTCTTGGATCAGTGTATCTGCCAGCATAAGGTAGGTTTTTTGATTCTGTAAGCATGTTAGTCCAAGATAATTTGGCTTTAATAAATACATTTTCACTTTTATTTCTGACACTGTAAGGGAAAACTTAAACAGAATTTATAAAACAAAATTTTAAGCATTAGGTTTAAATTATTAAAAATCTTTAAATAAAAAAGAAAACAAAAAAAAAAAAATAAAAATAAAAAGAAATCATGACAAATTTGTCTAACTATGACCGAGTATGAATGATATGATATATTTCTTTAAAATATTTTTTTCTTTTAAATTTTTTAATGCTTTCGATCCATTTGTAACACATCAAGTGTTTTGTATTGGATGACAATAAATTCCACGAAGCTTTTTTGCCACCAGAGTGACATTTTATGTCGGTTTTATTGACAAAAAATCAGTTAAAGTAGACGATAAAAAAACGTGCAACAATACTGTGCAAAAATTATTTAAAGTGGTGCCTCAGCAAATGACTGCATAACAACATCTTAGATTAAAACAAAAAATACCCGAGATGTTGCACATGTTCAATACTTGAACGCAAAGAAACCATACAATCAGCCAAGTTTTGTATAGAATTCCTGAGAAATCTCAACACGGGAGGTCGTTAATGCAGCTCCCAAACTCAAGTTCGATCAATTACGTTCTCAAGAATAAAACAAGTCAAGAGACAAAAAAACAATCATCATCATTTAAAGCGAAAAGAAGAAATATAAAAAAACAAAAAGAAAAAAGGAAAACACAGGAGCTATTTGGCTGCCACCTTTTTCCCTCAACTTCAGCTGGACAAAACCAACCATTTTTCATGGCAGCTTAGACAACTTGCTGGAATAATTTGAAGACAATACAATGCATAACTGAAATAGCGATATTTGTTTTAGTTTCTTTTTTTTTTTGCAACTGATGTGGCATTAGCAGCAATTGTTTACGTTATTGAACATGCGAGGGTAAGTCAATTTGTCATTAGAAAGTCACATAATCAATATTAAAAATATAAACGGATTTAGTTTTGATATTTCCAAACAATTTGGCAATCGTCTATTAAATTCACGATGTTGTTTTTAGTGACCATCGACTTAAGTTGATTATTGATTAATTTTGTATTTAATAAATTTGTTTCATTTAAATTTTACATTGTTGTCGCATCCATCCAAAAAGGTTTTCCTGTATCCGAATTGAAAGAACTAAAATCTTGGAGCCGAATAAAAATGTTATCTCTGCAATGAAAGTGTATTCAAAGTACTTTGGAAATTTAAAACTTCAGAGAATAAAGAGTAAGTTTTTAAGGTAAAAAAAGACGACTTAAAAATAAATAAAAAAATTCAGGTTTGTTTTCATATCTTTCTTTAGAAATTTTGGAGTTTCCTTCGTTTTGTAGCAGTTGTTTATGTGTAGTGGCGCTGTAAACTTAATGATGCATTTCCAATTCTTCTCCTTAAGTGTTACATATCATTTGAGTGTTGCTGTTTTTTTTTTGTTTTTGTCGCAACCGATGGATTGTTTGGTTGCGATCTTAATGTGAGGTGACATCAATTTCCTATAATTTTTTTCCGGGCCTTTATTGGATTTCGCATTGTTGTATGTTTGTTTGTTTGTTTTTTTTTTTATTTCGTGATTTGTTTTTTTTTTTTTTGTTTTGCAGCGATTCTCTGTGCAATATTAATGATAAGTTTATTGATGTGGATTACAACTTTATTTACATGAGTGGAGTGATTGCTTTAGCCAGCGGCATTTGTCATTGATAATGTTTCATTTCATTCTTAATAACACATTTTATTTTGTTGGTTTCTACAAATTCATAAAACACGATGCTGCACAAACTAATCAGAGCTGACGGAGTATAGAATTATACAGAAAACTATTTATAATGCAATGAGAAAATGAAAGGACTGAGCAAAGTAATTATTTGTACGCAAGTGGTCAAATTTATATCTGCTTATAGTTATGACTTACATATATTATTCATGTATTAGAAGAACCATTAAAGCTATTGCGTAGCTGTCTTAAAAGAAATCGATTTGAAAGTATGCAAACTACTCAGGCAGTCGTTTTGCGATTTATCAAAATGCAATAGATGTTACAAACTTATTTAACCATATTTCCCTTATTATTTTTACATGCCCTGTTCATATGCATTTAACCAATTTCTTTGAAAAACGATCGCTTGTGAGTGCCGGTGTAAGAAACTCATATTTCCTTTCGTACGTCCAAATAATTGTGTTTAGAAAATCTGAAGCATGTTTTAAGATAAATATATTATGTTCACGGCTTTACTCTGAATGTTTTTCTTCCCCAACAGTAATTTCATTAAGTAATTGCATGTGGTTTTGCTAACATAGAAATCCTTAAGACATCTATTGGTTCTAAATTACTCCATACTTTATAGCTGATTTAATGGTACCACTCGTTTAAATTGATTGCAAAAATATTTCCAATGAATCAGGAATATCTTTTATTTTTTTTTTTATTTAATAACGTTTTAAAACATTTTTCGAAAATCTTCTCTATTGTATCCACATGACAGTCTGTATCCTAAGAGTTTTTTTCTAAGATATAGAAAATATTTTTACATATACATACTAATCTTCCCATATTAAGTTAGAAGCATTTGATTTCTTCATAAAAAAGAATCATTAAATTCAGCTTCAAATTGCCACATTTTATTTCTTCAAATTTCATTGCTTTTAATTAGTTAAAGCAAAGTTAAGTAATAATTATTTTAAAAAGTATTTTACAAAATAATAATTTTATTTTAAGCAAATAACTCATAAGTTATCACATAATTACCCGAAAGAGTTAGTTGTTCCTTTTTAGTTTTATTACCCTGTTAATATTATTTTTAAAAGGCCATAAAAATTCAAAACGACTAAAAGAAACAAAGCTAGAAGTTCTAGTTGCAAGTAATAGATAATTTAAATAAACCATAAATAATATAAAATTGTTAAGAAAAATAAAAGGACGCACACACACATACACATACACACAAAAATGAACATAAATCCTTTGGCTGACAAGACCCCGTTCTAAATACGATAATAAGAAATAAAGAAAAGTTGCATTTAAAATTATGCTCAAATGACTTTATGGCAAAATGCCGAAATTCCTTAAGATAATTTGTATGATTAGTTTTGTTTTTTTTTCTGGAGTTTTACTACTTGACATTATATTGAAATATTGCTGATTGTATTAATTTATTTCTCTTAATATGATGGCCAGTACATAAGTACATGCTCTTTCATTACGCATGAGTTAAAGTTTTGTTTTGTCATTTTTAGAGGGCATTTGTCATGCCTTATAAATGGATATTTGTTGCCAAAATCTACGATTAAAAACTGATTTATCAATGTCATATAAAAAATATCATACGATAGCAAAAACAAAGTACATCAAAATAAATAATGTTAAAAATTTTTATTTTTGAGCCATTTTTTTTATTTGCCTGTTGTTGTTTTGCATTTAAAAAATTTTTTTTAAGATTCATTGAAAATATTAGACATTTTTCTTGAAAAATAAAACGTCCTAAAGAAATTATTAAGTTATATTTAATTTTAATTTCTTTATAAATAAAAAAAGACAAATTAGTTTCTCTTTTCCTTATAGTATTTTCCATTATGTGGGTGTTGCAAGCAGCCCCAACATTTTTTTAGTTTGGGATATTTTACTCTTTTGCTAAAGCAACTAAATATTAAACGACAAGAAAACAAAACAAAAAAGCAAATTTTTAGAATCTTAAAATAGTTCAAAGCACTAAAAGTATTTTAAAGAAATTAATTCTATGAACCCTTAAGGTATGCTTTACTTTTCGAATAATTAGAACTTTTAACGGGTGGTCCAGTAAAAAAAAGCATCGTTTTAAAACTTAAATGAAAATAAACTACATTTTATTTCTTATTAAGGCTTTTTAAGAAATAACAAATACTTGTGACTTGCACGGCGGGCTTTGCAATAGCTTATCCTATTAGTCGAATTTCTTAAGACTTTATTAAGAAGTTCTTTGGATTGCTTTAGATTATTCGCATAGAAACGCTTTAAACAGCACCCTTTGAAGTGAAATCTTAAAGAGTGAAATCGCATCCTTAAAATGGTCAATTAGTCGCGCCATGATGGCTGATAACAAAATTACCGAGCAGTCAAAGTGTTTCATCCTTTTAATACAAAACATAATTCAAATTCAATTCTTCCATTGCAGGCTATGGTTTAAGCCAATTCTGTCACTGCTGTGGATACATTGGCTTCTCGACAATGGCATGAAGATTTTCCAACCCTGATCATAGTGCCTTTTTATATGGTTTATATTTTAAATTTTATTTCATTTTTTAAGACAGCTAAGTGTTTATAGGTAAAATCCTCAATAAAATTTAAACTGCACTTTAACAATTTTGCAAGGTTTACATTTCTTAGCAAAAGATAATTAAAAACCTAAAAGATGATGATTGTTATATTTTATTCAAAATATTTTTTTATATAGAAAACATCGTTAATAATTATTTTGATAAAAAAATTGATTGCACTTAATTATTTGGATTATAATGAGGTTGATATCATTTCAAAATTTAACTAAAATAATAACAACAACATGAACTCAACACTGTATTCTGTTCATTAATTCAATTAGAAAATTACTGGACACATCCATCAACAATCGCCTGAGAATATATTCGCATTACACTGAATATCTAAAGCTAAATATTATTTAATTATCAAAGATTTGTAGTGTTTTTTTTTATTATTTTTTATGCTTGTAATAAGTAGAAAAAAAAAGAAATCATTTACTCGCAGTAAGAACTTTATAGAGAAGAAAAAACGTCAGTTCGGTATTTTTTTCCTTTTTGATAAACATTGACACTGAACGGAAATGTTTAATAAATGATTAATTAATTGTGTAGTTTGCATGTTTGTTTGCCGTTTAAAACAAAAATCTTAATGAAATCGAAAAATAAAACAAAAGTCATTAACTTAAATTAAATTTCTGGATTTAAAAATAAAAAAAGCAAATTACAAATTGCAAAATAATTAAAAGATATAATTAGAGTTTTTAAATGCATTTACTGCTTAGAAATTATTTAACACTGTTTTATGTTTCTAAAACTCTATTTAGAAGAGCGAACTTACAAAAGTAATGAAATAAACTACTGAACTAAAAATTCGATAAAGCTCAAAACTAAATATACAGCCCGCTCAAGTAAACTGAGCGGCACAAGGATACTCCTTCCTTTTCAAGCATTGCCCCTGATTAACACTTGACTTTAAGCTCCAACTGAAAGAAAGGTATATTTTATAAATTGCAAGCCAAAACTATTTTTTTTTCAGATATGAATAAAAAGATGTTGATTTTTAAGTTACTTTACCACTGGGTGTTCTTCATATAACTTGTCGAATTTTGAGCCTCCAAACGCCCGTTTAAAAACCCCATTAAAAAATGTGTATGTGCCGGTAAAAATAATAAATGTTTTAATGCAAACCGAAAGTAAAAATGTTTAAAAGTAGTTTTACTCATGAATTTTTAACGCAACAAAGAATTGGATTATACAATTTTTTTTATAATGAAAACCCCTACCTTCTAAACGTTTATGTTAAGCAAGAATGATGAAGAACTTTTAAATGTTCAGTAAATTTGATAAAAAGGTACACATACCTGTTATTGGTGGTGGTTCGACTACAGTCGAAGGGCCAAAAAATGATGGTATGTCACTGGATGTTGTCACAGGGGTATTCAAGTCTCCCTGTTGAGCTTCAATATGCGAATGTTTAATGTCTATGCTATCGCCTACCGATGATACACTGGCACCACCTACCGGACTATGCTGTGTAGTGTTTAAAAGACTTAAATGAGAAGCTGAACTGCGGCCACTTGTTGCGGTATTAATGCTAACAGCAGCACTTGCTATTGACGGACTGTTATGGAGCGGAGAATTCTGTTGTTGATTTTGTTGCTGGTGATGATGGTGTTGTGTCTCAGCTGACACTGAATTAGAGCCCAAACGTGTGTTATTATAATGACGTGATAATGCTGAGTTCGATGTTGGTATGTTGTTCAGGGATGACGAGGCGGTTGATGAAACGCTTGTGGGAGTTGATTCGGCTGCCGATGATGAAGGTGATGCTGTCGAGAGATTGTAATGTAACAGGGTCTGAGAACCCAAATGACCTCCACCAAAGGAGGAGGGTGTGGTGAGATATGTAGCGCCAGAAGACACCGCTGTTGAGGGACTTGTCTGAGCCGTTGTCTTAAAGAGGCATGTGTCAAAGCTCAAAACATTGAAATGCGCCGCAGCAGCTGATTCAGTAAGAAGGAATGTGTGATGCGATGGCGCCACTAGGGTTTCAAGCCCTTCCATGATCATGGCCGCTGATGGGGTTCCAGGGGCTACGCCACCTAAAATGAAAAAAATATACATATAAACATTTAACTAAGGTTTTGTTTATGTTTCTTTTTCATTAATTTGATTTTTACACTTGATTTCAAGAGCTCTTAATAAACACGCTAAAATAGTCCCAGTATTATTACATATTTTTATTATTATTATTGTAATTCTTCTTTTGCCTTAATATTTTTATATTTAATTCTTCATAATAGACCCATAAAAAATATGTTGGAGAACAAAAATTAAAAACATTTGTAAAAACTACAATTAAACGGTAGTGATTTTAGCGCATAGATGCTGTCATTAAGTGCACTTTACATGCAAAAACAACAAAAAAGCATTGAACATTTTTTCTTTTTATCAAACACAAAATATCTAAACGTTTAACATTTGTTAAACAAACTTATGTGACTGTGTAGCAATTTAACAGAAAAAAAAAACAATAAAAATATTGAAAAAGAAATCAAAAATTTTGAAAAAGAATAAATAAAATAAAACAACAAATTTTTTAGATGACGCCACAATAGAGACAACTTTGATTTAAATAGAGTTAAGTGTTGTTATTTTTCAACACTTCACAACAAAATTGTATTCACACAGGCACACGTTCAATTAATTTTATTCATAATGAATATCATTTGAGGAATATCGTCATTATGTTTTATGTGATTATTACGTTTTATCAAAGACAAGAATGAGTTATAAAATAATGTTTTGTATTGAACTTAAATGGAAGTTCAATATTATTTCAGCTATTCGATCAACTGTAATCGTTAAGCCAAATTAGGGTTAAGACGACAGTATCTTAGTGACAGTGGGTGTTTAAGTTTTTTGAGCTAAGGCAGACAGCGTGCTCATATGCTATCGACTTTAAAAAGTTTTATAATAACTGTGAGATCTTCAAGCGATGGCACCGCGAATATTTACGCAAAAACTTTTTACTTAAAATAGTAAGTATTTTGCTACAATATTCCATATTTAATTGCAGACACATTAACCAGAGTCAAATGCTGTGGAGCATATAGAAGTAAGTCTGGTCAAATTTATAAAGCAATAAAAAGATATTTGATTTTACAAAATTGCAATATTTTCCTTTTCAATTTAGTTTTAAAAATAAATCTTGTGTACATTTAAATGTCTAGAAAACAACTTTACAAAGTTTCGTTAGGGTGCATAAGGAATATTGCGGAATCACTGTCTCACGCACACTTTGGCACTGTGTAAAACACTTCATTAATGTAGCGTAAAAATTCATTAGTTTTTTTTAGCATAAAATCATTGACAATTTTATGCTCATCTTCTTATTTTTGTTTTTTCAAACTATTAGTAAGAAAACATTTTTTTTTTCATTTCATATAATTTTATGTCATCAAGTGGAGGTATGTGTTCCAAAGACAACACCACACAATACAACACCAATCATCATTTTATGCAAATTACTGTCAATACAAGTGAAGCTAATAATGATGTTTAAAGTTTATTATAGTTAAGAAAATATGTTCGTTCAGATATTTGTTGGCTTTTAGTTTTGCCCGAAAAAGAATCACTTCATTGATCTTAAAATTTTTATGATTTTCATAGATGTAAATGAAAAACGAAAAATAAAATTAAGAAAAGATAATTTGAGCATCAGTTTTTTTAACCAATAAAAATAAGATGTAAAATTTAATAAAACGGAAAATTTAATTAAAGAAACACAAGTGCAAAATGTAATGAAACTATAAAATTTTTATGATGATTTTTTATAAATTTACACAAAAATTAATTTTCACAACGAAAAAAAAAAAAAATGGCGCCAAATATTTTTAGTTAATAAAAAATATATAAATAAAAATTGCAAAATATTTTTAATAAACTCTTAGGATTTTCCCACCAAATGTAGGTCAGTGGTTGATTCTTTATTCGTCTGTCGTTCTTTGTTTCAGCAATTCTCAATTGTTTACTTCATAATAAATACAATTGGCCATTAATATGCTGGGTTTTAAAGATTTTTAATCGATTTCAATTTAATTGTTTATGTGCTCCTGCATGTCTGCTTGGCATTGACAGATGTCACTTTTAAGTTAAATATCTTGAACGATGTTTTGCACTGTGTGGGTGTTAATATTTTTTGTTGTTGTATTCTTTAATCGGTTTGCTAACAAAATTTAATTGTTTTGTATTTAATTAGAAAAACTGAAAGTTAGTTTTAGAAATAATAAAACACGTAACAATTAAATAATTAATTTCATGTTATGAACCAATATTTTTCAATGACATTAATTTTTGAGCGAAAAGCTGTCTTTGTTCTAATCAGTTATGTTATAGAATTCCATTGATTTGAAAAAGTTTGTTTTTGAAGGATGTGATGAAATTCAAACGCTCCGGTAACTGGAGCTGGCAACAAATTTTTTATATTCTATACTTAAGGTAGTTTTTCATATAAGCGATAGCAAAAAAAAAAAAAAAAGAATAAATAATAATATTAATATCGCTTTTGCTTAATTGCTTTCGATTGGCCCAGTTTAATGGGGAAATCTTCAGCTTTTCCTAATTTTTTATTATTTTTTCAGTGATTTCGTAATATCATTATAAATATTCTCTTTTTCTTTATTTTGAATGTGTCTCATGAAATACTAAAATTTGCTTATTTACGAAATCCTCATGAAGTATTTGGCTGATTAACTAAAGTTTTAAAATTTCAAATCGGATACAAAATATATCAAAAAAGGTTAAATGGTTATGCAGAAAGATGTATAAATTTACTGCATGACATCCAAGGTCTATCCAAAGCTCTCCATTTAAGCCATCTATAGGAAATCGTACCCAGCAAACATTTTATCGTGTTCGACGTTTTAAGATTTGGGATGCAATGGGATCTTACATCAGTAATTGCTGTTAAATATAATTCAAAAATGACAGTACTGAAAGGCATATAAAAGCCACGGACTCTAAGTCTTGACAACATTTTAAATCAAACTCATATTTTATTAAATGTGTAGTAGACTTGTAGCAATTATCTTCAATGGATTGCAAATTTTCGTGAATTTATTTAGCGCAACAAACTCAACATATAATTGTTGCTTTTCTAACCCCATCAAGTCTTCAGAAAATTATAAATAATTAATTTATGTAAATCGTTTTTACGTTTAAAAGACTTAACAAACCAAAAAAACCACAACAGCACCTTAAATTATAAATTTAGAATGCAAAAAAGTAAGATTTTTACTTTATTACAAGACAACCGAGAAACATGACACATAAACTGTCAGAAAAAATTTCATTCATAAAAATTGAAAAGAAAGAATAAAAGCTTTTAATAAAAAAAAAAAAAAACATTTAAAAATAAGGGAAAAAGAATCTGAAATCATTACAAAACAAAACCTTAAAACGAAATTCGAAAAAACGATGGATGATTTTTTTTCTGAAGCAGTAAACTTCATTCATATTATTCTTAACGACCAAAAATTCAATACAATAAAACCAGAAATCTTGAAATAATTTTTTTTGTTTAAGAGTTGGTATATTTTGTTGTTGCTTGAAGTTGCTGTTGTCTACAGTGTTTATAATTAAATTTTATACTTTTAAATATATATTTTTTTTATTTTTTTTTTTTATTTTTTTATTATTTTTTTTTTTGTTAAGTAAAGTCAATTGACACTCCTTTAAACTAAACTGAACGCTGTAAGAGAGCCGTACGTACAGATAAAAAATACTGAAATTTTAACTAAAAAATTAAAACTGTTTTTTTTTTTGTAGAAACAATGTTAAAAACTTGTTTCTTAGTGTGTTGATTATAAATTGAACTTGTGTCTATTCTTTAGAGATTTTAAACAGCTAAACAACAACCATAAAAATTGTCTTTTATAGGATGTTTAATAATGTTTGAATATTTATTCTCTATTCAACATTTTCATTCATATATTATGGCAAGATTGTTTTTTTTTTCAAAATTAATTCTCATAACTTGTTAATGTGGAGTGTTTATGAATATAAGGAAATACAGTTATAAAGAAAAGTAAATCGCTAGCTAACTTCAAATTTGCAAAAACGCGCTCGATATGAGCCTTTCTCCTCAGTAAAGAAAGAATGTTAGCCTTTGCGAACATACGACAGAGAGTCAATGTGTCTTTAAAAATCATAAAATTGCCCTAGAGAAAGCAAAGCAAGATTTTTTAAGAACGACTTGTAGACACAACTTTTGCTATAAATAAAAAGTGAACTAAAGTCATCTTTCTTTAAGTTTCAGCATAATGTTTAATACAAACCTTTGACTTCTGTTTTTTTTTTTAATTTTGGGCCATTAGGGATCTATTTTGAGGATCAAAGTCATTTATTATGCCAATATATTGCCTTTGTAATGCTACTTTGGTGGCATGGCATAACGCCCAAAGACTTTATTTCCATCAACGTGGAGTATTTTTTATGGTATTTCAAGTAAGAAAGAATATCGTTGGTAAGCAAAGCCGCTGTTGTTTACATGTAGACATTATGACGCTTTTGAGTGCGACATAAAGCCCACGGACATTATGTTATTGGACACTATGACATCTACTGCTACTTTGTTGTAATAATAGAGTGGTAAGTGTCTAGATGTATGTGCAATTTAAAGATATATAGATTGCTTCAAGAAAGCAAGAGAACGGCTTGCTTTTGCATCTAAATTTATAAATCCCATGCTAATTAATAGATTTTGATTAGTTTTCCAATCAAGTGAACTAAGGTTTTTCGCTATTTAGTGAATTTTTTCATTATTATTAGGAATTGTTTATTGTGTTCATGAAGAATTTTAATTTAATTTTTTTTATTAGAAAAGAAGTTTTCAAATAATTGTTTTTTATTTTTAATTTTTTTTTAATATTATTAGATTTTTGCTGCTTTAACTCGAGTATAATTATATATGTATATTAAAGAGGTCTGCTGAATAGTTCTGAAAAACTAGATCTAAGGAAACTATCGCTCCACATTTTTATAATCTCTTACAGCTTTTAAGGTTTTTACAGTTCGACCAAATTTCCGTCATTAATTTTTTTGTAAATTTTTTTCTTTTGCTAAAACCACAAACAATTAATCAATTTTAGTTTTTTTTTTAATCTACAAAAAGTAGTGTAAAAACTTCTTAAATTTCCCGCGATATCTTAAATCGGAAGTAATGTAAGAAGTTGGTGTTGGCATTACGGCATAACTCTTTAATATATTTGAGATACGTCTCGTATCAAGAAATGAATTTTAGTAACTTAGGGGAGCTGATTCAGTGCTTATGCAGATTTAGTTGAGACCTAATATTAGATTGGTATGACAGTTCTCTAAACAGCAGGTAGACTCAATGGGTGTTGCAATTCGTAATAAGAAGCTTGTGAAATACAGCTGATAATTGAAGCTTTTTGGAAATATTTATTCTCTTGACGAAAAGTTGTAACTATCCAAACTGTACATTAAATCTCTTTGCAGGACTGTATTATTCAAGTACTGATATATTTTTCCTTGCGACTCGGGTCTAAACTAAAACCACCAATTTAATGCTATTCCCAAACACTTTTTGGATGCAGACCACAGACTAGTCTAAAGTATTTCTTAATAATTATGGTATGAATATATTAATGTGAAAGTTTATAAATAATTTTTACTCCATGTCAATCTGAACTATAAATATATTTCACTTCGAAGGTTATACGATTGCTTCTTGGGCTCATCTTAGTTTTAGACTTAAAAAACAGAAAAATTACGTCTGTGTAGCCATAGTAAAAAATATAATTTTTTTATTTTCATCTTTCTTTCAAAAGTCAGAGTTAATGCAATGTGGATTTTTTCACAATTTTTATTCTATAACCCAATTATTTCTTTCAGTGTATTTTGAGAAAACGGCAATATTAAAAAAAATAATTTCAAAGCAGTTTATTATATTGGCAATTAGTACCTTTTAGTTGGTACTCAGAACATTTGATTGAATCATTTTATTAGAAACAAGTTTTTTTATTATTGACAAGACTGCTCTAAAACTATAAATCATAAATAAGTGTTTTTATAATTTTTTATATTTATTTATATAATATTTTCCTCATATATTAACTTTACAACAAAGTATTTTGCCCACCTTCTTAAGTCAGTATTAAAGAAAAAAAAAAAAAACATTGAGATTTTGTTGCCACACTCTAGACGAGTATGATTTCAATATGTAGATTGTCTACTTAATGGCTCCAATAGTTGGTCATTGTTGTTATTTATTTAAATATAATATTTGTAAAGAGAAAAAATCAAAATATTTAAATATCGTTAAGTGTCTATTATTTTGATTGGATTTATGCAATTTGTCTGTGACTTTCAAACACCAATAAAAAGCATACGAGGTGCAATTATAACAGCGATAAATAAATAGTTGAAATTAATTGTATAAAATGTTTAGGGTTAAAATGTTGAGTAATATCTACCTTTTGGTTGTTATGAAATTTAATACAATTTATATCAAAAAAGGTGAAAAATGTCAGTGTTATTTTACCTTCTAGAAGTTATTAAATTTTAAAATTACCTTGGGAAAAATTTTCGAAATTCAAGAAAAATTTTAAATTTTGTAACATTTTAATTATTTATTTTTTAAACCTATATGCGGGGCGTGAGGCTGCCCTATAACTCTGTCAATAATATTTTATTACTTTTGTTTAGTATTACATGTTAATAGTAAATTTAAATTTAAATTATTAAGCAAAATAACGATATTCCATAAAAATTGCTGAAAGATATTTTTTTAGTTTTCAAAACAAAAAAAGATCTTCAAATTTAAGATTTTAAAATTTTTTTGAAAATATGTTTTACTTAATATTGTGCCCGAAGCATCGTTATTTGTTAAATGTTTAAACAAAAATTTTATTTTATATTTTGAATATTTTTTTTTTTGTATTTTATAAAATATGTCTTGTTTTTTTCTGTTCCCTAATTTAAAGCCTTTTCGAAATATATATTTTTTAAATGTTTTTTAACGATATTTTTGACAAAAAAAAAAAAAAAAAAAAGACCTTCATTTGAAATTATAAATAAGAAAGTGAAAATAAATGAATGCAGAGACAATAAATTTGTCGTTTTTCTTTCAAATTGATCACTTTAAATAAATTAGTTTTATATATAAAAAAACAAAACAAGAACAAAAATTTTTTAAAAGCCTAAAACTTAAATATGGTATTTAAAAGTATTCGACAAAAAAATTTAAGATGTGAAAAAATAAATTTCTGTTATTTCAGTTTTGTTTGCTAAAATTTTGGTTCTCTAAGCTTTTTTTTTTTAAATTGGTTTCTTTGAAAATAAATTTATTTCTAAACTTAGACTCAGGTTTTCAAATCCCGATACATTCAATATTTCTATAATTTTTTGATATGAATGAATTTGTTTATTATGGATTTCTTAATTACAACTTTTCGTAATAATCTGAGCATCTTAAAAGTTTTTGTAAAAACTTTAATTTTTCGTCTAAACAACAAAATAACATCGACAAATTTTTCAAAGTTATTATATTAAAAAATCTTAAATCATTTAGGTATTTACTTGCTAACTAAGAACTAAAAATTTTTTTGTTTTCTTTTTATTTAAATATCGCAAAATATTATAATTTATAATTAGAAGATAAAACATAGAAAATATATTGACATTATTTATTGGTTAATTATTGAGAAAATAAAAATTAAGAAAAAAAAAGAAAAAAACAAAATAATAAATAAATAAATAAATGCTTACGGTTAATAAAAATGTTAACAGAAATTCTATTTATTTTTATTTAAATTAACTAATAAAATTAAAATTCTTTAATCAGCTTAATTAAGTATTTTTTGGAGTAGCAAAGAGAATAGGATGCCTGATGTGTACTTTTTTTTCTATTTTACAAGAAGCGTACATTTCTGGCATGATTTGTGAAAGTAATATAAATTGTTTAGTTTTCCTTTAATATTTTGCAAGTGTTTTTATAAGTTTATAATTACAAAATTCTAAAAAAAATACATACGAATTCTTTAGTGTAGCAAAAATCTCTCCTGTTCATTCCAGCACTTTGCAGTTATTGAAAATTTACTTAACTTAAGGTCTTGACCATGTAGGTCTCTGAGTTCTCAGAGTGAACTGTCGACATCATCTGTCTACAGCGTATGCAACCAGGGGCGCTTAACGATAGTTTACCTTTAATCTTTCAAATATTTATTCATTACATTAATGCTGTTTATTCTTAATATTTTTTAATTTAGATTCATATCTATCATTAGTTTGCAAAACTAAAAAAAGCTTTTGTTGGTCACCTGAAAAAAAGTGGAATACATATATTTTATCATTATTTTTTTAATTTAACAGGAATAAAACACATGAGACGACAGACAGAGTGAACGAAAACAGAAACACTTACGACATCGACTTAAGACAATCAGTCACTCAGCAGGTCATAAATGTTAAATAGTGGCTATGAATATGAAACGTCACACCATTTCGTGATAACAACAAAGACATCAACCACTTCAATCCAATCATTAAATAAAATGTCAATTTTAAAAGTAAAAATATGTGACATTTATTTTTCAAGTTTTTTGATCTTTATGAAATTTTAACATAATTTTTTTATTAAAAATTAAAAATTATTTTTCTTAAATTACAGATTGTTTTTAAATTGTTTTGCTGGTGTATTTTTTGCTTAATTTTATGTTTGTATGTGCCCAAGGCAACACAAAACAGTAAAAAAGGAAAAGTTCATTCTGATATAAAAACAAAATGTATAAAACAACATATGTATTCCGTTTATATTGGGTGCTACTTAACCAAAAATAGAGGACTTAAGATCATTTGTAAAATCAACTTTTTTTATTTCTATTTTTAAATTATGTTTTGTAAAAAAATATCTAAATTTTAGTCGAGTATGTTGAGTTATATTTATATATATTTTTAAGTTTAATAAATCAGGTTTATGAGCAAAAAAGGCAGGTCATAGAAAAAAATTTAAAATTCTTGAATAAAAGATATTTACCTGTCGATAGAAATACTGTCACTATCGGAATTTTTGTTTATAGTAAAAGTTGTTAAAAGCAAAAAAAAAAAAAAAAAATGTTTTTTATAACACAAGTTGATACAAATTAAAATTTAAAACTTAAGTAACAGTTTTTGACAAAAATGATAATGTTTGTTGCTATCAGTTAAAAGAATCCTTAAAAATTTTTTTTTGGTAATTTCTTGAAAACTTCAACAAAAAATTGAACAATTTGATTGATCTGTAACCGTAATTGCCTCTAATAGAATGAAAATCCTAATTTAATGGAATTATTTATTAAAAATTTCTTACGAAAATAAAATAATTTAATTATTCTTAAATTTGAAACTCATATTTTATATGTATCGCCAAAAAAAAAAAACTGCAACCACATATAACATTTCTCTACAATTATGACTCGCTTCTGTACTTACACCGCAAGAAGATAGACATTTTTAAATAATTTAAGTTTATACTCCTTACATATCGTGACTGTTACACCTTGGTATTAATAATTAGGTTTTTTGATCGCACAGGTCGCATGATTGCTAGATACTTTTCTGACAAATTTTAACGAGAACTAATTAGACTGATAGTGTACGTGTAGTTAGCATCTGGAAAGAGCTAAGCCATCCCATTTTCCATCAAATAAAGTTACATGACAAAATCGTTAGGCGTTTAAGTTTTAAAACAGGTCACTTTAGAAAAAAAATTTAGCTACGCTAATGAAATGAAAAAAAAAAAATTAAGTGAAACTAAAAGGTTCAATTAAAATTTTAGTAAAGAAATAAAAAAAATTAAATTTCAATTTCGTAAGTTTTAATTATAGAATTTTTTACACAACATACTTTCTGGAAAATATCTTGATTTTGATATTTCCCAATAAACTATATTCTTAACCAATTAGTTCATTTTTAGTTATATCTAACAGTTTCCGTCTTTGCAAGAAGGAAATATGCCGACGGTTGTTGTTAAATTTAATTTTATTTTTATTTTCGGTTTATTTTCCTGCTTTTAATATGACAATATTTTAAAATGTTTGTGTTTTTTTTTTTATTAAATTAAGTTTTATTGTCGTTGGTAGAAAAAACAAAAAATCCAAAAGTTGTTTATGTCTTCAATAATTTTACAGAAAAGTATAAAACTGAGGTGTATAAGTCTACTGACGCCATAAAAAAAAACTAATTTTGCGCCTAAGTGGGGTGTGACAAAGTGATGTGGACACAACAAAAACAATGCTACTACAAGTATTTAAATCTAAAATGTCTGTTCTAAAAACAGAAAAGACATTTTACACGTTTAGTTGTTTTATTTACCTTCATTTATCGTAGAAAGCTCGAGAAGGCTTATGAGGATCAGTGTGTTGCAGACACTGATACAATCAACGAGTTTTCTAAAAATCCTCTTAAATTATAAAAATTATTACATTTGCTGTTGTTTTTATTGTTGAATATATATTAAATATGATTT
Source organism: Cistogaster globosa (assembly GCA_937654795.1). Lineage (NCBI taxonomy): Eukaryota > Metazoa > Arthropoda > Insecta > Diptera > Tachinidae > Cistogaster > Cistogaster globosa. Next base: position 121,392,429 of record OW569403.1, read on the forward strand.
ATTTTAATGCAAAAATGTGGCCAAATTATTTGACATGTTAAGAGCAGAGTGGCTGTTGTTTACATTTAAATTGCTCAAACTGATCTTATGATCTTTTAATTTATTAAACTAAATAAAATAGTGGCATTTTATCATGTAATTTTCTTTAAAACTTTTTCCTTTCATTTTCATAATATTTATTCTTTTAATTACATGAGCATGAGATTAAGTAATATTTCTTTGACGACATTTATTGTAGAAGGTGTGTATGAAGTAGCCGCTGTATTTGTTTAAAAAATTTGCTATGCGTCAGTTCGTTTTTCATTTTAATGCATTTTGTTTTAGTTTTTACTTTGTGGTTGGATTATCTATTCGCTGGTATAACTAACACCTCTGGAGGTGTTGATTTTAGCACTTTAATTAATTGAAACAATCAAATCTATTTAGTGCTAGTTATTCGTGCGTTTTAAAGTTTTTTTTCTTGCTTTATTTGATATTTAACTTCTGTTCTAAAAAATTTGCAAGAATTATAAAATATGTTAAACGCTGTAATATTTAAACTTTAAACTTTTTTGTTTTTAAATAAAAAGCATTTGCTATTATCAAAAAGCTTTTTTTCAACAGTTTTAGCTTTAAAGCAAATTATGTTCTACTTTTAAAGCTTCAAGCTTTAAAATATAATAACTCTTAAAATATTATAGTTTAGATAACAAATTTTATGGTAAAAAATCTATTTGAAATATCTGAACACAAATTTTTTAATATTTAAACACTAAAAATTTGAATCGATATTAAAAGTTTCATCACGAAACTTAAACTTTTATCAAGCAACGAATTGAAAGAGTTAATTTTAGAAGTAATGTAAATTTTAAAACTTGTTAGAGCTTTCAAATAATGCAAAGCTAACTTCTGAAAATCGGTAACTAAAAGCCTGAATTAAAATTAGTTTTCAAATATTTCCTTGAAACCGACTCCGTAGTTTTTAATCCAAATTCTGCACAAATTTGATCTTAGATTTTGAGGCGTAGTTTCTCTACTCTAATAGAAACATTTTATGTCTATGCTTCACAAATTTATGTTAGGTATGTAGTTCTTTACGCTGTTAGTATTATAGCAAAAGCTTTAAAGGTTAAAGCGAAAGCTCTTTTAAATGCCTTAAACCTGTACATGTTAAGTAACAATAAAGAAGTATTTTTTATTTCGATCAGTATAGTTTTTGCAGAAATCTTAAAAAGTCTCAAATTAAAGTTAAGATCTTAAAATTGTATAACTTTAATCTATAAAGAATGGACGCTAAGAAAATAAATGTTGTATCGTAAGTTTGTAGTTTTTTATAATTTTAACACATTTAATATTTATTCAAGCCTTTGAATTTCCAAATTTTACATTTTTATTTAAAACCAACTTTTGCGAATTTTTGCTGAGCCGAGTTTTTCAGAGTAATTTTTCAAGTTCTTCACTCTTAAGTTTTAAAGCTTTTTTTAAATAAATCTTTAAGACTTAATCTTGAAAGCTTAAAAACTAAAACACATGCAAACAATATTTTGAAATGTTTCCTAAAATTACTTTACCACGCCAAAAAGTCTATATCGGTAGCTTTCCACATAAAAGTGGACGATCAGACCTTCAATATATAGACCCAATTCAAGGATTCCTATTAAAAGCTTTCTTTTAACTCTCAACTTATAGTTAAAAGTCCTTAATTGAATAGATCAGATGCTTGCCTGCTATTTATTGGTTTTCTTAAAATCTTGATAAAAACTTAAAATTGAACGCAAATAAATAAAAAAAAATTTTCCGAGTGATGGGCCTCTAAAATTTTCATAAGAAAGTTCGATTGTCAATATGGTCAATATGAGTATGATTAAAAAGCATTTGAATAGATCATTCAGGAAATACTAAAATTTTTAAAAAATGCTGCACCCATTAAGAGCCGAAAGTACATGAAATTTTTTTTCTTTTTTTTAATTCTCTGTCAACCCAATATTTGTTTTTTTTTTTATTGGAGTTACTTCACTAAACTAGAAGGTGAAGGGTATATAAGATTCGACATAACCGAATATAGCACTCTTACTTGTTTTAAAAAAGTATTTGATAATTTTAAAAAATTTTTGAATAATTAAGTTTAATTTTAGTAAGCTCGAATTGGTTGTCGTTTTAATTATATGATAATTCGCGTGTATTTTTTTTATTTCAAATAGAGTTTACAATTGAAGTTCTTTTTAAAAGAAAACTGAATTAAAATTATTTTTAATGAACACGGTAGAAAAAACTTTAAAGTTTTTGTTGATAAAGTTCTTTAAGACAATTATTTTATTATTATTTAAAGTTTAAACTAAAAAAGTATTAAGGGGAAAAACTGCTGCAATGGCAATTTCCGGATGAATTGCATCTGATACAGATAATATCAAAAACTTTATTTTAAAGCTTAAACTTGGCTATTTTTACACGATTTTATGAATTAAACTAATTTAATGTATGATTTTTTTTTAAAACTAAAAACAAGTCGCAATGTTCAATAAACATAAATTGGCTTCACTTGTTTATATTTTACAAATAAAATTCTTAACAGAAATTAAGCGTTTTATTTTTTCATTTTAAATTTCTTCATTACATACCTGGAAATTATTAGCACTGCAGAAGTTGGACCAGCAAAAATTAAAAAAAAAGAATCCAAACAAAGAAATCACAATTTTGAATTTAAAATGCGATTTCTTACAGTAGCGTTACCGAGTTTAATGGTACAAACATTAAATGTTCTTCTTCTTTGATTAGTTAAACTATGAAAATTTTAAAGATTTTTTATTTCAGTTTAATTAAGCATTTTCTTTAAGCAAAATATGAAAAAAGCACTTAAATTTTATTTATGTTTTTTTCTTGTGTGTTTTTTTTCACAAAAGTAAAATTTTTACTTATTTTGTGTATTTTATTTAAAATTCATTATTTAAGCAAAGACGTAAGAGCGCACAACTAACTTAATCGATAAAAAGTATATAATGCAAAAATATATGTGTATATTTCAATACAGAAATATTTTATTATATTTTTTTTTGCACAGAATAATATACGTCACAAAGTTTTTTTTAGAGAGCTTTTCTTTCTCACTGAAGTCTAAAAAAATTCATTCATTAAAAAGCAAATTTTGTAGTAGTTGAGCTGGTGTTTTTTCTGGCTTTCCTTATAAGCTGTTCGATCAATACTAATTCTTTTGTTTTATCAAATTTCTTTCAATATAAAAATATGTTTTTTTTTAATATCTCTGATACGCTTTTATTTTTTCCAAACACTTTCTTATTTGATTTGTACGTTTTTTTTTTAATCCAATATGATTTTTTTATTAGCTGTTTTCACTTTTTTCTGTTTCAAATATAAATCTTTGGAATATTCTTAAACGGATTTGACAGTTCACATTTGTATCATTTTACTTATTTTATTAAGCAATATATTTTTTCTTTTCTTTAATGGAGAGTCTAATTTGAATTTCTTGCTTATTATAGAGTAAACTTTTTAAAGACTCTAGTGTTAGTTGGTTAGACCGTCACGTTAGCTTGTTCGAACACAACTGAAGCACGAGATGAGTACACAATTGGTTTTTATGAATGAAACCGGCCAAAGCTTATAAGATACATATTCAGTCCTATAGTGTGCACACAACTGAATCCTACCAAATGCCCCTTCCACTTGACAAAAAATCAAAAGAAATAAAAAACATTATAGGAGCTCAAACAAACAACAAAATTCGAACATAAGAAATTTCCCCTATTCGATCTTCATCTCTCATACTCTTTAGTTATCTGCTGGCATTAATAAACACAACAGAGAGTAAAAGTATCTCTGGTTTGTATCTGTTAATGTTTATGTATCCAATGGTTGTATAAGTTAACTCCCCGTAGTGTAGCCATTTTCAGGCTGTTAGGCTGGCGCAAGCGCATTTAAACCAATCAACAGTTTGTTTTCAAAAAATCAACAATCTGTCAGATACATTTATTTGTTGCTCTATCTCACAGATATTAGTTACTAAGAGTTTTGTTATCTAATAAATAAAGCAAAAAAAAAAAAGTAAACAATGAGAGAAAAATTTTTTCTTTAAATTATTATACAAAAATCGTATATGCCCCCCTTCACATGTGTTTGTTTTATATTTTTGTTTAATAAGAAAATTAAGAATTATTTCTCAAAAAATTCTCTAGCATTTAATTAAGGTAAAACAACATATATGAATATACCAACAGGTATGTAAAAATATTCTTTTTATAAAAAAGAATTTTACAATTGAATATTTTAAAAATAAATTTTTGTATCATACTTTCAACTACGTCATTAATGGCAATTATTTCTATTGTTTGTTTGTAAATTTAAGCAAAATAATTTTTTGTTTTTGCTCTGGTAATCTCATCATTATTTAAGCAAAATTTTTAGCATTGTGATTCATTTTTGTTAGAAAATTATAGAAAATTATTATGGTTGGTTTAATTTGGCTCAATTTTAGTTTCAGTCTTTTTAATTTTTAGTTTTACAAACACATTATGAAAATGATCGATTTTTATATGATTTGCCGGGATGCTGCACGAGTCCCACATAACTTATTGGCGTTAGGAAGTCTGCTTTTGATTTTATGAAAAAAGTTGTTTAAAATAAAAAGCATTTCAGAAAAAATATCAACTTGTTAAAAAACAGATTACTTTAGGTAAATTTTTGTTTATTTAAATAGAAAAAAAACTTCTATTCACGCTGTCAACAGAATCTCTATTTGCAGAAACGGACAAATAATTGTAATCTACGATGTACAATAATTCTTTACCGATAACAGACAGCTAATGGAACGTATCCAGTATATATAACAAATCGTTCACTGTATCCAAATTTTTTTTTATCTGCGATCATTAGAAGTTTCATATCCACATGGAGAAATGACAGGATTAAATAATTCATGGTACTATAAAGCATTCATAAACTCTCCAATTTTTTAATCTTATTCTGTGAGTGCATGCGTGTTATTGGTAAATGTGTGTGACAAAAGTTTACATTTTTTATTTATTGTAACTTAACAATTTTTTAAATTATTTACATCTTTTCATTTTGGAAACTGGTTAATTATCTGCAACTGGCAACGCTAGTGTCACCGTATAATCTCTGTTTAACTTTTATTATTTGTACTTAAAAAGCGAGCGACTTTAGGCATAAGAAAATTATAATTTCGACAATTATTTAGTAATATTTTTTTACTCAGGCATTTCTCTCAAACAAAATCGATTGTCTGAAGTTCAAGCTAATGTTTTCATTGTATATGCAAGAAGTTACATATATTATCAAAACAGCATGAAAATCCATATAAGCAGATTATGTGTCGTTTTTAAAACTAAAGTGAGAAATTATTCACATTAATATTAAATATTAGAGTTATACACTTTTACGTATAGTTGGCTTGAGTTCAGGAACTTTATTTAATAAATTAGTGAAAAAATCTTTTATTTATTCTAGATCACCCTGCGTTGTTAATTAAAGCTTTTCAGTGTTTATGATTTTAGTAAAAAAATTCTATTAATATCGGCAAAATATTTTTTCCTTATAAGAGCTTGGAAGTAACTTACAACTTTATTAATTGGTTTTCTGTTATTCTCTTAAGAAACCAGTAAAAAATCCTTAGCAACCTGCCGATCAGTTACTCTTAACAGAAAAGTATTGAAGCATTTTCATAACGAAGGTTTTGAGTTAATAATATTACGCTCTCTTTATTCAGAATAACCTGTCGATACTTTTGTTTTCTATTTTACTTAATTCAGCCTATTTTCTGTGATTGTTTAAATAGACATCACTACTTGAACATAACCAACTAATTAAATATAACCAATTTCATTGTCTTTAATTACGATTATGATAAAGTAATGATGGGGACTGTAAATTGAGAAAAGTTAGTATGATGACAGCGTTTCTGAGGATGATTTTTTTCGTTTATTTTATTATTTATTTTGAAATGATGAAAGTACTATAACATGCGAGCGGAATAATGGAAATATTTAACATATTTTTACAATAAACTATTGCACGACAATACTTACGAACTTAAATGTCTTGCCTAGAGTAATTTTTGATTTACTTAACAATACATTGAAGCAATAAAACCTTCTTTGTATATATTGAGGAGACAAGGAACTAAAAATTGACAACTGATTTGATAGTTCAAGTTAATGAAAACTTGAAAAAGACAAATTTCTTTTAAACAAGGCCTTAAATTCACTTCCTAATATAAAAAATCTATAAAAACCACTCACGTCAATACCACGCTATGATCGCTAATTTAAAAAGGTTACTTAAATAACTATCGCAATTTGATTCTGTGAACTATTTATAGACTACGCTAACTATGCAACACGTTTTCTAAGATCATAACCTAGAACTATTAATTTACTCAACAAGTTCGTTACAGGTTTTTCTAAGGTACATAACAAAGTATTTGAAAAATAACTGTTGTTTCTTATGAAATAGGTGGTGAACTAAATAGTTAAGGTCAGTTCTTACACTTTCGTTTGAACACATTTACCAGAATGATCAAATTTTTTCCAAGATATTTTTGCATTTTTGCATATATTTTAGGCAGCAATTGCTACAACCTGCTTTTTTTTTTGTTGCCACATTTTTTCTAAAATAATAAAATTACCAAATATGACAAAAGCTTATTCACTGCAAAAAGCTTAAAAAAATTACAACTCATACAATAACTTATACAAAAAGATAAGTTTTGGGAAAGCCTTGGTACTCTGGCAGATTGAAATTAAATGTATAAAATCTATTTATTGATGTGGCTAGAAATGTGTAAAAATTGTTGCAAACAACAAAAAATGTTTTTCTCTTTTTATTTAACAACAACTAAACGTTTATAAGAGGGCGTGATGTTTGTAAACAAAAAAATTTAATTTTGTGTTTTTACCGGTAAATCGAGTCATTCCCACATATTTTGACGTGCTTTTATTTTGCTTCTAATCAAATGTAAATATTTCTATACAGGCCTATGATCACATGAGTTCTGAGTATTAAAATAGCCAAAAAGTTTATTTTTAAAATTTTCATATACATATTTTTATTGTGAACTTTAATTTAGAAAAATACACATGATTACGGTTTGTCATGTAGGATTTTTGTTTATTACATTTGTACACTTTTTATTTTCAAGTTTAATTTAATAATGAGATTCTAAATTTGGGGCTTTAGGAAAGACTGAAAATTTATTTCTCTCAATGTTCGTCTTTTACTGGCTTACTTTTGTTTACTTAAACTTAAGAAACATAAGTTAAGGAAGTGGCTGGGGCTAGTCAATGACTGAACGAACATGAAAACCATGAATTCAATGATTGCACTTGAATATTTTAGTAAAACTAAACATGTAATTGTGCTTTATTTCGTAGCTCTGGAACTTATTTGCCATTGTTGTTAACTAAAAAAGCACTTTATTTAGCCCCATGAATTTGTCTTCATGAATATAAGTTTTTTGTGTAGAAAATTTAATTTCTTTTAACATATTTTTTTTTAGTTTTTTTTATAACAGACATTTTTCTGCTCGCCTTTTATATTTTTCGTTAGTTCCACTTCAATTTTTTTTTCGGACAACAGCTTTTAATAACATCTTTTTAAAAAACTATAAATTACTAAAATTTTCGGAAAAATTCGAATTTTTGTTTTTGATAACGCCTTACTGTGATTGATATTTCTGGTTTAAACGAATTCTCAATTTTGTAATAATTTAGAACTTTGCAAATTTCCGTAGCGTAAAACAACAAAGCCTAGAACTACAACACATTTGAAATGACGTTGAACGCCTAAGAACCGACTGTGGTGACTTTTTCATCCAAAATTCAATATCTGATTAAAACATGTGTTCAAATATTCGCAAAACCTTACTATTATGTTTTACAATCTGGTGCATCTTCATTCTAAGCATAAATTTTATTATTTATACTATAATAACTTTTTTAATGAAATATATGAATTGTTAGCTACATCCTAACTTCTTTCCTATTTTATTTAAAATTTTACTGGAAGCTCGCTAAGACGTTGTACTGCAAAGCAACTAAATTTCGTAATATCTCCCAGTAGTATTTATATCAATTAGTATGTTGTAAAATAGGTAAATATATTTTCTTTTGTAAAATAAATTAAATTTTTTGTAAATGAATTATTTTATTAGGATGGTGTATTTTATGCAAAATTCTGTGGTAATCGCGTAGGGCTCTGCCAGTTGCCTTCTAATCTATTAAATAATGGGTTACTACTTAAAAGTCTAATTAAATGCATTTAACTTAAAGTATTTCCGCCACCAATCCATAATATTAGTTGATCGATTCATATGTCACGAATATGTTTTCTCATTTCACCAAATTTCAATCATGAATAATTTACGTGAACAATTTTTTATGTAAACAAACATTTCCCTTGTCATGAATAATTTTTTCCCTCGATATTTTTTTACTTTTCATTTTGATTTGTTCATTTAGAATATTAAAACTTTTAACACGTTTGTTTAATTTAAAGTCAGTTACTACAGAACAGAGTGATATAATGTTCAACAGTAAATTAAGTCTTTGTTGGAATTGATCTTATTTATCAATTCTACGTAATTAAATTTTGCAATTTCAGTGAAACGTTTATAGTAATAGATAAATATATAAGGTTTGTATATCTCTATCCCACAATTCATAAAAATTTATAAATATTTCAAAATATTGGTTTCTACAGTTTTTTGGTGATTTACCATAAAACGAGTTATAGGAGAAATGACAATTGCACTGTAACAAAAATATATATTGGATCATATACACCAAATCTTGCTCTTTTGATTCCATAAGATAAAATCTAAATTAAATTTTGTTATTTTGCAAGGCTATCGGCCTTTTGATTTTTTTTTTCTGTGACATCTGGTATGAAAATAACTTTTTAAGCAGAATAAGCTCTTTATACTTTGGTTACTATCGAAAAATATAATTAATTAATTTTAATATTTTTTTTCTTAAGAATAGATAATTTTACATAAATGAAAAAAAGAAAACCAAAAAAGACAGATTTTAGACTAAGGTAAGACAAAAAAAAAAAAAATAAATAAATAAATATAAAGGATATGTTTAGCAATGATTAGAGCAATTAAAAATTTTTCAAAATCACTCTATGATCAACATTTTAACTCAAACTATCAGACGCTACAGATATATTTTTATTTTTAACAAAGGTCTTAGGATGAGATTGAGTTCTTCATGCGAAATGGTATCAAACTATGAAAATAAAATATGTGTATGAAAATATGATGCAGGAGTAGCGCTTTGTTTTTGTTGTAAAAAACATATAAAATATTTCTGACAAATAAAAAAAGCTAAAGGAAAGAAGAAGTAAAGTTTTCCACATGAAGTAGTCAAAGTTGCTAAAAGATTTCAACAAAGTTGAGCTTAGAAGGTTGTTATTGTATCCGATATCTGTCAGAATCAGAATTGAAACCAATATAAAAATGATGTTGGTGTTCTAGAAATTGATATTATGTTCAGAACAAGTTTTTTATTTGTGTTCCATCGATACAATCCACGACGAATAGAATTTTATTTTTATTAAATAAGTATTTTCGGTGTCTACGTTTTTTCTCGTCCTGAAATTTAAATTTGATTCACATCAGAATTTTAAGAACTTCTGATAATTATAACGATCATATTCATCTGACCTGTGGTAAAGTCCTTCTGCCAAAAATCGCAATATTGCAACCAGTTACATAAATGTAAAATAAATATTTAAAATAAATCTTTAGTTGTCATCAAAGCCAAAGTGTAAATACAACTTTCTGGCAAATAAACTCAGAGCTTTAATTATTTTTATTTTTTTGAAGACAGAGTTGATGATTCTAAACATGAATACTTTATTTTGCTTAAAATGCTGATAAAGCGGTTTTCGTTTGTAACCGAAACAAGATAAAACCGAGACGGTTTTAAAACACCAATTAAAATTAGAATCGATGTTCAATTCTGATAAATGACAATTCTGATATGGTTTTCATGACAACCGTGAGTACCAGCCTTTGATCTAAAATTTTTTTAATTTAAAATTGTGTGCATGGTTACATTTTGTGAGTTATCTAATGCAAAACTCCTAAACTAAAACAGATATTCCGATTTATTACTTAAGTTTTATAGTCCGATTAGCGTACTCTTGTGAGGCCGCGGCATGCCGGTTCATGTAGCTGAGTTCAATTTACCACTTATCTAGAAAGATTATTCAATTAATCAATGATGTCTGCATTAATTTTATTTGTTTTGTTAACACACTTTGCAAAAACAGCCAAATAGGAAATAACATAGATATTACCGATAATCCGTACATTGCATTTGATTAAATTGGTTTTCTCAGTGTAAACACATTGTGTATAAAGTCGAATTTTCTTTAGTTTTGTTTCTGTTCCCGGTATTTGTTTACATTTGAGATTTTATTTTGAATGGCGGGGTTTTTTGTTGTTGTTTATTTCACAATTTAAAAACACTAGTTTTCCAATGAATTTGAAATGAAAAACAGAAATTACGTAAAATTATATTTTTACGAAAATCGCAAAATACGTCATTAATTGTTGGCAAAATTATTGTTTTTCGAAATGAAAATTTTTGTTTATATAAAAACACAAGAAATTATATTTTTAGACTTATTTTTATTCTTCTCGGGAAAAACTACAAGGAAAGTTTATTTTTAAATTAATAACGTAATTGAATATTCTTTTTTGGATCTGGGAAAGAATGTTTTTGTCTTAGAATTTGCATTTTTACAAAAGAAGCATAGTAAATTATAATTATTTTTGATAACTCGTACATGCAGACACAGGTGTCCGTTATTATTTTTTCAATGAGCAAAAAATACCAATTATTGGGGATTTTCTAATGTTCAAGAGATGAATCAGATTTTCAATTTTAATGCCAACATTTGGTTTGTACCCCTTTTTTCATTTTTATTTTAAAAAGATTTTAATGATCTTGTTTAGATTTCTGTTTGCAGGTGATACAAATTAGGACTCACACAGTTGAAAGCAATTGCAAGTACGTGTAAAATTTTAATTATTTTTTAAAATTACTCACCTTCACCTTGTTTATGTATTTTTATTTTGGCTTGATGTATTTTGAGATGTTGTGTTCGTGTGTTGATTTGTGTGCGTAACATGTGTTCTAAAACTTTATGTTCGTTAACATTTTTTTTCTTCTTTTTGTTTATTTTCATAAACTTTTTTTAAATATTTAGTTGCTCGTTGTGTGTGATGAAAATCTAAATGAATGTAATACGATCGAAATTTCATTCTGAACTTGACGTCAATATTTAATTAGCTGTTTATAATAAAAATTTATAAAACTGAATGCTCCTTCTAAATTTTTATGTAATTATTTGCTAAATATGTTGAGTAATTTGCTAAATATGTTCATATTTATACATATGTCTATTGATAAATTTTCTAAGAAGGATGTTTGTCGGACAAATTGACGCGGATTTATGTACGTATGTACATATGTATATAAAAAAATATATATATTTTGTTAATAAACATTAAATTGAAAACACGAAGGGAAATTATTTCAAAAAAAAATAATATTTTTAAATCAACAGACTTCAAAATAATCTTTATGATACAAATTTTAATTTATTAATTTGGCGACGTGGCGATTTATTTGCAACTAAGTAAATATTTGGCGATTTTCTTGCCGATTTTTATATATCTTGATGAGCATTTAATTTGTCCTGACAAATGTCGATAATAAAAAAATAGGATGAAGCTAAAGCATAATTTTTTCCTTAATTCTAACAGCGGAAAATGGTTAAAATGCGCAAAGGTTTTATAATGAACTGTGTAATGAAAAAAACATTTTTTTCAAATATTTTTTAATCCTATATATAGTCAATGAAAATAATTATTTAAAAAAATCAATGTATAAAAAAATATTATTAAAAATTGTTTTGGCGATTTTGGTGAACTTCATCAAAAAGAATCTGACAACCTTGGTGCCAATTAGCTACCAAGGTGGTATATGAGCGCAGGCAAACAAATCCTAGCAGAATATCTTATTGTTGATAAATTCAGATTAAACTTTTGATTTATTTGCTAAATCGGCCCTATAATAGAAAATAATATTCTTTCCTTTTTTTTTTACCAAATTGTACTTTTTAATTTAAAGCAAATATTAAAGTCTTCGAATAAAAATAGCTACAAGTACTTGGAACGCGCTACCAACTTAAATATGCAATTATTTTTACACATATTTTTCGCTTGAGTGTAACTCATTTAAGGCTTGTTTGTGCCTAATTGAAGCTATTTAACGATGTTGCGCAATTTAAATTTTCGGTCATTCTATCCAAAGTTTTTGACATACTTTTTGGGCGACAGCTAGAATTTGGTTTTTCGATTGCTGGAAATTTTGGCACGAAAACACAAAACAGAATGTCACATCTTTCAAAAAGCTGATTAATAAAATAATTTTTCAAAATTTTTAATCTTTGTTATCTCTTATTATGTAGTACAAATGCACAGACGTATGTTTTGTTACCTGAATTGTTTACAAACTGTTAAAAGTTTTACTTAGCAATTATTTTTTATTGCTTGTTATTATTTTAGTCAAATCATGAATTTTTTTATGTTATTACTTTTTTCCCGGGAATACTGGAAAATCCCGGGAATACTATAATTTTTACCCGTTTCCCGGGAAATAAAAAAATCCCGGAAATCCTAAGCCCTAGTGATAACGCATTAACTAAGGTGAATTAATTATTGCAGTGTAGTCGTATTAATTCATTTTCTTTAAAAACATTAAATCAGACTTTATATACATATAAAAATGTAAACAGATTTTTTTATATCTAGTTTGGAGGTAAGTTTTGAAAAAAAAAACAAAAAATGAATGAATTCGCTTACGCTGTCACCTAATAATAGGTTTGCCTTTGCATTAATAGTAGTCGATTGGCAACAGATCAAGTTAACGGAGCAAACAAGTCAACAAGTGAACCGTCCCCAAAGGGTGTACCCTTTTAAGGTAATGTAGTGTATACGAGTCTACTTCTTTCTAACTGCTTAATAATATTCCGCCATAACTCTCTCCCTCCAGCCTATAATTCTTTTCATTATATATGCACATTTTTTTCCTTAATTTCAAATTACACAAACTAAGCATGAAAATTGTTTCTCAAAATTCGTAAATACATTTTATTTGTCCCCGAAACGTTAGTTAACACCTCTAGAAAAATGTTAAACATAATTTTATTTTAAACATTTCAAATCTGATAGACTCGAATTAATATTCATAAATTTTAATAATTTTCCAAAATAAATTAATATTATTGTTTATATTAACAGTTTACATGAGTCTTTAATTAGGTGTCCTAATATTTATTTAAGAAAAATGAAAGAATGTAAAATGAATTTTATTATTTTGTTGAAATTGTATGATGGTGACGATCATTATATAAATTTTTTTGTTAGCTTTGTATTCAATATTTAAACATTTTATTTTTTTGTTTTTTTTTTTAATTTTGTGTAAATGAGTGGGCATTCAAGGCACACTTTTATTTATTAAACAACAACTATAACGTGGGGATAGGAAATTAAAATAGAAATTAAAAACTAGTATAAAAATTATTATAAACTGAAAAATAAAATAAAATTTTAAGCGTAGGGCGAAAATATTATACTCAATATATAATAAAATCACACATACTTTGAAAATAAATACTGACAGATGGCACGCGTCTCGCAGGTTTTTGAGAAAATTAACAGCCATGAAAGAGAAATGATGAAAGATCAACATCATCTGCATCAAAACCAGTATCATGATCTTCATTGTCGTAGTCAAAAACATCTTCGTTATTATACAAAATTGATAGATTTTATTTAAAACTTTTATTTTTATTATTAAGATTTTATTGGGAGCTTTAATTATAAAACTAATACAAACATCATCTAGTATTTCCATTTGTATACAATGCGCATCAAAATCATAAAGTCACGTAACTTATTTTCTGTTCTCTTTGTGGAAAACTTAAGTTTTTTCTTAAATAAACTATATCCACCTCGCTTCTGAAGCTAAATTAATGATGAAGCGCATATTTTTTCTAACTCGTGATGAATGACTAGGGCTACCAAGAAAAGTAAAAAAAAACTAATGTTGCTATTACGCTTATGACGTTATTTATGGCGTGCGATGCAGGAATTGGTATAGGAATTAAAAATGCAAAGAACCAATTTTTAACACAACCGTCAAAACAAAACAACATACTTTAAGGTGCATATTTTTTTTTGATATATAACAAACCAAAGAAAAACTTTATGATATCAACGCGTAGTATAGAATACACAATTATGTATTAATCATAAACACACATTTACTTGTTAATAAATGCAAACAGAAATGAATGAATTTATTTGTTAAGTATTTATTTAAGGTAAAATCTACTCACCTTAAATGGCGAAACACACATAAAAAAGGTAGTTTTTTGTTACGAGTATAATCCTCTATCAGTGCTACAATATTAACAATAACAACGACAACGACAACAACATGTTTATTAAAACTACCACTTACGTGCAACTACCAATAACAATTTGAGTAGGTTGCAAATAGAAGTCAAGATATATTGTTTCTTTTATTTATTTATTTGTTTATTTATTACTGTGTCTTGTACGTAAGTATGTATTTATGTATTTGTGATAAAATTTATCAAAGTGATACAATCATCTTATGGTCTGTTTAGAGAAATAAATACACTTGAGACTCGTTATTTACAATCTTAGTGTTTATTGAAAATGGAAAACCAGTAAACAGTAGTTTTTAGATTTTGAAATAATTTACATGACAGCAATTATTCATAGATTGATATCTCAGTTTCAGATTGTGTAAGTGTTTAAAAGTCTTCATCATTATATACTGTAAGAGTCTTTACTTACTATTGGAAGCCGTACATATACTTCTCTGCATTAGAGACAGGTTTCTTGTTTCGAAGCTGTCAAAAAAGTCGGGCGATGAGAACTAAGCTTCTAGAAAAATTCGGAAAAGCGCTACTGTGGAACTGCATACGCCAAATTGAATTGTCAACAACATTCAAACTTAATATTTTTATAAAGACTTTATTTTATACATTTCTAAGGCGCAGCTGAAACTTTTATATTTTTTATAAGCGCAAGGGATGGGCTTTGGGAGCTGAAAGCTTAATTTCAACGGAAATGTTATCATCGAAAAATATGTTTAGGAGTGATAACCAGCAATCGGCAAATGGTAAAGGAGAACTACTTGTTGGAAATATTATATTTCGCTCGATGGCTTTAATGCAAAAAACAAAGATACACAAGAACACAGAACCGGTGCTTGTGCTCTGAGCTGATAACTGTGCAGGTGATAGGATTGCAGTACTGACACCTTTAAATATTTTCTGATAAAAATAGAGACATATATTGACTGTATATCATAGCTCGTCGAAGCTTGGAATTTATAGCATTAGACTATTTACTGGCAGACACGGTAGAACTCAGCTTATGGTTATCTGTACTTGTGATCAACAACTTATTTTTTATGACTTCTTCATTCGCGATCTAGAAATTGCAATCAACAATGGCTGTGGCATCTATACTACTCAAGGTTAGAATGAATTTGTCAATCTCAATTCAATTTCAGTCCTTGCATGTTTTAAGACCAAATTTAAAAAGCATCCATATTATCTTCTCTGTCAAGACGTTGCACAATTATTTTTTAAAAACATGTTTAAAATTCGCACTTTAAGCAATGTAAATGACCACCACAAATTAATTACTATTAAAAACGTAAGAAAATCATTTTTATACAATAAATAAATAAAATATCGTAAGTTAAAACAAGAAATGTTTGAAGAATGAACATTGAAGTTTGGAAACTATTAAACTGCCTAAATTTAATATAAAACTTAAATCAAAACGAGCATCCTCCAGACTTATTTCAATTTTTAATTTAAGTTTTTTTAACGGAAATAGTGTAAAATATAAATTTCAATAGCTTAAACACTATTTAAAATTGCTTAACGTTTTATAGTTTTAGTAACGATTAGCTAAATGTATTTGATTTTTCTATTCCAAACAATTGAAACATATTTTCAAAATTTAACAAAGTTTACATTTTTGTTATTGTTTTTGTTTAAAATCTTTTCCGCATATCATTTGCATTTGCAAATTGTTCAAAAAAGAAAAAAAATTGAACAATTTAAACAAAATATATTAGTGTTGATGTTTTTATTTTTATAGACAAAAACGATCTTGAAATATATTTAATGCTCTTCCAAATCGAAAAAAGAGATTTAAATGCATTAAATTTTTTCACATAAATAAATTTAATAACTTGAAATATTCTAGACAATTTTTATTGACGAGGGCTTTAGAGCGAATCCCATAAAAAGCATTGTAATTAAAGTGAAAAACATTGTAATTAATTAATTGTAAAATTAAAAACAAAATAATTATTATTTGCTCGTCTATTATAATGAGAAGCTGAAATGAAAAGTTTTGTAGGGGTAATCATGTTGATTTATTTAAATACTCGCAATACAACTCTTTAAAGTAAAAAATAACTTTTTACCTACTATTATATCAGATATAAAAGTTAATTGAAAAAATAATAATAATAAAATAATGAATAACTCCAGATTTAATCATGCAATTTGTTCATGCAACTTTTCAATTCTCTTTTTCAGTTGGAGCGATAAGCATTATTTTAAACAAAACATGAGCAACAATAACATCCCTTCAAAATTCAAACCATGTCATATTGCTAACCCCAAGTTTCATAAAAAAATTAATAATGTAAATTTGTTCTAAATAAAATGTTCAGTCAATTTTAGTTAGGTAAATATTTCAAAAAAAAAAAAAAAAGCTGAAAAGAATCAGTTTAAAACAAAAGGAGCGTTAGATCTTTTAAATAGTACTTTTTTACTCCTTTTTAAAATAGTACTTTTTCAATAACAAAACATTTAATTAAAAGAGCGACTACGGAATCACTTTTAAAGGTTCTTTTAAAAAAAACGTTTTCTCTCATCTTCAAAAAATTTTATTAACATTTTTTACAAAGCTCTTTTTTCGTGTGTTTTTTTGGTTAAATTTGTTTACAGCATTATTTAATAAATATGAAATTTGATTCGTTTAATTTTGCAGGTTGTATGCAGGCCATCTGAAAAATTGGCAAAAGATAGATGGCGTAGAAATAGATACTAGTAGGTATTAATTACTTGATTTTTTCTATTTATCAGATTTCACTCCACTTAGGTTTATGCAGAAATGCTCTACAGGCTTGTAAGATAAATAACAATACTTTAATTTCTATAAAATATTAATAAGACGAAATCTAAATTCAATATAAAAATAATTAGATTTGTATGGGTAAATGTTGTCAGTGTTTGCTTTTTTAATGTGCTGCCAGTTTTATTATAATGTTTTGTAAGGAGTCGCATGATCATTAAAATCGGAAGAGGTGGAGTTAAAACAATTGTTCTGTTTGTTGTTTAATAAGAAAAGCTTAACAACAACACAAAAACAATTTTCTAGTGTAAATAAAAATCAAAACAGTTGAAGTAAAACAGTAACAACAACGATAGAATCGTAGTATCTCTTTTTAATAACAACAAAACTTGGTAAAAAAAAAAAACGACGAACAAAAAACAAAAGAGGAGTACGAATATTTTTGATTTTTCAACTTTCAGTCATTGAAAAATAAAAGATCAACAATTTATACAATAAGATCTTTAATGCTCTTAAATTGCGTGATCACAGATCTAAAACTCATGATATAATATAAACAAAGAATATGAAGTACTTGGCCTTGTTGTTGGAATGAAAAATACTTATTGAAAAAATTATAAGTTTCGATTAAAAGATGCTAGAAGAAACTCGCTCAAGATGCCCCGCTATAAGATAAGGTCTGTTAATTTTTGTTTCATTTATTTCTATTAAATGATATTTTCAAAATATAATCGTGAATTAGGTGAAACATTGTTGTACTAGCTATCATATACAAAGTAGAAGTGTAAAACTCAAATAAGTTATCACACGTGAATCTTACGCTGAGAGTGTAGTCCACGATCAAGACGAATATCAATAAAAAATGAAGATACTATACAGCGTAAGATCTTTGTAGATCCTTGAATGTCTGATTAACCCGTAAAGGTTTGTGATTTCCAAATTCGAAGCTTTCACAATACCCCATTAGTAAAACAATAATTTTATAATCTATTCCTCATCAATATCTTTCCCAAGTTAGACGCTGGTAAAAATGTTTGCCGTTATTTATTGCAATAATAAGGACGGAAAGTAATACATAAAAATAGAATAATTTTTACATTAGTTTCAACCAAGGAAAATCCGAGTTCCCCAAAGTGTTACCACCACCACAATAATCCTTAAAGTGATGTAATATAAATATACTCATTTGCCTTAAAAAACTTCTTGTCACTAAATGATTGATTTAAAAGGATACATTCGAGGTCATTTTTTATAATGATTTATGCCGTTTGTGCTCCAGAAAATTTATAATTTGTAAGATGCTTTAAACTTATTGGTATTAAATAAAGTAAAACTGTTTTTCGTTTTATTCATAAGTAAATGATGTCTCACATGAACGCCTACTCTCAAAGAAAAATATGCCAGCAATCAATTACTCGTTTACAATTATGGAAAAAATTTGAATTTTGTTTTTAAAAAATATTAAAAAACAATTAAAAATGTCCATATTTGGAAAATAAATTGATATTGACAAAAATATCATGTAATAAGAAAAAAATATATTTAAAAATAACAGCAAAAAAACGGCTTTAAAGAAAGTGGGTCAGTAAATCTATATTAAGATTTTATTTTTATTTCGATTTTACTTCGAAGGTGATCTCAAAAATTACCAAGCCTGGCAAAGAAGTTGCAAATAATTTTAAAATATTTAAATTTTTTTACTAATTGTATACCACCAAATCTAGGAACTGTTTAGAATCCAGTTAAATTTATTTCTTACCGGTTGTATGAAAAAGATTTTTTGTATTAAGGAAATGATACTCTTCTTTCTGAAAGTTAGTTATTTAATGTTCTTATAAAACTGTTTCCTCTTTTTGAAAAACCTTCATAGCAGATAAAACTACATTTACTTTTTCGGTGTGTGATTCCCTGACTTCTGTTCCGTGATTTTTTTTTTGCTTAAAGGAAGGAAATTAGTAAGTTCAAGGATGTTTATCGGTGAAAAAGGTTAGAATAACTGCTGATAAACATAAATTTACATAATTTTTTGCTTGTTCTTGCCTTGCGATTGAGTCCTTTTGAAGCAAACCTCGTAGACAACTAAAATTTACATTTAAAATACTTTTAAGATTGTGACTCAATATTTTTAACGCGAAAGAGATAAATTAAAATAAATTATTTATTAACAAAACTTATGCCAAAAATAGTGCAATAATTTTTAATAAAATTGTCACGAATTCGTTTTGTAAACAATTGCAATAAAAATAGATCGACTCTAATTGAACTGGCGGCGAAAAATCATCTTTAAATAATTTCAAGATAATGATGACAAGCAATCATCTGAAAATATTTATCAAGCATTCTTAATGCTAAAAATAACTGAAAATAGATTTTCAAATTAATCTAAATTTGAAATTAGCACGTAAATCTAAATTAAAAAAATTTTTAGCAGCTGCAATCAATAAAATGAAGAAAATTGTTTTATTCAATTGTATGAAAAGTAAAATAGTTCAACTGAGGTTTGAGCAAAAAATAAAAAATAATTGTCAGAACTGCCTGTGTGCCGCAATAGCCAAAACATTAAATAAAACCATCATACAAAATTCATTATCAGACGATTATGATGATTCTAATAATTATTATTATATCAGCCAGGCAAAATGTTAGTCACGAAAAGAGAAACGCAAAACTTTGATCTTTTCTTAACAGCTCTTCTAATCTTAATAAGTAGGGACTTTCTAGACCACAAATATCTCAATCAAAACTTAATTTCTGGAAAATATTATCTGTCTGGATGGTGCAATTTGGTATTATTTTTTTAAAACACCGCACTAGGAGCGAAGAAAAGTGGAAGCCGAAAATTTTAATAAGTCTGAAGAGACTTACTGCTGATTTTCCAAAACTCCATTAGTGGTGTTTATAAAAGTATTATTCCATATTCTAATTAATTTTTATTTAAATTCATAATAAATTCTGGGTTTTATTCAATAAAAACATTGCCTGTTTTTGTATTTATAACTAACATTCATACTACTGCAAATAAAAAGTAGAACTTAGGTAGCACTTTGGGTATAACTGCGTTTGCAGAGCTATTTGCGTTGTTGTTTACAACATAAAATCATGAATTTAACTCCTATAAGTGGCATTCGCGATGGGAAGGACGTAACAGTCAAATAAATTAAAAAAGCTTATATGGAAATTATAAAATTTCTTTTGATTGTACTTTGATTTTTATTATTCTATTAAAACCAAAAAAAAAAAAAAAAAATGTGCGTCGTAGTGTTTCTTAATTTTCAATAAATTGGAATAAAAATGTTATCACTTAATTACATTTCTCGTGAACTACAGGGTTTTTGATCGAAAGGAATATTAGAATAAGTATTAAATCAACAACACAGAGAAAAAACAAAAATCAACAAGAAAAATATTACCGGCATCATGCTTAAATTAGCTGCACGTCGTCATAAAATGTCGATTTTTACAAAACAGCGTAACATTCATCTGTCGACATCCGCATTCGTCCATCCATACATTTACAGCAAAATTTTAATATTGGGAGATGGTCTCTAAATAAATAATGATAATAATCAGCATCATCACTTTAATACTCATGACGATGATGATGATGTTTATGTTTGATGTTTAAAATGTCTACTTTTTCTATTTAAGAACATTTTTAAAACCCAGCAGGTGATTGTTGATCTAAAATTAAATTTTTTTGGCGCTTGAATTTTATAGTACGTAGAAAATATAAAGCAAATAATGAATTTAAATAGTTAAAAAGGTTTACTAAAGTAAACACCAGATGACGCTTTTATCAATCAAATAATGGCTGACGATGACGTTTATATTGACGATAAACTTTGATATAATTGCGCTTTTTTACAATCTATTTTTGAGTAATGACGTTTTCTAACCAGACCATTGTTTACATTAAAGAATATTTTAATAATATTTATTAATTTTCTTTCTTTGTGTTTCTCACAATAGTGAAAGGAAATATTCTTTATAAAAATAGCGCCTTTCATCACATCATCACTTGCTAGTATTTGATTTATTTGGAGCCTATTTGGAAACTAATAGATATGAACTACAAATTATTGTTTTTTTTAAACCTGAAAACTTTTCTCTATAATTCCCTGCAATAACGTTTGTATATGAGGTATTTACGACCTGATTGCCTAGACAAAATATCTCAAATCAAAAATTTCTTCTAATTTTAAATTATCGGATTGAACATTATTGACTTTGAAAAGCGTTTCCTAAAAAAGAATTTTGTATTTTACAAAAACACGTGTCAAAATGAAATTTATATTAACAGTGGTTGTTCCGTTTAAATTTCGCTTTTTTTAGTTATCGTTTAGAAAATTTCTTCCCAAATATCGTCCAAAAACGCATAATTATACCAGCTCTTAAAACAAAGCAATAGGACTAAAAGAAGGTGAAACAACAGAGAAATAACGAAAAATAAAATTTATCTGTTAAAGTAGGTAAACCAATTTAGGAATTGGGAATCATATAAAACTGGCTGTGAAAAAAAGTTTTGTTTCTATTTTTAAATTATTTAATGATTAAGTAATGCGGGAGTAAAATTTTTGAATTACTCGCTGCCATGTTGCAACCCAATTTCATGTTTTTTTAATGTTTGTTTTTCAAAGCACAAGTTTATAGGATAAATAATAAAAGTTTAAAAAGTTTAAACATTTTTCAAAAATTTTAGTGGTAAGCGAAGTTTGATGGAGCCACTGTATTGATTCCATGGACATTATGTCGCTTCGAAAAATTTCATAATGTCCATGGACATTGTGTCGTATTTAGTATGGACATAGTGTCGCTTATGAAAGTCTGCACTTAAAACAACAACGTCTTTGCCTAACAAAGTTTTCTTGCATAGGCGGCCAGGCGCAAATTTTCTCTTCTCTATGGTATGAACAACACCGGCTTCGCTTAGCAAAGGTTTTTCCATTTATAAAAACTTTTCTTTCTTACATAGAATACCATTAAATATGCCTATAATATTTATTGACATTATGACTGTATGTCGATGGACATTATGTCGCACTAAAAAGTCATATAGTAATATTATGTCCTTGGACGTTACGATATGATACTCTTATTATATTTAAAATCGTATTTGTAATGATGGGTTTAAGGAAAGAATAAATATACTTTTTTTTAAATTTTCTTATGCTTTTTTGGTAAATTATTTGAAAAATTTGTCTGTACTAAATTTCCACTGATTTAAAATCAAGTAGTTTTTAGGAAAAAACTTCAAAGAGTTTCCTTAGAGCAAAACTGTTTTGTATATTCGAATTTGTGACGTAACACTGACACTTTTCTCCGTTAAAGAAAAACAATCCTTTTTTTTTATTTATTAAAAATCGAGTTTCTGATTTTGTTTGTTTTTGCTTTTACACATTTTTTTATTATATTTTCTTTTAAACACAATTTTTATACCAAAAAGTTTTTTTTAACTTAAAATTAAATGACACTTTTTTGATAAAAACATTAAATTTGAATAGATTGAAAATCCCAAACACAACATATTATTGCAAAGACAAAATCAGTTGGAAAAGAAAACAATAAAGAAAGAAATAAGTAAAATGATTTAAGTGGTTTTGGTGACATTAAAAATGTATAGGAAATTAAGTATCAACGCGCTTGATTTAAGCAAATCAAGTGTTGAAAACAAAATCACGTAAATGAAAACGTACTATTAAAAATATGTATTATCGATAAAACGCACATTCGCCGAGAAATCATTTGTTTAATGTTTCTAAGAACCGTCAGCGATTACTACATTCTAAAGAACGCGTTAACAATAATTTTAGTCAATTTTTACAAAATGATTTTTCCTTATTTTAGCCAAGTTTTCTCTTGCAATTTAGTATGGAAATCAATCTTCGATTTAGTTTTGTTTTGTGTATTTTTTTAACATAAGCGTCAAAATACGTCAAAAGCTGCATCGTAAAATTTTGGTTTTTTCCTAACCGCTATGTATTAAATGTTACACAGTCAATGGCAGTAAATTCCGACACGTGTAAAACAACACGGTGATAAGTTTTATACAGCTGGTTGCACAGTAGACTTCTATAAATGCATCCGTTACTCTTTACTTTGAACAAATTATACGCATGATGCTCATAAATTCTCTTTTAGGCGATTTCTCCTCAATTTGAAAATTTATTAGATTTGTTGTAGGTGCTATTTTCAACTATATTTGTTAGACAAATGTTTTCGCATTGATTTTGAACTAAATCTTTTTGTTTTTTCTGCTGGTTTGCATATTTTTGCAATCATTTGGATGCTCTCTCAGCTTTTAAATATTTTCAAATGTTTTTCATGTTTCTAAATTTAAAATCTTGAAGAATTTTCTTTTGGAACACTCGCCAAACTTTGCAGTGTATTTCGAACTCTGTTTTTCTTTTGTAAAGTATAAAAAAGTTGCAGTAAACAAAATTGCTTTTTCATTGAACTTAAATTGAATTTTATTTGTTTATTTTTTCAACTAGTAATTTGGATCTAGTTGTAGTATTTTCATATTTCTATATTTAGCACTATGTGCGAATATCAAAATTTATTTTAAAACTTGAAAATATAATTTTTGAAATATTATACAATAAAAAACCCACAATAATCTTTTTTGCGCGCACTTTAATATTCTTCACTACAGGTGGAAAAAGGTATATATATTCTGAGTTCTAAATTGTAGGTTTATGTTTATATATTTCCAAACTTTTTAAAATAGAAAAACTATTTTTAAATCAATTATGTATATGTCAATTATGTCGTGGCTGCATATGATGTTGTGATTTATATCAGCGTGCATTTTTTTTTTGGATAATTGAAGTCATAAAATCGGTCAGCTTATGCATCTTTCATAGCAGGAGCTGTTAAAGTTTTCTGTATAAGTAGGAGCAAAGGCCTCTTCAACACTTATCTGCGACTATCCAGCTTTGTGAGAACGTGGACGAAAATATTTGTGTCAAAGATTCTTGCAAGTATAGGATCGTCTTCAATATTGAAGTTCCATAGAAAAATTTAGCAGGTTGATCCTCGACGGGGCACCACAATAAAACTAATACTCTTCGAGCAGATCGTTTAACCAAACCCACCTATACGATAACAAAGAAAAAAGATTCATCGCAATGTGAGATTCTAAACTCCTGCCTCCATAATAAAAAGCACCATCTCGTTCGGATACTACATAAGAGGAACCAAACACTACATAAGAGGACAAAGTTGACAGTTTTAATTTAGTAGCTTTACGAGAGAAACACTTGGCCATTTTAATGTAACTTATGGAAGTTTATCATATGAGTTTTCTTTTTATTGTTGGTTGAAAGGACTTGTTTTCTACTGCTCACATTATCATGTACTCTGAATTATTATTTATTTGCGTTTAGCTCTATTTTTTTTTTCAGTACGCCTGTATGTTAATAGTGGAAAAATTGCAGTAATAAAAGGAATCTGGAACCTTATTTAATCAATGGAATTTAAAATAATTTAAGAAAAAAATTTGTTATATTCGGGAGGAACTTTTTCTAAACCAACTAATCTTAAAAATATTTTTTTTTACACTTTACCAGGTGCGGAAAAGATAATAAATAAATTTGTAATTCCCTTTATGATTTCTATACTATCCGTTTATGATCCCAAATATTAATTCTCAGTTCTTATCCATAGCAAACTCGACTGAAAAATGCCCTCCTGTCCGCCTGTTCGTCCGTCTTAGTGTTGAAATCATCTTTGCCAATCAGACATAATTTTGAAAGTTTTACAATTTAAAAGCCACCTTTCTTTCAAGCAACTGGCAAAACACAAAAAATTAAATTAATTAATTTACCACTGAATTATACTAGGATCTGTTACAGTAACCTCTACATTTACTGAAAGAAAAACTTAAAACTTTTGAAAACAACGCTTTTTATGGCAGTAAAGAATTTCTAATGGAAATTTATAGTACATAAGAGTCGGCATAGCCTCATACATATATCGCTCTTACTTGTTTTTAATTATAAAAGCCTTATTTTGCATCTTCATATTTAGGTTCCGTACACAAAGTGTTAAAACGTACCCTATTGTTTCTGTCACAATGTCTGACTTTCTGTCACAGCTCTCTTTCGCTGGAACCTGGAATAGACAGGTATACTCTTGTAATTTACACATAAGATGTATTATTATAGCAGCTATAACAACAAATAAAAACAATTAGAGAGTGTTGCAAAAGTGACGTGTTGTTCATAAATATATATTTGTTTTTTTTTTCATATCCGCTATAAAAATAAATTGTACAATAAATTGAGAAATTACAAAGTGACGCCAACAGTCCGTGACTTTTACTAGCATCGAAATATATTTAAGCGTATCTAAGGTAAGTTCAACTAAAAGAAAAAGTACAAAATTAAAATTGAGTGAAGGGTATTCCGATAGCCAAATTACTGTAACTTTATTGAATCGTAATTGACTGAGGCAATAAATTTACGTAGAGTGTATAACACAGGTAAGTAATTTCACAGTGCCATATTTTAAATTTATCCAAAGTATATTTTACTAAGTCTGCTTTAACAACTTAAAAACACGAAACTAAACTTTAAAGGGTGACCCATATTTATAGTTCAATAATAGATTGTAAACTTTTATTTAGAATGCATATCGTTTGAGTTTAAGTTTCAATATATGTATGTATGCATGCACATAATCTACATGTATTTAAATAATTCTATTTATATAATTTGAAGTTTTTTATTCTAGAATGTGACGCATGTTGTATTGTCCAAATGAATAATTCTTAAAGTTTTAACAAGTTGACAATTTTCCTCTTTCAAAACACTGGGTTTTTTTCGTTTCAGCTGTTATAAACGTGTATTTGCAACATACATATTTGATAATATTGTTTTAAATATTGTGAATTTTTCTGCTTTATTTTGTTATATTTTTTTATTTGTGTAAATGTAAATAATAATTTTTTCGCGTTTTTTTTCTTGTAATTTCGCTGTTGTTGTATATATAGTCTTTGTTTCTTTGCGTTTCATGTTTTTTGTCTTTTCGAAAAAGTGACATAAATCCCTTTAACTGCATACAATAATATTATTTATGTTAAACTTCATGCCATACTAAGTTATCACTGAACTTATAATTTGTGAGCTTGTGAGACATTGTTGTGTTAAGTAGTAAATACTTACGATACAATTGTACGCTCAAGAAAAAATCTATGTAATCTGTGATAGTTAAATAAAAAATTCGTTTTAAATGCGATTCAGAAAACCAATGGGTGAAGGATTAGTGCTAAGTTAAACACTACTGACTGCACTAGCTCCTACAATCAGAAGGAGGAGGAAGGATAAAAGTTTTTACTTTTAAAGACTTTTTTCTTGCAAGTAAAAAGAAAAGAGTCAGGGCCAGCGTCAAAAAATGTAAATATAAAGTTATACCATTTCTTTGCATAAGCCGCACTAGGCGACACATATGATTTTGTATGCATGGTGGTATGGTGAATATATATTGCAAGATTTAATTTTTAACAAAAATGGCAACAAATATATTGTGGACAAAGAAATTTTGAATGTTTTACTAACTCTTATTGAACTTCTTTTGATGGCCTCGCCTAATAATAACGCTTATAAGGTCTGCACCTGACTTGTTGAAATCTAGGATATACACTCACGCCTTGGATTGGCTGCCGAATTAAGAACTTTTTTCAAAGTATTTTCTCCTTCTATTTAGGAATACAAAAAAGGAGTATTTTAGTTTGTCGATGCAAATTGTTTCACCCAGTTATGTAACTGAATTGACTACATTATCCGGACCACTACCTCTGCGTTTGTTTAAGCATCTTTTTATACCTTTTTCACCTTTTGTAATATCTACAATATCCACCACTAGATCAGACACCAATCGATCAGACATAGTGTCGAAAGAGGTGCTATTGGAGGTGCATGATCGGTCTATGTCCTTTGAGACAGCGGGCAAGACACCACGCCTACCTGTAATTTGTTTTTATCATTCGGAACAAAGAAGAAACCACATTAAAAAAAAACACATATATCGGGCGATAGAATATTAAAATATAAACAAAAAACATCAAGTGAAAAAAATTGGCGCTCACTTATATTTTTCGAATCACGGGCCTCTGAAATGTTCAAATTTTTTAAAATATTAATTGGGTATCATATTAAAGCTTTTGAAGAGTTCTTTAAGGAAACGCTACACCCATTAAGAGCCGATGGTATTTTTATGTAAAAGATATATATAAATTTTTTATCTTATTTTTAATTCTCTTTCACCCCAATATTTGCTTTTTTAAATTTAGTTACTTCACTAAACTAGATTTACATAGATGGTGAAGGGTATGTAAGATTCGACATGGCCGATTATAGCACCCTTACTTGTTTAGTATGCAACTGTTTAAAATAAATATTAAAGTTAAAACTAAATTCCTTAAAAAAAGGAGAATCAATTGAATTTTTTTTTTTAATAATAAACATAAAATCATAAAATCAATTACACTCATATGAAAAAAAAAGGAATGAAATAGATCAGAACAGATTCGTAGACCTTGAGAAACACTCTCTTACCAACACATTTTCTGTGGAACGCGCAACTTTTAGAAACTTAAAAGACTTCGCAACCATAAACAAATATTTTCTGTCGAAATTGATAAAGCTACAAGAGAGCACGTAACTCTCCATTGCATCGCATATACAGTTCCAGCCCAATCAAGCATTTTTAAATGATGATGAAAAATAAATAAATGAATAAATAAATATGTTTATAAATAAATACAAATATCTGAGTGTATAGATTTATACGCATAGATAGAGTGTATAGTTGCCTTCATAACATCACTCGTATATTTACCATTTGCAAATATTTTTTTGGGCTGCATTTCATTTTTGGTACAAAAGTTTGCATTATGTTTTGTACATCAAAAACAACAACAAAGACACTTCAAAAAAGAATAGCAACAAATGGAATACCATAATAAATAGAAGAAAAAGGAAAAATTAAAATGACAACATAATTCGCCAGTATATCATAATCAAAATACGCCCACATCATAACAGACGAAAGTATTTCCATGCAGCACATTTCTGTTTTTATTTTATTTTTTTTAGAATTTTCGTCTTTTTTTGTCATATATGAGTTTGTAGTTTTTGCGATAATAAAAATTATAGCAACAGACTTTAAAATACTTCATAAATATTGAAAAATATAAATAAAAAATAAAATCAAATCAAAAAAAATAAAATAAAGAAAGCCATTAAACCATTAAGAGGGCAATGGGAGTAACCGAATTAAATAAAATCTTGTTTTTATATTCTAAGCCAATGGAATTCATGACATTTACTTGGATTCATATGGATGCAGAATTATTTTATAAAATAATAAATATTTTTTCAAGAGTAAAAACGATTATAACTTTTTATAATTAAATTGCTTACATCAAACAAGAGAGCAAAATTTTATTTAATGTTAAGCTTTCGTTTTTCATTTTTCAATTTTCTTAATCTTATATATACATATATCTTCCTCTTACTGCTGCAAAAAGCTTAGTGACACCGCTCTAATGATATGAAGTGTTTAAAACAAATATAAAGTAAATTTTTTTTAATCCCAAAATGTTTCTTTACTATTAGAAAAATGCAGCACATTTTGAATTATGATGTTCGCAAGCAATTAGAAATTTTTTTCTGAAGGCATGAACTTAATAACATTTCTTATCGCTATAATATAAATAATTTATATATAAAGTGTAAAATAATTACAAAATAATAGACCGTTGCGTTTACGTCGAAAATCGGCAATATAATTACATTAGTGAGGGAGGTGTTTTTTTTAATTTGACTGATATTAATTTTTTCGCTGTTTGGCAACACTGAAATGAAAACTTTGCGATAATAAAGCTGGACCAAAACGATATAGTTACACAGAAAAAAATTAAGAGACAGGATTTCATTCACTTCAAAACAGAAACCATTACCCAAAAAACTATTTTGCTAAATTGTGGAAAAACACAGAAAGTTAAATAGTCAAATATTTGAAAGATCATCTTTTATTATAAAACAAATTTTAGTTTAAAAATTTCTTTTAAAATAAAAATTAAAAACAAAATACTAACAAGATTATAAACGTTCGAGCCCTCTAACTCTGGTAGATCCTTGAAAGTTTCACAGTTATGTGTATTAGAATCCATTTTCAGTTAGTTGCGATTTTTGAACATTAATTCAAATATGTATGTAGTGAGTTTTTAAATTGAACAGTCATTGTTAGGTAAACTTTTCGGCCTTTTAATTATAAGGAATTTAATAAACGTAAATTCCTCTTCAATTGTATCTGTTGTTAACATGATTTTTATCTTAAATAGTATTTTTGTGTACATCTTACAATTACAATACAAACATTTTGTTTCAAAATTCCTAAATAATGTTAAAATTAAAGAAAACACTAAACTACACATAAAATGCGTATGTTTTTGATTTGATCTATTGTTATTGTCATTAATTTTTGATTGTCATCCATTTGTAACCGCTGGCTATAAGAACTCGAATTTGCGTAAACAATCGATGTTAAAGTAATGTCAAAACAAGAAACAAGCAGTCAATTAAAGTGACTCACTTATCTTTAAGTGATTTAATTGTGTTGAATATTTTATGAATAAAACATTTTTAAGGAATTTATATAATATTTTTTTTTTTATTTATGGGATTAAGGTTTCTGGTTATTTAAAAACCATAAATTGTTATATGAAAATGAATTTATTTTAGTTAAGCTTTTAGTCGAGTTATTTTAGTATATAAACGAATAAACAATTTTTTTAATAGGGCTTGAGTTCACTTGTTTTTTTTTTTATTTCTGATTATTTTCAATTTACACAAAAACAGTATTAGTATAGAATTTTCCTAATCACTACCAGCATAAAAACTAAAATCAAGGCTTAAGGTTCGGTCAGATTAGTCGTAACGTAACCACTTAATTTTGGAACAAATTTTTGTCCTTCTCAAATGCTCATTAAAAAATGTGAGATCCTAGGCAATATGGACTCTAAATTATAATAGTTGTTATATTAAAAATCTTTATTCGTGCTGGTATGTGTCAGGAAAGATTGAATAAGCATTTGTAAAGATAGTGGATACGATTTTTCGGTCAAATATTGGATTAATTTGACCACACGTTAAGAAAATTCGCGGGTAAAAGTTTCGGCATTCGTTATCGATCAAAATTTACACATATTCCTGTATAATTTAGATCAGTAACGCAATCTTCAGTCACAAAAAGGTTAAAAGTCACTAAAAACCAAAAACTTTGAGTTTCAAAAAAATTGTCAAAAGTTTTTTATTCGAGACTAAACTTAAGTCTCTTAGGTTCAATATATGAAAATTCCTTTTTGTGTTTAATATTATTATTATTATTAGTTTTATGCTTTATTCAAAATTATTTTTATCCACTGGATCTCTTTCTATATACTTACAAGACCACTAGAAAAGGCACTGGACATTAGTGAGAGTTCATTTGGCGAGAGGACCTAGCAAAAGGGTCCTTGGGGCGATCGCTGGAGGTAAATGGATAGTGAATGGAATCAAGTAAAGTTGCATTACGCATTATAGCATTGATGGTCGTTAAGGACCAACAGAGAAAGCAATAAAATTCCTTTCATGAATTACCTCGTTACAATATCTTAATTTTCTTCTGCATCGATTGGCAATTAATGACTCTTCCTGAAGCAGTGGCTTTTACAATAAATCATTTGATAATTTATTGCTCCCCCATATGTTAAAGTGTATCAATATGGGACCTTTGAATCCTACTCTTTCTCGCTGGTAAATTTTCTTTTGAATGAAAGCCACTCAACTGTCGTTTACAAAATAATGCAACACACCCGATAATAATATTTTGGAAAAAAATTCTGGTTGAATGATCTTGATATTAATAGGAGTTTCAATTATTTTTCATTACAATATTGGGTAGAAAACCTAAGGGAGTCGTTGTTGTTGTGCAAAACGCATCATCATAGTAAATATCTGTTACAAATTAATTAATTAAAGAAACGTTTAATTATTTTTTTTTTTTAATTTTCGTGAATTCTCTCATACTATATTATTTTTCTCCAAATGTACATAAAGCTTGATGAAATAAACCTTCCATGATCATTCATTTTTTCATTCCTTTTTTACGAGGGCTGCTAAATATATTTCTGGCCATGCAACACTGACTGCCGCCAAGTGCAATCTGACATTTCCATTGGAAAGTTTGTCATTTTTAAGCATAATCGTACCCAAAACGTTTTGACGTACGACCATTATTTGTGTTGTTTACAGTGACTTTAAAAAATTAATATAGAAAAAAATGGAATTAACTCGTGAACATTTTCGTGCCATCATTTTTCACAACATTCGACGTGGATTATCACGACAAGAGTGCATTGATGAATTTAAATCTTTGTATGGCGATGAAGCACCATCCTATAGCACTGTGAAAAACGGGTATAATGAATTTAACCGTGGCCGAAGCTCGCTCAAAGTCGAATTCCGTGAAGGTCGGCCAAAATCGGCTGTTGTGCCAGAGAACATTGATGCCGTGCGTGAACTCATAATGCAAGATCGACATGCGACATACCGAGAGATAGAGACATCCTTGGATATTTCTTCCACCAGCACACATTCGATGCTGCATGAACACCTGGCCGTAAAAAAGGTTTGTTCTCGTTGGATCCCGCACAATTTGAAAGTCGCTCAAAAAAAGGATGGTGTCGATTGGTGCAAAGAAATGTTGCAAAAATACGATTGCGGTGCTTCAAAAGACGTTTATAAGATCGTCATAGGTAACGAATCATGGATCTAAGCGTATGACACCGAAACGAAACAACAATCGACCGTGGGTCTTCAAAGATGAGAAAAATCCAACGAAAGTTGTTCGTGGAAGAAGCACTTCGAAGCAAATGGTCGCCTGTTTCTTCGGCAAAACTTGTCATGTGGCGACTGTTCCGCTTGAGCAACGTAGGACGTTCACTTGTGAGTGGTACACTACAATCTGTTTGCCTGAAGTCATCGGAGAAATTCGAAAAACCAACAAGAGAAGACGAATCATTGTTCACCATGACAATGCGAGCTCTCAAACATCGGCTCAAACCAGAGCGTCTTTGACCGGCCAAAACGTCGAATTAATGGGTCATCCGCAATACAACCCTGACTTGGTACCTAATGACTTCTTCTTGTCTCCGCACATCAAGAAAAAAATGCGTGGTCAATGATTTTCGTCGCCAGAAGAAGCTGTTGAAGTGTTCAAAAAACGTGTTTTAGAGGTGTCTCAATCGGAGTGGAAAAAGTGCTTCGACAACTGGTTTGAGCGCATCCAAAAGTGTATAAATCATGCAGGAGAATACTTTGAAAAACAATTAAACCAATTTTGATTATAAATATTCGCATTTTCACTATTAGACATATATAGAGCAGCCCTCGTATAAAAATAATACAGTCAAAAAATTAAAAAAAAGCACTGCCCAAATAAAATAATTAATTTCATTTTGCCTGTAGGATCTATGC
This sequence comes from Cistogaster globosa, assembly GCA_937654795.1. Taxonomy (NCBI): domain Eukaryota; kingdom Metazoa; phylum Arthropoda; class Insecta; order Diptera; family Tachinidae; genus Cistogaster; species Cistogaster globosa. The sequence goes on from OW569403.1 coordinate 121,425,174, forward strand.
CCAATGTCCCAACCCTGTTACTTAATGATTTACCTATTAGAGTTCTCTAGATACAAAATAGTAACTTTGAACTTTTCATCGGTGGTACTTTTAGTTCATTCCAGGTTCTTTTTTACTGGGCTACTAAGAAGTTCACATGTACAATCTTTTAAGACTTAAAGTGTTATAGGTCTCTAGGTACATGACGACTAGTTTTCCCTTTGTATGGGGGTTACCATGCCCACTGCTCCAAATTATTTTTAATGGGATATTCACATAAATGAGGAGGTTACCTGTACAGAATTTCAAGGTTATTAATGTGGCAGATACTAAGTAAAATGAGATTTATTATTTATTTTGTAAGAGCAGTGCCACGCCTACTTCAAATTTGAAAAAAAGTATATACAATATATTACCATTCAAATAGTAAGAAACAAATTCGGAAAATTTTAGGTGAAACGATGCGCTGGTGTAGACAACTGTAGCTTTCCGACAAACATTTTTTGCTCATATACATATATAGAAGAAGAATATAGATAAAGCAATATACACACATCGCATTCTCAGTGACTTTTTCAATTAAATAATCGGTAAATTGCGTAATTCACAAAACAAATACATGTGCAGTTCCTTAGTTATGACTGAAATATAACTTTTTCATTATATTGTCATGACGTGCAAAGAACTATTTATTAAATAAAAATATATGTTCCTTAAATGGCATAAATGTAGTCATTCAACAACGTTAATGGGAGAGTACACTGAAGACAGATAAGCAATGCGATAAAAAAAAGCTGATGTAATTTGTTGATAAACAATATTGATTTTGATAAAGGAAAAATTTGATATAGTTGATTCAAGAGCTTGTGAGTAATGACAGGTAAAGTTTTAAAAATCATTTTAAAAATTCTATAGCTTTATTCAAATTTTTTCCGTAAGAAGTTTTTGTTCATTAAAAAAAAAAACACTTTAGATGTCTCTACATTTAATTCTTTTGCATAAAACCGTATTGTTTTGAGTTTGTTACTTAAAAGAAATAAGTTTTGCTAAAAATAGCTATACAATAATAACTACCTAAGCGTTGAATAATGAAGAATTAATAAATAAAATAATAAACAAGCTAAATCTATTATCGGCGAAATCAATTTCGAATTCATTTATTTCAAGAGCATAAATTGTAAATTTCATATATTTATATTGCATACTTAGATTTTGATATTCCAAGTTCAAGAGGTTCAATCTCTACACAGAATGAAAGAAAATAGGGATAAAAATGGCCCCTAAATATGCCAGGGTTTTGTTGGTTGCTTCATTTGCTATTCTTCCTTTACTTTGAGACATGTGAAAAAATATTAACGAATAAAAATATTATGAATATATATTTAAAAATCTGTTCAACTGGATCCTCGATTATGCCAACGAAGTCTGGGCAATTGTTGAAATTCCAGAATGGGAATTACAACAGCCATTACAGCTTGATATATTGAATGGGAATTACAACAGCCATTAGAACTTGATATATTAAGAAAGTTTATTTATTACTCAAATTTTATAAAAAAAGGTTCTTTCTGTTATGACGTGATAGATTAACAAATACTTTCAATTTATTTAATTATTTTTACACTAACTCAAATAAACAAAATATTAATTTACTCTACTAACACTAGTATCTTTCTACAGTAATAAGCCGCAAGGCTTTTACTCCAAAAAGCTAATATGCAATTTACATTGGTAATAAAATAATGAAGCATTTTTTAGTGGAAAATTTATGTTTTTCTCTGACGTGATAAAAAACGAAAACAAAAACATAAATTTATTAACATTTTATAAAATTTTATCGCACATTATTCAAATTAAGAAAATGTAAAAATAAAGAATGTTGACCCACTTTCCCGATTGTTGTTCTGTCAAATAAAAATTACACGAAAAGAATAAAACATTTGAAAAATCAAAAACGAACGAAGACCTTGTCACTTATTCGATTATTATAATAAAATACAAGATATATTAGCAACAGCAGCATTTTTAGTTCTAAAAGCGCCAGCCAGCAACAAAAAAAAAAAATGTTTTTTTTTTAAACGCGAAGATTTTAGACCAAAATTCTTAAACAAAATGAAGGCGAATGTAATCGAATTCCCTGACACACTTCCGTTTAAAACTAGTGGCACACTAACAACTTAAACAATTGGCGGCAAACAGCACTAAAATTAAGGTGTTTTCGATAATTTGTTGAATTTTGTAGTTAATGAAGGAACGTGTAAGTTGTGTCATTTTATAGTTGTTGAAATAGAACACACTTCAAATAATCTTTTGTGGACTTAAATGAAATTAAAAAAAAAATTCTTCTCTTTTTCCTCTGCCTAAATATATTATTATTATTTATCAAAGTGTTTTCTTATGATTTTTTATTTTTATTTTTTATTTGTTTTTTATTTTGCAGTGATGCATAAAATGTAAGTAACTTTTTAGTTGAGCTTAAGTAATTCTCAGCTAAAAGTTGCGAAATTTAAGAAGATCTATTTAATTTGTAATATTTTATATTTTACAAATAATATAAAGCAAAGTGATTTTCTAAAGACTCTCAATTGAATAATTTAAAACTTGACTTCTGCTATTATTATTTTCTAAAATTATTTGAATTACCGAAAATTTTATTTTTCGTCATATCAAAAAGATTTTACAGTTTTTGAATTGAATTAAATACAAAGTGGTTTAAGAATGTTGAGAATGTGCTTAACAAAAGTTAAAAATTATTTAATTTGTCGGGAAATATCAAGGATTTCAACACTGCATAAGAAAAATCATTTCTACCATCTAAATTGTGTAATTTTTTTTTTTAATTTTATAAACTTTATAAATTTATTTAAACGGCCGTATATCCATGACATATATATTATGACTGCTCACAATCGAAAAGTTATTTCCATATCGGTTTTCATAATTTTTGTATAAACTTGTAACATGTAACAGTCAAAGAAATCAATGGACCCAAGTGAAATTACTTCAACGGAAGGAATATAGATTGACATATTTATAATAGACTACTTGAAAAAAGAAAAAAATATTGACATTGAGTCACAATTTCACACTTAAAATAAAACAACACAGATTAAAGAACACAGCGAAATCAAATAAAGCTCAAAATTACAAGCAGTGATATCATAAAAAAATAAAATCAATTAGTTTTTTGTGCAAATTTGGCTCCCAGCGGAAAAGATTCGTTTTAAGCTATTTTTAAACAAAAGCATAATATCCCTACTTTGTGAATTTTTATTTCGAAAATTTCTTTAAAAATAAAGAAAAGGTGACAATGACGAGCCAAAAGAACACTATTTTGAAAAAGTTTAAACATCAAAAATTAATATCGTACTAAATACTAGAATTTGTTGGCTCTTTAGTAACTCCTTACAACTTCTAAGAACTTATAGATCAACAGGAAAATATTATTATTTATTAAACCTAAGAACTAATTCCAATAGTTTTTTATTTTTAAAAGTATGAATATGTTCTATATTTTCAAGCCATGCTGTTATATATATAAAAAAAAATAAATATTTAATCACGATAACCTTAGAAGAAATAAAATATAAATCTATGGTAAGATAATATTGACTTGGCCAAGATAAATGAACCATTAAAATTAAGTGATCTTCATCTCTCTTCTGGCTGTCTGTGCGTCTGTCTACTTATAAATACATTTATTTCTTCTTTAGGTTTTGCCGGCATTTATTATACATATTTCTTTTAATTGTTTGTAATTCTTTTAAAGATTTTCTTTTTCTGTTTGCTTAAAATTCGTTTCCAAAGACGTATTGTGTAACAAATTAGCTGCGATTTCCTAAAGTTGTGTCATTAATTTTTGTCACATTTTCTCTTTTATTTTTTTCGGGATGCTATAATAAAAAGAAAACTTACAATAATAATTTTATTTTTATTCTTCTGTTTAAGGTGAGATCTAAATGACTTTTGCTTAATGTGTTCACGCAAATACAAAAAGGGGGAGAAATAATGTTCTTTTTAAATTTAAGCGTATTGAAGAAAGTTCTTTTAGAAGAATAGTATATTTAAATAATAGTCATGTTGTCTTAGCTAAGTATTTGCTTATGCCCCAATAATCGTTGTTCTTGTCCAAACATGGTACGCCGGATTATTTTTAAACTGCATTAAAAAGTTCATTAACTAGTAAATTTTTCTTGATAGTGAAATTTAGTTTGCAGTACCGCAAAATACAGTAATTATATTTTCTGATACATCAATTTTATTTTCATGTGCAGCAAATTTTATTTGAGTTTTAATTACAGTTAAAACGAACAGTTACGAGTAATAAACGTGTCATTTATAACACACATTACAATTACTATTGCAGTAGTCAGTAAGAATTTACAAATAATACAATTTCAGTGTCAGTAAGAAACTGCTTTTATCGGGCCTAAAAATTTTTTTGGGCTGCACGAAAAGCTTTTACTATTAACTGTGCAGACTAACGGTTAATACTATACATTTTTACTTTTTCTTTTTATGGATTTATAGAATTGAATTAAATACTTCATTTTATATTAATATTATAGATTTAGTACCCAGCAGTTGCTGGTGTAGTCGTTAAGTAGTATTTTTGCATAAAAACATAAAAAATATCAGAGTGCAACAGACAAATTGAGCGTAGGCAGACTTTATGTTTTTTTAAGACTGACAGTGGTTTTTTCTTTTTGTATCTAAGCAGCAAAGCATAATAATAAAAGATTTATAGTTTTAATTTAAAATTTATAGTTTTAATTTAAAATTAATAATTTGTTTTTTTTTTATCTTTATAATAATTGTAATTTTTTAAATTAATTATCATTTTTACGCATAAGAAACAACTTATTTCATCTGTTTTGCTAATTTTCTATCTTAGTGAATCTACAAGGAATTATAATAATTTAAGCTATTTGTTCTATAACTTTCAGAATTTGCAAATCCAACCTAACTAGAGGGGACTAAATTAAAAGCGAAAGTATAAAAATTCAAAAAAAAACCAAAAAATTTTACAATTTAAAAAAAGATATAAAAAAATCTTAATTTAAATATTTATTAGTTTTTTATAATTATTTAATTCAAAACACATGCAAACGAGATTTATATATCTGGAAAAAGTACAATAATTTTTGTCGTTGTTCCCAAAAACATAAAATTTCTGTTTTCAAAAGCGCATCGAAAAATAACAAAAACAAAAAAAAAAAGCAAATGAAGGAAAAACAAATAAAAATATAACAACAAATAAATCTGTTTTAATAGTTTAATTTACGACTCAAAATACCCCTGTTGAGGAATTTATGACACCACACTGTTATACGGTCTAATCCAATGAAATCGGTCAACATTAAATTTATTATTAAATGAGACAAATTTTTCTGTTTTTCTTAATATTCTTGAGGAATTTTCCTAGAACATTAAAAACACAAATTTGATTTTATCAAAAAGAAGATGTTTGCATTTTGTAACAATTTTATTCGACCTTGTATTTTCAAATCAAATTTAAGTATTTTAAACGATAACTCAAGTTACAAAATATAATTTTTTGATTAAAAATAAATACTAAATCTCGTATAATTGTTTGCACAATAATTTATGAAATTAGATGTCTTGGCTGACATTTACTGCCAATCTCACTTTGCACACTTCCTTTCCCCAATAAACCTCATTAAAAAAAATGCAATGAGAAGCTTTAAAAATAAAAATGCAATTAAATTGTTGAAGGATAAATGTTATAAATGTCACTGATCGATAAAGCTATATTATCGAGATACCAATCCAAAAATATTTTTTGAGGTGAGATCTAATTTTGATATTTATATGTAAATATTAAGGTGATTGATGATTATTCGACGTATTTAAAAAAAAAAATTTTAAAACTGATTTCGATTTAAATCTGAAAAAGCTAATTAACCGATTTTAAGAAAAAAATTCTACATTCAAAAACTGCTAGCTGCACATAGTAAATATACATTTCTTAATAATAAAAAGAACAAATTGCTTTACATGCAAAATAAGTTTTAGCTTTCTACCAAGTTCTAAATTATTAATTTTGAAAATCACAATTTAAACGCCGACAAAAGAGAGAGAGAGAGAGAGAGAGAGCTAATAATCAAAATATGGCGAATTTTATTCTTAAGCAATTATTGTAATAATGTTAGCTATTTAAATAAAAATAATATTACTATTCTATTAAATCTCTTAAGCCCAAATAAAAAAATTTCAAAATTCAAGTTACCTATCCGGCCAAATTATAATCTTTGAAATAAAATTCAATTCCAATTCTATTCTTTCGTTATGGAAATGATTGCAGCTAAAAGCATTTAACCAATTTTCCAAACGTTTTTGTCCGTCTGTCACGGCTTTCTATCTCTGAAACCGTAATAAGTAGACTCTTGAACTTTACACAGAAGATGTGCTACTATGGATGTTATAAAAACAAATATTAAAAGTTAGAGCGTCATTTAAATATTTGCACAGTGTCAGTTACATTATGAACGCAAGATTTTAAATTAAAGGGTGTCCTAACATTGACCTGACTTTCACTTAAATGGCTTTAGTATTTTGATTTAATGTGCTACCTCAATTGTAATTATGGGCGATAAAAGCATTAAGAATTCGGAAGTCCTCGATATTCTTGACATAAAGATTTAATGTGATGTTCGCAGGAACAAGCATATTTTTCAAGCCGCAAAAAATTATTCAAGTTTTCTGAAGCGGTGTGAAAAATACTTTACTCCATGTGATCCCCTCGCCAAATCTCATGTATGAACCAGTGCAAGAGAGAGATAGTAAAAAAGCTCAAGGGCAACTGGCTCTGTTGTGTCACTGAAGCATAGACGCAATGTGAGATGTGTTACACTGTTTTATGCTTACTATAACAGGATGTGCCCTTATGAAATAAGGAAACTTATTCCTAAAAGCCGTAATTTTGTACATGCAACACGTTTTTTCATCAAGAGCACATACCTTTGCAGTCAATTCGTTTGTGTGTGGCGCTACGCATTACAGAGGAAATTCATTATAAGCCAAACAGTTTTTATGTAAAATTAATTCCCTTCGAAAGTGTTTCCTGTCACCTGCAGTGTACAAAGATTCAAATCAAATGTCTATAAGCACTACTTCTTCTATCTTTCTTCTCGTAACCTGATTTTCTAGTTCTGGCACAATGCGTTCAAATGCCATCGCTCGAATTCTGCTCCTGTAGAAAAATATGTCGGCTACAAAAACATAATTATAAACAATAAGTTTAGTAATCAAAGACTGTTTCCAAAAGGCCGTTAATTTGTTAAATTTCGCCTTATTTTCTAAATCGTCAATGCAATTTGTATCGAGAATTATTCATATGTCTGCTATAGAAATATTTATAAAATTAACGTAAAAAAAGGTTTTCCTGATGCCCTTGGTAGATTTAGTTATATTGTAACGCAATAATTTTTGAGCTTATTGTTTTAAATAATACTTTTTAACAGTTTATATTGTTAAAATAAAAAATATAATAAAAAAACAAGAAGAAATACAAAAACAAGAGCGTTAAACCGCTACTCCTGTTAAGGTAAGACAAAAGTTCATTTGTATCAGATTTATTTCTGCAAATTCATACTATCAGCAACTTTAGGCGAGTCTTTAAACTTTTAACCAAATTTAGCTATTATTCACAACTTTGAAGAGAATTATGCTTTTTTTTAACAGTTTTAAAATTTCTAAAGAAATTAATTTTTAAACCAAAAATGGTCATAATTAAATTTGTTTTGTTTTTGTTACTCCTCTAAAGATCAACTTGAATCATCAGAAATTGACTTAAAGCTGTTTATCAATTTTAAATTGGTCAAAATTTTTTTTATAAATTTGGTTTAAGTCACCTGCCTGATGATTTGTTGTTTTCTATTTTTAACAAAGTTCCCTCATGCTTTGATTTTGTTTTACCTTGTTGTTGTTCTAATAATGGTTTTTATCATATTAAAGGCGCCATACATTGTGGTTTTGCGGTTAATAGTTTTTTTTTCTGCTTTAACCAAATTATTATTTATTATTGAAATTAAATCATGATGTTAAATTGACAATAAAAGACCACAAGCTAAGAGTTTAATACCACAATTTGAAACTCTTTTTGTTGGTAAGCTATTTCCGGTTTAAACTTATTATTTAATTTGAAATTTAAACTATTCTGTCTAAAGCACAAAAAGCAGACTACGATCTCTTATTAATTTCTGTTAAATATTTTTTTTTTTGTTTTTTTAATAAATATTATAATAATTTAAAAGCCTCCGATATTATAGTCAAAAATTTAGCTCAAGTTAAGTTGCTTCTAATTACTTTTTAACACAATTTATTTAAAATGAAAACTATTAATGAAAATCTAACCTTCCAATTATGAATATTAAATTATCTTTAAGAATAAAATTACTGTTAGTTTAAAATATATTGTATTGTAGCATTAATAAGCGGCAATTTGTATAAGTAACCACCTTACCAGGCCACTTATTGCTAATGAAAATTGTTGGCTGAGGATTAAAAATTAATCTCAGGAAAAACGTCCTATAAACCCAAAGATATAATCCATAGCAACAGTGGCTGCTAAAGTTAGCTGTTAAGCTACCAGCCCTTAACAAGAATCATGATTATGGTCTAGCCAGACGGAGCGTGTTCAGTCAGTTTAAAGACAATCGTCAGTTAAGGCCATTAAAAGAGCAACTGAAATTTCGAACAACCCAAGCTCTTTTTCAAATAAAACAATAAGCTTTTCTTTTATATATCACGTAGTAAAATTTTCACGAAACGGGATATTTTCACATATTTAAATGTCACAACAAAAGTATCTGAAGAACAATCCGTGTATTTGTAAAAGTGTTAGGATTCTAAACTTCCCGTTTCCCGGGAATTTAGCCGAAATTTTTCCGGAAAATTGTGTATGGCTTTCTCGAGACTTACCAAACCCCAATTATAAGACATGCTCTGGTTTAACTGGGTGAAGTTTTTAAATTTTCGTAACATTTAACTAATGTCAACTAAATGCCATAAATATATAATATTAAGAGAATATAGTATATAAATTATTATTTAATTATTAATAAAATAAAAATACGATTCTATGGGGCAAGTATTGAAATTTATTTAGTTTCTTTGTTTAAGCTTTCAAGTTTCTGTGTTATAAATAAAACCTAAAAAAATCATGTCCCTAAAATTAAATAATAGGTTTTAAACAAAGATTTTCCTAAAACTTATGAAAATCAATAATACTACATCGAAATTTTTCACATCACTGTGCGCCATAAGGATTTTAGAAATTTATTATTCTAGGAAATTCTGTACTTTTACATACTAAATTGAGACAAGTCAATTATATGAAATAAAATAAGCCACCTGTTGTCATTTGTCAGGTTTTTGCTATGCGTATTATTTTATTTCCAAGAAAATTCCAAGGCCAAACAAATGAAATTTCCTTTTTGCTTTCGTCACAATTTAATCCATCCACCACCATAATACCATCAACGCAATTCATAGATAAAGGCAACTCACAAAAAAAAAAAAAAAAAAAAAAAAAAAAAAACATACAAACATACAAACGAAAAAAAATTAACAACACGAGTCTTAAATTTCATTCACTAAAAAACAAATTTTAATGAATGAAAATTTTTTTACGCAAATCGTTTAAATTTCTTCCTGCAGCGTGCGCACGTAGGGTAAAGAAATTTCCTTTTTTACTAAAGGGGCGAATCTGGCCGGCCGGTACTTTGACCGTGAAAAGAAAATCTAAGACCGGCGCAATGCAGCTCAATCGATTTTTCGTGCACTTTCGAAGAGGAGAAATGAGAGCGAGCTAAAATTTAAAAAAGTAACAGGAGTAAAAGCTTTATTATGAAAAAACTGTTGAATGAAATGTAACAAGAGTGAAAGTTCTTTAGTAAACTTGACACTGTGAAGAAATTTCAGTTTCAAATATTTCGAAGTTCACGGTTGGCTATTGACGTTATTCTGTTTATGTTTGTTCATAAGTGTGTGATACTTCTAATAACATTTTTTCGCTTCTCAGATTTACATCACAGTTAAAATAAATATTTACCATATGTTTTCAATTTGGTTTTCTTAACGTCTTTTCACCGGGAGTGTTTTAATCTTGTAACATAATTAAGCACACATACCTGTAAATAAAGAGAAAAAAAACGGTATTATTTAGAGTTTATAAAAATTATTAGAATTTAAAGCTAAAAAAAATAATTTTAAAAGTAAATTTATTAAATTATGAGCAGGAACAAGAGAAAAAAAATTCTGCAAAACTGACTTCACAATAACTAAATGATTTTAAATATTTAAAATCGTTTGAAGTATAAAATGATTAAGTAGCTCAAAATTTTTGAAGTTTATCGACTATAAGCTAAAAGGAGTTGTACAAGACAATACTAACTTGACTGAACCTAATTAAATTATTTTAATGGGATTTTGATTATATTAATAAAACTTAACCATTTAAGCAAAAATAAATAAACACAAATTTTTGGCATCTTTGGCATTTTGAGTTGATAAAAATAAAAATGAGAAATTCTTCATTCAACAGTAATTTGTTCTAAAGAAAGAATAAAAAAAAAGAAGAGTGAAACAACCGCTCCAAGTCCAATTCCAGATTTTTAATAGATTTTGTGTTCTTTTATATGTTGTTAACATTATAAATTACTGAATCGCTCGATTTTGTTGTTTTTGTTAATAAAAATAATTTGATTGTATTTATATATAGTTGATTAATTCACAAAACCCCTTGTATCCGTGTATACTGTGTATTGTTTAATTATAATACAATAGTGTATGCTTATTGTTGGAAATTTTCATATAAAATTTCAATACACCAATACACCTTTATTTTGCTTGTTTTTTAAAAATTTTATTGGTAATCGTGTTATCATTTACATGTGAATTCCATATTACATTGAGAAGAAGAAAATAAACTAAAGACATTTGTATTGTTGATGTTAAAAATTTGTTCACAAAAAAATAATAAATGGATATCATATTCAAAGTATACGAGGGCTGCTTTATATATTTCTGGCCTAATAGTGAAAATGCGAATATTTATAATCAAAAATGGTTTTATTGTTTTTCAAAGTATTCTCGAGCATGAAAAATGGTTTAATTGTTTTTCAAAGTATTCTCCAGCATGATTTATACACTTTTGCATGCGCTTAAACCAGTTGTCGAAGCACTTTTTCCACTCCGATTGAGACACCTCTAAAACATGGTTTTTGAACACTTCAACAGCTTCTCCTGGCGACGAAAATCGTTGAGCACGCATTTTTTTCTTGATGTGCGGAAACAAGAAGAAGTCACTAGTTGCCAAATCAGGGCTGTACGGCGGATGACCCATTAATTCGACGTTTTGGCCGGTCAAAAACGCTCTGGTTTAAGCCGATGTGTGAGAGCTCGCATTGTCATGGTGAACAATGATTCGTCTTCTCTTGTTGGTTTTTCGAATTTCTCCGATGACTTCAGGCAACCAAATTGTAGTGTACCACTCAGAAGTGACCGTCCTACGTTGCTCAAGCGAAACAGTCGCCACATGACCAGTTTTGCCGAAGAAACAGGCGACCATTTGCTTCGAAGTGCTTCTTCCACGAACAACTTTAGTCGGATTTTGCTCGTCTTTGAAGACCCACACGGTCGATTGTTGTTTCGTTTCGGGCTCATACGTATAGGTCCATGACTCGTCACCTGTGACGATCTTATAAACGTCTTTTGAAGCACCGCAATCGTATTTTTGCAACATTTCTTTGCACCAATCGACAATAGCCTTTTTTAAGCGACTTTCAAATTGTGCGGGATCCAACGAGAACAAACCTTTTTTACGGCCAGGTGTTCATGCAGTATCGAATGTATGCTGCTGGAAGAAATGTCCAAGGATGTCTATATCTCTCGGTATGTCGCATGTCGATCTTGCATTATGAGTTCACGCACGGCATCAATGTTCTCTGGCACAACAGCCGTTTTTGGACGTCCTTCACGGAATTCGTCTTTGAGCGAGCTTCGGCCACGAGTAAATTCATTATACCAATTTTTCACAGTACTATAGGATTGTGCTTCATCGCCATACAAAGATTTAAGTTCATCAATTCACTCTTGTCTTGATGATTTACGTCGAATGTTGTGAAAAATGATGGCACGAAAATGTTCACAAGTTAATTCCATTTTTTTCTATATTAATTTTTTCAAGTCACTGTAAGCAACACAAATAATGGTCGTACTTCAAAACGTTTTGAGTACGATTATGCTTAAAAATGACAAACTTTCCAATGCAAATGTCAGATTGCACTTGGCAGCACTCAGTTTTGCCAGGCCAGAAATATATATAGCAGCCCTCGTACTTTTTGCATAAAAAATTTTAAATTTTGCTTTTTTCATTCTTATTGTCCATTTTGCTTCCTGAAAACCTTCTTCTGAATACTTATTTTCTTCTTCTTATTTGCTTTTTGACGTTTAATATCAAAATAAATTGATTCAATAGTACACTGCGTGTTCACAAGCATATAAACAGAAAGTGTATTCAATACAAAATACACCATACAAGATGTTGTGAATTAAGCAAGTATTTTTAATCTTCCGATTTTATAAAACTAAATTAACAGCATTGCCGATTTTTTGTGCAAATATGATGTTTTTTTAATCATTTGGAACCTCTGGGTGGGGTGCTTTAGACTTCTGTATATAAAAACAAAGAAATCGGCGTCTTAACGAAGTAAGAAACTCATCAACAGTTTGTAGCAGAGTTGTTCGAAAGGGCTTCTTAAGTTGGCAAAACAGAAAATTTTTAGTCTGAGTTTTGCCGAGACCTCAACGTGGTGTGGACTGATGACGCTGCGTGGATTAAAGGTACTTTTTAAGCTTAACTTGATATTTAGCGTAGACGGAGTAATACTCGTATCTGATAAACATAAGTTTGTAAAAGTACATATTTTGTAAACTAGAATTCACTGAAAAAAATCCGGTCCCAGCTGCAAGGCAAGAAATAAAGGAAATATAATTTAAAATGCTACAGAAGATTAAAAACTCCTACGTATGACTAATTAAAAAATGTTACAATATCTGTTTCTATAAGAAATCTGAAAAGAAAACTACAGTTATGTTTCTATATTACAGCCGATCAACTCGTCTGAAAAATTTGTATGAAAAGCACTCAGATTTTTGAGTTTTTTTTTCATATAATTTTTTCAGACGAGTTATCAACTGTAATACAGAAACAGCACATAAACTTTATATTTTTATTTAATGAGAAAACTCATGTTGCCTCTTTGCGAATCGATTTATAAAATGATTTATAAATTTCTTAAAACACATCAATCAGCGTTACCGGTCGATCTGTCAGGAGATCTGTCTGAAGAAGCGCAAAAAGAGGGAACAAAGACTACAGATTCTTTCGCGAACATAGAACAAGAAAAATGTCTAGATGTTGTACTAATGAAGACCTTATCACCATTTTTTTGTGTACTTCAGATACATATATGTTCAATATTCGACAAAAATGAAAAACAACTCGAGTCGAATTACAAGAGAAGGCTAAGCAACTATTAGAAGATGAAAATCAATGCTATTTAGAAGAAAGTTTTACTAAAATCGCTTAATGTATAGTGGCTCTTTGATTTGAAAGTACACGTATTTATGTAAATTAATTAATATTTTGTTATAAATTATTATAGGAATATTTAAAAATAAAATAAAACTTTAACTCAAATAGTATTTTTCATTAAAACTTTTCGTTATTATAAATGTTTTAAATTTTTAAAAATTTTAAATTTTTTATTTCATAAGGATGTTTAAAAAAACCCAACCTTTGACCCTTGTTCCTTTTAAGTTTAAAAATATTACGGGGGCCAAAATTTTCCTGACAAGATTTTGTTTACAAGACTATTAATAATTGTAGTTTGTAACAATAGGAATAGGACATACATATGAAAAAACATTTTTTTAATATTTTAACACTTGTCTGTTATACTCAACTTCAGTTAATAATGGTAACGAATATTAAACCATTCGAATTTTTTTTTGTCGGTCGACTTTTATGCCTTTTATCAAAAATTAAAGTTTAAAATCCCAGCAACCAAACAGAAAAAAGCGCATATTAAAAATTCCAATCCAATCAAAAGTTTTGACTGCCTTCTCGCCAAATGTGCCGCTGTGCATCGACCAAGATCACTAATTTTTTTATGTTGCGACTTTTCCTTTTTTTAATTTAGTTTATTCACAAAAACAAATTTTATTAACAAGGCATTGATTCATAGTATAAAAAGCAATCAGAATTAATTTTTTAATTGAAGTAGCTCTCAAGAATATTTGATAAAGGTGATTTAAAAGATTCAAGAAACTAAGCAATCTTAAAGTAAATCTGAAAGTGAAATACAAAATAACACTCTTGATATGTGGTCAAAGTAAGAGAAAACCACTGAGTCAAAGTCGGATAATTGCAATAACGCTACATGTTCTTTCAAGAAACGTAATCTTCTGCGGTATTATTCCAGGGAATGCAAACTCAAGTATAATTGGCTTAAGCGAGAAGAAGAGAAAAAGCGTCCTTTTTGCTACTTTTAAGAGCTACTTTTTTCGTATAAAACGACCGTTGTTGCCACTTAAGAAATAAGTACATAGATGCTTAATTGTTTAATTTAACATTTTTTTCTAGAAGCCTGGTTGGTACTCGGTTCCACTTCCCAGGTAAAATGTTTTCAAAATACAACTAATTAAAGTAATTAACATACATTTTTTAAATAATGTTGCAGATTTAATACTCCATTTGTTATGTTAAAAACGTACTAAACGTCCAGCAAAATTTAAAAAAAAAATACGTGAAATAATATGAAGAGCACTTCTTTCACATGGAAGAAGAAAAATTTTAAATTGACTTTTTGTAAACATCATACGAAGAAGTCAGTATAAAAATAGCAAAGCTTATAAGCGTTGCCTCTCACTTTTCATGAATGATATATGTAACGCCTCTAATGGAAAATTTACGATATGTATAACCTTAACATCTCTAATACGGATATGTTATTCTAAAACTCTTGATAGTGAAAAAAAAACTTCAAAAAATTATTTAATATTTCTAGGTAAATAGGAAAAAGAAGCTAAATATACACAGGTCTTGTTATGACTAATTGTGAGATAATGATTTTTTTTTTCTTCTAAAACTTCATACGTTCACAGAACACACATGGTTTTTTTAGAAGAATCTACTGCCGGATAAAAACAAGGTGATAAAAAAAATATTATTTGGATTTAAACATTTAAAATTACTTAGCATCAAATTAAAAATCTTTTAACTTAATAGCTGTGTTAAGTTACCATATTTATGATCATGTAGTGATTGTATGTTCTTTTGTTTTATTAAAACTTTAAGCAACTTGGTTCGTTTTTGTAAAAAGCAAAAGCACTCGTTCTAATTATTATCACGGGAGTTGAGCAACATTTTAAAAGCACAAAAAAAAAACAAATTATGAAATATTATGTATTTTTCCACTAATTTTAACTTTTCTTCTTTGGTAGCACTTGACCTCATTTTACACATCGTTAAATGTCGCTGCTATTCCTTAACACACTTCTGTTTGCCACGAAAACTTTTTTTAAATATAAAATATTCACACACCCCCACACATTATATTCTTGTTTGTTTTTCGTTGCAGATATTGTTTTTGTTTTAAATTGAAAATTGTTACTAAATTGTCGATCTAAAGTAGTTTTTAAAAGTTCCCGTACAATAATCCTCCCTCTGATTTCTTATTCATATGAAAATCAAACCCATACATGAACAAAATTTTAATCTATACAATACTTCTGCCTCTTATTTACTCGTGCCACATGCATAAAAGTTAAACTTATGAATGAATATATTCTCCTACATATTATAATGTATGTGTATTTGCTTGTCCTCATATGAGTGTAGAATATAGAGTATGTACCAACTTGCTGCTACATTTTAAAAGTGCACCCACTGTTTGCAATATTTTGTTTTTGCTAGAGTTTCTTTTTTCGGTACTACGTCATCGCCACGAGCCACTTACGCCCACTGTACATTTTTACTCTACTCGAAACAAGTTGAACTAAAATCAAGTGAACTGATCTAGAAATAATAGATCAATGACCGTAAGTTTGCACAAAAAAAATTGCATAAAAATAAATATTTAATATTTTTTAGGAGAAATCGAACAATTTATTTATTTAAAGGGGATGGTGGGTGTGTATAAGATGCTTGATTTCATTAGTTATAAAAAAATTATTTTTTCATAAACTTTTTTTGTTATAGAATAATGTATGTAAATATAGCGATATCGCCAAAATAGCGACTTTCTACAGTAGTGAAAAATGTGTATTTAGTTGACAGCAATAGTTATGTGGCTCAGTTATTTCAACAAAACGTCAAACGTGTACTAGTTACAAACCTCGAGCGTAGTCTAAGAAAAACTGGTGGGTAGGTTTTTTCAGAAACTATATTAAATAAGTGTTTTTTAACTATATTAAATATACGTTATTTTATTAATGACATTTCATCAATGGTCTGTAAGTTTACCGCCCCGACAGCCCAACGTGGTACAAGAAACTTTATCTCCTTTATTTATGAAGCTGTTACAAAGTGCTCGTATAATGAAACAAACCGTTTTGTTCTAAGAAAAATTTTTTAATTATGATTTTATCTTTTAAAGAGAATCTATGGTTAATGATACAAAAAGAAGAAGAGTTTGATATTTTAGACAATTACAGAACAGATAGTGGTTAGTTCAATACAAAATAGTGAAAAATTGTACAATTGAAACTCTAATTAGCGTTGAATATGACTCTGAAAATTTTGTAGCTTTTTAGTTTTATGAGCAAATTCCTTCTAATTTAGAAACTCAGGTAAGCAGATACTTATTGAGGTGATTAACGGAGAAAGTGGGGTCCCAAAACAAGAAGCTCTAGAAAGTCAAGATTTTCTGTGTGTTAAACTATAACACTAGGCTGCATTAGACTCATGGCCACAAACATATATATCGTTGGTCTCATGTATAAATGCCCTAAAATTAATTTTTTCGTGATTTCAAAACCTTTCACAAATACACCTCATTATAATGCCACCAACAAGCAGGACATGGCGTGTTGATAAGTACCTTGCAGATCATGATTACGCGAACGACATAGTTCTGCTCTCACGAGTACACAGAATCAAAGCTATACGAGTTACAGCAAAAACCGATTAAAATTTGGCGGAAAATCAATATAACCCAAACGAAAACGCTGGGAATTAAAGCACCCAACGATATGTCATTCAATATAAATGGCCAAAAACATAACAGATGTAAATAGCTTCACGTACTTGGGTAGTGTCCTTACAACCAACGAAAGAGCTAATCAGGATATCTTTAGTCGTATACAGAAGGCTCGAGCGATGTTCACTAAGTTTCGAACATATGGCGTTTAAATGATATAAGTACTGCAACTTAATGCCGAATCTTTAAAGCCTGCATGAAATCTGTGCTCCTTTATGGCTCAGAGACATGAGAAGTTACTGAAGAAACAAAGGCAAAACTTTAGAGCCTTCTAAACCGTAGCTTCAGAAATATTCTACGAATTCGGTGGCTAAAAACCATATCGAATAAGGATCTATTGAGAACTAGTCACCTTATTTCAGCATAATGCTGAAATAAGGAAAAGAACATATAGATGGATTTGGCAAACTCCGCGAAAGCCCCTTACAGACATTCTCCATGCTGCTTTAACCTAAAACCTGCAGGGCGTGTGACTGTAAAGTTATGTTTATGCGAGTTAGAGCTTTTTTACATGATGGTTAAGGGCCAGCTGTAATACAGAACTAATACTAAAAACCAAGTTAAAGAAAATGTCAAGAACTACGAAAAACGATCGGCAACTGGAAATTAAGTAGAGTGCGAAAGGTTTATAGTGTCGAGTTCTTATTAAAAAAAGGAGCAAGTGGAATAACTTATTTTAACTATTTTTAACTTTCAAGGTAATTATTTTATTAATTGATTTATGGCAATTTCATTAACAAAGAATAAATATTTTTATATATTATCATGCATCTTGTATTTTTTTCGCTAATAAATTTGATCACCATTGCAAATCATTCGTCCAAAAAATAAGATTTTTATTATCCAGACAAAAGAAAAAAGGCGATTTTTTTACTTTAAAACATAAAAAGCATAAAAATTAAGTTAAAGAGGCGTTAAAAATAAAAAAACCACAACTAATGAAAAAACATTTTAAACCAGTTATTAAATATTTTATTAATTTTCCTTTGTGTTTTATTTAATTTTTTTTGTACTTACAATATTCCAACGAGTACATTCATTACAAATGATTAAAAATTAAAAGTTGCCAACATAAAAACTGATAAAAATGAATATTTACACCAGATCAACTGCAATAAGACCGAAACGTATAAATAAAAAATTACACAAAACAAAAAATAACTTATAATTTTTTTAAATCATTTTCAGGTTGGCGACAAAAACCCAGCACGTCCCAAAAACAAATTAAAAAACAAGATATAATGAATTGGAAACAACTCTTTAGGTACTTAAAGAGCAATCGAAACCAAGACAGTCAAAATCAAATTGGACCAGAAGGCTGGAGGGCCAAACAGAATCATACGACGTAACAAACAAATCAAAAAAATCAGGAAAAAAACAGACCTTATGCTTGACTTTGGTAACATGACGCTGCTGTTGTTGCTGCTGATATTCATTAATAAATTTAAGTACGAAATTATATCTCATCATTTGAAGATTGAGAGCAAGTTTCAGTTTTATGGTTTTCCACCAAAGAAGGTTGTCAATATTTATTTTTGTTTATTTTTTCTTCGTAAAGTAGAGTAATTGTGTACTTTACATGTTGTATCGTTGTTGTGGTTGTTTGGTTGGCTGGTATTGTTGGGTTTGGATTGGCTGCAGTTATTGGACAATAACAAGTTGACATTTCTTGGGCAGCAGTCAACGAAGATAAATGTAAATTATTATGTCGTAAATTTGTCGAATGCCATGTTTTATTTTCTTATAATTGAAATATTTTTTTGCGGTTTTTATGTTTTTTTTTCGTCTTTCTGTTACACAAAAAGCTTATACAGGTTTTGATTTTTGTTATGTTGCAACAAGAAACAAAATATTTTATAGTCTGATTATTCTGGTCACATTTATGAAAAGTTGTCCTGAAAAGAGATATGAAATACTAGAAATACTTCATAGTTTTTTAAGATTTCTTTGATATCCTTTAAATAAATATAATTTTATACATTAAAAAAAAAATTAAAAAAATATTTGTTTGAAGGTCACGCATTCAAAAGTACAGTCAAAGTAATTAAATAAAGTGCAATACTGCAATGGACCTCAACTTTGAGTCTTAACCAAATGAAACATTTTCGCATTTAATTTAGTTCACATACTTTAGCTCAATAGCTTGGACTCTAAAAAGGTTACATCAGTCAAAACTAAGAAATACTTTTAGTTCAAAATAAGTAGTTCTGTCAAAATTGGGAAACCATTAAAAATAATATTTACTGATGTGATTCAGTTTCCATATGAAAGATATGAAATATTGGAAAGGCGAATAATTATAGTATCGAAAGGCAATGGGTCACTGTATAGCCGCGGTACATTAGTTGGTAAAGTATTCTTATTGAATCAAAACTCCACCAAGGGAAAAGTATCAACATAAAATTGTGTAAAAAAGTTGGGCAAAGCTCTCGAGTGATAGATCGTGGGTTTAGATGAGTTTTTTTAAACAAAATATTGCAAGATCAAGTCCCGCCAGAGACGCAAACTCATAATGCTGCAAATGGTTGCGTTTGTTTTCTAATGTACATGTGAAAATAAATCCACCAGTGAAGGTTTTTGTACCAATTTTGATTTAATTTTTTAACTGCGATTTACATGGGGGTATTTCGACAAATTCAATGAAATGAATTCAATGAAACTTGGCAGAAATAAATGTTATGGTCACATACAGTTAAAACTTGAAAATAAAAAATCGTACCAAGAAGAGAAAAGTTCCCCTTATAAGAACTAATTGTACCTCCGAAGTTTCCTATACTTTTGTTTAGCAAAGGCAATATAAAGGTCAGCAAAAGTTCAAAGACCTAAACTTTGACCAATGAGACTCTAAAATTCCACTCTCTCTTTTGTGGGCAGTGACATAAAATATTAATTAGAAAATAAGTTGATTAATAAGCGAAATTGAAAAAATAATAAAATAATTGACTTCTCAATCAGTCTTAACACACAACATCCTTTTTAAACTTGTTATTAATCTACTTGCAGGTTTTTAATTGTATCTACTTATGAAATATAAGAAAAAAATAAAACAGAAAAAATCGCAAAAAATGACTCAGGAATGCTCAACGTTTTTGCCTACAGTTGAAAAGTAGAAATCTGAAATTTAATGGTGAAATCATTTTGAGGATCGCGACTATTTTTACTATCTTAAACCTTTTTATACTTTTATTTACAAAAAACAAGAACCAAAAAATTATTTGTTTATTAGATTCCAATGAAACTTTTTATCAATAAAATAAAGTTTGAAAAAAATAATTTAAGTAAATGTGAGTATAGCCTTTCACAGAATAAAAAAATATAAATCTATATTCGTTTAGCCACAAAAAATATAATTTAAGCTCTCAGAACTGTAAAAAGTCAATAAAAACTTCTGCGATGTACTCAACTTTCTAAATTTAAAAGTGTTACAAAACGACAAATCTAGAGGAAAAGCTTTAACAAATCACTATACGAAGAATTTTGCAGGCTGCCGTTAAATTTAATTTTTTTAATTAATTTAATTGTTTGCTTTGTGTCCGACTAGATTGGCAAAATTCCTCTTTAAGCATCTGTACAAAATACAAGCGCCTACCTAAATGGTTTAAAAGATACTTTCATATTCGTCTTATTTACGTTCATTTCGAAAAGACTTAATAGCTATGAATATTAATATTTTTTTGAGTTAGGATTTTTATGAATATCACGTCACCTTCAAAACACTCTTTAGTTATTATTATTTGTTGTTATACCCGCTATATATCTACCTTTTTCGGTTCCAGAAACAGAGAGATGAGTCAGACGGACGAACATTGTGATAAGCAGTGTTATATGGTCCTCAATTTAATTTTTTCTTGGTTATTTGCCTTTAGCACAAGTTTTCAATTCAAGCGCAAATTTTTTTCCACTTTCACCCAGACATCTATTGAACATTAAAGATAAGTTTCATGCAGCACTTTTGTTCTATGTCGAGACACGATAGCAGAGTTATTTTGGCTTATACATTAAATGTTATTAATGTGAATAACACAAGTTGATATCACATGAAGTTCAGCTTATAATTCGACTACTCTTCGCTTACTACTTGGTTGAAGTAATAAAATAACCAAGTTTTTCCACGATCGCATGATAATGTACCATAATATTTGATTCTCTAATTTCATTTTCTATCCAGTAGATGCATAATACTATTCTGTATCCGTTATCAATTATCTCAATCTTATGTAATAAACAAACAAAATTAACATTTCAATATTAATCTTTTCATTTTTATTATACGTATTATTTAATGGATAATAAACGTAGTGTCAACAAGATTTAGATACAATTAAAAAAATGTTTGAAAGTTTAAAGTTATTGAAATATTAAAAATAAAATCAATAGAGTTTGTCGGCAAATAAAAATCAAAAAACGTAAAAATAAAATATGAATTAACAACCTCGACATCATTAAACGATTTAAAACAAATTGTCTACATTTAAATTAAACTATTTTCCATCAAACAAACAAAAAAAAAAAACTAAATAAAATAAATAAATAAAAATGAAATGAATTTGATACTTGACAGTATTGGGCGTACAGGTTGCAAAAAAACGAATGAAATAATTATTTTTTTAATACAGAAAGCAAAATGTTAAATCTGACAAAAAAAAAAAAAAGAGTTCAATAACAAAACAAGCATGCAGGCAGGCACACGACTGCCAGACCAAAAATGACGACGATATCAAAATTCAGTTGAAACGCCACGCAGCTAAAATCTTTTAGAATTATTTTTGTTCATGGTATCAAACATAACAACGAATAAATGTAAAATGACACATGCAAATTTGCGGCATGTCATTGAACACAAAAATAACAACCGCCAACTTTGCAAAAAGATCAATTGGCCATTAAACAACTACAAAATATTTGTACGAGTAGTGGTTATGAGTAAATAGCAAATAGTACAACTGCCCATAGTCTGTGTGAGTGTATATTTATATAGAGGCGCCTCAGATGGTGATATCTACCATTTTTTTTTCCAAATTTTTACAGACGCGAAAACAAGTAAAAAAAAACTATATCGCCTTAAAAAACGCCAACGTTAATTTGGCGAAAATAAAACAAAAAGGAAAATGAAAAGTATAGTCCACATCAGAATATTAAATACGATCATGTGCTTTTAATTAATAAAATTTAATTTAAATGAGTTTGATACTTTTTTCATTTTTCCGTTTGCAACTTTTATATAGTGACGTATGAAATTCAAATAAAATTTACTCAAATAGATTGATCTAGTGGTCAGTATAATAGGCCACTCTCCTGAGCAAAATTCTTAAACAAATACTTTTATTTAAATTATAAAAAAAATTAAACTGAAGACTCCTTTACGGCTGAGGCGGTAAAGGTAGAACAGATCCTTTATTAATTCAATTGACAAATGAATAAAATGTCAGTGAGCATATAACATGTGTTGAAGAACAATTATAAAAATTATTCGCTTTTTTATTTTAAGAAGTTTAGAAAAAATCCTGTGCGCATTTATATACGAGGGTAAATCAATAATTATAAGAAAAGTAAGAGTGCTGTATTTAGCTATGCCAAATTTTATATACCTTTCGCCATGCAAATACAAAGAATTAAAAAATATGAAAATCAAGTAGGTATTTTAGATAGAAAGGTCATCCATCGGCTTTTCATGATTTGAGCATTTTTTTTTAAATTTTGTATTTCCTGAAAGATCTTCCCAAAAGCTTTTAAGTGATACCCATATTGACCATATTGTTAATCGAACTTTCTTATGAAAATTTCAGAGGCACATAAATCGGTAAATATGGGCGAGCGACAATTTTTTCACTTGGTATTTTTTTCTCTTATATTTAAATTTTCTATCGCTCCATATTTTTATTGTTTTAATTGGAGTTACTTCATTGTTCTAAAGGATATGGAAAAATTAAAGGCAGGCTTGGTGTTAAACCCACTGCGTCGAGGGACATGGACCGACCTGACCGATTTTTAATAGCACCTTTTTCGACACTATATTTGATGGATTGGTGTATTTAAATTTTCTTCAGCACATCTAGTGCCCTGGCAAAGTTGATTTCAACACTAGCACCGACAGACAGACGGACATTGTTCAATCGACTTTGCTATGCATAAGGACGGAATGACAAACGTAGATATACCCTTTTTCCAGTTTTTGAGGTGAAGGGTATAATAATGATATTAATTTTCGAATCTTTACGAAAGCAAGATAAGTTATAATATTGGTATTGCAATATGAGTAACTGACTTCATGGTCAAACGTTTTTATATAAACTTAAAGATAGAAGTTACTTTTTTTGTAAGTTCTACTACGTAGAAAGATTATTGGCCATAACTTCATACTTTTTCAAATATTTTAAAAACAAAAAAAAATTTCGTGTATTACAGGGAATTAATAACGATACCAATACTTGTCCGCACTGGACACCCAAACAAAGATGCAACAAAATTTTCAATTCATCTCCTCTAAAGTATCAGCAACAAAAAAAATAATTGTTACTTCATTTGTTGATCACAGCAGATAAAATGGGATAGAAATATTCTAAAAACTTGAAAATACAAGAAAATTCAATTGAAAAATTTAGTTACATAACAAAAATGAAAAAGTTGGCACAAGAGCAGAGTGAAATAAAAGAATGCAGTAGTAGCCACGCGTCATAATAATGTTGATGATGATGTTGTACACGCGCCGGTAAAATCCCACGGATATGCCATATATGACAATAAATACATGGTTTATTAATTACACCAATGTCAAGAGCAAATAAAATTTTATTTATACAGTTTTCTTGTATTTTCCTTAAGAAAAAGTTTTTTCTTTTTTTGAGAAAGATTTTCGAGAGATTTACAAAAATATTTTGCCTCGTTTGTGAAATAAAATATGAGCCACTGCTAAGTGTTGAAGTTTATTGATATCATGTTGTAAAGTCTTTAATTTAATGTAAAAAGGCGTTAAATATTTTAGCATAGCAGATGTAATTTTGATATTGAAAAAAAATATTTATTGCTGTTGACAATCTTAGTTTTATACTTTTTTTAACCTTGTAGCAAAAGGAAGCAATAAAAATTTAGATCGTTCCATTTTTTTTTCATAATAGCTTTAATTCTGCTCGAAGACTCTAGTTTACTAGTTTTCTTTTAACGTGGAAATTAATTAAAATGCAAGTAGATGACCGATGGGCTAAGCCTCAATTGGTAGGCTACACAAGATTGACAAAATTGTGTTTCGTCACACAGAATGCAACATTTATATATAACAAATGCACTAGTCACCGTATAAACATAAGAAACTAATAAGAACAAAAATTAGTTAAAAAATATTACAAAAGGTAATAAATAAAATAAGGCTACTTATTGGAAAAAAGCTTTTTATAATTATAGGAAATATATTTTCATTTCTTTTATTTATGTTTATAGGTGTCCTGTTTGTAAAAAATTCCTTATGTAATTTAATTTCTTGATCGGAAATGTTAAAAGAAGCTGTTCTAATACCGGAATTATTAACCTGGCTGACACGATATATCTATTAATTTACATTTATTAAATTATCGGTTTTAAGAAGTTTTCGAAAGAATTAGCGCTGTGTTTGCATGCGTCGGAAGATATCGCAATCGTGTATAGCTTCATTTCATTGCGTATATTTTCCGTTGCTATCTTCATAATTATTTTCGCCGAAGCTGCAGATAATTTTTATATTTTGAATTGGTAAAAAAATACTCGGTGGAAAAATGTTGGAGTCAAGTGAGCAGATCACCTAAGAAAACTTTATGATGAAACTAAAACTAGATAAAACATATCGGGGTTTAAATTCAATTTGTTAAAAATAAAAGTTATATTCTTATGTCTTATTAACTTACTTCCGCACTGTATTTTGTACGCTCATTTCTTTTCGAGAATATTAAACCTTCCGATCGTAAATGCAGCCTTACGGAATGAAAAGAAAATTTTAAACGCGTAATCAGTATTATAAACTTTAACAACTTTGTTGGTTTATTGGTTTAAAGAGTTAATTTATTAACTAACAACAAATCGATTTATCAATCGTATTGTATTAATAAACATAAAAAATATACAATCATAGAATTATCCAAAAAAAAAAAAAAAAAATGAAGTCTAGTAAATTTAAAATTTTATTCGTGAAATTTATTTTCCAAAGCAATAAAAATATTAATCAAATAAAAAATCGTTAATCAGTATTTAGTAAGGCAAAATAACACCTTCGATATCAATGCACAATAGAGAATTTAGCGAAAGAATAAATATTAATATTTTAAAATTGGTAAATTCAAATTTAATGTCAATACTAAGTTTTGCAGATTTAACTTTCAGTGTAAAAAAGATACCATAGTAAACTAATGATATTTTCTTAGTTTTAGTTCAAAAAAATTCTGCCGACTTATGTTACTGCCCTAGACACATGGGTTAGTTTTTACTCTTCACCCATGTTAAGTTTCAGCAAAATCAGACGATCGGTTTAAAATTAAAATTTTTCCCCATTGTGTTGCTAATACTTCCACTGCTCAATTGTGTGAATAAGACCGAAATACGAATGAATGCAATAATAAATTGACAAGATTTGGGACAGCCGTAAAAAAATGAAACGAATCAAATTACTTGAGTGACTTAAAAGCCAAGACATATTGTGTCATGGCGTTTAAATTAATGCCGCCTTCAATTCCCAAATAGATAACGTCATTTCAAAATGCAACTTTGACAATGACAATATAATTCACACCTTGACAAAAATATTTTATAAAATTTAAATGAAACCTAAAACTTTATTTTTTAATCAGATAATAAAACGAAGAATACATTATTATTTCCGTAGGAACTGATTTTGTTTATAATTTATTTTGTTCGCAGTCGCTTTTTTTCATTTGTTTGTTACCGGAAAGTATTTTGTTTTGTTTCTAACTTCACTTCTTTCGAATTTCTTTTCTCTTTCTCTTTGTCTTTTTTTTTTTTTGCTGGACTATGAAAAGTACAACCAAATAAACGCAATTAACTGACAAAGCGACAGGCTTTAAAAATGTTAACAAATTAACTGTCAAAAATTTAACATAAATGTTTAACAATCCATATAAAGAAAAAAAAATACTCGTATAAGATTAACAAAAACAACACATAATATTATGTCAATATCTATGAATGAATAACTAAGATGAATGAAAAAATAAATGAATAAAGAAAATAGTAAAAAACAGAATTATAGTTTCAACTCGGTTACATCTGCTTCTTATAATCACTTATTCATTCATAAGTTATTTAGGGTCACTTCAAGAAATTTTGTTAGAAATCATGAACGCTATAGCCTACATTGCTGAAGTTTTAAGAATTTTAAAACAAGATGACTTCTATACGTTTTATGAGAAAAGTATATAGAAAAAAAGTTTTTAAAGTGTATTTTTTTTAAATCAATCAAAAATTTTTAATGTTAAAAGAAGTTTTTGTGTTTTGTACCCGAACTGCGTTTATTCTCGATATTATTCTCGATATTATTTAGTTATTAATTAATTCGGCTGTGAGCAAAACACCTGAATATTAATGGTATACATTTTTTATGTGAAGTAACACTCAGAAGAATAGATGCTGTAGCTGTTGACATGAGCTAGGAAACGAGCTAAGGCCATCAAAGCTGACTGCATACCACATTGAGCTGAAAAAAGTGTCAAATTGAACGCGAAAAAAAATGTATCATTATGCATTATTTTAATTTAAATATTCCAATGAATTTAAAATAATAAATCTTTAAAATTTATTTTGTAATAAAGTAAATCTACAATGAGAAAATATGGTGCACTTTTCAGAGGCTCATAGCTCGGATAATATGGGCGAGAACCAATTTTTCACTGAATTTTTTTTTGCTTATGTTTTAAGTATTAATGTTTTCTTACCTTTACAATTAATTTTTTCCTAATTTTTTAAGCACTAGGTGAGTTTTTAAAATAAAAAATTATTTATTATTTTTTATTTTTTCAATATTTCGCCGCACCCTTGGATGCCTTCTTAAGGAAACAGGAAACAAAATTATTTAAATTAAGTTTCTTTCAAATTCAAATAATAAATTGAATTGAAAAAATAAATTGAAACTTACTTAAAAAATTCAAACAACAAACACCAAAAAAATTCAAACATGTTAACATAACATAATCATGAATCTTCAATACTCAAAAAACATTCTAATTATTTAAATTTCAAAAAATTTAAATATACAAAAAACATTATTTAAGTAGCCCATATTTACACTATGCAATTTAAGGAATTTTTTTCAGTTTTCTATTAAAATCGTAGCGACATGAGTTATTAAAAAAAACATAATCAACAGTAACATCCCCTCAAAAATCAAACAAGACTATATTGCTTACCCCTTTTGCTTCACCAACAAAGAATAATTTCATGCTAGTTTCATGTAAAATTGCATAGTGTAAATGCTGTAATATACATACATAAATTTTCTTGATAAAAATATTATAAACAAACAAACAAAATACGTTAGAAACATCCTAATGTTTTATGCACTAAAAATCTAAAAAACTGCGCAACATTATCGGTATCAGCCTCAAAATTTATTACTTTTATTGTTAGAACTTTAATTACTTTTAACATCTCTAACATATAAAGATGCCTATAATTTTTTCTATATCTAGAACTGATGCATTTTCAAACTTAGAATAACGATTTTATTTGGCACAATGGCACAATGTCTCTTAATTTTTAATCAGATTTAAGTTTTTTTATGTTTTTTTTACCTTCATATACCTTTTTTCAATTTTCACTCTCATTACCACCACAAGATAAAACAAAAGATAGAATAATAAATTTCTTTTATTTTTATTGGACCCATTGGATAGTTAATAGTAAAAAAGCTAAATAACTTGATGGACTTTATTTCTTTTGTCAACAAAATGTGTATTTCTAACTTAACTTCACATAAATAAATTTTTCAATGAACATAAATTTCGCATAAGCTTTTGGTAATGTTGGCCGTGGGCTATCGACATCTTCTTTGATAAAATTTTGTTTTTATTTTTCGGACTGATTTTTTCGGATTTTATTTGAACCATTTTTAAACTCAGCTTTAAATATTGAAAACTTTTTAATGTTAAACGACAGCTTTACTTTTAGTGAAACCGATTTAAATAATGTTTCAAAACAAGATTTGCCTTCGTGGAAGCAAAAGGTTAAAACTGTTTGTAAAAATTTATCGGTAAAGTGGCAAAAGACCATGGAAAATTTAATGACTTTTACAAGCCAAAACAAAATTTGCTAACACGTATCTTTATTTTACAAACTAAGTTGTTTCATCATACCAAATTTCAAAAAAGATTTACCCATTCGTTTTGGAGATTTTAGTTTTTCTCTTCTTACATCACGGCAACCCTAAAAACTAACAATATTACAAAAATCAAAACACTTATCTGTACGTAATTATGGAACAATCTTAAATTACAAATTTGAAATTAATCTTGGCCTAAAACTTTTCACAAATTATCCAATGTCCATCGGACTAAAACCACGCCGTGGTTTATGAGATTAAAAAAATATATATTGAAAAATTACAACCGCAATGACAAACTAAACTTATTCACCGCAATGTAGGATATAATAAACGATTGAAGAAATCACAATCACAAATCTAGTTGAGAGAAATGATTCATATTTCAGCTAAATTATAATGTGGACAAGATGCTTCATTGTGACACGTAACAATCAAACGAATACAACAAATGATGTGTCAAACCAAAACTTATTTAACATTTTTATATATCGAATAATTTGAAGAGTTTCTCAGCAGGTACTCGCTCTCATATAAACCAGCGCATGACTTTATGAATGAAATCAAAAAACACCCATGAATGGATTTTATCACAAAAATGTGTTTCATTTTTGTGGTTAAATAAAAAACTATCGTATTTCATTTAACAATTTACTCATTCATAATCTAAAGACAAGTTGGAACAAGAAAGAGCTTCATATCAACGGGGATTAATTCTTTATTATTATTGCTTTAATAAGTTTCATCATCTGCCTAAAGTGATAAAAATACAGATTATTTGCGTTAAATTAAGTCAAATAAATAATACTTTTGAGGGAAAGACATTTTTTTAAAGATTTTGTTTTGTATGTTAAGAGCATTAACAAAATTATATCAAAATTTTTATTATTTTCATTATAATCGTTTTTTGGAAGTCATTTCTATTTGTAACGAACTTAATATCAGAAAAAGATTTGTGAGATTTATAAATTTGCTCTTTTTGGTTTCGAATTTCATTTGTTTTTATTTAAGAAAATAACATTTACTAACTGTTTAAAAATGATTTTGTTTTTGTTAAAGCAAAGAAAATGGACATGACAAGAAAAAAATATATTTTTTATGAAAAACAAGTTAATATTTTTAACTAATTCAAAATACGATTGTTTTGTGAAATTCGCTTTATACGAGGTTTTGAAAGCTATTAGTAAGCGACAATAATTTTCTTTGTTCAACATGAAGATGTGAGGGAATTTTTATAACTATAAGAGTTACACAATACTGAAAATAAAAAGAAATTACGCAAAAGGACTTTGAGTAGGTTACAGGTCCGATTTTTTAGCACTTCAAGGAGTAAAAAATTCTAACTCAGTTTTTTCTTTACCGATACTTAACTGTAACAAAGGTTTAATTTCCGTTTACAAAGCTTTTATCAAAATGTTTTTTAATATTTTAATTAACAATTTATTAAAATGCTGTTAAAAAAATTGTGCTGTTGCCTTAATCATGACCATAAAATATCTTTTTGATAATCTTTTTAGAAAGTCTACTTTTAAAACGATTTATTTTGATGATTTTATTTGAGCAGCTGGAGAAATAAGTATAGAAATATAAAATGTAAAAGTTATACCAGATCTCGAACGATAACCAAATTATTTCTTAAACTTTCTTAAACCCGGGACCACAGATGAAAGAGTCCATATAAGTTCACCATTTTGGTAATGCAATGTCTTTAATGGTAAGCAAAAAGGAACGCCTCTATTTTTCTCACATTTGCCCATTTTGTGATGAATTATTTGCCCGCAATTGCATTCACTCAAAAAAGTATTAATAATTCGAAAAAATTAAAGTTTAACGAAACGAATACATTTTCGTCAACAAAAATTAAATCTCCTTAAATCAATAAAATCTTCTCTTAAACAAGGAATTTTATTTTAAGCAATTTATTTTACTTATAAGCTTTTTATGTCTGGTATTATCTTCATCTTCTTTAGGATCTTTTTAAGCACTGTAATTCGAATCCAAGCACAGCAGAAACAATTTTTGAAATAGAAAAACCAGTTTTAGATATAAACTCGTAGATAAACGGACGGTTAGCAGAAATCAAGAACATATATTTGTGACGGTTTATCAATAGAACAACGAAGAAATGCGTTGGATTATGGATGGTAATAACTTTAAACTGGACAAAATACAAAAACAGCTCTAAATCCAATTGATATGAATCATTATCTTTGAATATTGTTTTCCACTTGTTAAAGTACGTTTTTTTATTAGCTTCTTGAAATAACTTCCCCAATAGTATCCAGCATTATTTACGTTTCTTTTTTTTACTTTTGTGTTGAAAGTAGCCGCACAGAGGGAGATTTACTTGTTGTTTTTTTCCCTGAATATTTTTTTATGATTCACAAGACTAGATTCGTTCCTAATTATATGTAAGAATTAGAGGCAGGCGTGGTGTTTTGCACGCTGCCTCGCAAGATATGGACCAATCTTTCAGATTTTGCAGTAGCAAAATTTTCGATTTGCTTATTAAAATATATACAAGCCCAGCTATTCCCTTGGCAATGTTGATTTCAATTCGAACTTCGACGGACAGACGTTTATCGCTATGCATAAAAATTCAAATATTGTAGAAATTACAAATGGAATGACAAGCTTAGATTAACCCTTTTTCCACCTGTGATGAGGAATATAAAAATGCAATGATTTTTTGAAAACGTGTAAAAAATTGGATAGAAAAGAAAAATCATCATGAAATGGGAACACGTAGACTTAATTAAATGATTTGAATAATAAAACTAATAAAGCCTTATTCCTTATTATTATTTACTTTAGTTTAATTTAATTTTTAAATAAACTTCAATATGAAAATATTAAATCGTTTTCTTTTATTCTTAGTAATATTTTACGCTGACTCTCGAATAAGTGTTTTTTAATTAAAACGAGTACCAAAATATTTGCATAACCGACAGAATTCTGCAATTTGGCTTTTTATGTCTAAATATATTTAAGAAGTGGTAAAAATTCATTAACGCTAGTGCAGGTGAGTTCTTAGCTTCCAAATTAACAATTCTTATTAATTTTAAACAAATTGTTTTAAATAAAATATTTAATTTTGAACAATTTTAAAATGATTCAGTAGCTGATAACAAAAGTTGAGATATTTTTCATGAGGCCTTTCTGAAAAATACATTATTGTAACAATATATTTTTATTTACTTGAACTTAAGATGTCCTGTGTTATAAGCAGATCCGTTAGGTAAGCATCCTGTGAAATTTAAGCTAAATTCTTTTAAGTTATACAGTTTTTGATAACAATGTAGCGACAGCTCAGCCGTTGTTAAATTCCAAAAACAAATTATTTATAATTTGCACATTAAAGGTAACACCTGCGGTATTTCCCTAATTAATTCAAACTCTCGTTGTGATAATTTGCATCTACGAGCTGTAAGTAATTGAACATGAATTGTTTCCTTTGCTGTTTATAATTTTTTGCGTGGTATATAGAAATAAAACTGACAGACTGACTGACTGACGGTCTTTGTCTTTATCATTATCATTGCAGCGCACGCGTAACAAAACAACAACACTTAAGGTTTCAAAATCTCGTAAACAACAGCCTCAACAGCAAACAACTTTACAAAATGCGTAGGTTGGTAGGCAGGTACTTCTTTTGAGCAAAAGCAAATATGCTCCAGCACATGCACATCTGAATAAAAGTTTTTATTTTTATTTTATAAGTCTTTTTGACAGTCTGCGATTTGGATTGTACGTTATTGTTGCAACAAACAACTGTCACATGTGTAATAAAATTTGAAAATTTATTGCTTTTTTAGCATTTTTAATTTGTTGAGACCATTGTTTTATTACATTTTATTACTTAATTTATATCTATTATTATTAGTTTTTTGTTTGTTGTTTTAAGATTTAATAACATTTAAATCAAATGTTGTCGCCTCTTCAACTGATAACTGTGGGTTGTTTTTTTCAAAATTATTTTTCATTCATAAAAACAAAAGTCGATCATAAACGTGATTGTAATTTAAACTATAACTTTAAGATTAAAATTTCTTGATTATGATGACGAAAATACTGACCCAATAGCGATGACGATCATGATAGTGACGAAGCATTAATGTTAAATTACAAGTATTTTAAAGCTTGAAGGGTATTTTGTAAAACTAAAGCAAAAAGTTATTGGCAACATTAATAGTTTAATGTTTTTAACAGAGTTACCAGAGACGTATTTAGCTCTAATACTAACATTTAGTTATTGATTTCAGGGAGTTCCTAAAAATCGAATTATGTAATAGCTTAAGCGATTAATAAAGGAAGCAGAGAAAAAGGTCTTAAAGTGGTGCATACTTAGATTGGTTGGTTTAAACGGCGATATCTATAACACACACTTCAACGTATGCAACGATTAAGAAAATTCATACTTTCTACAAGTGTCTAATTTTTCTTAAAAATTGGAAATAAAATATTAATAAATTTAATAATTTTTCATTACCTATCAAAATTATAAGCAGAAATTTTTTTAAGAATATTGGAATTCTCTCAGTTCTGTAACTTGAGTCAGATACATGGGATTTCCCTGTTCTTAGCTCCAAATGGGGGTTTGGTAACCGATTTCGATAACTTGAAAAAATTAATAATTTACAGACATACGTTTATAAATATTAGAGTGACGTTACAAATGAAATTCTTTTGAAACTTTTACAAGCTTTAAAAAACACTACTTTGTAATCTTTCGTGCACTTTTTTATTGGCATAAAATAAAAAAACGCAGGCAACCGTATTTTAAAAACGCACGGCCCGGCTTTTAGAGTTAATAATCAAAATGCGTTGTTCAGATTTGAAACCATTTTTAACAGTAAAGCGTGGATGACTAGTAATGTTTCATGGTTCTAAGCTCAAAATATTTATATGCCTCACCTTGGCTGGCTTTAAGTAGGATTCGTGGGATTAGCAGACGGTTTATTTAACAAGCACAGTTTGTTTTCTTTTCAGAGAAGTTAAGAAATGAAAGTACGATAAGGAGAGCCACACATGATAAATGGAAAGTACACCAGACTATCAGACCTTATCGGGAACTATATACAAGTCTGCATAGATAATAGAATATACAATTTTAAATGTTTCCCAAATCAAATACACTTTATATTATTTTTAAATTACTATCAACGTTCACCTACGACTACAAGCGAACTAGGACTAAATTTAACAAGACGTGCGAAATTCTTTGTTATTGCGACCCTATCATTTACTACTAAGTATTAACTATTTTCTAATGCAACTATGCTTGTTTTATGTTGCAATCGAAAGTGTTATTTAATTTAAAATAAAATAGTACATAGTTTGGTAGCTTTTATCTATACGAAGTAAATTAAATAAAATAATTAACCCAAATTCAACAAAAGCTTACCTTAAATAAGCATGTTCGTCGTAAGCTTATGTGTAATTTATAGATTTAGAAAATATCTTGGAAAACTTTTAGAGTTAACATTTGCTTCCAAAGTGTAAAATCACATCTCTTCATTAAACTTTAAAAATTTATTTAATATCAAAATGTAAATAAAAAGTTTCAGGGAAACACTACATGTGAATTTAAACAAACTACAAAAAAAAAAAAAAAAAAAAACAATTTCTATAAATGTGACACAGTTGGCAATTGTATTGATATTAAACGAATTGCATGTCTCTTAACTGCCATTTAGCCGCCAGCCTGCACCCATTCATTGACACACACGCACACAATTTACAAAATATTTATGATTTTATGAATGAACGAAAATTGCCTCAGTATAAAAATATAATTACAATATGTTTATTATTAAAGACTTCAAGCACTATGGGCTTATTTTAAGCAAAATTAAAATATTGGTGCTTGAATGTTTTTTTATCACTTTTGATATAAGGTTATCAAACATTAAAATTTTCCACACAATAGAAACAAACCAACAATTATACGAAATTTACAAAAATAATATGAAAGTAAAAACAAGAAAGAAGCATAAACTTTCAAAAATTTTTTATTCTCGTGGTCAAAACGATGCTTGCTTGAGTGTAGTGATAAGGCTAATTTTGATTAGTTATTTATTTCTTACAAACTATCGTATTTTTCAGGCACTTGCCAGGGTATTCTTTAAAAGTATTTGCAGCTTGGCCGCTAACAATAGCAAAGCAAATTTTACTGTAGGTAAAACATTTTCTAAAAATTTTCTCGGAATTCTAGTATTAAAATAAATCTTAAAGAAATCTTAAAATCAAGCAAGGATGAAGAAAAATAAAGTTTAATAAAAAAGAATCACTACATTTTCTATATTTAAGGTATTTATTCTCCTTTGGTAACATACGAAGTTTTCACTTTTATAAGGAAGGTCAGATACGTTTAATGTTATAAGGTCCACCGGTGATAAGAAATTAGACATTCGAATGGTCAATCGGGCGCACTTTCAAAACACTGTACGTCAGCCTAATGCTACTTAATTTCTTTTTTCAGTACTTGCGCCCGTAAACTGCAACGTCCGAAACCTCTTATCTTTGAACTGAACAGCGCAATCTTTTTCTCTGCAATAAAATCAAATATGTTTGGTGGAAGCCTTAAAAGTAGTTTACTTTCAACTAGAACCTTAATAGTGGAAAGTTCTAAAGCATTCCGAAAGGAACAAGTCATTGACTCGACACGTTTAACAATGTTCGCTTCGGCAGCATTCATACACAATTGTAGCCGTACAGCAAGCAAGTTCCCAAAATAGAATAGTATTAAATTTATCCCTGTCTTTAAAGACAAATCTGGATGATCATATTCTTCTAGCACAGTCCGCAGTGCCAAAAACTGCTTTAACATTTTTGTGGTCAGACTCAAAGTTATGGGACTTAAGCGAAATTTCTACGATCAGTCTAGACATGCCAACAGAATTCATCGTTAGGAGTAAAAATATATGAACAGGAAACGGCCCATAAGGTAGATAAATTTCGAGGTTCGGATTCGCTAAAAGTATATCATGTAGCTTACGAACGCCTTGAGAATCCCCCAAATACGGATGCCGCATTTAACTGGACTCCAATTATAACTGCCTTTAGTATGTACAAGGTCAACGTCAGGCCTAATATTCGAAGCTGACATTTTTGCAGTTGGTCATCAATCCCGTACTAGAACAGCCATCCCTCCCCCGCTTGACCAGATTGTCAATTCTGTCTAAGTACCACGTATCCAGCAATGCCTTACTTATGGCGTGGACAAAGTTTATGACCTTATAGCCGATAAAGATTTAAATGACTAAAGGTGTTCGAACCGTTACATTCATGTGCAGCTCTGCAGGCCTTTTCCAAAGAAGATAATCGCCTCTGTTTATAATCGCGAACCGCCATTTGCTCTTAAGAGTTGGTCAAACGCTGCTCGAATGCATTGACAAAGAGGATTCGTATGACTTGATCGGATGTTGATACCAATTGAATTCCAGTTTTATTGCTTAAATTAAGCCTTGAATATTTGTTCTGCATTTCCTCTCTTCCATTAAATAAAGCGTACGGATTGCAATGGTCCATACAGTATCGCCAAGAGCGGAGAGGTATTTCTAATAGAAAGATTCAATAGGATACCAATTCGGAAGTGGGAATATACGTAAGAAATTTCAGGAGTGAACAAATTTAAATCCTACATATTCTCGTTCCGAAATAGAAGAGCTCTTGTATGAACCTGAATTTATCTCTAGACAAAGTCAAAAAGGACAAAAATTACAGCTCGGGATGACTATGGAAGGGAATTAGTTTTCGGGCTTAAGATTCGTATTTTAGGTAAGATATTAATAAGTTGAGTTAGATGACACAGCCCACTAACTTTACAAATCGTTTGACTGTGAAAAATCTCGGTCATTCTCATGTCTTAGTTGGTAAGAGTACAATGCTTTTCAATCGACGGCAACAAACACATTCATCCGAGAGCACATTATGTTTACTGAAAAAATGATATACTATTGAGAGTCTATCTTTAACTCATCTCTGTGGTGAAAAGTAGATTGCGTAGACAGATAATTAATTTGGCTTTTATGCTTTCCTGTAACCAATTTGTTAATTTGTAAAATTTTTTACGTGTCTTTTGTTCCAAAAATTTTACACCATAAAAACAAAACAAAAGTAACACTTCGACTTCAGGAAAAGGGTTTCTTTCGCAACTGTGTTAACTAAAAACCAACAAAACGTTATCTTTTACTCCTTGGCCTATTGTGCCGAGTAGTAAATTACATATTTTATTTTTCATATACTACACATAATCACATTCACACAATTTTTCTCAATGAGCATATTTTTAATGAATTAATTTTGAACAGCAAAAATTTTTAATTGACTTTATAGTTTTGACATAAAGAAATAATAAAGAAAAACTTTATGATTTTGCCAAACAAAATTAACATTTAATGCAAATAGAAAACAAACAAAAAATATTCATAACATTAAAAAAAGCCCAAAGTAATTTACAAAACAAAAAACTAAAAATAAAACTGTGTCACACAAACACTCTTTCTCAAATTGCCTGTGGCGTATTGGAAAAAAGGCAAAAAAAAAAACAACGATACTAAAACAAACCGTTAAACTTTAGCATGCGAAAATTAAATCGAACTGAAATAAGTTCCATGAGCACTTGGGTGCCAGATACATATTTGTGTGTATTTGTAAATTTCCATATGCCAATGTGTTAGTAAATATAAATCAGTCTATTTAAATTAAAATTCTATAACTTTTAGAAAATTTGCATTCTAAGCGACAAATGTAAAACATTTGTTTTATCGCGTTGACACTTAATTAGCGAATTTAGGTTAAACAATTCTCTCTATTCTTACACAACTACGGACAACAATCAAACATAAAAAATAACAAAAAATTAAATAAATTCTTTGTTTTAATACAAGGTATAAATTTGTCCAAAATATTTAGTACCAAAAAGAAAATTCTTATTTGATTACTTCTGACTGGGCCAAAAATATTTCTTTCAATAGTTGTAAGGCATTTTGAAAGGCATCGCTACTAAATGGAGTCTTACACTCTTGTCGGTATTAAAGTATTTTGTTTTTTATTTTTCTATAAATATTGTCTAGTGCGTTTTATCGATTGTAATTATAATTACAATATTATTAACATTTCATAAAATAAATAAGTAAGTGTACAAAATAAACTTCAAGGTTTTCAACTTCCTACATTATTTTGAAACTTGGTAGCAGCCAGCACATAAGAAATGTAAATGTTTATGAAAGATTAATTCATGGGAAATTTTTCAATTAAATAAATTTTAAATTTTTTATTTGATTTGTAGTTTAATCAGAAATGGTGTTACGGAACTTAAAAAATTGAAATACTTGAATATTATAACAAATGAATTAATTAAATCGGCTAAAGTTCACTTTAATATCAAAATTTTTGATAAGAAAGAAAAACTTTTGCAAATTTTTTTTTTAAATATGGAAAAACTAAACATCAGCAAAATATA
The DNA here is from genome assembly GCA_937654795.1 of Cistogaster globosa. Taxonomy (NCBI): domain Eukaryota; kingdom Metazoa; phylum Arthropoda; class Insecta; order Diptera; family Tachinidae; genus Cistogaster; species Cistogaster globosa. The sequence goes on from OW569403.1 coordinate 121,463,200, forward strand.
ATGTAGTCATTTCTGGATTGTAATATTTGTCTTCAGCATTTTTCACCTGGCTTTGCTTGTGCACGTTGTAAACATCTTTTATTTAACCGACTACACCATTTTTCATTTAAGTTGAGAAAATTCCATATGAAATTTAGAAAATTCCAAATGAAAATGAGAATTTCATTTTGAAATTGAAAAATTTCAACTGAAATTGAGAATTTAAATTACAAATTAAGAAAGTTCCAAATTAAATTGGGAACTTCATTTTGAAATTGAGAAAATTCCAAATGAAATTGTATTTTAAATTAAGAAAATTCTGAATGATTTTTAGAAAATTTAAAAAATAATAAGAAATATTTACTGTAAATTATTAAAAAAAAATATTTTTAAATAAATAATAACATACATCGGTGCATCATTTATTATTTAACTAGATAGCTGTAGGAGTTCTATCGAACCTGATGCCGCAAATGAATGCGTCAAAAGACTTTTTTGATAATTGGGAAGAGTTAGGAAATAAATTATAAAAAAGCTTACTGCCAGTCGTCTGGAACTTTGTTTTTACAACTCTCCAGCTGCGCTTTTACGATCGAGCCCTTACTCATCCATGCTTAACCCCATTAAAATTATTTGGTCAAATATAAAATGTAAGGCAAAACAAAGACTCATGTAGGAGAGCAGCGACATATTTTTTTAGAATAGGTAATCAATCTTTTAAAACATGTATAAAACAACTTGTAGATTGCAGTAGAGCTATACAACCAACCTACTCGGGATTTGGTCGGTAATTCTACATATATTTGTATTTTTTTTAATTTCTTGATACGTATTTTAATAAATGTTCATTTGTTAATTTAACAAAAATAACGTTAATTTATAATTAAATTTTTTCAATATAAAATTTAACTTTTTAATTTCATTTGGGACTTTCCTAATTTAAAATGTAAATTTCTCAATTTCAAATGGAAATTCTCAATTTCATTTGGAATTTTCTCAATTGCAAATTGAAATTCTCAATTTCATTTGGAATTTTCTTAATTTTAAGTTGAAATTCTAATTTTCATTTGGAAATTTCTTAATTTCGAATGGATATTCTCCTTTTTATTTGGAGTTTTCTCAATTTCAATGAAAAATGGTGTAGTATTGTAACTAAGATTAGGAGAAATATTCATAATTATCCACATTAATTTGTTCGGACATAGTACACAAAAAACTCAAAGCTTTCTTTCGTTGTTCTCTTCATAAATCGTCACACACGTATTTGTTTTATTTTATTTTATTTTTTATTTTTATTTTATTTTTTTTACTACGTTTTGCTTTACAACATTTCGATACTTTTTCAATATTATACTGACTGTTTTGAAGTGAATAATGTTTAACTGACCATAGAATGAATATAGTTGTGCTTATAGCTAATACATTGATACGCAGGACACAACTTGATTATGGATCGCTCTAATAGTATAAAAGATGTAAGATTATTCGCAAAGTCCTGCCAGCTTTTGAAATAGTTGGCTGCATGTTATGAAATCAACTACTGAAATTAAAGCTGTAATTAAAGTGTAAATTAAGCAAATATAATGAATGATTGATTAATTATCAACAAAATATTAATAGCAAATTATTTAATATTATAAATACTCATTTACGACTTTTTATGTTTAATAAATTTCCTGTTAAGTAAGAACTTGTTTTTCTATATTTCATTAATTAATTTTTTCAATTTTTATTCAGGTTTTCATTCATTCTTTTGAACAGTGGTACTGGAGATGCAATAAAACACATATAATTACAACAAACTAAATTTAATCGTGCAGAATCAAATGAAACAATAGTGTTTTGGATTTGTTTTCTTGATTAGTTGTAACTTTTATTTACTTAGTTTAGTTTGACATATAAACAACTGAAGTTTATATTCGAAATGTTAACATCCACTGATAAGCAATACCGAAATGGCCATATGGATTTGATGTCTCCGCAGTAGTGCATACTTACGTATATGTTCTTAAACGATAAATGTTCAATGAAAATTATGTAATATATTTACTTAAATAATGTATTATTCTTTAAAGAATCAAGTACGACTAACGTGAATGGAGTAAAAAAAAAATTTGTTTGCACATATTAAGCAATTTATGAACTTTTACGTTAAATTTAAGTTAAACACTTAATTGTCTTAATTGTATGCTTAGACGAAAAATTCATAAAAAATTTCTGTTAAATAATTAATTAAATCTGTAAAAATTTTATTAAATTTTTTTTTTTTTTTTTTTTTTTTTTTGTAAAACTAACATTTTTATGGATTTGCTTTTTCAGTGCAATTTTGATTTAACTGCGGAGGTTGCAATTTTTAAATTGATTTTTGTTTGTTTTATTTTTAAATTATAATAAAACAATTTTCATGGAGATTAATATTCTGAAAATTATAAAAGAAGTTTAAAAAAATTTTTTTTTCTGAATTATCGATTTTTAAGTGAACTGCTTAGAAATTTAAATTTTTTAAATTTTTATTTATTATTATTGATTAAAATGACAAGGCAAAGAGAAGTTAATTAAGTAATGTTTAACGTTGAAGTTTATGTAAAGGTACGACCAGATGTGTCAAATATTCGACCAAATTTATTGAATGCTTAAGATATATAATGTTGTATTCAATACAAAAGTTAAAAAACATATTTTATTTCATAGCAAATCATCATTTATAATTATACTTGTCATGTTAAATTTAATAAACATGTACATATAGTATCGGTTATCCTTGTGTGTTTAATTTTCGGGCATATCTGTCCGCATCTGCATAAAAGTACCAAATCAACACGGACATGCGGTTCAAGAAATTTATAATTTATAGAGTCGCCAGTAACTTATACATAAAAATTGCCAAATAAGGAAACTCTTGTAATTTATTTTTATGGTAAGCAACTTTAAAAAACCCCGTGAAGCCTTAAGAGTATTTGATAATAACTGATGACGTAAGTGATAGCGTAAGTCATTTTGACACGCACTTGTCGCCTTTGGTGAAGATATAATATCTCCTATCCGTTATATATTTATATTTTTTTTAATTTTTAAAGATTAAAACAAAAATGATATATATGTCTTCTTTTTGTGGGTGATAAAACATCTTTTTCAAATGCTTGTATGTTATTTTAACCTGATTAACTGTTAAAGTTTACAATTCATTATTTATCGTAGAGAACTTAAAGTGAACCAGATGGCGATAAAAAAGAAAAAAAATCAATCATATTCTTAATTGTAAAGTCTTTTTAATATCTTTGAGTACATAAGGATATAATTCTTATAATCCTTATTTCGTACAAACGAACTAATGATCTTTACATATGCTAATGTTAGCGTTCTCCTCTGTTAACTTGCATTTCCAATTTTATTTTATTTTCATTAAGAAATTACTGTGACTGATTTCATTCATAGAAACTTTGATTATTTAAATTAAAATCATATTTATTTTTTTTTACAAGTTAATAATAAATTATCATGTTAAATAACAATAAAATAAACAACAACAATAAAAACTACAGTATCTGTAATTGTAGGCGTTTTACCAACATTATATTATATTGTCATTGATTGTTTGCAGCTTAAATCATGTTTTATTAACAACAAATAAAAACAAAGACAATCGCTTAAAGTAGAAAAAAGGCGTGATAAATTATTTTCAAATACACTTTTTTTGTTGCTTGCCTAAAGTGTGGTAGTGCAAAGCACAGTGGTATAAATTTATATAAAAAATAATTAAGATGCTATTGACAAATGCTCCACCCTTTTTGTTAACTAATCTTGGAATAATTGTTTAATAAATGTATCAAAAAATTCATTAAATTTACTTTTATTGTCCATCAGTAGTCTTATTCTGTAATTCTCGTAGCTAAATCTAAATCTCGATCATTAAAAAGCTAAAATAAATTACGGTGAAAAGTGTTACAGAAAAGCATTTGTAGCCAAAAATCCCTAAATAGATTTTTTTAAATTTACAGAATGAGCCTGCAGATACATGTTAGCAAGACTAATTTTTTTTTTATACCTTTCTGTCTACTTTCACGTAGGCAAAGAATTTATAACTAATTCACATTAGCTTCGCAATAAATTATCTTAATTAGGGTTGGTGTACTAAATTTTTAAGACACCAAGCATTTCTCACTGTTTATAGTGAAGAAATTATTTTGTTTTTCCTTTCTTTTCAGCTTAGTAACAAAAAAACATTTTTTCTATACTTTCATAAAGTTTAATTATGTTATTTCACTATAACGAAAATGCTTGGTAATAAAGAAATCTCCACTGCTCTCAAATGGTTCAGACTTGAAAAGGTACCATGCAAAAACTGCAATTTGAAATATTTTCACTTTTTTTTCAAAAAAAAAAAAAAAAAAAATTGGTAAGTGTAACATTTAGGAGTTGCACTAACATTAGGGACATAAGCTTTAGCGAAGAAAATGATTATCGTGACCTAAACGGAAGTAATTTTGAGGTAAAACTAAAGATTTGCAAAATTCTATTAATTTAAGGATGTGTTATTTGCTTTCTTTTTTATTCTTGTACTCATCCAAATATTTTTCCTCTGCAATCAAAGACAATCTTTGTATGGTGTAAAATATTTAAGTAAAATTTTTCTCTCAGAGTAGATCTTGCATTGGAATATAATTTTGAAACATTTGGCACCAGTGTTACTACTGTAAATATTAATTTAAATTTTGAAGTTTTTTTTTTGTTATTAAGTTCTGTTAGTCTTTAACTCGAAGTACCTTCTTAAGAAAATACTTCTTTTGACTTTGTTCCTAGTATGACAAGCAGTTAAAAACAACCAACCTTTCATTTCCTTCCATTAAATTTCAACGATATTTTATCTTTTCCTACTCCGTTTTAGTACAACGTTTGTTATATGTACATGAAAAAAGAATAATAAAAACATACTGAAGAAAAGTTAACGGGCAATATCAAAATAAATTTAGGCTTTTATCCATTTATTACTTCAAATCATTCATTCCACTCCTGTGTTAAATAAAATATTTAGTTTTAATTGCGTTAATTTTTTTTTGCGATTCAATTTGTACTAAAGTACTATAAGATTAGTATAGTATAAGTATATTTTGCAAAAATCTGGCAGCGAAATAGATTTTTTAGATTTCCTCGAAATCTCCTAAGAACTAGACTTTGGTGTAACGTGAAAAAGTCCAGGTTATTTATTTTTATATTGATAAATAATTTTTAATCGATTATTTGCAACAAAATAAATTGAACTGCATTTAATTTTAACAAAAATACTTATATTAAAAAAATTTTTATGGTACATTAGAAGATTTTTGAAATACGGTAACACTGCTTATAAAAAAATTGTTTTGCCACACACTTTAAAAATGATATCCGTCTATAGCTCAATTGTTCTAGCTAAGTTCAAAAACATTCGTTTGCTCCTTTAGTTTGTTATCGAAAAGATTATAATTTGATCAAATTTTTCTTAAAAATACCTTAGTAATTTTCAATGCCTCATACTTAACAAAATATTAGTTGAAGGAAAAGAAGTTGTTTGTCGTAAAAAGGCATTTCGAGTCCTTTAATAAAAATATAAATTAGTATAAATGGTAAATTTTTATAAATAAACATAAGTAATAAAAAATATTATACCCACCCCGTGGTGGGTACGGCGTACCATCAAATCCAATTCGCTCTTCGACTTCAGCAGAGAGCTAGCTGCTTTAGACACTTTAAAACTGGAGCTGCAGGAGACAAAAAAACTTTTCAAACGGTTAGTTGTTCAGTATCGTCAAATTTTACCTGGCCAACGGTAGCTTGTTTTGTAGAATATATAACTCTGCGCAAGTTTTATCGCTTTCTTTGAACGAGAATGAAAACAGAGAATTTATTTTCTGAGACCAATCCGAAGTAATGAGCGAGGAGAAAACTCTTGATAAGCAAAGATTAAGGAGTATAAAAAGTAGCCAAAGTAATGGTTTAGTAAGGACTAAGGTGTTGGAGTCTGCGGACTCAAAAACGTTTCACGAAACTACTACTACGAAATGTTTCTCGGATAAGTTTTACTTAACTTTATAAAACAACTATCATTTTAAGAAAACGAAGTTGGCGTTTGTCCTATATGCGTGAAGTTAAAAACTAAAAAAATGTTAAGGGAAACATGCTGTCGATTTAGTAATAAAAACATGTGTACTAAATATTTGATTTTTTTTATCAACTGGTTTTAAATCTAACAAGCTAACAACTGCCTTCCATTTTTCTAATTTGTATTTGTTTTATTTTATACTGAATTAAATGCTTTAAACTACTCCTCTTTCTAAGACAGAGAATACAATTATTTAATAGGAATTTTACCTGAATCCTAAGTCGAAGAATAAGAACTGACCTATGCGATCTTGGGAATGCAAAAGAAAGTCGTTCGCTAAGATTCGATTGCCAAAAATAATCAATAAAAAAAATTCTTTCCCAAGAAAACAAACTTTGTTTCACTGTATATAACTCTAAAAAAAATTATTGGCAGCACTATAATGTATCATAGCTCGCAAAGTGTTTCTTATGCTTGCTATTTCTTAATAAATTTAATTCAATTGATATTACGAGTATTCAAAGCATCCGAATCGTACTGCTAACAAAAGAGTTAACAACGAAAAATCTTTTATTACAATAAAATTCTTTCATAAAACCATAATAATTGACACAAATAAAAATTGCGAACAGTTTGCTAAGTTGATTGCAAAGATTTATTATTTTACAAATGAACATAATAATTGAAATTAACCAAAAATAAAATATTTGGTTAAGGTCTTACAGTATCAGTAGATAATAACAATAGCAGCAATTTTATAACATGTGTATTTCAGAGCATTACTGTTTGGCTTGTAGCCCACACACCGGAAGTTGCTACTTTATGAATTTCTCAACAAGATGAAGATTAAAAATCAAGTTAAATTTTTGTTACTTTTTGATGAGTAACAAAGTCATCAACATAACTCCCCAATAAAAATTTTAAATAAACTGAATCTTTTAACTGAAACATAAAATCTTTATCTCAAGTGTTAAAACTATTCTAAAAGTGTTATTAAAAAAATGTTTTCAGCTCTTCGTGCAGCTGCAGGGTTTCTGATTTATGATCGTCAATCTTATAAGAAAAACTAAAAAGATCATTTAAGTTTGTGTCTCCTCAAATGTTTTATTTTAGTCACACAACAAAAATACACGACTTTTCTGATTTTTTTTCTTTTTTTTTTCACCTAAATAGAAAAATTTCTGATTATAAACCATTCAATTTACAAAAAAAAAAAAAAAACAAAACAAAAAAATGTGCTTAATCAAAATCACCAAAAAATTCACTCTTGCATGCCCAAGAAAACTCAATCAAATTGAAATATTTTTCATGCCCCAAATGTTAAGAGACCAGTAAAGAGAAACCTTAAGTGCATAAAAGCTGCATTGCTGACTTCAAAAATCTTAAACTGATTAAAACATTCATCATTGAATATTAAGTCTTGATCCACCTTTTACTTTTTTTAAATTTAAAGTAATATTTTATTTTAAATATATTTTTGGAAATTAGAGAGATTCGTTTTAAGTTATATAGCCTTGATAAAATGAATTCATTTCATTGCAGATGATTTAAATTTACTTTTAATGTCAAGCATGTTTTAACCACCCGAATAACGGGTGTTTGGCTGGCCCTAAAATGGTGAAAAGGTCTACAGGGAGCTATAAAAAATTGCATGGTATGGCCTGGGTATATTTCGATTGTTAATATTGTTTTTTGTCAATAATTTCGGTTTTACTTAATAACAAAGCTCATGAGAAAACCCCAATATAACTGTTATGATGCTTCATGCTAATTTTCCAGTTCGAGTGTGCAGGTATTGCAACGATGCAGCAGTATTGAACGCTCAAAATGCTCTCCAAACCCTACACGACATAACTGACCTGACGGCTGATTTGATTGAAGTTCAGTTCCTAGTGACGATCTTGCTACTTCTTACAGGGACAAAAATTATTTCCGCTTTTGTGTGTTTCAAAATTATTTTATTTTAACTTTGCATTAAACGCTTTATAGGGCTTTGAATACTGCAGTAGCTTGTTATACGCCCACTTCATTATCAGGAAGTTCTTTTTGTGCCGAGAGCCTTGCACATTGCAAAACAAAAATCTTTTATTGGTTTTTTTATTGGCTCAATTTCATTATATATAACAACTGCAGCAATGCAGCGATATATACTCTATTGATAGGTTCCAAATTTAGTTGTATTTACGTCAAAAATATATGTATTGTAGACAGCAAAATAACCGCTTTATTATTCTTCGAAACACATGTTCTTCGTAGAAGCCCAACAAGAGCTTTAATTTGGTCGAGTAAGACTTTTCAGGCGATTTGACGAAAACAAATGTTTTATTTCATCTTGCTGTTTCAACGTGTGCAGTTTTTACCTTATCAATATGCGCGCTACATCCAACTGCAGCCTGTCTACCGCTAATTTATACAAAACAGTCTGGCTTTTACTTATCTCACTCTCTAGAACAGAAAACTTCCTAAAGTAAGTAATTTCTTTGAGGGAGTAAAATAATTTCGATTCACTCAGCCCTTATTCTGGCTTTGTGTTAGCTGGCTTAGAAGGAACATTATGTGTAAATCTTGTGTGTGAATCGTGTGAGACGTCAGATGCTACTTAACATCATCAATATCAGTTGTTTTACTGTTTATTATTCGTTCCTGACGTTTTTTGCGGTATCAAAGCGAACAATTTTTTTTTTTGAGCATAAATTTATCGCACGATAAAGCGGATTTTTATACTGAAGCATGGGTTGTCATAGTTCCTAGGAAACAGGTTCATTTTTTTATTTAGAAACCTAAGTATAGCAAAAGTCCAAATGCATAGAATTTTTTATTTTTCTTATTTACCTTCGATGATAAGAAAGCGGAATATAGTATAGAGATCATATGTGGCTTTCACTGTCCCCTTTTTCTTATATTGACGACTACGTTATGAACTCAAATGTTTTCCACTTTCGACGCACACTTTCTTTAGATATTTTTAATTTTTATTAAATTTGAGAATATACAGGTCAAGTTATTTGATAAAATATTTAATACTCTAAAAGTCCTTGTTATTTTCAAAACTTATCATAAGCATTTTGCATTATTATGGTTGGTTTCTAATAATTTTCTTAATTTTTTTAATTACGTTACCCATGGTTTTAGAATTTGAATTCTATAAAAAGAATTCAAAGTGTAATTCACACGATCGTTGGGGGGGTCATTTTGTTCCTTGAAAAAAAAAAAAATACTATCGATCAATATAATTTCTTTTGAAGTAGTTTTGTTTTCTTACGTGTTATTTACCATATGGCAATCAGAAGTAGTCCAAATCAATTTTATCGGCCTATAGCTTTGTTTGTATCTCTCCAGGAAAACGCAGTTCTACTCAGCACTTTTTTACGTTTTTCCTAATTAAAAAAATACTCTAAAAAACACTTTACTCTTGGTTTGACAGCCAAAAGTTTTTTTTAGATCTGCGGATACGCATTCTTCTAATTGTAAAACATTATGGTCCCCTTTAAACACTAAATGCCACTTACCAGTTATATTAAACTGATTTTAATAGAAATATTTTAATATCAAACTATAAACTTTAAAGCAAATAAATGACTTGGGGGGCTTCACGCTATATACGAATATTACACATACAACAACAATGATGGCAACAGCAACAAACATTCTAATCGGCCAATATTGTCACTCATAAGATCTTAAACATGTCACTACTAAACATCACTGTCCACGTGTCTCTAAAATTTCTATTTTAAAGACTTTTCCAATCACAAAATTTATGTTTGAAAAAAGGGCGCACGTAAATAAAACGCAAACACAAAATTTGCTTAGTGTATGTATTGTACGAGTAAATAAATAACAACAATAATGATGACAAGAACTTAACGACAACAACAAGATTTCTCATAATGATGTATGGAAAACAGACAAATATTTGGCTGCGATGTTACTACACCTTAAAATTGTTTCTTGGAAAATGTGTGCCAAGTTTTGTGAATTTCATACAGTCAATATAATTTTTCTTTCAATGATTAATCATCATGAATATTGAAGCGATCATGTTAATGTTGAAAACAAAAACGGGGGCAAAATATCGAGGAATCAAGATGAAAAAAAAGAAATAGATCGATTTGTATCACTTAAACATAATGAGGTGGATCATGCGTTGTTTTTTTATTTTCGTACAGTTTTTTTTGTTCACTGAAATGTTGATCCATCCATTTGACATGATTTAGCGTGAGCATATTGTTTTCAAACGAGCTTGTAATATTTTTAGAAATTCGGCATTTTTTTATTGGTATTTGGTAAAATTAAAAAAAAAATATTCTTTTAACCCTCGAATGGCAAAATCAATGTCGAAGGGCTGATTGTTTTTATTAAATAAAAATCACTTGTTTTACCACTTAACAATTGATAATAACTATGAATTTGAACCTTTAAGCTAAACACGAATACATTTTAGGACACCACATCGCTTTTGTTATCAACAGATTTCTTGTGTAGCAATTTTCTGAACAGCTTAAATTTACTTGATTTTGGAAATTTTATATCATTCGGAATATTTAATTTAGGTTTCGATATTAAAGGGTGTCCCAATAGTTGATGTAATTTGATGTATATTCCCAATCTGTTGGACAGTTAGAGGCAGACGGTTGAAATTGACATATGGCTGTAGTGCTAAATCCGCTGTAATAAGTATAAAATTTGGATATGGAAATTAAAAGGTTCCTAATTCTTTGATGTATGTGACCATATTTATACCCCCTAATAGACAGATCAATAAAATCTGTTTTGTAGTCAGTTTTTTTTTCAAGAATTTAACAGTAGTGAGTTGTTTTGCTATTTATTTTAATGTCTTAAAAAAAAAAACAATTATAACTTTTACATATATTTCCAAAAAAAAAAAAAAAAAACAAAAAAAAAAAAAAATCCTGTCTTTCCAAAACATTTTTTTTTCGAAGTTTAAGGGCACCTTTTTCTAACCAACAACGTGATTAAAACTTACAGCTTTTTTATTTTTTTACAATGCAGTGTCAAAATATTTTATGTGTTGCTTGCCAATTTTTGTGGTTTTGTTTTAGTTATCCTTGAAAATAATATTTATTTATTTATCTGTTTACATTATGAACTTTTTTTTTTCAACTTACTTAATATTATTAATAGTAGAAGACATAAATTTTTTTCGTACAAAATAAAAATATAATTATAAGTCAATCTTAAAGACAAGAATTTTCTTCTTTATTTATAATCTTAAAACAAATATTTCTATGCAAATTATTTTGACTTCAATAAATGTAGCAGTTGCTACGAAGAACTAAGGAAAACAGTAAATCATAGAAACAAAATATTGCTATGGAAATTAACCATCAACATACGATTCATTCAATTGAGATAATAAAAACAGTTGTCTTTAAGAAAATTCACTATTATGAGAACAAAAATTAAATAGCAGGGAATGGCGGATTGACTTCGTTTACTAGCAGAATTCAAATTTACGCAAATTTAAACCAAATTAACATATAAATATAAACAAAAGCGATTTCTTAGTTGAAAAATGAAAGTTTTTAAAAGCATTTTTACAATATCTAAAAAATAACTGATATAAAAAAGTTTTCTTCGGCTTAGAGGCAATTAGTTCTAAAAAACTCACAACTACAATAAGAAAAACTTACACAAATTTCTAATAACTTTCACCAATCTTTTAGAAGACATTCATTGCTACTCTGTATTTTCAATTACACTTACGAAATATGGCTGAAAACTATGGTGTTTTGAAACCATTGAAAAAAACCCATAAAAAGTGCCCGAAAAAGGAGAAGCTATTTTGTGGCACATTTTAACCGCAAAAATGTGTAAGTAAAATCAAGGATGAAATAAATTGCATTGAAATATTGGTCACTGTAATAAAATTTTTTACGACAAGCAAACACTGCAACATACACAACACAATGACGCAGAGTGTTAGTAAAATGTTTGGTTCAATTAGTAAGCAGGCACAATTTGTTAAAAGGCATTCTCGTAAATTTAATAAAACCAGGTATGAAATCAAGATGCTTTTAATTTATTTTAAGTCAAGGTTTTGCAGGAACTTGTTAAAACTAAGAAATATTAGAACACTCGATATACAATAATTTGCTTCCCCGGATGTTATTAGTTATTAATGCTACAAAGAGTAAAGACTTGCTTCAGGTCATTATAACTTGACTAATCTGCATTGAAAAAACATAATCCATTTTTCAATCAAAACCTATTTTCGTCGCTGTACAAAAGTACTATGGCAAACCGAACTAATCAGCTGTAGAAAACACAATGTTGGCAACATAAAAATGTTGATGTCTAAAACGCATTTTTGATTCCTAAACAATTAAAAAAAAAAAAACAGAACTTTTTCGTGCTTGTTGCATATAGTGCATTCAGTCTCAAATTATTCTTATGTTTAATTTCGATCGATTTTATTATGTCGGTAAATATTTAATTTTGAACTAAAATTAAAAAATGAATTGCCAAGTTTTTTTATGAATTTACATAAATTTTTGTGTGCTATACAACCATATAGAGACGTAGAGAAGTAAGATAACTTAAAAAAATCTTTATATATATTGTTTGTGAAGAAGAACAAATAAAATAGATCAGCCAAAAATTTTTAATGTTGTATATTGCGGTCCCCGAAGCAGGTTATGAATCTCACAGTGATCACTGAGCCCCCGGAAGTGTCAGTAAGGCCCAGGGGTCCAATAAGAAAAATAATTTTATTCAACTTTCAAAGAAAAGTGAAAAAACTGAACAAATGCACTGCGTAATTAAAAAAAATTAAAGTAAGTCATTTTGTTATACACATAAATTGTTTTCCTAATAATTAATTTTAAAGCTAAGATCATAGCGTTATGTGGACCAAGGAGCCTTTGCCATATATTTGGAACCTTGGCATTCAGATATTTTCGAGTTTTTAGATTAAAGAAAAACACCGGCAAGGAATAACACAGGGCAAGAGATCTTTTTTATGCGCTATGGATACCCGATTTGTTTATGAAAAATGTAAAAGAAAATGGCGACTGGTCGTTGATGTGTCCCCATAAATGTCCCGGCCTCCAGGACGTAAGGCAGGAAGAGTTTGAAGCATTGTATTCTTAATATGAAAAAGAAGGTAAAGAGGATCGCACTATTAAGGCTCAAGACTTGTGGTTTGCTATAATTGAAGCTCAAGTAGACACTGGAACACCTTACATGTTGTGTAAAGAATGTTGGAACCTTTAATTGCAGCAACTTGTGTACAGAAATCGTCGAATACGCAGTTCCTGATGGAATGGCAGTGTGCAACTTGGCCTCGATTGTTCTTAATATGTTTGTAATACCAGAAAAAACGTTTGATTTTCAAAAGCTAAAAAATGTTACTAAAGTTATTGCAAGGCCCTTAACAGATTCATAGATATCAATTATTATCCATTACCAGAGGCTTAGAAATCTAATTTTCGTCATCGTCCAATTGGCATAGGTGTCCAGGGTTTTGCTGATACCTTAATTTTAATGCGTTTTCCTTACGAAACTGACCAGGCCTTTTTGTTAAATCAACAAATTTTCGAAACTATTTACTATGGCGCCCTCGAAGCAAGTTGTGAGTTAACTGAGAAACAAGGTTACTATGAAACTTATCCCAGTTGCTCTGTAAGCAAGGGTATACTTCAATACGACATGTGGAATAAAACCCCTACCGATCTGTGGAACTGGTCAGAGTTAAAAGAAAAAATTAAGCAAAATGGTGTACTCAACTCTTTGCTAATCGCACCCATGCCCACAGCTTCAACAGCTCAAATCTTAGGTAGCAATGAATCTTTTGAACCTTATACATATACAAGGCGTGTGCTTTCAGTGAATTTAATATTGTCAATTACCATTTACTAAAGGACTTAACTGAGCTTGATTTATGGGATGACGAAATAAAAAATAATATTATTTCTAACCGTGGCTCTAAACAATCCTTGGAAGAAATCCCTAAACACATTCGCGATCTCTATAAGACAGCTTGGGAAATTTCGGTCAAGACTACTATTCAAATGGCTACTGATCGCGGTGCTTTCATAGATCAAAGTCAATCGTTCAATATTCATGTGGCTGAACCTAACTACGGCAAATTGACCTCAATTCATTTTTAAGCATGGAAATCGGGATAAACGAACGGCAGAAATGGTGTGTTCTTTGGAAAATAAAGAAGCTTGTATGTCTTGTGGTTCTTAAGACTACCGAATAGCTATTTTTTCGTTTATTTATTTTCTTTGTAAGCCTAACTGGCAAAGCATTTAAAGCATTTATTCCTTAAACAGTTTCAAATTTGCACTTATTCTGTATTGTTATATAAAAACAATTTTTTTTTAATAAAATGGCTTTTTTATTTAAATTAACCAGAAAAAAAGATGTAATTTTAAGTTGATGTTTGCAATAGTCTCTTTTACTAAATATAAATGATTTAGTAAATTTTTTTAAATACATCTAAAAGCTTTTAAAATTAAACTAAAAGATAATATTTTTAATGTAGATGTGAGTACAAGCGACTATTATAAACCAGTTTGTAAAAGAGCTTAATCCTTCTATTTATTTTTTATTAAAAGAATAACGATTGATTCTGGCGTATAGTTTTCTTTTAATATATAAATTAGCAGCAGAACTTAATTTTGGCAAATATGCTTTAAAATAACCAACAAAGGCCGTTGTTAGTTTATGTGAATTTAAGAAATCTATAATGATCATATAAGTTTTTTTTAACAAAAAGTAATATGAACACTAAATAAATTTACTTTGGAACATCCTCTCCATCAACTTTTAATATTATGTGCAATTGATGTTTATAAAAACATAGCGTTAAGAGAATCACTTCTTTTAAAGTTCTGAAAAACAAATATTTTTTTTTTGCACAAATTGTATGCATCGTCACACAGATGTTAAAAAGCCTTTTAAACTTAGTTTGGCGAAATGAATGTGTTTTTGTAAGTTTATATGAGTAAATAACGTTCCGCTTGCTCATGAATCTTTAAGCCTTGAGGTTTTTCTATTT